>OX465579.1:46636362-48115306 GCA_950022655.1 Alentia gelatinosa | reverse complement strand
CTGGTGCCAACCAGTAGGGGAGCACTGGAAGCCAGCTTTAATAGATATGATCCAGTTCCAGTAAAATTGAGGTGCACAACCAGCAGCCACTTCACATGCAATAATGTCCTTGATGAAAAAATATCACCAGTTTCATTTACAAAAATCTATTAATGTCAGTAATGCTTGACAGTCATTGGGAGGGTAATAAAATCGAAGGAAATGTCACCGATTGTCGCCAATCTGACAAACTCATTGAGAAGAGGCAGATTCAGGCATAAAACAAGCAGATAACAAACGTTCTGGAAAAAGAGCTAGGGGTTCGGCAGGGCTGCATGGGCCCCAATGGGGACCGAACATGGGCCCCAACAGTGCTAATGGTGGCCCAAGGGCCGAAACCCCAGCAACTCCTGCACTTGCAGCTCTTCATCTGAGCTGAGATTTAAAATTACCTTTTTATTTTGTCAACCCTTGATACAAAATTCCTTGACCTTTCTATGATTATTTCAGGTCATTTGCCAAGTTTCTATGTATCACATGATGACCTACCCGTAGACATTTTAAGAATGTGGCTTCCCTTCACCCCCCATCGACATTATAGCCACACCATAACATTAGCTTATATATTTAGTTCATAGGTTAAAGGAGACTTACCTTGATAGAAGGTGATATTTGACCTAAAGTCTACTATGTTATGAGGTTGTCAGATTGAGCAACGGGGATGTAGCCCTTGTTGAGTACCAGCAGTATTCAAAATCCAGTGGGGCACAGTTGACCAACCCTCTGAGAACAACTCAATTTTGGGTAGGAAGACAACAGTCCTGGGTGGGACCAATGCTTTGTTTGTTTGGGTAGTTTAACATCCAGTTTGTTCAATTAGACTCCAGAGAAGGTATTGCAGGTGGTAGGTTGTCTAGTTGTTTTTCCCTGTTTGAAATACCGTATCTGGGTAAGTGTCCTTTTGTAGAACCTGGCGAACATATTGGCCTTTATCCACCTGACTTTCCTCAGAATGGTTTACATAGGTAAGTCCTGCACCTTTACGCGTATGGTTGAATGAGCCTTGAACACCTGTGTGTTGTTACATGCCTCTGTCATTTAACCATCTCGCAATGGGGTCTTTTGTTGCTGGATGAGGCCCCTTCCTCCTTGTTCTATGCTGCTTTGTTTCAGTGCTGTACCATATCAAAGCAAGGTATGGGCACAGCGTCCTATCTTTAAACTTAGCAACTATATGTTGGTCTAAGGCTTGACCCTCTTTGGTGTGCTTCACCAGTTTCTGCAACTGCAGAACGACATTCTGGTTGCTCCTAATAATCGACTGTGTGTTTAGAACGTGTAACGTCTGTGTCCTCTGAGCTGTCATCAGGGCCAAAAACAGAAGCATTTCTAAACATATGTTTTCTTATATCTAGTGTGTGTAAAGGAGAGGACTTCTTTAACATGTTTAAGACCATGTTGATATCTTATAATAAGTTTGTTGATACTTTGCTTTAGGAGGCCTGGCATTAGAAATACCTGTCAACATTATGGTTACCATTTTGTGGTTTCCAAAAAAGGTGCCTTCTACCTACTTGCAGTGCTCTGTCTAGATTGCCCAAGCAACAAGGTGAAGAGGCCACAGTTCTCCTGACACTGGATTCCTCAGTTGCACCAGTCTCAAGTCCAGCTTTTGTCTGCTCTTCTCAGGAGGCTCTCCAAGACGGCAAGACAAGGATGCCCTCTGCCCCATCCTTCCTGGAATTTTTAAGGACTCTGAGGCTCAACTTGATCTTAGAGTGCGGTTCAAACGATCTTTCCGTCATTTTGTTGGCCTGTCTGATCTCATTGTTGGCCATTTTCATGGCCCTGTTGAGATCCTTTCCCCCCCTAGAAACTCCAAAATGGTGAGGTTATCATCTGACAGAAGGTTTACCCACTTTTTATCCAGGTTTTGCTTCAGCAAATATCTCCTTGTGTGTGTTCTATCAGTGGTATGCTGGATTAGAATCCAGCATACCAACATAGCCATCTGCAATGATACCACTTTCTCCCTCATCACGGGGTCTTGGTTCATTTTCAACGACTTCTTGAGCTCATACAGGGTCTGCAACAGGTGAGCAATGCCTGACATCACCCCCATAATGTTCTGCTGAGTCTCTGTCCATTTAAAGGGACTCTTGAGATAACACCCTATTGACAATTTTGTTCAACTTAAGCACTTGCAGCATTGGTGCATTGGCTGGTCAAAGGAAGTGGTACCACTTTTGTGGTCATTTTGTAATGGTAGCCCAACTACACATGAGAGCGCCCTGACCACCATGTCTGAGACTTCGGTGCCAGTTTTAGAATCTGCACTGATATTACACAGACCATCATGATATGCATCAGCAATGTCTTTGTGGTCTTCATCTTCTGTGGTCTTCATGTGGACAAGTTACTGCTTTACCCTGAGATTTCTACTGCTGCTACCTGATGAGCTCCGTTGATATCCGACTGACCAGTAACAAGCAGTAGACTTGTCTTTATTAGGCATGTTTTAAAAAACACAAAATAGGGCAGCGTCCCTCTCATGAGGCCCAAGGTAAGGCTCCCGTTGGATCAAAAGCTCCTTGAATTTGAGCTTTTTCTAGTGCACCAAAGAAATTCTGAATGTTAATTTCATGCATTTCTATGGTGGAAGTATCCACAATCGGCTACTTCATGGCCACGCGCCCAGAGGCGGACGATGCCTACCGCGCCGTCAAGGTCCTCGCCAGGCGCCTGGGCCTGGCCCTCGCCCCGGATAAGTGCAGCCCTCCCGCACAACGTATGGAGTGGCTAGGAATCGACATAGATACGGTCGCGATGACCCTACGAATCCTGGCCGACCGTCTAGCCGATGTCGTAAGGGAGTGCAGGGCGTGGATGTCTCGCAGGGCCATCACTCGCGGCCGCCTCCAGTCCATCGTAGGCCGCCTCATATACGTTGCCCGTTGTGTATCCCAGGCCCGCAAGTTCGTCGCCCGCGCCCTCCCCTTCCTCCCTCAGGTCAGGAACGGGGGTGGCGACCATTCCCGCTTCGGTCAAGGAGGACTTTTTTTTGGTTCGCCCGGTATGCAACGGCCGCCAACGGCATGGTCCTGGTATCTCCTCACAGGGAGCCGTTTGATATTTTTGTATCCAGCAGGGACGCGGTCATCGTCGCCGCGGTCCCCGGTGCTCGCCTACGCCAGGAGGCGCACAGCGTCGCGGGCGCCCTCTGCCCGGGGGCGCGCTTCCACGCCGTCGCTCTGCTCCAGGGCATCGCTACTCTCGGCCCGGGGGTCCCGCCCGGGGCGGCCGTCGTTGTCCATACAGACGACATGGACCCAGTCGAGGCCATTGCCACGGGTCGGACCAGCGACCCAGTCATCTCGGCCGTAGCCCGTGAGATATGGCTGGTGGCGGCGCTGTGGGATGTGGACGTTAGTTTTGCCTACGCGGCCGTTGTGGATGCCATTGCTCCTAGCGGCCGCTCTTGTGTATATATGGACCCTGTGTTTGATATAGATGTTTTTGCTTCTCCACCCTTTAGGCGCCGGCACCCCCCTGCATGCCCAGATGATGGCGTCTCTGGCATCGGCTGAGGCAGCCTCGACTCGTCAGAATCACCTCATTCAGGCACAGGCCTACGTGCGTTTTGCTCTTTCATTGGGATTCGATCCTCGCTGGCCGACCGTCACCTACAGGGCCCTCTACACCCAGGCCCTAGCGATTTCCTTTCGGGCCCCAGCAACGGCCGCCAACTACTTAACAGGAGCTCGGACCTGGATACGCCACCATGGTGGGGACCCGGCACCACTTTTCGCGGACGAGGTCCTCGCAGTTCAGTGCGGTACCAGACGCCTCTCCACCCACGTTCCCTCACCCGCCCCTGCAGTTCGCCTTCAAGAACTCTGGCTCGTGCTTGCCTACTTATCCAGGGCCGGCCCTTCGGCCCTTGTCCTCCGGGCGGCTCTGCTTATCGCCTACTTCACTTTTCTCCGGGCCTCAAACCTCGTTTCTCCGTCGCTGGCCTCGTGGGGCGGCCCCCACACCCGCCAGCGAGCAGATCTTCAAATCCTACCCAGACTCCTCAGGATCCACGTGAGATCGACGAAGACGCGGTCACGTGCGGCCCCCCTCACGTGGTCGATCTCCCGCGCTTGGCGGATCTGCTGATCTGCCCGGTAGCCGCCTACAGGAACTATGTCGCGGCAGTCCCGGCGCCTCCACGGGCCCCAGCTTTCATCCTGTCCTCGTCAATGCCGCTTACCTCTCGGCCGTTGTGCGCTGTGATGCGCGCCGCCTTGGCGGCCGTGGGATTCCCGGCGGCTGAGAGAGCAACACTCCACTCCTTGAGGAGGGGGGCAGTCCACGATGCAGTGGCTGAGGGGGTTCCCCAGAGTGTTATATCCCATCATGGCACCTGGAACAGTGCCTCGGGCATTAGGCCTTATTTACCCCCATCGGGAAGGACGTCGACCCCTTCCCGGCAGTTCTAAAAAGTTTGGCATTTATGCCTATGCCCTTTGGCATAATTTCTCACCTTTGAGAACCTTTATTTCAGGATAATTACTATGGACATTCAAATATTCATGTTTCATCTAAGATTACAATGTTGGTACTTACCTGTAAACTCCTGTTGTATTACGACATGAACTTTTTCCCATACCAATAAATATCCTGTTATTCCAATTCCGCCTCCGTTATAATTGAGGCTAATTGGAAATTGGTAGTAATTCTACGGGAGGAATTGGTGGCGCCATCTAGCGCTTACGCGATCCCCTTCGCAGATGCTCAACCGAGTCGACAGAGGGAGCCACCAGCGGTCGACACACCAGCATCTGATTCGGAACCCGCCCACCCACACCTTTTCGTCAAAGACTCTTGTTCTAGGGCTTTATGCCTATGCCCTTTGGCATAATTTCTCACCTTTGAGAACCTTTATTTCAGGATAATTACTATGGACATTCAAATATTCATGTTTCATCTAAGATTACGATGTTGGTACTTACCTGTAATCTCCTGTTGTATTACGACATGAACTTTTTCCCATACCAATAAATATCCTGTAATTCCAATTCCGCCTCCGTTATAATTATAGATAAGAGATCACAAGTTCACGTTTACCTCATCACTGTGGGTACTCCTTGCATGAGAATATGACCATATTTACTGGCAAGAAGATGCCACAATTCAAATCAAGTCAGGTGTATTTTTCATTTTATGATGAGCAAAAATATGATAAAAGCCTGGCCCACAGATAATGAAGGGTCAGTGTTTGCATCACGTTGAAATTCTAGGTCACCTTTCCCAGATCAATGCAAGCGTTTACACTAGATGACGGAAACCTGATTAAAGTAGATCTTGATAAGAAAAATTGTGAGGTGGTGCTCCCGGAGAACAAATCGTTACCAAGAGTAATCGACCAAGGGTGTGGTTCAAGCGTTTACGCCTGAGAAGCTATAATCGGTGTCATGAGTCTCGATAATTTGATACTTAAAGGAACTGATTACTTCCTGTTATGTAGAGCCATGTATATGTATAGTCGTCTGAACATTAACTCTGCCCAAAATACAGCTGAATGTCTATTTCTCATTACAAAATGACAGATCAAAATAGGTTAAGATAAAAATCGTGAATATTGACCCAGATACCACATTTAAGTACAAGCTGCTTTCAAAGAGTCGTTGCTGCAAATAATCATGAAGTGGTGCCAACATATCGGGGAGAGAGATCTTGGCCTTTTTTTAAAAAAAAATTGCTGTTTATACTTGAGGTTCTATAATCACGAACGTCAAATGATCGTCTAGTGTAACGCCGTGTATATAGCATACTCGAGCGTGTCGCATGCCTCAAAAGACTGTTCCTTTTCTAAACACGCAATGATAAATCAAATCAATAGCAGTGGTTAACATCGTGGAAAATATCTCAAAATTCTAAATAATACTTGATAATACTTCTCAGCCACACCTTACAGGACGTATGGAATATCGCCTTAGGTGGATCATAATTGTCTTAGCGCCATCCAAAAAGTACGATTCAAATTTCCGAAAGGTTCGACCGTCCACTATGTTCTATTAGACATTAATAGAAATTAAAAAAGAGGTGTATGCACAATTAACAAAATTTCGTATCCCCTTTCCCCATTCAATGCAACTGTACTTTATGCATAGCCTCCATGTTTCATAAACGCTGATATGTTGTTTAAATCTTCTCAGACCTTATTGTGCCATTGGATCATCCCAGATCTCAAAATCTCTGGAAATATACGTAGGCCTAGATACAATTTCATATTGGGATCAAAAGATATATTCATTTCATATGAAATATCCCTATGGCGTCGTACCTGTTTTGGTCTGGCTTGTTCATTCCGTAAATGAGCACCGTCCATCCGGGATATCTCCCGGCCACCTGGCTGCACACCTGCGCACCAGCGCCTCCAGCGGCGTCCACAACCACCCAGGTGAGGAGTCCACGGTCGGGCGGCGGGGGGCCCTGCTCCGGGGGTGGAGCGGCATCCGGAACACTGCCTCGACTCCTGAGCTGCTCCCGTGTGGAGATAAAAGGACATCTAAGATGAGTCTGGCCTGTCAATGTCAGCGACCTTTATTCGGTGTTATCTTTTTTTCTTAATCAGAGGTAATAAGAATAGTCAGGGGTGGTCATTTGGGAAGGTTGGTGGTGGTAAGGCATGCAGTGGGCGTAGAAGCTATTGCCAATTGCCCTCTAAACCATGAGGAATTAATAAACGCATGTGTAGGTGGCTGAGCATGAGATGGCGTCGGCAGGGCCTCAAAGAGAAAATGTCATCGAGGTCAAGCGATGAGGCACAGAGGTCTGCTGCGGTAAGGTCGACAGAAAAAAATCAATACGCATGGGCTTTGACCAGCGTAAAAAAGGTAGTCTCGTCATACAACCATGGACTGCTTTGCCATAAAAAGACAATAACACAAACTCACTAAATGCTTGTTTCTTTTTTGGTTTCTTTTTAGAATGGAAGTATCGATTGGGGGAAATTTACACGGCTGAACTGGCTGATTATCCCTATTCCGTACCCCATCCTCGTATCGCGTATTGATTGTCAGCAAATGATAAATAATTCATCGGGAAAGTGACAAAGCATAGAGTACTCGTGTTCAGAAATTTGCGCTGCTGATTAACATTTGTGAACTCTTTAAATAGATTGAGAATCCAACTCTAGTTTGTAAAATATCAACAACAATAAGTGAACATTAGAATTCTGCGGCTTGCCAGCAACAACAATAAGCTCAGAGTTAATTCCTAACAAGCCATTCCAATTATTTAGACGTACTTTTCAGTTAACAATATTTCCATATAGATTTCGTGATTTGCAAAAGCATACAGTACGTAGATGTAGAAATGTCCATATAAGGTATGGTGTGTGTAACGTGTAATCAACGAGGGACGGCTGTTGTTACCTGCATGGTCGCACCCATGTCCGTAAGTATAACATGATAAATGAGATTTTGCTTCGGTGAACAAGTACCATAGGTTTATAGATTGTGTCATTTTCTTCTATTGTCAGTATTATTTTGTTGTCAGTATTATGCATGTTCCCTTTCTACGGGGTCTATCGGGCAATGTCAGAACGTGTATTAATCATCCCACCGCTTTACATGGGACGTGGGGCTGTTGTCTGGTCCCTGGGCCCCATTATGGGGATCAATGATTTAATCAACCCTATAGCCACGTACCTTGGACGAGCGAATAATATCTCTATAAAGATAGGAAAACACGGCATCCATCAAAACCATGGACATTAGCTAGCACTCAATGCTTCCTGCTCTACAGGGCTTGAAAAATACTGATGACTGATCGTTTCTGTCAGATTGCGGAACTAATTGTCTCAGCAAAAGACAATGAAAGAGCACTACAAAGCACAGTAGAGTAGCATGTGGGGCGTAGGGGATTGGGAGGTGATATTTTTTTATGAGGGATGATTCAAATAGATGAGGCTGGTCTATTTCCTATCAATATTGTCCCAAGTAGACATTTATCTTCAGGTACTACTGAATCGCTCAGTGCGACAGACGGGGCTCTGAGTACAAATCTATGGGGATGATCACACACACCACGAGTAGGAGAAAGCCTGCGGTTGCTAGGGCTGCGGCTGCTGCTGCTGCTGCGGCTGGGCCACTGCGTCTCCGCCTGAGTCGTCGCCAGCCCCACCAAGTCCAGCGCCACATGGCACAGTCGTCAGTCGGTCGTGGACGGCCTTCGCCTCCTCTGCCTCCTCTCCACACAGCGCGCCAGTCTGCAACAACAGAGGAAAGACGGTACAGTTTAATGTCGGCGGAGCGCGCTATTGACAAGGCCGGGCTAGCTTGCCGGACGTGCGCCGGGTATTAGGTTGGCTGCTTGCTGCTCTGCTGGCTGCTGGCTTGCTTTTACCGTCTGTCGTTGCCGCCACGAGCCCCGGCCACCACCACTACTTCTACAGCCTCCTCCTCCCGGGGCCGGCTCGAGAGATCTCTCAGTCACACAAACACGCCCACCTCACACACGACTGGGGGCCACACGCCGGACAACCACTAGACCGGCCATCAACAACAGCACTACGCGACCCGGAGAAATATTTCCATATGCTGAAAATCTTATGTCACTTACGGTAGGTACAGGTTGCCGTTTAACATATCTATTCTGATTAGTTCTAATGGTCATATCCACTAGGGACCTGGGTGTGAGGGTCATAGTGTTAGCTGCCCGCTCTCTGACAGCGGGATAGGTTCAGACATCACGGAGCGGGAAATGTCCAAACTCAATTAAGGCGCCCGCCTTCCGTTCCGTCTGATGTCTATTATGGAGCCGTGTTTTGCGGATTGTCACACTGGCCAAACTGGGTCACGGGCGAGCGCTGGGTTTGTCAGTCATTCAGAGAGGTAAGTGCACCGTTTAGTGTTATCATGGGATGAGCGTAATAATGTGTAGATGTTAGCATACGTAACCACCGCCACCCTCGGGTGGAGAAATAGGTGACCTACTAGTGTGACCTGCTTGATCCTCTACGGGGCGGTGAGGTACGGTTGGTGTGCTGTCGGCGGTGGCGGCGGTGTACACTCGCCACGCTCCGCCCACGCTGCGTACAGGTACGACGCACAGCAGCCCAGCTTCACCGGGGGCCAGGGACAAGGTCTACTCCGCCTTCTCAAGTGTCCACGGCGCACTTAATAACAGCTTGTCTCGAGAGGCCGTCATTAGGTATGATATTACTGATGGCACTTGCCGGGTAATGATAGTAATCTGTGCTGGACTCACTCAAGCTGGCTCTTCACCTCGACCCGGCCGGCCAGCTCGCCGTAGATTGGTTCTCGTAAAAGACAGCACGTGGATCGGTGGTTCATCGTGACGAAATGGCTGGCCGCGCAGCACATCGCTACCCGCCGTCAGTCCCTACCTCAAGGCGCAGGGCGCACACGTAAGTGCAGTCAGCTAAGGTCGTCCAGGAGAAGCCAGGCGTTGTATACGGGTGGCTGGCTGGATGGTTAGGTTCCCGGGAAATTAATTTATATCGTTCCCGGCAACGTGATCAATGTGGGCTGTCAATGAAGGTAGGATCTAAGGTAGGGGTGTGAGAGGAAATGCTTAGTGAAATAGGACGCGGCCCTATTGATGAGGAAGCAGAGGTGGATGAATACGGTACTGATGAAGTTATTTGGTCGGCAAGGCATTCTAGGTGACCCGGTGATGGCCAGGGGTATAGTCTCATGTACGATACTGAAATGTTTATGGTGAGTGACACACGGGTCTACAGACTAGCAGGGCTTTCCCCGCTACAATAGACTCGTAGCTGTAGCCAGATGAGGATTTACGCAGGAGTTTACAGTGTCATCTTTGTAAGTAGTATACGAAAATAACAGTTTTATCTCAGTCAATTTAAATTTCTGCAGTTGATTTTAGCGCTCGTCCGAAAAGTCTGTTTCTACATGACGTCAGAAGTAGAGCTTTTGATAAAAAGTTGGATAACAGGGTGGTTTAAAAAGCACAGGAGCTATTTATCTAACAGAAAATGTGCACAAGTGCGTTTGCTTTTTGGCAACTCATGTGTGATGATTAATAAAGCTCGGGCTGTCGAATTTAACGTTCATGCCCGACCTAGGATGTCAATAAAGTGGCACAGGCGGTACATCTTCCGAAGGGGAGATATGATGAATACACTTCAAACGCTTATCTTAAATGATTGAATCACATCGAGAATATGAATTCCCCGATTTATATCGTCTCACTGTGAAACATTGAAGATAAATTGAAAAGACACGACGCTTTGTTACATTGGCGCGATCAAAATAATGCACATTCATTATTATACATCGTATACAAATACCCTGTTGAAAATATGTGGGGATATGTAAACCACGACCCATTATATAAAATCTGTCAGATACCATAACTGTGGTATATATATGGATTCAAATCTGTGGTATACGGCCTCAAAACCATGGTACACGGGAAAAGTAGTCCATTTGTGGTATAGAGCAAAAAAATAGTCCCTATTGTTATACCGGTTAATATCGCAATTACTGGGTTTAATTTATTCGAAAAGATGGATAAATGCTACAAACGACACTGCACGAAACTAACAACTTTCTTCATACTGCGCTATCGCGGCAGCGCACGTATCGGCTGTATATAGACTTGTTTTCATATGTATGCGCCTGTAATCCGCACCAGTGTATGAGGTGTATACAAGACTGTTTCCTTATGTAGACGCGCGCGACTTGGCTGTATTTTACACCAGGCATATTCGAGATAAAAGATTCTCTGCGTGACATGTATGCGCCGGGCGCATACATGTTGCGATAGAAAATAAAAAAGGAAGTCCTCCTCCCCCAGCCCCCACTGCTGCAGCGGATTATCGGTGTGTTGTTTTAGCACTTTAGGCATGGTGTGGGAGTGGAGGTTGTTGCTGGAGGTCCTCTGCCTTCACACATTACCTGAGTTTTGTATCTGGGCAGGCGGGAGCATATTGGTGTCAAAGCGGCGGGTGTCAAAGCGGCGGGTGTCAAAGCGGCGGGTGTCAAAGCGGCGTCAGCAGCAGATTTGTGGTGGCACTTGGGGTGGTAGGTTGATATCTGACCAGACCTTGTGTTATATATACAGTATCCAAAGCATTACCTCAGAAGAGTGGTGTTTTGAAAAACTTTAAAAACGTAAAAAAAACATTAAAAAGAAACAAAAAATGCTTGGTTTATTATATGTATTTAATGAAAAGATAATAGATGGGGTTTTAGAACAATTTTATAATCAAAATTGATAATATAACATAGGATTTTCCATATACCAAGGACTTAATGACCAATGGTAAATGGTGTCCCCAAGTGGCAGAGATCGGAACTATTCGATAAGAGGCGTAAATACAACAGAATCAGGCGTCTATATGACGTATATATGACCGCACCATGGACACGTATATACGCCAATAGATAAGGCGTATGCACATGGGAAATAGGACGACCTTGTATACACAAAAGCATACCTGTATACGCTGTTCGCATATATATATATATATATATATATAAAGTGGTTAGTTTCGTGCAGTGCAATGGTTATATGGACAGGCGCCTCTGTAGACCACTTGAGGTTCACGTCGTAATACACTCGCTAGCGCTTGTGTATTACTTACTATTGCCACAACACTTGTAGTTTACGGCCGCCTGCCCACACAACCGTCGTCTATTTTCTATTCATACAGGTAAAATAAGCCAATCATTCATTGTTATATACTGTAGATGTGCTCATCTCTTCAGGTGTGTGAGGTGGAAGGAGTGGTTCAGTCATTAACTAAAGCCTTATCACCAGCCATTGTCATTGAACTTTTCGGATAGAGGAAGGTGGTGGTAACATTGCGAAGGGGGTCGTTTCTAATGCTATGATGGTTTTCCGTGGCACGTTTTATATGGGCGCTTGTTGGACAGTTGTTCAAAACAGTGTATCGGAAAATATGTCACGAGGAACATCAGATTGTGGAATACAGTTCGATTTGACTCATATATTGTATTATTAGGATCTTGCGACGGCAGAACAACAGCTTACGAAACTCATGGTACACTGTCCGTATTCACTTCTTAGAGGAACCTTCATCTAAATACATGTAGTCCATTAAGCCGCAGACACACCAAGCGAGTAACGGCAGCGATCTCCAACACAAAATGGAATGTATGTGTGGTATTATTTCATAGTAATATCTCCCACCGATAATCAGCGTCTTAGAAGCAATAATCAGGTAACATATGAAGTAAAACATTCCGGAAATCGCTGCGTTTAAATCGCTTGGCGTGTCTCGGGCATTAGGCTATCTATTCGTGCATTGCCTTTCATAAACCCAAAATTAGTAAAGCATACTTTCTTAAGTAGATCATTAGGAGCTCATTTGAGCGTCTCTGTTTGCTATCCTAAAATGCTATTAGAACCTAGGACAATGACTCAACGAAGTGAAGCAACTTACTGGCATTATATATATATATTTATTTATTTACATACTATAGAGGAAACCTAAGAGAGTTTAGGGTCAGAGCTCGTATCCCATTGAGTTTGAATCACGTAGTAATTCATAAGGCGAAGCCGCGCGAATTACGTAGTGATTCAAATGAGATGGGGTCGAACTCAGACACTAAACTTGAATGGGTTTCTGAATTTATCTCACCTTGAACATTAACTAATAGGCTATCATTTTTGACATAATCCCCCATTGGATATTTTTCCTAAATATCTAATGGGCGTTAGATACCAGGGGTGAGATAAATATATATATATATATGTACACGTTATACATTTTTTCTCTCCTGAAATGATTCGGTACTAATAAATCCCCAGGGGAATGTGAGGTACATGAACCACAGAGTGCAAAAATTATGCAAACAATATATATATATATATATATATACGTAAGGTCTGGAGTCTTGTTAGGAGAAGCGCATGCAGCTCCTACATACCCACTGGGCCCATCACAAGTCCCGCCACTGCTCCTCGGTGCCCATTGGGAACACAAAGTAGTTCCATTTAACCATGTTCCCTATGCAAACGTGCTTGGGCCCCCGTCGTTAGTCAGTACCCTCTAGAAAGGTACCAGTGGTCTTCTTCTTTCATACTTGTATCTGTTTGGTTGAAAAAAAGTGTCTATTTTAGAAAGGAGATAAAACCTACAGTATTCCCTATTGAATTAGGATACTGTCTCAATAGGTTTACCGCAAGCAATCTTAGTTTCTTCATTTTGGGGATTAAGACCAAAACTGTGACGTCACTGAAAAGGCTAGAATAGATGCTCATCAATCAACGAGTCTTGACAAGGAATTAATTATCCCTGAAAGGTACTGAATAAAAAGTAATGTTATGCAAAAGTGTTTTAATTTTAGTTTGATTCTTAGGGATTTTTAAGAGAGTTTTCAGATACATAAAACATCAAATACTCCGTGCAAATTCCTGACTTCTCTATCATGAGTTTATAAAAGACAAAAGTGCAGGTGTAGAAGATAAAGAATTGCGAGGAGGGTGACAGTCTATCACATATTGAGCTGGGACCTTGCTGTGGATTATATATAGCAGCGCATCCCCCGTGCATGATGTAGCGGCCTTGGTAATCTTGATTTATGGGGCTAATTTGCTATCCTCATGCAGCTCTGACTCCTGGCGTGCCTGCATACGGAAGCCCGAGATAGAGTAATAAGCAATTAGGACGCGCGTGTAGTTTCCCTAACCACCGCAGTCGCCTGGGGGCGCTGTGAGCAGCTAGGCCTAAGATACTTCACCGGAAATGGTGGCGTACAGGCTGCGTTCCGGATTACAGCCAATGGGCGCGGCTGTCGCAGACAATTGTTACAAAGTAAACTGGAGCGATTACCCAGCACAGCCTTTAAGGCAGCAACCAATGGAGTCCCTCAATTAGATGGAATCAATCTTTATTATGACCTCAGTGTGCTCATTTGGATACACTCTAGGTATTTTACAGTCACTCAGGATGAGGCCATTAGTAATAGTGACAAGAAAATGACAGATGTGGTGGTTGTTTCGTTTGTTTTCTTGTTCTTGGATGCTCTTTCTCCCATCGTTGTTTACATCCTTCCGTTATATTGTTTCCACCTATTTCTTCATGTCTTCATTCCTCCTTTTCTTTCCCTCGAGCTCTATCCCGTATAGGACCATTTTAATGAAGCCATTATCATAGCTGTTGTTTTACCCTATAAAGTTTAACGGGTATTATGATGCCAGTGATATTCGCGTTTCCTGTGCCATATTGCAAGGACGACCTGTGGCTTCCAGTCAAGGACTACTCATCCGCATACTCTCTATGCGGTCCGGTCCACGATAAATATTCCTATTACATCAAAGTGAAGTTTCTCAGATGGATGCTGTCATATATGGACTACTTGGTAAATAGTGCGATATTCTAATTAAGCGATAGATTATTCTAGCTGGAGTCGAACGATAAACCCGAAGACTCAATTCACATTGCAAATGTCATGCAAATTGTGAAAAGGCGAGCACCACTTTGTTAAATTTGCGGATGTTATTGCATATTATGGACCTAAGGATGAAATTGTGACAAAGTTACATGCCTTGATTGTTAACAAAACTTGAAAATGTTCTGCGAATCGGAACAAATGGAACCTTAATTGCATCCTAGTTAGTTCACTGAACCAATCAACTGTTAAAGGACTTTTGAGGATGGGCTCACGCCGGAGAATCGACTGTTCAGCGATGGGAACTTAGTCTGGAGCTGAGGGATCCAGGTTATCATGACAGCTTTGTTATAGCTTGACAATAGTTGTTACGCCACAGTGGATCAGCGCAGTAAAATTGGCATCTTAATTAAGGTGATATCAAAACAGCTCTATCTACCTATAGAAAGAGTCACATATGGGATACATCCTTTTTGCCATTAAACATGCAAAAGCTTTTACGGGATTTCGTTTAGAATGCTCCGATATTGACGCAATTCCACTCATGGAATCAGGAAAACCAGCTTCCATCGATAGATTAGAAAGAATAGACGCAAATTGAAAAGAATCTGACACATTGAGTAGTTTAGACGTGATGTATCGTCTGTTATCTCAAGGTGTAAATAATTGTATGGACTCTACTTTCGGATACTAGGCAAGGAAAAGCGGGATCTACCCAGCTAACCAGTCTTTAAAAACCTTGAAGCACTCACAAAAATTAGGAATTGTCACTTTCATTTCCGACCTCGCTTGGTTCATCTTTTATTTGCCGGTGTGTGGGGATCAGGTTCTCTGAGTGCACCAGACATTGTCAGTATATGATGAGAGGAGATCGGCGATCCCGTCTCAACCATAGCGGCATAAATTCCCTCATTTCCACATTAAGGTATTTGAGCGCCCTTATAGATCGGCGAGGTGTCGGCCCCGCGGCGCTTGTCCGCCGAGGCTCCGGCTAAATCCCCGGTCGGCCGCCGAGACTGTGGCCACGCTGTGCCGGAAAAGGTTTACTGCTGCGCCGCTGTCCAGCTCAGTCTATACATCTCAGGCCACACGTCAGGGGCAAAGAAAGACGGGCTGGTGGAAGCACGTGTGGCGGGGGTGGGTGGGGGGTGGGCGGCAAGGGGGTGGGGATGTCCGTGAAGCCAGTGATCAATACACGGTCATACTTGGCCGGTTCTTCCTCATAGATCATGCACGACACACGCCCACCCGCCCACCCCCGGCCCACTTCACCGCTAGTGGTCGCCACAAGGATCAACACTTGGCCGGCTTCCTTTTAAACCTGGCAGTGATTTTTCATTAGGACTGCAAATGTGTCGCGGGGAACTACCGACTTGCCACCAGAAAGCATACCCGTTGACCGAGGGTCGTTGTCGGGTGCGTTATGTTATTCTCTCTGATGGTGGTGTTTTCTGTGATAACAGGTATGTGTGGGTGTATTACTGCGCCGATCGATAGTGTGATATTAGGAATTATGCAGGTACATTGCGCGCCTGATTGGCCCCTGACCCTACGGCATCCGAGACCCAGATTACATCACTCACCTCTAGGGCTTCTATTTGGGATATAAACAAGTACAAGTACATGTACTTCCGTTTTGGAAACCTCTCCCTCTTGAATTCACTGCTGCTTTACATCATCTATTCCTAAGCCTATAAGACGTCGACATTTGTTCCCGATTCAGCCCGACCATCGGCTCGGTGAGAGTCGGGAATAAAATGTCGATGTCTTATACTTATACCTATAACAGTTTTCAGATCCATAATCGCCTCTGTCTCCCCTTCAAATCGGTATAAAATACTTGGGTAAAGAAAGGGAGTAATCAAAGCATCGCTATGTAAGTGGCCTATTCAGATTCGGGAACAGTCGGTGAAAGTGCGTACATCGAAATCTTAATATCGGGGAGAGTCGGTCATATCTGACATGGTAGTAATGCCCGACGCGTCGGGAAAAGCAATAAAATTGGGTCGGTGAAGCGCGTACATCGGACCGATTGACGCAGATTGTCACAGACCCGACGGATCCATCGGGCAAAGGTAGAATCGGGCACAGCCGTCGGGTCGATGTCTCATGAATAGGCTTTAGTCCGATTATAACGTCCACAAATGCCAGGGCATGGATACGTTAAGCCTATAAGACACCGAAATGTGTTCCCGATTCATCCCGACCATCGGCTTGGTGAGAGTCGGGAATAAAATTTCGGTGTCTTTTACCTATAAGACACCGACATGATGACTGTCCCCGATCACACTTCCCTCTTTTATAACCTCGTAAATTACCCGGGATGAGATCAAAGAGAGCCGCCGGGAGCCGAGCCGGGGTGAGCCACGGGCCGCTAGTGTGGAATCATAGAAATTAATTCAAAGTTTAATAACTTCGGATCCAATTAAGATATCAGGAAACGGTTTTCAGATCTATAATCGCCCCTGTCTCCCCCTACAAATCGATATAAGGAACTCCTAAATCGGACTAGGGGATAGGTAGCATCGCTATTCAAATGGCCAACTCAGAATCGGTAACAATCGGTGAAAGTGCGTACACCGAAATCTTAAGGTCGGGGAGAGTCGGTCATATCTAACATGGTAGTAATGCCCGACGCGTCGGGAAAAGCAATAAAATCGGGTCGGTGAACTGCGTACACCGACCCGATTGATGCGGATT
Organism: Alentia gelatinosa; assembly: GCA_950022655.1. Classification (NCBI taxonomy): domain Eukaryota; kingdom Metazoa; phylum Annelida; class Polychaeta; order Phyllodocida; family Polynoidae; genus Alentia; species Alentia gelatinosa. Next base: position 48,098,228 of record OX465579.1, on the reverse strand, counting down.
GTCACAGACCCGACGGATCCGTCGGGGAAAGGTAGAATCGGGCACAGCCGTCGGGTCGGTGTCTTATAGGCTTAAAGGTTCTTGCTGTGAATAACGAATGTCCATCGCATTTACCATATAATACTCATTTTATAATGTACACAATCCATTTCTATGTAACAGCTCCCATTTACCGCCGAGCCCAAAGGCGCGCCTTCGCCTTGTACCCATATAATAATGTCCATCAATATCCCAAGCGACAAAATTCTTGGTGGCCATTTCTCTCATGCCGAACTAGCTTATAGATTGTCGGTCGATCGACTACTCTACGGCTTAGTTGTTGTAGGAACGCATACCACATAGCTATATACTATGTACTACGGTTCTATTGACAGGAAATGTGCAAACCAATGTATTGCATATATTGGGTAAATACGATAATGCATTGCATTTGGGTCCAGCAGTTACGTCAGGCTCAGAACTGTTTACTCAGGAATCAGTAGTCACATGACCTTTAAGAAACCGATATGGCTTGTATTGAATGGAATTTGAAGGATATCATAATTGCAAGTAAATCATCGATCGGTCCCAAATGCACTACTTCCCACTTAAACAACACTCTCAGACATTATCAGACATAGAATGTTGCGATGTAGCCTCAAGGAATCTCCCATTTCAAGATGCTTATCTTCAAAGTGGCCACCAAATAGCAAATTTAACAGCTATTTCAAACCCTAACCATCGCAATATTCACAGTGTAATCGGCTGAAACGCACGCTTTTAAGGAATGTACTTTTTCCAGACGACAGGCGTGCACGCCAATTTGGCCGGTACTGGCACCGTTTGTCGACATTGTAGTGCACTTTTGGCCTCCGCTCAGCCTGCCCGGGCGTGTTTAATGGTGTTAGATGCGGGAATAATCCCACCTGATCAACTTGCCGGGCTTTCCTGTCCATATTCCTCAATAGTTGAGGCTCGAGGCGTGTTCGTTTAGTCGTGTAGACGCTTCTAGTACTTCGCCTTTTGCTCTCAAGATTTCGGCGGCTCTCCTGGTAAGGAAACGATAACGGGAGAATATATACATGTATGCTGAAATATACAGCGCCTGGCCTGGCGCCTTACAGTGCCTTCCGCTCGGCGGGTCCAATATGCTTGGGCACGCATCACTGGTTCTGGAACGCACTCCGGTAAACTAAGGCAATACCGCAGTTTTCTAAGCGCACCACAGGCAACGAGGCTGAGACGGAATGGCCGATGCCCTCACCAGTTGCACCCCTGGTGACCTCTATATAAATGTGGTGGGGTGACACGGTGTCTAGACAACCCTCATTCAATAACAAAAAGGGAGATATAGATTAACGTGCCTGCGAGAAAGTCGCCTGGAAGGAATAAACAGTCTATCGCCAGGCAGTCTGAGCAAACACAGCAGAACTGCATTATCTACATAGCATTTGATAGTCTCTGCTCTACATACGATTTATCAGCGGCAAAATGTCAAAGGTTGACAAACGCAGTTATGTCCTCCGTTTATCATCCGTAGATATATATATGTAAATGCAAATGATTTGGAATATAACCTACCAAGGAATATTTGTGCAAAACAGTGAGCAAAGTACAACATGTAACTGAAATTGTGTAATTATGTAGGCAAAGTCCTTGCTCGAAACACTTGTTTTAATTCAAAATACCAGGTTCTATTAGTCACTAAAACTTTGGTCATTGGAGACAAGAATCAATTCAAAATAAAAACGATCCATATATATTTTTTTTTAATTTGTGTTTATTCAGCATCAAGACCGCCCCAGCATGACTGACGCATGATGTATCTATCACAAACCGTATTGCCATAGTTGTTGAAACAACAAGGCAGCTGATTAGGCATATTCTCAAATACCAATTACACCACACACTGAATAAGCTTTAATAAATAGGGATGCTAAAACTGAAATACATTACTGACATTCGAAATTTCAGTATTTCCATTTGTAATTGGCTGGTCGAAATATATAAGTCGACCGCACTAGGCCATACCCATTGCGAACCCCAGCTGAATCGCCATGGTACCCGTCACCATCCGGGATGTCCAGGTCTTTTCATCCAAACAGGTTGAGGAAAGTGCCGACGTTTCCATTTTCTGAATACAAGTGAGCCTTCTTAATTGCTTTATGTACAGACATCACACAGCTCTGGACATGTATTACCACCCATCCCAAACACTGTCATGATTTTCCCTTTTATTTCCGATATCTGTCTTAACCATGACTTGCATCTGTGAATAAAGATGGTCTAATGAGCAAGATACAGAGGAGTTTAAATGTTTGCTATGGGAGAGGCAGGGAATTACAATCACCAAGTTCGCGTCTCCACAGAAAGTGACCACTATTAACCATTGGCCATACCTTAAGAGACAGAGTGAAACATATTGATAATGCGTATGTTGTACAAGTAAGGTACAAGCAGGTGTAATTATGGCTTAAGCACCGTTGCAGAGGAGATTAATCATTGTGGGGAGTATTCAGGACCTGATGGATTTAAACCCTATTAATTTGAAATTATCTTTAAGACCCAAGACTTCAAATCAATTAGGGTTTTCTTTTCTTGAGGATTTATATCGACAAGAAACCGACAATAAATATTAAAAAATACATTGGGGGTCGGATATAATGAGGTTGCAGCATATTAATCATCAATACTATTTAAAGAATAAAGCCGAACCCAGGGCTGTTTGTTCATATCTGTTAGTTGGGAATATTTGTTCAGAGTTCTATATCTGGAGCTATTGGTTGAGAACTGTTTGTATCGAACTGCCTTTTTGGTTATTTACAAATACGGAGTTTGTCCAGGACCATTTCTTCAGGATGTATGTAGCTGTTGAGCCATAGGTCTTGTCTCTGGTTGGTTTTATTCATTTGTTAGTCGTTGAGTGAATCAGGTTCTTCTACCTTAGCTGTTTCCCTTTACCTGATTGTCTAGGGTTGTTTAGCTATGCCTGTTTATCCAGTGCTGTGTGCCTGAAGCTGTTTGGAGACCAGTGTCTTAGGTTGTATCCCTGTAGCTGATGGAACTGGTTATCTAGGCCTGTTTTACTGTGACCATATGAAGGTTGTTGTCTCGGGCCGTTTCAGTGAGACCATATGGAGGTTGTTAGCAATAGCTGTTTCACTGTGGCTGTATGGAACATTTTGCTTAGGCTTATTTCCCTGTAGCTATTTACAGCTGGCTGTATCGAACTAATGGTCTAAGGTTGTTTCCCCGTAGCTATTTAGAGCTGGCTGTATGGAACATATTGTCTAGGTTTGTTTTCCTGTAGTATTTTACAGCTGGCTGCATTGAGCCTGTTGCCATGGGTTGTTTCCCTATATATGTTTGCAGCCGTTTACAGCTGTTTACCGCCGGCTCTTTCTAGGGACTGCTTCTCTGTAGCTGTTTACAGCTGGCTGTCTGGAGGAAACTACTCTTTGAGCTGCTCATCCCACCTCTCGAGCTCCCCACAAGCATGCCGCAAACACTCGTGTCGACATCGGTCTTCATCGGCGTGTCCACTTGTAAAGCTTTTAGGAGCTAGTATGTGATGTAGCGTTGTGCTTACAGCACACAGCTAGTCTCGGACCTCCACAGGTACATTCATTTCCGCCGTGATGTATCGGCTGCCCACACGTCGCCGGGTTTTATCACCTTCACTGCCACCTGGAGACAGGCGTGTTTGTTCTGGATGGGCGGCTTTACAACATGTTAAACGAAGCACGTACACGTCCTGGGCCTCATTATTACTTGTCGTCAAAAGCTGCGTTGCTTTGAGTAGCAGTGGTCAGATCTAAAGTCATACTACTTGCAGTTTGAGAGTTAGTTGCTTTCTCTTTAAGATAATTGAATGAATAGCCTTTATCCTTTCAGAAGCCAATGTATATACAAAGATTGATATGCATACATATGAATATAATTTCATTATGCACCTGATACGAAGTCGCCATTAAAACACATCTAGGGTTGTATACCATTATTTTCGGAGGATACAACGTCGTTGTGTAGGATGATACAGGAATAAGTCCATGGAATATCACCTACCATGCAAAATTGGTGTCTAGATCAGGGGGCATTTTGTCTTTCCTCCGAAAATTAAGTTTGCAAAGCTAAATACTAGGTACAATATTAACCTTTTTCCGATACTATTTAACATATCCTCCCAGTAGTTGTCGCTACGCAATCTCCTCAGGTTGAGGGTATTTGGGATGTAATAGGGGATTTGTACCAAGGGATAGCTGGTCTTAAACGGTGGGGTGGTTAGCTGAGTGAACTGGACATGAAGTGGGAGCATCATATATGTACATGTATGAGAACAACATCTGACGTTTATTTATGGATCGTTGCCTCTGACCAAAATTAACTAGGAGCCAATGATATTTCCATTTACATGTGGTGAGCGCGGTACTTCTAAAACACAATAGACTCTCACAAAACAACCACCTCGATAATAAAATTTTATATCAGTGTGGTCAGATCGTCAGTAGAAAAACGTCAGTGAATACTTGACAGGGTTAGCGTGGGGGGAGGGTTTGGTCTGTGGTCAGTAGTAGAGCATGAGGATGTTTAACTGGTAAAACAGGTTTGCTGGCTCTGCACCATGTAGGGAGTCTGTCCCATCAGATGTCAGTGTGTCTGAATATAGTGTATTTAGGTCTGTCCCAGTGTGTTCAGATTGTTAGTAGAGGAAGTCAGTGAGTAGTTTGGGCGGTCGGGGGTGGGGGTGGGGGGTCTCTGTGGTCAGTAAGAACACAAGGGTGAATAACTGTTAAAACAGGTTTGCTGGCACTGTGTAAGGAGTCTGTTCCATCAGATATCTGAATGCTCATAATATCAGTTTGCCTGAATATAGTATATTCAGATCTGTCCCATCAAATTTGAAAATGTAAATATCACATATAGTCATTATTATCATGTAATAGTTTCCTTTTCTTGTAGCAGATAATTGTATCCAAACTAAGTGCTTATTATTAAACGACAGAAATACTTTGTCCCGAAAAAGGCTATGAAATAAGATTTTTATTTTTAGAAACCAAGTCAGTAGTGGGGCAGGGGTATAGTCACACTGGGGTATTGGGATGTAGGGAGTCTGTCCCATCAGATATCAGTGTGTCTGAATAAAGCGTATTTCGGTCTGTCCCATAAGATTTGAAAATGTGGGGTTGGTCTGGGGGTCTGGGGGTCTGATATGTGGTCACTAAGAGCACAAGGATGCCAAAGTGAAGGTCCATACCCTGCTGACATCTCAACATCGTCAGTACACAGTTATACAGAACTTATTGAGACTTTGTGGAAATGTAAACCTTAACATTCAGGGGCGTACCCGGGGTGGGGGACACAGGGGTCACGTGCCCCTCCCCCCGAAATTTTCCCAAGGATGGTCTGTTGTGATAGAAAATTCTCTACTCACCCTTTTTTTGAATTGTGTTATATCTGTTATAGTTAAAAAGTTACAGTAATATATATGAATGGTCTATTTACACACATAAGATATATTGAAACCTATTGGGGGGGGGGGGGGGGTAGGGAGCACATACTTGAGGGATACAGGTAAGGTATTCCAAGGTGTGTCCCCCCATCCTCTAAAAAGACAGACCTTTTAATATGGACCCCTTGCAATCTTCACAAATAGTCTCAGATCAGTAATTATCCTGGTCCCTGACACAAAATCCAAGAGACATCTTGTACAATGTATAAAAGCCAACTGCCTCTGTGGGCTTTGCCCCCTGGGCCCCTGATGGATTTTGTCACTGGACCCCAGCAATATTCCTATGTAGTTAGTATAAGGTGCATAAAGCCACTTTTGGAAAACAAAATCTTGGGTACAGTAAAATCTAAGTGTTCCCTGGTTATAGCTCGTATAATTTTTAACATACAATGATTTTCTCCAAGCTGGAGTACTGCAGCTTTGTCTGCACTGCCCTAAGGGAGGACCAAAAGAGGAAAATACAAGTTATGTTGAATGATGCCCTGCGCACATGTTTCAGAAATAACCGTAACCATCGGATGAGCACTCAAACCATGTTAGTTAAGGCTAATATTGCCCCAATCGAGGATAGACGAAGTATTCAAATCCTATCATTCATACATTGGTGGGTGGGTAATGATGATAATGTGGTACAGGACTGTGCTCGGATGACTAGAAATACAGGGAAACTTAAACTAAAAATTAAAGGGCCTGCTACTGAACTGTTTAGGAGGTCTCCCCTATACACTGGTAAGATATTATGGAATGCCCTTCCTCAGAGTATGCATCATGTGTGAAACAGGGAAAAGTTTAAGGCACTTTTGAAAAATGGTCAGCATGAGCTGGTTGAGGAGGTGTGACTGGTTACTGCTATATCCAACATGTTTCATCCCTGTGTCCGGAAAGTGTGCTAACTGCCTGTCTAAGTTTAAATGTTAATTACTGCTACACCTTTGTTTTGTTATTTTGTATATGTTATGTCCGCTAATGTGTTTAGTCCTGTTAAACTTTGTTTTGTGGTGTTGTGACCACTGTAACTTTGAGAATTTAAAGATAAGTATTGACAAAAATCGCAAATAATTGGATGAAAGTCAGTTGGTAGATTCTATAGAATCAAACTGTATACTTGGACTTGAGACTCGTATGATGGTTCGAGCTGTTCTTGCTGTAATCTTATGTCACTGATTTAAGATGAATCTTGCTTATTTTTACTCCCAACAGGGGGTTTGCCACTGGACCCCTGGCAATATTCCCAGATAGCTTCAGGTGTATAACCTCCTCCTCCCCCAAACAAAATCCTTAGTACAGCTTGTATAATCTTTCAAATCTTTCTGTGGGCTTTGCCCCCTGGACCCCCGCTCCCGACAGGGACTTTGCTACTGGACACCTCACAATATTCATAGATATCCTTAGGTATGTCACTAGCCTTCCTCGAAAAAATACAGATACAGGATAATTGTACACAGTATCTTGTACAATCTACAGATTCTAAGTGCTGTTGGGGGCTTCGCCCCCTGGAGTCAATCCTCCAAAGTAGTCCGAGGTGTGCCCCCCCCCCCCCGAAACGTAATCCTGGGCACGCCCCTGACGTTAACATGAATATTTACACCAATTTAGGGTAAAATGTTACTGATTTCTGTTATATCAATATAGAACAACATACTATAGTTGTACAATATTCAAGACTCGATGTATACCCCATCTCGTCTTGTATATATGTAAATATATAATTTTAACATATATATAAATAATTCACGTTGAGAACAGGAAGTATTAAGGCTGCTGGGTCTATTAATCTTCTGATCTGGAAGAAGGATAGGGTAAGTTGTAATCAATAGGCATTGGTCTCTTATCGATAGTAGGGTCTGGGGACTATCCCAGCCAGGTCTGGTGGGATGGGCAAGAATCGATAGCATACTGGATGACACAAGGCGCCATGGTATCCACTACGAAAGGCGTTTTTTCTTAGTATGTATTTACTTTGTGTATGCATCATCAATACCTAGTCGGGATGTAGCCAGTATTAGTTAGGTATGATCGATAAGCAGTCTCTGAATGTACACTCACATGCCCTCTCAGGATGCCAAGGCGTTGCCTGTTATACCATTTGCGATGTCTATGGCGACATTAAGCAAACGAATGTTCTTATAGATGTTTTCGTCGGAGTTCTTGTTCAAATAATATCCTTATGGATCCCATCAAATTAGCCAATACGGAAAAGAGGCAATGGCACAGAAGGCTAAAGGTTAGTCTGGCTGACCTTTTTCTTGTTAATTTGAAGCACACCGACCTGGAAACTCTCGTTAAATCTTTGGAAATCTCCAACATTTCATGGATATGTGGAAAATATGTTGCTTGAAAGTATTGTATGATACAAGTAACCGGTAGTGACATATAAAGGCTAATTGGGATAGAAATACAAAAGGATAAATGGACAGTACACAGAGATAAATAGTTCCAGTTGGCACAGGTTGTAAAGGGCGATCTTTCCTCTGATCGTGGCTAATCTTAGTACACTAAGTGGTACCCTTAGCGAATGCAAAGAATTAATTGTTAATACCACAGAGTTACTTCGGTGGGGAGTGGGGCGCACGGTTCAGATATCAGTATAGACCAGAAAAGGAATATGATAAAAAACGGGAATTCTGTAATCTATTACACAGGCGCTCTTGGGGGAGTACTGTCTTAAATTCCGTCTGATCAATAAGATGAAAACCACTGCTAGGCTGTGGATTATTCACGTGCAGGTATCTCACACAGGGGCAGTTTTACTGAGGATCTTGTCTTCGGTTCTGTCAATAAAAAAGGGGCATGAACGGATTTTTTGACAGTAGCTGTCCAAGTACATTCGTCTTGCTTCCCTTATTGAGGCTTTGCGACTGTAAATACCACAAGACATCCTATTATAGAGAGGGCCATGTTTTACTCTGAATACTGCTGCATATAAATAAAAGCCCACCGTTTGTAGCCGTTCCCATGGGCATGAACTAAATTGCGTCATTTCTTATATGAATATAGATTCGGATAGGAAACTATGGCTTGCTTGCTTATGTTTTAGGATACATACACAATATGGCGATTGTATTTCAGACAGGATATGAAAGGGAGGGTGGACCAATGAAGACATTGAAATTCAATCCGTATCAAAAGGCTGCCAAGGCTATGTGCCAATATATTACAACATAGGAATAAAAGGGTTTGTTTATTTGCCGCAAAGACATGTCTTGCTAATGACTCGTTCAGTGCAGTATCCATTACCATTAAGCGCTAATGCAGCACATATATACAAGGCTTTATGAAAAGTAAATCGTTTGTCCAAACATGGAGGTGTCACATTATTGATTTACCAATAAACATGCAGAGAAACTGTTTCCAATGAGGCTTCTTATAGGTATCATTTGAGATTGCAATGTTCCTGGCTTCTTCCTCATACATGTATTTTCAGGGAATATTTCTCTGATATCTATTTCAGATATAACAATATATTGTATGCTGAGGTCTCATCGCATCATAAAATGTCTCCACTAATCCAGCGTATACAGCCATCGATTTCTTATGTGATGGTTACAGGAAAACCATACAAGTGGCAGTCAATACTCGACATGGTATATATCCGTCATGTAGCTTACCTTGGCCCTTGCTATTGTGTTTTGATCTATAATAACACTGAAGGCAGCCACTCAATGTGGGTCGGGTGTATGGGGAGGTATTTGTAAAGTCCTGGTCTAAACCACTGTAATTTCATTGCCGATGGCAGACTTTACTGGCTTCTATCTAGCATCCGACCGGGTCTACGATATTGATATCCTCCAACAAATCTGATGTGAATTCATGTAAAATATACGATGCAATATATCATGATAAATTTGCATAATTCATTGTTTGAATCATAACCGACTGCTACACATTTTGTTTATGTTTTTGTATGTAGGTATATATATATATATATATGGTTTTATATGATATTCCAGTGGTTTGAATCATAACCGACTGTTACACATATTGTTTATGTTTTTGTATGTATATATGGTTTTATATAATATTCCAGTACAGTTTCAAATAATCAACCCAAAAGGTGGATGCCGTTTTTTCAAATAGATATGGTGGTACACAAATGAGAATAGAAACTAATGAATCAACACAGAGCAGTGGTAGCAGGAAGCCAGGCATACGGTGCAACAGAAAGAAAATAACACGTCCCATATGATATAGGAGCAAGGACTGGTGCAACTCAGATCATCTATCACTCTGCAATGCATAGCGGTGGCACTCTGAAGCTCTCCAGTTGTTGACAGTGTAGCTTGTAAGTTGTTCCAGAAGCCTAATCCATGTAGTTACCTCGGACCATTACCTATATCACAGAAGTATACTTATATAGAAGTTATAGATATATGTACATTGTATCATATATGAAAGGCCCTCCTCTAGTGTCTAACAGGAACAGTGTTGTTGTGCCAGGGAGCCATATCAGCATTGCGAGGGCTGCTGAAAGAAGCCATTTATGCCTTTGCTGAGTCGTCTCGTCCTAAGGTCAGGAAGTCTCTAGGCGTCGAGGCGGGCGGGCGGGGTGGGCGTGTGGGCGGGCCGGGCGGGCCATGCACCTGTCCGTTATACGCGTGTGATTTACCCGCGACGATAGGTCTCCTCACCCGCCATCGCATTTCATCTGCTCCGCCGGTGAGGCGGATAGACCAGCTGCACATGATGACCATTGTGGCGGCGGGCGGCGGAGGGTGAGCTTACTGCCCGGCCACTTGGCCCCGCAGGGCGCCCACCGCTGGACTGGAGACTGATTGGCGGCGCATATTTGACAATGACCAGTCGCCCAGCCAGCGGGTAATACCCAGCTGATCGAGTGGTGACTGTGGAATTATACCGGGCCTGCCGTCACTCCCCTGGCCAACCACCCCGCCCGCGCACACACACGCCCTCACACACACGTGCACTGCGCGGGTGGGTGTCAGCTGTCACAGCTGCCGTCACCTCGTGTGCCGCTCCGTTTCCTGCACAACCATCCGCCACCCTCTGCTGTCAGTTAGAGTCCCGGTGGTTCTCTGTAGGAGGTGTCACTCACTAAAGTGGTTGGTATGACCATGAGGCTGGTGAAGGCACTATGATTCGGTGTTAAGCTTTTAGCTCATGAATTAGGCATATACGGTAGACACCAGGTTATACGTTGGCCTTCTGGCTCTGGCTTTTAGTGATCACATTAGCGGACTGTTGGCTTTAATGACCGTATTTTAAACATACAGGGGATAGATTACAAGGCTAGCTGTTCGTAATCGCGAGCTGGACGCTTGAGTGAGCTGTCGTTGAGCGGGAGTATTCTCTAATGGGGAATATAGAGTGGGTCGTGGATGGTTGTGTGTGAGAGCTGTCACGAGGTTGGATTATAGACACTTGGTGATAGGCAATGACTTGTGTATGAGCAGTGAGGCTGGGGTTTAGAAGATTGTATTGTGTGCCAGTTGGTGGGAGGAGAGTGAACAGACGTGGGGAATAATGAGATGCGGCGTCGGTGAGATTCTATCAAGCTGTGTTGCTTCCCAATGTACGCAGGCAGTAGTCATTATTCATAGTGGATGGGAAGTAGACAGGCACAAGACATCCTAACCATCAAACGTAATCTTAATGACTCTGCCCAACCTTTCAGAACATCCAAGCAACATGCCACGGCCTCCCTCCTGGAGAAATAACCAATAAAAGAAAAAAGTGCCTTATTGGTTGATTTCTACGAGTGTGTTTCCTTCCCCATACAATGGCCTACTCTCCTTCAGTATAGACTCTTTATGATAGTATGTATTTTTATACAATGCAAGTGCGTCATTTCTATACTAGAGGAAGAACAACAGTGGCACAGCCTTTAGACTCGCGTCTTCCAATTATCGATTAAATATCCGTTTCAGATATCGATTGAATAAATACCTGTACGTTTAGATACAAAGTGATCGACTAGATTGTAAATATCCTTTAGATGTAAATATACATCTGGAGATAGTGTGGTGCTTGCCTTCTATCGCGTGTTTCTTTCAAGATGTCTTACACGCACCATGTAGATATCGACTTCGTGAAGAGGGCCAGCTCGACCCCTCTGCCTTACCCTCACCCCTCTCCCTATCACAAACAGTCTCCTCTATACACTATTCATATTTCCGGGGAGGACCACCTTCATAGTGCCAAACCTCTTCAGGATGTAAGTGTAAAGAAGCCTTGAATAGAACCAGAAATGGGGCTTTTCCCATGAGTTATAGATAAGGTTTCGTAACCTTTTCACAGCCGTTATTGGAAGATCTTGAAGCGCAGGAAATATGCTAGTGGGGCTTGCGTGAGTCGACTATTTAATCTGGTATTGTGTTCTGTCTCTGACTGGCTGACACACGAGCAATGGTTGGAAAGTGTGATGACTATTCTTATGTGGTTTGAGGTCAACTAACCTTGTATTAACCATTATTTTGTAAATTCATCAAATGAGAAATAAGTTAATGTAGATATAAAATCGTGACAATTATCAATAAGCATCACGTGCCCCTTGCAATCAACTTCCAAGGAAGGGTGCTTAAAAGGTACGTAAAGGCTAAACAGTTTACTGCCTTCACCATGTACAACCTTTGTCACTCTATTGTGAGAGTATCGCTGAGATTCCTCAAAATCAGGGCCGGATATTGATATCAATCTAAGTCACTTGAAGTTACAGCGGGTAGGGGTTCAATGAATTAAATCTAATACCAAATATCCGATTGCATTCATTATTAGTGCGAAATGTCCTTAGTGTTCCATTAATTTCTAGATTATCGGAGGTGTCTCTCCGCTAGTGTCTTGAGTGACATGGCTTCCTTTAATTTAGCTTCTTGTTAAACGAGCAAAGGGCACCTTAGTACTCATTACTTCAAGCAAGGTAATGGAACAAGGAAGAATGAAGTCCTTGACCCTGGGTTTTGCTGAAGTCAATATTACGGGTTTGATAAGGTATTCAATAGGTGCCAGTACCAAATACTGCGTAGATCACCATGACAACAGTGCATCTAAAAGAACAGATATTATTGGAAACTTGAAATGATTGCGTAAATTTAAACGAGACCAAATTAAGCCATTTGAACTGGCACCACTCTCGGGAAGGATTCTATGAAAATCATGTATTATTACATTTCGGTAGAATTCGGTTGTTCCCCCTTTGAACATTTAAATTATGAAACTATTACCGAGGGACACACTTCTATAAACAGGCCGTCGGAGTCAAATGTGTAAATCATAGATTAGAAAAATGCTTAAGCCATTTAGATAGATACTTTTGTAGAATCAATGGAGACGTGCATTTTGCGAGTATATCAGTACACTCAGATATAGACCTTCCATCAGAATAAAATGAAAACTTTAAATTTGCTAAGCATTGTGATACTGTGTTATATGTAACATCACCTGCGTGATATAGAATTGCTCCGTAATCGGGGTATTTATCTCTTGGTTTGTCCTTTGTTATTTCACTCTAATACTTTAGACATGTAGAAGATACGTTATAACTGCTATAGAAATACTCTAGATGAATAGGAGCATTGTACCCACAGTTACGCATGGTACCTATGTGCCGAGCAAAAACTTACATGTGAGCGGATGCCTAGATTAATGGGATAACCTCAAAAATCTGATTGAACACAAGTTGGTCCGGGTTGCGGGGTGCCCTCCTTAATCAGGTGCCTGCAGTTGAGGTTCAACTCTATTTTCTCGTAAGAATCAGTACGTAAGTTAACGGTCTAGATCCACAGAACAGAGAGCCCGGACAGCTTTGAAGTGAAGACACAAATACACCCTTATATAATATCTCCATGCAGAGGCAGAATAAAACGACATTCAATGTTTGATATTTGAGGCAGAATATGTCTCGTCAGGTATTATGTGTGGTATTATGCGTTCACTCTGTGGTAGGCCCTCTCGATTGGCCACGGGAATTCAGTGAATACATGCCATCTCGAATCCACACTGCATATGTCTTACTGCAATATCTAGGCCAGCCTGGGCCAGCTCCCTGGTCGAGCAGCTCAGTTGGGCGTGTTGTCAGGCTCCCTGGGCTTGAGTTGCTCATGTATTAAGGCCAGGACCGCTCAACAAGGTTTACATGGTTTTGGAACCGGGCACGACAAAGTTGCGTGGTGATGGCGTGTCGTCGCTTAGTAACGACGGTCGTATAACCTTTCACTCACGACGTGCATGCATGGCGAATAGGGAAAGTAGGCGAGCTCCAGTGCTGTAAACTTAGAAGGGTGATGGTAGACCATGGATATAGGAGAAGTTATATTGTTAAAAGGCGCATAAAAGGCACATAAATGTGTCCCAGTGAACACGAGATTTCCAGCACTGACACATGATCCTGTATGAAAAATTATAATACATGCAACATTATGCTATTTTCTTTGTGAAACTAGGTCTGGTTCATAAAATCAGTCAGGAACAAGTTTTTAAGAGGAAGGGGAAGTATAAAAACGACAGAATATCTACATACTAAACAGGAGATACATAGTTCCCCAAGTATTAGGATCTACGTTGAATAATTTCACTTTACCAATAATATCAATAGACAATAATCGATGGTTTTGTGGAAATACACAAGCGTAAGGCTCGAGATGTTATACGCGCAGCCTGTCTACAAAAATATCGTTTGGTGTATTTACTATCCATTTTCATCAATAACTTAGAGCCAGTAATTGCCATATTAAAGTTTATGTTAATAGCACCTATTTTCTGTTCTATAGCACAAAGAGACTACACATGTATACATTCCCAATGGGTACTTTGTATACCATAGATAATGAATAGCCTGATTACGAATATTCCCTATATTTTCTGCTTCCCCTCTGTATGGTGACAAAGTAGCCCAGCCGACTATGGCAATCCCTCCACACGCCGTTCGGACTATATAAATCTGGTACCCCCAATCCAACATACCCAGGCAACGCTGGACATACTCAATTACTAATTACTACACCATTTAACCATTCTTGGGATATCAAATCCATCTTATTTAAGGAAGGTGCTTATTTCAGGTCAAAGTATGTGTCAAAGCCAAAAGTGCCGATATCTTGCACAATATCAGGATTTAAACATAAAGGTTTTTCGCTGTTCGTAATAAGCAATTTTAATAAGAGTCGAATCCAATTGGGGAGGAGAATATTCTCAGAACACATATCAGGAACGTGTCCCCAAATGTACCTCTGCTCGGTGAAGTGGACCACCCAGGAGTCTCGGGCGTGAGTTTTTGGGGTGCGCCTCACATACAGAGATCCCCGAGGGATAGTTGACATAGCGCAGGAGGGGTGACTGATGGCAGTGGAGAGGGAAACTGTTTAAAAATAGGACCTGGTATCATCCTCAATCCTTCGATGGATGTGACACCCCGATGCACGGAGGACTCGTAGCACGCCATACTATAAGTTATTCCGGGGTCTCAGAGTTTGATTTATAAACACTTCAAATGTCGATCCATCCTGTCAAGTGGAAACCTCTATGAACCATGTCTAATATGGTAAAGCCTGACTGAGCGTGAGTTTACGTGCAGCTTGGGGGGAAGTTGGGGGAGAGGTTACATGGGGAGGAACGTCTGGATGGGTGTGTATGTATAAGGTTATGTTGCTGATGGGAATAGGACTCTCCATGTGAGGGTCTCTGGGGACCTGGAGCAATAGCGATTTGTTTGAAGGGAGGGGGTTGCCATGAGATGAGGATGAGAGGGAAGACAACGGAGAGAGGCCTAACCTGGTTCTGGGTGACGGATGGCGGCGACGTGAACGCTCTAACCGCCAGCTTTTATCATCACTATCTGCCTCCTAGCCGCCACCCGCCACCCCGCCACGCGCCAATCACTCGCCCGCCCGTCTACCAACCAGGCAACCTGCCTCCAGCCTATCCTACCCTCCAGCCTGCTCATCACCAACCCTCCAGCCTGCTTGCCACCAGCCCATATTCCTGCTAGCCTACCTGCTGCCAGCCCATTTACCTGCCAGCCATCTCCTAGTCAATCTGCCCGACAGCCATCTACATGCCAGCCTGCCTGCCAATGCTTGCTCCCTGTCAGCTATTCTGCCCGCCATTCTACTTGCCTGCCTTCATGTTGGCACTGGCCAGCCTCTTCCCTGCCAACCTGTTTACCTACTGTTCATCAGACAGCTACCTTCCACCGGCAGGCCACCCACCACCGGCCCATCTATCCACCAGCACACCCTCTGTCAGTTGATATGATCACCAACCCGCTCACTGCCAGCCCATCTACCTGTCAACCTGCCTGCCTACCCAACATGTACCAACTAAGCTGCCTTCTATCTACAGGGTACCTCCCACCACCTGCCTGTTCAGGAGTCTGCTGCCCGTCACCTGCAGGCCACCATTTAACTGTCTGCCAGCCCACCTGCCCTCTGCAAACTGCCCTTTTAACTGCAGGATGCCTCCCACTGCCTGCCTGTTTGCCACACTGAAGCCCCCCCCCCCCCCCCCCCCCCAAACCTGCAGGATGCCTCCCACTGTCCGCCAGCCCACCTGCCAACCTGCCCACTGCAAAATGCCCTCCAGTTAAAGGGCGCCCGCTGCTTGGCAACACCCTTGATCTGCGGGCCACCTGCTTCCCGCCCACCACAAGCTGCCTTCCACCTGCTAGCTGCCTCCTGCCCGCCTGCCAACCGTCACCCACAGGCCGCCTACCTGCCGCTAACCTGCCATTTACCATATTGTCCCATGCATTTGGCCCACAAGAACGGACCACTCCGACGATAAGGCCATCAAGAAATGTAATATCTGCGATCCTATTCCTCCTCCTCGTGCCAGCCATACGTAATGGGCCCAAGATAAGCGGCGGCAGCGTAACATTATCACCGCTGACGAGACGCTGACAGTTGAGCCTCTTTTTCCTGCTCGCGGCCGCACCGCCTATTTTGGGAATTCGCGAGTTGTAACTTAGCGTCGAGACGCGCTAGCAGTGTCCCTACCTCCGCTGCGGGGGGATTGTCGATACTTCTAGGACATATTTACACCCCCTTTTGAATCCATAATCGCGCAGATAGGCACATCTGAAGTGACACCAATGAGAGATTATGAAATAAGGCAGCGCTTAGATAAGGGGGCAGTTGACGCCTGACGACTACACGGGGCGGCGAGGTGTTTCTGGCGCCGTGGGGGCGAGCGAGATGGGGGAACGGGGGCGGAGAGGGGCGGGACAGCCGGGAGGGAGGGCGCATGGAGGGGTGGGAGGGGGGTCTCTGGGTGATGGCCCAAGTCTGGTCGTGTGATTCCATCGTCGCGCCCAATATGTGCGTTGACAGGGGCCTATGTTTTATGTAGGATGGGGCTGTCACAGACATTGTATGTGGAAACCTTCGTCATCCACTACGAGGCCGGGTCACCTTCAGGGTGTAGCAATGGAAAGGGGCTGCTGCTGACGCTTCATTCCCACCGCAGTTCTCTTTTCTCCTTACCTGCTACCCCGTTTCTGTCCTAGTCTCTCCCTCTATTACCGTTTCTTTCCCTGTCTTTCCCCGACTGTCCAGACAAACTTGGTTAATCCGTTAATCATTGTCTATCTTTCTTGCTAACCCCTCCTTCTTTTATCCCTTTCTCGAATACCACGTGTCATCCCATTACTATTTGTCCGCCTCGCAAGTCCCCCTTTCTTTTCGTTGCATCTGATCCGTCTCACCCTGCCTCTTTCCTTGGGTCCCTGGATGAAGGACTCACTTCGGCGTTTGTTAGTAGATCTACGCACAAACCACTCGTAATTAGGCCCATAAAAGGACACCCCGACTCGACACTGCCACCAGGTTGAAGCTACATAAGGTCCATGCTAGCCACAGTCGCTGATGCCCTTCCGTTAGAAGTGTAGCCCCGCAAATGTAGATAAGCTCTATGAGATAACAATCGTTTGCTGCAGGCAGCGCCACCCTTTACGATGACGACAAGCGCCAAATTCCCTTTTTTCACGAGCGGGGGCCACTGACTGCCTGCCCCAGCAATAACGACGCGGCATTTGTGCGCCAACTTTTGATAAATGACGCACGGTGCGTCCATTTCACGGCGGTGAGCATAGTCATCATCATTGCTGCCTCATTTGGGGAGTTACAGCAGGCGGGGGCTCGCGCGGTACCCGCCATTCCCGACCGTTAGTAGTATACGAAATTGGTACATGGCAGCAGGGCCGGGACCTGTGTGTGGTCTTAGTAGTATATCAGAATTAGGATTCTGTAAAGGCTACTTCGGAGCTCACTGGCCTTTGTTGTAGGGCTGGGAACTAGGATTGTTAAAAAAACCCGCCCCTTTCAAGCGGGCAACCCTTACCAGAGTGTTAGGCACACGGACTGGGGAATTCCTCCTGGGTTCAGCTATATTTCTCATTCCAGTCTACTACAAGGGGTACCGCGAAGCACGTGCAACGCTCACATGCAGGCGACGCCTTTGAACGTAGACCGGCATTTTGATGCAATTCCGAATAGTAGCCTTCAGAGGAGGTGTAGGGGGAGTAGGTGGTAAAGTAGGACAAGGGCAGGGTGGAGTAGGAGGAGGAATAGTGGGGAGAACACAGGTGGATTATAACAGAAATGTAGCAGCGTAAGATGAATGGGTTGAAGGATGAATAAGGAGGAAGGACGTTGTAGGGAGTTGGATAGATCTGAATGAGAGCGAGGAAAAAAGAGAAGAGCCGAGGTATTAGGAATAGTTTGAGCGGAGATGGATATGCAGGAAAGGAACCGAATGAGAATGGGGGGAGAAGGAGTGTGGGATTATAAGAGGAAGGTAAACGGGAAGGTTACGATAATAAAGGCATAAGGATTACTGAAACAGGATGGGCCTCCCTCTTTTCATGCTAAGCGGAAACTATGTTAACCTCCTGATCTTTGTTCTTGGCCCAAGAAAAGTTTTGGCGTAGATGTCGTCAGCGTGCGGAGTGGCAGCCCAATAAAACGCGCCTCACGTGTAGAGCCCAGCCCACGGCTTGTAATTTGATCGTCCGGCCTGCCACTCATTGCCTTCCCACCTGTGTTTTATAAGTCGGCGCCCCGAGCCGTGTTGATTAGTTGAACCCGGAAGATAGCGTTGTGTGTACGAGATACAGGGACTTGTAAACGAGTTATCTACATCTGAGGTACACTCGCACGGACATGCTGAGAATGCTGTGCTCTAATGACTGGAATCTCAAGGAGGATGGCTATAGAAAGGGTCCCCAGGTCCTCCTGTGTTTGGAGCAAGAGCTTTTTTGTAGCAAAAAGGAGTGACAACAACATGATGATGAAGAAATGAATTAATTTGATTTTAATATAAATAAATATATATATATATATATATATATATATATATATATATATATATATATTTATATATATATATATATATATATATATATATATATATATATATATATGTATATATATATATATATATATATATATGCTAAACATTATAAGAGGAATCATGCTAAGTTGTCGTTGCCTTGTTTGGGTGTTTGATTGTTAAAGTATCTGACCTCCGGGTTTATATACCTCCTTTCCTTAATGCTTAGACTGATTTATCAAAGATTCAAGCTTTTGGTGATGTTGAAGTCTTTTTTCGAAACACACACTCCTTTGGATGTTGATGAGCATATTATTCAAGGAATACACTGTAATGTATGCATTATAGAAATAAAACGAGTTAAGTTCATTTTAAAAATAGATATGAGGATGATATAAGTGAACTAGAAAGTATTGAACAAACTCTTTTATACACTATAGAGAAAAGGCTTTACTCAGTTATCAAAATGACTATGCCTCAGTAATTTGTAAGATAAGACTAAATGTAAAATATATGGATTCAATCCCACGATCTCCATTTATACTCAGAATATCTAGTAAATTGTTTACCCTCAGCACTAAATTGTATACCCTCAGCGGTATCTAGAGGTGTAACTGGTGTAGCCCATAAAAATGAGTTGGTAGTGGTGCCCTCTTGCTGGTGGTAGCATCAGCCCTTGTGGTAGCAGCCGGATTGAGTAGATCTGGTACCTGCAGATGATGGTTGTCGTCCTGATCTACACATCTCACATGGAGAGAAGTCTGTGCTTGATGTCGCTGCAGGCCTGGCTTTTATACTTTCTTGGTGGTGGCATCTCGTTGTCACATCCTTCAGGGTATTCTTTGAAAAGTTGGACTCAATGTTGTACACAACAATTATGACATGGTAAGGGTCCTTCAATGCACAGGGCATCTCCCTTCCACCAAAGCTTCGGGTAAAGCACAACCAAATCAACCAAACCAATCTACAATTAAAAGTCAAGGATATAACACAGACACTTAATCAAATATATAACTCAGGTGAGAAATATGCACCAATATGTGCCATGGCAAATTTGTAAACTATATATGATTTTGTAATGCCAGACCAACCATATGAAAAATACAGAATACTTTAAATAACAAATGAAATTGTGATATGTAACAGTATATATATATATATATATATTTATATATATATGTATGTATTTTTTTAGCAAAAACTTTATTCATTCATTTTACATCAAATTACATGTGACTTTCCCCCATCCAAAATTTGTTTCTTATCGGAAACAATGATTTAAATATCTGAGACTTTTTCTGTTAAAAACATAATATGAGTGTTTTGCTCCCTTTTTTTATTTTATGATGAAAAAAAGAACTTATCATACCTAATGTCTGACTGATCATTTTCTTATTGCCTTCTAGAAGATTGCCACCCTTTTCAGTAGTTCAGGTATAAATTAATCTTTCATATGATATACTCCTTATATTGTTCGCTGTACCTCACATTGTCCTCATCTTTACATGATATAATGCATAAAATAACATCAGTCCAGCTTCTTATACTCATGGGAATGCCTTGATGTGAGAACGGCAGAGCACGTCATCCCACCATTATACAGCCCCTCTTAGTGCCCTTACCATGTAAATCTGACTATCCACGCAGCGCATCACACCCAAGACCGCTTGTATATTAATAACAATTACTGGCACAGAACCTGGAGCACTTCGTTTAGTGCCTTGTGATTTCTTCTCTGTTAACGTGAACCGGGTGCTAGTGACTGGGGTGGTGGTTGGCAGGCGTGCAGGGTGCTCGTATGGCAGCTGTCGGGCTCGATGCAGCTAGGGATGGCAGTTAGCTCGAGACAAGAGCCGGGATAATGGCAGGCTTGTTGTCTCAGGAGGATATGTGAGGCGGAGTGATATGCTCAGACACCCGGGTGTGAAACGGTCCCCGGTTGCGTACCTCTCACCGCTGGTGTTATTGGACAGCAATATATAAGCCCGGGGGTGCACAGAGGGACATTCTTTAAAAAGAAAAAGGACTGCCTCTGTCACCTGCGCGCGTATACTCACACATGTATATAACGGCCCCTTCACCCCCCCCCCCCCACACACACACACGTATAAATGTATGTATACACATATAGCGTTGTCTAGTCCTCTCTGTCTGCCGCTCTATCAACTTCTTTTCGTATAAAGAGCATCTTTTTGAATTATTGAATGCTTGAAAGCTTTGTATATTGTCTACATGTAGGTGCGTTAAGAGTTAATGTAGCGGAGAATCCTACTTTGCAGAATGCAGTGAGTGGGAAGGTTTTAAATGTGTAATTCGCCCATATAGGAGCTGCGTGTTATCATCTTATCACAAAAACTCCGCCACAGAGACTTAATTAGAAAATGTTTAGAATCTTCCCAGCAGTCGGCTAGGGATAATTCCCTTAAGTCTGTAGCATACAGAAAAACACCTTTTGAAGTCGGCCTTCTCGACAGAATATAAGAAATGGGGAATGGGAGGGAAGGGAAGTGGGCGGGGGAAGGGGGGCCAGTGCTTGGGTGTTCTTTGAAACGGTATGGCTTTGTCTCGTGGAGCCTTCTGCGGTCCTCGCACTGCGACAGCCAGCGCTGTGTCTAAGATGGCACCGAATCACCTGTCATTGTATGTCTCATCTCCAGGCCAAGATGAAAGCCTCCTACTCCTGTGAGTTGCTCCAGCAGGGAGTGAAAGGCCTGCCATGAGGTGCTCACAAGCACCCCATCTACCCATCTCCCTAAAAAAACCCACAGCGTCCCCGCATGAAGCTAGCTGTCGGCTTCATGCATTGTTATGTCATGTGCAATTCGCGGTTCCCGCAAAGTCGTTCGCAAATATATATTGCCGAGGGTCGTTTCCAGCGGCCTCTTTTCTTCGTCGGGGGCCCATTGAGAGACAGTATATTAATTCACCATAGGAAATGATGCAAAATCCATTGCCTTTTGATCTACTGAAGACATCAGTATACAGTTCTCAGATCTATGCTTGCAGTTACGTTCTCTTAAATTCGGTTCACGCTCGCTGACGCCCGTCAGACCTCCAGATTACGCAGTGTTTCTCCCGCATCCACTGGTTAGTTTGGTGAATTTAATCGCCGCCGGGTGTTAAATTCCTAGGGAGCTCTTTATAGAAGATCCCAAATGCGAGCATGCTTTTTATGCTAGTTTTCTATTTACAGCGTTCTTGTAGTTATTGCAGGTCGTGCTGACATGTAAATGTTTGTTTCGCCAAGGTTCGTTTCATTTGCAATGTCAAGCCGTATAGTACGTCATTTAACAGAGAAAGGTGAACTCGGTCCTTTCCATGATAATGAGGGCCTACTGTGTTTGTATACAGAAATACACCTCGCGATATACACTGCCTCTATCCGTATGCTTTATGCCTTTATGACTCACTAATTATCCAGTAATAAAGGGATTTTATGTTCAGCTCAGAATTATGCACACATTCATCTCATGTTGCTGCTTACGACTGATATAAGCGCAGGAATATATGCTATGTGGCTGCTTGTCATCTCGTTGTATTTGCGTTGTTGTAATATTCCTTTCCTCACTCTCTGAGCAGGTCGGGAGCCATTGTCGCGCTGTGGAGGCATGGTGGTGGTGAGCTGCTCACACTGACGATGGGACGTCGCATGCAGAAACGCCTGTCGCTCCTCGTCTGCGGCGGCCTGCTTCTCCTCTTCCTCCTCTCCAAGTTCTTCTGGAAAGAGCCCACGGACTGGGTAAGTTAATCTTTACAAGGGTGCGGCCCGTCAGCCCCTAAACAAGGTGACTGATTTTTTGTCTGTGCGTCTCTGCAAATTTTCAACGTTGAGTTATTACGTTATTGGGGCGCATGAGAGCAAAAAACACCGCGCCCATTAGATTAGCAGAATCTGATTACACGAGTTAACCAGCAGAATAAAGGCTGCCAAGCCTTATGTGCCTGTGTACGCATCCGATTGCTGCTAGGAATCCCTTTTTTCGTCATATATATCGATTTTGGCAAGCAAATAACCTCTTTCTTTGCCCCCAACACAATGGCCCCAACAATCTGTCATTGAGGGCCGGTGCTTCCGCTGAAAGGTGAGTGCGTGTCGCTTTGTTCCTCATGGGAATGGATTCACTGTGCATTGACATGGTACCGTATTGTGGAGGCCATGATCCCTGTATCCCCTGTATTTCGCTTGTGGATCGGTGTGGGATCAAAAGCCCCACCAACCCCATGTTATACACAAGAGCACGCACCTTTGTTCCAGTCCCACTTATATACATGTACGGGGTCCCGGAAAGAGAGCCGCTCAACGCTACGCTCAGAGCAGCCCCTGTTTTTACTGAGCAGCTCACATGGGCACGCCGAGCTGCTGTCTGAGATGGGGGGGGGGGAGCCAGGGTAGTGCGAACAGTAAAAACGCCGCCGGGCTCTATCTGCCGAACCATCATGGCACACCACCCGGCACTTCCAGCCTCAATACACAGGTGCTCGGGTGTATGATCCTCCTGTGTGGAGCGCCACGCTCCTGTGGACATCACCGATTCAGACGAGCTCCGAGGCCACGTCTATAGAGCTGGGAGCAGTGTTCCAGCAGGCCTTGGATAAACGGGAGCTTTAGCAAACAATCTGGCGTACATATATGTATAGGGGTGGAATGACAAGGCGGGTATATGTATACTAGAGCAAGCCTTTCAACCGGCCTTGGGTCTACAATAGAGACAGGATGAGTTATTTGCGTCTTTTCATCACAGGAATCAAACGACGATGCTTTTAAAAACATTTGCCCAGGCATACCTAAATTTATCATAGTGTGGCATTACAATACTTTTTTTCGCAAAGAAGAATTTATTGACAAAAACATTCCTCTTGCAATTAAGACGATCTGCCTTGCGAACGGATCGTCCGAGCAGCGGACGCGGACATAGACAATACAAAGTAGACAGTACAACACGTGCATTCACAACATGCATTCAATCAGTTTACAAGTAAATCAATATAGTAAACAAGTATTCCTTTATCCTGTTTTTAAACTCTGTACCATAGAATAAGTAATGTATATTCCGAGATATATCATAGAAAATGTCCATAATAAAGTGGTCCATGTTTATTTTTTTCAGTATTGTTTATTTTTTCATCTTCAAAGAGATCTACTCCTACTTTTATATTGTTAATTCGCATAACAATTGTCCTTATCCGAAGTCCACCATTTGATTATACTCAACAAGTGACAATTTCTTGGTATTGTAGGGTACGCATATTACATTTTTCTAGTAGTTCATTATTGTGAAATAGATATGAACCTCTCTTTCCAATCACTATTCTCAGCCCCTTGTTTATTAGTGTTTGCAGTTAAGTTTTCATTTGTTCACTCACTATTTTATCAAAATGCTGTAATAGTGAAGATTTTTCATCAATTTCTAAACCTAGCTTACCTCTCTCATCTACAATGATGCACACAGGGTATATTCACTGCATTGATACACATATCATCGAGATTACAAGCATACAGATAAAAGGTTGTTTTTTTCTAATTATTTTCACATAAATATTTTGAACAGGACGTAGTATTGTAAAAGGTCGTCACTATAATACACGGCGTTGATGTCGTGGAACCTGGAAAGCACGCATATGTACTTCCTTCGACAAATTATTTGCCCTTTATCTCGATAGGTGGCAACTGCAGTGTAATATGCCTGATATGGGGACCCTTGCCGCCGTTTCAGGTTATTTGTCATACACGATAATACAAAGTACAATAAATCTCAGTGTATTCAAAATTTAGGTGATGCTTGCAGATTACACTCATATCTTCGCCTCATCTTGTGTATTCCCTCATCTTGTGTCTTAACCCCTCATGGGACCCTTCTGTGTACTTAAGAAGTGCAGGTAATTGTAGTAACGCCCACACTTCTAAAAGAAAACGAAATACTCTGATCTGTGACTGATCCGCGATAGCCAGACATCCACTTCCGGTTCTGTGCCGACATCCATGCCGGGCGGTCTATATTTAGCTGTCCTCTGCGTCTTAATTCGTCATGCAAACGGCGAGGGGGATCCTCCTGTTACGGTGTGTTTCACGTGTGTCTTAGCTGCTCGTTTCCTGCTCTGCCCTATCTCAGATGCTATCAGTAGTCTGCAACGAGCTGCTCACCATTCCTTTTTCTGCGCGCACCTAGCAGAGAGTTCCCTGTGATACAT
Organism: Alentia gelatinosa; assembly: GCA_950022655.1. Lineage (NCBI taxonomy): Eukaryota > Metazoa > Annelida > Polychaeta > Phyllodocida > Polynoidae > Alentia > Alentia gelatinosa. The sequence continues at coordinate 48,073,273 of OX465579.1, read as the reverse complement.
CCAGTGGCCGCGCGTGGAGCTGTCATCCGCCACTGCCGACCTCCTAATGGACTATAAATGCTTGTAGTTCACCATTAGCATTGCTCTGACAGTAATTGCGACACTCATCCCGAAAGATTTTGCCGGATTATTGTTCATAATTAATGGAGAAAATGTTTGCACGCCTTGCTCGCCCTCCCACTGCTCTAACCGATGGCCCCCTGCGCCTAATTGCTCGACATAAAAAAACTTTAGCCTGAGCAGTTCTCGTAAAAGAGGAATGTTTATGCCAGCTGTGAGTTTCTCGCACGATCTTGAGCTTTATTTCCAATTCGTTCGGTAATAAGCCATTCTCATTTAAAACATTTTTCCGGGACTTATCGAAAAAGACGTCAATTCATCTTGAGAAAAATGGAAGTGCTCTCGGGAGAAATGATTTTATTAGTGGCCGTTGTTTTTGTGAGGTTACGCACTTGTGCCGCTTTCCGCGGTTGGGCTCGTGGCACAGAGCACCAGGGTGTTATTTGGTAGTGGTGTGTGGAGGAGGGGGTGAGAAGGGCCTGGGACGTCGCGTGTGAGTGGTAGAGAAAAGCCCACGCATTTCTAATCCATACACAATCCGGTCAACAATAAGCTCTGATGTGTTTGTTAGTGTGGCGGCCAGCTGACTGATTCTGACGCCGGCGGAGGCTGAATAGCGCGGCTGTGGTAGCTATCGGCAATGCCAGCAAAGCTCCGTCCCTCCCCCCGCCTGTACCCCTAGCTTTCATATATAGCATTGCGCCGCCGCCACTGGCTATTCAACTATGTGCCAGTCGTGGTAGTAGTTCGAGGTGTGTGGGGGGGGGGGGGGTGTAGTGATTGCAGCCCTGGTGGACAGCTATACAACCATTGATTAATTTCTTGGTACTGCTAGGGCAGAATTTGGGAGAAGGATATATGTGTGTGCTGTGTAGAAAGCACCTTATTTCATCATATCATACAAGACATCTACATTCGCTAATAAAATAGCTGGCAGTGTCGCAGGAGATGTGAATCGCTGGAGAGACATCTATTGGTGTATATGATCATAGGGGGCGTCAGGGTTCATTGAACAGTTGGCAAGTTAGAGGTAATCATATACGGGAACAAACACTCGACTATAGGCTTGAGCCGGGACCGGTGGCGCAGTCCGTCTCTATCAGGTTGATGTAATGGAAACACGTATAGGGACAAATAAGCCACGCTCTACTCGAAGGCACCCTCCTATAACGGGCCAGCCGCCATATAAACAGCGGCCCGCGGGTGTGTGTAAGCCAGCGGCTGACCGGCCCCTGATATATATGACCTTGGCCTACCCCGTCCAGCTCGATAAGATTTCATTACCATCCCACCGGCCCGATCCCCGCACCATCGGCCCCCAAAGCCCTGCAACGCCCCGCAGTGCCCCGCGACCGCCTCCCTAATGCCCTGCCGCCGCCCCGACGCCTTCCCCACGCGCGCCCCCTTCTGCCCCGCCCGCCGGCGGATGACAGTGACCATCTGTCCCGCCGGCCAGGAGTGCCCCCAGTGTGGTTAGCAAATATGACCTCTGTTTCATACCAAGCCTGGCCCCTGCCAAGTGCAGGCCCCGCCTCCTCTACAGCCTTTTACACATTGGCCGCTTCTCGGCTAAGGGAATTTGCCGACTGTAGCAGGCGCGGCGGCAAGGTAGCGGAGCCTGGTCTGTGTGAATGGTCCTCATCTACGCAGATTAAACGGATTGGGAAGGCAACAAAAGCTCCGCCTGAACAAACACATTAAAGTGAAATCACCAAGTCGATTCGCAGTTGGACCGCGCTCAGAATCGGTGGCTCTTGGTCGCTGATTGGCCCATCCTACAGGTTTTCCAGCATCAATAAACGGTGCCGCTACCACTTCAGCACTTTCCGCAAGAAGAAGGACTTTTCCAATTACCAGGGTTTGATTTGAGTTACCATGGCAACAGAAGCACGTACTCTCGCGCTGGAGGCGAGATTGCCCTCATTGGCACGCCCTCAGATGTCCGCGAGATGTCACTCTGAAGCGATATATGTGGGCTGCACCTGCTCGAGATGGCCCGTCCGCGTCTTATTATATCGCCTTTGTAATCTGTCTCTCTCTCCTTTCCGCGCTATCCAACTTCTTAATTGCATGGATTTCAGTGACAGTCATCAAATCCAAATCAGCATCTTCTTAGCCACAATCGCGCTGTTTTCACAGGCAATTTTCACGCCATCTCTCGCCGCAGATTCACTTGTAGTGTGAGTTCAAAGAAACACCGTGCCTCCTTCACCCCGAGCCTTCTCCAGGCAATTACAGCAAGGGTCTTTTAAAGGTTGCCCCTATAACGACTGTCCTTAAAGGTAGACCGCTAAAAATAAAACACAAGAGGAGGACACACACCTACAAATATTCCTCTGATAAATAACTTTTGCCCAATTATGTTGGGCGCTTTTTAAGCAGGTGACAGATTGCTTTTCGTCCTTTTTGCTGGGGACACTATTCGGCTTTGTCCAGAGCGTGAGGTCCGCTTTCAAAGCACCCCACAGCTTCATTCGTCTAGAGGCCTTTTAAGGAAATGCTCCAATTTACAGAGCCATGTAGACGTGGCGTGTTTCGCCATCAAGGTGGGGGGCGGTGCACAAAAAGTGGAAACAGTCAGTTGGACTCCAATAGGCAAATGCTGATGGAATAACTGATCACGGTTCCGCTACACGACACGAGGTGGCAGTCACGTTTTATTCTTCAGAGACGGCGACATTGAAGGGAAAAAATGTTTTGATATTTTGACGTCTACTTCTGATTCAACTAAAGGTTAGATATTGACAGTTCTTGTCCCATCGTGCGTGTGTTCATCAGCGTGTCATTGTCCCGTCAGAAGTGGCATTTTGTGACGAACGTTATTGTATTTCTTTTCAAATAGAGCTTGTTTTCACGTGGACGCAGCGTTCTTGATTTCTGACAGACCTGACGCACGCGCTGAGTTCTTCGGTAATCTCTCCTCTGTGCGTTCACAAGAAAATAAACCCAAGTGTCTCTACAATCAATAAAGGGAACGTATCCATTACTGGATATTAAAAAAAAGTTAATTTCCTCCCTTTTCTATGCTGTTTGCCGCAGGCTACTGCTTTGATCATTGTTTCCCTGTCCCTCTCCTGTTTTTCCAGACAGTGCCCTTGTCTTCGCAACGTAAATATTTTATTTCGACTGTCAATACATAACTAATAGAGCTAGGCTGTCTGTAAACGTCCCTTTCTTTGCCAATCCGCTCTCCTCTCCTTCTAGTGCCACTGGATTCGTTATTGGTATCATAACCTAAGCCACATAATCTAATAAGCACATTTCCATGCCAGCCTAGCAGGATATAACAAAATCACCTAAATATCGTCACCACTCAATACACTGGCGCTTTCAGTCGAACAACAGTACATACTAGAACAAGTATTCTTGTCACAGCCTATAAAAACTCTCCCAAAATGAAAAGTGATTTTTGTTGAAACATAACTCATTGTTTAAATAAAATGACATCTGGTTGCTGTCGTGCAAACCTCAGACATATTCATAAAGGGCCTTTCTTTCACCCTTCCCTGTGAGGTAGTGAGGACTATGAAATTCAGGACCAGAACGGGTCTGTGGCCACAAAGCTAAAGCCGGAGACACACCAAGCGAGAAACGCAGCGAGTTCCATAATCGCCCTTACAAAATGGCCTATATGTGAGCTATTATTTCATATTTCACCTGATTATTGCTTCCAAGTTGCTAAATTATAGGCAGGAGATATTCCTATGAAATAATATCTCACATACATGCTAATTTGTGTTGGCGATTCCAGAGATCGCTGCCTTCACTCGCTTAGTGTGTGTCCCCGGTATTAGGAATATGCACTCTATATAACCATATCTAGGAATTTAAAAAAATACCTCATTGAACAAATTATGAGCGCTTTTCCGTTCAAATAAGAGTTTTATTGATCTCTTTATGTGGTCTTTTTCAGTTGATGACTATATTACCTGGAAGATAATCCATTTTAATTCACCTTTAATGTCTTGATGGGACGGTGTAGATTGAATGTATGTCGTGTTGTAATAATGGTGGACATTGAATCCCCCTTCCACCACATTGGCGATCTGATGATCTGTGAAGATTCTATCTCTTTAACATCTCATAGAAATCCAGATATCCCTCAAACCCTTAAAGGGCCAAACTATTTTCATTTTCCTCACTTTAATGTCTTTACCTTGGCCAACTAAGTAACATTTGATGATCACTCCATTGTGGCCCAGTCGTGTTCCTACCCTTCTATTTCCGACCTATAAATTCCCCTCAACGACCTACCTCACATCGTCTACATCTGAACTAAGCGTGATTAAGGAAAGATATGTGGGCCTTGCGCCGGCTGCTGGCTAATTGCTCTGAGTTGCTCGCCGCAGGTGTTTGAAGAGGTGCGGTCGGGGGTCGGGGCGGCGCTGGGCGGCGCTGACCGGGTCGGCGAGGACGAGCCGCAGGAGAGGCACACGCGCTGGATCGTCGTGACCACCGTACATCGCCCCACGCCCGCGCTGCAGGACCTGGCGCGCCTGCCCGGCTGGAAGATGGTGGTGGTGGGTGACCGCAAGACGCCCTCCTCCTGGAGGTAAGCAGTTTTTTTCGATATTAAGATACTATCCTTCGTCTTTTATTTGGCAGTGGGTCGTTACAGTATATGCTATTAATACTTTCTGAGATGCCAGATTTCCGGTTATTTTCGGTTTTTTAAGTGTATTAAATTGGCACTGGCATCTCTATTATTTACAATTGGGTTCTGTTCTACATGATAGGAGACTGCATCATAAGGTATACGTCTTTGAGGGTAACACGTAAAAGACTGTACTCCGATGCCTGGCGTTATGGTTTTGCCAAATATACTTTTCCTAGATGGGATATTGCCTTTTTTTCTAAAATCTAGTTTTGGACGATGCTAAGTATTCTTAACGTTTCATTCACGAAAGGTACGGAATCTTTTAGCCGTTCTGAAAGAGAGTAATGGAAATATAACATTATGACACTCGAACATACCAACATCTGATGATAAATCATTAGAATGATTTTTAGTTGTGTATGGAGATAAGCGCGCATTTTAAGGACAACAAAAACAAAATCAAACGCAACAGTAGCTTTGTGGATATTCCTATTCAATACAGTACTCTAGATACTGAGGATACAACATTTGAAGCTTGTTGTACAAATGCGCCCGTCTTGTGGAAAATACCCACACATTTCCAACTCTAGTCATAAAGGGAATCGGCCTTTTGACTTACTGAATGGACAGTTTCCCCCTGGAAGACTATTTCCTGGGCAATTGCGACCGAATTATTGTCCCTTCGGAAGATTGTCCCCATTTGAATTAATTATTACATCCAGTATGATTACCCTGGAAGATTACACCACCAAGTACCCCCAATAGGACCATTGCCCCTCCTCCCGTAATGAAAATACTTTTTGGATTTTACTTGGAGATAGTGTCTTCCTAAATTACGTAGTGACGGTATGTTTTTAGAAATTTCCCAAGAGTGTCCAGACAGGCAACTCCTTCCACACTCTGAAACTTCTTTACGGAATTCTTCAAACACTTAAGCAAAGATAATTTAGTTAGAAATAATGTGACTAATTATTATGAAGAATGTAGAAAGAAATTGACGGTTTTGCATATCTTTGTGGCAGACTTTTATTAAGCAGTTATCATGAGGGCATTGTTCTCAACGGCGATCTGCTAAGGTGGAAAGGAGGATGAAGCAATTATCTAGGAGACAGTCGGGCTTTTATTCATTACTGAGTGGAATCCTTTCAGGGAAACCTACATTTTATTTGAAATTGTAGAAGCGATAGAATAGATTATAGAATTGCCCGGAGCCAGTTCCTCAAATCGTACTGTCTGTTCAACAATTACATTTACGTTACCTAAAACCAGGCTGAATGAGTGCAATCGCAACATGAGTATCAGTTGGATTAAAATTCTTGAAAAATCGTTTTAGTCCGAGCCACTATTCTTTACAAACTGACCGTCCTTGAAAAGGTGTCATTGCAAAAGGCCAAGGCGCCTGAATGTAGAACATTATAGCGGACAAACACGAGATTATAATCGTACTCCTCCATCAATGAATACTAATAATTCAGCTAAATATTTATCTTTGGAGGTCTAGAAGAAAGTGCATGCATCTCGGCCACCCCGGGAGGAATGGATTTCTGTTGGGATATCGTCTCAGTGCAACATAATGAAATAAGCAACATTCTTTCAAAATAAATCTTAGATGAAAGACTGAAATAGCTCTTCTTATTATTAACATCCATGTTCAGGCGTTTGGCTGAAATACCATCTCTTTCACTGTGAGAATAAACACACTTCATATTTCATTCAGAGGCGAACATACACACATAAAACTGGCGTCCTGTGGTTAAAAACCCATACCATGGCAACTTGAAAGTTTCTTCCACGAGTAAATATTGTCGGTACAAATAACACGTACTCACGCCAGCCCCACACCTCCACTCCCCGACCACAGAACTCGCCCGGCACTGCGAGCACAAACATCAGTCCTTGCCTCCCATGTGATTGCAACGTCCAGCCTTGTTGGCAGTCTGCTCAAATTACAAAGAGCCCCTGTGGTGGAGTTTCTTTTTTAATCCATCCGTGTCATAATTTACATCTGGAATTCCACTGCCAGCTGTGTATTATACACCATGCGAGCTTCATCATGGAATGAGACGCTTTGATGTTTAGAATGGTGGGGGAGCGGGGGGTGCGCTGGAGGAGGGGTCTGTTCATAGAAGCGCCGCCTACTGTGGCCTCACACGTACTGCCGTAATTGTATCGGAAACTATGCTAATTCCTAACCAGCCAAACCAGGGGCCAGCTCCCAAGATCTGCTTGAAGACTGCACTCCACGAAGTCTTTTCACTCATCTCTGATGACTTAAGACTAGGCTCAACGATGTGTAGAATATCAAAATGCTGAGAGATAACGACGTGATTGGGTGCCATTTGCCTGAATTTGTTCAGTGGAAATATCACTTTTCAAATAGCTGAAATCACTGCTTTCCCAGGGAATTTCTCGGGAATGAGTTGTGGATGCGGCCTCTGCCTACGATCCTTGTGGGCGTGGTTGGCATCGTTGCTGTGGCTTCCTCCTGTTTATTCCATTCAACACTTTTAGAAACAGAGGTTATAATGAGATGGGTCTTCACCTACCTAGGATAAATGGTTCAGATCCGGAAAAATATCCTTATTGTGGTTGAATGGCTTAATCTTATTCGTATGTTTGTGTAGCCACAGCGCACGGCGGAGGATGTCAGTTACGAATAGTGTTCATCTAATATGCACTTTCTCCTCACATTTACAACATTTCTAATGATTGCCTTATGAATCATCTGTCGATAGAATGTTGGAGAGCCTCTCAAATAACAATGTTTATCTGTTATTGAACTGCTTTAAGTACCAGAGCGGAAAGGCAGAACGATAAGATTTTAAAATCTATGTTGCTGGAGCTTTGATAATAAGCCCTATATTTTAGCTAAACTGCTATCGCTAACCTAAATCTATTGGAACTAGTAAGATGTCGGACAAGTTGTACTCCTATGTGGTAATGAATTCCCAAATAGGCCAGACGAGTCGTCCTTTGGCATTTCGACTAACATTAAACGAGTCTTCGTGTAGTCTAATTTGGGGAGTTCACCGGAGCTGCTCAGGAGAGAGGGTAATGAGAGCAAGCTAACCAAGGCCAGTGCCTGATCATTAGTGTCTGTCCTCTTATACATGACAGTGTGTTTCCCGGGTAGGCTGCCCATTCCCGCTTGAGACTCTGTTAGATATTTGTACGTGTACATTTATCCCTCCCACCCTGTTATGGTTGTGTAGGTGTAAGGGTGGTTGAGTACGTGCGTTATTTCGATCGGCAATCTGTACTCGTGAACCGACTATCTAATAATACAGCAATTACATGCCTGAACTGCTTGAATGAATGATGTGTATTTAGCACACTTTACAATAGCGTGATGGTAGTTAAGTTAAAGGCTTCATGAATATTTAAAATGTTAATGGACTGATGGTAGAGTGACAGGATACCCATCAATGATCAATGTATGCCTGCAGCCCCCAGACTTACCCCTAGACCTGCGGGTCAATAGTTCGATTCCTGACCTCACCTGCATGCTCATCTTTGTCAGCCAGGTTACAGCACACTAGAGAGAACCAATCAATTGTGTCACTGGTGTCGGTAGGGGCGGAGTTGAACCCGGCTGCTATTGATTCTCTGGTTTCTGCCTCTCCCTCCACTCCCCAACCCCATCCCCACAAGCAGTGTCAAGGTGGAGCTTCAAATACTTATCCTCTATTTCCCGGCTACAAAAGCACCAAATAAACCCTCCTACAGGGCCGCCGATGTTCTGAAATTCTATAATAAGATGAGAAACATTGTATTGATCTGCCCATTAAAGATACATGCTGCTCCCTCGAGGAGGCGTCTTAGATGGAGGGTCTCCCTCCGACATCCCCAAGCCGCCCATGCCTCGGGCAAGTGGGAGACACGCACTAGAACAGTCGATTCGCACCTGGTTCATAAATGTTCTAATGTCCTCTTTGTTCATTCTAAAGGATTTTTCTTATAGACCCTTAAACTACCTTTGGGGATAAAATGAGTTGAGGATGAAAGTTGCATTTGAACACTCTGCTTCGACAGTAGATGAAGTCGTTTATGTATAATTTTATATCGATGATGCCGGTCTTTGAGGTTTACAATGTGCTACCGCTTTAGTCCAATGAATAAGATATAACTGTAACAGCACCAGCAGCCTATTTATGCAGTGAATGTTAAAGCGATCAGTATCACCTAAGGGATGTATTTAAGTGCAATAACCCTGCAGCTCGACCTTATGTAGTAGCCTTGGTGTTCAATCTATACACATTATGCTGACCTTCTATGCTTAAAATATCCGACCACCTTGTGAACCTGGGGTATAATCTATCTCACCCGTAAATCTGAAATGTTATCATCAAGTGTCGTGTATAGGTTAAAAAGAAGTCTTCGGGCTTGCTATCCTGTGTATCTAATTAGTACGGTGGATCTTTAATGTTCATGATAACATACTATTGGAGGTATTTAGATGATATATTTATAATCGTACCATTCAGCGCCACAGTGCATATAAAAGTTAATCATATAAATATAACATTTCTTATGTACTCTATATGCGTGGATACCACTTTCAATGTTCACGATATTCGACAGTTCTAGTTCATTGAATATAATATTCCGCGGTCGATACTGTCAGGTCATAAGGTAATAAATGTGTCGTCTTAATAAGAACTTTATCAGCAAGCATCAAATTGGATACAAGATAAATTGTGATAAAGATTGCCTAATGAACTCGGAGGCTCAATAGCTTTCTAGACGGAATCTACCGGCCTCCTATGCTTATGATATCCAACCACTTTATGCTGGTAAATTTGATCTATCTATAACAACATCAATTCATTCTAGTGATAAACGTAGAATGTTATCAGATGACATTAAATTTCACCACATGACGTTATATTACTACACCAAGTCATAACTCTAGTCTCAACCGATAAAATCGCTCAGGTAATCGGGGTCTTTCCCATAGAGCTGTTCCATGCACTCACACCACATGAAAATGAAGGTAAAATACAACCATGATCATCAAATACAATCGACCTAACGGAGAAGGTGTGCTGGGAAAGCATCCCCTTCCCTCTGCAAGCACCACCCCCGGCCTGCCGCCACGGTAGGCGCCGACAAAGTGCAGGTGAAGGGCACTTCGCCTACTAATAACGTTTACGCTTTATTACCAGCTTGGCAGGTGTGAAGTACCTAGACGTCGGTCGTCAGGAGAAGCTTGGCTACGTCGTTACCGCTTTGTTGCCTTATGATAATTACGCCAGGAAGATGCTCGGCTATCTCTACGCAATACAGGTAGGTCTGTGCCAGTGGCGCCATGCGGTGGCAACTACTCACACAGGGAACACTATAAACGCTGTAAATCTACCAGCCTGTCTCATAACGGTTCTCAGCCAGTCATAAGCCTGTCAGGCCACCTCCAGTTTCTTTCGTATGAACGTTGCTCTGTTGGATGTAGGTCTTCCTGTAGCGATACAATAAACTGACACAAGAGAGTTATGTCACCTTTTCCGACCTCCTAGTATCGCCCATATTCTTTGCTAACACTAAAACGCTATCATTGATGCACATGTTTTACGACAGTCTTAGGTTAGGCCGTTATATAACATAACGTGATAGTCCATGGATGTGCTTATATAGGTTATTCATAAAGACTAGTAACATATAATTTCCATTACCAAAATATGGTTCAGTCATAAATCTAGAAACTAGGTCCTATAACATTTAGGGCCTCAGAACATGCCATCGGATTCTTACGGTTTCGGTTGGTCTATTTCAATACCCGATATGGCGGTACAGGCTATATACAGTGTTTACAAACAAAATAACCTAGATCCAAGGAGTCAGTTATGTTACTATCTTTTAGGTCCCGTCAATCCTCTTATGCAATGTCTCTAGATTATGTTAAATGCTTGCATACCTATCAAACCAATCCCCGAATCTCTTATACCGTCTGATGGAAAGAAGTTAGAGCAACATAAACTCGATTATCAATAATCAGTTAAGGAAGTAGCTGATAATAACATATTCCATAACGTCAATAATTACCACCAAGGGGTATTTGGCTATCATCCCTAGATAAGACCGCACAGGCCGGATGACAAAAAGAGCACTAAAAACATGATTTTCTGATATTTGATAGTGTTTTAAGTCTGAAATAGTAAACCTGTTACAGAACAAAAATTTAAAAAAAGAAATATACAGGGAAATAAATATTGCTCTTGCAAATCTTGCAAAATATTGCAATCTTTGACACCTTTGTATCAAAGCCAGTATCAGAAATGCAATGGTATCAGAAAATCTAATTTTTAGTGCTCTCATTGACTCCTTGTCATCTGTCATATTATGCTCTATTATCACAGGAAATATCCTTCACAACCTGCTAATATAGGTATCATTTTAATCATCTTGAGATGCCTAAAAGGGTGGGATGTTTCTTTCCATATGTCATCGCGATAGATTTTTCATAAAATCGCTGTGAAAACAGGAAAGTAACATGTTTTAATGTTTCTCATTTAAACAATTCCGATTTTCATTCTATGACAGGAAATATTATCCATAACACAGGTATATTATGTATATCCCAACAGATAGGCCCAGCTTTCTAACAATGTATTGTTTATACTATTCGGCCGATTAGTGTAGATGTAAGAGCGATTTCCATCTTACAAGTAAGAGAAATACTAGTATTTTCATCATTGCTCAGGACTGAGTAGAGAGGGCTCGTCTCGTTTTCGATTGATGCACATAGGCGGCCATTACAAGATGGCGCCAGTGTGAAGAGGGTCAATACAGCAAAGCTACTTACTTACACTCACCCAGTGGGAAGTGAATGTACATGAAAGTTTTACCATTAGCAATCCTCCATACATTTCATGTCTATTCATGCACATAGACACACAGAGAATTACATGTATATGTGCCTACACAGAAGTAATTTGTGCGCACATAACTTAAGTACACGTATGCATACAAGTACATAGCAAATACAAGAACTGTATATATTTGCTGGAAACCGGCTTATACATCATATAGAGAACACTGTAATTTTTTAAGATGTTGAAAATGAAATGGAACGAAGAAAGCAATGTAAAAGATAAAATTGAATAAGACCAACTCGGTCTTTAGTCATCCGCCTTTGGCTTGCGGTGGTGTCTTTTTGTGAAGTCAGCAGTAAGGGAAGATGGGTTTTTTGTGTTCTATCGATTCTGGTGTGTGAGTGTCAGGGACAAGCTGTCTGTCACAACTCAGCTGACTCCCCCGCCCTCCACGCCTCCCGCCCACCCAGCAGCTCGTCCTTCACCTTGTCAAAGCAACTCCCCCCCCCCCCCCCCACTTCATTTCATGCTCACACGCTCCACCCTGTGTTTCAGCACGGCGCGGAGGTGATATATGAGGTGGACGACGACAACCTGCCCTCAGACGACCTTCACGGCTTCCACCTGACGTCTCCGGTATCGGCGCTTGCCGCGTGCACATCCAACCTCACCTACAACCCGTACGTACACTTCGGCCAGTCCACCGTGTGGCCACGCGGCTTCCCGCTGGAGCACGTGGGCGAGGGCGCCTCTCGGGGCTACATCCTGCACCACGCCATCAACGCGCCCGCCATTCAGCAGGGCGCCACCAACGCCGACCCCGACGTCGACGCCATCTTCCGGCTCACCCGCAAACACGCCGGAATCAAGATGGACATCAACTTCGACACGCATGCGCCGCCGCTGGTGCTGCCCTACGGCACGTTCTCGCCGTTGAACTCGCAGAACACGTTATACCGGTACAAGGCCTTCTGGGCTCTGGCGCTGCCGGTGTCCACTTCTTTCCGCACCTGTGATATATACCGCGGCTACTGGGCGCAGCGCCTCTTGTGGCTGGTGGGCGGTCAGGTGGGATTCTACCCACCCAACGTTCTCCATCAGAGAAACGAACACGACCCCATCGCCGACGCCAAACAGGAGACGGACTTTCTGCGCATGGGCGAGCTGCTTCGGTCGCTGCACGACTGGCGCTGTACGCGCATGCACTTTTTCAGCTGTGTCAGCGACCTGGCGCGCCATCTGGTGGCGGCGGGGTTCTGGCAGCAGATAGACGTGGACGTGGTGGAGGCGTGGCTGCAGGACCTGTCTGCATTAGGTTACATCCCGCCTACCCTTAAAGAGGTAGAACCCACAGCGTGCGCCCCAAGTGGCAGTGAGAGACAACAGGAGGTGACGTTCTACCCTGTGGAGCAGTTCACCTCGTTGCCACACTCGACCTACAACTTCTTGCCACACCAGGTACGGACTGACCGGCAACTGGAACAGATTATCCGCACCACGTGTAGCGGTGACCCCCCGCCCTCCAAAGTGCTGGCCACTAACATAGTGTCGCGTGATACTTTACTCGTCGTGCACTTCCGCAGCGCGCCCGAGGCCCTGTCTCTACTGGAAGCGTGGTACCGGCCGCACTTTGCTAATATTCTGTACTGCATGACAGCGCAGCACCAAAAGACCATCCACAAAGACCTGCTGCACCGCTGGCGGGTGTCCGCCGTGACGGTGGCTGGGGTGGCCGGGTCGGCCGCCTGCCTCTCAGCGGCTTCCCGAATGGGGTACAATGTCTCCGGCTTCCTGTTCACCCCGGACGCCGCCCTGTTACATCCGGTGAAGCTGCGCGCGCATAGTGCCACGCAGATGTGGAGGAGTCGGACACTGGCGGTGGAGGACCCGTCGCTACAGGCGATGTGTCGCGCGGGCAAAGTACGCTGCGTCTCGATGTCACGTGATGTGCTGACGTCACTCAGCGCCCACCTGCCGCGCCTCGATATGGGGTCCAAGTTCAAGACCAAGCTCAAGCAGTGCTTCAACAAGATGGCCGGCGACCCGCTGCTGGGCGCGTCCTCCGCCAGCTCCACGTTCTACCTGGCGGACGTAGTGCACTACTTACCGTCGCGCCTCACTAACCTCTTCACGCAGATGACGGACGTGTACTTATCTGACCCCGGGGTCAGGGAGTACGACATTATCGCTATGCTCATGTTGGAGTGCATCGAGAGCACGCCCGAGTACTTGACTAGTGGGTCGTTGGACAGCCGCGGCAGTCCGGACTACACGTTCCCGTTTTTCATGTCTCAGATGGTGCAGAAACAGACAGAGCACGTGCGCTTCTACTGTGAGCAGCTCTCCCCTTAATCAAACCAGTGATAGTCCTTCAGATGGGATGAGATTAGCGCGGTCCGTGTCAGGCCCCATCTTGATTATCCCGCAGTGATTCCGTGAGTGGTGTATATTAATGAGCAGCGTGTTTGGATCACAGTGATTGGATTACTGATCAGGAAAGAGTGAGAGTGTATCATTTGTATATCGATCCATCCCCCTCCCGTTCGCCCTCGCCGCCCTCCGCCCAGCTAGTCTTTACCAGACCGACCCCGGCTTATCCCCACCCCACCCAGCGAGACCTGACACTTGGCAGGAGTCTCAGACCAATCGACCAGGCCACTTATACATCACCCACTCCTCTCTCATTACCCGTGCTCTCCCACCTTTGTTCTATTCGCCCCTTCTCTCGTTACCTTTACTCTTTTCCGCTACACTGCTCTTCCATTCTCCATCCCTCCTCTTGGTTCTTTCACTCCATATTCCCTTCTTTACACCACCTCTCTCAAACGTTCATGGTCCTTACTCTTCTTGCCTTCTAACTTCCTCATTCTCCCCTTGCATTGCATTCCACCTTTCATCTCACATACTTTTCCCCTTGATTCGTTCTCCAACTTTCTCCTTCTTTTCCGGTTTTTGTTCATGTCCTCCATCCTCCCCTCCTCTCTTCGACATCTTTACTGCCCCACAGTGAGCACTTCCCACACTATTTATTCTCTCTCTGCCTCTTCTCTGGTCCTATCGCCCCTGTCTTCCTCTTCCCACCATTCTCCCTGCAGCCTTGTTTCCCCCCTCTCCGCCCTTCTCTCGCCCTCAGTCTCTCTTCTCATGTACTTTTCTATCCACTACTCTTCTGTTCGCTCACCACAAACAAGGTTGGCCAGTCCATACGCACCTCCACACATTGTCCAATCACCCATCCACGCAGCCGACCAGCCACGCCCGCTCTAATCTACTGGTCGCACCGCAGACAGCCGTTTTAACGGAGCTTAATGTGGACCCCGACGTCAAGTAATTTTTTCTCCCTTATGCCAAATTAAAGGTTGCCGAGAGGAGCCTTAATGAGCTCAGCCCAATTAAGGCTAATGAAGTGTGCTGGTTGTGCGCGGTGATCCTGTGGCCCTGGTGTGGTTGGGTCGCGTCACTCCCCTGTAACCTGTCTGCCTCGAATGTCGTCTGCCTCGCAATCACTCACGTGACCTGTCATTCACCCGCCCACCCTCCGGTAGGGCGCGGGCTCGTCACTGCCTCTCATATACCCGCCCCTTCCCCATCACAACAACCCCCTGTTCTCCACGAATGCTCCTTTACCATACCCACCTCTCCACTCCCCATCTGCTATACCCCTCCCCACCACAGTCCGCCGTTCAATTGTACAGAACAGTGCCTCTGGTTGTTTTCCGATCATACATTTTACAATTACAGACAGCCAAATGGAAATCCGTTTTACTGTTTCTTCACTAATTAAGTATATATTAAAATTGTAGATACCTTAAACCTAATCCAAGATATCTCTATTGGATTCTTATAAATTAATTCCAAAGATAGTGAATTGATTTCTCATATCTCTTCTCTAATTCTAGATGTTTAAATGCCTAGATGTGGAGATATCCCAGAGGTTGAATTTGAGACGTAATTAGATCAAAACTATTTTGAATTTTGAATAAATTGTAAATCTGTCGGCCGTGCAGTCGATTCCGGGCTGACCCTGGTCGATATACAGTCAACAAGGGACAATACTGAGACCGTTTTATGAGTACCGTTAAATACCGGCTGTGGCTCCCACATGAAGTCAATAAATTCGCCAGCAACACTTTCTACGTTAAATGTTGATCTATCTATTATATACTGGTGTTGAGAAGGACACTAATGGAAATTCATCTGAATTAATCTGAAACCCAGTGCGGATATGTGCCTGTGTATATGTATTCCGATTCCCTAATTTTCAGAAACTTAGATGATGTAGAACCGTAATTAGGGTTATTTTGAAGATAAAAAAAAGAAATTCTAATTAGCAATTATCATTTGGTGACACTGTTCTTCATGTCTAGTGAGGTTGGACTGATTAAACGGCGCCTGAGAAACCACGCAATGAACGTGATAGATCCAAACTATTTGGCACGGCTCCAAATGGCGGTGTTAATTGCCTTTGGTGGATGATCTTTTTGTAGTGCCTCATCAACCATTCTTTGTAATCAGACACTGAAATCAGAGTTCCTCTTTTTTGCACGAAGACAGGGTTAGCGTAGTTTCCACCAGATTCCTTGTGGAGACGGTCGTATGTGGCATAGGTGTAGGGCATATTATATGGAAAGAGTAAATTCTAATGCTCTACGGACTTCTAGTATTTAACTTATAAGAATACGTGAATATATGAGACCAATCTTATAAATGCTGATCCTGTAATTTATCTTTACTACGATTAAGTACCACATAGAATATAAGTAAATTTAACTTTGCACGATATATTATGCATATAAGGTATGATGTAGTATAACATAAATGACTCCCTATCTTCGGATATATTAATGGGAATATATTTCTTAGATCTCAGGCAGTTTGTGCGAACGAGAGCGTGGGGGTAACTTATAGATCTTTTATATGATGATGAAGTTGTAATTATGCCGTCAAAAATCTTATGAGGAAATCTCAATACACTTTCAACACATATGTGAACAACTCTTTGATATACCTTTAATGCTCAATTCAGCCATACTTGAATCAGGTTCTATTTAATGCCACCTTCTTATAGGTTCTAATTAAAAATGAATTGAAAATGTTGATCACTAGATAAGAAATCATCATCACACCCATCAATCTCGAGTATCTGCAGCGGGGTATCTCTTCAAGTTCTATACGGATAAAAGTAGTGAATCAGCGTTCAACTCTCTAAGAATACAAAACCTAGAATACATTGATTGATAAAGTGTATTTTTATTGGACTCCGTTATTGTATTAAAAATATGACGGTGTTTTAATACATTACGATGACCACTCTCCGTTTGAATAAGTGGATAGAGATTGGCCTAACTTGAATTTCATTCTCTCAATTTGTGATGGAGAAGACTTCCAAATTTAACAGGGAGACATGGGATTGACATTCCCACGAGCATAATAATTCCACAGTGATATTAGAGAACGGCCCTATATGTTCATGACGGTGGTACAATGGGCAATAATAGGCCTTGCTCAAACGTAAGATTGTTATTAAATTTTCATTGTAAAAATTTGTAAATGGCCCATGTACATCGAATGAGTCTGTTTGCATATTGATATGCTGCTGTAAACAATTTCATTTTTTAAATTATATTAATAATTGTTTTTGCTTGATAATCTGTTGAAAAGGTCGTCATGGTGTGTTGACCCTCAGAAGGCTACTGAAGTCTCATAATTCTGTTATCTAGATTTTTGCAGAACAATTTACGGATAAGGTGCTTTATACAGGAACCACATAAAGGGATACATCCTATAAAACAACATTTTACTACAGTATGTTTCGCTTATTTGTTATTGTTGTTACGTTTCCATTTATGCATATTCCTGATTACACGAGTACTTTGACATCGATACATTTGTTCATTCTGACCATATAATCATGCAATACTACGATCATTTACTTTATTCCTTCAATCCCGTATCAAATATCGCTCTTGTGATCTGCCAGTCTGTATAGGCTACTATGAATTTATTGTATTTTTATTCCTTCTTTCCTGTTATCGAGGTATATGCATTATTAAAGGAGGAATTGCTGTAAGATTGACGACGATAGGTTACCACGAAACTACGTAGGCTGTGCCAAGATAGTCAAGTGAGAGAAGTCAAAGTATAATTCTAGTTGATGTGGGTGATTTCATCTGCTCACAGTATAGGAGATGGTCGTAGATTCTTGTGGTCATACATCTTCTGCCACGATCCCTTCTCGTACATTCCACACTTTTCCTTGTTGCTCAAATGTTGTGCCCTGCACATCATTGTGGTACGACCTCCCGTGGTGTCATGTTCCTCAGAACACCAAGATTGTGGTCTCAGCCCCTGCGATCTTTAGCATCATGATGTAAGGCCATGTTCAACATTGTGATGTCAGCATCGCGACCGTTAGCATTGTTGTATTACATCTTGCGACCTATAATATTATCGTATCGGAACCTGCGACTTCTCGCATCATTGTATCAGGCCTTGCGACTGACGGCCCAGTGGTATCAGACCCGGCTGAACTTAAAGATACGTTTGTTGACAGGCCATGTCGATCTATAAAAGCATTACTATGCAAGACTTGAGAAGTGAGCAATGAAGCACCGATCATCCTTGTGTACACTTATTTTTAGAGGTCAGAACGAAGTTTCCATGAATAAATTGTTATCCGACCATTCTGACCCCTTCTCTCTGTCGTTTATTGTTTTGTTGCTGTCTATCGTAATTGTTTTTTTACTTTTGTATGTATACCGCAAAAGGGCTCTGAACATTTTTGTATCTATTGTCGTGTTTCCTTTTGTTTTGAATAGCGAGATATCAATTACAGAATTTAAGATGTTCTTAATTAATACTAAAACAATACTTCTATGAAAGTTATGAGAATATGTATACAGCACTTCTAATATCGAAAATAAAAGGTAATCTTGCTCATATTAACATTAAAATCAAACGTTCCAGTAAACCCATTTAATTGTCTATTCCATTCGCATTTGATATTGGTTTAAAATCAATGCGCATAGAGCAGCTATGCCAGATGAACTAAAAACCAAACATAGTACTCGTGTCACCTTTAGGTGTGGTAGGATTAGCAGAAACGGATACATAAATGATGGGATCATTCACAAATCAGATGTACAGCAAGCCATGAGTAAACGCCGACGCGGCTCCATGGATGCAATCGGCCAGTTTCGAGCTCTCCATCTGGCAATATATATGCTAACACAGCGAATACGTACCGTGCAACATTACGCATGTGTTATTTATATCTATTACCTACGTTCAAGGGCGTGTCATGATAGTTGTAGTCGCATCGGTTCCATATGGTAAATGCTTTAAAAAAACGTGGAGTTGGGTCCCTGGGTTTCAATATCAGGCTTAAACCCCCGATCATTTTAGTGTTATTGACTGGTGTCTGCATAATGCATGTTAAGCAGTGATTGATGTTGCGAAGGGGGAAACGGTTGGCACGCAATCGCCTCATAACTAATGGTCACACGTGGGAAAATTGTGTTTTCATCTTCACACGACAGATCCCATCTTCTCCGATGCTGATTGTATGGATATTTGATTGGCAAAGCCGTAATGATGGAGGTTCCGTAGAGGCGTTGTGGGGGAGGGCGGGATCAATATGTACATCTAGATGCAGAAGCAATGGAATCCGTATATGTATTCCTAACACAAAACAAGGTTTTGCATGCCTTGTTTGGCCTATGAATATTACATTTCTACTGATCTTTCCAGATTCGCGTATAGATAAAGACATATATAACCAACGCCAGATATAACAACGTGTTACTATCCTAGACAATTTAGAAACATGTAAAAATATACGATTATACATGTACTACTCAATATCCAATTAGTTTCCCCTAATTGATGTACTTACTCTCATCCCCCGTGTAATGGAGGAATACCATTTTGTATACAGTGAACTCATAATCAATGTGGTGATCAACCAACTCAGGCCTTCATGTTCAACAGCTCAAATAATCCACAATCTTGTCATCCAGAGCTCAGATCGTTAGGGGGTGGTCGAATTAGAGAGACTCTACTAAGATTGGTCGATTCATCGACTTTCATATCTGCCAAATCTGCGTATGCAAATAACACACCAAAACACATTGTTCGACGCCCTTTAAATTTAGCTTTTAAAAAAGATTTTTCACAAAGAACAGACTTGTCCGATTTCTATTGAAATTGAAAAGTAACAGATGTTCTTCTGTTGAAAGTGGCATAATGATGGGATTTATCTTATTGTCCTATTCATGAATAACGCATAAGTCGATGAAATATCTATAAGATATCATTTTCCTGATTATAGAAAATCATAGAATAAATCCATTTATCGTATTAAGGAGCGCAGATAAACAATGGATTTAAACAAACAAAACAAAACAAGCTACCACACCATTTAAATATGCTTTAGGAAAAAATGTTACATCTATGGAAAACAGAATATTTCGTATTTTCCCGAGTCCGAATGTGACCTTGGCCAACTGTGTAATTCGCTCAGACTGTGACCTGTAATCAGCGAAGTAATACCGCGGGGCTCTTTAACCATAAAAGGTAGTTCCAGTGGTCTATTGACCAATCAGGCGAGGCAGCAACCGTAAAAGCCCTAATCTCACCACAGGAGAAATCTAGAAGGCACGTATGCATCACAAAGTTGGATATAAAATATCGTGTTTACATTTGCTTCATTTCAAAGATCTGAATAAGACTAAACTTTTCCTCTACAGTATCAAAGAGAGGGGGAGGAGTTAGGCTTGCAGACAAGAGTAGAGGGTTTACAGTATGTAGCACCTGATGAGAAAATTGCCGTAATAAGCGACTGGTCGGTAGAGTGGCCTACGACAGGCCTCAGTAGTTGGAGCTGATTACCAGCGATGGTCCTGCTCTGACGTCACGACAAGACACCCCCACCCCTCCTAATTCTGTATGTACGGGCACGACCGCGGGGCGCAGAGGTGCGTATTGGGGCAGAGGGGTGCTTGTTGGATGGGGTGTACACCCCTCCATCGACAGAGCCCCTACTGTCTGACGACCGCCACAAACGAGCTGCTCCGCAAACCACTCACAGAATACCGCCCGGTCATCCAGTCATTACATATCTGCAGCTTGGAAACCCCAGAGGTCTACACGACAAGCCATCCCTTATTTATCACCTGTTGCTTCACAGATGAATTATTTATAAACTATTTTTGTATTCATATGCATGGAAAGATGTATCAAAAGGAAATCTGTATGCATGGAAGTCTCAGGTTTAACAGCCGCAAAGGTGCAGTAAAAGTGAATGGGCCATGGTCATTGGACATTGGCTCGGGAGAGGTGAACTCAATATTGCTCGAGTAGGTGACGGATATTTCCGGGTGATCAGACCTCCCATTGCGCCCAATAGTATTACCCAAACGTAGATTTTGATCTTGAAGACTCCCCAAGCTTTCTCGCAATTGGTATATGGGCAATAGAAGGGCATATCAACCAGTTTTACCATTTCTTGAAAATTAATATGTTTAAACCAATGGGATATGCAATCATTTGATTCAAGACATCTCGAATTCTCGAAAGCTACTGGAATTCAATTTATATATAACGATATATAGAAAAACATATCTTTTTTATTATAGAGGAAACCTATGAAAGTTAAGAGTCAGAGCTCGTACCCCATCGGGTTTGAATCGCTTAGTTATTCACAAGACGAAGTCGCTTGAATTACTTAGCGATTCAAACGAGAGGATTTGTGATGCAGATAGTATTTTTGTAGAAAGTATAAAGGGAACTCCTGCTGCCGGTTATCAGAAAATGCTAAATATGACATACAACATGTATTGTGATTGATGCATTTCTCCTCTTCACCGCTCATGATCATAGTTTCATCAAATCCCTCCGATTATTTATCAGATGTATCAGATTTTATTTTCTTACGCTACTAACCCCAATAGCTGAAGATGACCAATTTGCTATATCGCTGGCAGAACATACGGAATCAATAAACCCAACTATGATAAATCATTTTGGAGGTAATATCCTTCTACATTCATGCCGACTTAAACATGTCTGTCGCGGGGTAAGACAGGATTGTTGGAGGGAGTTTAACTAATGATGAAAAGTTTACATTTGGACCTCATCCTCCTTCTCCCTTAACTGAGACTGGATGTCACGTATAGCGCGACTGGCGGTCCTTTGGAAGGAGGCAACATGTTTGGCACCTTACAGGTAGGTAACTTTACGCCCTCAGAACACATTGTATATATCTATGCTTAATGGGAAGTCATGATGGGGAATACGTCCGTGCAAGCAAAATGACCCAACCAATGACAGGAAGTCGGATCTTGCGGATATACTATGAGAGGAAAAGCAACAATAAGATGTCAACTTGACTTTGTGTCTCCTGTTTCCTTCCTACATGTCATAGGTGATAGGTAAGGCCAGGTGAGAAGACTCTGTAAAGGCAGAAAGATTCTCCCAGTAGCAAAGTGAAAATCACTGCAAAGTATCCAACTGAATGATTGGGAGTATGTCTAAGGACTTGGCATCTTAAATTCATCTTATTTCACATTAACTAAGGTATGCATTAGTCACTGAAAGAAAAGCCCTACGGCATTCCATTTTGATGTACTAACAATAGTTTTATCATGCACCCAAGGGAAATATGTAGAAAGGACAATAAAAATTTCTCTATTTTCAACTTTCGTCACCTCTTTCGTTAAGCATTTGTTTTTCTTCAGGAATAGGTAATATATTTCCAATTTTAGTTATTCCAATTCTAATTTTACAAATCCGGTGATAAAACATTTGTAAAAATTGGCACCAATGTAAACAGGTTTTCTCGGTTGACATGGATTATACTATTAGAAGAATAAAACACACGAGTAGTACATCTACATGTGTGTACACCCACAAATAGTAACTAACTTGGCCCCTTACTTTTAAAGTGGTAATTTTACTATCTAAATCATGTGATGTGCTGCGGATGGGCCGTCAGCGTGAAGGAAAAGTCTTGAAGTGAAAACATGTGGAATGTTAATATACATAATCTATCAATCTAGTGGAAGAACCACAGAAAATATTACAAAGGGAGATACCTAGAACTGGCTACTACGATATATCTCAGATAGGTTCATTTCTATTCAGTTTTTTCTACTCTTACATTTTGAGTCAAGTTCCCGATTGCATAGTTTGCAAGTAGCCGTGTGTACAGTAGAACCCTGGTTGTGGATCACCCAGTTAAGAGTCTTTGTTATGTGGTGTTTCCCCCTACTAATTAAGACCACCGATTATGGCAGTGAGCACCGCCGATTCTATGACACTATTGGTACAACAATCGTCAGATGGAAACAAAACGGGTTAAAAAAAATTCTCTCCAACATTAGATTATACAGCACCATCGACCAACTTCTATGACCACCAATGAAATCAAACCAGGTTGAATTGGAAATTAAATAATTGAAATGAAATTTAATCGTTTTCTACATATGAAACCTCGAGATGATGGGGTGTCTGGGCTTACGGCTAGTTGCAGGTGGGGTACACTCAGGTCCTAACCAATGCTCTCAAAATAATTCCTTATCCATAACTGGGCTGGGTACAGTACTAAAAGTGATGGGGAGAGCTAGACACCCCTTGACCTCAAGGTTTCTTGGGTTTATTGAAATAAAACTTCATTTCCATCATTTGGTTTTCAACAAAACCCACGTGATAATTATTAAAATTAAAATATTGATATCATGAATAATTCAACCAATTATATACTGTCAAATCTACATGATCTCACTTGTACTGCGGCGCCTGTGGCCTGAAATTACCTAACCCTTTCATGAACCACACAATCATCTTGTGTTCTTCCAAAGACACATTGTGAACTCTAATAAAAGTTGATATACAAGAATGGGCAGTATTTACATAACCATGGCTCAAATGTTCGGCCATCAGTGACTGAAAAATATAAGACACTTGTTTACAGATGGATTTAAGAAAAGTTCCCTGTTCGCGTTCACCAACTTTGTCCATCTCCCTAGAACTTTAGAATAGCTTTTCCTAGTCCTTAGTACTCTGATCAGATCTCTCAATTTATCCACTTACTCTTGTTGCAGATGAACCAGTTATTGAAGTCTATCAATGGTAACTCTAGGTACTCAATGTTCCTAACTAATTCTTACCATGATTTCTCATAAATGACCACAAAATCTAGAAATTACAGAACTTCTATTAACTTCCTCACAGCCCAAGTGACCTTGTTCACTGTCTGTCCATAAACTAAGGTGTTGTCTATATAGAAAAACATCTGTATGCCAAACGCATCCGTCAAGTGATCCACAATAGCCTTCATTATCTTCGCAAACACTCTAGGCCCTGGGCTATAACCATTCGCAGGACACATGTATCTATATCGTTTCCCTTTAAAGTGGAATTATAGAAAGTCCCTGATCATATAGGGACATACAGAGTGGTAGGCTTGCTTCAAGTTTTGACTCGTCATCCAAACACCTTCCGAGAGCATTTGCACTACCCTTTCAATATAATCCATTTTGAAATGCCTATATTCCATAAATTGGTCTAGTTAGGACAAATCTAATATCAACCTAGATCCCTCAGAGGCCTTCTCCAAGAAAAGATTGGAGACATCAGCCTTACTCTTTGGCACTGCTTCCTCAATTATGTCATGTGAGAACATCTTATCAATTTGGTTTTCCATTAAATCATTCTTCTCTGAATTTCTTGTCTTAGAATCTGTCACCGGAGGCTGGTCCGGAATAACACTGGCATCTATAGTATGTCCCTGCAACTGGATAAGCACCCAGCTGTTGTCAGTGACACTGACCCAACTAGCAGATCGTCTAGAAACCCCACCAGCCTTGTAAACTTGCATAACCACATGTACATTAGATGGAATAAAATCATACTCACTCATATCCTGCTTATTCTGTCATTGTTTCCCCCTGTTCCACATTCCACCTTTCCCTG
Organism: Alentia gelatinosa; assembly: GCA_950022655.1. Taxonomy (NCBI): domain Eukaryota; kingdom Metazoa; phylum Annelida; class Polychaeta; order Phyllodocida; family Polynoidae; genus Alentia; species Alentia gelatinosa. Next base: position 48,048,835 of record OX465579.1, on the reverse strand, counting down.
AATAGTATCATTGATCCTGCTAGGGCTGTTTAATCAACTGGTTGTCTGCCCTGTAATCCCAGTACTGTCGATATCCTTTATGTTGGAAGCTTCCACACTGCTCTCCCTTCCTGTCTGGGCCTTGTTCATACCCATAACTTGACTTGCCTCAGGTCTGCTCTTGGTTGTTACCCCAGGTAAAGACACCCATCACCATCTTGGCAAATTCCTTCCTGGAGGGATTATCCTCCTTCAAATTCGAACCCAAAGAAACTTATAACCTCTAGACACATCATTCTTGGTTAGCGATATCACCAGCCCTTTTATGTACTGCTTGACACAAGCCCTGCTAAAGTTGTTAACTTTGCTTGTTGCTCTTCCCATCAGGTCTTGACAGCTCATTATGACTAATGGCCCCCTTGTCAGAGGGTTAAGCCATATCTAGTCTACGACTTGCTTAATAGAGTCACTCACTTGCCACATGTGGCGTTGACTTCTATCCCCCAAGGTAACTCCATTTCCTGTAAAGGTTCACCAATATCCTCTCTGTTGTCTTCCTGGAATCCAACGTCAACTTGACCACACCTACGAACCTTGGCCCCAGTAGAACCCTCCTCAGACTCAACAGACACATTGAGTGCCCTCCTTCTGCACAACCCACCATCACCGTCCCCAGAGTGCCTATCCGGCAAACAATGACGCTCACCAGATATCTCCAAACTCGGCAGGCCGCCATCTCCACAAGCCCCTTCCAGACTAGACGAACCCACCGGTCGGTGTGATCCTTTTACAATCCACATGGTACAGATATCCACTAGTAACCTTAGCAGTGGGACCAGGCTTCTTTTTATTCTTTTGTGAGGAAAAAAACCCAAGAAACCAGGCATAAAGGGCCGTCTTACATAGGAATAAGATTACACATATATGGAGTGTGGAGGTATATATGTATGAATGGGTTTGTGTATTTGTTGAGTGTGGGAAATCACGCTCATATACGGCATCTAGATGTTAGAATACTCACACAGGCTTTCAGCTTACTGCAAAGAATCTAACACTTCACTATCCATGCACCAATTATAAAGGCCTGGTGAAATTGACAGGTGTCCAGTATCCCAGTCTGACCATACCCCTGCCCCACTACTGACTTGGTTCCTAAAAATAGACATTTTCATTTCTAGTCTTTTTGAAGACAAAAGGATTCACTAGGTCAATCCTTTCATGAAATGATAAACACTTAGTTATGGCTACTGTAATCTGCTAATAGAAAAGGAAACTATTAGATGATATCATTGTCTAAATGTGGTATTTATATTTCAAATCTGATGGGACACATCTAAATACACCCACTTAGTGCACACCTGACAGACAAGTTTTTCTCCCTTCAACCCTGTTATCAAGCCTTGACCAACTAGCTACACTCAAGAGCCTGTTTTTTTTTCTGGCTCAATGCTCTCCTACCACTCTACAATGCATGTACATTTCAAATCTGATGGGACACACCTGACTGTATAGCATTGTAACTTCCACAACTGAAGGGACAGACCATTCACTACGCTCTTCAAAGAAACACAGACCCAGTCAGGAGGTATGAGGTTGGTGGAAGGGTAGGCATATGACTCAACCCAGCTACTCCATATTTTAATTCCAGAAATTAGTTTCATTAAGTAATCCTGTTCATGACACTTGAGAACGACTATCAAATTAATTATCTAGGTTTATTGAAACATTCTTGATACTTCATTTCGGATCAAATACAGATGGCTCAAATACATAATTTCTTATGATATTCTCTTACTTTTATTTAACGAAGTAATTTAGGTATACCACACTCTTCCATTGTAAATGGAAATAACATTAGCTCGGGTGCCAGGGTACTGTACTTTGCAGCGAACCGAACTGGATTGCTTTGGGAAGTAACTTAATAAACATCCATTTTTTATCAAGCTTGAGGAGGGTAGGCTAATCCTCAATAAGGCCAAAGGCCAAAATATATATAAAAAGAGCTAGGCATGACAAAAAGATGAGACAAATTTGGTGGGGATGAATAGTTTATATATATACATGACAATGATACAGTTGCAAAACTGACCAGGGAGTAATGAGAGAAAAAAACATTTTGGGACTTCCTTGACTGAAGGCTGAGGTCAAAGTGAAGTCCCATGGTGGCACCGATGACCGATGGCCGGCCGAGCATGCGTGTGATAGTCTTTAGCTGAGGAACTTCCTGCGATGCTTGAGAAATCATCCCGCCCATTTGTATTCATATACATATAGATAGGCCCTATATACATATACGTGCCTATATGATATGCAGTCGCTAGGAATAAAATTGATAGCCGGTATCAAAGAGACTCTCATTACAGCGTGATCACACGGCATGTTCTGGCCATCTACAATCAGCGCGTCATTACCGTTCCCAGCAGAGAGCCGGCCTATGGTAATAGTTGTAACATTATGCGCAAATGTCGTGTCCTTCCCCTCGCCGTGGACGACTGACGTTTCCCCTAGGCGATGTCATGGAGGGCGCGGCCCGTCTGACCTCCATCTAATCAGCGGTCCGTCGGGCCCCCTATTATCGCCCTTAATTCATGCCCTGCAGGTGAGCAGACGCGATTGACAGGCGGCGCTATGAAACGAGGATCAAACCAATGTCTACAACCACCACAACAAGGTCGCGCCAGGCAGGCACTATTGAATGGCCAAATGTTCTTCGTCTGCCCACTCAAACGACAGACTGCTGGCGCCAAAGAAGAATAAGCTTGGGTCTCTGGACCTATTGCTTAATGCATCTTTAGAAATGGCGACAGTAAGCGCAGCCTAATAAGATTTGTTTTTCCATGGATTCGGAATGAAATGCATTACAGATTGGTGAAGGTCACTTTTAAATATAATTATCTTTATGGGGTCAGCCTTGAAGGCAGGCTATTTCCCTTTTGAGGATTGATGGGGTATTTTCACCACACCCCATGGGATAATGTTTATCACGGGAACCTTATATGGAATGGCTTTGGAAGATCGATATATGTAGTTTACCTCTTGAATATTGAGAAAATTGAAAATTGAAATATAAAGGAATTGATTTTCAACAATAATTGAAGAATGAGTCAGCACACCAAATTACCATTGTGGGCATTTACATCGACCTAGTAGCTTATATGCTTAGGATATGTAGGCTGAAATCCATATTGTCTTCAACATTGAGTTCCTACTTACTAGGTGGTACTATTTTTGGAATAGGGATAAAACGCCAGTACCTTGCAAGAACACTGAAGAAAAGCCTTCCATTAGGCCTATTCTAGCCTATTGACATTTGGCACCCAAGCAGTGCACATTAAGCCCCAGAACTCAAGTCACTATCCCATTCTGGTTTGACTTGGTGTAGGGGGTCGGGGGTAGGGATGGGGGTGGGCATCCAGACTCATGCCAAGATCCATGGCACCACTACCAGATCCAAGGAAATATATCCAAGACATCCGCTGAGAGACAGACCATTGATTCTGCCACCGGCCGAGATGAGAATTCCCTACATCCTTATTACTGTCTATAAGAATTTTCTTCTATTTTTTACAACCAATGATTAATAAACACTTGTGCAATGAAGGTCAACCTCCAGCTGACCTAGGTAAATGCGAAGGTTAATGTGAGGGGGGCATTGATTTGTGCAAGGAATGATGAATCCCCTGGGACATTGGTTGTGGTGGGCTGTGGTGTATAATAAATTGATGGTTCCACCAACACACAAGATACAGCGAGATTTATCATGATTTGGTTGCCTTGCTAAATCTCGCTAGATTGCGAGTATTCGTGTGCATTTTTGCTGCAAACCATCTGTTTTTTAAGCACCTTTGCCATGCTATTGCTGCGAGAGATCACGATATGCTGCGATATGTCGGCAATAGATCATGAGGTGTCGTGGTGGTGGAGCACCAAAATAGACACACAGTCGAACCCCGCCTAACGGACACCTCGTATAAGCGGGCACCCCGTGTTAACGGATACCTTTTCTCGGAACAGATCCTTCTATTAGATGTTTATTTTAACCTCGCGTTAGAAGACACCCCAGAATAAATGGACACTCTGGCCCAGAACGAAGGGTGTCCGATTAAGCTGGGTTCTACTGTACAACATCGCTAAAAAAAAAAGCACAAACAATCGCACTCGACGTATCGCGGCAAAGGAGGTAAGACATATCCCGATACTGTAAGATATAACAAGATATCACATGGCAAATCCATCGTATTGGTGGAGCCAGCCCTCAAGCTACATTCTGGCAATTTTGTAGATGCTAATACTGCGCACAATTCACTCAAATGCAGACAAACACATCACGGGACAGAATAGCTGGATTAGGGATTAGGATTCTCATTCTAAGTAGGCTTTATACGGCGCTCACGAACATCTCATTATACCTGCTTATACCCCATACATCAAACATAAGATATAATAATATGAAATCTCATCAAGAATATCTAAATATGAGAAGTGATTCACATATGGCACTAGAGAATATATATAGCTTCTCGGTTAGTGGAAATGGCTTTGTGATTCCCGTATGAAATATATTAGCACTGTATTTTTTTAATTCTAAAATCAGTATCAATGTGATAAATATGCGCTAATGGGTCCTGCAGTAGGATGGGTGTCTTTTAACATCAAACTCTGACTGTCCAGTTGCATGTGAGTCTGTGTTTATTGTTTGGCGAAGCTTTAATAGCTTTGTTAGTTGGTCCATCGGACATGAACAGTACATTAATGTAGTGAATGGGTATAAGAACGGTCGTTTCTCGTTTTATTCCCTCCTTTTCCTAGGCTATAACCAGGCCAGCAAAGCACCACTCCAGCTCCCCCTACATGCACTCCACGATCCAGACAACAGCATCCACCATCACACGGGGGTCCGACCCTCCTGCCTGACTGGTCGCCAGAGACCCCTGGTGGCAAGGGTGGCGCCCTCTATTGTGTCTGACAGAATCTATTCAGTTGGCGTTCACTTTACATAGAAGGAGGCTGGTGCGGAAGATGCTATGTCCGACATGCAGCTTCTCTCGCTCTCCTAATCCACCTCATATGTGACCCATAGTCCTGTACACCCCCCTCCCCCATCACTACCCCTGGTGGACTGCTGTATTGGCCACACTGTTGGTTCCTTTGTGTGCTGTAGGGAGACCCTTTAATGTGGTGGCGCTCCATCAAGGAGAATAGCCGGGTGGGCGGCGATTGCTTGCCCTGGTCTGTATTGTACACAGTCCATCAAGCACAATTGCCTAGATGGATGCCCGGGTTGAGGCGAGGTGTTGTTGTGTGAAGAACATTGTCTTTGGGGATCTATATTTCACTGTGTCCGTCTACCGTGGACCTTTGCGGACCCTCGGGGCGCAGGAAAACGTTATTCCACGCGTGAAATACGCCCGGAACAATCAAACGGCTGCGGGGCGTCGGGCGTGAGGAGGGGGGGGGGGGGGGGGGGAGGGATTGGTGAGGGTGAATGGCAATAATCATCTCTGCCGCATATGGTTGACCTTTTTCAGACGCATTAGATCCTTGGGTGAAATTCTGGTTAATTCTGCGAGGGTATTTCCGCATATCCTATCGACTTCCGTTCACATCAGCTTCAAGCTTGTCGTGCATATATAATTGGGCGTATTCCATGACTTTGCCTCAGCGTTGTGGCATTGAGAATGACATTTACGATGCCTTTATTACGGTATGCATCAAGCAGAACGAGAACCTAATACCAGATGAATAATATCCTTAATGTATCTGATTAAGCGGCTGATCCACCAAAACAGACCCAGCAGAAGGTCAGCAGACGCTCCAGCGACAGGATTCTACCATCTAGCCGACGATCCTCGCTGATGTTTGTCGGCTGACAGGCCCCTGGAAACTCCGCAGAATGTCTGAGCTAATCCACAAAAGCCCCTACTCCCAGCCGTTTCACATGATGGAGACATGGTGCTCGACTTTCGGTGAGGCGATAAAGATGCTGCAGGTTTGCTGCTGCTGTCTAGTGGACATTAGCCGCACTGACACGCAAGTAGCCAAGTTCCCCGTTTTTTTCCGTTAGGCAGCATGCCAAACAGTTCTACATACACTACATTGCTCTGGATCTGCAAAAGTCACATAGCATGAGGAGCAGTGTGCTGCTGTGCATGTCGGGATTGGTACGGGAACGATGATAGCACATCAATGATAATAAATAATGATAAGCCTTGATGTTATCAATATGTATATTCGACTCTGGCGCTAGAATTCTGCCCAAACCACCACAACTGTCCAAACTTTCGGTCTCTGCTGGCGAGTATAGCCACTCACGGGGGTCACCCATTCCATGTTGATGGTGTATGTCACGGTATGTTCAAGTGAGTGGTCAACGCGAACCCCGGGGGAGCTCATGGCTTCATTGGCTGGTCGGCTGAAAACCAAGTGAATTAGTTTTCTCTAGCTGACAGAAATTACAGCTGACACACCATGGAATCCAACAATTATGCAAATTAGGTTGGGCTGATGCTCAAGAAATTATCGTTGGTTAGACAGACTGTTTGGTTGATCAGCAAAACAAGGGCATTTGGAGCCGACAGACAGTCCTTGAGAGATACAACTATGGGCCGACGGTTGGTGACAATTGTCGTGGCTGTTCAATATACTTCAATGATATACATCCCAGTAGCCTTGGAATAGCCTTTCCAGTATACTCATAGAAACAACTGATCCCTTTTCCAGACTTAATAGCATGGAGATTTCAACTGTTGATCCCAACTTCTATATACCATACTGTAGGTATGGACATTATCTGACATTTTAGGTAAAAAGAAATAACTTGAGTCATATTTGCACAGAGATATAGTATGTGAAAACAAGTAATGCTAACTATGCAGAAAATTTCTATCACAACAATATGTTGTCACAACAAAAAAAACTAAAAAACTCTGATATACATAATATGTCATTCCCACTCAAGCCTAGGGTCTTTACTTTATTTATAATACATAAATTCCAGGGGAAATGCTGTGTAAAACATCAGTATTCTATTCTATGCATCTATGGAAAGGGATCAGTCGTTTCTACACAATATATCAACATCCCAACTTTGGTGCTGTACTGTACATTTATTATTAATATTTAACCTACCCTCATATATCTGGTATATGGCCCACTCATTGTAGTATGTACATGGAAAAGGTTTCAGTCCTACTCCTATATTTTTTTACCCCCTCTCCATCCCAAATGATCACCACTCGTGATTTTTGGTCATATGCTCGGTTAATGAATCCAAAAGAGAAGGCTCCGCCCAGCATGAATGTGAGCATGCGTATAGCGGGGCAATCATGTATAAATATCACCTGGAGCAGCGTGGAACTGTGTGTATGGGCAGCCTACAGGGCCTTTATAACGCTGGCGACCTTTGCGACCTTGTGTCGTGTATGAGTACCATGTGTAACTCAACAGACCCAAGAGGCATGCCTCAAACTCGGGGCGTCCTCAGCGCCCTGAGCTCCACCATATAAGGCCAGAGCCTCTGCAGGGTGATCCAGTCTAACCAGACAGGTGGGAGAGTGAACACACCTCTACCTGTATACACACAGGCGTGAACAAGCAGTACAAGCAGTACACTGACCACAACAAGAAAACATGGTAATTAATACAATGTATGCTCAATATCTATGTATATCTGTGTACCTGTATCTGTGTATCTGTATTTACACATGATTGTCTTGCTGCATTGTATATCTGTATCTGTCTGTGTATCCCTCTGTGTCAGTGATGTATATCTGTATATGTGAGTGTCTGTCAGCGTGTGACTCTGTGTGTCTGTATGTATTTCCGTCAATCTGACTGTTTATCTATGTATCTATGTAATGGTGATATTATATTTATATATATATATATATATATATATATATATATATATATATATATATATATATATATAAATATAAATATAAATATATAAATATGTATATATATATAGGACTAGGAATTCATATTATATAGGATTTACCTTCCATGGCCCACCTGTAAGTTCGAGGGTCCAACACTCTGAACTGACCACCGTTGCCTGGCTGGCTGACTCCTTTATATCCCACACAGTGCCGACTGCGACATGGGGACGGGGTGAGCGGCGTGGGTCAGGTGCACACTACATACACACAGGCTGCCCTCTCACCGTGTGAGAGGGCGGCGCTATATTAAAAAAAATTATCATTAGGAGTATTTCCCGTATCTCAGCTTTAAACGGAGTTATGTACTTGGTATCCCACGCGATGACACTGGCAAACCCGTATTGTGGTGTACCATTCGTGCAGCAATTGGTCGACACTAGCAGGAGTTTGTAATTGACTCGGATGGGGGAGACATTAAAGAAGAGAACTCCTATACACTCAGCGATCGAACTCTGCATTCACCTACTTGATTATGAAATAGGGACTATAATCACGACCACCCAAGCCCGATCTGATGCATTCATTGACCTCACTCTCTCCGCTCCGTGATGTCGATTCAGTACTTGGAGATGTTGCTTTTAAAAACGCATACATATACGTCCGGACATTTAATTCTCCGGACATCTCATTGATCGAGAAATTGTGTGCCAAGAAAGCCCTGGAATGTGTTCTCATACCGGCTTTTGCCGATACTTGTTTTAGATAAATAAAAGAGTTTAAAAACATCTTACAAATATCCTTTTTATCAACTAAAAACGACCATACATTTATAATACTGGTAGTTGTATAAAGATGTACATTAACATATCTCAGTCTTGGGTATTAAAATCAAAGAAGAAACCAACGAGTTTTGGTCAAAGTCGTTCTCCTCGAGTTTAATGTGGAGTAATTATATGAATGAGGCAACAGCCGAGTGAATATCACGTAGCATTCAAACGAGTTGGAGAACATCGACTTCGACCAAAACTAGTTGCTTTCTGGATATTTATCTCACCCTTGTACACACTAGCAGAATGTACGATACACAGAATATAGACCATGGAAAATGGACCGCATTACTCATAGGGGCATGGAAAATGTTAAGCCTATGGAACAAACACACAAGGGGTCAGATAAAGTGACGTACTCCTGTGGTGGCTATGAGTTCAATGAGCCCAACACGCTGATTTCTTCACTATCTCTGAACTCTATGATATTAGCCCTGGCGCAGAGCTCTAGTGGTGCAGGTATACTTAACCGCCGGAACTGACTAGAATCTGTTTACCCTCTCTTCTCTCACCGAGTACACCTATAAATCGACTCACATTTCAATGCAGGCTGGCTGGCAAACACGTACTATACCCGATACAACGAAGCTTACAAATCCCTTCAAACGTGCGGAGCACGTTCTGTAGCTGTGCAAATCGACAGAATTGCTTGGAGATTTGTAAGCACCCAGCGAGTGTACTATATACACCTATGCCCCAAAATACTCAAAATACCAACCTCTGCTATCCAAGTCGTAGTTGAGGCATACCACTATAATGTGCCGGTAAGGCGCCATACCACCACGCTTTGAACACTTAATCTGAAACGTGAATATGTGTATTATCGGAAATACCAAAATAAATGATAAACAATACATATCTGGAGAAAAGAAATATACAGGAAATTTATGAATAATATTATGACACTATTATTCCCAAAGAAAAGAATTTTCTAATAGTTTGAATTTCATTATGAAATCGTGGCTATGAACATTATGAGAAAGTCACATAGCAGAAAGTCACTTCCGCCTGCCCAGATGACTTTGTTTAGCACTTAAACATTGACACATTTTTGCAAGATTTTAAATATTTACAGATATTTAGAGGTGTATTGTACAGTCTATTTCTATCGGTGCCATATCGGTAGGTCTAAATTTCTATCGTAGCAGGTGGACGCCGGGCCTTAGTGAAAGTAACGCGGGACGAGGACCCATCCCAATTAGGTTCACTAGTTTCCCTTAAATACCACCCCTCACCCATACATTCCCTCAACTACACTTTAGCACCACCAAAATTCATCCTGAAACATACTGACCCTCTACGACACTGCCCCTCCACCATACTGCACCTCTACCATACTGCCTCTCCACCATACTGCCCCTCCACCATACTGCCACTCCAGCATACTGCCCCTCTACCATACTGCCCCTCGTTTGTTTGTTTGGTTTGATTTTACGTCCAGTCAACCATTATAGGTCCTTTCCAGACTTTCTCAAGGTTCTTTTACACCACTAGGGTGGTGTTCGAATCATGTGATGAATTCAGGTAGAAATCTCATCCCTACACATTTACCAAGGTGAGAGTTCTTTTACTTCCCACACCACATAGACATGGTATGAGAAGGACGGCCTTTGTTATAGCAGTAAATCTACCACTGCTGGGGGTGGGACTCGAACCCACAAAGTCTTACAACCTTGGGGTTACAAGTCCGGTACTCTAACTACTGAGCTAACTCCCCACCCTTACTGCACCTGAATTATACTGTCCCCCCACCATACTTCCCCTCCACCATACTGCCCCTCTACCATACTGCACCTCAACCATACTGCCTCTCCAGCATACTGCCACTCCAGCATACTGCCCCTCTACAATACTGCCCTCTACCATACTGCCCCTCAACTATACTGTCCCCCTACCATACTTCCCCTCCACCATACTGCCCCTCTATCATACTGTCTTCCTACTATACTGCCCCTCTACAATACTTCCCCTTTACAATACTGTCCCTCTACTATTCTGCCCCTCTACCATATTGCCCCTCTACTATACTGTCCCTCCACCATATTGCCCCTCAACCTACTGCCCCTCTAGGCTACTGCCCCTCCGCCATACTACCCCTCTACAATGCTGTCCCTCCACCATCTGCCCCTCTAAAATAATGTCCTTCCACCAAACTGCCTCTTTACAATACTGTCCCTCCACCATACTGCCCCTCCTCCATACTGTCCCTTTACCATACTGCCCCTCCTCCATACTCCCCTGTCCCTTTGCCATACTGTCCCTCCACCATACATACCGTCCCTCCACCATACTTACTGCCCCTCAACTATACTGACCCAAACCATACTGGCCCTCATAGGGGTACTATGGTGATGGACAGTGATTTAGGGGCAGTATAGTTGAGGGGCAGTATGGTGGAGGGGTACTTAGCTGAGGGGCAGAATTTTTTTTTTAATTCAGATACAAACATTTACAGACACACACTGTCGTCCGAGGACGGAATGGTTTAAGGGCAGTATGGTTGAGGGGCAGTATTGTTGAGGGACAGTATCATTTAGGAGCAGTATTGTTTTGGGGCAGTATGGTGGAGGGGTAGTATGGTAGAGGGGCTGTGTTGTGGAGGGGCAATATGATTCAGAAGCATTTTTGGTGAGGGGCAGTATGGTTGAGGGCCAGTATGGTGAGGAGCAGCATGGTCAAGGGGTTGTATGGGTGACAGGCAGTATAGCTAGGAGCAGTATGATTGAACGACATTATGTTTGAGGGGCAGTATGGTTATAGGGTAGTATGGTTCAGGGGCAGTATAGCTTTGGGACAGTGTAGTGAGGGGCAGTATGGGATGATACAATTCGATTCAGGGGCAGTATTGTGGAGGAACAGTAAGGTTGAGGGACAATTTCCTTGAGGGACATTAAGATGAGAGCCAATGTGATGAGAGGCAGTATGGCAAGTTTGTTTGTTTGTTTGTTTGTTTGTTTGTGGGAGTGAAGGAGAAACGTGGCTGCAGTGGGACCCGAATCAACTAAATTGACAACCTTGGTATTACAAGTCCAGTGCTTTTTACCACTGAGGTAATTCCCCACCCAGTCGCTTTTGTTATGCTTGTGTGCAAGCATATCCGGTCTGCACCATGAGGAGGCGAGGCGACCAAGAGGTCGAACAGATTGGTAATTGCTGTCCACCCAAGTATGGCAAGGGGTAATATGATTCAATATGCCTACTATCCACGAACCTACTTTGCAACCTGCCCCCCCCCCCCCCCCCCCCCTCCCCAACCAACTTACCCATCTCGCTGGCTGCCCACCCAACAGCACTCCTGGTATATATATAAACACACACACACACACACACCTAACCACAGACATACACACTTATACAAGTCATTTTCTTTGAAATTGCGTATGCATGCGTATGGAAAATCCAGTCTTCAACCCCCCTCCCCCCCCCCCCCCCCTGTATTCTTTTGTATGCATTTGGTCTAACCTCCCCACCCCCTTGCTGCGTACGTACTTTATGGATGGCCCCTTTTTATATCAGTCCAAACAAAATAAATGTAATATTAAATCTGTTAACACCCCATATCATATCATATCATATCAGCCTTACAAGTCTTGCACCAGTCATAAAATAGTCTCACAACAGTCTTGATTCAACCAGTTTAAGGGGTAGAAATCTGTCCATAAAGGAGTTCTTAAAAATGGACCCGTAACTAAGTCCCCCCCCCCCCCCCAAACTGAATTAACTTTTTTTTTAAATCCATGCCAAAATACTAAATATTTAAACTGTAAGGCATTGTACCACCATAAAACCTTCTTTCCAAAACAGAAATCATATTCCTATCTGTACTTAGTTAGCTATAAAAAGCAAAAATGTGGTCAGGTCACTATTGACTCTACATACATGTGTACTATGTGAAACCATAGTTATAGTGACAGTACGGGGTAGATTTATTCGTTGTTTCGGAGAAATTCGTTCTGAACGAGCCGGCACGGCGAGTTCAAAACGAATTTCTCCGAACATTGTCTGGTTAAATGCAGTATTCAGCGGAAAATTTACGAGCTGTCGTCACTCCCATACAAATCCGATGGCTTGGTAACACACTGCCTTGCTCGTTCCGTAGGAGTCAAAGCGCTGCAGTATGTGGAGGCGCATTCCCCTAGCGAATGAATGGGGAATGAATGAAGCACAATAATATGCCCAACATCCGCCAGACGGCGTGGCCAGTCAATTGCCCGGCTTGCTAGGAGCAGTCGCTGGGTGCCTGCTGGGCAGTGTACGGGCCCTGTGTGGTTGTCGGCCAGATGGAATTAGGTGGATTGGTGGAAGAGCTCCAGCCGGCCAGTCACCCAGCACTAGCCAGCCTGCTTGCCTGTTCAAGGCATAGTTGGTGGAACACAAGCTTAAGGCTTACTAAGCTACTCTATAGAAAGATAAGGCTATTGGTTCCATGTAATATATTGACATTGACATCTGTACATTACAGGTATGGGATTTGTAAATGTATAACAAGGAACCAGGAAAACGCTACTAAAGACGTTGCGGTGTGTACAGTTCGAGCAACTGCAACGAAGTGAGGAGCAAGTCCTCTCACACTATTTATAGATGGACCACGTTCTCCCTTGGCAACCTTGAAAACGAAGCCATTTGTACAGTAATGTTAGATTGTTCGTGGACGGTGTTACTACACGGATGAAGGAGGGGGGGGGGGGGTCCCATTGTGGTGTAACATTCTTGGAATGTATCTGAGCATTCTACAGACTCGGACAGGGATGGAACTGGGGATGCTGTCAAGTTAAAACCAATCCCAAGTGTCTCTACAGTGGCTCCTTACCAAAGTGAAGATGAATCAACTAGAGTCAATGATTCAGAATGTGCAAACCTGATGAATTTAGTTTTTGTTGGTTGTCAGTTCCAAATGGGTGAACTGTCCACTGCTGTGGCTTAATGGTTAATCAGTGTTCTTGGTAGCTATAAGGTAAGTGATTGGTCAGGCAATTATCCAATTACAAACAAATATCAGGAAGAAGGGTGCCATGGGTTCCAGAGCTTGATTCTTAGCCATTCAAAGGAAATTTCTGGCCTCAACTGAGCGCTAGAATTACCTTTTATAATCATCAGTGATGCTAGTTGGGGTCAGAAAAAATTTCTACATGGGGACTGAGGCCAGTCTATGTATCACCTAGAACGCACCACACTGCACCGCTAGAGCAACTTACAGAAACTCGTTGCTGCTATCACAGGCCTCTGGGAAGGAACTACGTTTTGGCGGCTATCTAGGTCGGCGTTTCGCACGTGTAGATGTTTATAAACAGTATCGGAAGTGCTTGAAGAGTTCTCTTATGATATTTGTGTTGTATGCATATCTATGGTTTCCATATCATGTCTGTAGCAAGCAAACATGGTAATTTATTTCATAAACGTGTCTAAGCGATTACAATACCTTTCTCTATGCAGCATCTAGTAATGACAGCAAGAATGACAGGGCCTACACTCATGGCGATCTAGGTCACCGTTTCTAGGTCATGGTGTAGACCTAACTGTCAGTTAAGACTCAAACTGGTCTTACAAATCTAAAAGGATAACAATTATAAATATATCAATCATAAGGAAGATTACATTGTATTACATCTTTCTGAGTGGCATAAAATAGTTTTACATTCAGTTAGTATGATGAACTTAGGCATGTTATGAATCTACCATCATGTTCTCAGAAGATGACAGTTGAATGTTTACTTCAAAATCTAAAACTCTTGTAATCAAATTATATCATTTTCCAAGCGGCTGAAAACGTTGCCACTAGAGTACTTTAAAAGATTTATCAAAGAAATTCACAAGTATCACTGGAATAGTATCATATACACTCGATACAGCTAGGAACTATATTGCATCTTGGGTAGTACTACATTGCGGTACACCCGTGAAAAGGCGCGGAGGGAACATCTTAAAATCCTAAGATAGTAAAGAGTCTATCATTGCAGAGACAGGTTTTGCGGAGCGATAAACCGGAGCGGCGCAGTGTGAGAACGCACATGGTGTATGGGGAATCCCCATCACTCTCCTAGCAGATTCTTGGGCATATATTTTAAGCCAATCAGAAGTCAGTATTCAAGTTTGCTCTTATCCGTAGGAGCATTTCCTACAGGAATCCTACCATCCTACAGTTCTAGGTTGGAGCACTGGGATCCATAGGGCCTCTAACTGAGTGTACTCGGGGTAGCTAAATTCGGAATTTTGAAAGATTACAGAACAAGTTTATCTAAGATTTAGATTTCAGGGAACCTGCAGTCTATTTTGTTCTCAAAACAAACAATTTCTTGAACTTTTCATCACTTTGAGACTAAAATGAAAATCCTACATGTAGGCAAAATCCTACAAACTGGCATCCCTGAATCATGCTAACTTATTTTCTATTTGTATTTATAATACACTGATGACCCATGTATTGCTCAAGACGTTATACATATCTCGAAAATCCATACCAAATGTTAACAATGACACTAGTAATTTGATTATTCATCCAGTCGACTTATCAGGTATAAGACAGCTCTACCCACCGTAACATAAATGGTGCTATTAACCAAGACTTTATCGTACCTATACATATTATCGTCTTAATATTTGTTTCATGTACCTCTTTTTCGATATGAGCCCTCGTATTCACTTCAATATAAATTTTAAGAAAAATAGAGACCTACAGAACGAACTAAATATTCGACGGTACATTGACACCCCATCGACAAAAATATTTTGTTAGGTAAGCATATAAATGTCGATACAGTAATTGTCCAAAGTAGTCTTACGTATCTACATAAACCGATTTTGGCTGATTATCCTTTTCCCCCCCTGAAACAAAAATGGTAAAATTTCACATTCACTGAGTGTTTTCAGATGAGGTCATATATGGCGTACTAATGGTATAACCAAACAAAACAGGTGCGAAGTTTTGTTTACAGTGCGATAATTACTTGGTAGGTGACGGAAGGATGTTTGCAAGAAGGGTAGGTGGGTTATGGGAGGTTGTGTCTATTGTGGCAGGGATGTCAGTTGGCTTCATGAAAGAAAATGGGAAACATTTTCCATGTGGAATTTACTGCCTCAGAGAGACATGGAACATAGAAAACACGCCGTTATTGGCAATTTATTCTTTGAGCTTTACACAAGACAAAAGATTTAGACTGAAAATGAAAAGAAGAACTTCCTTGGAAAAGAAGAAAACTGCCATCTCTGAATTGGTGAGAGCGTTAGAACCAGGCGATGGAAGGTTATGGTTGTTGGGGGGGGGGGGGGTGTTGTTTTTTTGTTGGTTTGATTTAACGTCCAGGTAACCATTGGAATACTAGGAAGGTGATGGTAGGCTATATCTAAACTGGGAATGGGTTGGTGTGGCAGGCGTGTTACATCAGGTGCAATATTGCAAAAGAAATGAACAATGGCGGCGTATGTCGTAAATTTCGCCACCAATTCACTCTAAAAGAGGGATGCGAAAATATTCAAGTTATGACTTATTTATTTTCAATTCTCCATACATACATCCATGCATGCCAGTAATCTACCCCTTTCAGGATATAACACTCGTAAACAAATCCGTGAAGACAAAGCCGGCAGGATTCTTTCACTCTTCTCTTCTTATCGAAGGACAACACATGACTTCAGAAACCCCAGTAAAATGATAGTATCCCCAACTCTCCCCAAATGTGCTCGTAGTAAGAGCTGAATGAATGTCTCGCGTCTTGATACATAATACTTATACATAGAAATACCGTTTACAAGTGAGAGTTTCTATTTTCTATTATTACAATCTATTCCAGCTGATCCTAGTCTTTGAGTGCGAAAAGAACACAACGTAAATGTGGTATATGCAAAGGGATGACAAACGTTCATGAACATTGACGCGAGTACAAAACAGGTCAACTGTCTCAATGATGTAAGAACTTTGTTGAAAGTGGGTGGGGTCTTTTCGTCCTTCATCTGTAAACCCCGGACCCTCCCTTTAGTTCCCGGTATCCTTTTCTGGATAACATCCCAATCCACCGAGAAGATGCCCTGAGGAAGGATTCTCGGTAGTAGATATCAAGTGGAAATAATTTACTACAATTGAGATGGCGGAAGTGAAGGACTTCTCAGAGATTGGTAAAGTTTCGTTGTCTGCTATGGAGTCCTTCTGTTAGCCCTGATGATGGTATACAGCAGTAGGAAGTCCTTGTAGTGTTGCACCAAGCAGACCACGCTTCACCATTTTCTCCTCAGGGCAGCATCTAAAAGCGGAGCCAGTCCGCTGCTGCCTATTTCCATCGTACGAAAACAATCTCCTGGAACTAAAAGAAATTCACATGTTTACATGATGTGGTGCAAGTATGAAGCTGTAGAGAGGAATCAAAGGGACTAGAGCAGGTGTCGTGGGATGTGGGCGTGAAAGTCCTTACTCTTCTTATAGACTGTTTCCAAATCATCGGTATGACAATAAATACAATACAAAGTAGAAAATCTAGGCCAATATTATTCCGTTATGAATTTCAAGTATCAATTAGAACAGTAAGGTTTTCTTTTACTAATTCTTAGGCATATGTACTCTTTGTATTCTTTCCTGCTATTGGCATAAAACGGGCTAAGATGAGATTAACCTGATATTTGAGCTGCAAAAGAATTGCATGTGAATGACATGTTGGGAAAAGGGGTACCGTAGGTTAAGATGTAAGGATTTAAAGGAAATAGTGGGGAGATAAAAAGGAGATGGAAAATATATAAAAGGCAGGGTATGGCAGGGCATGGTTGGGCATGACAGGGCAGGGCAGGGCTAGGCCATAGACAGGAGTAAGATCAGGGACAGAGGAAGCACATACGAAGAGCAGAGGTAGGGTATAAGATCGGGGCAAGGGTTGCTGACAGGGATAGGGGCAGGGCATAAACTCTTAGATATGTCCGGTTGAAGAATAACGACAGTACGTCCCTTTTGTTTTATTCCTAAACATGGCGTCTCAGGTCGAACAGCAGCGCCGCCAAGCGGGTTGGTCATGAAATAATCGCTCGCACTCCGCCCTATCGGAGAGCAGCGGCCGGGCACTTCCAACAGTTTACGGCGATAGGGGTAGGGAACGGCGATAGGGGTAGGGAACGGGGTACGATGAGGGGCATGGATAAGGGCAATAACACACAGGGCATGGCGCACACGTACCTGTTGGTCCAGTATTACACATCGGCCGTCTCCATCGACTCCTCATTATCCCCATCCTCCTTGTCCTCATCCTCCTTCTCCGGCTTCTCGTAGGCCTTGTCGGATGGAGTCACCACCACCCCTTCCCACACGCTCATCTCGGTGGCAATGGAGGCGTTGCCCTCCAGGCCGAGGATCTGCTTGTAGCCGCCGTGCGAGAGGACCCGCAGCAGGGTCTGTGCCGTGAAGCACACCTGGTCCTGCTGCTCCAGGGTCATGCTCGTGTGCACGCGGATGTTGCCCGATTCACACGGGTCAGAGATGCCTGCCGACCCGGGCAGGAAGAAACCGGCCGCCAGCAGCTGTAGACACCGCCTACGAACCAAAAACATCTGTTATCTACAGCTTGAGATTGGGTTCGTGTGTCTAGACTACCACGGGCACCAGATAGCAACACGAATCCACCTTTTTAAGTGGGAGATTTGTTTGTTTAACTGGGAACTCAAAATTATGAAAACAGTGTCTCCTAGTGAGTAGGACTAGTACCTCAGTCTGTGTTCTCCAAGCAGAACTCTATATTTGATGTCCTATTGATTTTAAACAAATATGTGCGTGGGCGAATGAAGCTGGTTCCTGGTGTTACCAATGTATTCATAGTTATTTATATGGTAACTATACAAAGGTTTCAGTGATTTTCATATATGCATTATCCATTGGCAACTTAACGGGGAAACCATTGAGATCTTGGAAGTAATAATGTACACATTTATTTCATTTGATAATATAATTGAAGTCACATATCCATAAATAGCTTGTGTGTAGCTGAAAAGTTACCTTATGATACGAGCAACATTTAGATTTTGATATCTTTTTGCATCATCATACTGCCTATTGCGTCAAGGTCTTCCATCATCTGCCTTTAAAACAACTTTGTCTACATGGGCATTCCTTAGGATTTTGCTTCATGACGGCTTATCATTATTATGTGGACAACCTTGTTATATTTTCTGATTAATTGTGATATCAGGCATATAGTTCCATTCCTATGCTTTGAGTTATACTTAAAACTTTTTAGTCTTAATATAGTTATACCATATTCTTAACACAATTCATATCCTTTCCTTATTCCCAGATCTTATCATGAAACGCATTTATTTCCACCTACCTGCAAGCGATGTTCAATGCAAGTGGTTGCCTGTTTGGGTTGTTCATAATGGAATAATGAGCCTTTGTGAAAGAGAGAAAACAAAACAGGTGTTATTCATATACATATTGTACATTTAAAATCAGGGATGCAAGTCGGGACTGGGAAAGGTCGGAAATATAAAACCCTTATGGTAACGGGTCTATTTCAGCGAGCTGGGGAATCCCCTTTTGCTCAGCGGTAAAACAGTAGACTAGCCTCAATACCTTAGTATAGAAGATATTTTCGGGCTGAATGGAGAATTATAACAAGTAAAAAATTACCCAAAATAACACAAAATTTCATTTTGTGAGATTTTTGAATTTGTTACATGTAACACAAGAAATCTGTAAATAAATACATATAAATCACCAAATAGATAAATTTAAAAAAAGTAAGACCTAAACAACTTTGCCGGCCTGATTGGACAGAGCCGGGTCGACAGTGAGCACAGCAGTGGGAGCGTTTTACAGCCGCCAAATGAGGCCCTGTGTCCGGCAATGGTTCCCGTGAATACCCGCCGTCATTGCCGGACCATAGCATGGCTGACTGAGGCCCTGACGCCGGCACTGCGAGCTGGGTAGTCCCATCATTGTTGCCAGCCCCTGGGTGCCGCGGTCAAGGCGTCAAAAAGTCCTAAAACTAGTACTGCTGCCAGTAAATATGAAATGTCGGAATTCCGTCAATTGACGGAGAACTTGCATCCCTGTAAAATGTATTCAGCAGCATATCAGACTTTCGGAATGAATTGTTTTTTATTGTACACAATTAAACAAAGTGGTTTACTCACGAGCAGGTCAATCATCCACGGAGTAAGTGGCTCGAGTCCCTCAAATCGTAACCTGAGATCGCGCAGTAGGCGTATCAACACTTTCACACTGAAAGGCAACGAGGACTGTTTTACAGCAAATATTGTAGACAAGCGTAGCATAGTACAGTTCAGGGATGAAAGTAGGGACTGAGGAAAAAATCAGAAATCTAAAACGCTTATAAAAACAACCATTTATAACATTATTTTGAAAGAGAATGGCTATGAATCGATATATAGTGTTGCCAGTGTATATGAAATGTTGGAATTCCGTCATTTGTCGGAAAACCTTCGTCCCTAGTGTGCAAACATGTAGCATGTTTGAATAACGCCTCAAAATATGTTTAACTATTTATTTCACAATATAAAATGTCGGTTTCATATCTCAGTGAAATTGAACGACTAACAAGCAAGAACACACAGTGGCACGACCAACTTTATCTAAAATACATTTTTGTTCTATAATAACAATTTATTACCAAAATTCATAAATAAAATAATATATCAGGCTTCACTTGGTGCAATGACAGCCGATATAAACTTTCCACATAGGATATTTTTTTTATAAATTAGACGATGCGAACATATAACCAAACTTGGATAACAAAACTTGAGATAAATACAAATGCCAGCTCAGAAAGTAACAAAATGGCGAATACTTTTTGCAACTCACGGATTTTTACCAAGAGGATATGTTAACCTGCATTGTTGGGATGTGCGGATAGGTTATTGTTAAATATTTCATAACATAGAAATTCCTCAACGTGGACACATACAGAATGAACCCAATAATCATCTACCAGGTACTTCTAAGGCCACGCAAAAAACAAACTTGTTTCTCATCACCAAGCCATGAAAAATGTGACGAGGGCGTTTTTTTTGTTTTGCTGGATCAAAGATGGCTTTTTAAAGTGTCGGAAAATGGGCTTCAGACATACTTATTTAGGTCCTATCTTACACTCTCACTTTATACTCTTAATATCTCACTCATACCACGGTTTGTGAATACCTAGAAACACCATAGCATGAAAATCGTTTTTTACATATGTTTATGCTATGTGTACATATGTCTATCATTCAGCTCAGAAAATTAGGTCCTATTTGCCATTGTGTATACGCATATATGTGCCCATGTTGCAGTCATGTAAGTCTGGCTGTAAAATGATCTGAATAAGGTTTGTGTCATGTATATGTCCATACATTCATATACAATGAGAACATTTCAGTTTACATATATATAATTTCCCTGTATTTCTCATGTTTTTTAAAAATTTCATTTTCACTAGTTATCATAGTCTGTGGTATATGGAAGATCAAATGTTATAATACAAATTTCTATCATAAATAATTTCTAAAACCTGTTTGGGTATCAATTGATTAATTGTATAAAATAAACCCGGCATTCTTTAGTTTTTAACCAATTTTTAATTGTTTTTACTTTCGAAACACCCTTTTTCTGTGACGTTTAGGCTAGGACTGTTTATAATGCACAAGCTTACACTTGACTGAGTTAACTATATTATGGACATTGGCTTGGGCTCGGAAGTAAAGGTTTGAGTGTTAGAACAAGAGTACAGGGAGTGTAAGGAGAGAGTGATAAGCAGATGGAGGCGGATGAGGGTGCAGAATGATGGTGGTGGCAGCTATGGTGGCACCAAGGCAGGCAGGTTGGTGTGGTTTGTAAGGAGAGTGGGTAAACTTTCTTTTTTTCATCTTTAATATTTATGTATACGCCAAACATAAGTAACATGTATACGATGAGCGTATACATATCATGCATAGTACAGGGATGCCAGTTGGGGTCAGGAAAAAATCCTACATGGGGACTGATGCCAGTCTATGTATCATCTAAAACGCACATGGTGTATGGGGAATCCCCATCACATCACTCTCCTAGCAGATCCTTGGACATGGACTGGCAGTACAGGATATCTAGATATCTGCTATGAGAGTGGGTATATGTGTAGTTCTGCACTAAATGGGTACCCTTCAAAGAAAATCATTTAAGAAAGATTACCACACACTATCAGTTCTATACTCTGCAGAATACCTTTACAAGTTCATTAGGCATTCCTCTGATATTTTCTTTTATAATGCTTTAATAACTTTATTCTCACTTGATATATTTTAAGCCAATCAGATGTCAGTATTTAAGTTTGCCCTTATCCGTAGGAGCATTTCCCACAAGAATCCTACCAACCTACAGCTGTAGGTTGGAGCACTGGGATCCATAGGCTCTCTGACTGAGTGTGCTGGGGGTAGCGGAATTCAGAATTTTGAAAGATAACAGAACAATGATATAGATATTAGGGAGTCTATATTGTTCATCTATTTGAGACTAAAATGAAAATCCTACATGTAGGCAAAATCCTACAAACTGGCATCCCTGATAGTATATTTCTATTCATATATGATGGGCGGCAAATACAGCCCCTACACTGACGTATACAGGTAGAAACTCAGGACGACGTGGCAGAGAAGGAAAGGGACCTGTGCGACACTGCCGGGGAGGGACCGACCTGCAAGTGGAGGTCCCACTGCTGGGGAGGGACCTACTGCCGGTGGAAGACCCACCGCTGGGGAGGGACCTACCGCCGGTGGAAGACCCACCGCTGGGGAGGGACCTACTGCCGGTGGAAGACCCACCGCTGGGGAGGGACCTACTGCCGGTGGTCCCACTGCTGGTGCAAGTCCCACCACCGGGGAGGGACCCACTGCTGGGGAGGGACCCACTGCCGGTGGATGACCCACTGCCGGGGAGGAGCCGAGGAGGAGCAGCACGAGCACTCAAGGAACTCTTGGGGGTTCCAGCTCGCTGAGTGAGGATCTAGCCCAAGCAGACCCAAACTGACCTTAGCCAACTCTACTTATCTCGTGTTAAGCATGTGAACGAAGGTTTACAGAGGGCTAACAATGTAAAGACTTGGAGCCAATGAATCCTGATTAACGCTTGTGCATTGTATTTGATTTTTTCTCGTGTTACTCTCCTACAATACATTGTATACATGCGTTTATGTGGTGGAGTATAGATGAAATAGATGCATTTTTCTCACAGTGCACATAATACCATATTGAGTGCATCCCTGACATCAGGAGCTTTAATTTGATACTAGCGACTTCGTCGAGGTTGAGAAAAATGAAATGTCAGACTGCCAATAGCGGGATTCGAACACCCGACACTCGCATCCCTAGCCGACCGCTCTGCTGACGGCTCCACATGGCCAGATGATTGAGTGATGCCAAATACTTAGTTTGTTGGAGGTGGGTGGCGGGAGGGGAATCAGCGGAGTTTTGAAAGGGCTATGACAGAGATATTTTGCCAGCAACCAGAGGAGTGGTCTCGTGCCTGCACGAGATTCTCACTCTCGTGGCTCCTCAGTCTCCAGCCCTAGGTCTGGTTAACTATGTCTCTATGTGCGGGAGCAACTTCAAGCCGATTCGACGAAATTCTATCATTTTAGATGTAGTAGGTAACTAAATACACATACCTTTTATAATTTCTATCAATGTTAATCTTGTAAAAAAAACCACCAAAAAAACACTTCTAATAACGTTTTTGCTGACGCGCGCGGTGATGAGAAACAAATTGGTTTTTTTTTTGAGTGGCCTATCTTTTGTGTTCCGATATAGATTACCTAATGTTTTGCACTCTTCTTTAAACTGATAATAAAAAAAAAATTAAACTCAAAATAAACAACTTTTTGATTCATATAAGAATTTTTAAAAGCTAGTGGTTACTATTAAAATATTGACGAGCTCTCTATAAGTTCTTAATATCTCCTTAACACGTCTACTATGAGCTTTTAAGGCTAAGTACTGGCCAATGCTTGGTTTTGTAAACATACCTCTGTGCAGGTCTATACTCAGAGATGTGATTGATTTCTAAAGAGAAAAGACACAGGAACATCTTCACAGCTACCCGGGGGTACTATGATTCATACCGTGTAGCAATGGCTCATTTACTATTTATCGCCTAGATTTTATATCGGGAATGTCAGTTGGGTCATGAAAATGGAAATATTTTTCATGTGCATTTTACTGCTTCAGAGAGGTTGAGATAACACATTTCCATGAAATGGGGCTGGGGTGTCTGGGGAGGTTTGAACCATCACTGTTTATTGGTGTGAATAAGGCCCAATTTATTCTATCTTTGTTCTACACACGAAAAAGAATACATAAACTGAAGATGAAAACGAAGATTTTCTTGGAAAAAGGAAAATTGACATCGCTGCTATATTGTAATCTTACTTTTCCGAAGTACAGTGTTTTGAACAGTCGATTCAGTTCAATTTGAACTTACTTTTCAAAAATAGGATAACGACCAAACAGTAACATAACTTAACCCTTTCGATCAAGATTATGTCGAAGATACTACCACTTAAGGATGCTTTCACTATGTAGCCAGGATGTCTGTTATGGTCAGAAAAAAGGTTGAAATTTTTCTCATGCGAAATTTGCTGAGCCGGGGCTAGAAAATATTATTGGCGTGAATGAGACTCACTTAATTAATATTATCTTTGTTTTACACAAGTTATCCAAGGAAAAGGAAATTCAGGTACTGGAAATGAAAAAGTGGACTTTCATGGAAAAGTGGAATGCTGACATCTCTGTAGTAGTAGCAGAGAATCTGTATAGAGAGGTTTGACACCTTCAGGCTGCAACGGAGCCCATTGGCAATTTCACCATACAATCAATTTTCTATCGCCGGAGGTAGGTCCGGAAAGACTGGGCCGTTTTTGTATTTAAAAACTAGTTAATACATATCAGGACATTTATGAAGATAAGTTGAGAAAAACGCCTGGAAA
Source organism: Alentia gelatinosa (assembly GCA_950022655.1). Classification (NCBI taxonomy): domain Eukaryota; kingdom Metazoa; phylum Annelida; class Polychaeta; order Phyllodocida; family Polynoidae; genus Alentia; species Alentia gelatinosa. Next base: position 48,024,223 of record OX465579.1, on the reverse strand, counting down.
CCTTAAAGAACCTGAAAACTGGCATCCCTTTATGCTGCAAGTAGTATACCCGAATTAAGCATACCTAGAGTGGAACGCGTTCTCCTCAAACCAGCGTGCGTGCCGGATTGCCGCAAGGTGACCCTGCATCAGCTTGGCGTCCACTGTAAACATGGTCATGACATCAGTGTTTTAAATCATTGTATGATCAAACGAAATTTAATTCTAACAAATACAAAATTATTGATCTTATTGAACTTTGTCAAATTATTTTAGTATGATATAAGGTTTTTCTTTGGAGAGAATCAAATTTTCTCACGATGGAGATCTGGGTCGAGCTTCTTCAGGTTGGGGGGGATTGTGGTGATGAGCACTTTCACAGTGGCTTCTGCGGAACTGATCTCAAATCCGTTCTCGTTGGTCAGCATAGTCAGAACTGAAGAATACATGAAAACAATTATTGAAACTTTTAGTGTCCAATACCCTCGAAAGTACATCGGTCTTCTGATAACGATAACAATGGAAATTTACCGATAAGATATCAAGAGGGACCTTGGAGATTTCTAGGTAAGGCCAAGTTACCAATTATGAAAATAAAATGAAAATACACAACGGAGGTTATTACGGGAATAACGTTTGTTTGTTTAGTTTAACGTCCAGTATGTTCTATTAGACTTGCGGGAATAACGTGTCATAAGGTGAAACATCTTAAACAATACAGGCAGACTTGTTGTATAGAAAAAGGAGAGCCAGAATAGGGTTCATCCAATTATCACCATCTTTTTTTTTTTAAATTTACGTCATTGCAAACTCTCGATCGGACACTCGTTTTTCAGTTACAATATTTCTGGAGAACATGTTAAATCAGCACACCAATACGGGCAACGTTTTCTCGAAGGGAAAGTAGCACACTTGCGCACTGTGACATATCATGTATTTTCTGTTCAAAGGTATTATAGGCATTATAGGTTCCCCGTCCTTTTATCAACAAATCGGCGATTCCTATATTCATAAATCACACCAACACGGGTTTCACGAGTAGAATACGCAGTAGCATAAATGTCTCCTGGGTCAGAGAAATCAAGCAGTGTCGACAACAGCTATCACTTCTCTCCATCAATCTATAAGGGCAGAAATTTACCTCAATAGCAGAGGGACCGATCTCCCTGGCGTTTTGGGCATAATTCTAGCTCGGGTCACCAGGGTTAGTCACTTCCCAACCGATGACCCTATTCTGTGTGGATGCATAGACATCCTTAATTCAAGATCCTTGACCATATATCCCTATACACTGGTGTTCTTAATTACAATATTTGATTAAATATTAACAAATTTGTAGACACATTCATATCTGCCGAAGTGTAATTGTACCATGTTAAGTCTATAACATCGCGTTTTTTTTCCACAACCATGTTCACAGCAGTGAGTATTGAATCCATACCAAAATCAATATACAGGTACTTTCACGGTGGTGTATAAAGTAGTACCTTCATGTGGCTCTGACTGTTTGAGCTCCTCCATGACCTTATTGCCCAATGCTTGCACGGCTTCTATGGTGGGCAGAGTGCGTAGGATGACGACGATGTCGGCCACATTATGACCTGCCATCATTGTGCCTTTCTTGTGTGACCCCACCTGACGCACCTCCTCCAGTTGCTGAAATAACAATGTTTTACGGTGTTGATAACATTATCTCGCCTTCTATGTGTGTCCTGATAGAGAACAAAACTTAGATAACCGCTCGCCGATTCACTCAAATTCAGGTTTATATTTTGTGACGTACTTGAAAACACATCTCAACACAGCCGATGCCGAAGTGAGGTTGTGTCTAGGAGTGGGAGAATACCATTCTAGTTTATCTCTGGTCAGAATATGCTTCACGTTGGTTTCGCTACACAATTTCACTCGACTAATTCTGACCGAGTCTTCAATTCACTGTCATATCTTTTTATACAACATTTCCCCGATCTATCAACTGGGAAAACTTGAAAGATGACCCAATATTGGCAATAACTATTTAGTGGCAGCCCATGGGTATACCAAAAATACACTTCCATTCCATCTTAGGTAGCAATAAGTATTTCTGGTACAGCTAACATCCCTATAAAATACACAAGGAAGGGCACATGCACGCAATTGTTGGATTCTCACCGCTGCTTCAAAGTTTCCTGGAGCCACGACTAAATTTTCCAGGACGTTGTTGATTTTGGTGATGATACTAAGTATGGCAGCTTGCTCCTGAGGGGTTGGCGTAAGGTCAGCATGACGTTTTAGCATGGCCTGCAATCGAATAGACAATCTTATAGCAAGACTTCAGTTACTATGAGATACCAGCTAAGAAATCTACAGCAAATTAATGTCTATCAGAGACATGGAAGTCTTAAGCTGGTAGAAGACAAACTCTAATCTCCTACCGGTCTGGTGTGACGAGACATATCATAGTTAAATGGGATTTATTATGGAAAACATTTTACAAGATTCAGCAGATATCTGTAAGATTTTAACTCACTTTCGAAGTTTTTTTCAGTCTAAGTTTTGATCAGCCTAAGAAAACAAGAATAACTTACATCTGGAAACGCTTTCTCTTCTGGCGCCGGTTTGGCTCTCGGGAACATTGATTCACACTAAAATAGGAAGACAAATTAGATCAAAACTACGGATAGAATTATCTTTTCATGGCAATGTGAAATATCATTTTCAGTGTACCAACCTCTACAATACTACAATTTTACTCCCGACGTACTACCTCTCCCTGACTCATAGTATAAGTTAGTAAGTATGGGTCAGTTGGTATACGTCACTGAGTATAGGTCAGTAGTATGGGTCACGTCGGGAGTGAAATCGGCTATATTGAATCAAGCCTTAATACTTACACTGATTATAAGTAACTCAATGTTACTGCATACTTTCTATGCATCAGAAAACCAGCCATAAAGGATTTTATATTCTACTTTAGGATTAGTAAGACGTGGCACTACCACCTTTATGGCCAGCCGATGCTACCTCGGAAGTGACAGTTTTCACTCAGTTTTGAACCATGTTGCTAAAGTGTCTCCAGGAAGTGAATTGTTCTAGTTGACAACGAGCAAACCAACCAATAGAAACGGATCTTAGATCCGGTCCTCACCCTCCAAGCACCTTTATGGGAATGTGAGTGTTAACATCAAGTGTTTTTCTTGTAAACTAACAAAAATGTATCAGCGGGATTGGGGGTCAAGGTTTCATCCGCTTCAGACTCATCATGCATCTTAATTATGGATAATATCAAGGCATGTGGCGCTGTCACTCTTTTGGGTGACCAGGAATTTTTCCTGAGCCCCTATAAGTTCACTGAATTGATGGAGACTTGTAAAACATAATACCAGTGCAGATCGTCTGTCCAGGGCACAACCCTAAGAAAAAAATAAGCTAACGACTTATGATTCATAGGGTGAGCTCCGCAATTTGGGGGTTTGTCAAAACATCTAGTAGTAATCAAACAAATTTTGGACAAGGCAATTGAATCAAGATGAGTGAATAATGGCTGCTAATAATTGGGTACATCCCATTAAGTTTCGACCATACGAAATTTGTGTTTTCGATTACAGGTAATCGCTCTTCCTGCAACAGCAGGTGAACATGTTAATGAATACATGATAAACAGAAACGAGGATGAATATGTACAATGAAGTATTTCTCCCAGTTACAGAGTTACACGACTGGTTTTAACCAGTTTTAGTTTGTCCATACATAACATATTTACAGTGTACCTTTTGTTTGGTGTTGACAAACCCTGACGGGATGAATACAAGTATATTCCATACCATTTTACGTCAGATTGACTAGTGCTTCCAATACACCCCTTTTAAATAACGCCTTTGAGCAATTGTAGTGCAACCGTACAGGCAAGTTATTCCAGAGACTGATTCCAGTATAGATTGCTGACTTTCGGAACTTTTCTTTCTTCGGTCTTGGTAGGACTAGGGATTCCTTATCCAATGATCTGGTATGCATGCGATCTGCGCGTGGGGCCACCTTTTCTAATAATGATAGACTATTCAGGCTCCTAATTATCCCTGCCAATAAAAGCTTTCTTCTATACTCAGGCTTTATGACATTGCATTTCTCAAGGAGAATTGGGGAGAGATTGACCTGCCTCTGAGTTTGAAGTGCAGTGTATGGAATGTATTTAAATTCTACTTGAGTGTTTCACGCATTAACCACAAGGTCATATCTCTCTGGCCAATCAAAAATTTTTATCCAACCACGAAATCCGTATGGATTTCCAACGGAACGAAGAAATTATACTCATATCTCTCTGGTCATTTGAAAAAAAAAATCTGGAAGTAGGTAGTGCGCTGAAGTCGCATCTATATTGTTACATTACAAAAGACATGTTTTCCAAAGGTTAGATATAATCATATGGAACCTTGAGTATATATATACATATATATGAAGCTTTATTACCTGTATTAAGTCGAACGGCACGTGAGGAATGAAAGTTCTAAATCTGAAAAAGAAACATGTATGTAATTTATGATAAAAAAAAGGTTGGGAAAAGATAGTAAATTTGAATTCAAACTGGTGTATTGGCCAATTCAGCCAGAAATATTCGTTCAAGTGACCTTTGCAATGTCCACCATCTTCCTGGGTAGCGGTCCAAGAGAAAAATGGTGAAAACTGCAATCTGAATTTTAATGGCTGAAATAAGGTTGTTTGAATTATTCAGACATGATTTAAGAGTACCAACTCGAAGAAAAACAGTCGTTTTGACGATTTCACGCTTGCCCCTGGCCCTTTGCTGAAAAATAGGGCCCAATATAAAGCAGAGCTGATGAAAATATAGGCTGATATAGGGCAAATACAGGGCCCAAGCTGAAATTATAGGGCCCATAAAAAATTCATTAAGGATTTCGCCTATGTTTATATATTTGCAATGATAACTGAGGATATAACACCAACATGCATATCCTGGTTATAGCTAATCTGGACCTACCATCTTCAGAACATTCGGTTGCATTGCATGCTTTATCTCACAGCAGTATTTTTCTCCATAGGCTTAACGTCAGGAACTCTTAGTCTACGGCCGTGAAGGTAGTGTCCGGATATTCAATGGCTAATTAGGTGATTTATTTTATTAATCAATGTTATACAGTTGGGGTGTTTTTTGCCACCCAGATAACATATAGCCTCGTCTAGACCATAATAATATTATATAGGGTGAGATAAAATCAGAAACCCACTCAATGAAAACAAGAGTTAGGTGTGCATTTTGAAATAGAAATATTGGCATTTAATGGCCAAACTAGCAGGTGGACGCATTTAAAACTCAATACAAGGTCTGCCAATTATTAATTACTATGATATCAAGAAAGCCCCCCAGCAGTTGGCAGGAATTAGAGGTATAGGGGAGGGGGAAAGGGCGGTGTCAGGTTACCATAGGAGAAACTTACACAAGTTTTTTTAATATCTGAAAGGTAGGTGTCAGGTTACCATAGGAGAAACTTACACAAGTTTTATTGATATCTTACAAGTCTTTCATCACAGGGCCCGTCAGGTTAATTTTATCAAATAGTTTGGAGAGTGATAGGAACCACATAGTCCTCTACGGCAACATAGCTGTATTACAATTCAAAGATGGCTGATACTCCTCATGCTATGAAATTAGACAAAAATACATGAAAATCATGCCAAATATAAGTCTAACCTAAATAATGATACTTTATACCCGGGGACGAGGAGGCCAGCAGTGTTGCCAGCACAAGCACGGAGGTGCCCCATGCCGGTCCTGCTGAGGTAAAACCAAGACCAGAGACAGGTTGCATCCGTGGCAGGGTTTCATAAGAAATGCAGAAACTGCAGGAAGGAAGTGGTTGGGCAACCCAGGGGTGCTGGTGGCCTCCCTAAACCTGTTGTATATAAGGCACTATCCATCCAGCATCACTGATACACCCTTACACCATGGACTTCTTAATTCCTAAAGCACCCTAACCTAAACAAGTGCAGAGACACTTTGGGTGATGCATGTGGCCTCCCTGACCAAATGGCAGGGCACTAACCATGCTGCACCTCCCTAGCTACCCACATGGCATGATACTAGGTAAGGGTTGACATTGGAACCCTTTCATTAAATCAATACCATCTGATACAACCTTAGCACAGCCACAGTATTTCACATCCTATTGTCTAAAACTGGGAATAGTATCAGCCCTTTATCTAAAATTCATCACCAGGTTCCTTCTCTTTTCCCCCCTGTTGTTGTTGTTGTTGTTGTTGTTGTTGTTGTTGTTGTGCTTGCTGTTGTTGTTGTGCTTGCTGTTGTTGTTGTGCTTGCTGTTGTTGTTCCTGATCTGTTATTGTTTTTTTTTAAATTTTCAGATATAGTGTTGGTTTTGACGAATAATCAGAAAAACGGAAAAGAAACCTATCCGAAATGGCCACGTCATGCACAGACCAGAGTAGGGTCTTCAATACATAAAAAAAAGAACACTTGGGGATTCGGTCTGCGGAGACCAGGGGATAAAGACACACCGACTCTGACTTCGAGCAGTCTATTGTAGCTAGTTAACTGCAAAATGTACACTGAGAAGTCAGGTATGGTTAAAACAAGAGCTAAGAGTGCATTTTAAAATAGAAATATTGGCCAAATTAGCAGGTGGACGCATTTAAAACTCAATACAAGGTCCACCAATAATTAATTACTATGAGATCAAGGAAGCCCCCCAGGAGTTGGGTAAGTTTTTTTTGGTTTTTTTAAAATTTATTACTCACAAATCATCACAGGTATGGTCTTCCTTTGTGGTCTATCAGAAATGTACAGTAGTTCATTCACATACAAGTGTTGGAAATAACACTTCTTTTCTGCAAAGACTCATATAATGTAATGTAGTACAAAACGAGACACTTTAAAGCAGTTGTCCAGAAATGTGGAAAAAACATCAAAAGGTTGTTTGCATCAATATGATGCCCCACCACCATCTTAATACTAAAAGATGATAATGGTGAGGATAATGAGATGAGATGGAAGAAAAATGGGACAAAATGGGACAAAAAGTTCATAAAGTAGTTTGTCTTTTTTAAATCCATGTCAAAATACTAAATAATAAAACTATAGGATATTGCATTGCCATAAAACTTGTCCAGAAAAAAAGAAATCATATACCTATCTGTACTTAGTTATGGCTCCATCTAGTGTTGGTTTGACATATTCCAGGCTCCAAGTTCAAAGTGAGGCTGAGCTTCAACCAGATACTTAGTGTTCTCATAAGGATATAGGTACAGGGCATGTGCCAATATGCTTGGAGAGTGATAGGAACCACAGAGTCCTCTGGGGGAACATGACTGCACTACAATTCAAAGATGGCTGATACCCCCCCCCCCCCCAATGCTATGAAATTAGGCAGAAATACATGAATATCATGCTAAAGTTCAACCTAAATAATGACACTTCCTAGAGGGTAAGCAACTGTCAGTGCTACCTATGGAGATGCTAAATGTTACACCAATGCTCCCTGTTAATCAATATTGAGTAAACTTCTGTTTCAGTGTGCCCATTCCAGCCAACCCCAACCCCCCCCCCCCCCACGCTGGTAGCCTGCACATCTCCAGTCACCCCTTACGATTGGCGCAGGTACAGTGCTCTGCCATCGCACAGTAGCGAATCATGTTGCTACCCTGTTTACTTAGCAACGTAATGACGTTCTATTTTCGCGGTTTCCCCCCCCGGCGATTACCGACCAATAAACTGCACTCTACCGGCTATATATAACAAATTGTTGCTAGAATGTGACAATTCTAACTAAGACTGTCTAAGTACTTGTAGCAGCTACTACCAGCAATGAGAGAAGAGTTATTTGATGTTTCTCTGTGTCTGCGAACGGTGCCGCGTAGCAGAAAATAACGCGAAAAACGCCCACCACCACACACCGTTACAGCCCCTACGGTACCCCTACGTTCTGTCAGAGCACTGTACCTGCGCTAATAGTAGCGACGCGAGTGGTAGATGCCCAGGCTTCCAGCGTGCCCCCCCCCCCCCCCACTTTCAACAAATACTTGAATATCTCAGTAAATATAGAATCTACCTGGAAAATTCCACTTCCTAGCACCTACTGTTTTTATTGTCTTTCAATTGAGGCATATCATATTATGATTCAACCAGTTTGAAGGATAGAAATATGTGCATAAAGGAGTTCTTAAAAATGGACCTGTGACTACAATAGTCCCCCCCCCCCCCCCCCAACTGAATTCACTATTTTTTGAAAATCCATACCAAAATACTAAATATAAAAACTGAAAGGCATTGTACCACCATAAAACCTTCTGTCCCAAACAGAAATTATATTCCTATCTGTACTTACTTAGCTATAAAAGGCAAAAATGTGTTCAGGTTACTTAGTTACTCTACAAGCAGTTGCACTACAGTAGGCTATAGCCATAACCTAAAGACCAACCGTCCACCAGCTAATAAATCCTGAAAATATTGGTTTTCTGCTACAAGAACCAACCCCTGTATTTAGTTCCCAGCATGGTCCATCACATTTATACTGAACGTTCCTAAATGCTTAAATACTTCTCTTCAACCTTTGCTTAAATCAAGCCTAACTGCATTCTTTCAATGGCGCAAAATCAATATTTATAATCGTAATCGTATGAGTGTTAGATGGTTTAGACTTTAGTTGGCTATACTTAAAGACATTTATTAGGGAATAGAAATTCATATTCACTTGTGATTTAGAAAATTCTAAAGAATAACAGTTTTATATCGAACGTTCACAAAGAAAATAAGGTATTTTTCAAAACAGATGTGTCAAAACTGAACCGTTGATAGCAAATGAGTATAATTACATTTTTCTTATAAATAAATAGATCTAGATCTATATGTAATTTATCAAGAAATACGATTTGTTCACCAAATTGCAAATTGTCCTTTTTTCTGTTCCGAAGCTGCAATTGTATGTTTTCCCATATTTTGACCATATATGTTGTGTAAACAGTATATTCAAGTTAATTTAATAGAACACTTACGGAGCACCTGGTTTGAACATTCCTGGAGCCATCGGACGCATCGGCCCTCCTCTGCCCATCGGTCCTCCACGGCCCCTCATCATATTTCCTCTGTACCAACAAAACGTGAGGAGCAGAGCCGACGGTCAAGTAAGGGTAAATCAGTTTTGAAACATGTGTGAATTAAGAAAAGAAACATTATTAAAATAGATACACCGGCGTCATATAAGTAAACACATCATTTGAATGTTCATCGCTTTCCATCACATCAATCATTGAAATTTGAATCAGTGAATTGAATATAATAAAATCACTTCATCAACTGCCTGATAATTACTACCTAATAGGACAACCAATCAATATCAATTTTCGATACACACGAAGCTATTGAAAAGAATTGGTAAGACATGATAAAACCTAGAAATGATTCGACATATATCCTTTAAGTTGAAAGGCGTTCGTTTTAAAGATCACGTTCGGCATTCATGATTAACAACAACACTAACAGTAACACTTACGACGTTCATTCAGACACAGGCATTATTATTTTGCTTCTTACGCTCTTTAGTACATCTCTATATAAATACATTTAGCATCATTCAAAAGTACTGTAATGACTTATTGAAATATGTTAACATATATGTTTGTATTTTCGGTATAGACTTAAAACTCACCTCATGGCGAATGAGTTGTTTGTCTACCGTCACCCCAAACTTACAAGATGGCGTGAGCGGAAATAACACACCGGTTTTGCTGTGCGCATGCTCGCATTCATTCTCATTCTCACACCAGGTGGCGTGGCGATATCATCGTCAACTATTGATCAAAGGTAGCGCCACAAGCGTTCTCGGTGATCTAGGTCAGTTCGCGAAAATAGTATTTTTAGGGAGAGCGACCAAGCAATCATTTTGACATGATTATGGTTCAGAATAGTAGGTTAAGCAGTATTTTCTAAATAAATGTATTCTACATTTACCAACCCGGTACTCCAGCTGTCAGGATGGCCGAGTGGTCTAAGGCGCCAGACTCAAGGTATTAACCTTGCCCACGCATGATCAGTGGGTCTATATGAGCATTCTGGTCCACGTATGTGGGCGTGGGTTCAAATCCCACTTCTGACAATTCGTTTTAGGGAATATCCATATATTTTTGGGATTGTATTCTTTGAACGAAGGGTTACGGTACGTTGCATATTAAGCGCGGGAAAACGCGCTCATATAGGGGACAGTGGGGCACATTAAACCATGGGGCACCTTGAACCACAAGCCTTTCAATATATGAAATTATGATCGTATAATTTTATAATTGGTGTTAAATTATAAAATTACCCCTCATGCCAGTCAGTCATGGGAAAGATTTTTAGAGCATAAGCAATAAGTGCCACAGTGATCTGCTACTGTGTGAGACCTGCACGAGAAGTTTATAGATCAATATAGGGTCCTAAAAGTACAATTTCCGGGTTGTGTTATGGTGTTATCTTTTCGCCATAATGTCTTATTAATAAATCAGGATGCAGATCTCTTGCGGAGGCCAACGGATGTCTACGGAAATATACGGAAATATCACGGTTTAGTTGCGGATGTGGTTCAGTATATTCACTTTAGCTAGCTATCAAGACACTATTGCCAAGTTCGAGGACGTTTTTGCAAGGGTCTGGTCATGACTGGATGCAGGCCAATGATTTTTTCAGTAGAAGCTTTGGGCACCAGTAGATCTGTTCTAAACACAAAGGCTAGATAGTTAGACCAGCTTGAGAGATGAATGCAAGCAGTGTGCAAGGCAACGTGTACGTTTCTTCTGAGCCTCAAACGATGAGCATATCATCACCCCAATATGAGTATCTTGCTCAAGAGGAGCTGGATAACCTTGGGATTATCAATGCTTCTGATCAGCAGTTAGGATTTGCGAATGCAGGGGTAAGTATGTGATCTCTGGTGCACAACTGAGAAGGTATGGTGTGTTATTCCAGGTATTAATTGATAGAAGGCAGTACCAACAAAGAAGATGGGTCCACCCTCATATATAAGTGACCAGACCATTCACATTCTATTGGGCTATTTAAGTCCATTTGTGTATTTGTTGTTGACTTTTTTAAACATGTTTTTTTTTCTATTTCTACTTTTATTTTCAACGGAACATAAAAGTATGACTTTCAAAGGTCTTAGGGCCTATTGGATTTTGTACCAGAAAACCTCTAATCATCATTCCTTCCATTTTTTACTACTCAATGCGTTGGAAATTGATTGATATTAAAGAACATTTATTGTAGAATGATAGAAAATAAGAGATATCCTGAGGTATAAGCCTCACACCAGCGTATGAGGCATATACAAAACTGTTTCCTTTTGTATATTGACGTGTCTTGGGTGTGTTTCACACCTGACATATACAAGGGGGAATATCCTCTGCGTGATATATATACACCAGGCGTATACATGATAAAAAATCGTATGTAGGCTATGTTGCTACATTTGTTTCAATGCCATAGAACTGTTATATATTCTGCAGAACTAGATACTTCAAGATGTTTTAGTTCGCCGATCACTGCACTCAGTCAAACCTCAGTCAACGGAATTGATTTCATCAGCACATAATATATCAGAGTCCTAATTTACGGCATTTTATAGACCTGTATATTTTCCTTCCATCTTGTCAGGAAATGACAAAACGGATTTGGTTGAGGCAACTCAATATTTAATCAACAACATCCATGTATCCCCCCCTTTCACATTAATAAATAGAATATGTCTAAATTTTACAGCAATAAGATTATCTACCCATCCAACAAATTACAGAAGCAATAACAAAGTCAATGCGGTCCAATATACTATCGTGTAAAGTCACTGAGTTTATTTACCTAGTAACTAGTTTATTTACATTTAAATCAGTTACATATACATGTGCAAATATGAGAATTGTGTATGGACAGAAAACCTGGTACCTCTGTGCAGTCATTAGCTATTTATGATGACCAAATGAAATAGATAGTAATAGATAGACCAAATAATATCCGATGGCTTTGTGGGCTGTGGCTTCGAATGAACATGGCGACCGTCATGCCACTATGTGGGGTCATTTAGAACCAATTTAAATCACCATCTAACAATATTCTCTTTAGTGTTATAGCTATACATCTCTTAAACCCCAACCGATACATGCTATAATAGTTTGAATACTATAATATAAAACGTTTAAGACAAGATTTGAATGATACAGAAGAGATGATAAAAGGAAGCCATACTAATTTAACTCTGTGTGGCTGATAAACATTTAAGGTGAACATTACAATACTGTTCCTAACATTCTCTTACTGACTGGTATTTATTACCAGCCGCCAAATTCTTTGATAACCCAACCTACACCATTTTCTCATGATTCTACAATATCTTTATATACAATAGCTTATTCATTGAACAACATCTCATAAACAGCAGGGAACTAGGAATACGTGGTACGATCGTCATTGATAAATGGATGAGGCATGACACATATCGCAACGTATATAGCTAGGATTTTGCATAAGTAAGTTAGTCATATTTTCCATTGTGTATATGCTTCATCTATAGACGTATATAAGTGTCCATGATACAGTCAAATATATGTCATATATACGACTGATTCTATTATATTTCCACCACTATCCATTAGTTCTGATCTCTACACCATGGGGATACTGCTGTTCTTTTTATTTCATTTGCCATTAACCCTATCGCACCGGGTACCCACGGCAGTACCATAGCTGTGGAGCCTATTCATACACTTTTTGCACAGTCACTTCCCAGTGCCGGCAGGGTGCCCAGAGCAGTAGCACAGGTATGGCGCCAGGTACTAGTGCCAGTGAATACTGCTAGAGAAATAATTATCCTTAAAACTATTCTTTATTTTGCTTAAAAATATTAAATATGATGTTATACCTACATACTGTGAAAGTTTCATGTTTATTGAGCAAATATTTCCAATTTTATTCACAAAAACTTTTACCAATGGGTATATTCTAATTAATCACATACAATAAACCCAGCATTCTTTTGTTTATATTACCATTTTTTGATAGATTTTACTTTCAAAACACCAGTCTTCTGTAGGGTTCTGGATATCCCCTTTGTAAGGTTCTCAGGGACTGTGGTTATAGACCTTGGGTCAGGTTCATGCTCGGGTTTGGGGTCGGGGTCTGAGGGCGGCGGGGGCAGTGTTGGGGAGACAGGTAGGTTGGGGCTGGACATCCAAGCGACCAGACGGCTGGACAACTGGACTGCAGGGTGAACCTTTTTCATGTTTTCTTAATCTATATACATATATACGCCAAATGTGTATAACATGTATACGACTGGCGTCACGCAGAGATTATTTCTCTTCATATACGCTTTGCAGCAAATACAGCCATTAAGCTTCTCTTGGTGTACAATATGGGCCTATGTATTTAGAAATAAGACAGGTCAATATACATTATATACGTGCGTTTATGTGATGGCATATATATGAAATATCTGCCTTTTTCTTGCAGTGTATGTACCAGGTTTGCTCATTACATGCACCTTTAATCCACATAATGATTTTTACCCACCCACACATCACCAAATATTTTCTTTTGATTTTCCTTTCTCCGTGTATCTTCTTATCAAGAAGATCTTCCTGTCTTCTAGTTGTCACCAGGAAAGGGGTGGAGTTACATTCATGAGCGTGGAATCTTTTTAAATACATTAAAAGGTTTGAAATATCATTTTACTTGTCTTCCAATTGCATTTCTTCTTTGACATTGGCAGGCAAAGCTGAAACTGGATAAAAAATTAGACTCCATGGTGGTCAAGGAACATCTCAGGCAGATAATGCAAATTGCGTATGAGTGTGGTTTTCATTCATTTTTAGAGAGGAACAATCTGTCTTTCTCACGACCAGTATATTATGCTGTCCATGTATATGCCATGTTAGGACAACATGAAAAAAACATAATATGAGTTGGTCTTAAAGGCGAGATAAAACCAGCATACATGTTTGAATAATTAGGAAGATGTGCCTGGGTGACTAATGATGTAACCACATCGCCACGTTCCTCGAGGCACCCCGCGCCGGTCTCCACAACAATTGCATTAGTACTTATAAGGAGAGGTAAAAAGCATATTGTCACGAATTGATGCTCGCTCAGGGTCACTGCAACTTAATCTAACATCAATGCATGATAAATTCCATGGACTAGGGCAGCTGAACCACCATGTAATGGAGCTCGGATGCCTGTAACATGTACTATCACCAAAATACTAATTCCTGAAAATAATGTTTTTCTAATTGTTTTCCGGTGCAGACTGGTGCTCTTTGGGAGAACTGGAGGTGGGAAAAGCAGCCTCGGTAACCTTCTAATTGGGGAAGATGTTTTCAAGACAAGCATGAGCTCCGAATGTAAGTTAACCTCTTTACTCTATTTTCTCCTTTAATCGTTTTATCATCATGATTAAAGTGGATAACCTTTTTCATTGGGTAATACATGTAAGTGTACAAACGCCAAAACATCAAGACAGTCATATTTGCAAAATCTTTTTATTAGATTAAAGAATGATCACAAAGTAGACTGGAACTGTCGACGACGTTTTGGTTATAAATAGACTTCTTTAGGATTTGATTGTGAGATTATTGGGTAATCTATTTGATAGTCCATGACTTCGCTCTTCCATCAAACCCAGTTGTGATGTTTAAAGTTACACATTTCTCATATTATTTACCTTTTATGCAAATATACTGATGTACAAAAAATAAAATGTATTTCTTTGTATTAAAGAGAGAGAGACTACATGAATCCAAGATAAAAGAGCATAAGACTTACCTTCTTTCCCAAATTATATACCACTGGATTAGAAAAAGATGACAAAACCATACAGGTGGAATTTTCAATGGAAGGCATTAATAATGAGGTGGTGCTACTTCTTGTCCCAACGATTAACAGTGCACCACAGTCTTAGTCGTCCTTTCTTTCGCATGACTGAATCACAGAGGGGAGCATAACAGGGAGGAATTCTGGTATATTCGAAAGGTAGGGGTGGATCATCCTTTGTAAATACCTCTTCATCTGCATACCTATCTTTTATGGGTATATTATGGAGGTATGTATGTAATTCTATTCTTTGGCGGCAGAGGATATTTAGATGTTAGCATGTGATGGCCATGGCACCTTTGGTCACTAGTAAGTGATGGCCCTCATATTCATAATCATTAATTCTATCTTAGTTGTCGTCGGGTGCAATTCTACAAGAGAGGTCTTGATTTCCACAAACTACAGCCTCGTCATTGACTTCGTACCATATTAAAATATGTTTTTCCCAGACTTAATGAACTATAAGAGAAACGGTTCATACAGCAAGTAGATGTGTGGGAACTATAATGTACACTGAATTGGTCTATAACCGTTTTCATCGCGTCATGTCACCTCTACCTTCTAACTTTCCTACCGTAGGGTGTCCACCAGTAGTCCATAAAATACATGTCCAAAATTAGTACCAGGTTACGTCAAATTTACACCTGAAAAAATGAAGAAACAGGAGGAGGAAAAAGCCATATATATGGGAATCCCCTCCCCACCTCACCAGTATAGGTCAGTGCCATCTACCATGTGAGCAAGAACATCATAGAACCAAGCAATACTGTGGCAGGATCTGTCCTGCTATCTCTCAGACAAAAACACTCATATACTGCACTGTTTTAATGCACTTTCTCAAAATCAATATTAATGTCCAATTGAGTATTTCCCCAAAACGTGTGCATTCTACTCATAGCTAGTTCTAAAGCAAACCATTATCTGTATCAAACCTGTGAGCACTCTTTTATTTGGAAATTGTATTAACCACGACTGAAAATGTAACGAAACACCACCTAAGGCCAATAAAAATAATGGGAAAAAAAGCTTTATGGAGATCTTACCTCAAAAACCCTTCGTTAAGCTGGGCACCCACTGCTTCGATATAAGAAAATTCCTGCATCATAGCCCTGTTAGAATGTTAAAAATTCAGTTTCATGGAATGTCAGCATATGAAACTAAATGACCAAATCGTCGCTGTGTCGGAATGTTGAAAAAGTTCTGTGTCATAGTGTGTCATAACCCTTGTCGTAGTGTGCTGGGAACTCAGTTGGTTCCAAACCGTATGCTCCAAAGGTGTTTCAAAATCCTTCTTATAGTGCAGTATGTTCATTATATAATTATGGTTTATTCATTACAGCCTGTACAAAAGTAGTACAAATGGCGTCAACGACTGTGGATGGAATAAGGGTTGATGTGATTGATACCCCAGGTTTCTTTGATACAACGATGGATAAGAAAAGTATAAGAACCGAATTAATCAAGGTAAATATATGCATGCATTTAAATGTATATAAAAATATTATATCACAAATACATTATGTAGTACTTATATAGAACTGCATTGAGAATCATATAAATAGACAATACTCCACAAGTTTGGATGGGCTGCAAGTGTCATTAAGGCGAAGCCGAGTGATGATTATGGCACAGCCAAACGAGTGGAGTATTGTCTATTTTACGATTCAAGTGCGGTTCTGGATTTATCTTACCCCTTTCTATGACATTAAATATCCTCACAACTTCAGAATAATCAGATTATACTTAGCAAATTCACTACGCCACGGCCATGGGGTAGTATTGTCACTTTACAAGGGTGATCGTTGAGTATATTTTTCTCATGTTATTCCTATAGCTAAACTTGTACCATGGGTGAGATAAATAATGTTACATATGACATAGAAGCATTGCGAAGGTGCATCCTTACCTCATGCACAATGATAAAATCCCCTCAAGATTCAGGACAGTAACTGTTACTATTGGAGTATTGAACATTTTATATTATTTTCTAGCCAGCAACACAACTTCTATCGTAAGGTTTCACCTCACTATTGCCGTTCAATTTCACTTATTCTACTTTCGACGTGACCCATTTTATGTGGCTGCAATTTCTCCTGCTGGAAGCAGAAAGACCTCATGCCCAACAAGCTATTGCCAACACAGTACCAAGCAATACCAGGTACCCCACCAGCATTAAAGTGTCCCGATGTAGGCCAAGCGTCTCACTACTGACGTCTGGTGGACAGAAACATCACTACATCTTTACCTACAAGTTACCTCATACCAATATTCTCATCCCTCATCCTCACTCTCTTACTACTCAACAACCACTCCACATGTTTTCTTTTCCCTCCCACCCACACCTGATTTTATATTTACCTACTTCGTAGGCCACTTATTTATCCCACCAATACCAAACACATTCAATATGAAATGTATTTTTTTCAATTGATATCTTATTATTCATCAATTATATAATCAACATCACAACCCGTTTATGATTAGCACCATTATTCAAAGTTTATTAATTATCATAATTTTATGTCATTCATTTTAATGATTAATAGATTATTTGTCCCAAAGCTTCCTCTCCAACAATTTTCTGTCCGTAGCTCAACAGTGATACAGTCAGTGTATTATGTGATGTGGCATACAATGTTGTATCCATCTCCAATAGACATCATCCCAAGTCACCTGGTAGACCAATGGTGATAATGAGGATGTTTATTACTCTTGGAATGATTCCAAGTGATATTCATATACTTTATGTTTTCGTAGGTGCTCGATATCTTCAATCGTGGAATTGATGGGTTTCTGTTCACGTTCAGTTTGGGAACTCGCTTTGGTCCTCAGGAACAACAAATGTTGCTTGAGATGAAAGAGGTACACTTACGACTAGAATGCTGAAGTAGAAGATTCATATTTCGTTGTTGATTGACCATACATTCATTATATGCATTATCCTCGGAAATATTTCATCAGGGAACTACAGTAGAACCCCGCCTAACGGACACCCCGCGTAAGCGGGCACCCCGCGTCAGCGGACACTTTTGCTCGGAACGGAATTTTTTTCCTCTATTAGATGTTTATTTCATCACCTGAAGAAGCGCCATCAATTAGCGCGAAACGTCGTGATCTATGATACCAATAATCAACCAACTTTGTAATCTTTGGTTCCTTCAATAATAACTACTTATACAAGATTTCTGTGTCTGTTTTTTTTGGTGATTTTCTCCACTATTTGTTTATTTTAACCCCGTGTAAGCGGACAACCCGCGTAAGCGGACAGTTATTTGGGTACGAAAAGGCCTTAAACCCCGTGTAAGCGGACACCTCCGACGGACACCCTACCAAAAATAAATTAATCTGTCTTTTTTTATCAGTGTTTATTAGTATATTAAAAGAAAATACATTTTGTAATTCAAGATTTAATAACTTCGGATCCAATTAAGATATCAGAAAATTGATTTCAGATCTAATATCGCCTCTGTCTGCCCTACTTATCGGTCTATAACACTTGTATTGGGCTGGAGGAAACTTGAAAACCCCGCGTAAGCGGACACCCCGCGTAAGTGAACACTTTAGCCCGGAACGGAGGGTCACCGCTTACGCGGGGTTTTACTGTAGTTCAAAATGTTATATTGATTCATGTCATATCTAATTCTACCTAATTAAATTCCACACATATGTTGAATTTGTCTTGGTGTATTTCTGAGGGCGTCTCTACCCCTTAGCAGCAATCAAAACCCCAATCACCATGGATTAAAATCCATTTACACTTAGTGATCCATTGAGTAAAAATGGACCCTAAACGTTTATTAACATTACTGGTTTCTCCTTCTCCCTAATGTGAGTCTGAATTCACTGACTTGTATTATTCAATGGCCATCATCAAGTAAGAGGAAGAAACGATTTAATATATATGATGTTGAAAGACTTGAAGGGGTTAATACATATATAATGACAAATGTACAGAATCGGTGTGCGATGGCATTAATCAGGTGATCAATCAGGTGATTATATCATGTTATGAATGACTGTAAAACTTATCATTTTTTAAATCTTCACATATGGTACTTATCTTCTTTCCTCTATTACAAAAATATCCATATCATTAGGGAACAGTGAATTGAGTTATTCATATAACTACAAAGTAAGAAGGAGAAATTAAACATACAAATCCTCTAAAGTGATAGGTACTGTAATACTGGACTGCCGCCGATGTAATCTTCATGTTATATTAAGAAAATTCAACTTTTAAACAGCAAAGTGTCTGAAGATGTGAGGGACAAGAACCATCTGACATAAGATATCAAGCAGAGGCATGTTTTTCTACTTTTAGGTCCTTTTTGGGCAGAAATTTCTGGAATGCTGCTTTGTCGTTTTGACTCATGGTGAAGAATTAGTAGTAAAGAATACCACTTTAACTGAATTCCTAGAGGATGAAAGTGTGTTTGATGCCACCATCAATGACAATCCATCAAAACGGATTATTGCTGTGGAAAATAAAAATCGTGTCCCTTACTTCAATGAAGCACAAAGGAAGCATGTTGTGAGAATGATTACTTCTGCCTCTTGTAAACCTTACACAAATGAAGATGTTATTCAGGTAATTATATTTAAGTACTGCAACCACTTAAATTTCAAGGTTAAGAAAATGTAATAATACTATTCCATCAGTATTAGTCAACTGCTATTTTAAACATTGTTAACGAAAATTTTGAATTGATGAAGAGTGGCGCAATGAGTATAGTTATACATATAATCATACTATTTCATTTGTCTTGAGTATGTGACAACTGACAACCTATCATACTATATAATTGCTGAGGACTGATATGGAATCAAAACAGAAGATTCATTAGGCGAGTATATCTCAGGTGGGGGATTACTGGTGGATATCTAAAGGATATAGGATAGGATATTAGGAAAATGAAACCGTGGATTGTATACATTATTGTTTATTCTGTATCACACAGCACCGGGTGAACATACTGGAAAGACTCTCCCATTCCCTGCGGAAATATATTCTGCAGGTCGAAAAGATGCTAAATCCGAAATTGATAAACTTCACACATGCTGAAATGGAACTTCTTACTCAGGAAGAGAAGAAAATCATTGTCCAAGAAGTCATTACAAAGGTATTTCGAGACTAAATTCAATTGGTTCGAAGGGTGTCATTGCTTGGGCCCCCCCCCCCCTACAATACTTTCAAGGAAACCAACCTTTAGACAAAAAAAAATTCAAAAAAAGGCTTATTCAGTGACAACGATGCATTTGATAATAATTATATATTCTCATCAAATCTTGTGAAATCTCAGGTCAGGAAAAGACTCTCCCCTTTGTTTCCTTTAGTCCCATAGTTATCTCCCAATTGCTGATTTTCCCCATTTTCCATCCCCCCAGCTCCCCTTTATTTAAGAGTGAGCTATCTCATAATCCACATTCTACAGCTTGCTTGATATGAGAAAGCTAGACTGCAATCTATTATTTCTAACAAATTAATCCCTTAATTAATCGGAAACATTCAACCAGGTTTCCGATATGCCTATAACGCCATAAGACCAAAATCACGAGTGGTGATCATTTGGGCTGGGGGGGGGGGGGGGCATAGGAGTATGGCGGAAGGCTTTTGAGTGTACATATTACAGGGAGTGTGCCATATGTATACCAGATATATGAGGCTAGGTTAAATATCAATAATAACAAGCAGTGACGAGGTGTATAAGAAATTTTTAGAAATTAAGAAAGCCAGTCTTTGTAAACGCCAGTTTTGCAACAGAATTCTTACATCTAAAAATTTAGAAATATAAATATCAATAATAAATGGACAGTACAGCACCAAAGTTGGGTAGTTGATATATTGTGTAGAAACGACTGATCCCTTTCCATAGATGCATTGAATAGAAAACCAATGTTTTACACAGCATTTCCTATGGAATTTATGTGTTATATATAAAGTTATGACCCTAGGCTAGAGTGGGAATGACATAATATTTTATTATTCAATGGAACAGGTATTGCACAATATGTATATTGATTAATTAGTTATTTGAACAATAATAGGTCTCATTAAGTATATACCGTATTAATAACATATAAAAAGTATATGACCTAAAACAATGTGTTATATTGATAATTGTTATTGTATTAATTGCATTTGAATATACATTTATTCACAGCCTTAATATTTTAACTGAAACGTTCATGTGGATTATCATTCGATACTTACCAGCAATGACAGTTTTGCTCGCATACCCCAATGCAAGGACTTTCACCTTACTCAACTTCTCAGAGTCATCCTCGAAAGTGCTTGCCCTAGTCATCCCATATTCCTTAACTAGATCTTGATGCTCTAATATATGATATAGAAATATCTATAATTTAAATAGATATATCTTTAGTCAATTCTTGTTAGTTTATCCAAAAGGAAATAATTTGAAACATTTTAGCTCGATCATGAAGGTACTCTATTAGTCAAAGAATCAACATTAACAGAAGAAGCAAGTATAGAAATAACAAAACAAATGATTATCCCGATAATTGAATATGCAGATTTTATCTACTACAGTACATCACAAGTAAACTGAACAAGACTACAAACCCTGGTAAACAAAACATTAAAAATATCAATAGGATACCACAGATCAAAAGAAATGAGTAGAGATGACATAAGAGAACGTTGTAAAATAAGATCAAATAATATCAGGAGAGCGGGACATCTATTATCAATGGTTAAATGGTGGTCAAAAAATGAAGATAATGTCTTTGATCAGGAATTTAATAGAACTAGAGGGAATCAAAAGATCAAATTAAAAATCAAAAGGCCTAGAATAGAAAAATACAAACATTCACCGTTATATAAAGGGACATTATTATGGGATAAGTTAAATGGGGAAACACAACAGCTAGAGGGTGATGGTTACAAAATGAAAATAAAAGAAGAACTATTAGAAATCATATGAGAGGTCGTAAGACTACTATTGATTCGGTCGGAAGACCATATAAAGAAATAAACATATATGAAGATATATGATACTTATGGCAGAAGGAGAAGAAGGTATATATAAAGTAAACATAATGGGGTAAATGTGTGAGTGAATGCTTGAATTTGTCCTGTATAGTCTTTGTGCCTGTCCAGTCTAGTCTTTGTAATATATCTGTCTTGTCTTGTGTAATGACGCCAGCATGGAAGATCGTCCGGAAGCGGATGAATGTCTGTACCGTCTTTAAATAATTTTGAATAAAAAAAATATATATATATATAAAAAAAACATACTTTGAATGTTTACACACAAATTTCTGCAGCTTAATTTTCATAATAGATTAATGATTAAATGATTCATCATAATGATATTTTTTAGGTTCACATAGACTGTCATATGTTTCTCCCTATTAACTTTCTATTTTCATTCATACCTTCTTCTTGCACTCGGAAACGTAGTGTTTTACCACCAAAGAAAGTTTGTAGGTCCTAAACTGGTTTTATGCAAGTGTATGGGTAACCCTTCCTGAGAATATATGTTAGCAGTGACCAAACATTCGTTCGTTAGACAGCTGTATGACAGTTTTTTATGCAACCCCACCACCTCAGGACTCAATGCATGTCGGCCAGAATGATACCCAGTATGAAAGCTCCTAACATTGAATTTCATTACTCTTCTTTTAGTTTAAGCAACCTATATATGGCATCCGAAATGTACCTCCTAGAGTTCTTTGAATTGGCCATTGATGTGTAAAATGGCAAGATCTCTACACAGAATACTGGAAATGTATTATAAAATTTGATAATGTCATATAAAGACAAATTTGTCCATGTTATGATTATGTACTTTTACATTTTTTAAGGCACAAGTTGCCAAAGGTGACAAAGACACAGAAGTCATCCACGAAGAGCTAATCATAGCTATGGAAATGTATGTTGGAGAGAAAATCAAACTCTACACGGACGAATCACTTTGGGGGAAAATCAAGTCCGGTTTCAAATGGATGTGGAAGAAGATTCGTGGATAGAGGGGATGATCCTCTTGTACACAGAATTGCACTTGTCAAAGTGTTGTGTGAGAATGCCGATAAGTACTAAGAGTGGTATGTTAAGTAGTTTAAAGTTTGTAGGATATGATAAATTGTAATAGAAAGTCTTATTCTACATAAAACATTATTGTCGAAAGAAAGTGCATTTGGCCTAGTTTTTTTAATTTTCTTTTTATTCAGTCGATTATGTTCGATGCATTACATCGCTCTTCCACATAAAGGTGTGTACATTTTGCTTCCTAGTTGAGGTACATATAGAAATAGGAATACATAAAGTTTTACATCAGAAATTGAGACGCCTGATATGTTTACAATTCTGAGTAAGTAATGAGTCGTATATTACAATATTTGGTATGACAAGTAAATACAATTGAGTCTTACAAACTAGATTGTATGAGGACTATTATATATGTTACAGTTTGGTCTCTTCATGAACGGCAGTTCTTATTAGCAGTCCTGTCATAAAGATGTTCGTTTTTATCAACCAATAATGTTGCGGATAATGTTCAAGGATTACTTTCTAAAACTGTTGCTGTTCTTATTCGGTGACGACAGTTGACAATGTTTGGGAAGTTGGTCCTATGGTAATACCTATATAAACGGGGGATTTGCCAAAGTTATCTCTTATCGGTCTTTTCTGATGTATATTCATTTTTTCATTAGCCCTTGTTTTCCTACCTGTATTCGTGTATATAATTTGCTCTTTTGATTTTGCCTATACTATATAGATTCCTGATTATACCGGGTAACAACATTAACCGTCTTTTTTGGGGATCATCATCTTGCTTTTGTATAACAATTGTTGGTTGTTTATGTAGTGACCGTCTTGGTATGCTTCTTCCCTAAGGCTATTCTTGCGCTTCGGAGAATACATTTGTCTAGTGAATTTTGTATTTTCAATGGCTGACCTTCTAAAGAAATGAGCAGTGATCTGCGATTGGTATAATACAACTCCTGACGTCGTTAACAGCTGTTTCCATATTGATAAGTTTTCTTATCTTGCCGAAAATGGCTATTTTGTATTAGTTTTTCTAACCAGGTTTTCATTGTGTTTACGAAAGTTGAGTTTGCTGTCAATTATTCTTCCTAGGTAATTCATTTCTGATATCAATACAATTTGTTCCCCACCTAGGGTCGATTTGTCATACATACATTTTCTCAGCATTATCTCAGTTCCATGATAAACACACCCTGTCTTCTTTACATTGACGGTTAGTCTGTTTGACGTATACCAGTTTATATACATTGTCTAGAGCCTTTTGCATCTAAATTCTCTGCTATTTTTATATTGGAATCAGAAGTAACAATCACAAGATCGTCTGCGTACATCAAGGTGTGGTAGTTTGATAAACAATCAGCTAAATCATTAACATAAATAAGAGATAACAAAGGGCCCAGTATGGAACCCTGTGGAATACCATGCGAATTTTGTCTTGCTCTAACTATATATCTCCATACTCTGTTTAACATTTTCTGTGGTATAGATATTCTTGAAACCAGGCCAAGAGCAGTGGACCGATGTCAGCCTCCTCCAATTTGTAAAGGAGTATGCTATGATTCATGCAATCGAAGGCCTTGCGTATGTCGATTTATTATCCACCTAATACAAAGTGTCCATAGAAAACACATAGGGAGTTTGTATGGACATACCCGGCGCATACGGATATGTTGTATGCTCCGCTTTCGATTGATTGTCCGAGCTTTTTTGCTTGGTACAGATTCTTTATATCCATTTATATCCATTAATGCGTGAGATATCTTGTCTTGTTTGAAATACCTACATTTTTCAAATATGTAGGCTTTCTCCAGCAATTTGAAGTTATAGTCTTTTCCTTGGACTTTTCTGATCATGTTACATTCGTGCAGGTCTGACAATGGACAATGGGGGCCATTGAACAGTAATCCTGATTTGGATAATTTGGTTCCTTTCAGGTGTGCTCATAGTCATTAGCTGTCCATGGGTTAGGGGTTTTATCCACTCAGTGGGTCATCCGCTGTAACCTACTTGGCACGGAGCCAACCAGCCAGTTCTACATCTGCCTATGTAGGATCGAAATGGGTACCACTGGGTACTTATATTGAGGTAGTCATTGGTCATGGTCGACTAAGCACTGGTTTAAACTATGGCACCAAAGCATTCAGTGCATGTATTGAAGCGTGAGGACCACGCTCTGAATTAAAGACTGCAGTTTTGGTCTTGTTCATAAACATTTCACACTACATGTAACATCTATCATCATCATGGTTGGATTTGAAGTTCAAGTTAGGGTCCATCTATAGATATCAGCATGTTATTTTTTACCATTGCCCCCTCCCTCCTGCCCTTATCTATTTTTGTCCTGCGAAATTTTGTTATGCTTGGTCATGAGGACTGGACACCCCCCCCCCCCCTCCCGCGCAGTATGACGTCATTCATGGACGGCCCCTTACATAAAACTTTCATGGGGAGTGCAAAGGTACATAGATGGAACAGGTTTCGTTGCATATATTCTTTATGAATAATAGCACAACTTAAATATTGTGAATCTTAACTCAAAAATTATCAAAACCTCATTGATAATACTAATTGTTATTAATGTAATAACATAGTGATGTAATAATCAAGTGAATAAATACTGCTTACCCCTTTGAAAAAGAATATTTTTAGTTGACGTTTTATTGATGCTATTTCAAAATATTTAAGACAGTTCTACTAGGTAAATTGTGAGGCCAAGAGCTGAAGTCATTGACTGCATTAGCTCTGACATCAGAATTTGGGATTCCGTGTCGCCACGTGATATATTGTTTATAGACTACCCAGTAAATACAAGCCGTGAATTTACGTTTCTCACATGTAGATTTTTTTACATATAAAAACGTAGTTCTCTAAGTTTTCTTAAATTCACGTAATTGATATTACATTTATTTTTCTATTTCACCTACCTTTGTAGGCCTTTTCTCTTATATTTTATCATATCATATATTCAATATAATTGACTCACTACTCTCTTTGTCAATTATTATTTCATATATCATTAATTATTAATATCTCTATAGTTAATAATCAATTCATAAGGACATACGAAATCCTTCTTTCATATAAAATTCAATAAAATTTTATTGGCCCAACTCTGGCCTCTTCTCTTTCATCCAGGGGTGGGATAATGAAACTATACAGAACTAACTATACCTGAGTATAGCTGAGTATGATCCATGGTAACACCTTTAGGCTAATTATGCTCTCTTCTCTCTTTCAAAGAGAAATCCCCAAATAAACATTATCTTCCTACGTACATGAAGCTACCAAAGATATATATTCATATAAATCTGAAGATTTCCGTTTCTAAAATACATAAAATAACCAACCATTCAAGTATTATTACGTATTTTCTCTGTTGATATATGTAGATAGATTTATGTAGCTTAGAAATGTGAATTTATATTTTTGAACTGTGAATCTACATAATTCTACGTAAACTTACATAAATTTACGCAAACGTTCTACAGACATAAGTAAACATTTACATTTCCACGTTCCTTCTATGTAAAAATTTAAGTAAATTCTCCCAAATAGATACGCAAATTCACGTTGCTAGAACATATTTGTGTTTACTGCGTAACGACTTTGTCGCGACGTAATTGGCTGCCCCGACCCCTTCCCTTCCAGAAATGGTCACCATGTCTTTGTCCGCAAGTTGTGAAGCTCCTGGTAGTATGAAAGGGTGGCCTCAGTAGTGCCCCCTACTATTAACTCCTGGAACCATCACTTATGTCCGTCTGGAACCGCATTCACACTGAAAGCCTGCACATCTCCAGTCACCCCTTATAGTAATCGTACGTGAGCAGTAGATGCGCGGGGCTTCCAGCATGGAACCGCATCCAGCTTTGCGATACATTTGAGAGCCAGTTGAAACTGACGTTTGCTCTGGTGAAGTCTGATCTATGTCACCTTGACTGGCACTCTCTGAGCTGATCTTCTTACTACCAGAACAACATCAAGCGTGGCAGGGGGGATGGAATATTGCATTAGACACTGACCGGGCAAAGATGTCACCCTGTGAGTAGGGATGGTACTACATATTGCAGCTGGTTATCGGCGAAAACAAGTGTAGGGGTCGGGTCAGTCTAACGGTAGTGTGTTCACTCCTCTCCAGAGGATGTGGGAAGTCAGTCCATGCTGTGTGGTGATTTGTGTAAGCCTGTACATGCAAGTGCTACAGGTGCGCCCAGTTTATGTAACTCGGCATGTGTATAAGGTCAAGTCTGCAGCAGGTCTTCTCTGTGCGTTCTCTCTGTAATTAGGAGTGAATCCTATGGAGCCTCGTAAAGGTAGTAGGTTTTTCTGAACCCTCTCAGTGGTTGAGCAAATCTATGTGCTTCGGTGTTGGAATCACTAAGTCTAAGAACTTGTGTAAAATAAACAACCCTGTTTATTCAAATTGACGTCTGGTTTTGTGTGATTAGGCTATATAGACATTGATATTCCGAAAGTATTCCAAACTGACCTATGAAGTCTTCATAGGGCAGCATTACATATTGCCGGAATAGATATAATTATTTATCCTACCCCTAATAAAAAACCGCCATAAACTTAACATATCCAAATTTTATGTGGCAGGCCGTGACATAAAGTGTTTTTTATGCCACTAGAGTAATAACAATATTGACCAATCAGAGAGCAGGATGTCAGCTACTATGAAAAAAGTTCTGTTGGTCGTTGAGTCAATATTTATCTTTTAGTAATACAAAAGCATAGACGGGGTAGGATAAATACGAAACCGAACTCGAGTTAGACTTGTCAGTGTCTATGCCACTCTGGTCAGGTCTGCTCCTCACTACACTCGGCTAATGCCTCGTGTAGTAATACACAACCTGCCCGTCGTGGCATAAAAATTGACAAGGCTAACTCTCGTTCGGTTTCTACTAAGTGAACCACAGATAACTACGACGGCAATAACCATGACAATAACCACGTAATCACTCTCCAAAGAGATATTAGGTTCTTACAGACATTCTGCTATTCTAGAACCTTGTGCAAAGCATCCGCCAGGAGAGTGAACGTGCTGTGTTGCCATGGTGATGGCTAGTCTACCCTTGTACACGTCGTCTTTGAACGGTGTTTCAAGTCAGTTTGACGTGCAATTACCGTCGGTTTTCACTGTTTAGGAACAAATTAAGGTACCGGGTATTCGTTGTCTCTGCTAAATTCGTTCAGAACTCCAGTGGCGTCAGAATAGGGGGGGGCAGGGGGGGCAGCCGCCCCCCACTTTTTTGCTAGCCCCAAAAAGTCAGCACCTTCAAATTTCACTCAATCAAGTGTAAAAACTGTCTTGATTTTTCAACATGTCGAAAAATGTCTAAATCTAACTTTTTAGCATGCAATGACTTTTCACTGTGGAAAGTCTGACCTTTTACTGTGCAATGACTGCTAAGCTTTGACTTTTCACCGTCGAAAAGTGTCAATGTCTGACTTTTTAGCATGCAATGATAGCTAAGTCCTGACTTTTCACCGTGGAAAAGTGTTTTTTTAAATTTTTTTTTTATTCAAGATAACAGATACAGACACAAACTGTCGTCCAAGGACGTTCTTCCCAGCAGGTAGTCATTGACAGAACAGGACATAGACACTCTGACATACACATATAACAAGTAGACATCCTTGATTAACAAGTCTGTTTTCTTTATAAGACTTAGAATATATCCAACCATATTATATCATTTGGAAATCTGCTGACTACCAAATTCAAATAATAACATAAATCCATTACATTTGGTTATCTGCTGACCGCCAAAGAATGAACATACATATATATATCTATATATATCAATGATTGATTGTTGTACTTATTGGATATCTTTTGACTTCCAATAGTTTGATTATATATCTACCATTCAGTTTATTTTATATACTTTACTTGTAACATTTTAAACAAATAAGTCTATGTGTTCTAGTTGAAAGATCTTTAATAGATTAGTTTTCATATTTATTTTGAAATTATCCTGTTTATTAATGTTTTGTGTTTCAATTTCAAGTTTATTCCAATAGTGAGTCCCTATATATAATGCACTATGTTTAGTTTTTTCTTTTTTAGGTCTTTTGTTTTTTATGATAATTTTGTCTGAGGCTCTTGTGTTATAATTACCCCTTTTTTCTACATGTCCATCAAATAAAGTCCACCATTTAATCAGAATTAGAGTATGAGTTATTCTTCTATATTTAAGACTTCTTATTTTACATTTTGTAATTAATTCATGTTTATGTATATCTTGAGGTTTGCATATTTGAAGTACACATCTAAGTGCGTGGTTGAAATTAACTTGTAACAATTTTCGCATATTTGTTGTAAAATCCCACTGAATAAAATCCGCGTATTCCAATACAGGCAATAACATTTGTTTTACTATTTTTAAACTTTGATCGAAATTCAATAAATACCGTATTTTTCTAAATTTAAAAAGTTTCCACCTAAATTCCCCCATCATCTTACTATAATGTTCTTTATATACTAAATGTTTGTCTATTTCTACTCATGGTATCTACTGACTCCATGATATTATTATCTATTCTTATTTCTGGTTTAAACTCTTTAGCTAGTCTTCTATTGCAAAACCATATTATTTTACTTTTTTTGTAATTTAGTGTTAGTTGTTGTTTTGTAATCCAGTTACTAAAAATGTTCAGGTCATTCATTATTTTGTTTTTAATTTCTATGTTGCTTTTTCCTTTCTGGTATAACACCATGTCATCTGCATACATAATTATTTTAGATTCAATTGGTATGTCTTTTAGTGATTTAGATGTGTTATTATTGCCTTTTACGCTCTGTGTTCTAAACTGGAGATAATTAATCAAAATTTCAAGTAGTGGTTTGTCTATTTTTAGTTCAATTAATTTATTAATAAGGATAGTATGATTGACACAGTCGAAGGCCTTTTTGATATCAAAGAAAATACCTATTACATTATCATCTAAAGCTTCATGAATATAACTTGTTAAATTAAAAATCGCTTGCTGGGTTGATCGGCCTGGTATAAAACCAAACTGAAATTCATATAAAATATTCTTATTGAGAAGAAACTGTAGGAGTCTACTGTGGATAGTTTTTTCAATTACTTTTGAAATAAATGGTAAAACGCTTATTGGTCGCCAATTAGCTGGATCAGTTAATGGCCCATCTTTTGGGAGGGGGGTGATATTTCCATGTTTTTGACTATTTGGAAACTTTCGTTGTTTATAAACATCATTTATTATATTTTCTAGGTGTGGTATATTTGATAATAACATTTTTTTTAGGTATGTTGAATTTAGTTTGGGTACTCCTGTGCTTTTTTCATTATCCATGCCATTAATTATTCTGATTATTTCTGTGTTACTAACTAGATCCAATTCATCATTCTCAAGTTCATCCGTCGGCAGGGTTGTTATATTACTGTATGTGTCTATCTTGTGTGCCAGGTTCCTCCCAATATCAGCAAAATAATCATTAATAGTATCAGCTTTTATAATATTATCATTAAAGATGGCCTCCTGGTTTCCTCCTGGGTCCCAGACTTTGTTCAAACTCCTCCAAAACTTTTTGGGGTTATTCTTATTTAGTTTGAAGATTTTTTGGATCTTTTTTTATTTATGTTCTTTGATTTCTTTCCCAATTACTCTTCTTAGTTCTCTAATTTCTTTTAATTTATTTGTATATGTTGGGTTATTATGTGTTGTTTTAGCAATACTTTTTAACATTTCTTTTCTTTTGTTTATTTTCTTTTTTGTACTAAGTGGTAATTCCATGCCATTGTTGGTTTGTAGCGTATACTCCTTAATTGGATGGTGACATTCTAGATAATTCTCAATATGTTTGGTAAGACCTTGTACATTATCGGTATTTTCATTTATCAAGTTTAAGTTACTGTAGTGTGCTTTAAATTTTTCCCAATCAAATCTTTTAAGGTTTCTCCCTGCTAATTTCTTTTTTATAATACGGTTCTTTTCTTTTTTTCGTATAGCAAAGGTGGGAACATGATCCGATATATATAAGTTCAAATTACCAGACATCTTAATATGCGGACTATTAGTATAAAAGTGGTCTATCAACAACTTACCCTTTTTATGCAGATGTTTCATTTGTATGTAATAAGTTCAAGTTATTTCTAGTTAAAAAGTTTTTCATTACCTTGTATTT
This sequence comes from Alentia gelatinosa, assembly GCA_950022655.1. NCBI lineage: Eukaryota > Metazoa > Annelida > Polychaeta > Phyllodocida > Polynoidae > Alentia > Alentia gelatinosa. The sequence goes on along the minus strand of OX465579.1, from coordinate 47,993,233 downwards.
AGGACATTTTTTAGCAAGTGCATTTACGTTCAAATCTCCGATTACCCAAATTTCATCATTTTTAAATCGTGGATCTTGTATTATATTTTCAATATATTGATAACAGGTGAGTACATCATTACTGGGTGGTCGGTATACAGCTACAATCAATACATGCTTATGTTGAGGTTGTAAGATGCGAAAAGTCATAGATTCTAACAATGGTGATGATATTGAAAATTCATCATGCACTTTAGTATAATGGGAAATTGCGGTATTAATATATACTGCTATTCCACCCCCGATCTTGGGCATTTCATAATTACGATCTTGTCTATATACTCTTAGCCCAGGTATAAATAACATAGAGTCCACATAGTTACAGGTTAACCAGCTTTCGGTAAAGATACTTATATCAAAATCCTTAACTACAGTTTCAAATTCGTTTAGTCTACCATATAAGCTGTGTACATTAGCATTAAGTATTTTCAATCCGTTCATTTTCCTTACTTCCGCGGGTGTTTTATACACCATTTAAGCATATGATAATTTTACTTTCAAGCTTAGCATATTCCTGTTTTTCAAGATTATATATATCTCCAATCGTTGACCAACACAAAACAAATACTCTCGTACATACCATATACTCACAATAACATGACAGGACTAAACAAGGTGCATACACAAAAAGTAGTCTCACAGTCGAGTTACTACAAAAGCTCAAATAGGCAACATAATTAGGCCTGAGCATCGTTTCCGGTGTAACAAAATACATCCAAAAGTATACAAAGAAAGCAGTAATTAATAGTAATTTAAGTCAATGTCTGACTTTTTAACGTACAATGATGGCTAAGCCCTGACCTTTCACCGTGGAAACGTGTCAATGTCTGACCTTTTACCGTGCAATGACAGCTAAGCTCTGACTTTTCAGTGTGGAAAAGTGTCAATATCTGACCTTTTACCGTGCAATGATGGCTAAGCACTGACTTTTTACCGTGCCAAAGTGTCAAAGTCTGACCTTTTACTGTGCAATGACAGCTAAGCTCTGACTTTTCAGTGTGGAAAAGTGCTAAAGTCTGCCCTTTTACCGTGCAATGACAGGTAAGTTCTGATTTTTCACTGTGGAAAACTGTCAATGTCTGACCTTTTACCATGCAATGACAGCTGAGTTCTGACTTTTCACCGTGGAAAAGTTTCAAACTCTCTGACCTTTTACCGTGCAATGATGGCTAAGCCCTGACTTTTCACCATGGAAAACTGTCAAAGTCTGACTTTTTAGTGTGCAATGACAGCTAAGCCCTGACTTTTTACCGTGGAAAAATGTCAAAGTCTACCTTTTTAGCATGCAGTAACGGCTAAGCCCTGACTTTTCACACTGGAAAAGTTTCAAAGTCTGACATTTTACCGTGCAATGACAGCTAAGCCGTGACTTTTCACCCTGGAAAAATGTTAAAGTCTGACTTTTTCAGATGTAATGAAGGCCAAGACCTGACTTTTCACAGATTTACGGAAAATCTAGTGGAACAGGGAGCTGTTTCAAAAGTCGGGAGGGTGCTAAACGATAGTACTCATCGCCAAAGCGAGAGCTAACAATGGCACTTCGAGGCATCGCTGTCGAGGTTGGGGTGCAGGTATTGGTAGCGATTTTGCTGCCGCTTTGAATCAAAGTGCCGCTCGCTGTTGCAGCCTCCCGCTTTGAAAATGTGAGGTGCCGCTGGCGAGACCTCACTCGACTTTTGAAACAGCTCCCAGGTCAATGTCAAACTTCATACCAAGAAAAAAGTCAGCAATTTTTTAGTTCGCCCCCCCCCCCCCCCACTTTCAAAATGTTCTGACGCCCCTGCCTCACACCGCCCTACGTGTCATCGATAATTGTCCGACCCCCTAAACTATCGCAGCTATGGTACACTAACAGCAAAAACTTGTCGCCAGTAACGATGGTCGTCACTAAAAAACAGGGCCCTGGTTCACTCTGTCCCTATGTTCGGGAGAAACTCCAAGCGGATCAGACAGAATTCTATTCTTTTTTGCATGGTAGGTAACTAGCGACTTCTTCGCTGCCCTGTGTGCTTCCGAGTGTGTATGTGCTAATCAGGTGTTTAACTGAACTCCTACCAATCTGTCAGAAATGTTAAGCTTGGACTATTCATGTGCACCGCTCAGTCAGAGCCTCTCGTAGTATGTTTCAATATTTGTATAAAATTTGAAAGTGTGATTACACTAATAGGTTCAATCGGGGGGAAATAGATATAGTGATACATCTTTTTAAAGGCCATGCTACAGTTTGATTTTCTGCAGAAGTGCATGAATTGAGACAGTTGGGTTAGTTGATCGATGCACTCAGGAAGAGATGTCCCAATGTTTTGCACCAGAGCATTGGAGCTTTTCTGTGCCAGTAGAATGATGTCACACTGACACTGCGCTCACTTTTGTTTTCCTGTAATCACCATGCCCAAAAATCTTTACTTACCCCAGAATGCACTTAATGAAGGCGGGATCACCACATGGCCAAGCATATATTTCTTAGTTGTGAAGGTCATCACTTGTCAATGCATTACAACACTATTTATATTCCCTTCAGGCGATATCCAACTATAGATACTGAGGTGTTTCAGTTGGTTTCATGTACTGGGGAGTACCAAACGCTTCTTTAGGCAGCCATCTTTATTTCTGGGAGTCCAGTGTAACATGAAATGTGTTCCCCCTACATAAGGGAGTGAATATGAAATGTATGAAGCTGTAGTAAAGTTAAACTCTAAATACTAAAGATACAGGATACAGGATACGTTTGTAAACACCACTCCATATTCAGTGGGCACTCAAAATAGTGGGCACCTTTGGAGGTGAATCAACTGGTGACCACTGTAGTGCCAAAATTGGTTACCCTGCCAAAAGTGGTAAGTATCGCTCACTCTATCCCAGCATGTCTCTTCCCGTCCTGTACCGCTTAGATTTCACAGACTATTCTAGTGCTTAGTGCGCATCACTCTCCTAGCAGATCTTTCGCGGCGGTAGCGCTTACTAATCTCTGCCTCAACCCAACGCTGGTTCCCTGGGTTTCCACTAAGTACATGGGCAACCAGCTAAGATTTCAGATTCAAAGCAGGGTAACTGTCAAAAGTTCTCAAAACAACTCATATATTATAAGTTGTGAAATATGGGAATTGTTAAATGAACTATACAGATATTAAAGCTGTGCCCTTTTCAGCTTTAAACCACTTTATAATGTGAATCCAAGGTTGATTAGACTGTCCCTTCGACTGTCAAAACAAAATCCTGCAACACATGAGGTGCCTTCCACTGAAGAAAGTAATCCCAGAGACTGTGTCTAGTTTGAAATAACAAATAAAAGAAATGAGTGAAAATCATTAACCATATAAATATGTGTATCTCTATGTACAAGTAGAATAAAAAATACTCCCCAAACCATGACATATTTAGGATATTTGAAAAAACTGGCGGATGGGACAGATTCTGTCCCAAACAGGCAGGTTGGTGCAGAGATACAAGCGGCTGCAGGAAGTAGAGCGCTGGATTTCTGCTTGGAGAGTGAGTGCGCATGTACAAACAAGCACTCTCCCAGCAGATCTTTCATGGCGCTATCGCTTGCTAACGGCCGCAGGAAGTAGAGCGCTGGATTTCTGCTTGGAGAGTAACAAACTAGTGGTTCGAGGGCCGATGAATTTGTCACTAATTACCACTTATGGCAGGGTAACCAATTTTGGCACCACACCACTATTTGGAATTTCTACAATACAATATTCCCCAGACGGCGTGTTCACTACTCAAGGTAGGCTGCCCAGAACCAGTATGGCCAACTTAAATGATGTCATGTGAGCCCCTTGAATCTGCCTCACCTGTCAACTGATGCCAAGGTCGATTTATAGATAATGATATTATTAAAAGAACCGATTTTACTACAAAGAAGCTTGTGAAGGAGATGTTGGTCATTTAACCTAATCTAGAACTACTGTAAAACGTCTATATTAGGCGGTTCTGTGTCAGTTCAGCGGCTGATCCACCAAACAGGCACTCTGCAGACAGGTTTTTACCCTCCAGCTGATTCTGTTCGCCAATAACAGCCTGCACGTGTGTAGCTGCCTGCCCTGGTTTTTAACAAGTCTCGACTGACAAGTGGTGACATAGTGTTGAAAGTTTTATTTCGTAACTTTGTAATGCCGTATCGGTTATGTCGTTATGCCGTAATGCCGTAAGAACTAGAATAACGAAAAAGATTTACATGAGAGTCAAACAATATGCTTGTTGTACACAAACTATAGGCAAACTCTATCTCAGGTAATATAGAATTTAGGTGACACATAATTTGAATCATGATACCATAACACAAGCAGTGTGTTTAGACTATAGTTAAACTCAATTTAAGGAAGCACACAATTGAGGTAACAGAACTTTTAGTCATAGTTTCATAGTATGACATAGACAATGACTAGTAAATACACATAGATTTAAGTGTTGACATATAATGACAAACACAAAGACTAGTTGTGGCTGACAAATAGCAGCAAATATTTAAAATAAGTGTCTCAGATCATGAACACACACTTTTATGCTGTGTGTGGGACTAGCTTATATGAACACATAGTCAGGCTAGTTTTTATCAATACACAAACAATCACTCTTTAGCACCTTATTTTGAGGGCTTTTGCAGTTATAAAACATAACTTGTTAATACAACTAATATCTCACCTTGTGGGCTTATCCAGGAACAGGTACTAAAATTATGGGGAGGTATTATTACATCATGTTTTTTAGATTTTTAACATGGAATTTCTTTTTGGTTCCCCTAACATTTGGTTTCTATGGAGGAAGTAGGAATCACTTCCTCACCAAGGCACTCTTGGATAAACCAAGATGGCAGCCTCCATGAATGGAGCCACAAGGCAGCAAAGTTTATTGACATTGCTAATAAATGTAGATCTCAAGGGTTTTACCCATCACTAGAACCATAGCACCATTCATTTGGTAAGTCTGAGCATTTAGAGGTAGTTAGATACCCTGTAAATTTTGAAATGAGTTGAAAACGCCATATCAACAAGGGTGAGTGATATTAGGGGACATCAATTTCGCCAGCCTTTACAACGTGACTCCATAGACTATGCCGCTCAGGCTGCGCACAACCCGATAATCGAGCGGAGCAGTATGCCTTCACATCGGGATTTATACTGAAACGCTGGTAGCCCGTCAATTCTCCACTAATTTCCGCATTAAACCACACAATGAAGGTAAATAAAGATAAGCCTTGATGTTATGAATGTGTTTAGCATGGGCTAGGATTGCGCCCAGAGTACCCAAACCGTCCAAATTTTCAGTCTCTGCTCGCAGGTAGCATATCACAGTGGCCTCCTGTTCCATGTTGACGGTGTGTGTTGCGGTATATATATGCAGGCGAGCAATCAATGTGGATCCCGGGAAAACTCACAGCAATGTAGGCCGGCTGGCCGGCTGGCACTAAAAATCAATTGAAAGAGTTTTTGGCCAGATGCGGAGGTGATTTGGAGGCGGCTTTTTACAAGTTAGCACTACCAGCCAATGCCAGGGTTTTCAAGGCACGGCAATAGCAACAGAGCGGATTATCGTCGCTGCTGCACAATTTTCGGCCGCCAACTGCTGCCAATGACCACAATTCAACTACAATGCCATTGGCCAGCGCTGGCTCTGGTTTGGTAGATCAGCTGCTTTATGATGCAGCGGGTTGTAGTGTGTTGTTTTGATTCCCTATTACCGCTCAGTTAGAAAGAACTAAGAGTTTAGACAAGAATGGTACTTTGTTTAAAAGTTTGGTATTGCAGAAGAAAAACCTATATAGAAATCTGTAGAGCACAAATTGTGAATTTCCTTTGAATAATTGGAGAAACATATTCATCTTACAGCTTTTGCTGCATGATGTTTGTTTGGATTTCCCTTGGTTTGAATCATTGGTTCCTACTATAATGCTAACACGGATGCTAAAGAAGGTAAGACACTTACGGAAAAGTATCCTCCTCCGGAGAATGTGCATAACATGGCGGTGCCCCTTATGGAGGAGGGGTTTCACAATATGAAGGAAATAGACTCCCATCTCAAGAAGATGGAGCTACAACTCGTACACGCCACACAAGCTATGATGGCCTCATATACGGCGATGATACCGTTTATGCAGTTGGCATTTCAAAGAGGTGAAGAAGACGAAGACTTAAACAAAGAAATACTCTCAAGAGACGTCACAAGTTTGAGTCTGAGTTTATTTATGCCACACATTTTGTTGGCTCCATAATTTCACGAGTCGAAGACGAGTGATATTACGGAGCCAACAAAATGAGTGGTATAAATAAACTCAATCTCAAACGAGTGGCATCTAGATTTTATCCTACCCCGTTTCCATATTTTTTCAGTATCAGAAATTAGTGGCATAAACAACACTTTATGTCACTACCCGTGACATAAACAAATCCCATGTTAAGCCTATGGCGTTTTTTATTAGGGGTAGGATCAAGGTCACTACCACCCACGCCACAATCACCCGGTCACAATCTCCCATCGGCGCGACACTGACTCCAGGTAGCTTTTTTTTGCCCGCCTGTACCCACACACACACGGCCGCGGCCGGGTACCGACTCTGAGCATCTTTTTTCCTGACTTCTACTACTCTGTGCTTGTACCCATGAACCTGTACCCACACATGCGTGGCTAGTACACATGCAGTAATGGTATAAATCTTAACTGAATTGCATCAATGTGGTACTATATATATATTATGAATGAAAATGTTTGGAATTTTTTCTTTAGATACTTGCTCAAGGTGGAAATAGGGAAGGTTTAACAACCAAATGCAACACAGATTCTACACTTGTCGCAGATTCCATTTCAACATTCTTGAAATAAGAAATAAACTGTTGCCAGTACACCAAGGTAGTACAGCATTGTATGCCTAAATACAAATCATACACCATCGGCCGCACCCGGCCGGGGGTGGCAAGACCGCGACCGACTCGCTACCAGGCTTTCACACTGGGCATTGACATTTCATGCATGCCGCCTGGAGGTGGGTATAGGCGGCCGAGCTTCAACAGGGGAGAACATGACCGAGTGATTGTGGGCCGGGGGATAGTGACGCATACCCAAACAAAGCATCAGAATCCGCCATTGACGGAATCAGGCTACTGTTTATAACAACCAACGCGGTTACGGATACCAGCAGAGCTACAACCATCAGAACCAGAACAATGGATACCAGTACCAGAAACCCTGGTACAACAACAAGAAGAACACAACAACAGAGTCAAAACCAGAATCAGAAGAAAAAATAGAGGTATGTGCAAACAATGGTGAATCAAAAAGACCCTCTGAAAGCGTGTTATTTGAAATGAATAATACCCCTGAAAATTTCAGAGCTGGACAGACAAAAAATTATTTACATAATTGGTGTCTCGTTACAGAAGATAAATGGGTCTTAAATCATGTCAAGCCTTAGACTTGGTAGAAAAAGACGATTTTATGGCATCTATTCACTTGAAAGACGCCTACTATTCTATCAGTATTGTGCTGTAACCAAAGTTAAGCACAAAGCATGTATAATTATGAAGATGAAAGTTTATTAAAATGTATTAAAATATTGTTTTATTAAATAATGAAAATAGGTTATAAAGTGTTGTATACGTATAGGTTGTTTGTTTTTTTAAAATTTATTTCAATCCAAATTCTGTTACACAGATCTTCCATTTGAAACATCACGTATCACTGATATATGGTTTGATGTATTGATATCAAGTGTTTGTATATGATATCTAGTGTTATTATTAAGTGTTAGTATTCAGAGTATTATTATTGGGTATTGGCATTGTATTAAGGATTAGTGTTGAAACATTGATATGAAGTGTTAAGTGTTGTCATTGCGCACTCAGTGTTGAGTGTTATTATTACATGTTAGTGTTGGCATTGAGTATTGGTGTTAAACATCACACATCAGTATTTAGTGTTGGTATTAAACATTATATGACAAGGTATTAATCATAGCCATCTACTAAGCCACAATATAGGCTGAGTATACTACAGGGTAGATAGCCGTGACAGAGGCGATGTTCCTTATACTACTAGCTAGTCTTTGGGGAACACCGCGCCTCTGGGAATAGACCCTCTGACGTCACTATGACGACTGAGGGTCGCCTCTGGAGTTCCCTGGGGAAGTCCCCTTTTAGGGTATTCCCGAATTCCTGCAGTATTAACATAACCACGCGTGTCTCGAACCTACGTGAACTCAAAACGAGATTCATTCCAAATTTCCCATGATCCTTTAGTAAAAGCTCATTTTCGATCTGCTCCCGAGCTGACCGTATCGTCAGTCTCCACTACCATCTCCTGCTGTCAAGACGCATTCTGTTCGGCTCCGGATACCGGCAGAAGTCCGCGAATTCAGCAGTATAATTCTATAGAATAGGAATAGCTAAGGCAACTTGCCTTGCGGCTTTGGATTGTAGAAAGTGACTTGGATTGGGACTCTCCAAGGACACGACTTCTGAATGGACTTATATAGGAATCTTCTAAACTAGCAACGTTCAGTCTTGAACATTATCACTTAACTAGTGATTGGACTTCATTAATATTTCATCCAACTTTACACCAAACTGGATCTGTGTTTATTAGTGAATATTGGAATCTTGTGAGTTCACTTCGGACATTCATTTATCTGGTGAGTTATACTGCATATACCTTGTATTGCTTTGAGTGATTACTAGTATGACTTGACTATCAATATCCACTCCGAGTGTGAGCACTCATACTCTTAAACATACTCTTTGACAACGAACATTGTTTAAGAAGAATACAAACATTGACTTGATAACATATCCACTGATTACGTGGTTCTCATCAGACACTCTACAAAGTCTAATCTCATTATGACTTTGGTGTCTGAATCTTCAGCTGACTTCTTATTAATGCAATACTTCTGAACTTGTAGTATCATACTGAGCTTATGAAATGCTTTGATACCTATGCCTTGTATTTATACACTTGTGAAACGTTTGTCTCTTCATTGAAGATTATCAAACTTACTTCAATCTTGTCCTCATCCATGATAGTCATGACACGAATCTTCTAGTATCTAGAATTCATTTAATAATGATATTAGATATCTATCACCTTAATTAAAGATCTCATTAAGGTATCCTCGCTGTCAGCAAGGGGTTGCAGAGTCTGGTAGCCTTGCGTACACAGTCTTAGAGTTGCTCCTACCTTCCCCACAATGTTACGTAACGAAATAGCATTTTAGTTATAATAATTATATCACAACTTAATTAATCAATATTAATAAAGAATACGTTTGAATTCATAAGGTTAGCGTGAACTATGAAGATAGGCGTAATATCCATCTCTATCACGATTAATCAATTTAGTTAATTGGATATGATTCACAAATGAACGCAATTAATTAATGATTAAGTTGCGGACATTTGTTGGTTGATTTCCCTGAAACGTAAGAGGCGAATCCACGTCCGTTTCAACGACATTCACCGCTAGGTGTCGCCATGGTTGTTAGAACTTAATTAAGTTTACTTCAGTACTTCGTTTCTTGGCCACTACGTGCCGTAGTTATCATCTGGGAATATTTCTGTAATTCTTAACATCGCCGTTAGGTGGCGCTAGATGTTTAATAAAGTTTAATAAAGTTGAGGAAGTCTCTCACCAGACGTCCCTACATTCTCATGTAAGGCTTTGAGGCGTATACATGTACTAGTCCTCCCCATCTTACGTATTTATGTAATTAATAACAATAATTAACCATACACTACCAGAACAGTATAAGCAAAAATGATAGAAAATACTGCGCTTCCTATGGAACAACACACTATATCAATTTTTGTTTTGTTTTTTTTTTGATCATATTTATTAGGGTTTCATCAATACAGAAGCAAAAATGTCCAGGCTCGGTATAACCGTTCTTCCGCCCGGTCCCTCAGGTTTAGAAAGGTACAGTCTCAGTTAATGTATTTTTGACTAAGTAGACAACCAACCATCCTATACAATCCATATTCCTTACAAGTGTTGGTGTTCCAGTTTTTTTGAGCTTCCCTATTTGCTATAAGGAAGTTAGTTATGGTGAGATGAGATGTGATGAGATGGGGATATTTGACATTGCTTATACTGAGTTCCTCACTTTAAGCAGTAATTTAAATAATATATTAACTTAATTTGCTAACAACAGTGGTTCATAAGATCCAGGTGTGGACCAATGATGAGACAATGCATTCGTCATTTCACATAATGGATTCTAGTGGTTGTAACACAAGCCACGAGCATACAGTTTTTAGGGACTTACAGTTGTGACAGTGTAATTTTCTTACTTAACCGGTAGTTGTAACACAATCTACCTTCGTGTTTAGGTTCAGTACCAAAGCATGGAGAAAAAGATTTGTGGTGGAGTTTTTGTCTTTTTTACACCTATTCAGGAAAAGACGTAATAACACTGTTAGTCAGTTGCAACACAAGCTGACTAGTCCATATAACAATTTGGATAGTCTTTCTTTATAAGTATTTTAAAATTGTTCTTGTCTGTTATTATTGTATAGATTTCTTTTAGGTTATTCCAGGCTGTAATACTACGTATGTAAAATGAGGAGTTGTACACAGGGTCCTTTAGTGGGGGTTGCAGTATCCTTATACCATGTTTCCTCCTGGTCGGGAGATTACGGTGATCAATCATATTAGGAGTTTTAGCTATGGTAAAAGCATAATTTAAAAGATGTATATTTCTTCTCTGCTTAAGTTCAAATAGTTTAGCTTTGGTATGTGTTTGGTGTGTAGTAAGAATGGGGTTGGGTTCCAATTTTACTTTATAAATTATTCGGAGAATTTTGTTTTGCAGACGTTGTATTTCATCTTCCATATACTGTGTGTTATTATCATATATAAAATCTGCATAATCTAGATACGGTAGTATAGTAGTTTTATAGATTTGCAACGCTGTATTTTCGTCTATATAGTTTCTTATTTTAGATAATAGGTAGGTTTTCCGTTTAACTTTTAAAATCATACCTGCCCGGTGGTCATTAAACTTAAGCCTTGCGTCAATTGTTAAACCTAAGTATCTAAACTTATGTACCTGTTCTAATGGCTTGTCATTAACTCTTAAACTTGGGGGGAGAATCTCTCTGTTTTGGTTATAGCTCATCCATTGGGTCTTTTTTTCGTTTAGTGTTAATAGGTTATCTTGACACCAGGTTGTTATTAGTGGGATAGTGTTTTCCATGTCCTCCCTGGAATTGGTAGTTATGACAGCATCGTCTGCATAGAGTATTGTGTGACAATGTACTTGTTGTAAACCACTCAGTATATCATTAATATAGATAATAAATAATGTGGGACCTAATACAGATCCCTGGGGGACTCCGTATGTTAGTGGCAGTGTAGATGATAACTGGCCATTCAGGTTTATTTGTTGCTTACGGTCGGTTAGGTAGGAAGAGAACCAGGAACAAGTCAAATTATCAAGTCCAATGTTATAAAGCTTTCTGAGGAGGATTTTGTGGGATATAGTATCGAATGCTTTACAGTAATCGAGAAATAGTGAGGTAATATCTTTGTCATTATAATTACTATAGATGTGCTTTAGGTAAGTAGTTATCGCTGTTATTGTGGATCTATTTTCCCTAAAACCATGTTGTGCATCAGTCAGTATTTTTTCTTTTTCTAAATAAGTTCTTAAACGTTTATTAATAATTTTTTCCAATAATTTACTTGGTAATGGTAACAGACTAATAGGTCGTAGTTCATTAGCATATTTTACATTATTTTTCTTAGGGATTGGGGTAACAACTGCCTTTTTCCATTTATTGGGGAATTTACAATGAAATATGGTGGAGTTCAACAGAGTAAGTATCTTATCCGGCATTGCTTTAAAGGCTATTTTAAATATGTAAGGTCTGATATTGGGTATAGACGAGGATTTGTTATTATCTATCTTTTTTAAAGCGTCCATAAGCTCATTTGTGTTTATTGGCTCATAGAATAAAGTGGTTTCATTTGGTCTGGCTGGATAAGGCAAGTTCGGTATATCAGGGGTATCAAATTCAGATGCCAATTTCTCTCCAATCGTGGCAAAATAAGTGTTTATATGGTTAGGGGCTTCTTCCTTAGGGACTTCTATGTTAGTATTTAGGTCAATTATAGTTTTGATAAGCGGAGGTTTTTCTTTGGGTATCAGGAGTCTGATTGCTTCCCAAAATTTTTTTGGGTCCTTTCCTTTCTTGTTTAATAATGACTTAATTTTCTGCTTTTTTATCCTGGCTATCACACTCTTAACACGATTTTTGTGAAAGCGTGCCATTCTCCAGTCGTCAACATGATTGGAATTCTTGGCTTTCCTATAAAAGTAGTCCCTTTCTTTAATACTAGATAGTATTTCATTTGTTAGCCATTGTGGCTTGTTTTCTGATATATATATTTTTCTGAGTGGGGCAGTTACAGACAATGCTTCTTCGATGTTTTTTAACAATATATCCCATAATTCATCCGGGGGGGGATGTTATATCAAAGTGTGTCCAATTTCCTTGGGTATATTCCCTAATAAATATCTCTCGGTCAAAATTCGCATAGCTGCGAGCTTTTATTTTCCTTTTTTGGATTTTGTTTCGCGGGGCCTTTATAACCAGCGCAATTGGTAGGTGATCACTTATATTATAATTAATAGGGGTAGATTTAACTACGATTGGGCTATTTGTATATATGTGATCGATAGAGGTTGCTGTTTTCTCTGTAATTCGAGTGTTCGCCATTATACATTGTTTGATATTATACAATCGTCCGAATTTATTGATATGAAGTTCTCGCATATTCCGGTCATTCATATCAACATTCATGTCTCCCATAATAATAACCGTTGAATCATTCGCATAATTTTGTAGTAAGTTTTCCAGCCGTTCATATACCACATATGGGGAGCTGCGTGGTGGCTTGTATACATTAACTAGTAAATATCGTTTTTCATGGACAAGTAGTTGTAGTGTTATGAGCTCATATTCTGCGTTGATACTAGTGTAGGCAACTCATAGGAGTATTTATTGTGTACATAGACCACAAGTCCACCACCTTTTTTCTTGACATGAGGTCTCCGGTCCAATCTAATAGTCTGGTAGTTATCCAGTGCAATGAGCTCATTTGGCATTTCTGGGGTCAACCATGTCTCATTAACCATTATGATATCAAAACACTTGGAAAGAATACAAAAGTTATCAAAGTTCGCATATAAACTACAGATATTTAAGGATAGGAAACGCATTCCTTTTGTTTCAACAATTTCTTTAAGATCAATCATTAAGTAGTATTTCACATACCTTGTTTGCATTGGTGATATGAGGTGAATGAAGATGAATGTGAGGTGTACATGAATGAGGAATTGTACAGTCAATGGGTATCATAATTGGTCTTCGGCACAACATATCCTTCGAGACCTACGTCAAGTAAACATAAAGTATGCTTATTAGCTTATTTCCTGTAATTCATTTAACACAGCAGTTTTTTATAGTATATCACTTGTGATGGGCATGTTTAGATAAATTATAAAGGATGTTTCCCCAGGTGGGGCATATTTATGAAGATCAATGATTTATATTACAATATATACTATTAAGAAAGAACTGCCCAAAGGTTTTCATTCAGGCTTTTATCTATTTTCTGTGCAATATATTCTGCTGCATAATCGTCAGTGTGGCACCCATCGTAGAGGTGTGAGTAAGAGTGTGACACTCGGCCGCGTCCCATACAACGATGGAACTTGTCTGTTATCCACGGGGTGGGAAGGCCGTTAGACTCATTGAACTTGGTGATGGCAGAGTTCAACATAACAATACATCTTTCAAGGATGGATTGATGTGGGTCTACTTCTCCAGATTGATTTGACGTTGGTGTTACGGTTGGTTGTAGCCGATTGTGACGGTTATTGTATTTTGACAATGACATACCAATTATTGGCAAAATAATCATTTTAGTTGCAGTATGACGTTGAATCTCCTGGTAGGTGTGACTAATCTGGGACATTAGCATGTCATAAAGTTGGTCACAGTTTTCATTTAATAAAGAGACTTTTCCTGTTAGCGTGTTCTTGTAGGTGAGTCCACAGACTCCTGCATAGACAATAATAATGTCGGGGTGCAGGTTATTTGCAAGTCTAATGGTCGGTGAGACTAGATCTTCAACAGATTTTCCACTGTGAGGACGAATATAGTAGGTAAATGGGCTGTTTCTAAATAAATCCTGCGTTAGTTTATAGCCGCGGGAGTCTGATACTATAAGGACTGCCATATTGGGATAATATATAGAATATGACTACGTTGTAACACAAGCGTAGTTTAATAGTAACACTGATTATTGGTACATATGACAAAGGTAATAGCAATGGAAAATCAATTTGTCAGTAATGATACTTAGCAGCGAGGGGTGTAGATGGTTGTCTTTTGTTTTTTTGTGCTACTGATCCAGTAGTTCAGCAGGGTCGAGGGTCAGGCTTGCAGCGTCGTCGTCGTTGTCAGTGGGGTATGTAGCTTGTGCCGGCTGGAAAAGTTGGTGGGTAGGGGGTCGGTCACGGGTGAGTTCTGCACGGACGTCCATCAGTATTGCCCCGCCAATGTTGTTCCCTCTGAAGGTTCCGAGATGAAGTTCTTTGGCAAACAGGTGACAACCGGTACCCCAATAGGGGTCAAGGGTGGCCTCCAATAGCTTCTTGTCTCCGGTCTCCACAAGTTTGGCAGCTAATTCTGGGTTCTGTTGATACTTTTCCAGGTTGTATTTCCGTAGTTGGGTCTCTGCTCGGGCCGACCACGCATCACTGACTAATGGTTTTGTCAAGCGTTTGGCCCGATAGGGGTCGTCCGTCGCCAATACCTGTTTAGCAATTTCAGGTGCGTTCATAAAGGTAGCTTTCTGATGACAATATGCTTGCTCGACTGAGTAGTACTTTATTCCTTCGTAAGTGAAGGGGGCAGTGTACATATTGGAGAGGGGCGAGTGATGAGAGTGGTATGCAACTGTTGTTGGGGAATGCCTTGTCTTCAGTTTCTCCAGGCTTAGTTGTTCAGAGAGATTATTTATATTTTGGTAGGAGTAATATCTATTATTGTATATTATTCCACGCCCTTTGAGCTTTGCGTTTTCACCACACTTCTCTGCCATTTTTGCAATAGCTCTTAGTTCACTTTTTTGCATCTTAACCTCTGGATTTGCGTCTTCATTAATAAAAATGGCGTTGAGGTCTGGGTATCGTTTAAGTTTACTTTTGGCCTTGAGAATACGTTCCCGATCTCGTAGCTTTGTGAATGAAACCAATATAGGTCTCTGTCGTTGATTGGGCCGACCGACCCGGTATACCTGATCGAGGTCACTGGGTACGAGGTATTCACGGTATTACCAAATGGCTTAGCCTGCGCACATTTTTTCAAAGTTGCTCAACCCCATCTTTGCATACGCTCGCAAAAGAGGAGGGAATTTTTTCAGCTATATACTTGATCCCTTTGTAATCGCTAATACCAAATAACAATGTCTCAGAACACTAAGACTACTGGCAAAAATCTTAGACTCCTTAGGGTTTGTAGTACACCCACAAAAATCAATTTGTTGTCCAACAAAACAATTACAATTCTTGGGGTTTGTGATAAACACACAAAAGTTAGAAGTCACATTAAGTTCATCAAAAGTTGACAAATTCGAGAAATGTGGAAATGAACTAAATGAAGAAGATGAAATCAAAATATGTGAATGTGCCATGTTAACTAGTGGGATTAACGATCGCTTACTCACCTGCAGTAGATTATGGGTATAAAGGCACTTGAGAGAGACAAAAATGCTGCACTTGTAAAAAACCAAGGAAAATTCGACAAAACAATGAAAATTTCCCAAGACGGTTTAGACAACGTAACTTGGTGGTTAACATACATCCAAAACTCTAAAAGATTAATAAGATCATTGACCCCTGATATAAAAATATCAACTGACGCTAGCCTAGATGGATGGGGAGCTCATTCAGACGGTACATCAATAGGTGGAAGATAGGATCCGCACAAAATACAACATATAAACGTGCTGGAATTAAAAGCAATCAATTTAGGCTTAAAGAGTTTTTGCAGAATTAGGAATAAAACAATTCATATCCTAACCGATAACACCATGGCTATGGCATACGTTAGCAAACAGGGAGGAGTCAGATCAATCTCTTGCGATTCCATTGCAAAAACCATTTGGGAATGGGCAGAAAATAACAAAAAATTGGATCATAGTATCACATTTACCGGGAATACAAAACACACTCGCAGATAAAGCATCACGAGAGTTTAAAGATAACTTAGAAATTCAATTATCCAACAAACTGTATTTAAAAATCAATGATTGGATGAGAGAACCAGAAATATATCTGTTTGCTTCTTTTAGAAATGCAAAATGCCCTTGTGTTCATGGAAGCCAGACCCCATGGCTAGCCATTTCAATGTTTTCTCAATCTCCTGGAATAATATAAAAGGTTATGCATTCCCACCTTTCAGCCTTATACTGAAAGTCCTAAAAAAAAACCAGAATGGACAGACCGAAATGGATAATCCTCATCACACCAGATTGGCCAACAGCAGCTTGGTACACACAACTGAAAAATCAATCAAGAGAAACAAGAAAAATAGGAAGAAAGACAACCTCATCTTTCCAACAACCCAACAAAAGGTGTTTCACAAAGGGGTAATGCTAATTATTTCAATATTGTAAGCAAACAGTTAATAGACAAAAACAACTGTGAAAAGGACACAGCTTCATTTTTAATCAAGTCGTGGCAACCAAGCAGAAATCATATAATACATATCTCTAAAAATGGGATAAATTTTGTGAAAAACAAAAAATTTACAAACTAAATCCAAATATTTTTGAAGTGTGCCAATTTCTATAACATCTTTCAGATGATGGTTTAGCCTACGGCTCTATCAATACTGCACGCTGTGCCCTTTCTTTTCTACTACCAACGCTAGAAAATAGACAAACGATAGGATACTCCTATTGGGTGAAAAGAGCAATAAGATCAGCCTATTTAAGAAAACCTCCAAAACCGAAATATCACCAGTTCTGGGACGTTTCCCTAGTATTTAATTTATTTAAATCCTGGGGTGAAAACAAAAATCTTTCCCTTGAAAGACTCACAAAGAAAATGGTTCTCTTGTTTCTACTCATACCCGGCCAACGAGGCCAAGCAGTCACAGCCTTGTCAATTAATAACATGACCACGCTGCAAGATGGAAGTATATCTTTCGTACTTACGCAATTGATGAAAACGGCAAAAACGGGAGAGCCCCTAAAACCTTTTCCAAAGTCAAACATCATCTGCATAGTCCAACTAATAAATGACTATTTAGAAGCAACAAAATAAATCAGAAAATCAAAACAACAAGTCCTTTCATATAAAAAGCCTCATAAACCTATTCACAGAGACACTGTGTCTCGCTATGTTGTTAACACCTTATCCCAAAGTGGAATTGACACTTCAAAGTACTCAGCTCATTCCACATGAGGTGCTGGAACCTCAGCAGGAGCAAAATTAGGTGTGGAAACAAACGCATTGCTCTCGTACGGGTCATGGAAGTGTGAACGCACCATGGCCCGTCACTACAAAAAGCTAGTCGAAAAAACTGAGGCTATACGCAAGGAAAATGTATGATTCTTGAATACATTATTAATGACAGAAAATTCCCCATTCCATAGAGGAATTATTAGGGAAACATTATCATAAATATTATAGAGCTAAATAAAAGGATTTTAAGCAGCTATGGTTAATATAAACCAATATATAGAAATATATTGAAACTTATGTATAACACATTTTTAGAGTTAAGAAGTCCAATGAGACAATTGTGATACATGGACGATGTACAAGTAACTGATTATACTCTGTACTACATGGTGCCTAATGCATAACTGTGATTATATATGTCAAAAGTCAATGTGATTCAATAAAAATAAGACTTTTTATTCTAATATTACTACTACTTTAAGAAGTATCTAACCATTTAAGATGATATCATACCATATGTAGGCATATGGAACCATTACCTACATAAAACTCAGGAATACATATTGTATTATTCCACATGGCAGTGTAAGCCACTTTTTATGGAGTTTTTCCCAAAGATGTAACTGTTTAATCTTTTTGATAAAATATAATAAAACTGTTCATTTGCTTTATATTATGGTTCATTTACTTCTTAATTTTGGGAATGAGGTAGATAAAATAAAATTTCAATCTTTAAAAATTTTCCCTGTATTATGGGGGGACAGAAAATAGTCTGTAGTGCGTAGGAATAGTTAATTACCCGAGGTACTTAGGTCCTAGGCTCGCAGGAACATCAATTCACCTTCAGTACTAGGTGAGTACCTCGGGTAATTAACTATTAAATCAGACACAGTATCCCTTTGTGTTTGTCTTGTGTTTAACCAGACCAGAGCTAACTTTGTGTGCTCTGGTTGCCAGTGTAAAACTAAGACTGTTATGGGGTGCCATTTTGAGTCAGTGATTCCTGCCTCCGCTGGTACTCAGCTACCCTGGGTGATTTACCAGTAACCAGTGTGTTACTCTTCAAGCATAGGTCCTAGAGTAGCTTTTGCATGGCATGGACCAAATAAATCAGCTTGGAGAGTTATAATGATTTGCCAGAATCGTGGTATTCTCAGATTTGAGTTAGCACTAAAATTAGAACAGCCATTCACAAAATTCCTTTCTCCCATCATCTAGAGGGAACTGGCAAATGGGAGCTGTGCTCTGTTAGACCCTTACAGACCGTAAGGCTTAGGCGGCGCAGTCTGTAAACGGACTACCTTGACCTTAGGCTGGTTTCCACCTGTGTGGTAGTTTGGCTACTTTAGCCAGAGATACGCCATCTGGTGAATCGGTTCACCAGGGGTCGTTGCTCCACGTTTTGCGGATCGCAAAATAGCGATCCGAGGTCGAAAGTGTTGCTCCAGATATTTTGCGGATCGCATCATAACTATGTCGCTATCTATATCCAATTAAAACCCCAATGAACCTGTAATCTATGACACTGAAAATGCGGTGTTTTAAAATATAGCGATACAACGTGAAAATAGCGATACTACACGATACGATTCGATATTACTGGAGCAACGCTTTCCAGGAGCAACGACCCCCTGTGGTTGTAGCCTGGATGCCTGGCCCAGTCATTTTATAGGCCAGGTAACGGGTTCCATTTTTTTGGTGCATTATGGGTAACGCCTCCATTTTAATGTACTCTCCTAGCAGAGATCTCTACTTCTCTACTGTACTTCTCTATATGCTCTTAAAAGTTTGTTTATAATCATGCAATATTTCCTAAATTATAGTGCTCTATATACTTAAAAACCAAAAATGCAACCTCAAGTTCTACATTGGTGCATCGTGGGCTAAATCAGGACCATGATCACCTTTTTTGTACTTGAAAATCCCACAAACTAAACCCCATGGAATGCTACCTTTCTCTTTTTATGTATTAAACTGTTGTGTGTTTTCTTTCCGTATTACCCACTTGCATTTCTACCAATGCCGAATGTACATCGGGATAATGAACTCTTCCAGAAGAAGAACAATTCCTGTGCAACTTACGGTACTTTGGTAATGGTAATGGTAATGAAGATGATTTTATTGTTCATGTAGTGTATATTTTCCTGGTAGCCTTCTTGAAGTTACGTTTAATCTTCATTTTTGGATGGTTCCACTCAGTGCATTCCACAGGATTTCACCACGATATTGAGGTGATTTCAGAAAAAAATTGGAGTTTTTTTCTTGCGGTTTTAAACTTAACCTTAGAATCGCTTTTTGTTCTCCTGGTGGTGAGAGCTATGATGCTGGGAATGACGAATTGCATACCCTAACAGTCCTGCAAGTATATTGCAACACTACCCCCTCCCCGATCCAGCATCACAAACTTATCTCCCGTCCCCTGCTGCCAGTTGCGGCGGTTTACATAAGTCTTCGAACATTGCACTCTCTCTGTAGGAGGGTCATTATTATTGATAAACCTTGTGAGCGTGTATTATACAACATATGATATGTTTGATATTCATACCTGTAGAAATGGGCCTTGTGCGCTCAATGACAAACAATGTTTTTGTCAATATTTTTGTTGGGTTTTTATAAAAATGAAGTTTTGTCTGGGCTTTCCAGCGATTCGTTGAGGTACTTTGCTGATTAGTCAACTGAGTTTAAAAGGGTATAATAATTCACACTTGAAGAACAATATTTTCTGGGTTGAAGAAAGAAGACAATATGCATATTCCTGGTTTCACACTTCATAAAAACAATATTCTCTAGGTTTTAAAAAATAAATGGCAATATGGACATTTGTGACATCACACTTGATAACTAGGAGCGAATGGTGTGTTCATTATTGATGGATTAGCGTGGAATTATAAACAAATATGAATTGAAAGGTTTGTTATATACAGCCTATGGGTCATTTTCTGTAAATCACTTGCATCCAGTCAACTTGCCATTTCCACAGCTGCCTGTCTAAGATCCAAATATGTCGAGCACTAGTGGGTCACTGAGGTATTTCGGTCTCTAGCGATTGGTCATGTTCAGTTGGGCACACCTATAAGACACTGGCCCTCAGCTCCTTTCCGAAGGTCACATTGTTAGCACGCAGATGGTGATGGGTTAGTTTTTTGCAGCAAGTACAAAGTTTATGTGGCCACTATAATCTTTGGACAGAGTGAATGAGCATGTGGCCTAGACTAAAAAAACTATGTTCTCTCGGTTTGACCAAATGAATGACAATATGGATATTTTTCATTATAAAGGGCATATCCGAATAGGCTCTCATTGGAACTCTAAGATATGATAGAGCCATTCAAGCCAGCAGTATTGTGAATTGAAAAGAGATATTACCAGATATTTTACGGAGTCTGATAACACCACCTTGTCTCAGTCTTTATGCTGAATTTCTAAGAAAGCCACTGGAGAAGCGACAAAATATGTCTCAATTTCAAAACCCTATAAATATCATTCATGACCTTTGACTTTTGACGTCTGATAAAAGGTCAAATGGACAAGGAAATTTCCTGAAAAAATGTCTACCAAATTGGAATGGCCAGGCTTAGCTTTCATTCGATACAATAAAACCTCTGTTATTACCTCCATGAAACAAAATCCATTTTTTTCGGTGACTGGCCCCAGGACAATACTTTTATTAATGTTATGGCTACGATTGATATTCATTATGGAATGTTTCACCATTCTAAAAAGTTGATATGATTGATATCCAGGTGAAAAGTCCAGTTCATTTTGTAGAAATGCACAATTATCTCATTCGCGCACATTTACGCATATATCTCAAAAGCATCATGACTAACAGCATAAAATTAAATCATAAACAGGTTGCAACATGAATACATCTAAAATACTCTGAAAATTCATCATGTCATGTAAAAGGCGAGATCCATTAACAACAGTGAGCAGTGAGAGATCAACCACAATATATTTCACACATAGTTATCGCTGGCCCTAAGAAATGGTAGCAGGCGGGACATAACATGGTAGTGATCTATAGTGTTGTTGGGATATCCCGCCTGTCATATTCATTTCAGTGTATAAGGATCATTGCTAGACCATTAGTACTAATGATATGTACTTATTCATTGTGACAATGGTCGTTTAATGAAAGGTCAATATTCCGTAGACGAGACACGGCTGGACAAGTCCTCGTCAGTCTCCTGTATAATGATACATCAATGAGACAAGACAATCAACGGCGACATTTCTTTAATTTTCCTATTGTTGACTGCATCCTTTATTACAGCCAGTTTCTTTAATTCTTACCTATCAATTATTATTCTTCAGACGAATAAAAGTCCTGTCCACTGTGTATATATGGGCGCATGCTTTGTGTGTTCTACTTGTATGCGATGTTTTGAAAAACATGGGCTCGTCCTTTTACATCCAGTATAAGCACAGAACATGGTACAAGCGTTGTAATTTAAATGTGTGAACTTTTATAAGCAGAATTACATACTAGAATACCCTAGAGGTCTCTGTCGATTGGTGCGACGCACTCTTTCCAAGGTAATTATAGGACCATTAGCTCATCAGTTGTGCAGGAAATAAGAAGCGATGGTGTACGTTCGATGTGCGACAGATGCGATTGTTTGCGTCAATTGCGTCCCACCAACGAAACAATCCTATTCAGACCTCGCCTGGCATTTTCAGTTTGTTGATGGTGCTGCAGATTTCATGGATCATGTTTTGTGCGCACCTGCAAGTCTTCCTTGGCCCTTCAATGTTTGTTAAGATACCCACCCGCTGCCTACTAAATGCATGTCCTACATATGAAACATGCTACCCACAATAATTTACTGCCAGCTGCAATAAAATAGATAATAGATAAAGCATTCATATTGTAGTGAGTGGGTCTTATGTGGGATAACTAAGGACATGAAACCATAGAACAACTACTTATCCATGATGAAATGCGGCACCGGTTCATTAGAAATCTCTTTTCTCGATGACAGCTCCTATAATCCGTCTCTGTCAGATACCACGGCCGATCTCTAAAATAAGTACTGGGAATCATATCAACCGAGCCTGCCCTCAACATCAATATGTGTGGCAGATTTCTGCCATTCGCTTCCAATTTTGGAAACTGAAGTATAAATATTTGGGTGGGTCCATTATACATAGTGTGAAAGTCAGTAGTTTAAAATTCTTAAAAGGTTATAGGTTCATATCAATAAAGTACCGCTAACGTCTTGTGGTAGACTGCGTTATTGAATTGTTTGCATCCATAGTTTATTTGCCATGTTTCATTAAGTCAACTTCGTCGCTGGGAACAGATATTACATTCTATGAATCGATAACACCAGAAAATTCCACGTTAATAAAATCTCTTTCGCGCGATCCGACTTACCTTGAGCACTCAGGTCCAATATAAAACAATTATCATTAAAGGAAATCAATATAACAAATGTTTCACCATCTCTTGGGAGCGTGTGTCTCACACCAGGAGTAGATATTTCCACAACTTATTTGTGTCTTTTTCTGGCCACCCAATCCCTGTTTCTCTGCAAAACACGACTTGGTTTCCGTTGTATTGGCAGAAACCTTTGTTGGGGATTGTGTCCATCGATTGATAGTTACGACACTTTTTGGACTTTTTGTCGCTGTGCCAATTGACCCTACGCTTAGGCTACAATCATACATGAGACAATGGTTGGTGAAGATAGTTATCGATAGGTGCATACCACAACAGGGGTTCGATTTTGACCTTCGCTATCCAGATGATCCTCAATTTCAGATTACTCGGCTTAATTAAGAAATGGATAAGCTATTTGTAATGAATGAATTCGATATTCATTTGTTTCAATGATTAATGTTAATTGGTAATATTAGAAAGCCTGATCCCATGTGCCGTCATCACGTGTTTGACAAGTAACGTGCCACTGTCATCAGAAGTGAGATATCCACAAACAGTGTTCAAACACTTTACCTTTCTATACAAATCTTGATATATACCTCTAGCACTATCTAGCAAAAAAATACACCGTTGGTACCAGTAACAGTTTTAAATAGTTTCAAATGAAATGGGCCTAAAATAAATTTACGACATTGGGACAAACTTAACAATGGATTATTCAACTTATTTATTGTTTTTATTGAATATGCTGTATACTATGGCTGGGAGAGATTCTCTTTTGAATTATTCACTAATATAATCTATGAATAAGGTGAAAACGTGATATATCATTAATACGCTAATATGGCATCACGAACCGAAAAGAATATATGACAGCGAGTAATCCGGAAAGATACAAACAAAAACCAAGATCTGGGATCCGATTAAAACCAGCGACGTGGTCGTTAACGGTTACTGCCACTTGTATTCTACTGGAAATTGACATATTGTTTTGTATCACTGTAAGATGAAAATCAAGACAACAAAGTGATTCCGAAAACAGGATATCAAGAAAACTGCACCTGCAAGGATGTTAAAGGAAAGACATACTCCCCGTTTTATTGTCCGCGGTGACATTCACTTGATTTCTTCTATATTCTGTAAACTATCATAGTTCCCATGAGCTGAGCCATGACTTACGTGTAAAATTTCTAGAGGATTCGATGTGTTATGGAATGAAAGTTGTCAATTCATGAATAGTTGTGAAACTTGCCCTTTGTACAATTCCAAAGCAGGAGGGGTTGGTTCCTATCACGTTAAGCCAGTGATTGCGCTGTGCAAACAATGCTAGCCAACGGCAGATTAAGCCTATCAGCTTTGCAACAACTAAAAGAGGCCACTACTAATCTCTTTGTTTCTTGACATTGTTCTAAAAGGGTTTTAGAAACCAATTCTTTGTGTTTGCACAAAGGCTTGGGATTTTGGGTACTTAAACAGATTTTTTAAAACGAATGCATACCTATACTCTTAGGCTATTCAAAAGTTTCTACGCATAATATAAGGTCCATCCCCTTTAAGCTAGTATATTATATTTGATTCAATGAAAACGGCAGAGTAATAATTCATTTATAGTTTACACTTAATATAGGATGTATTTAACATATCCTTTCAGTAGTAAACAGGATGAATCTTTATTACAAGCTTAATTTCATAAGATGAAAAAGATTTTCTGCCAAAGAAACAGAAATGTAAATATGTATACCCTTGCGTTTATTCTGATTGCCGCCATCCATCTCGTCCCAATACTATTGCACCACAATGTAGAGGAGTCCTGACCAATGTCCTGCGACTGGACCTTGTCCTTTGGTCAGGCCCATGGTGCTAAGCGATCTGTACAAAAGGGAGAGCGGGACAGAGAGTGGTCAAACTTTCGAAGCGCCCTTGGTGGCTTGTGACAACCTTTCTAGAACCGGTAGACCGTAGCCTAAACTGAGCTACTGGTTGCGTTTCAAGATGGAAAGACAAACGCTGGTTCTACTCACGCTTCTGGCCGGAGCAATCGCTGGTAAGTTGAATGCTTTAACATTTTATTCGTTTACTTTGTAGATATTTATTCAGGATTTCACATAACAAGAAATGCTTCACTAGATTATGACTTTTTTTTAGCACGGTGACTTTAGGTTATAGCCTCCCTGGAGCAAGGAGAGTGAGAAGTATATCTTTTATAGAGACAGTTGTTCTTTCGGAACATATACCTGTATTCTATACCGCACCATTTGGCATTTCTAGAATTGCCCGTTAGTATACATTGTCTTACTTACCATGTCGAATTTCCGGGTCTGTTGAGCCTTGCGTTGTTATTCCATAAGGTATTCTAAATTAATACAAAATTGTTACTTTGCGTGTGATAGAACAGTTCTGGGTGAAACAATTATCTGGAACGGAAACATTTAACAAACATATTTAAGAATACAAACCTTTCGACACGGTATGAACATTCATGATATTTTCTGCTCTTCACAGGGCCCATATCACAAGACAAAGGCCAATGCGCCAAAACATGCACAGGTAAGTGTTTTATTGAACATCACTTCGGTTTTATTGCTGACAAACTTAGTCTAATAATCTCATTATTTCGATATAGTGAGTGTCGTTAAAATATCATCCCAGTGTTATACATGCATGAGCAGTATGTTCGTATTTTAGAAAGGTATGTTCTGATTGGCTGAATCTATTAGCGCTGATTGCATTTTGAAAGGTAGATTAGAACAGAGATTTTAAACCGATTCCGCGATGTCCACAAACAACTGATATGTTCCCATTTGGGATACTTTCGAAGACGCAACAAATCTCATTAAAATCTACTGAAAGCTGAATTGCGATTCTCAATGAGTCAACATAGTGCATTAGTGCTTATCAAAAGATAGTTAACCAGAAGCTATACCTCATTGCGTTGTCATATAATGAGGAGGAGGCTGGAGGAGATAGATAACGTATACAGTGAGAGTACATTCTTATAGGGTACTACCAAGGTTTATCTCTACGTTCGTGAAAGTCACACTAAGCAATGCTTGCGACTATGCAGTCTGATCCGTGATAATCTATGAGCCAGAACGATCCGCTGATAATCCGATCTCGTCTTATATCTCGCCGTTCTCACATAATAGTAATCGATCCCGGCTCTTTTTATCTCATAAAACCAAAACCTTTAGATATGTGTATTTATATCTGTTGTGAAATTGAGCAGTATTTCAGATTGTGATGTATATGCAGATATACATTCCAGTATATCATAATTCTGTAGATAACCTGACTGTATCTTGATCAGACCAGAGGTTGGGATCAAAGGGTCGGATATTCTTGCATAATATCCTCTGATATGGATAGTCTTCCCGCCTTTGTTTGATCGTAGGGTCTGATAGCTACATGCTTATCTCAATTTCTATTCATTATTATAAAAACATCAGTTGAAACACATCAACAATATATCCTAATCGTCCCAAGATTCGAGTGGACCTAGAAAGACTATAACCCTCAGATATTTTTATAGGTATCACTATCTCTGTAGTTAAGCCATTGTTTCAAGCCTATGGTGGCCAAACCAACGATTGGTTATCTGTTCTGCCGTTAGGAGGCGGGTGCTTGCGCTGTTGTTACCATTAGCGTTTATCAGTAATCGCACCAGAGGGAGGAAACTTCTTTCTTAATTATTTTTGATTGCTTTGGTCTACCAATTATTATTAACAACAAAGTTCACCGATTATACTCTGTGTAACCAAGCAAGACATATTATATTCTTTGGTTTAAAGAGAGATAATTTTATTATTTCGCACTGTTTCGGTCATTTCCATCTGAGATCCCTCCCTGTAGACTACGTGGCAGACAGTCTGAGGTTGTTCAAAAGATAAAAAGAAAGTTCTACCACAGTCGTAAACAGTATCAGACGTCATGGTGATGTGAGAGTTGGTTGAAACATAAGCCTTACCCTGAGAATATTTATTTAAAGTGAAACAGTCTGCTGTGATTTAAATACACATTTTCTTGCAGAATCTACACGATTCAACTATGAGACAGGGAAGACCTATGAGTTCTCCTACAAAGCTGACACGTTGACGACACTTACTGGAGCCGCTGAGGAGCACTCCAGTCTCCACATCCAGGCTATTGCTGACGTCGAGACCCATGCACCATGTGACTTTGTGCTGAAGGTAAATTTACATTTCTGCTCTACAGCTAACTTCAAAGAACGGCTATTTACTGAATTCTTGATTTAAAAATTCTCTTCTTGTCTGTTAAAACTCGAAAAGAATTTGCTCAGTAGTTGCCACGTCAACGCCACGTTTACCAGATTTACTGAATTCTTAATGGCAGTTTTAACTACGCATATATATATACCTCAATAAACTCTACAAGATTATACGTTTGATTAACACTCTAGAAAGAAAATGGTTTTAACGTTGTTCTTTTTTAATGTAGCTCCGTGAGGTTCAATTGGAAGAATCCGACCCACGTGACCTGACAAAGCGCACCCTGGTAGAGAACAGCGCTAGTTTCGCTCGTGCCCTGGAGGCGTCGCCACTGAGCTTTGCTTTCCAAGATGGCCGCGTGGAGACTCTGTGTGCTGCCGTGGATGAGCCTGCCTGGGTTCTTAACATCAAGAGGGGAATCCTGTCTGCTTTCCAGAACAACATGCCGGAGGCAGAGGGTACCCACACTGTCAAGGAGGTAGGCATCCAGTGCACAGTGCTGTAGGATTATCTTTTAAGAAATGTTGATATTGCCACAAGAAACATCCATATCTTGTGTACATTACGCTGAAATAAAGAAAACCAAAACATGAATTGCTTATGAACATAAAGATATGGGAAAATTTGCTCCATTCTACTTGCCGTCCCTAGAATTCGCATCCACTCCCGCCTACACAGTTCCCCCCCCCCCCCCCCCCTCCGCCTTCATGCCCATCTGAATGGTACGCAGGGGCTTCTCCCAGCGCAGCTTTATCCGAGGGATTATCACTGACAGGATTATGCCTGGCTTTCGTGGATAGATCAAAGTCTTATTCTTAACAGTGTCTCAGCCTCAAAAACTAGAGTATGCAATCTTAATGAACATACATCCATCTAATAACGATTTCGGTGTACCATCGATCTATTGATGAACACCGTATTGTCTTTGGTTCCTAAGCTCTAGATTTACGTAACTGTGGGGTACCATTATATCAATCAGGCATATATATATATATATATATATAATAATGTAGAACCAAATGCATAAATGCTTATAAAGGCTGTTCAGACATATATCACACATATAGTATATATCCTTACCTGTATCCTTTCTTTTTAGACCGACGTTGCTGGTAACTGCGAAGCTGAGTATACAGTTACAGAGAACGACGGAACCAGCATGACAGTGAAGCGCAACAAGAACCTCCTGGGCTGTACTGAGAGAAACAACCACGTGACCGCCTTCCAGGCTACACCCTACAAGGTCGAGTCGGTGAGTAACTCTTACCTACATCTTCTGACCAATACTCACCTATACTCACTCTTATACATCCTCATAGGTTTAGGCAAAGCCCTTTTCTGTGACATTGTTGTTGTCCAAGACGAAGGGTCTTGTGACAATCAATACTTAACAAGTGTCATAAATAGTTTTGCTTTAATATCTATTAACTAACGTTTTATACCCTGGTTGTATGTCTAACACTGGCATAGCAATATTTTGCTGTTTCGTTACATACTACCCTCACTGGGTTATTGGTTTTCACAGAACAAGCCTAGAGATATGATCTATACTGTTTCAACTACATAAAATGATGTTTTAAAAGCATTGATGTCAAACACAGATAAAAGAAATTGCACACTCTGTAACGGGGGATACTTTCAAGTGCTTTTCTTATTCACTTTGCTTCAAGAAATCAAATACCTTTTGGTGTAATTATAAATAAATGACACAATAAGTTGTAATTAATAAAAAAAAAACTTCAACAATACTTGTTGTGCAGGCCGTGCAGTCGCTGCCTCTGATGAAATCCAACCACGAGTGTGTACAGACCATGAACGGAGGTGTCCTCCAGAGCGCTGAGTGCACTGAGAAACACGTCTTCCGTCCCTTCTCCAACAACGACAATGGCGCCGCCACCCACTCTGTGCAGAAGATGGAGCTTCGCCGCCACCACCACACCAAGCACCAGGGCCACCACGGTAGGAAGCACCACAAACACAACTATCTTTATCACCATCTCCACCACCCATAACTCTAACACCACTAGCACAATATTTACAACAGTAATATCAGTATTCCACCATCTACCCGGCCACCACCGTCAGAAACATCCCTGATACTACCATCATTAAAGCCACTCTATCATCTATCAGTCACACTCACAGTACAGCATGTCGCTATAACGACCACCTCCATCACTCGCCAACCACCACAAGTCAGTAACACTCTTCACATTACCATCGTTAATATGTCCTCACCGCCCATGAATAATACTGTCACGACAATACACCACGAATACCAACAATCAGTCAATCGTCATGGAAACCACAGTGAGAAACAACACTCCTAACAATACCATTATTAAATCCATCCCCACAATCAGCCACTGATACTACCACCTTGCAAAACACTCCAGCTACCACATTGAGAACGTACGACCCCCAGGTCGACAGTATTTACCTCAGAGTGGCAAATCCCCAGAGAACACTTGACCATGTTTGCCATGGAAATTGGTGTTATGACACGTGCCATGGTGTTCCCGGGAAGTTGGAACCAGCGAAAAAGATTACCAGGCATCTGACCCTTTTAGTATAATTTATGGATGAATGTTCTACGAGGGTAAAATTTCTGGCTCAGGTGTAAAGTGATTTTTTCGTGGAAAATTCCGTGTTCCATAATATGGTAATGACGCCCATACTAATATAAGAGCATGCGCTATGATGGGCAGAGGTCATCGACTTCAGACAAGAGAGCACTACCTAAAATCAAATTTACTTCATTATGAAAGATATGGTTAACAACAGCATATATTTACCTTCAGAGACAAGGAACTAACATGATAGTTCTGGGATTTTTTTTTTCATGTAACCTTGTCTGATATGGTTTTTACGATGCGTACCACAAGCATGTCATTGTGCATCTATTGGCAATAAACATAAAAGATATCGTAATTTTATGAAATCTATGTTTATTTACATAGATCTGTGAACTATTGGGTCTTTATTCCAGGATCCACCCGTCGTACCAACATGCTCTATGAGCACACTAAGTCTGCGGAAGGAGAGCTGATGGAGCGCTCCCGCGCCGTCGCCACTCTCCAGCAGATCTGCGCCCATGAGGACATCCGCCCACACAGCGCCCAGCTCTTCTCTCAGCTCACATACAACCTGCGTGAGCTTGACAGCATGAGCTTGAGTGAGCTGCACAATCAGTTGCACCAGAACAGACTCTGCTCCTCTAACCACCAACAGGCCAGGTATGCACGCTTGCTCATATGATTTGTCATTGCATAAAATATTACCAGGCCGGAACACCTTAAAATACAAATAAGTGAGAATACTTCAATGGATACTTAACAATTAGATGTCTAATAGGTACTGTTATGATGGCGATAGACCCAATTTTCTTCATTCTATTGGCTTTTATTCAACGAATTTTACCCGTGTCTTATTTAAAAACGGTCTGTGCAACTTAGGGTTCTAAGGCCGTTCAATACTATGTAACAAAGTCCTGTACATGTATTTTTCTTATGAAGGAAATTCTTCGGTGATGCCATCCCCATGGTGGGCACCACAGCTGCCGTGAGCCTGATGCGCGACCTGGTAATGAGTGGTGAAGTAACTGGATTGGAAGCCGACCAATGGCTTAGCTCTCTGGCCTTCGTTGCCAAACCCAACGCCGACATGATCCGTGAAATCAGGGTAGGTGTTCTCTACGGCCTCTATAACCGTCTCACTTTATCAAATTGTTTTAAATTACTAGCTATAATTATGTACTGATATGCTTGGTCCGGTTATATTCTGATATATATCGACGAATTCAGACAAAAGAAATTAATCCAATTTTATTCAATTTGTAATACTGCATAGATTTCTGTCGTTTCTAATGCAATGTGTACTTCGGTCACAGGAATATATTCTTACATGCTTTTCAACCACTCTCCAGCAGATATATATAGATACATATATATAAAGTATATGCATAAATATATATTCATATACATGTCCATATATATAGGAATAAGTCCTCAAGCTATTATATTTACATGTTTATTATGTTACCTGTAGCCTCTCCTGGAGTCCCCTAAGCCCACGGCCAACATGCTCCTGGCTGTGACTGCCCTCACCCGCACCTTCTGCCGAACATCTGGTACCTGTGCCGAAAACATGGACGTACAAGACATGGTCCGCATTCTGTCCACCAACCTGCGCACCCACTGTAACGGCGACCGTGACCGCGTGCTCATGTCTCTGAAGGCCCTGGGAAACCTTGGCCAAGGTCAGCTAGTGACCACCCTCGCCCGGTGCGCCGCCGCCGACTCCAACCCCATTGATATCCGTGTTGCCGCCATGGCTGCCTCCAGATCCATGCCATGCTCTCAGAGTGTAAGTGTTTAGAACTGTCCCAATACCACAGATCCTTAAGGGATTATAATATCACAGTTTAATAATGAATGAAATTGCAAGACATTTCTACATGAACTCTATCACTGGGAACGATATTAATAGAAGAAATACTTGTTGCCAATTGGACATAACTTGTACGGGTTTCAGTTTAATTAAATACCAAACCCTAAGAGCCCGTTTAACTAGTCATATCATTCTCTTTTGACCAATCATATTGCTTGTTACAGCGCCGTGTCTTCCTGGACACCTTCGCCGACAGCGAGCAAGACGCTGAAGTCCGTATCAACGCCTACCTGGCTTCCATGGCCTGCCCGAACCGTGATGTCATCTCCATGGTGAAGCGCATGCTGGAGAAGGAGGAGGTTAACCAGGTGGGGTCATTCGTGTGGACCCACCTCACCAACCTGCAGGAGACCAACGACCCCTTCAAGAAGGAGATCAAGGACATCATCAACGACGAGACTCTGCAGAAGGAATTCGAAATGGACAAGAGGAAGTTCTCCCGTAACTACGAGGGATCCATGTTCTTCGACAGCATCAACACTGGCGCCAAGGTCAGTTTAAAAATTATATTCTTGGTTCCAGAAGGTTTATTATTACAAATTATTCTTCAAAAACAAAACGTAGCCTGTAAATTGTATTTTCACAGCAATTGATATATAATTTCAAATTCAATGTGATTACCCAAGTGTTGACCGAGAAATAATACAAATATATCAACATCCTTGAATATACGAAAGTAAGATTCATATGAAATATTGCCGTAGAGCTCTATACTATCTATACAGAGTCGACCCGCTGCTTTCCCTAGAACTACACTACATGCTATCATCTCGCACGCATTACCTTCGGGAGCTGCAACAGATGCATTTGCAGTCGCAATTACATTGCAAGTTTGTCATGTAATATGATCTTCCCCTATCTATCAGATGGAGAGCAACTTGATCTGGTCCTCCAAGTCCTACGTGCCACGCTCCGCCATGATGAACCTGACCGTGGACTTGTTCGGTCACTCTGTCAACCTGATGGAGATGGGAGGCCGCGTGGAGGGAGTCGAGCACCTCATCGAGTCGCTCTTCGGCCCCGAGGGATACTTCCAGGAGAATGCCATCAGCACCGCCCTCAAGCGGGCACGCCGCAGCACTAACGATGCCAAGCTTAACCGCGTGGAGGACAGGGTAAGTCTGCGGGCGCACAGAAATATTATCAAAATATTCCCTACGGCTTCTTTAAGATGGTGCAGGAGCACACTTACACAGCAGTATTTGAATAGACAGGTATCCTTGATTGTCTCTGGAAATAATCAATGAGTTATTAAAAGCTTATTACATATATGATTAACTTTCGGCACTAAAAATGTTAATTTCTACACAGCACAGTAGTAATGGTTTAATGTTGTTGACTGATGGGTGTTTACCTTAGATGTGATTGATGATAAATGAGTTGATGAGACTTCATTATCCTTCCTCACAGTTCTCTGCTGAGGCTGAGAACAGCCCCCGCGGCTCTGTCTACATGAAGATCTTCGGTAACGAGCTCCGCTACGCCGACCTTGACGCCTCCACCATGACCTCCCCCGCCGATAACTTCAACCTGCTGGAGCTCCTCCTCAAACTGTCCAGGAACCAGGAGGCTGACTACTCCAAGAGCTTTATGTTCCTCGACTCCACTATTACCGTGCCCACCATCGTCGGTGTGCCAATGAAGCTCTCTGTGAACGGTACCGCAACCGTAAAGCTCGCTGTCGGCGGCAAGATGGACCTGCGGCAGGCAGCAGGCAGCCCACGAACACTGAACATCGACGGCTACGTCAAGCCCAGGTGAGACGAGATATTATATCGGAAATGGGTGATGTGCACTTGTGGATAAATGGGTAACGGGCATTTCAATATAACAGTATACATATGAAATGTTGATAACAATGTCTCAATCGATGCTTAACTCCGGTAGTAGTTATACAATGATAAACATTTTCGAGATAGCATCATAGATGAGCGTAAATTGTTGTGAATGTATAAGATATACGAGAAACATTCTAAAACGTACATATTGTCACGTGTTAACCGTTGCTTTACTATACTGATAAATGGCATATATTCTGGTATCTAGTGATACTTAACAGTACTATTATCCTTGGCTTTATGTACTAACATTAACAGCTTATTCTCTCCGTCCGTAGTGGTGCCGTAGAGGTGTCCTCCATGATGAGCGTGGACGCATTCGTTGCTCGCACTGGTCTCAAGATGGTGTCCACTCTACACACAAGTAACGAGCTGAACGGTCTGCTCTCCATCCAAGACTCACAGGTCGTGCTCGCCAAGGTCAACATGCCCAGAGACAAGATCGAGGTCGTCAGCGTAGAGTGAGTGTTCTTCATCATGTCTAATCCCTGTATTAATCCGCGGCCTTACGTAATTAGACCATATTGACATGTACAATAGTACCCCCCTGAAAGCAACCGGAATTGGGTCTTGAATAAACAGTGGATGTTATTGATCAGTTCCGCGCATAGTGAAATTAGACTAGTTTCGATTGTCAATGACCATATATACTTCGATGATACCCAAATGCAATTCCCACTCATATCTCATAGTTGTACTGAAATACCTCCACTGCAGAAGATTATAATGTTCTTTTCCACTTTTGCAATGAGGAATTACAATGACAATCCTCCATTAGATCGCCTATGTACACATAGACATTTATATTCACTTAACAGGAAACAATTGTGCTATATCCATATCCTATAAACCAAATACTATTCACAAATAAATATATATTCATTAACACTTTCACTCATCTACAATTATTATTGTATCAAAAAGGAGCAAGTTCTTCGTCGTTCACCGTGAAGTTGAGCGTGAGCAGAAGATGCTGACTGAGGGTCGTTACACCAAGGCTCTGTGCACAGGTGTCACCCTGAAGAAGACCATGGGCGTAGAGGTGTGTGGAGAGCTGGAGTTCCCCCGGTCTTCCGCCGCTGGAGCCCCCTCCTTCCCACTCACAGGCCCCGCCGGCTTCAAGGTCTTCATCAACAAGGCCGACACTCACTCCGCCTACGAGTTCGAGGCCCGTCTCCAGACCATTAGGGTGAGTTAGGCATGATTAACTCTCTGCATTGACCTGTGTTCCGCCGTGAATATAAATGTCTGTGTAAGATCTATGTGGAATCTATACGAAGAGGCGTTATTTTTATATAAAATTCTAAAGCTGTAGATTATCACTTGTCCAGCACGGTTCGCAATCCACCGTTGCACTTACCAGTTATACCAAAATGCGTCATAATACATATACTATATTTGTACGCAATTTTGCATTGAAGAATTATTCGAATTTTGAATACCATGAGCACATTTCGTGTGGGGCAAAATGGATAGTTCTTTCGAATGACATATTTATTAGTACCGGTATATTATCGTCCAGACTATGGTAGGGGAATTCCGTCTAGATAGCAGAGCTATTGCATATTCGGCTGAGAGTAGATCAATTAAGTCGACATTGCCTTGCAGAAATTCACCAAGCTAGAATTCCAATATAAATGTGGTCTTCTATATTCGGTTTCGCTAAGCCTGGGGCCTTAGCAGGAGGCGACTAGACACGTTAACGCCCATTGCTCACGGGCTCAATGTATCCAACCATCCATAATTCCCCACCCCAACCATGGCTAATCCTAAATCCGAGCAGGCGTAAATGGCATGTATTGAGACTTTACACTGTCAATGGATTATTTCATGTTTGTGGAAGGCAAATGGCATTTGGTAATGATGAGAAATTTAATCGTATACTCCTCAAAGCGAACAGGATAATGTCTTTTGAAATAGATTCTCTTCCCATCAATGGATAATGAGGAAGACTAGTATCAAAACTCCCTAGCAATAATATGGCGTGTGGAATATTCTGTCTTGTCTGGGCGGCCGCCCAGAAAAGATTATACGATTATGCTCTATACGCACGACCCATGAGATAGAACCTTGGATTAGACTGATTCTGTCACTATGTACTTGAATGCATCTAATGAATCCAACATAATTATCAACATTCTAGTATTTCCAACGGACATCTAAATGTAATAATTTTTCGGCAATTCTTTGCTGTCTTTTATAGGAGCGCCACAGTTCTCCTATCCAAAGCCAGGTGGCGCGTCTCTCATTCAACACCCCCGGGTCAAAGGTCAACCGTGAGCTATTCACAGACGTTATCATTAACCACATGGACAAATCCCTGAACGCAAACCTCAGGTCGCCATGGAAAAAGGCCGTCATGAACGGTAATTTTCCCTTTATTTCCTGAAGTTTCCTTTATCATAAACATACAATTATAGTATGTCATAAATGGTATGAATTATGAAAACAATAAGAGATTTTGAAATCTGATCAAAAAGTATCATTTGAGTATAAAGAAAGAACTAGGCCTTTTGTCGGTGAAAGCATTTTATTTCAACAGAGGCAACAACAATTAACACATTCCTCGAGACAGTTGCCCATTTCAAAACAATTATTCTTAGAATTTCCTTGTGATTTTAATCAGTTTAAACAATTACAATAGGCATGAAATAAAAACCAGCTGGCATTGCACCCGGTCATAGAGATATGATGATAAAAGGTGGATTGTTTCTGTTTTTAACAGGAGCTGTTATGAATGCGGATAACCACAAGAGAGCTGCTCTCACCATGACAGTGGATGACACACACGAGTATTCCATCAACTCAGACGTCAAGGTACCTACTGTTTTATTAGTTAATAACCACAATTTCTTACCCATGTTGCATGTGCATCTGCAGATAATGGATCACATCATATCGTATTGCTTGTCAAAAATGATGACATATTTGAGAGATCAAATCCCAATGGCACAAATGAATTGATTTTATTCATCATTATAATCATCATACCTGATCGTATTTCATCTAATCTCTCAGATCAACCAGCGTGGCAAGAAGCTAGTGCTGACCCCGACCCTGGAAGTCAGCCTTGCCGGCATTCCCACCATGTCCGCCCGGGGCAACGCCCGCGTCGTGCCTGGAGACCTGGCCAACGGAGAGATCACTGTCCAGAACGTCTTTAGGAAGCCAGTCACCGTCAGAGGTTAGTAGATCACTCGTCATTAACAGTAAATATCATTCAGAGATTTGTTCTTTCATGACAACCTTACATGACAGACCTTCATTGAATGTAACTTTCCTATTCTGAATTTACAATAATTGCCTGTACACGATGGTATTGGCTTTCATGGCATATTTCCAATAATGACAAGCAATACAAAATTGGCCGCAATTACAGACGTGCAGTGTTGTAACGATAATCTTATTAATTCCTCACTGAAAGGAACATGTTTCTAATTGTTCAATATTGTACCTTTCACCGAACACACGTGGTAAAATGGTGATCGGGCCTCGCCTTGATCAGCCTAAACCTATAGCACTACATGGGAACTCTACTATTGAAACTGCTGACACACATTTCCCTTCCGTATCTCTCAGGAGGATACGATAAGGAGGTGAGGAAGAACGGCCTTGTCCGCTACACTTCTAACATGGAGATCCGCACTGACTCGCCCCTTGTGAAGGCCACCGCTTCCGTGGACCAGCGTAATGGCATGAAGAGGACCAGCATTGATGTCATCTACAGACTGGCAGGGCCCCGCCACAGGCTTCGCTTTAACGGCCAGATGAAGGATGCTCAGAGCAAACAGCAGTACACAGTTGTCATGACCGGGTAAGTGCTTCAGTGCTTCGTACTTTCGTTTTTAAAGTCTCTTAAATTCGTCCTTGATTTCTTTCTACCTTTTATACTAGTATAAGCACATTACAGTTACATTTATCTTAACTCTGTCAAATACCATTGATGTGATTACCTCCTTTAATATTTCAAAGTCTGCCTCATTCACACGTCCATTGGTATTCTTGGTGGTAATACAGTTCCTGTAAGTAATAAGAACTCACGTGGTGCTCCATTCTGTATGCCCTTCTACTTAACGTATGGACTGCATTCCGCCAATGAAAATTATTTTATTATAGAACTATGAGCTAGAGACAGATGTAAAAAGAAGGTCAACCCAAATTGGATGTTCTATATTCTAATCTACAGAGACATGAGCTCCACCCAGTTCCCATTCCTGGAGCACAAGTTGAACCTCAACCTGAAGAAGCAGCCACGTGGCGTGGACATTAATGCCAACCTGCGTTACGGTGATGATGACAAGACTGACGTACGCCGCATCGTGCTCTCCCATGAGTCCAACATGCGCAACAAGCCTAGGCTCTTCAGCATGAACCACAACACCAAGTTCACCTGGAAGGCAATGGTGAGTGTTCGGAATATCTTTATGTACTCACTTACCTATTACTGGAAGCATTAATTCCCATTCCTCTAGTTTGTTTATGTATCATCCATAGCATCTTCCAAACTATTTTGTCATTTATTTCTGTGCTTGGATCTACTTAGTAATCATCGTTAATTTTTATTTTATTACAGGACATCAACGTGGATTCGAAGATTAACCACAAGCACAGCGCTGATGAGGTGAATAGCAAAGCTCTTGTTGTCTATGCTCCTGGTAAGAAGATCGATCTGGACATTCAGCTCAACAAGCAAACGACTTCTCCTCTTCTAATGGTCGCCGATGTGTCTCTTTCCTACCCTGGCCGCCAGATGGCTCTTCACGAGAAACTCCAGCAGAAGGTTTCAGGATACACACATGAGATGGCTCTTCAGTGGCAGCGCGGATCCCGCCTGACCAGCCAGGGCGAACTCATCATCAGCCCCAACAACAAATACGACCTGCGCTTGGAGGTCAACCCACCCAGAATGCCCGCAATGGTCTTGACCACCCAGACCTCCCTGAACACAGACAACTTCGCCACCAAGGCCGTTGTAGAGTATTCAGGTGCCCGGTACTCCGGTGAAACTAGTTGGAAGTATACCATGATGGAGTCTGCCAACGCTAAGATTGATATCCAGTGCCCCAGCCGCCAGGTCACCGTTACCTCTATGGTGAGCGCAACCGGTGGTGTTTACCAGCATGACACAACTGTGATGTGGGATGCCAAGCGTGATGCCTCCAAGAAGATGCAGATTAACGCTGTGGTCAAGGACAATAATAACCAGATGGAGGGAGACTTTAACCTAATCTACCCTAACCGTAAGTACAACATGGCATTCAACAGCCAGAAGAAGGATGGAGGAATTGTGTCCCACGGAGAGGTCACCTGGGCAAGTGGCAAGACTGCAAGCATCGACACCACCGCTAAATTCATCAGACAGGGCCAGAATGCCTTTGTTCTCGAGGGAAGTGCCAAGTTCAGCAGCCCAATCAAGTATATGGAAAATCTGATGGTCTCTGTCAATGGCAACAGCAATGATAACATGTACAACAACAACATGATGGTCTCCTGGGCTGAAGGACAGGCAATAAACACAGTCTTCAATGCTAAGAAGCTTGCTGGATGGAAGAACTTCGAGAGTGCTCTTACAATCGCTTCTCCATTCTCTGATAGAATAAATGCTGATCTCAACATAAACAGCTTAGACGACCAGGTGACAATCCACACAGAGGGATCCATTGGTGGAGGACAGAAGATTGAGCTTGATTTCTCTGGTAGCAATAACTATCCATCATCAGTAGAGGTTTCTGTAAGTGCTAAAACACCATTCGGATCCGCTAGGCGTATTGGGGGATCTCTTAGGCACAGTCTGAGAAATGGCCAGCTGAGCAACAATGTGAATGGCTTCATCAACAACAAGAAGATCGAGCTCGCTCTTAACGGTAAGGATCTGTCTGGAAGCAGCTACCGTGATGCAAGCATTGACGTGCTCCTGAAGACACCATTCGAGAACTTCAAACAGGTTTCTGGCCAGATCAAGCACTCTAAAAATGGCAACAAGTTTTCTAACAGCCTTGAAGCTAGCCTAGGACGCAAAAAGATATCTGGAGCTTTTGATTTTGTCCATCAAGTGAACAGCGAGATGATCATCAACAACGGGAATATCAGGATCACCACCCCATTCACAGAAGCAGAAAACCTCTTTGCCAACTGGGTTCATGACATCCGATCATCCAATGTGAAGATCAACTACGACATTGGCGCAAACTCGCAGCACATGAAATTGGACTTCACACACCTGAACTCGGGTTCCAGCCAGGTGGCAACCCATCTTAAGATTGAAACACCATTCCAGAACTTGAAAAACCTCATTATCGATGGCCAGAAGAGTAGCAACGATGAGAATGCAAAGGTATCCCTCTCAGTTTCAAAGAACAGCGCTGCCCTCTTGACAGTCAGCTCTGACATGAAGCTCATCAACAGGGACTTTGCTGGCCAGGTTGAAATCAAGGTCCTTGATAAATCATTTTCGACCAGTGCTAGTCTGCAGGCTAATACGTCCCCATATACCGGCCATGTTGACTTCACGTGGAACAAGAACAGCAAGATTTCTCTCAGCGGTGACATCGCCAAGAGCAACAACCAAATCAGAGGAAACCTTCGCTTTGACAGTCCATTTGATGGCTACAAGCGCCTGATGATGACAATGGAACGTGCTGCCTCTAATGACCGACACACCGGAATCATGAGCGTTGAATATGGAGATAACAAGAAGATCGAGATTGACTCCATGATTGATTACAACCAAGGTATTGCCTACAGTTTGGCAGTTAAATCTCCATGTCAATACATCAAAACACTGAACATCCAGGGAACACACAAACGTCAGCTCAACAAGATGAATGTGGCCTACCTCGGAGAGAATCATAGAATGGTTATTGAGTCCAACATCCATGGTGATTCCATTGAAGATCTTTCTATGGATGCGAAGTTCACAAGCTCGATGACCGAAGACATCACCTTGAATTTTGTCAACAAGAAGGTTGGAAGTGAATGGCACACAGATGCTGACTTGCAGTTTGCTCGCCTGCAGAAGGTTGAGGTACAAACGGTGCTTTCCGTTGCCCCAGGTATGAAGTTCGACCTGGGAATCAAGACTCCCTTCTACCAATTCAAGAACATGAGGACAAGCTTCCTACACTCTGGTGAGGGTGCACGTTTCCAGAGCAAAATGAGCTTCAACATGGTGGCTGGAGGTGAGAAATCTGAATTTGCAAGCACTGCTGTCGTCAACGGCCTTCAGCGCATCAACGCAAATGTAAGAATCAACAGCCCCAGAATTGACTCCATCGACTTGACCCTCAACCATAATATGGTTGCTGGAAACCTCCACACTGATATCACTTTTGGGCCATCAAAGAAGATCGACATTCTCCTGAAGAATGGGGATGGTAAACTGTCATTTGCCGTTGAGACACCATTTGCAATCATGACAAACCTTGACCTTAACGCCGAACACCAGGTTTCAGACACACAAAACTCTAAGTTTGATCTGTCCATGACCACTTATGCCCAGACTGGTAAATTGAGTGGACACTGGAACATCAAGGATATGGACTTCCTCGATGCGCTCCTTATGGCTGAGACACCTGAGAATACCATTACCCTGCTGGCTAAGCACAGGCAGATTTCAGAGCAATGGGTGACGACAGTTGCCCTTTCCTACTCACCTGAGAAGACTATTGCCATGGAGATGCACTACAATCCTGCAGAACAAGAGGCTACATTGTCATTCAACAGTCCCTTCGAGGGCTTCAAAGATCTTCATCTCCTTGGAGCAGCCAAGAGCAGGAATAACATGAAATATGGCAAGGTCCAGTTTACCAATGGTGACCAGGAGATCATGACAGAGGTGCGTATTCGGCATGGCAAGAAGATGCTTCTTGATCTGAAGGTCGAGACTCCAAGCACATACATGAAATCCATGACTATCAAGACTGGTATGTCTGGTTCCATCGATGACTTCAAGGTGAATGCTGAATTCGACCATAACATGCTTAGTAAAAAGATTGATTTTGAAGCTGCTGTCAAAGCAGCTCTTGATGATATTGACACACTTATTACCTTCACCAGCCCATTCTCCGGAATTGAGAACATGAAGTTCCAGCTGAACCACAAGGAACAGGGAAGTGGCCGTTACATCAGCTCTGTAGATGCTTCCTACGCTACTAACAAAAACATCCAGCTGAGAAGTCAGCTTAGCCTTCACAGTCTGAACCATCTCCAGGGACAGATCACTCTTACCAGCCCATGCCCGATTTTGCGCTCTATGCAGATGGCATTCAACCATGAGGGTGATCTCAACGACCTCAAAACTCATATTGAGGTCCAGATTAACGACGGTAAGAAGTCAGAATTAGACGTGTCCTTCCAGGCTGATCAGTCTATCCGTGCTTCAGTCAAGGCTGTTACCCCACTCAGGGCCGTTGGCGATGTTGATTTTAACATCTACCACAATGGACCATTGTCA
This sequence comes from Alentia gelatinosa, assembly GCA_950022655.1. Taxonomy (NCBI): domain Eukaryota; kingdom Metazoa; phylum Annelida; class Polychaeta; order Phyllodocida; family Polynoidae; genus Alentia; species Alentia gelatinosa. The sequence continues at coordinate 47,951,373 of OX465579.1, read as the reverse complement.
GATTTTGAGACCAGGAGCTCACTGAAGTACAACAACCAACTGATTACAGCATCTGCCAACTTCAACACTGCATCAGGTGCCCAGGGTAAATTTGTTCTCGACACTCCTTTCACACAGGGTCTTACGATATCAGTTGACCACAAGGGCGACCTTCTGAACTTCAAGCACAATTCACAAGTACAGTACGGAACTAAGAACGTCCATCTCACTGGAGCTGCCTCCATCAACAGCAATGTCAATGTGCAGTTCAAGCTTAACACTCCATTTGCTGCAGCAAGGAAGACTGGCATGGTTGTGTCTTACAAGGGAACCATCACGAACTTTAACGCAGGTCTGCGCATGTTCCTGAACCAGAACGCCATTGATACCAAGATCACGCTGTCTGCTGAGAAGAGCATCAACGCAGAATTTAAGATGCAGACTCCGTTTGAGCCAGTCACTGATATCTCCCTGCAACTGTCACACTCCGGCGGTATCCACGCCTTCTCCTCCAAAGCCGTGCTTAACTATGCCCCAGAGAAAACCATTGTCGCTGCGACCTCGTTCAACATGGTAGATGATATACACATGGACATCCATATTCAAACACCATGCGAAAAGATGCGTGATATCCTCATCAACTTTGACTTCAAGAACACAGCAAATGGATGGAACTCAGATGCCTTTGCTTCACTGAACAGTAACAAACTGATTGAATTCAAGAATGTATTCAAGAACGGGCCCTCATTTGAATTCTCATCCGTTCTAGTCAGCAAATATGAGTTGCTTAAGAACATCAGCTTAAACGTGATCCACGTGCCCGGTAACAAGGCTGGAAACACCGAGGTGGTCTTAAGCGTAAATGGTGTTGTTATTCATTTTGACCTGGCACTGAAGAACACCGCCCAGAAGCAGATCGTACTTAACTTCCAGTCTCCCATCCCTCATGCCAACGATGTCTCCCTTTCTGCTTCAGCTGATGTCAATGATAATGGCATCTATGCTGCTGTAGAATTCAACAGTGATGACTTTAAGGGGGTGAAGGCTGAAGCTGAATACAAAGTCGCACCTGAGGTTTCTGGACGTTTCAACATCGAAACACCATTCAAATATATGGAGAAGCATACTGGAGCATTTACATACGTTGGTAGCTTCCCTGACTTCCGTGCCCATGCCGAGCTAGACCTCAAACATGTTGGAAAGATGCAGGTCGATGGTGACCTTGTTACCTCCCCTGCCGTTATTGGCGAGATCAAGCTCACAACACCTTTCACAAATGCTAAGGAATACAGTATCAGCATCAAGCATGAAGGTCCCTCGAACAACTTTAAGAGCGACCTCAAAGTTGCAAGCCAGGAACACTTTACTGTGGAAAGCAAGGTCAACCTGAAAATTGGATATGAAAGCGCAGGATCCTTCGTCTTCACCAGCGATGTGGCTGCCATCAAGGACTTTAGTATCTCATTCAATCACCAGGGCAACATGGACAACTTCGTTTCTCATGCTGAAGCTACATGCAGCGGCTGTGGAAAGATTGAGGTTGATGCCAAGCTCAGCGACACAAAGGCCGAATTCGAAATACAGACACCCTTCACGAACATGAAGAAATACAGTGTCGTTGCCTCCATTGATGGTCCCATGGATAACTTCAGATCAAGCATTATTATTGCTAGTCAGGAACACTTCAAGGTGGAAGGTAGTGCTAACCTGAAACTGGGGCAACAGAGTGCTGGCAGCATTTCATTTGTCAGTGATATCAATGCCATCAAAGATTTCAGTGCTTCCTTCAACCATGATGGCACTTTCACTAACTTCATCTCACATGCCGAGGCCACCTGCAGTGGATGTGGAAAGATTGAGATTGACGCCAAGTTGACTGATACACAAGCTGAATTTGTACTCCAGACTCCTTTCACTAACATGAAGAAATACAGCGTGGCTGCTTCCCTCACCGGTCCCATGAATGACTTCAGATCAAACATCGTTGTTGCGAGCAAAGAGCACTTCAAGGCTGAAGGTCAAGCCAACCTGAAACTTGGCCACCAGAGCGCTGGCAGCATTTCCTTCAAGAGCGACATAGTATACATCAAGGATTTCAGTGCCTCTTTCAGCAAGACTGGGGATAAGAACCAGTTCACCGCTCATGTTGAGGCAACTTGTGCTGGATGTGGTAAGATCCAGGTTGATAGCGACTTCGCTGCCTCACCCCTACGAGGTGAGTTCAAGCTCCAAACACCTTTCAAGAACATGAAAGAGTATGCTATCATCTTCAGACACGATGGACCCAAGAACAACTTCAAGTCAATGATCAATGTAGCAAGCCAGGAACACTTCAACATGGAGGTTAATGTGAACTTGAAATCTGTTGGTGGACTCGTTGGAGGAGTCTCTTTTGTAAGTGATATCAATGCCATTAAGGACTTCAGTGCATCATTCAGCCATTTGTTCAGCCATGGCCAGTTCCGTTCCCACGCTGAAGCCGCCTGCAGTGGATGTGGAAAGATAGAATTAGATGGTGACTTTTCCTTGTCTCCCACCATTCGTGGTGAATTCAAGTTTGAGAGCCCAATCAAGAACATGAAGCTGTACACCCTAAGCTTCAACCATGAAGGAGATCTCAAGAACTTCAACTCTCGTACTGAAATCAAGAGCAGGGAACATTTCACAATCACCATGAACGGCAACCTTAAAACTGTCAATGGACTGGAGGGGGCCTTTGCTTTTAAGAGCAACCTGAACGCCATCAATGACTTCAATGTTGCATTTGACCATTCTGGAAACATGCAGGAGTTCCGTTCTCATGTCGAATTTAACTGTGAGGAGTGGGGATCTGTCAGCGCCGATGGAGACTTCCGTTCAGTTCCTTCAGTTGTTGGCAACTTCCATCTCAAGACACCGATGCCCGGTATGGAGAACTTCAAGCTCAACATCAAACATCAGGGCCCAATCAATAACTTCAAATCAAGCGCCGAGTTCGACTACGGTTACAACCGGGCCATCAAAGGATCAATTGATGCCAAGACCATAACATCAATTGAGATCAACATGAAACTTGAGACACCTTTCTCTGATGATCTTGAAGTGAACTTCAACCACAATGGAGAAATAAGGAAATTCAGCGGCTCTGCTACTCTTCTGAAGAAGAACGAGAACATGTTCCACTACGAGATCAGCTATGATAGTACCTCTGCCGTGCAGGGTTCTCTCAAGATTCAAACTCCATACATGCAGAGAGATTTCCAGATAAGCTTCAAGGGAGAAGCCAACCGAGGTATCTTCAAGGGAAAGACCGATGTATCTTATGGCAACCAGGTGTTGAACACAATGGTTGAATTGAAGACACAGAATGGTATGGAGGCAACCTTTAAAATGAACACCCCATGGCAGCAGGTTGAGAACGTCGAGATTGATATGACTCACAAGTCATGGAGGAGGCGTATGCTGACCGAGCTCTTCGTAAAGCATAACGACCAAAAGTATGAGGGAAAATTCAACTTGAAATTCAAACCAAACATTGATGGGGAAATCACAATGAAGACACCATTCTCACAGGCCCGCGATGTCAGCATTATCTTCAACCACCAGGGGGATCTCTCTGACTTTGAACAGGGTATCATTGTGAACAGGAATGGTCAGCAGAAACTGAATGGCAAGATTAACTTCAAGCTTCTGCCACGTATGCAAGCCTCTATCAGCTACCAGTCAGTATATCCCATGTTGAAACAGCTGCATGCCACCATTGGATACTCCGGAAACGCTGACCAGTTCAACACTCATGCCACCATCAGTCACAACGGACAGCAGAAGTTCCAGGGACAGTTGGATGTCCAGACCTACCCATCTCTTCAGGCTCAGATGAAGTTCCAGACACCATTCGCTGCTGCTCGGGACGTTTCTGCCACCTTCAACCATGATGGTTCCCTCCGTCGTTTCCACACACAGGGAGTGATCAACCACAATGGCAGGAGGATCTTCAATGGTGATGCTACCTTTACAGTCGAGCCCACCATCAACGGTGAAATGAAGATCTCAACACCAGGTAACAACATACTTGCTGTTCTCTCTCATGATAAATCCCTTTGGGGATTCAAATCGCTGGCTTCAGTCACCCACAACAGTGAGAAGAAGTTCAACACTGAGGTGACCTTTTCCACACAGGATACCATCCGTGGTAACTTGAACATGCACACTCCATACAGCATCTTCCGTGACGTCGAAGCTTCCTTCTCTATCGAAGGCTCTGCCCACGAGCTCACCACTGTTGCCAGCATCTCTCACAATGGAGAAGAGAAGCTCAACACAAGGCTTGCATTGAAGAATTCTCCATCCCTTGAGGCTGAGTTCAGCTTGAACAACCAGCTGATCTCCAACTTCCGTCAGTTCTCCGCCCAGGTGAGCAAGTCTGGAAGCATGAGGAACTTTGTTACTTCTGCTAAAGCTATGTACAATGGACAGCAGGCACTTGATGCTGAGGTCAGTTTTGAAACATCTCCTGTGCTTAAGGCTAACTTCAAATTTGAGACACCACATACAAAACTCCAGGATGCTGGAATCAATGTGAAATATCAGGGACATATGATGGACTTCGTCGTTGACGCAAGTGCCCAGTACCAAGGAGAGAAGCACTTCAGCACACAAGTTATGTTCAAGGTGGATGGAAACACAATGAAGACCAAGTTCAGCTTGAATACACCTTTCAATGAAGATCTGACCGTGGTATACAACCATGCAGGAACCCCCCAGAACTTCCAATGCCATGCCGAATTTAACCTCCACAAGGCTGACCTTACCTTTGCCATGTCTAAGGGAGCAGTCGCAATTACCTTGAGGACAACCATGTCAATCGTTGACTTCACAGCTGACCTCAAATATTCCGTGAACAACATTAAGGCTGAGCTACAGTGCGTCCTTGGTAAGTTCGAGGTTGAGGGAACCTACAAGCAGAAGCCAATGACTCTTTCAATAAATGTAATGACACCATTCGAGCAGGCGCGTGAGGTTACCATTGATATGAGCCACCGTGGTAACAGACGTGCCATGTTCTCCTCAGTGGACATGAAGCGTAATGGTAACAATGTTGTTTCCCTGAGTGCAGACTTCAAGAGCTACGCCCGCACAATTGGAAACCTTCACTTTAAGAGCATCATCCCTTACATGGAGAAGATTGCTGCCTCTTTCCGCCACGAAATGTCCTCTAAGGGACTGAAATCACAAGCCAGTGCTGCCTATTACAACAAGGAGGTGTCCACAGAGATCAACATCAAGTTCGAGCCGAAAATCGCTGGAACGATCGTCCTTGAGACACCGATCAAGGGATACAAGAAGACCTCTCTGAAGTTCAGCCACACATACCAGCAGAACCTTGTGAATGCCGAAGCCACCCTAAAATGTGGACCTGGCAAGGAATTCAGCATCAACGGTAACTTCGAGCGCAAGCCAACCTCTATGGACATGTCCTTTGATCTGAACACGCCTTTCAGAGCAGTCAAATCTGCCGGTGCCTCAATGAAGGTTGAGGGTTCCTGGGAGAATATGAAGAGTTCTTCTGAGGTCTACCTCAACCAGAAAGTCATCAAGATGGAAAAGATTTATCGTGAGGAAAATGGTAAACCCGTTGAGGCTTCCATTGTTTTGACCACTCCATTCACACAATGGGAGAGAACCTCCGTTGATATGATTAACACTGTACAAGGCACACGCCAGCAGCCCCGTATCGTCTTTACCTGGAACAAGGAACAGATTGTGATCTCTGGGGAGTTCAACAAACAGCGACAGAGCATTGAGGGACATGTCACTCTTAACACACCTTTCGCTGTTCTCAGTGAAATCACCCTGTCTGGTAACGCCAACATGAATGCTGCCGTGCAACAGGTCATTTACAATGGCCAGAAGGTCCTGCATACCAAGGTGACCTACAAGAATGTTGGAAGCAAGTACAACGCTGGATTCACTATGATCACACCTCACCCAATGAACACTGAGGTCGAATTCGCAGGAGCCCCTCTTGACTTCACAGCTAAGGCCAGCCTTCACTGGGACACCCGTAATGCCAACAAGAAGATTGCTACCGAGATCACCCACAAGCTGGAGGGTGCCAAGAGGATCATGGGTATCCGTACCATCACTACCAGACGCATCACTGGTCTGAAGACAGAGATTGAGCACTCTGCATCCCGCTTCATCAACAAGGTTGAGCTCATCTGGGACGAGGCCAACGAAAAGAAGGTCTCCTATGAGGTCAGTGTGATTGCTAAGCCTACCCGCACATACCGCATCTACGAGACTTATGCCCGTCTGAACACCCCAATCCGCTCCTTTGAGGTGTCACTGAACCATAAGGACAACCGCCAGGTTTATGAGACATCTCTGAACACCAAGTGGGATGCAGCTCGGGACACCAGCCGTCAGCTGACCCTTAATAACAGATACGAGAACACCGGCAGCAAGCACATGCACCAGCTCATCGTCTCACACCCTAAGATGGCTAAGGTGAGAAACAGTTTACGTTTACGATTATAGATGTGTAAGATATACATAGTACACTATAGATATGTGATAATTAGCATGTCAAGAATTATTCATGAAATACCATATTTTATTTATGTTAACGTACCTGCTGCACAGTGATATCGAAAATGACATATTTCATTCATTTTTTTCTTATTTGTTTACCTTCAGGATATCGTTCTGCGTAACGAGTGGACCATGAACGTCAACGACATCATCTACTCTGGCCGCACAGAGATTGAGTACACCGAGGATGCCAGTGATACCCTCATCATGAGCACCCTTGTACAGGACCAGTCCGGCAACTACTCAGTGGAGCTTGGCCTCTCACACCCCCAGAGCAAGCTGGACGTGAAGATGAACTCTCACCTCGTCAACACCCCGAGCACCTTCTCCGCCGGCATGGGAGTCAACTACATGAACGCCAGGCGCAAGGTTAACAACCTGAGCCTGAGAGGAGAGATTGAGAAGATCCGCCAGCAACTAACTATGGAGGTACTATTTTTGTGTGATTTATATCATAGATATCTATAAATCATCTTCCTGTTTTGTATTCATCCAAATGTACGACAGAATGCAAAAATAGTTCGAAATTATGAGCCTTCTGTTACTTCTTTTACTTGAGAAACATTATCTCATCAGTTACATGCTCAGATATGCATACTTTTGAATAATCAAAGCAAGGAAAAGCCCCTTTGGTTTTATTTTATAAAGGGGCACTCCCTATGGTTACATAGTTCATAGGCATAACAATAGGATTTTGAAGTTGTCCTCGACAGTCTATTCACCACAACCATTCAATGTTTCTTGTAGCTCCTGACTCCCTTGAAGAAGTTCCAGCTGAACGGTAAGGTGAAGGAAAAGCAGAACATGTACTCCGTTAACGTTGTTGCCACCGAGGATGAGGACAACCAGGTTTCCGCCAAGCTGAACCTTGACACCGAAGCGCAGACTGTGGACATGAAGGCCTTCTACTCTGCCAGTAAGCTATTCTTTATTTCCTGTATCGTAGGAATAGCATAAGTAATTTCACGGGGATTTGAAAAAAGTTGTTCTACTTTATTGATCGTCCAAGCAGAAGTCAAGAGTATACTGATGCCTTAGATATAGCTTTTCGTGATAGGTTTATGAGGGATGATTTTATAGCTGTTGATTTATTTCCTCATCATCATTATGCTGAGTATTTTATCGAATTTCATTTTTATGCTAGATCCAATCCCTTGTCCCTAACACCTACATGTTTATGTCTTGTCAAACACTACAGAGAACCCCAGGAACATGATGCACGTGTACGGCAAGTACATCGACGGCTCCTCTCTGGTGATGGAGGCTACCCGCCACCACAACGGTCTCCAGGTTGTCGAAGGCCAGGTGTCTATGGACTTGAAGGAGAAGCACCTGCTGCACAGCAAGGTGTACTGGAGGCCTGACGCCCTGGAGGAGGCTAAGGTGAGCAGAGTTCTTCACTGATCTCTTCACCTCGAAATTCGGATTCTGTCAATGGTAGCTAGTGAGGCATTCTAATCCCAGATAGACCTTCAATTTGGCCGTGCTGCCCATTGCGATGCGTAGTGCCCCTCTTACCAATATACCATCACGCATGGCATATCTATTCTATGCCTCTCATTATTATAAGTTATTATTTCATTGTTTATACCCATTCAGTTCGCCACCAAGAAGGCCATAAAGCAGGCCCGCCAAGACATGACCATGCTTCTGAAAAAGATGGAGAAGGGAATGAACAAAGAGCAGCGCGCCAAGATGTACGACATCCGTCGCGCTTTGCCCAACATGAAGCCCGTCTCTGCTTACCTGACAGAGGAGGCCCATAGTCTGAGCCGTGATGTACGCGTGACTAAGGCCGCCGCCTCCCATATGTTCAACAACAACGAGTTTTACGTGAGGACTGCCTACCGTTCCTCAGTCCGCCAGATCGCAGCCCTCAGGTGAGGCCCTCACCCCGCGTACAGGGATTTTCATATTCTTTATTCACCCAGAGAGGTAATCGGTTACAAGCCGGTTTGATTATTCCGTTAAGCATTGTAAGATTAGATCAGTTATTTAATTTCTAGATTATGTCCTGGAGGTTATCCAAGGTTCTTCTTATCATAATACTGTTGTCTCTTTTATTTATCCTTGGCATCATGATATTAATAGCCTTGGAAAAAATACCGGCATATTTGTTGATGGCTGATTCATATACATCATGCTGCGCATTGCATCAACAATTCTCTATCGTGACTGCGCCCTGATCAATCTTACATTAAGTTCTTTATAGCATTTTTCTAAATGTCTTTCTAATTCTCGCAATGCAGGTCTGCCCTACATGAAGTTCGCCAGACTCTGGCTGAGTACGCTATAGCCATCAACCAGGCCCTAGAGGCTTTCTCCAACAGAGTGGCCGTCGTGGCCGCTGACGTTGCCCAGAAGTGCACTGAGGTGTGTGACATTGCCACCGCTAAACTCGCTAACGTGACGCTCATTGCCAAGCGCGCACTGCTCAAGGTTGTCGCCAGGTACGAGGAGCTCTACGCCATCGCATACGAGAAATATATGGCAATTCGCGCCAAGGTCCTCGCTGAGGTTGACGTAAGTGCATTAGTCTATTTACAAGGCATTTTGTATACTTTTTCCTTTGGGAAATTGCTCTTTAATTACAGATGTTGCTTTTTTTGTATGTAGCTACAGGTGTTAAATAAACATTTCTATTGGTCCAATAATTGTGATTCATATATCGTAATTCTTCTCATAATGTAAAATTGAATTTCAGACAAACCTTTGTTCATCAGAAAATGATAGAAATTTGAATAGCTCTCAAAATATTGAATAGCTCGTAAAATGTAAAGTTTCTGTCTAGACAGTAATTACTGGCTCAGAACCTACCCAATCCTATAATGTGATCCTTAATGACACTTAATGGGATATCATATATTTTTTACAGAGGATCGTTGAGATCGTCCTAAACAAGGCCCTTATCTATGGCAAGCAAGCATGGACCATTGCCTCCGATATTGCCGTGAAGACACAAGCAAAGATTGACGGTAAGAGACTGAATTATTTAGACTACATTATCATCTTCAAATAGACCTGTTCATTGTAAAGCTTGATTGATGGCCATTACCCAGATGGAAATGTAACATACTATATATACGATAGAACAGTTTAAATCTCTAGCTTGATAGAATACCTTCTCTCAAACACTAACGAATATGATTTATTTCTTACAGAAGCCATCGCTAAGCTGATGTCTAACCCCCGTGTACAGAGGATCATCTCACGCCTTAACACCATGGCCACAAAGGCTACTGACTACATGGCCGCCGTCACTGCCCGCCTGAGTGAGCTGCTCAGCCAGGTCACCGTACAGACCATCAACAACGTCCATGCCTCAGTGAGCATGCATCTGCGCACAATGACCGACGCGCTGGCCAGGCGTGCCGACAACTTCCTGGAGGCTGCCTCACAGACCTTCACCGACATGCAAAATTTCATCAGCACGTACGTCAGGAACGCCGTCGAGCATGAGAACAGCGAGTACGTCCGTCAATACATGCGCATGGCACTCGGAAAGGTAAGGGTTGCTTATTTAGGCATCATGTACAACGATAAAGTGTTCTCCATTATGGATTTGAGGCCTCTGTAAACGTACACAACATAGTGAAATGATACTGGCTGTTGCAATACAAGCAAGATAAGGGTACAACGGTAATGAGTAATGTGAGATGGTTATTGTTAATATTCAGAAACCAAATAACATTGATCTAATTTTAGAATAGACATTTGATTACCTTCAATACAAAGCCAATGGCGTGTATCATCATATCCCATAGAATCTGTAAAATATTTCCTTGCATTATATACACCCATACAGTGTTCATATTCTCGATATTTTACATTACCATTTCATCACCGTCGCTGATCAGATTCCTCTGTTTTTCTGCAGATGAGCGCCGCATACACAAAATACGACGTGGAGGCCCGCACCAAGGACTTCGTCCGTGATGTCGTCACAGGAACAGTGAACTTCGTGAAGACCAATGTATACTACCTGCTCAACACTTACCTCCGCCTGGAGGACACCAAGATCATTGAGTGGAACCCCAGTGGAGGCAGCATGGAGGTCCAGGCCTATATTCCCATGGAGACACCCAATTTGCAGCTGGTGAACTTCGTCAACCTCCCGTCCGTATACCGCAGGGTCAAGGCCGAGGTTACCGGTCTCGTGCCCGACTTTGACTACTCCCCAATGGACACCTACTACAAGTATAAGCCAAGCTCCGACGTGTCCAACTGGATTCCACCATTCAAGGGTAAGCTGTCATGTAATGGGAATGAGTTTAAGATATTTCTAATCCGTCATTATTCGCAATATTGATAGGTAAGGATCTTTGATTATCTGTCTATGATGTATTATGTTCTAGACGTGCAATAAACAAAAATGTGAAATCATCAGAAACAAGTTATAAATTCTTTCATGTATTAGCTAATAGCTATCAATTTTCGGAGGCAACAGGCGTGACATTATGACTAACGTAAGATGATTTGATTTTGCAGCCGCTGCTACGCTGTCGGGCCGCCAACACTACATCACCTTTGACGGTAAACACTACGAGTTCGCCGCTCCGTGCAGTTACCTGCTGGCCAGGGACTTCATTGATGGCAACTTCTCTATGGTCGTCAACTATGACGGCGTACGTCATGGCGTCAGCAAACGCTCCGTCATCGTGACGACAGGTGGCAAGGACGTCGAGATCTTCACCGACGGAAAGGTATGTGTGCAAGAAAAATGGCCCATTCGTTTAATTGGGGATCCTATCCTCTGTTCTCCTTTTCTTTAAAGCAGTGGTTTAGATGGATATGTAAAAAAACGGATATTCCTTGGCGGAACACTTGATTACCAGTGAATCGATCCTTGATGAATGATGACAATTAATCTAGAGAGCAATTCAAACATGGTTATTCTCGCCATCTTTATGCATTAGGATATCGTTCTGCACTGCTGTTGATTGGCATGCCTGCGGATGTAGATATATATTTCGTTCCTTCCCAGCGCCAATGGTAGGCAAATGACCAAAATGAGCTTGATCCGGACCTGATCTCATAGAATAACTGAACCTTTATAATTTCCCCTCTTGATTTCTTCTTACAAAAGGTAACCGTTGATAACGAGGCTATCGCCCTGCCCTCAAGCTGGGCCAGCACTGACCTCACCCTGGAGGAAGACATCCTCAAGGTTACTGACAAGAAGGGCATCACTGTGGTGTGTGACCTTGCCCACGACTCGTGCACCCTGCACGTCAGCGGATGGTACTTTGGCAAAATGGCCGGTCTCTTCGGTACCTACAACAACGAGCAGTCTGATGACTTCACCACTGCCGAGGGCACAAAGGTTGGTATAAACCCCATCATAGTTCATAGCCAGCCTCCGCTGAGTATAGGCAAGAAAAACTGATTGGATCTAACCTGAGGGCAAATATCATTTTGAGATATATTATTAGATACTGTCAGATGTGATTTAGCGTTATCTAACGAGTTCAATTTTCACCATGATGAATATATGTACATGTATATATTGAGGATGGCTAAGATCGATTCCTTGACCTGAACATGATTCACCTTCAGAGCGATTTCATAACTATGATGAAATAGGTGTTTCTCACTTCCACCGCTGTGCCATATGCTATCCTGGTTTCAAAATGTCGATAGTCTTCATGGTGTTGCTACAGTGAAAGTTACATAATCACAGAAGCCATCCATTCCTACTTCTATAGCATACAACATGCTCTATAGATGTCATATCTCATATATTCACTAATTGCTGTTCCAGGTGGCTAGCATGTCGCAGTTCGCCGCCTCGTGGGCCGTAGGACGCCGCTGCCCACGTTCCCGTAACATGGCACGCATCACGCCGACCGCCAGCAGCCAGATCTGCAGCAAAGTCTTCCACGACAAGAACTCCCCACTCCGTCCCTGCTTCAAAATCGTCGATCCCGTGCACTTCGAGGCTATGTGCGTGAATGACGTCATGTCTTCCGAGGGCGCCGAATGCAACATCGCAAGCTTGTACGTTTCTGAGTGTCGTCGCCAGGAGGTGCCACTATCGCTGCCTGAGTCGTGCCAGAAGGCACCTGAGGTTGCTGATGAGCAGTTCATGCAGGATTTGGAGGAGTACGTAGGACAGAAGATGTAAATAGTAGAAAATCGATGTTAACACTAGCAGAGAACAACTATCATCGTACAACGTACCAACTGACAACGACGAACATTTAGTTTGTAGATCTTAGTAATCTGTCCACCGATTATATTCTGATTCCATCAATTAGAATGAACAAAAATGTGATTTTTGAGCAAATGAACACGTGACACTGATGCTAGACATTGGTGAAATGAAAAGAACAATGATCGTGCGAAATATTTTGTATCTTTAATATAAAGTAATCCGACCGGATTTGCATTTTGGAAGGAACTGTACCAAGAAAATACTCAATAAAATAAAACAATAAGCATTACATATTTTTGTTTCGATTTAATCTTTTGAAAACCATCTTTACCAATCAATAGTCAAGAAAGATGAAGGAATCTGGTGCAAGTTTCCACTGCTGTGTATTTGACCGTAGAATATTTCCAACTTTCCGTCACGCACAAAAATTATGTCATAATTGTCATAATATATCAAAAAGAATCTATTCTGAAAATAAACTTTACTAAGTAAATGCTATATAAGGCTATGGTCACTGAAGGAAAACTTATAGATGAGGCAATATTGAAGCAAATGGTCACCTGGGACAATTCAAAGGTCGCATCAGGTGTTGGTGAATTCTATCTAGATAAAGGAAAATATCCTAATCGATCCTAAATATGATTACAATTACTATCATTGAATACAGTACTGTTTCTATCATGGCTATAACCTGCTAAAACCTACTACATGGTGATCCAGAATGTCATTAAATGAGGTCAAATGCCATCTGCTGTGGCCACTAAGCAGAAATACCCCTTCCATCAATCATATATGGTCAGCCTAGGGCCATAATGATAACGATGCCATATGCTAAGAGAATACGCATGAAGTATCCAAGCAATGGTCATTTCCGCGCTCCCCAAGGAGAGAGATACTGATCAGCAAGTTGGAACCTATCCCTTTGGCGAGGGCAAGAATGCATACGTAAATACGAAACGGAGCAGTATACACCCTTTTATTACTCACACATACACTGTCATGTGCATTTGCACAGATGTATTTATTTTTCTGTATCTGATACCTTTGGTAAGGTAGATAGAAACCTACCTCACCAGGGTCACGGACAGGATATCTCAAATATGATTGTTGGCAAATATGAAGATCGTCATTAGCTCTCGTTATCTTAATGCCTCTTAGACATCTAGGCAATATCACAAACTGAATTAGGAAGAATATCCTAACGGTCGTATTAGTTTTCTAATGACCAAGGCTCTGTAGCCTTCAGGCTTTATGAGTGCGATAATTTGGCAATGATCAAGCATACATTCGTTCCAGCTTTGTTGGTGACCTTATGCAATTGTACCAAATGAGAGTCATTATACAACCGTATATCACGTAATCATTCGTATTGCTCTGGTAGGTGATCATTATCTGGACGTTTCTGCTAGTCTGATGTATGAAGAAAATACATTTTCATTAGGTTATGACGTACTTAGAATCGCGGGAGGCATCTGTGTTATTACTCAGAGAAGCATAGTGTGCCTGCATCTTGTCACCATCCACACTAATAATGAATGATACAGCGAGTAGACATAATACCGACGTCAACGATTCCCATATAAAATGAATCGCACTCATGGAGAAATGAAGCTAATTTACGGTTCTACCTTAGAGAGAGTGGACATTATCTGGTGCAACTCGGAGCACCCAGTTCTCTATTACTGCCATCCGTAATGATCGTTGAGGCATGGGACGGTACGTAGATGGATCACTCTCCTAGCACAGATCCTGTGCCTTACTGCGCTACTTGTATCTCTGCACCGACCTGCCTGTTTGGGGCAAAATCTGCCCCATATGCCAGTTTTTCTATATATCCTAAATTCGGAACACTTTGAGGAGTATTTTGTGTTCTGCATATAAATAGAGATGCGCATATTTATATCGTGAATAGTATACACTCATTTATTTGATCTATTATGTCAAACCAGACATAGGGATTACTTTCTTCAGTAGAAAGAACCTCATGTGTTGCAGGGTTTAGTTTGTCAACATAAGACATTCGCTCATTCAAAAAGGGGCAGTCTAATCAACTGTGGATTCATATTATAAAATGGTTTAGAGCTGAAAAAGATAAAGCTGGATTATCTGAGAAGCTCATTTAATAATTGCAGTATTTCCCAATTTATGAGCTGTTTGAGTTTCAAAACTTCTGACAGTTTGAATCTTAAATGTTGGCTGGTTCCACCTGTCTTTATTTGATACGTGGGGATTCAGCGTTAGGTTGAGGCGGAGATTATTAAGCGCTGACGCTATGTAAGATCTGGTGGGAGAGTGCAGATGGATTTGTGGTGATATTAAAACCAGGGCCAGACGACATTCTTCATGTGCAATGCGCCAGATCAAGGGGGTGATATATGGTTCAGTCTACTGGAAAGCAGATGACGGAATTCATGCAGAAGTTTCGATAGTCACGTTCATGACGACTGTTCTTCGGGAAGCGATCAAGGGGAAACATGGATGGAGTGTTCCATTGCTATGATCTGACAAGAGCCGTTCCACGCATAATCACCTTGTGTCTGTGCTTCTGGCGCTTAAACAAGAACATTTATTATTAGGCAATGATCATTTCGTCTACCACTGGAAGATAACCGCAATGTGATTTGACAATAAATGCAATCAAATATGAATGACTCTTCATGCCAAGTTTGAAAACATGAAACATATTTCCTGTATCAATTCCGTCAATTTCAGAGGGGGACTTTTTTCAATGATAAATATGCAAGGTATCATTTTATGTTACTAGGTGATCTAGTAATAGTAATTATAAATGACTTTGGTGTGAGCTCTAAAATATATAATTTACATTATAAAATCATGTCTGGGATAATTTTTTGTTTTGGAGAATATAGTTCACTAAGATTATATGGGCATACAGTTGTAGTTTATTGAAAAGTGTCTATGATAGGACCGTGAAGTGTTCATTTGCACCAACAGACGCATTGCGTTCCGCCCAATGCATACTGGACTTGTTCTTCCAATAGATGCACCGACATGTAATGGATAAATTACTGCTTTATTACAGTCTCGAGTGTATATTACAGGGTTTGTTCTTTGATCACGAGTGTATTTTAAGGCACACCGCGTACTCGCTTGTTTAATAACACGGCTCTATGAACTTTGCGTACTAGGGAAGTATTACATGACAATCTTGAGGATTGATATTGGAAAGTTTACAATAAAAGTTAAGTTTTTATCGGTTTTTTAATTCAGGTAAATAGCGTATATAAACCAAGGTAGGAGTCGTATGCAACATTTTACAACAATATATACATCAATTTGCAGAAGTGCAAAACGGTTATGATTAACAAGACAATACTGGACAATACGAACGAGAAACAATACAGTAGGAGATTCATCATCAGATGTAGTAACCTTCGATATTTCAGAGGTTGCATCGTACACTCATCAAATAATTCAGAAATTGTTTTTGCCTTGCATTTCTTACTCCTAGACTGGTTAAAAGCTACATCTAGTGATTCCTGGTCCCCCTGGGTAAAACCAGTATAGATATAATCAACATAGTCAAAGATTGGGAGAATCGTCTCTTTTAAAATGGCTTTCCTGATTTCATTGGGCAATAGATACCTTAGGAGTCTCAGTTTGTGCAATTTAGGACATGATTCATGTATGATCTTTTTAACTTATAGGTTAGATCACTATTATTATTGCTAAATAATTAAAGTGGAATACTCTCTGTAATGATGTATCGTGTATTTCACTTATTGGTAGTTCGACTTTGTCTAGTCTTCTCCCCACCCACATTTGTTTAGTCCTTTTAATGTTAATTACAAGTTTGTGATTTGTGATCCATTTACTTACTTTTCTCATATCTTCATCCATTTCATTTTTCGTTATAATTGCTTCTTTATTTCTCGAGACCAGAACAAGATCGTCTGCGTACACCAGTGCTATCGTAAAACTGGATTAGATTTTATCTTGGCCACCGTATGCCACGACTGGATTTTGGCAAAGTGACTTCATGAGGCGAAGCCGAGTGAAGTCCCCAGCCAAAACTCCAGGAGTAGAATGTGGTGGCCACGATTAAAACGAATCAGGTTTTGATTTTATCCTACCCCGTCTCCTCGATTTTTGAATATTACATGATAACAATTCTGTATGCCACTAGTGGCATATAAAACTGAAAACCAAATGTAAATATGAACTGTTGCCTAATAAAAAAAAATATTTAAAAAACTCTGTATGCCAATCAGCGTGGCATACGGAAACTCAATGTTAAGCCTATGGGATTTTATATTAGGGGTAGGATAAATCACTGTATGTGATTTCTCTGAATAAATCATGTATAAATATTACGAACAGAGTTGGTCCAAACACCGAACCCTGCAGGACACCGCAGGTTGTATCCTTCATTTTTGATAGTGTCTTATCTAGTTTGACTGATTTTCTCCGTTTATTTAGATACGATTTTATTAATGTCAAGAAATCATGATCTATCTCTAGGTTGTCAAGTTTATTAAAAAGGAGTTGTTAAAGGACCAAAGAAGGCTTTCTTTAGGTCCACAAACGTATAGGCTCTTAGTTCCTCAATTCATATTTAAATTCAGAATATTGATTAATTGGAAAATAGCCTGGCCGGTAGATCTTCCAGGCATGAACCGAATTGAAATTGACATATAAGATTATTTTTAACCAGATACGATATTAAGTGAGATTGTACTACCTTCTCTATAATTTTGGACATAGTTTGTATGACTGTTATAGGACGCCTATTAGCTAACACTCATAGGTATCCTTGTTACGGTCCCTTGGGTGAGAGTTTTGGGGATAATTGATGTAGATAATACTGAATTTATAAGTATAGTAACATTGTTCAGGTTGCCTAGTTTAACTGTTGAGAGTTTAAGTGGTCTATTCTACTGGTTTTATCTGAGTCCAGGTTTTTAATATTTTTTATAGTATTCTCATTTGTATCAGATTAAGTCTTAATCTGTCCTTAGTCTCGTCCCAGGTAGTTTTTAGTATTTCATTTCCTACCTCTCTTAGTTGGGCGACGATATTGGGCCCTATATCGGTAAAAAAAATCCTTTATTTCATTTGATATGTCTTTCAAGGAGTAGTTAAATCGTTTACCAGTACCTTGATACAGGTCCATGTTATCTTTCTTGGGGACCCATACACTGGTTATAATGCGCCATGTTGTCTAAGGATTTCGCTTGTTCTCTGCCAATTTTGACTTGTGCTCTATACACTCCTATGTTTTATCTATAACCTTCCTTAGACGCCTTATTTCTTTCAGTAGTTTGTCATCCACATCCAGTATCATACTTATAGGACTGAGGCCGTAACAATATATATTTCTCCCCAATAGAAAATACATTTAATATGTTAACTTTGTTAAAGATACTCGGCGGCTTCTCACCTTCTCAGCTACGCATTTTATGTAGAAATGTTGTTGCGTTATCTGAGGGGCGATCTTGTTTGTTGCTAGTCCTTAGTACCTCAAAGAACCATTTTGATTTTGATTTCGTGCTTAGATTAATATTTTCCACATGCATGATATTAGTATCACACACCTCGAGTCTTAAGAGATAAGAAGCAGTGTATTACCTACAGCATCGTATGTACACCTAACTTGTCCCCTCATAACGTCCGGCTTTTACCAAGTAAAGCAAGTTCCGGTAGATCATGAAAAGACAGGTGAGCCTTCCTAGAGTGAATAAACGACCAGGATATAGGAGCCCCTGTTTCCCATATTTGAAATATATAAAAGGTATTGAAATACTCCTGGCCCCGGGATGAGGGCTTTTCCTTGCCTGCCATAAACTCTTTATATTTTTAGTAAAATAACAACAGCAGCATATATTTACCAAGGGGCCTCTCCTTTTCCTTATTTATCAAATTCTCCCCACTCTCTTAAATGCTTTGCTTATTAATCCACATGCAACAATAGAGGGATAAATCACAAACCATTGGACATTTGTCTATATTGTATTCGGCGTATAAACGTGCGTATTCAGATACAGAGCAGAGAAAGCTCCCTACCAATCATACTGAGATATGTATTTTCATAATGAGGTATATGTATTTTCATAGCAATATGGGCGATGGAATCTGCCGTTGATTGAAGTGATAAACCCACCTAGCACCACATCCTTACACCGCGACACAACTATGATACAAAAATCTATGTACAATACTTGCTGACACAGTCCTGTGTCTCAGACATAACGTAGATGTATGTACTTCTATAATATAGACTATAAGACAGCGACACGACCATTGTGCCGATCACTCCTTTGCCCGACGAATATGTCGGGTCAGTCAGAATCGTGTTGCTGTACGCACTTCACAGACCTGATTTTAAGCGGGTCAGGCATTACTTGCCTTGGGGTAATAACCAACTCTGCCTGACCTTAAGGCCCGGCGTCCACCTACTATGATAGAATCGTAGACCTCACGATATGGCACCGATAGAAAATGTCAAAATCGGTGCCATATCGGGAAGGTGCAAAATCGTAGACATATGTCTAGACAAGCCAATCCACCATGCGTTGTATGGGGTTTTTATCGGTGTCTAATCACAGAAACGTGGTCAACTGCCCCGATATCAGGTAACCTTCTGACGCGATTTTAATTTTTTATCGGGAGGTGCATCGTAGACCATATCGGTGCCATATCGTAGTAGGTGGACGCTGGGCCTTATCGTGTCGCTGTACGCACTTTACCGACTATTCGCGATTCTGAGAAAGACATTTGAACAGCGATGTTACCTATCCCCAAGTCCGATTTAAGTAGGGGAGACAGAGGCGATGATAGATCTGAACACCGTTTCCCGATATCTTAATTGACAATGAAGTTATTAAACTTTGAATTATTTTCTATAACTCCACACCAGCAGCCCATGGCTCTCCCCGGCTCGGCTCCCGGCGGCTCACTTTGATCTTGCTTGCTATATGAGGGTATAAGACAGCGACATTCTCTTTCCCGATTATAATCGGTGATCGGATTGGTGAGAATCTGTGATCGATGTCGCTGTCTTATGGGCTTAAGATGATTAGAAACATGATTGTTCTACAATAGGACTTGATTATCAGGTTTGACCACAGAATATATCTATTGCAAACATGAACTTTGATTATTGTGATTTAAACTTTTGAACTTATCATGGATTCAATCTGTTATTTTCTGTCATTGCTAACCCTATTTAGAGTTCACAATTATTAGATCTACTCATCGCTGGATCTTCCTATGATAAAAGATCTTGTACTTGAGATGTTATTTTTATACCCTGGTTAGAGTTATCTCAGGCGAGTGATTATTTGTGTGTCTGCTCTACCCTGATTAAAAATTATTTTCAATCCTTCGTTAGTGTTAATGCCGAAAGACGTTGGTATACAAACGGGTATTTAACATCATACCAGTGGGTGCGTGTCCTGCAACGTATACCTTCTTCTTATATAGACAGCAGTCTCTAAATTTACTTTGTAGTACACGGGGTCGAAATGGACTATTATATAGGAAGAACCCCAAGGAATCTCCAAATTCTATCTATGCCATGTCTAGAACAACATGATTACCCTCGGGGACATGGTTTTAGAGAGAAATGAACGCATTTAATTAGTCTGAAACCAGATCTACCTTTCTGAAAAGTAACACAAACGGCTTAAATTAGCTACAAGGTGATTTGATCACGTGGACAGGAACGCTGGAGATGTCGATAATTCCAGTTCGCAGCTTTTTGAATAGGACGTAGAATGAGATCGAGATGAATTATCTTTTTACCATAGCCGAGATCTGCGGCAGGAGATCAAAGTGGATGTGGTACTCTATCTAAAAATGGCTCTACTTCAAAGCATCTGCCCGGAGAGTGCGGCTTGCGGCACAAGGCGGTGGGTGTATTTTATCCGCTTATAGTTGGTTCATGGCACAATACAACCTGCTGAACTATGCAGGACAATGCGTTTTCAGTTGAATTAAATTGTAAGGCTCCGACAGTATTTTGTTATTATTAGCATTCCTTTTGTAGACATCATGCTGCATCAAAGGAATATAACTCTTTATTATCCATCGACTACAAAGTCCCCAAAGTGATTTACCTGTGATTCCTTAAGTATCCAGTGCTCTTTACGATTCAGATTCTTTCCTTCTCCAAAATCTTCGAAATATGTTTACAGTTTTAAAAAAGAGAGTCAAACATCTAGGTGCTAGACAATTGCAGAGAAAGAAAACATAAGTGGCCAATGCAGGTCTTATATAGAACTGCATCGAGAATCGTATAAATAGACAATATTCCACGAGTTTGGATGGGCCGCAATCGTCATCGAGGCGAAGCCGAGTGACGATTATGGCACAATCAAACGAGTTGAGTTTTGTGTATTTTACGATTCGAATACGGTTCTGGATTTATCTCACCCCTTTTTTGTGACATATAAATATCATTACAATTTCACAATAATTAGAATAGACCTAGTAAATCCATATGACATCATTGCAAATTCACAACGCCACGGCTGTGGCATACAGTATTGTCACTTTACGGGGGTGATCATTGAGTATTTTTTTCTAATGTTATTCCTATGGTTAAACTTGTACCAGGGGTGAGATAAAAATAGGCAAACAACGCATAGCGATACCCATATTGTCAGCATAATGGTAACCATCGCTTTGATAGTTTTTGCCTTTAAAGGAAATTCAGATCGACTAATGTTTGCAATGCCTTTTAACTAAACAACAAGCCATAATATATATTGTTTAGCTCAAAGAACAGATCCTGCTATCATAAAGTTTCTCTGTAATGTGGTGAGCTCCGATAACTGTCTTGGGTCGTCTCAACCGTACTTGTTTTGTGTGTGTTGCTGTTGGATTCCCAGTTTGATGTCCATCATTATCAATCCACCAGTGAATAAAGGACATTAGATCTTCGTTCCGTTATTCAGCAAGGAATTCTATCTGTCCTACTACTAGTCAATGCTTGAACTGCATATCAGAGGTAATTATTCTTGGCAGTCAGATATTCTGTCATGCATTCAATGACAAAAATCAGGGTATTCAAAACAAGGTAAAATCATGGATGAAGAGAGGTATGTCTGGGACTTTGTAGGGGCCAGGAACCTACCTCAAATTTGGTCATCATCTGATGGTTTTATTTAGCTCACAATGCCCTATAATACGTTCTTTTATTATGAATTCGAACAAAATTATTAATCTAGAATGCCATCCTCAAGAGCAAAAGAACGTTAGATGAATATCCATAAGGAAAATAAACACGAAATTAACATATTGACAAACTTTAATTGGTAAAGACTAACATTCGGATATTATGAATGCAAATTGTTACATATGTACTCTGCAATATGACCGAAATAATATGCGTTGACTTCAAATAAGTTCATACAATACGATCATGTTTATTCTTTGCTAAGCACAAACTGTAAGGAATCCACATAGGTCGAACTGTTCCAGAGTGCTTAACGCAAGATTAATGTTTGCACTTTATCTCTACCCTTTATTTCATACTATGTGCATCGATTTATGTATAAGAATCAATGCATCATCAAAATGCATTTGACAAGCCAGGCTAGATTAAAGCATGAAGCCCATTTCCATTGGCCGACGAAAACGGCATAGATTTTCTTAAAGTCTGTCGGTGCTGGCCACCGACTCCACGTCAGAGACACATAATCGGTGAGGGTGCAGTGGATACTGTGTCTTAGATGTGCATACTGATAGATTCATTGGGTGCCTGTGTTATTGCATAATCTTCGCTGAATTAGCCAGACACCATTATAAGTGCCGGGTCATTTCCATTCACCGATCTTGCGTCGATGGTTCCTGACTGCAGATCGGTGCACAGAAATCGGCCAATGGAAATAAGCCTATAGGGCTTCTTTTCCAGGAATCATGGTCTGCTGAAAAACTTATGCCTACGACAGTATAGGGTACAAGGAGACCTTATCCGAGGGTTATCGTTTTATGATATTCAAACCCATTCGCTAAGACAGTCCTAGCCGATGATAGTCATCCATGAGTCTTGAATAACGTTGACCCACATCATCCGTGGGTCTCATTGGTAAACAGAAAAGGTTCTTCATGTACGAACCTAAATAATCCAAGAAGCCCTGAGTCTTTCATACTTTGTACCTCTAGTTTATGTATGATGTAGATAGTTAACCAGATTACTCTAAGCAATTGAATGAGTTAGTTTTCCAGAAGAACAGAGAACTCATCGTGCCTCATTCTCATCAGGGGAGTGTCCCTAAAATAACATTTCCATGGCAAAAGGAATCTACGTCATTTTCTCGTATTGATTTTCAATTCCATATTTCTTTAGTCGTCGCAATATGGTGACAGTACCCCCGTTATACACCATTCGACCGCTAATGGTGCAGAGTTCTCCACATATGTATTTCTCGTGGATGGTTACTGAGATGGACATTTATGTGGGCCCGTCGATGATTGTAGACGACGAATGAGAAATTTATACCATGACAGTGACACCTATAGCAAATGCTGTTGATTGGTAGAAAAATAAAATTTTCTTCTAAAACGGTTAATTTTTTTTAAACTCTCCATGAAAGATGTTCAGAAGTTAAAACGTGCACTTCGTTGTTATTTAGGTGACAACTCCCAGAATGGATCTCCTAAATTTCACATATTGAAACACATTCTATGGTAAATATCTAAAAAGTACCAGTTTGAATTGTCTATGTTACATAGCAAACTTATTCTACCTTTGAATACATATACCTCATTTGCATAATTGAAAATAAAAAAGAAATTGGAGCTATAAACTATACTGCCAGGACCCCAAATTCTCTATTCTTTATATTTTCTCTTAAATCTCCCTCATTGTTGTGCAGGTAATGCTGGATATTCTAGTACACCTTTCACATTTATAGATATTACACACGCGAGAGATGTCCAGTCTTTCATTTGTTGATGAGTTTCTCATAACATCTAATTAAATCATGCACTTCTTGCCATCTGAATGATATAAGACTGAGCTTTGATTTGGCCTCATCTTACGTTATTTTTGCATTGTCTTACATGATGAGCGATGTAATATACTCAAATAAGAAAAATAGCTATGGTCAATTTCTTACTATTTGTGTAGGTGGTATTGAACTACAAATATATATGTCTAAATGAAATATTGGGGCTGGCTACCCATTTGTAGATGAAGAAATTACATAAAGCATAGGTTCACACACTTTATTTCAGTCAATCAGCATCAGAGCTTTACAAGTACACATACTGAACGTCCCAGTCAACTTGATATGATACAACAAGCGTTTTGTTACTGACCAATACTACTGCAGTACACCGTTTGGATATGGTATGTTACATTTGAAACAGAAATACATTGTATTCTGTTATTGGGCTGAAGTTCCTATGGTTTATACATGTGATGAGAACACTTCATCTGGCTTATCCCCCATGCCCGATCATTATCAAAGCATGAATTATCTATCATCTCTGTAACAACAAGGCACCAATGAGATTGTCAATAAACAAAAAATGTATTTGTTGTAATCGACGTTTTTGAAATATCTCAATAGTAAACATTCGTTACCTTGGATTATTTCTGAATTCCATAGACTTCTTAATAAGATAAAACAGTATACTTACAGACAAACGATATATAATCTCCCATCCTATATCATGATATAAAGAATTTCCTTTTCACTGAAACTTCAGATAAATGAAAGATCACAAACATTAGGGAAACATATCAATGATTATCATATCATCCTCGTATCTGGAAAATAAACGAGTAAGAAACGTCTACTGTGTTTCTGTTTTATGTGACACAGAAGAATACCTATAAAGAAAGCAATACATACAGATTTAATACAAGTTAGCAGGAGCAATTTTGAAGAGGACATATTTGTGACACTACCCCACCCCAAGGTTTAATCCTCATATAACTACGGAGATTCTATTGAAACAAACCACTATTACTGGATCCGCATTAATAATCTACTCACTGGCAATAATAATGGTTTCAGCCGTAGTGATAACACCTTGGGGTGCGAGTGACTCAGGACTGCACCCACCTCATAGGCACTGCTCCTATAGTGCAGCAACCCAGACGAACAAAGTATCTAACTATCTCATGCGAACACAGCACTTAAGTGAGCGTATATATATATATATATATATGTGTGTGTATTCACAAGTTCTCAAGCAACTGCCTGGACTGTGCTTCTCTCTCCTTTTTGGAACCCTGCAATGACAAATTATGTTGACAATGTTCTCAATACATCAAGCAAGAACGTGTGTCAAATAAGGGTCGACCCGCTGTAATAGACAACAGGAATAAGGCATCTGACGGCGGCCTTAATGAGCGCGCCATTAAAACAACCAAAATAACCCCTTAACCCTCCCCTTTAACATCGCATCTCCCAAACATTGAAAACAATCGACTGAAATTACTATGGGGCACTTCTACAAGTGATGATAAAGGGGAAAAACAGATCGCCATATCAGTATGGAAAATCTAAATACTTTCGGGGTTATGACTAGCCATTCTCGCCACGCAATTACCACGTTACTATTCTCTTGGCACTCTAAGGCTAGATTCGCCAACAAAGTTCTAATCCAAATCAATCGCACTCTTAGCAGATCTCAAGCTCAGCAGGCGAGTAAATCTTTTCTTTGGTATACAGTTACGCCTTGAGATCATGTCGTATGATAACTGGCCACTGTTAGATTAGAGGGCCTAGCAATGTTCAACTCTCTTCATAGATATTTTATGCTCTGGAGATTCTCCAAGCAATTTTTCAATGTGCTCCACATTTGTGTGATTCACAACAAACAGACTCGGCTTGGAGCGTGAAGCATACAAACAAGTATTGATATAAACATAGGATATATATACAAACTGGACAATAATTTCCCTTTTATCCATTGTCACTGTTATCATTCGTGTTCATATACAGTGTTTTTTTGTAATGTCAATTGACAAATTATTACGTCGACGATAATCCTTTAAAAACGTTTACAGTTATTTCTCAGTTCTGGCACACTAATTGTCACTGAGAGTACATCCATACCAGATTTAAACATCATGCATTCTCTCAGAGTCATCATGAGGAATTGAAGATTTTGCAAGGAACACCAGAGACAAAACATGTATGATGCTTGTCCCTGATAACACCAATTCTACGCCGGACTCCCAGCATGGACAATACGAACCTTGTATGAAAACACACCTAGATGGATATAAGCTCGCTCAACAATACGATAAGTCAGGGCAGAATTAGGCCCAGAACTCGCTGACCTATTCCTCCGTGTTTATCGATGAGCTGTACTAATGGATATACAATTAAGTCTCTCTATATATACAGTGTCATAAATACATCGTCCTCTGGTGGGAATCCGGCTGGGATTTATAGAATCGCGTGTGAAATCATACGCATTGTTCGCATACGTGTAGATATATGCGTTTCAAGTACTCTCTTTGATCAGTGATCGTAGATAATACAGAGTGTGGCAATCGTAATGATGTCATTCAATTTGACCGGCACGGCACGGACTACATTGGTAGGAATAGCGAGGGGCAGATGCGGTAACGCTTTGATATATATCACAAGTGGTTGGGAACATTATTATTCTTTGTAGCCATACTCATCTCCACCCTCTCCTGTTTGATGGTCTGGAATTCCGCCGGCGAGGTGCAGGATGCCATAAGCAACTGCCGGAACTTCCGATTGGTGGAGATGTAGATAATGAAATTAACTGAGGAGTTCGTGATGGCCAGCATATCCCCCACCGCTGTGTAGTAATAGTGCCAATGGCCGCAGTTCCTGGCCGACTGGTCCACGGCCGTCCACAGAATATGGTCAATAAATGTGGGCGTCTGACAGCTCATGAACACAAAGATCACCACAACGAGCACAAGTGTCACGTCCTGCTGGTAGTCGCCTTTCCCCATCTGTGCCCGCTTCTTTTGCCTCTTCTTCAGGGCCCTAATCAGCTTCATGTTCAAGAAAGCCAGCGACAGCAACGGTCCCCCGTGCATCACCAAGAAATACAGCACGTTTGCATAAATGATCCTATAATAGCGATTATCACCAAAGGCACTGATTTCGAATCCCTCATTGGTCTGATTAATGCCGACGCAAATGGACACCTTCTCGTACTCAAAGAAGCGGGGAATATTGTAGACGATAGAGAAGAGAGCAATGTATATGATTTGCTTTTTAGCTGCGGCTGTGCTGCAGAACGAAGACGACCGGAACGGCTTGCAGACAGCAATGTAGCGATTGAGTGAGACGAGAACAGTCAGCATAATGGTCCCTGTGTACGGGATCAGGTAGAAGGGCCACAGGTAAGCCAGGATGCCCATGTGAAGGATGTAGTAGTTCTCCAGGTAGCCTGTGTAGGGGAAGATGGCCGATAGGCAATACAGTGGGATGGCCGCGAGCAGGACGAGGGAGTCGGCCACGGCCATCGCCCGCAGCAGCAGCGCCGTGGCCGACTTGTTGGAGTCATGGAAGAGAACGGTGAAGGAGACGACGTTCCCGGCGAGGCCAAGCACGCACAGGGTGCCCACCACCACCGTATACACGGTGAAGTCAAACAGCGCACAACTCGACGTCACATTGAACGGATTCGAGTGGTTCGCGTAACTCTCGTTCATGCATTGCATGATGGCTAGCGGCTTGGCGGCGGCGGCTCGTCGCTAAAAAGGAAGAAAATGGATGGGGGTACATATCTGTGTGTTACTGTGGTCATTCACAGGGAATTCATTTCCTAAAACATTACATATGCATACTATATGTTGCCTACAATAAACCCTGGAAATTCTATCCTCTTACTTTACAATATGTCTAGCGATATAGGTATATTATCTTTATATAGCAACTGTAAATGATATTTTGGCATACAACTAGCAGAAAGAAAAAAGAAATATCGGAAGATTGAACTGGAATGCAATGAGTCATATCGTAGATTTAACCCTATTATCCACTAATCACTAAATAAGGACTTGTCACTATGGAACAAGCTATATGTATTTGAAACTTCTATATTTGGAGTCATTGAAGCCATAACAGTGCTCCTACCTACTCTTATTGAAGCTTATGTAGAGGGTCCTTTGACTTGACTAAAACGATAGTTTAGATGCAATTTATTGTACGGGAATTTTAATAATAGGTTCGTCATCATCACACTAGACGGCAATACCTTCGACCTACCAGACGCTTGGTGTCGCTTCCAGCTCCCCAATACCAATTATCCGCAGAAAAAATACAATAGATCTTGATCTAATTACAAAATTGTGAAACGGTTTTCGGATCTTTTCTACCCTTTGTGTCCCATTCAATTCAGTAACAATGAGTGCAGATTACTCAAGACCGCAACATCTCAGCTTTTCCCAGATCTACAATTTATTGCTAAGAACGAAGATAAATAGTATCCAAGTATCTACTATAAAATTCTACTATACAGAGTAGTATGTCATTATCAGACATATGATACGTTCATGAATAACATCTCTCCCACCTGAACATTTATCCACCATTTGTACTGTGTATTTAGCCGAGCAATACCTGTAAAACACTGCCAGCTGGTCGTGCAATCAGCTCCCTTGCAATTACTAGATCCTTCGGCAACTACTATTAGAGTCAACAAGCCCCGACTTTGATTCCCTCTTGAGAATTAAGTGAATAATCTTCACAACTGAAATGTTTCTACAGTCTAATTCTGATTGCTTGAGAAGGAAACCTGAGAGAGCTTAGGACGTTGAAGGTGAAGGACTAATATCAGTGATTCGCTGACATGGCAACATCATATTATCAAATAGTCTTGATCACCAAGGTATGGATTTCTGTTAATACTAACCCTTTATATCTGAAGTCCTATAAAAGAAAGGATAAAATTCTCAAAACCGTATGATACATAAAGCTTGATTGTGTATATTATGATCCTGCCTGAATATACTCGCCTTTCTATAGAGCGTTCATATTATAAGTCAGAATTCCTTTCATGTAAGTCCATCATGTTCCCATTATTTATTCCGAAAACAGGACCCCTTAATTGTTTCAGGTATGCCTATTAATCATCCATGCACATTGTGTTCCATCTAATAGCTCCTGATGGTCCCATGCCATTATTCTTGTCTACTCGTATGTCTGCCACTTAGTCCAACGCCATTTGTCTTTGTCTAAGGAATGGGGTGCTTTTATCAGTCCGTATAAATGCACTGCGGGCTCTCCTTCCTGATGCTTGCTGTGGTAAACAAGTTTGATGCTGAGCAGTGAAGATCCATTATTCTATTATAGTTAAAGGATGCATGAACATCACTGAAAGGGAATTTGGAATATGTATGAATATCGTTGTTTAATGTTGGTGGAAAGATTGAATATTCGTGATGGCATTCATTGATGTAAAATTTCAAAATGTCATACTTTGATACTCTACGGTTATTAGCCAAAACTAATTTTATTTTTGATTAAATGACGAACGCAAAATCGCAAAATCCTGTAGTACTTGTGATAGTCTGAATTATTGATGTACGGCGTGATGACACTCATACGTATTATACGGAAACTGGCTTACTTGCTTCGTACGTCAATAATTTAAGTATATCTAGTTCATACAGCCACAGGTATATAATAATATGATAAACAGAATGATAAGGATTCCGGAATTCCGGTTTTTATCTCGATGTAGGTATAGGAAGACAAAAAGAGAAATGCTTAGTGAGATTTGCCTCCCTGACTATCGGTTAAGTCGCAAATAGTATATAATGCACCCCACCTCCAGTATTTACCATGGCTACTTGTACAATTCAGATACTAATTCAACCTCATTATCTGGTTCATTAAAACGTATGGAAAGTTTATAGGAGTACCATTACATATACGACCGGTTAATGTATAGCCAATTAAGCGTTATTCTGCAAACTTTATTGAGACATTTTTATTCAATCGCTGTGCCTCCAATCAGCGATCCTACAAGTGTTTAAATGATGAGCGAATAAAAAGAAAAACATCAGGTTGGCGACATTAAAACCTCTGCTGCTTTCTTATGGCGCCCAATAGCCGTCTCCGCCCACAGTGCTCGGGTTAGGCTGGTATAAGAAAGGAGCATGAGAAAGCCTCAGCAGGCCGAGGGGTAATTACAAGACCCCCTCTTCCCCTTCGCAGGCTTCACTTTGCATGTTTTGCAGACTCTGCTAACGGTACAACAACATTGGGTCACAACCACGCGCTACACCAACTGCTTGTCTAAACGGAGCTCGGGAGATCGATCAACCTGCTCTCACAGAGACTGGTATGCAATTGACGAAAAACTCAGTTGGGAATAGCCAGCACACCTAACGGCCGCCAGGTGAAACCATGGAAGTTTGCCCAGTCATCTGAAGTAGTAATCAGTGCAGTTGTTGTTGTACAGCATGTTGTGAGGATGAAAGGATCATATATTGGCCAACCTCGTTATTCGCCCACTTTTTAGATCTCCGACCATAAGCGTTTACAATTATAATGCTACGAAGGTAATATGTATTATTACATACCTATGTGCGAATGTCAGTGAAATACTACCCGTTCACGGGGGTGTAGTATATCGTGACTACGGCCCACTATGGTGCGCTTCGTCTCACTGCAAGATTCTAACGGGCGTCTAGCCTAGTCTGTGCTATTCGATATAGTTCGGCCACAGTTAGGGCGTTTTCTCCTATTCTTTCATCGGGCCGTATTTTTTCATCAAATGACCGAGAACGAACACCATACGGGCTCAGTCACTACGGTTTCTTATTACTATACACCTCCTACTCGTTGAAAAATATGTTTTATTAACTTTTCTGCCCCTCAAAAAGCCACTGCTATTCACTACGGCCCACTGCCACAGCGGGCGCGAACATTATTTATACTACACCCCCAGCAGCGGGCAGTATTTCATACATGTTCGGCCATAGGTGTATAGTAATATGTATTCGACTTTCTTTTATCTGTTTAAGATGTTCTAAGACGTTCGCATTGATGGGACAGTGCAGCCATTCAAAATTCACATTTTATAATAGGAGTCAAAGAATAGGATACTTTATTGGCTGCTATGGAAGCCTACGGTAAAGGAGTTGAAAAGAGATTTTTTAAAGCAATCTAATGCAGCAACTATTGTTTCGTGCACTACTCTTCACTGACATTCTCATCCAACTTATCTTTTCATAATGTAGTTATATGTATTTTAAATCTGTTTGAAATGGCTATCAACTGATCTCAATAGCCGATTTCCACTTGATAATCTCTTTGAAAAATTCCTTTCAACGCAAGTTTACAATAAAGTAAATAAAAAATTCTGTTGTTGCCCCGTGATTTCCCCAGCAGTACATCTTACAGCGTCTGTGCAATAATGTTTTTATTTTATCGCCTCCTATGTGAAACACCTTATTTTCGGCTGTACGCAAAACCCAAAGCATAGGCTGTCATGTTTACACATGTGTACATATATATATATATATATATATATATATATATATATATATATATATATATATATATATATATATATATATATATATATATATCCGCAGAACCATATAAATTTGCATGTTGTCTCTTAATGCAAAGGCCTTACTTTTCACGCCCTTCAGGTTAGCATTTTCCTCTGGAGTCAAGAACAGTTGTCTCCGCAAACTACATTCTCCAGAGCCGCAAACATTTGAGGTCGAGTGAGGTTGGTGGTGGGTGTTAGGGCAGGTTAGAGGGTAGTGGGAGTTGCGTGAGCGTTGTGTGCAATCTGCAATCCCACCCTCTGTGGGTAGCAGCAGGAAGCTAAGCAGCCAACGTGGCGGTGACAGCCAACACGACAGAAACGAGAGCTGGACCTCGCCCTACCTGCTCTTACGTCACCGCTGTGTCGAGCTGTCGAGCAATACGAGCAGATGACGACCTTATTGGTTTGTTAAAGGTGCGTGCCCAGGCCACAGGACTAATAGCTTCTAACTTCCACAATGGCCTATCGAACCATGCTGTAATATGGGGTTAATGTGCCAGAGCTAGCAAGATAACACCCACAACCACACCAAGTATCTAATCAGCCGGGTCAACGTTACTGCATGGTCAGTAGCTATAGCTCTAATCTATTGCAAATTTGATTTGGCTAAACCTAATAACTGGCAAGGGCGCAGAGAGTTTGCATAGCGATTTATCGATATGACCGCTTCTATAAATATTATAGGTTTAACCAGTTTAGATATTCGATTGATGCGTACTTGTAAGCATACAGGGTTGGTTATTGTCATGTTGCCCAGCCTACCACATAAATACCAAGACGACTTCACTACAATAAAGAAAGATCTTAAGAAGGCCAAGGTGCAACCTATCTTTTTACTAGTCTTTGAGTGAGCGCCTCGGGAAGAAATCAAAGCTAAATGCAGTCTTTGTTTGGTAGAGATTATTACAGGGAATGTCACCGCACGGATCCTCAAAGACTAGTGGTCCTAACAAACGCTCCTCGGCATCCTTTTTAAAGCAAGGAAACGGTGACTTTTAGCAAGAGGCATTCATAGACACGTACCTACTGTATCATAACATAAATCCACTCCGATCAGCCACACTGGAGAGCAGGGGAAGGCGTCGTTTGAATATATGAAGTTTCTTTTCTAATGTCTTCAGAGAAAACATATAAGTCTCCACATTGTAGCAAGTGATTAGAGGTCCACGAAGAAAATTCTGACCAACTCACGTTGATTAGCGCCGGGTTTTCGGGAGAAATCTGCGTCAATTCGTTATAGAGATTGCGGCTCGAGCTGGCTCTCCGCGCGCGCTCTGCAATAGACTGGCGTTCCAACTGTGTCCAGCGGTGCCGGCGGCGTCTCACATCTGCTCCTTGGCTGTGGCCGTCCGCTGTACAGGAAATAGTCGAATCTGCCCAAAAGGATCCTCCCTACAAACAGACTCGTGATGGCAAACGTGGTCCGGTGTTAGTGCAAACCCGGTTGTCTGCTTCTATTTTTGATTGATCTCTTAAAGTTCCTTAGTGACACTGCCAGACGACACTGTACTCTACATCCCACACTGAATCGGGAATGATGCTGATGATGTTCTTTGCACAACCATGTATATGATACAGAACAGGTACATTGTCCTCACCTTGTTAAGATGCAGGGTCAGAATCCGAATGAAAAAGATACTTCTGTCCGCATGGCCAATGAAATCACCGCAGATCACCGGGTCTCGTCATAACAGATGCGGGACCTGTAGCAAAGTCCACCAGCAGGTCTCAGGGAGAAGCATTGGCAGCGTACTCTGTGTGTTTGCCTCTTTAGCGTTGTGGTGTTATCGTGGTCTAAACACACGACACCTTCTCGCTTAAACCTTTCTTTCACCACTGACCACAGCGCAGTTCTCCGGTCGCTCTTAAACTCATCCCATAGATCCGCGGGTGGATCATGTGGCTTAACAACCCGGTAACCATGGTGACTGTAAGAAGCCAGCGTTCCGTGTGAGGCGCCTAGAGCTGCTCATGTGTACCTCACTGAGCGACTCGCGACGAGTGGGCCGCCGCGCTGTGTGCCACCTGAACCAACGCGCCCTCACGCGGCGTGTGGGAGAACTACACCCGCCGGTGAAAGTGACCGCCCAGCGGAGGGAACGAATCTGATTGGCCCTCATTAAGTCGTAACCAAGTTAAACCGACCAACGGGCTGCCGGCTTTTGACCATAGCCGATTCTCTACCTGGTCACCAACATCTAGCCCCACGGGTGTGCTGAGTGCCCCAATGTTCTGTTAAGAGCCAGTCGTGGGCATGTTGTATGCACATGGCCCTCTTTTATTTACCCTACTATCTGTAAATGATATATCTGACTTCAATGTACTCCTCCCATCCTACCAGGACTGTACACTGTACATCCATATACATTTAAATTATTACCTCACACCCTTCTCCTGATGTCCTCACTGGGCTCCAAACAATGGTAATTAACTTCTGCGTTATGAAAGTCTCTTCACTCATTTCATGCAATTAGTACGTGGAGTAATTAACAACTACAATAGTATGTTCATCATGTCTGGCATCTTTGGTAATAGATATATCTCTTTACTGACAGCTGAGAGATTTGCCAATTGTATAACAGAATCGAATTTAGCGGAATCCATGCAAAGAAAACAGATATGTGCCCTTCCAATAAAGGAAGTTTCGTAGAATGAAACATTCCATGTGATTATTTCCATCCATTTCCATATTGATTTACAGTCGAACCCTGATAGCCGACTACCTCACATTACGAGCTACTTTGGTACTGTGATTCTGAAAATATAACGGGATGCTGCTTAAGCTACATAAATATAATTCATACAGTTGTGTCATACAAAGATGTTTAGTTTCCAATACACATTTCGATTGCTTTAGCACAGGTATCTCATGTATCATTATCTAATATAATGATAGGATGTCATATGTATCAATTCGTGTGTGTTTCATTGAATTTACAGTCCGATTTTAATCCACTAGGGTCAAAGGTCGAGTTATGTAATCAAATAATTCTCGGCGGTGCCGTAAGCACAGATAACATACGGCACTCATTGTCCGTGTTCAGTATAGTAGCGGCACTAGCACAGAATGATTAGAACATGGGTAGTTTATTGTGCTAAGTGTCAGGGGAACATCAACGTAATGCCAGTGTTGGGCAAGCAGGCATGATGATGATGCCCTCCACCCCTGCGCGGCCTTCAATGGCAGGAATAGGAGTCTGACTGCTCCAGCGTGCTGGCATTAAGTCTGCCTGATATCTAATGGCGCTACCCACGTCCCTAATGCTCAAATATATACATACCATGGTCTCAGAAGGTAACAAGTTTGTCTGGCCTTATTGTTTAAAATGTAATTTATCATATTTTGGAGATGTATACGCTTTTTAGGAGTGTAGTCCCCACACTTAGACATGTATTATTTACCAAATACATAGAAAATGCATAGGGAGTGTGTCCATAGAAAACACATCGGGAGTGTGTATCGGCATACCCAGCGCATATGGATATGTTATATGCTCCAGGGGGTCCATACGGAAAAACAGTGCCTACAGAAAAATAGCGCATAGCTGAAACTGATATCGACATGCCACTTGTCCAGAAAATGTGGACGATGAATACAATATTGCCTGTCTTCAGATAAAAGAGGTCGTATGCTCCTCGCAGCTGACTTAACGCAATATCCTCGTATACGCTCCGATATTACCTCGTGTCAACTCCTTGCAGCATACGGCCGCTGATATCTGAAACCAGTCAATATTGTGAATGTATGCTACATACCATGCTAGATTGCTCGCATGATTGGAGATAATCAAAAATTTGTCAGGTAAGGAAGCAGAGGTGATTTGAGGTTCTTAGGTCTAACCAGCCTACCGTGTTGGTATAAGGTGATAACTGATAATCAAGATCAATTTATCTCCCACAGAAACCATGTCAAAAAGTTAACTATTGACGTCAATCATTTAAAAGGATTGAGATGAAAGGTTAACTTTGATATTCCCTTAACAATTTAATGATATCAAAGAAACCAAATATCAAAGACGTAATGATAGGTCTGGGAGACAGGTGGAAAAAGAAAGCAATGTTTTCTTTAGTTGCATTTCAGACAGACATATGTACATAACCCAAGAGGTACACAGTCTAGAACAACTCATTTATGGGACCTTGAATGGGTTGGGGGGGAGGTAGAATTGCTCAAACTCTCTAATTGTTCTTCCAAATCAGTTGGAGGTGTCATACTTCTCCTAGTAAACCCAGGCATGATTGTTGAGGATTTTTTTTACTCATTGTGCAGGATTTTTGTTAATAAATTGAGTATAGATAAAAAGATTATACGGAAACTGGCTTACTGTCTTCGTACGTCAAAAATACGCGGTGAAATTATCGATCAGATACATCCCGATGCCGAAGGCAGAGGGATGTATCTGATCGATAATTTCACCAAGTATTTGATGTACGAAGACAGCCAGCCAGTTTTCGTATTATTATATACCTAAAAATGGCGAAATTATAGCTAGTCACGTGATCACATACCCCGTACGTCACAGTGTGACGTACGGCTATACATACGACATGGGTAGCAGCGGGCAGTATGTGTGGGTCATACGGCCATAGGTATATAATAATATAGTAATTGCAATACAGGCCAGGAGAACAAATTCAAACAATTAACAAGCTGAAAGAATTTCTTTATCAATTTCACATTTACTTATTTTTCGGGGGGGGTGGGGTTAACATACATTAAGACCCAATATGGATAGGGTAAATACAGAAACAAACATTACTGCTATTTAAAGCTTATAAACAAGAAGTACAAGGTTTTTGCAAACCTTTGAAGTGTCAGATATATGGAGAGAGACCAACCCAAATACAAAAAGTACAGTCTTCATAGGGCCTCACATGCTTCGCGCCTGAATTATTGGTATATTTCTAAAAACTTCAAAAACTGAATCACCCAGACATCTGCACCACTATATTAACAGATCATTCCCTACACCTCATCAGTTTGGAAAGGACAATTCACTGTAGGGGTCCAGACTATTGGAAGATGGATGGATTATTATTAGGAGACAGGGAATATACCTCACTGCTGTCTCACGCATTGCAACAATGAGACAAGGATAATTCTTTAATACAGCCAGACTTGAAATCTGATTATTAAATATGAAATCAAAAATAAGAGACATTACTATCAAATTTGCTAAACGTTAAAGGGACTGCCAGACAAGAGGGGAAAAAGGAACTGACTAAGAGATTGATAGAGCGGGAAGGACAGTCAGATGCAGAGGAACTGAATGAATATTACAAACATTTTAAAAAAAAATTGAATTTCAAGCAAGAAGAGAAGCACTTATCTGACGGGCCTTAAACTCACTCAGAACCCATTATTCAAAGAGAAACTAATGGGAACTTTCCCGCAACTGGTAATTGAAGGAACAATGGACCCCTACTGGGGCTCGGGTGCCAAACATGAACACACCCTGAACATGGTAAGCTTCCCGGGTAAAAACCGGTGTGGCCAGCTGTTGTGTGAAATAGGGAATGACTTCCTATCAGCCAGCACAAGACCCGAGTGTAGGTAAATACCCAGGTAAAAAATGGTTCTCATTGCAAACCACGGGACGGGTACTAGTCTCATAGTCAGTGATTCTAGGATTGGGTACTGTTTTGACTAAGGACGCACACTGCCCAATGTTTTCGACGCAGTAATAGTCTGTGGAGCCTGCATACTTGCTAGGAGGCATATGTCACGTCGAAATGAAGCAAGGCGACACCCCAGGCACAATACTATTGACGATGCTGTAAATGACATAAAGTACTCTATGCTACAGTCTGAACGCGAGTTAATGCAGGTCCGACCGCATTTGCACATTATTTTGGGGATTATCTATAGTATATATATATATATTTATATATATATATATATATATATATATATATATATATATATATATATATATATATATATATATATATACATACATGCTGAATTTTATAGCATGTACATTGCTGAATTCAATGTTAACTAAGTCTCCCAGATGGAGAAACACACCCTGACCAATACTGCATCTACTAATCTATAAAGTGGGCTAACAAGGAGTTCACGAAATGGTGTAAGTACCGTCAATATGTATGTCCACGTATTGCTCAAAGCATCCATATATGGACACGCAAGTCTCAAGCACTGAAGACCTTTTTGAAAGACTTTAGGACGAAGTACACATTTACAAGGATGAGAGTTTGATCTTTGAAATTGCTAGAAATAGAAATCGCAACCTGCATCTGCCATTCAGTTTATGCAAAATTCGATTGATAATCTGTAAACCAGATAGTCTTCTACGCTCATAAATTGTCTCTGCATTACTGAATCTGTAAATTAGATTGGAAATATATGTGATTTACGGTCCTCTGAGGTCGCTTCGTTGGCCCCGGCGGTGAACCGTGGCTGCCGGGAAATAGGTGTAAACGTAACATAAGAGAAATGATGTATATAAGATAATAAGCCACACATGATTGCAGAACTGAAAAATCTAATTAATCATCGCCGAGACCTAATGGACTCTCTTAGGAAAACAAGGAACAGTACTCTCTTGAATGAAGTATGTCGCACTACAAGGGAAATCAGGGGTAATTTAAAGAGGGAGAATAAATACTGTGGAGAAAAGCTAGAGGAAACTAAAGGGGATTCAAAATAAATCGGGAGTATGATTAACAGTATACTGAACTACAAAGGTCAAGTAGTTAAATGTTAACTTGAAGAGAATGATGAACAATGGGGTGCACAACCCCACGGGACTGTGTTCCCCAACTCCTCAATTAGCTACCCCCTCCTGGAAGGCCGTTGCCTCCCTTACAGCAGGCCTAAATTTTGGGCTCTCCATATACATGTATATCATTTAGGCCTTGTCTAACATGTTTAACTCTACTTTTAATGGTTACCATCTAAACAACAAAAATAAAGTGTTATTTCTACTCCAATATGATAGTTTGTAGAATTGGCAGGTTATTCTATTCTAATTATAGACAGTTAGAAGAGACCCCCACTCAGCTGGGTTGTGCAAATATTGAAATTACTACTTTGCTCAACGGTTTCTGGTAACCAGTCTTATCTCGGAGCCGGTCCCTGCATTTCAACGGAGCCCGCTGGTTTGTTCCTTCGATTTATACTCAAAAGCGCGTGGCAATAATTAAAAGATGCAATATTGATTTAATTAGATCTAATAGTAGGAAAACACCAAAATAGGAGAAAGTGAGATGTTTCGTTCAAGAGTTCGATCAATGCTGTGGACGTCACACTTCAAAGCTCAAGGACATGCAATTTATTGGTGATACTAAAACCGCAGTCAGAGCTCCTGGCTGCATATTTGAACAGTTAACTACTTGCTTGTAATGTCGATCGCAGAGACGAGACTTTGTTTTCTGAGCAGTCGATGTTAACATTCATAGATGCATGCCATTACGATTCCATGTAAGTAGACTGTAAATACGCTAGAAGGAATTCGTGATATATGAAGCCTTTCGATCAATTAGGATTTGGTTCTACATGTCTTTTGCATTTGGCCGTAATCGTTTGTGCCAGCGAGTCGCAGTACGTGATATATAGGCCTTCAGGCTAATCTGTAATCGCCATATAATACACATAGACAATGCTCAACATTTGCAAAGAAACACACCATGTATTGTAAATCCGAAACTCTACTTCACAGCTGCATATTTCAAAATATAAAAAACAGTAGAATATATCATTCATTATAATTTGCACGGCTCTTTTCTTCACTCTCCTAGCAGATCTTTCGCGGTGTTAGCGCTTTCTTATCTCTGCCCCGACCCACTGACGTCATATGCTGGTACCCCGGGTATCTACTAAAGACAGTAGGGACCAGCTAACACTTCAGATTCAAAACAAGACAACTGTCAAATGTTATAAAAGTCAAACAACTTATATATCTTGAGTTGGGAAATATGGGGATTGTTAAAGGAGCTTCACAGACAATCCAGTTGCTTCTTCTTAAGATTTTAACTACTTTATGATGTGAATCCACACTTGATTAGACTGCCCCTTCGAGTGAGCACATGTATTAT
Source organism: Alentia gelatinosa (assembly GCA_950022655.1). Taxonomy (NCBI): domain Eukaryota; kingdom Metazoa; phylum Annelida; class Polychaeta; order Phyllodocida; family Polynoidae; genus Alentia; species Alentia gelatinosa. The sequence continues at coordinate 47,912,126 of OX465579.1, read as the reverse complement.
TATGTTGACAAACAAAAGTAATTTAAATTCGTTTAAATTAGTACAGTTTGAAACAATATCACAAAAAATGCCGCAAAGTCACTACTAAAAGGATCGTATCAAATATAATATTTTTACACAGACGGCAAATATTCGGGTCATTGTATGTCTATTTTTATGTGAATTACTTCTTCTTGTTTATGCCACATGTTATCTTGATAAAAAGAGAAAGGGATGATGACAATTTTATATGCTGACCGACATTCAAGGACAGTGACACAGAATCAATGTAACAATAAGAGATACAGTGTAAGCCCTTGTCATATAAACACGCTGACATCTTTTGTTTAACGATAAAACTTCAGAAAACCATTATGAATAATCCATGCACCAACTGCTTGAATTAACTTCACTTCTGCATATTCAAGTTAGACATAACGTCCGCTCGCCACTGCAACTGTGACTATTCAGGGAGTGATGACAGATTACAGTTAGGACACCGACTTACGTTGTCAAGGCTCAGGTGAAGGGTTGTTATTGTATCAGGGACGTTCGTCAGTTCCGACCGTCAAAGACTGTCAGGAGGTAGGTTGAAAGCAGCCGGCGGGAGGTAAAGTCGATGAAAGCAGAATGATGCTCAGGTGGTCCTCATGGAGGAGGATCTGATTGGGAGCAGTTCGTCGAGCCAATGACACAAGTGTCTTTATCAGTAGCATGGCTTATCTCGTCAAGGTCGGACCTATCCTGGAGACTCTTCCTACCCAAATAGAGTTATTCAAACAGGAGTGATTGAGGAGTTCATATTTTATTATATTCTGATGTATCATAAAGTGTAACGAATATGTGTCCGTGCCAACATAAGAAAAGTATATTTCTTAAAATAGGCAACTGAATACTTTGCGCTCTCTAATTTGTGCAATTTTAAGAACAATATTGAGCACGGACATGCTGAGGGGGTTTGCAAATCAAACAGCGTACTGAGTTATTCATGGGCTTTACTTACTCGCTAACTTAATAGCATGCAAGGCATTTGATACCGTAAACCATGAAATACTATTACGAAAACTTCATATTTATGGAATCAAAGGTAACATGTTTTCTTGGATAGAAAATTATTTAAGTAATCGATCTCAGCAAATTTTTGCGAATGGTATTCTCTCTGATAGTTGACCATTAATGTATGGAGTGCCTCAGGGTCCATTCTTGGACCCCTATTTTTTTCGATTATAGGTTAATGACATTGTTAAGGTTTTAACAAATACATAAGTACATCTGTATGCTGCTGATACTGCTGTGTATCTTCATGGTGATAATCCGGATATTATGTATCAACTTTACAAGATAAATAAGAAATTATTGCACGGTGGTGCAATGAGAACAAGCTCACGGTTAAAGTACATGTCTTTTTTTTTTATCTCGACATAGAATTTCAGCAGTGCATACCATACCGGCTTTTTTGAATAATCAGAATTTCGAGAGGGTATTCCATTTCAAATATCTAGGGTTTGTCATGGACCAATATTTAAATTTCAATAAATATGCGGAATATACTCTCAGAAAAGTATCATCTAAATTATATATATATTCTAAATACAATACGTAAATATTTGAATAGAAATACAGCCATCAGGTTATGTAACACTGTGATACTTCCTTTTTTTGATTATGGAGATATTTCACTTTCTGGTTGCTCTCAAATTTTGGAAAATCAACTCCAAATTAAACAGAATACAGGGCTTTGATTGTGTTTACAATGAGATAGTAGATCAGATGCTATTTCTCTTCATAAAGATGCAAAAGTGCCATTATTGACAAATCAAGTCGAAAGGCTTATATCAAATTATGTGTTTAAACAACAAGGTTTTTTGGGGGTTTTTTTTACGTGTTTATTCAATTTCTCCCTGGAGGGGAGTTCTTCCAATTGTACATGATGCGCTCATAACTTTATATTTTTTTTAAATCACATTATCGCGCCATAACAGTGTGCGTATGAAAGGATGAAGATGAAAGATGGTAATGTAACTAGTGCCAGGGGCTAGCTACCTCTCGGCCAGATCTAACCACCGGTCCAATTACATACCTCACAAGTTTTGCTTACACCACTAAACATCCTACTAGTACAACCAGACAGGTATCACATGTTTTTAATAGCCCTTTTAAAGTCCATTATATTGTTTGACGATTGGACCTCCTTTGCCAACTTATCCCATAATTTGGTACCTCTAAAGAAAGGCCCCTTTTCGTATTTGCTTGTCTTAAGTCTTTTAACTTTGAATTTTTTCTTACCTCCACTTCTGGTACTTACATTGTGATTCATTAACAATTTGTCATCCTTAGACAGCTTATACATTTTTCTTAGTAGTTGGTTATTACAGCGTTTATCTAAGTAGTCGATCTCACATTTTATATGAAGGGTTGCTACGGACATTCTCCCTACCCATCCACCAAGTATTATTCTAAGAGCCCTGTTCTGTGCTAGTTGCAACATCGTAATGTCTTTCTTGTTCCCTCCATCCAATATAAAACCACAATATTCAAGTATGGGTCTAATTGTTACACAGTAGATCTTTTTGGCTACTTCCCGACTTATTGAATTTCTTATTTTACGCAATTTAAATAATTTGTTATTAACCTCCTTGAGTAATTTATGAATGTGCAAACCGAAATTTAGCCCCTCATCTATTATTATCCCTAGGTATTTATATGATTCTTTCGAACACAGTATCTCTTCATGGCATCGAATGTCTAATTTAGGTACATACTTCTTTTTAGTAGGAGGAATAAACCAACAAGTAACAGTTTTCTCTGTGTTCAGGTTAAGACCATTTACGTCGTTCCAACGGGCAAATTTTTTAACATTCTCTTCTAATTGTTTTTAGCTACATCGGGGTTAACACTGCTACTATATATAACAACATCATCCGCGTACTGTATATATTTTACACCACTTAAGCTATTACACATATCGTTAGCAAATATTATGAATAATAACGGCCCTAACATGGACCCTTGGGGCACACCCGTTTCAACATTAACTACATTAGAAATTACTCCGTTTGCAATTACCTTTTGTTTCCGGTTTGCCAAATAGTTTGTTAGCCAGTTAATAAAATTTAATGGTAGCTATGCTAATCGCTCCATTTTAGCTAAAAGTAGACTATGGGGTACAGAATCGAAGGCTTTGCGCACATCGAAAAACAAGAGGCCACTGCTTCCCCATCATCTCTTTTATGATATAAGTCTTGCAGGAATCTAAAAACTGCGTCCTCCGTTCCCATTCCTGGGTGGAAACCATATTGAAATGGTGTTAAAAAATCATTTGCTATTAATAATGAGTAGATATGTCCAATTACAATTTTTTCTTGTATTTTTGAGGGCGTTGGTAAAATTGATATCGGTCTCCAGTTCGGAATGGGTGTTATCGTGCTTTCTTTCCATTTAGTAGGTATAACACTCACAATGAAGGATGTATTTAACAAATGTACAAACTCTTCAAGGAGGATCAGAAGGGTATGCTTAATAACACTACCCGATACGTTTTTGATGCCAGAAGATTTATGTTCTGAGGTCTCAATTATTAATTTACGGACATCATTTTTATTAGTAGAAAGGCTCATACTATCCATATTTTTTGGCATACTTGCAAGAGTGGTGATTAGGTCCATGTGGCCATCCAGATCACATTTCATAAATAACTCATAACCGATTTTGGAAAAGAACTTATTTACATAGTCGGCCGTGTTTTCTGTTGGTATCTGCTCACCAGTTAGTGTGTCCGTTAATTTTTTTTTTTTAGTTTGTTTATTTATCCTGGAGAGATTTAGGCTCTAGGCCTGTCTTACAAAATTCCAGCTTAATACAGCTCGTCTATCAGACGGTATGTTGACAATTACAGTTACAATGTCAAGTCGTCGTAATCATGATCAGCATTCAAAGTGGTACAAAGTACCTAGGCTTATGGCATCGTCTTAGTGGTTAGTAAATGTAGACATGGTATATGGTAATGAGATGATTATATATTTCTTGGTCATTTTCTGGACATGCCCTAACATTGACCATAGACATAGATAAATAATGTCTTCATTGTTTCTGGGCTAAGCAGTTGCAGCAAATAGAGGCTGCAGGTTAGCAAGTGGTTAAGAAGTTTATAATAATATTTGATATTATATCTCATGTGTGGGGGGGGGGGGTGCCTCACTTTGCACCCTTCTATATTTCTTAAAAGGTATATAAATGTTCAAGGGGGTTTACCTAGTTAGATTTTAGATAGCTTCTCAGTTTTTCCCGGGTGTCTAGGGCACGCACATTGAGTGGCAGATTATTCCACAGGTCTGCAGTCTTATAGAGTACGCTTTTTGTGTACTTGGTGAGATTAGGCTTACTTTTTAGTAGCAGCGCCTGGTCATGGGCCCTAGTACGGATGTTCCTTTTGTCTATGTATTCATCAGAGTCCTTTCTCTGGTGAGCTAACATTATCAAATTGTTTCGTCTCCGTTCAGACAGTTTTTCTAGCCTATATCGCTTATGAAGTTCATCATTGTTTAGTTGTGGCCACTTAGAGTAGGCTATGCGTGTACATTTATTCTGTATAATCTGTATTTCATTAGTTAGAAATTTCGATGCACCATGGTAAATAATATCGCCATAGTCACAGTGCGGCAATACCATGTGCTTGTACAATCGGATTGCTGTATCTTCTGTTATACACTGTCGTATTTTGTTCAGTAGGTAGGTTTTGTGATTTAGTGTATCTATGGTTTTTAGCAGATGTTTTCTAAGATCCAGCTGCTGGTCAAGTATCATACCAAGGTAGGTATATTGTGAGACTTCAGGGTGGGTGGTTCGAGCTTTATTTGTTTTATCTTACTTTTGGTGGAAAAAATCATGAATTTGGTCTTTGAAATGTTAATTGTTAGTTTATTTTTTTCACACCATTTACTGAAAGTATGTAGGTCATTATAAAGTAAGGCTCTGTTTTCCTGCGAGTGGTTTACATTCTTTCTATAGAGTACTGTATCGTCAGCATATAGTTGTATATTGGAGTTAGTTAGCATGTTTGCAGAATCATTTATATATAAAATAAAGAGAAGGGGGCCCAGGGTGGAACCCTGGGGGACACCATGGGTGATTTAGTTATATTTATAGTTATATTTGTTAAGTTTATTAAGGAGTATGTTGTGGTCTATGGTATCGAAAGCTTTTGTTAGGTCAATAAATATTGCATCAGTAGAGTAGTTATTGTTAATATTAGTGAATAAGTCATCGGTGAATTTAGCTAGGGCTTTAGAGGTTGAGAGGCCTGGGCGGAAACCAAATTGTTTTTTCGAGAGAATGTCATGTGTTTCTAAGTAATTGTAGATTTGTGTGTGTATTAGTTTTTCTATTATTTTACTTGGTAGAGGTAGTATTGAGATAGGTCTGTAGTTATTAACGTCTAGTTTGTTACCACCTTTGGGAATTGGTGTTACTACTGTTGCTTTCCAAGAATTGGGAAAAAGTTTACCTGCTATTGAGAGATTAATAATAAAGGTTAGATGATAGGGTAGCACTAGGAAAGTATCTTTAAGTATTTGTGTTGAGATATCTAGGATGCCTGAGGGTTTTTTAGTATTAATATTTTGCACTAATTTTATTACTTCATCTTCATTTACTGTGTTTAGTTCCAGACTTCCATTTATTTCCGGGTCAGTCATGTCCCATGGTTCATTGTGGTCTAGTGCTAGCTTACTACCAATGGTTGTAAAAAACTCATTAATATGGGCAGAGACTTCCTCTTCGGGTATCTCTCCAATCCCATCTGTTTTTATCAGGTGTATTTTATTTGCACCATTCTTTGATGGTGTGATAACTTCTTTGACATTCCTCCAGAATGTTTTTGGGGTTTTCTTATTCTCTTCTAGTAGATTGTTAAAGTAGTCATGTTTTGCTCTTTTTACTTCAAGTTTAGTGTGGTTTCGCATTCTTCTTGCTATGTTAAGATCATCGACATGTTTTGTCTTTACCGCTTGCTTCATGATGAGGTCTTTCTCTCTAATTAATGCAAGTAGCTCGGCTGTCATCCAGTCTGCTTTCTTTCTTTTAGTCTTAAAGTTTCTAATGGGACACATGGGATCCAGTAGTTTTGTTATTTCGGCAATCATTTTCTGCCATGCATCTTCCGGGTTATTTATCATCCATAGATCATCCCAATTATTGTTTTTTAAAAGTATTGCATATAGTTCCTTGTCGTAACCTCTATAGGTTCGTCCCGTAAAACTTAACGGTATATATATCTTCTTTTCCTTTCTTATCGAAACATAAATCATTAATATACATGTTTACAGGTTGTAATAACTCAATCGTGCAGAGAGCCAGGGCCATTCGCTCCTGCAATTATATAAACGGTTAATAAACCAAAATGTAATAATATTGGTCTGGAACTCTCTATAAAGGTGCTACATTGTGGAATGCCCTACCGAGTGAAAAAGAAGTATCTTGATAATTATGATGCTTTTAAATTGTATATGAAAAAGAGCCATATCTAAATGGTATTCTTATTAATATCAACTTAATATAGATTGTATTTCCTCTCTGGAGGTAGGTCGATGTGTTGGCCCAGACTAGGGAAATCCTCTATTCTGTTTTTTTTTTAATGTATTTGAATCCTTCTCGCAAGATATTTTGAATGTTAATAGGGTATCTTGCTTATATATTTTCGGACCAATTGTATTTGTATGTAGACTGTATCTGAGTATTGTATAGTAACTGACCCAAGGCTAAGCTGTGGACGAAACTTTATTTTTTTACATTTTTTAAACGTCAAGTTGAAATATGAAGTGTAAACATGGTATAGGTTATACATGTTATACATTATAAAAATTCGGTGAGAGTTAATGAAAGGCAAACCTCACAGACAGGAACTGTCACTGCAAATAGACAGCCATAGAAGCCTGCAAAGCCCAAGTGCCGAGCTTCTGGACATCGTAGGTGCGACAGCTCTATAAGACACCCAAGTATGCACAGGACACATATCCACTGAGCCTGATACATGATTAACTTGAGTGGGGTTGGCCAAACCTTGCTAACATAACCTATAGGCCACCCGAAATCCAAAAGTCACACAAATTTTCATCATGGTATGAGCCTAAACGTGACCTCCACTCACCCAAGTGAAGGCCTGAGGACATGTGAATTTGTGCACCCTCAAAGTTGTAGGCACTAGCACCAATAATACAAGAGTAATCCAATGCTTCCTTATCTCTCCAGAAACTCCTCGGAGGGAACAAGTCAGGAAGAAACATGTGCCATGCCCCCTTCAATTGGAGCCACATGGCTGGACAAGCGCCCAGAAACACACACTCTTGATCCATAAAATCAGACTCCGGGTGTAGCTCTGGCCATGTTGTTGGCCGCAGATCTGCCCATGGTCCATATGCTGTGGGGGCTGCCGCCCAGGCCGCCACTGCCGCCTCACGGCGGACCTTGATCCTGCAGTCTCCGAAAGTGTGGGGGTGCTGGAGTCTCAGAACAGCATGGCAGTAATCGCAGAAATGGTCAACCATGCCTGTTCCAGGAACGTGCACAGCTTGAAGAGTGCATCCTTTCACAGAATTGAAGGCCGTGCAGGGGGCGTGTCCCGAGTTTGACTGATGGGTCTTCCCTTTGTGCTTATTCGTGCTGCCCAGGCCGTCTTGGTCATGTGACAGGCGCCCGCTCTCTGCTCTGGACATAGCCATGCGTAGATGTTGTATTTTGCTAACAGAGTCCCAAACCTGGGGAATCTGGCCTTCTGTAAGACACAAGAACACCTCTTTGGTAAGCCACACCCACTGCCCACCCATTATGTGGGATCCAGGGGTGAGCTGAATGCATGGCGGCCCTGGACGTTTACATGACCCTGTTGGCAATGGCTGAATACATAGAGGCTGCAAGTCCTGGCATTAATTCCGTTCCTATTTCAGGTGTCTTGGTTGTTCCATCATCCATCCTGATTAATTTTGAGTGCTGGGGAGGATGCATAGTATCAGTTCATGCCTCTCCCGGACCGTTCTTGCTTCCACGGACCTGCCCAATCACCACTGACAAAATGGCCTCTTTCAAACTCTCCAGTTGAGCTTGAATGAGATCTATGTGCTTCTCCCCTCCAGTCACTCTCCCCTTGCTGTCTGGAGAATTTTTCATGCAGATTTTATAGGCGGCATTTTTCTGATGCTTGTGAGGCCTTGAAAAGGTAATCCAAAGCGATAAGGCGAGGAACGTAAAAATAGGTTTTCACAGCTGAGACAACGGGAATGAACTGGTCACATGGTGAGACAGCTCAGGGCATCCAGGAAAGAGTTCTCTTGTTAACCCCTAGATGTCTTGGCAAGCAGTGCAGCGCTTAATGAGAAAGCTGCCTCTGCCATTAATTCTCACAGGTTCGTCATAATAATGAGATACTAGTTGTACAGAGCAGACTCTAAGGCTAGATCTATGTGTCAGGTTGTTATCTCAAATATCAGATGTATATCATTATTATTTTGTATATAACACATATGCTAGAAGAAACTAGCAACTAATATAATTTTTCAGTGTACCATGTATTCTGATATATCAATTATTAGCTGCCAACATGATTGGCGTTCTATGATAACATTTTATAGACTGAGTCCATACGCAAACCAGCATATCTGTGCTGATCGGACCCAGTATAAAAAAAGAACATTATAAAAGAGATTATTCTCATATATCAAAAGCAGATTGCACGAAATCCCAATACACACCCTAAAAATTGATACTGGTAAATGCACAATGTTCAGGCCATACAGAGAAAAATAAAGTTGAATAAAGGAATGATAATAGGCACAAAACAGGAAAAACGGGGTGGCAGACGATGTGTGTGGTGGGGGCGGGGGGGGGGGGGGGCAAGAAACGGGAGGCGGGAGCGGGAAGAATGAAACATGAGGTAAAAGGCGGGGGACAAGAGGCCCAAGGCGGGTTGTGAGAAACTGGAACCAGGTGATAAGGGGCGGGAAATGTTGAGGCCGGAGACTGGAGACGGGAAACAGAAGGGGTATGCAGGAGGTTGGAAGCTGGAGACGAGTTGAGAGAAACTGGAGAATAGAGGCGTAAGGTGGGAAATGGGATACGGACGCTATGAGAAGACGGGTAAAATTAGAGATGCGCAAGACGAGTAATTGTAGGTGGGGGACGGGGGAGGTGGGAAAGCGAAGATGGAAGGTGGGATGTAGGAGTGGGAGACGGAGGCCGGGAAGACGGAAGACATAGACGGTAAGGGATACTGGAGGAAGGAGGCAGTGGGCGGAAGGGTAGATGGGTGAGGCCGGTGAGGGGAGCAGGCACGGTCAGAGCTCATTGGATAGAGAACAGAGAGGGGTACACACGCATTAGGACACCTGTCCACTCAGGTGTGGAGAGATAAGAACAGGGCCCCATGTGCAACAACAAATCACATCAAGTACCCACAACGGGCACCAGGAAGCGGGTTACTGATGCGCCGTCCAGTCCACTGGGGAAAGAAATATATATATATATATATATATATATATATATATATATATATATATATATATATTTGTACGAGGGAGTAGGATACAAGTAATAGAGGCTTTATTCGAGGTAAAATAGACAGCTTGTAAAAAATCCACCTTAGTACAATCTGTAAAAATACACCGAAAATGCTAAGATTGAAAATATGTGTTGGTGGTCTATTAACAGCGAGCTGAGTGGCCGTTAGTGCAGAGCACGGTTACGTCATAGAGGGCGTACCCATAACATTAGCCAACAACCCATATAACCAGGATACCTAGCACACAGTAACAAATTGTCCGTGACCAGAGATCTGATCATGGGAAAGTATTCAGTGACAGGACAAATGGGCCCCTCCAATATAGGTGTTGCCGTTCAGCGCCGCCTTACGGCTCACTGCCTAGATACGCGGCCGCTCGGACAAACACGGCCTAGTCCGCCCACATGCCCATAGAGCCACACAGTATCACACCTAAAGTGTGAACAGTGGGTGTGATTACAGAAGTGTTGTTTTTCGACAGATTGAATTGTTAGAGCAAACTAGGGTATTGTATCAACGAGTCTGAGCTGTCTAAACTTTATAGTTTATAATTATCTTGGTTCTAACTTGGAAAAAGATAAGCATATTATAGCTAGGCATGGCAAGGTATTAATGTGTATTCAATTTCGGTGATCCTATGTTATCTATGCTATATCTAAAGTATTATTGAGGCAATATGCATGTATGAGACATCAAATTTGAGCTGGGATACCATAGAATGCGATGCAATCATTATTATTTCTCTGGAAATAATGTACAAAGGTATTCTGAACGTAATACGCTCATACATTGCGTGATCCAATGGTAAAGAATACGTTGCCAGGTGAATGTTTGGCTTCAGCTGTGGGGTAACTAGGCAGATAAGGTGCGACACCGGCCTACGGAAAAAAGCCTATTCATATAACTATAATAAATTATATTATGACACATGTATCCACCCTTGAGAACCGCACACCGACCCATTCCCGAAAGGAACGGGGAATCCTCTCAGGGGAAATAATTTGTACTTATCTTCTATGTATATATACAGACTGCAGCTGCAGATAGAAATTCTGTGAAGTCACACGCAGATAAAACACAATCGATTTTCCTCTATGAATATTGTACCTCGCTGTGCGTCAATAAGAAAATGAAATGGCATTCTGGCTTTCAGAAAGTGGAAAAGGAATCCACATATACATGTACATTGTTGGTTATATAGGCTTTGTCGGCATCCCTCTGGAATACTGCTCTACTACTGTATATTTTGGTTATCCTACTTTTGTAGTCGTTCTGTCTTGTATTGTGTGGCTAGTCATCAGTCTCTCAGTAATGCACTAGTTGGACCGAAGCCACAAGGGCCATTCAGATAAACAGACAACTACAGTTTGTTGTGACGGTATATCCATGGTGTACATAGACAATAATCGATGGTTTTATGGACAGGTGGCCGTAAACCACGAGACGTTGTCTCGAAATAATACACAGGCGTCAGCGAATTTATTACCAAGTCAACCTTGAGTGGTTTACATGGGTAGTGGTTTACTATCAAGGTTGAGACCAGTTAGATACGCCCATCTTAGAGACTATCAAAACTATGTATATATACTCATTAGCTCGTATGTAAATAGCGGTAAACTATTTTAGTTTATTGGATTATGATGTCTTAATTATTCATATAGGCGCGTTTAGTATACATAATAGTGCCATTGTTCATGATGTCTGCTACCTTCTCTGCTTGAACGACAACACAGTTATTTACCACTGTCCTCTGAGGCACTGAATTTTTCTATATGGGCCTTTGGCTTGATAAATGGATCAAAGAATGAAGGCTAATAAGGTATAGCTACACTACATTCATGTAGATCAGGAGGACATAATAGGTTTTTGTAATATTCAGGAGTTTCTGATGGACGTGGAGGTTCAACATTGATCTCAGCGGAATTTGAAATGAGCTTAATGCATGATGTGGAACTCTCCTGACGTGTACATTGGAGGCAGGATAGTCACGATTTAAACTGGTATTCAGATGGTTTGTTCCAATTTTACTACAACAGAACAGGTAAAACACAGAAAGGTAGAGAGAGAGAGAGAGAGAGAGAGAGAGAGAGAGAGAGAGAGAGAGAGAGAGAGAGAGAGAGAGAGAGAGAGAGAGAGAGAGAGAGAATTTTACAATTTTATCACTACTTAAATCGAAAATCACTGGTGATTAATCATTCAATGTATAGACCTAAGAGTTACGTTGCATAGAAATTAGTGTAGACTATTGTTTCCTCTGGAAGGACTATGATCTCATACATATCTATCGAATGTAACCTAAGTTGTTAAGCCTATTTGTATTGTGTGTGTGTCTTTAGTGTCCACCTAATACAAAGTATCCATAGAAAACACATAGGGGGTGTGTATGGACATACTTGGCGCATACAGAAAAACAATGAAACAATGAATCCCCGTGTAAATGGACACCCTGCGTTCCGGGCCAAAGTCTCCGTCAACACGGGGTCCCGCTTATGCGGTATTTTCAGGTTCATACTGGTTATACATGAATATCCTAAACATGTATTCCTATAATATAAGTATACGCCCGCTCCAGGCCGCCGGCGACTGCTCCCCCCCCCCCCCTCTCCGCACCCAAGACCAACCCAGGTTCGTGCAACAACCTCCACACACTCCACACATTTCTATTGTCTAACCTGTGTTGGTGAGACAATTGGATTTGTCGATATACAATAACTGCATATACAGTGATTGTCCACCTGGCGCCTATGCTGGGTTAAATGCATTTCCGTACCGAAATAACTGTCCGCTTACGCGGGGTTCCTGATTATGCAGGGTGTTCACTTACGCAAGGTTAAATCAAACATCTAATAGAGCGACAAATTTCTATTCTGAGCAAAAGTATCCACTTACTTGGGGTGTCTGTTTGGGGTGTCTGTTAGGTGGAGTTGTACTGTATGTATATCTATATATGTATAAATATATGTTTTATTCTCATATAAATCACCTTGAAAGTAGGTGATCTTCCATTACAGGATTAAAAAATCCAGGCCAGTTAACTTCAGTCCAAGGTATTATCCAGAGTCACACACAAAATTACACGAAATAGCGATAATTTTGAGTGGGAACATTGTAAAAAAAAAAAGATAAAAAAAAAGAATAGTATTGACAGTTCAGTATGCAAGAGATACAATCAAATATGTTTTTAGAAATACAAATACAATGGGGCTATCCAGGAAAATTTCCGATAATAAACCTGATCGAAATTCCACAGTGTTTACACTGATGCTTTGATTGCAAATGGAGAGTAGGCCTATATGCATTGGGGCTGAGATTATTATCATCATTATCTTCCTCGGTGATCCGAATGTCTCTAAATCTATCAATTCGTTCTTTACGCATGAACGTTATGAGTAGTTCTGTCGTCCCGTATCGAAGGGTTTGGGTTTTAGTGTAATGATGAAGTTGATATAGTGTGAGTGCCATGTCATCATCTTTCAGAAAAATTCTGAGTGTCCTGTATATATTTAAGCAACAATTGAATAAGTTCATCCACTAGATAGTTTTTATCGGGTTTCATAATATCGGTTCCGAAATGGAATATTTATTTCTTCTCAACTTGTTACTGGTACTGATTCATATAATAAACTATAATGCTTTATTTCCCTTCATCCTCACTGGTCATATGACTCAGCAATAGGTCAAATTGGTAACTTTCTCATGTTATTTTACATAAGCAGATACCTCTTTATTGCTGTTTTGAAGTGACTTTTGTCTAATCGCTACATATCACTAGTTAGTAAATTCCATATATGCATTCCCTGGTATAAAGGACCTGTACGATACCGTTCTGTCCTTGGTCTTTTAGTCTTGATTATTATTTTTGACTAGTTCTAGTTCTATCGTTTTGTTGGACTTTAATGTTCTCGTCATGCCCGCATATATATATCTATGAAATCCTCAGATGACGGATCGAATATGCAGGTCAAATTTCTCTTACATCAGAACGAACACCTTCCCCTTAGTTTGCCATGCCATCCATTCCTTCATCCACTAGACGCATCCACTGTCCAATCAAGTCGGGAATGGCAGTTATTTCGTTATCGCCTGGCCCAATTCATTTTTTTTCTACTACTAGATCTATATATGTGCCCCAGGGATTGCTGAAAAAGAGCGACTATGGTAAAGAATCTTTCTGATATAGTTAATTTTACCTGCAATTAATTTTGCTTTCAGTCAATTGTATTGTATCTATATGATTCCCTTAAATGGTTCAAATCTGTATGCTATTCAGTCAAACTACAGACGAGTCATTGTTGCAATGGCGCCAAGTTAAACCAAAGATATGGTTGAGAATCCGACTCACACTGCGCTTGGAGAGTGCATCGACGGCCGCTTGTGGCGCGAAAAATAAATCCCCTACCACAACATGTTGTCCAAAATGGCGGACGATGGGGATGTAAACTGGAATGTTGATCTGGAAGTAAGCCTATTTCATGCAATGAGGAGGCATAAACCAGTCGGTAAGTCGTTTGTTAATGTTTTGTTATTGTTTCAAAAGGGCGAAAATGTATCTTTACCTGTGGCGTCCTCGGGAACGCACACTATTACTTCACGAAGGTGTAAACAAAACAGTACTCAGTAGCCTGCCGGCGAGTGCTGCCGCTGCGTTGGGCGAACCCTTGACTTACAGTTATACATCTGACAGTTCTGTGTGCCACACTTATTTCACGTATAAATCATAATGTGACACTACATTATTATCCTACTCTCTGACAATATGTGACATGTTGGATTGAATTCTGTAAACGTTTAGAATCGGGTTCAACAAAGGATCATTCACAGATGACTGTCAGTCAACCCAGTGTGTGGGCGATAAAAGGGGTTAGTTTGGAATAGACAATGTGTTAACCAAAAAAGTAGCCTCGTAAGGGCTCTGGTCTTAGAAACTGCAACCAAGGTAAGTACCTTGGTAATCGCACATTATTCTAAGCGCATGGGTTGTCAATGACAGAACCACTCTTCGCCAGGTGATCGAAGTGACAGTAAGTCTGTTAGGTACTCTGGTGAGCGTCAATTATTTACAACACTGTCAACAGTGGTGTGTGTGTGTGGGGGGGGGGGGGGGGCAGGCTAGTGGGCTATGAGTTCCAGATGAGTGGCTGTTGATATGTGGGTATTTGCCCGGGGGGGGGGGGGGGGGGGGGTCATTTTGGGGTATTTCCCTTCAGAGGTAGGGCATTAATTTGAGAGGTATTTAACCTGGGGCAGTGGGGGTCGGGGGTCTTGGGGTGGGGGTATTTCATTTCGGGGACCATGAAGGGGGAGGCGGAGCTTTCGATTTCAAGGATTCTTGTTTTTGCAATTCACACATTAACTTGATTAAGGGAGCTCTCATTTTCCAGCGGGTTATAGAACGGGTAGAGCGGGTATTTGGATGATTCATATGATTTGAAGGTCCATATAATGCGTTTGATCTCTTCATGTAGATTTAAGATTTGTTTGTTTGGGTAGTTTAACCTCCAGTTTGTTCAATTAGGCTTTAGAATCAAGAAATATATAGACGTGTGTATATGTAGCGTGGCAATTGTGGCAGAGAAC
Source organism: Alentia gelatinosa (assembly GCA_950022655.1). NCBI lineage: Eukaryota > Metazoa > Annelida > Polychaeta > Phyllodocida > Polynoidae > Alentia > Alentia gelatinosa. The sequence goes on along the minus strand of OX465579.1, from coordinate 47,897,023 downwards.
CTAATCAGTGAAATATATTTATTGTAACACCTGGCAGTGTCCTGGCTGCATGCGGAGTGGGGTCCCATCTTAAGGGCTGGTCCCACCAACATAATTTGCGACAACGGAGGTATGACATATCGTGATACTGTAAGATGTTACAAGATATACCAAAATATTTCACAACAAATCCATCGTGTTAGTGGAATCAGCCTCTAAGACATCTAGTTGTCGTCCAGTTATAAAGGTAGTGCTGTAACAGCTCTACGATGGTCTTAAGGCTAGTAGAGGGGGTGTTCGATTGGGGTGTATAAAATCTATGATAAAGGTCACAGTGTTTCGCCTCTTCTAAATATATTTATAGTATACAAACCAACGACCAACCAAGTAAAATAATATCGACTTATATAATGTGGTACCGACTTACATGATGTGGTCACTGTCTGCAGATCCAAAAAAAACTAATTCGTCAGATTTTAATTGTCATAAATGAATCAGCAGTATTATTTTGAGTGTAAATGATAAAAAAAAGTAGTTGAACATTCACCTAGCATTTGTAATTATTCACAATCTTTTAAAAGATCCGTCGGGTGTGTGGCAATTTGCATCAATCGGGTCGATATACGAAATTCACCGACCCAATTTTATTACCTTTCCCGACGCGTCGGGCATTATTACTACCATGTAAGATATGACCCAACTCTCCACAACCTTAAGATTTCGATGTATGCACTTCACAGACTGTTCCCGATTCTGAGCAGGCTGTTTAAATAAGGACACTACCTATCCCCAGTCCGATTTGAAAGTGCTCTTTATAATTTTCTAGGGGAGGCATAACCGATTATAAATCTGAAAACCGATAAATCTGATAGACCAGAAGTTACTAAACTTTTCAATATTGACATATAGACCTATCACCCTTCCCGGTTACGGGAGAGAAGTCAACCCGAAACGAACTCGGCTCATAGTTGTAAGGAGAACTTGCATTTTGGAGACTTCGATTGGACCCCTGTTTCAGGTACTTATGGATAAGACAGCTTCATATAGAAGGAAAGGTCTGATTAGTTAGCTTTTAGACAAATAAACCAGCGGATTTGAAGAAAAAAAAGTTCAGTTATGTTTAGGGGTATAGATAGGGTTAGGGCTAGGGTAAGGGTTAGGGTTAGAGATAGGGTTAGGGCTAGGGTCTGGAATAGGGTTAGGGTTAAGAATAGGGTTATGGGTAGGGTTTTCTGTTTGTATTCTTCCACAGAGAAGACCAAATTTGAGGCCAAGATAACATACTTACTGCTAAATTTAGTATTTTGTCCGTGTACGCAAATTACTAATGGATTTGCAATGAATAAGTGTGTTATAACGTAGGCTAGTATGAGTGAAGTTGAGACACAATGGAACGGTACTTAGTTAGATAAAAAGAATGTAACCTTCTGTAAATCGTGACCGACAGGATTTTGAAATTGTTAAAACCCGATTGCCAAAGAGAACCAGCCTCGGCTGATGGACCAGCCAGTTTGTTGGCAAATCATGTATAGTTGATCTGAATGCTGTAAAGAATCCAAATAATTGTGGCCAATAAAGAACGATAAAAAAACAACAAAAAACCCACAGGTGCTCCCTATAAGGAATTAATTGGAAGAGAGGCGGTTGGTTTGGGTACATTAGAGTGCTGCATCGCTCTGCGCAGCAGAGTAAGAACGAACCATCTAGACGATAACAAGGTTAGCATTACAAGCAGCTTTATGTACGGACGGAAAGATCTTAGACGTTATGACGAAGTTAGCCACAACATTAATGAATCTTTGCACGATTAGACGATCATTGCTTCCCAAGTCCCAATCAACGATTTAAAACTGTTTTTAAATCGTCGCTGTCAGTTGCAAGGTAAATTCATCATTCAAATCATATATATGATTCAAATCATATGTATCAAAAGAAAATTTAAGAAATCAAACAAAACAACCGCATATATATAGATTCTCCTCAGTTTCCTCGAAATCAGATTGTTAGCCAGTGGTGCAACTGCTATCCATGGTGGCTCTATCAATGAATAGGTCTGACATGGAGGTTGAGGGTGACTCTGGTTTGTGCAATGGCAGAAACTGATACTGCCTAGTCCGTCTAGAACCGCACCCAGCTTCAATTTGAGAGGCAGGGCGCCCTGACCCTGGCGGCAACAGGATGTACTACAGTCTAATACTGTCCTCCCTCCCTCCCTACCTGTGTAAGTATGAGTGGGTTGGTGGGTGTAGGTTTTATTTTTGGAGGATGTGGATGGTTGTTGGATGGTGAGTGTCAATCTTGTTGGTGGTGGGTGTTGGATCTGACTGGTCTGGATGTTGGTGTTGATGGGTGTTATTGATATTTTTTTCGCATCGGCGCTGTTCTGTCAACAACGGATGTTTATGTGCCTCTTGTCATTTAGTTGCATCAGGCACCAAAATATACATGTATTCATTATTATAAACAAGTATGTTGAAAGCAGTACCAGCAGCCGCTGCTGGGTGTTTGTTATTGTGGAATTTACCGATGGTTTGCCGTCTTGGTGGCCGGTTGCCTTGATAAGGGACACTCTGCTCACACTTGGCAAGTAGTCAGTACGTGATTTTCCACTAGATTTGTGCAAAAAAATTTCTTTTTAACCCCAAATGAAATCCCTCTAGTATACTGTCTGGCCAGGGTACCGAAATGTTTTAGTCTATTTTACTGCAAATACAAGTATTACTTATTCAAGTGTGGCAAATATGATAACACTGTGTTGTGTGGACATTGCCTCTAACCTTAGAACCACGAGACTGCCACGCTGCCATATTGACGTGGAACACTTCATGGCTCTACAGTTTTAGTATTGAACGTATCCACCAGTTCAATTGGCCATTAATGGCCAATAACGCTATTTCAAAATGCCAACTTAGTTATTGTTTGATGTAATGTCGAAAAACGCCACCTTTTTTCAAAAAGTGTTTATTGACAAATTGATATTCATCGCACAATATGTCCATGATATGATAACATCTATCTGGTTCGCGTCAACAAAGAGGCCTGTGACATCAGCTGTTCACTTTTCAGCTGGTTTTAATTGTCTGGTTCAATATAGAATTCAGTGTAGATGTAAAACAATATATGATCAAGGCGGTGAATTGTTAACGCGTACGCTTAACTGAGACTCACTGTGTTTAGCACCATATAAAGCACTCAAATCACCCCCTGGAGCAAGGTGGGGATTGTATCATCTTCGTTCTAGTAGCTCTCAGGTCTACTTATTCTGATTTAAGCGTGCTATCCGTCACAGTAGCGTACCTTTGTCCTATTTACTCAGCTGAAAGGCGCTGTGGTTCTGATGAGTATCCAGGGCATAATAAATCTCTCAAAAAGCAAATCCTTATTGCTGCATTGAGTTTTAAGATGCTCCCTATTTCCTTCCATAATCTAGATTCATTATTTGAACAGATTATCTATGCTGTAATCGTTGGCAATAAAACTGCTTTGAGAAGATCCTTTATCTCATGTAATCACTATGTCAGACATATTGGACGTGTATAAACTTTTTTTCGAAGGAATAGAACTTAAGGCTAAAGATCAAGAAAACTGACATTCCCTTATATGTAAAAAAACTTACATCATATTTAAACGTCCTAGAAGAGTTTGTTAATAACAGACAAATTTATAAATATAATTTCCCTTGACACTTTTACTAAACAAAGTACTTCCAATAATTATATACTTGTAATATAGGGCACATTTAAAGTACACCTAATCCTGTACCAATTTTAGGTATATGTACTATCATCTTTTCAGATATGTGAAGAAATGTAGCTAATTACGTCATTCGTGCTAGCAATGCAGATCGCATTGCTATAACCTACATGGATGATAATATAGGTGCATATGAAACGTTGCTGATAAGACATTTCCTGAAATATGTAGAATAACCTAGAGGAGGTATTTTATCAATGAATTACTTTGCCCGACCTGTAATGCTCTGCGACAAAGGTTGATTTGAATAGAGTCCCTGAAACAGATTTTCAGATGAGCACCTCGAATAGAATGTCTAATGTTACAGGCGCACAAATTATCAGACTGTGTGGCGGGTGAGGGCGCGGAGCAGGATTCCCTTGGGAGACCGCATCCGAAATTCTGGAACGATAATAGATTTAATTTCTCTGTCCTTGATTGTGGACTGAATTCAGAAAAAATCCATTTTTCAAGGTATCTGATATTTGAAGAGGAATTTGCAAACCAATAGTCAAACCCAATTTGCAATAATTTATCTAAGATGTCGTAGATTCTCGTAGAAAATGTTGTTTTTCAGTAGTCTCATATTTCTAGTAATGTTGATCGAAGTCCTGGCTAAACGATGTATGCCTTATTATGGAGGACATGTCTAGATATGCATCCTTTGAGGGTACGTGTACCCACGTAGGCAAATGGTTCTCGACAATAGATGATGACGTCGCAACCTTATCAACATGAATGTCGCAAAATCAATTGGGCTTTAACATTTGCACAATCCAACAGTATTGCATTAAAAAAATTAGAATGATTGAAGGATTATAACACAAACTCACACCATAATGATTGCTACTAAAATTGATATCTAGAAAGCGATAAGTTTGTCCATCTGAAAAATATTATACTTTAGTGAAACATGTTTACCTTATTGGGACGGCCTCATGTACCGCTTTTCTTTCGATAAAAATATCGCACGAGCACTGCGAGAAATAAGGTACGAGAGTTCGTCCTAGTAAGGTTGATAAATTCTACTTGTATTATGTACCTCTAAATATTGATAATTATTTAATTATTCAGAAAATGTAACGATGTTGCACTGATCTTCAGAGTGGGCTGGGCGGGCGGAAGTGCATGTGCAAACGTCACAATTTGCTAGGTTTACAAGCCCATTTTCGTAACAAATTTCAACCGCTTTTGAAATTATTTTTTCTGCATCAATTATAATCATATTATCATTTAGAAATTTTCAGCATGAATCTCTAGACCGTATACTATCTATTTGTATTTTATTTACGTATTTCCATGTTAAGTGCCACTGTCACTTCCTAGCCTATCCTTTATTCAGTGTCTGGGTGGTGCAGCAGGTTTTAAAGAGCAGTGATTGTATAGATATATGATTTGCTTTTGGAGGTTTGAATTAAGATATGTCACTTTCCTCACGTTCAATGATCAGGGACTCTCCTTTTGTTTTGAAATGAAGATACATGCAATTTACGTATAAGTCTTCTTCCCGTTTTTGTCTATCACCCTCATCACATAGCTTCTATATTGGACACTGCTGTGCGTCGAACCTGAAAATGATTACGACGGTAAAATCTCATCAGTCCACCAACGAAAAAGTACACCTATTGTTGCGAGTACCTTGCAAAAGTTCACCATCAAAGAAAGAAAAGGGCATGAAAGAAACATCACTTAAAACAATTTTTGTCCCCAAAAATCAAAGAATCGAAGGTTAATTCAAACAAGGTGATAAAATGAATGACTCGAAAAACTTATTCCTGCAGACGATTTAGCATCTTTGTTTCTGTAATGGCAGAAATTGTAATTGGGATTACATGTAATTCTATTGCGAAGGATGAAATTTCATGTGTATTTTGACGTGCAGTACGTATTAGTCGGTCGTGGGGTTTGACTGTGTTCATGAATGCTAAAATAGATTCTGTTCACGTCACTGATTGCAGAAGCTATGCATTATATACTAAGAGCAAATGGTATGATCATCATTGATGTACAATCATTAAATTATAAAGAAATAACAATTGACAGGTTTGGGTTATATTCCTTCTATGGGTCATTTTCAGTAACCAACTTGCACCCAGTCAACTTGCCATTTCTGCAACTACCTGTCTAGAGTCAAAATATTTCAAGCACCCGTGGGTCAATTCGGTTATTTCGGTCTCTAGTGATTGGTCATAGTCAGTTGGGCATGCCTCTAAGTCACTGAGACACTGGCCCTCTGCTCCTTTCACAATATCTCAGTGTCAACACGCAGATGGTGAACGGTTTCTTTTTTGCAGCAAGCTGAAAGTCAATGTGACCACTCTAACCTTTAAGCAGAATATATGAGGTTTGTGACTATACTGTATAAATGCATATATCCTGTATAATCGACTGTTTTTTTCTCATTAACCACAGTACATCAATATATAACCGTTTTGAGCGTTTCTCCCAGCATAGGGAATTTTACCTAATTGTTCACCTTATTTCTTATTGCCGATTTAGTAATCTACACAGTTTACAAAAAGGAAAACCTTTAGACAAAGTAATTTTTTATCAGGGAACATATATAACACAAATATGACCAATTGAAAAGTAAATAGAAATTCCAATGAATTTGTGAAAGTCCCTACCATGTTTTCATGATGTTTCATTTCCACAATTTCGGTCCAATCAGGAATGTAAATGTCCAGTTATCATTATTGGTCTTGATCTCGATTTGTCTTCACGAAGCATTAGCCAATCAATCTACTTTCAAATACCCGACAAAATTTCGTCAGACATGATTCAATTTTGTCCAAAAGCTTTCTGAAAACTCATCGCAGCCTGTCGTGGTTGATTTTTTTAGACTATTTGCGTGCTGTCAACGCATTTTTTTATGACCAGTGAAAAACCCTTGTCCTGGAGAAAATTGTCTCTTGAAAACCCTATCCCATGACAATCTGATTATGACCCATGGTGTCTGATTTGCATAACCAGATTTGCGACTTCCCTGACAACGTCTTAATTGTTTGTCTAAATGGTACTGTTTTACTTCATCTGGTCAGAGCCCCTCAGATCTGAAGAAAGAAGATTATCCAGCTCGCTACAAAATAATGAACGCGTCGTTCTGTGTTACTTTTAGATATAAGCATTGCAACCGATACCTGACTATTTGCTGAAAATTACATAGTAATTTTGATATTCTTTCCCCCGGGACCTGTTTCCCTATTAACATATTCCTCCAACTGTTGATAGAAATGGCAATTTGTTGACCTCCGATTGGTGAAGTAGCCATGTCAAATACCAGTAAATTTCATATTGTGACTGTTTCGGTCCGGCAGTGAGTTTGCTACTGCAACAGTATGAGTATCGGTCTGCAAATGGGTGAATTCAATACTGCCTAGGATCCCGTGGTCTCGGCCGGGCACCCGTGGTCCCACCGACCAAACCTGAGTTACCCCTAACCCTTACCTTAATCCTACCCAAATCTAACCCTATTCCTAACCCTAACCCTAACCATATGTAGGTGAGCGAAGCGTAGCAGAGATTCCTATAACCCACCGCAAATGCGACCACGGAATAGAGAGAAAGGGGAAGCAGGCCGCAGAAGTTACCGCGGCCTCATCTGCATACCCAGTTTTGACACTTTTGATTGGTTGACTCGTCATGTGACAATCATGTGACCTTGTTGTTGCTTTTACGGTCGTGTGCGTTCGACATGGTAGTGTCGCCTGTTGATGATGGCTTTGTGGGGTGCTATGTGTCAATCCACACAGTTCCTATGGAGTTTTAACCTTGTAAACGCCAAACCTGAGGTGTTTTTGTTCACTCCAGCTGCCAAGTTCGATCAGAACATGGAGGAAACCCTCTGTGAGTGTGATTTAACCTTGCTGAGTGTACTTCAGCCTGGTGTCACTGCTGCTTGACAGTATGCCGGTTCTTCGCTGGCCCGGGGTGTGTACTCAGACAGCCCAGTGTCCGAGTCGTGTTGTAGCGAGAGTTTTCACCCTCATTTTTCTCTCATGGTTTCGACTGTTGTCCAGTCTCATCAGGCATGGTGCAGTAGGTACTCTTCTGTGGTCTTCCCCCCCCCCCCCCCCTAAACCAGTTCAAGGAGAGGATATGTCAGCCCTGTCGAATTTCCGAAGATCCAATTCGACATGTTCTCTCTATGTCTAGTAGTCCTAACTGGCACGGGAACACATCTAGAACCCCCTTTTAGTTGGTAGCTCTTGGTGTAATCTTTTCGTTCCAGTGGAGAGTTTATACTACTCTGTGGTTGGAAAACAGTGGTCATAACATTTAAGACCCTTGTACTGAGGAGTAGGTGGAGGAGTACAGGGAGTGAAGACAGAGGTAAACCTAGAAAATCTCCAAGCAGATATCCTGACCAATAACAAGGGACTCTGAATGGAGAGTGCTGGTCGAGCTTGGCGCTAATCAGCGCCAGAAATCAGATACCATTACCGATTTGACCAGTCCCTGTATCGAGGAGAGGAGTGGGGCCAGTCTAGTATCTAATTAACCGGTACTGAACTCGCAGTGGAAGCGAATTCACCAGAAACCGAACTTGTGCGGTATCAAATTCACCTTACACCGTCATGTCCACACTCATCTAGTAAATCCACCTTGTATGTTTTTTTCAAGCTTCTAAGCTTAGATCTGATTGGTCTAGTCGCCATTGTGTTAACCTTAGTATGAAAGCGTCAGCCTTTGTATGAAAACTGTAGATACTACACACACAGCAGCGGTATGTAACTATAGAGTGATACAGGTATACAGTAATACATTTTAGTGCCCAAGGATACTGAGGAGATGATACACACATTGACCTAGACTAGTTAGAAATCAAATTTCCCTCACTACATTTACCAACATATGTAGTTTGACTGTGGAGTATCTCGGCACGGGGGTATTCATACAGTTAACTCTGATTTTGTTAAATGAGTTTCTAAAGTCTGAGTCTGATATTAAGGATCCCAACAAACATTCAGAGCACAGGTCATCTAAATAACACGGAGAGCGCCATGTCACCTGGAGTTAATGCCCATCTCGGATACTGAACAACTCCAGCCACGCAGTGTCAAACTTGCCAGCCATTAATGAGGCAGCGGGGGGTGCTGGTAATTAATTGGTGATTGAGCTGGCGACAGAGCCTGATAGTCAACTAAGGGTGCATTGTGGCGGGCGTCTTGGAGATCCTCACCCCGTGTGCGGTGGTTCTAGATGGGGAGTGATGTGTTGATTGATGAGAGGGCGGGGACTTGAACGGTCATATATCTGTCTCATCGACGTGATTGAAGATACGCACGTGGACGGCATTGGTACTTTGTTCTCTGACCTCTATATATTGATAACACACCTTGCTTCCTACATAGACTCCCAAATGAATCTTATCAGATCTTAGATATGCAGCTTGGATTCCTCCTATTAAGATAGGGAGAGAAGCTGGGGTCAGTAGTCTCAATACGTCTAAGTCAGTGACTGTTGCAGTTTTTTATTTTTTTATTTTTTATATCGAGCTTTGCTCTATTTATTGAACCATAACTTTCGGGTAAAAAATACATGTGAGCTTTACATCGGCGCATAATGGACTTGTTCTCCAAAAGGCAGATATGTTCCTCGATCCTTGATTGGTAACATAATTCTGGTAACCAGGAGAGAAAATCAATTTTACTCTCGTGGAAAAGTCTTTTTATAAATATAAAACTTTAAGGAAAGGAGGATGAAATTTAGAACTTCCTGGAAAAAAACACTGAAACACTGGCCGAGAAGAATATCCCTTTCTCTCAAGTTAAAGGCTTCCTACTGAAATTACTGTACCAGCAAGCGAACATGTTCCAAAGTGGTCGCACTTTGCAGCAAGAATAGAAGAAGTGGCAGATTGTATCTTTGGTATTACAGAAACCACAAAGGGGACTCTTCACCACCTTTCTCTGGAAGAGGTAGCTGTTAGTGGGGACTCTTCTATGTAGAATTTTAAATTGTAGAGATTGATACTTGGTGATTTTTGTTACTCTAAATAGTAAATTATATAATTTTTGCCAAGGAAAGGCAGCTGGAGAATCCTCGTCCGGTTGCAGTAGATTATTATCTCTCAGAAAGGCTAACCACTTTTCCCGAGAGACTGGAATTTTTTGGCCCGAAGAGATGAGGAAATCATATATGACCAGACTCAGAGCCTTGGCAATGTTAATTATTTCCTGCTTATTGTTGTGGACCAGAAGAGCTAGCTAATTAACCTCACAGGCCTCAAAGGACATGGATCTCACCCAAGGGATGTTCCTATGAATTGTTAGTAAGTCGAGGAAGGTACCCCTGACTTCATATTTATCCTTAATTTCCACTATTGTCATGAATCGCTTGTTGCAGATGATATCACCTATCTTGAGGATACCTGCTCTAATCCATGCCTCAAAGCACAAAGTCTTCCTCACAGATTTTATAAATATATTGTGCCACAATGACTCATTTAGTCTTTCCCTCTCAGTACAAGGAAGATGAACATTGACCTGGCTCCAAATCTGTAACCATTTTTTGTAAAAAGTTGAAGGACATATCATCTTGGAGAAATTTCTCTTAGCCAAGAAAAAGTTATAAAGTGCGGTAGTAACTCCCAAATTATGTTGGAAAAAGAAAGTCCACGAGGAACAGTCCTCTCTACACAACCTTTGGACCCATTTTAAGTGGGAGGTTTTATACATATTTTCTACATCCAGTAATCTCAGACCACCTTGACTGACAGGTGCACACAAAGTATTGTAAACTACGCGATTGACCGTGCTGCACTCATTAATGATTTTCCTCACCTTGCTAAAAACTCTTTTGGGTACAGGCAAATTTGTTAAGGGATACAGCAAAATTGGAATCAGGTGCCAGGGAGTTGATTATAATTATTTTCCCTTTCAAGGAGACCCGCCTATTGAGCCAATCCCTACACAAACAGCGACATTTTTGAAGTTTTTTTTTTAAGTTGAATTGATAGATGAAAATTTTTGAGGGATTTGATGAGAGGTAGACACCAAACACATTCACCTTATTGCATATTTTTAGATCGGGGGGGGGGGGGGGGGGGAGTGTACATCGAAATTTCCCAAAGGCATCAGACAAGACAGGATTATGGTTGCAGTTTTTCGTATTGACTAATATAACGATCTGTCACTGTATTTAATTTTTTCTTTTTAAACATAGGGTAACTAGTGAGTTTATTCAGTAACATTTAAAGATAAGGTTTTGGACTAGCCATAACGGTAGAGCATTGGCTTGCCAACTTCAAGGTCTTTCATCCTCAGCTCCAAATGCCTACCCCGCTTTCACATTGCTTTGGCTACTGCAACGTATTCAACCAGGCTAACATATATAAATTACCTTTTCTTTTAACGATGTCTTATTTATCTTAAGTACGGCGTGCTGCTCGATTTCGCAAATGGGACCAACATTTTAGTATTCAGGCAGTGTGGTGTAATGAGAATGGTCAAGATAAGCTGAGGAACCTCCTGTTATGTTAATTCTTACTACGCCAGGAAGCAGCAGACGTGAAGGCGGACAAGAAGAGCCCCGGATCAGGACACATGCCACAGACAATCTGGCTCAGTGTCAAGGCAGTGGGGATTAGGGAAACTAGTTCATTTGAGCCCTGGGTTCGGAGGTCGCCTCGATGAATGTAATTCTGCCAGACGTGTGACGTCACACTGATTTCAATTGGATGCAGGCAGCTCACCCAGTGCCACGACTCGCTTCAATTATTTCGCACTTGTACAAAATTCTATAATATCTTAATTCTGCCACACGCTCTACCCGACGGGATATTGAGTGAACGCTGGCAGGTTAAGGAATGTAAATTTTGCGATGCAAAGGGCATGGAAAATACATTACGAATGAATATAACTGATGGATTTTAATAAATGATAAAATCATAATGTAACTTATAGGAGATGAGACTGATAAGCTTCCTGTACATAGGATGAGGCTCATAAAACGTTTTCTAATCAGGTGATTAAACCCAATTTCAATTTTTATGTGAGTGTATGGAATCCTTTCTGCCATGAGTCCAGCATTAGAAAATAACCAATACGGTGGATTACGATCATATCATGTCAGCCAGGTTATACAGTAGAACCCCGTTTAACGGACACCTCGCATAAGCAGACACCAAACATAAGTGGACACTTTTGCTTGGAATGGAAATTTTCCCCTCTATTGGATGTTTAGTTTAACACAGCAAAAGTGGGCGCCTGTCGTTAGCGGACACCCCGCGTAAACAGACAGGTCTTTCGGTATAAAAGGGCCTAAACCCTGTATAAGCGAACACCTCCGACAGACACCCTACCAAAAATGAATCAATCTGTCTTTTTTTTTATGAATGTGTGTGAATATGTTCATAGAAAATACATTTTGTAATTCAAAGTTTAATTAAGATATTTGAAAAGGAATTTCAGATCTATCATCGCCTCAGGTTTCTATACATATCACTATAACACTTGCATATTGGACTGGAAGAAACTTGAAAACTCTGCTTCAGCAGACACCCCGTGTAAGCGAACACTTTGGCCTGGAATGGAGGGTGCCCGCTTACTCGAATTCGATTGACACGCAATGCTTTTCCAAAATTTTCCTCTCTTATTTCTGAACTACATCGAGCTGGAGCTTCTTGGAAATAGGCAATCCTACGGCAACCGTTGACCGCCAGTTTAAGCAATAAACCTATAAAAAGCGATCTTTACTAAAATAGCCGCATCACTATTCAAAATATTGCTTCATGATAAGGTTAGCGGGATATTCACTTGCCCAAACAAACAGTACGCCTTTGTTTTAGTATCCGAATTCAGCCCTTCCAGACAACAGATATATAATCCGGGACCTACATAGATATGAATTCTTTACGTTAACTCTTGCTTTGCAAACTTCTTCCTGTTTGCGTGTGTGGCATTAGGTAGATTAGGTAAGCATGTAAAATAGAAGGCAGAAGATGGTCTGGCATGAACCATAGTCTGGCATGGACTATATTAATTTAGGCATACTAGTCGCTAGACGTTTGCGTCTATGTGTAGACTTTAAGCTACTAGTATTCATTATTATTATATACCTATGTTAGTATATCATACACATACTGCCCTCTCCTACCCATGTCGTATTTATACCCGTACGACACCTACATGGTGTATGTAGCGTTATCACGTGACCGTAACGACGGTCGTACACACGGAACGTCCTACCGCTAATCACTCTCCAGGCACATACTAGGGAACGAGACATTCAAGATGGCCGCCGCTACTGTCGAATTAATGATTCGACGCAAATTGCGGAAAACAGCGATAATACCGTAAATAACATCAAGATTTCTTTATACAATGTCTAAACTTGAAATATGTTGCGAATAAAATTGAAATGGAGTACTTCCCAACAGCCGATAAACCGGAATGGACCGGAATCGAAAGCCGGAGTTCCGCTAGATTGATCCTTGCCTTGCTCGATTTGAAAACGAAACCTCCGCATGGGAGTGTAGATTTAAAAGGCGCTCTCTGATTGGATGAGGCTAAACGATCTCGACCAATGAGATTCAACCTTTTAAACATGGACGGCAACTGGTATGTTAGTGTCAGGAGACGTACGTCCTAGAAGTGGTGGCGAAGTACGACAAAAGTAGCAAAATGCAAGTAGCAAAATGGCTAAATTAAGGTATATAATAATAGAGAAACGGGCTGACTGTCTTCGTACGGGTAAACTACTTGGTAAAATTTGAAATCAGATTCACCGATGCCAAAGGCAGAGGTGAATCTGATTTCAAATTTTACCGCGTAGTTTACCCGTACGAAGACAGTAAGCCTGTTTCTCCATAATATACTACAATCAAATATCAACACGTACAAAAATCTGAATGGATTTTACATCTGGATTGTGATAGCATTTCATGGGCCCTTCATTGCCACCACTGGTTCAGGGGTACCACGTTGTAGCTACCCTCGATCAATCGCCCTCTACTGAAAGATAGATGAACTCAACCTCTGACGCTAGAATTTGTTTGTCTCAGTAAGAACCACAAGGAAGGCCAAGCTGTAGTAAATTATAATGAATGAATGTATACATATATTTCGCTTTTGTCTTCATCCCTCTGCCTTCGTTGAATATCATATACAGTGTACTAGATTTTCCATTGATAAACAAGTAAGATATGGTGGATAGGTGGAGAGAACTTAGGTGGATTGCGCGAGTTTGAATTCAATTAGGAAATTGCTGTTGGTGCGGTATATATCCATCCTTTCGTCTTGACGTAAAAACCGCGGAGTTAGTTGTGTTAAATTACTTTAGTTGATAGATTCATCATCATCTGAGAGTGCCGGGAGGTGTGTCCCGCCTATTCAGCCACCTCATATCCACTGTAATGAATACACGTGCAGTATTTTTCTCCTTTCCTGCTCATAGAAAAGAAAACCCACTTCGTGTTTTTTCTAGGACTTCAGGATAAGGGAAGAAATACCTAAGGTTCACACAGATACTGGTTTCCCGTTTGATTGGCGAACAAGGATATATAGGTGGATGACCGTTCTTGTATGTTTAATGCAATAAATTCAAGTCTCACTTCTCCATAGAATCCCTCCAGAAAAGCTACGGAGAGATGATTACAGATCTAAAAGAGGTTGGAAGGGAGGAGTGGGGGGCCTTACCACCCACCTGCTGGCGTGTCTGAGCGCCAGTGGAAATAATCTGCCATTTGAATAATTGATTTTAATCTCATCAACAACAAAGATACTCATTGAAAACGGTTGACGGGCGGAGAATCACGGAGTGAATTCTGCCATGAAATGAAAGCTATCGGTACCAGGCGTCAAATGGGAACAGTCAATGGTGGGTGGAGACAGCGCGAGTTTCAAGTCTGGAGAATAAAATAAGAGTCATGCTCTAATCCTCAGAAGCACAAGAGCAGCTCAGAGAGAGCGACTCAGTGAGCAGTTCAAGCAGCAAAGAAGGCCTGAGGAATGAAACTGAGTGAACAGTTCATGTAGAGAAACAAAGAGAGAGACTCTCAGGGAACAATTCAGGGAGAGAAACGTAGAGAGAAGCTCAGTTAATATTTCAATGAGAGAAAGTAACAAGAGAAGCTGCTTGGCAATTCTCAATGAGCCGCTCATGGAGCAGTTCACTGAGATCCAGGGAGCAAAGTGAAAGTTTTCGGGAGAGCGATATGAAAAGCTCATGGAAACCAATTCAGAAACAGATCAGTGCACAGCTCAATGGTCAGTTCAAGGAGATCAATTTGGTGAGCAGTTCAATGGTTGGCTGAGAAAAAGCAGTAGTGACGGGGAGCCTCAGACAACAGTTAGTGACTTGGCCAGAAAGAAAAGTTCAGAGAGCACAAAGCAAATGGCTGTTAATATAGAGCAGTTCAGTGAACAGACCAAAGAAAAAAGTTGATGAATAACAGTTCCACAATCAGCTCAGCGGGCAATTTAGTAAGATACTCGCCTTCTCAGAATAAAAAGCGAATTGTACAGCTAGTTTTACCTTCACTGGTTCTAGATATCACAACGGTTTCTCACTGGAAAAACTGGAAACTATCAAATCACCACTAAGTTTTCATGTTATAGGAAATTAATAATAATGAAAAAGGCGACTTAATGCCGAAACGTTGTAAATATGTTCTACGAATAAAGCCTACCACAAACCGAATTTGGACAGCAGTTGAGTTGTACTTGCTAAACTTACCAAATTAATAATATAGTCAAGAATCTCTTGTAATCAGGTAGCCCTGCCTCAAACAAATAGATGAGATGCGATAAAGTAATCTAATTAAAGGTCATAATCATCTTATTGATGTACATGTAAAGGGTTATACATGTTGCTTATCCGAAATGGGGAAAGGTGGATAAAGGAATATTCAGAATTTACTTTCTTGATCACTTTCATACACGGAACCTCTCCCTAAGGAACACAGAATAATGTACCACATATGATTGCAACAATTAATGAAAAAAACATTACAATGTATAGATATTAAAAATACATGCATTAATTGTAACACAATAATTCTAGGAATGACCAATGAGAGTTTGATATACTCTAGTGTACATTTTTTTTATTTTACTAAAAAAATTCCTTTGGGTCATGCCTGGATTCTCAGCATATTTAACTAGTGATACAATGCCTGTTCGTCGGTTGCCTTGCATATTCATAGCAGTATTAACAAGTTAGTAAGGCAATTAGCACAGGCTCTTTGTGTGTCTGGTTTCACAGTCAACCTGATTATGATCCTTGTGGCCCGAACAATCAGTGGCCCAACGTACGGTGTTGTCTCGCGCAAACATCTGTGAAACAAGACCAAATTGAAACTCTAAATAGTTGGGTGATTATCAAATTTCAAACAGATGAGAGAAGGTTACCAATCATCACGTCTCTTCAAAATTCCAAACCAACCGAAGAAAAGTTATCGCCTTTGGTTTCACCATCCAATGAGTAGTGCCCTATTCATAAGGAAACAATTACTGTTTACACGGAACCGTCAGGCCTTCTGCCCCTGACACATGCGTCAACACGAAGCACAATCCATTCTCCAGTTAGCTTAGCCAAGTTTTAATTTCAATTTAGTGTCTTTGTTTATGGATAATAGGAAAAACCCACCATTTTAATTGATTTTCTTGTCCGACTACCATCCATCAACCACTTGTCGGTGATCATGTGACCACACATGAGTCAGGGTAACTCCCGCCGGTTTTTTACAGCTTACCAGCGATATGATAGTAACCATTTTAACTTAGTTTTTGAACGTTTAACAAAAAAGTTTCAATCAGCCACCGTCCAGCGCAATTTACCTTGTGTGGTTTTATATTTCTACTCAGCGTAATGAAGGTCATAGCTACAATTTGTCAAACATGTCTAGCGTTTAGGACCGTGGGCAGTGTACGTGGTCGGGCTTATTTGCGTATATGTTTACGACCGAAAGCGAGTGTTGACTTCAGACATTCACAGGGTATCTCTTCCATTATGTATATCTTGTCTCACAATTTGAAACATGAATCAGGTTTTGATACTTTGATACGCCACGGGGAAGTGCGAGAGAGGGTTTCAAATGTTTAGTTTTTTAAGACAGAACTCTAGATGGTGCTCTCCTCCTTTCCCCCACAGTTTTAGCATTGACTTCACAATTTGTTTGCATTTGTCTTTTTTCTTTCATTGTACATCATATTGTGACCAGTCAAGTTTTCTTTTCCCTTTCTCTTTTACTTTTTTCCCCTAAGCATTTCGTAACAATCAGTAGGTATTTGGTCACATTGAGGTTATTCTGTAGATCTTTTTATTGTGACTGTAACGCCTAGTAGAGTGATATGCAAAGCATAAATTCAGAAAACATTCTGTGTTTGTATCCCAAGCGATGGTCATTTAAGGAAAAAAGATTCAATGACAAGTGCGACAGGTAATGAGAAATACACTTAAATCGGTATCATAATATTTGCAGTCCTCTGTTTTTTCAACATACGGTATTCAGAAGGCATCCATACACATGTGCTGCTCACTGTACTAACGGGTCACTCTGAAATGGTGAAAACAGCTTCCCGAGGTTCTGCGAGAGCGTGAGAATATGAGCATAGTCCTAGTTTAGGCTCTGTCCTGTCTTCGCTCTGCCAGTCCCCACCTCTATCGACATCCCAACGTTTCAAAACATGTCAAAGGAAATCTATGGCGCGACGGGTATGATGTTTGTGAGGACCAGCTGGGGAATGGATCCAGCCATCGATCCACCCATTGTTCCTGGCGTGATGGTCGCCGCAGGGACCCGCCCGGTCTGACTGTAGATCTATAGGCAGCTAGGCCACCAGCGAAGGTCCTTCCCACTCGCTCCTTCTCCTGGTGCGGGAGGGTGGGCGATGATAGAGGACTGCGCCTCCTCAGTCACGACAGAACACTACGCGTGCGTCGCCCCTTTGAACCACGACGCGTGATAGCGTTAGAAGGGAGTAAGACTAGTTTGTCCAAAGACATACACACGCCTAGGTTTCTTCCATCCCCTATTTATTTTTAATTTTCAAATGAACGCATGTTGTAAGCATGTTTCTCGATGATGGCAGCCATAACTGGATTGTAATTATGGAGGATTCAGGCTGAAGGCAGCTTCAAACACTTGTTGAGTTTATCTATATTTAGGATGAGCAATTCATAAAACAACTAACATCTTCGTGTATCTTGCCGATATTTCCATTCCTACTAGGAATAAGCAACACTATTGTTATACCTGGCAGTCAATAAAGTGACTGTGTATTATGCTGTATAGTCATATAGTCGTCGCATGACGTGATACTGATAAGGTAGGCATGGTATTTGAATATTTTGTATACTTGGTCTCTGATATTGACCAACATAGTCTCGTGTTGAGACATTTTATGTGACTCATGTCATAGTTTGGGTGTTCATGTTTGCTTTTTGCATATCCATTGAGCTCTGATGATTAAGACATTGTTTTGCAAGTCTTATTGAACAAATTAGACGTTAGACTATATAAACAAACACACATTGTTCTACAAAATGATTAATTCTGTCTGGTCTTATACATGACAGGGGCAAAAGAAATGCACTAAAGAAACATGACATGAACTCAGATTTTGAGAAAAGAGATTGTGTCAGGAACATATAGTACTTCGACGGGCCCTTGTCGCATAAATCCCTCTATCTCAAGCAGTAATAATGTATACCAACAACCAGCACGTCTTTGAAAGAGACATAGGGAGAAAATGCTTACCAAACAAAATTTGCTGCAACTTTTTTAAGGGAGTGCTTAAACAAACAAGGCACATGCCGTGTCTCGCCCATCTTGATGAAGTGGTGCCCATCCACAGGCTCGGATTTTTGTGCCAATCCCCAGTCGATGGTGCTTCGCCTTTTGTTTCAATGTGCTTGTCGACAGTTTCTTTCGTTGATTAAGTGGTGACTTTGCCACCCTCAATGTTGGGGTTTTGCAAGGATTACGTTAAAACAGTAGCTAGCGAAAAGAAAAAGAGTCTCGTATTGGGTTAACAATGGGAGATGGGGAGGTTAGCTGAGTTGATACATAGGGGACACTCCTGCAGAGTTAGGTGTTAGCCGCAGCAAGCCTTGGTGTTTCCTAGGTTTTCGGACATGTTCCCTACGCTCTCAGTTGAAGGATGAGGCCCAGTAGATTTGATCTCGTCGTTATTTGCTCCCCAAGCACTGCGGGCAACATTTTACGAACAAATCGAAAACCAATTTCACACTGACAATAAACGATGACGCACCTGGTGCTGTGCTAAATAAACATAACGTTGATTATCAGATTGAATGTTTTTGGAATCATTGGAAATATTGTGGAAATATTCTGTGCGTGATTCTTGTTGATGCGCAGAAAACACCTGCAGCAGTCTAAACAAGCCACACGGTCCACTCGAAACGGTACATATCAACAATATCGCTCGTGCTCATTGAAATCTCTTGTATACTCCTCTGATAAAAATAAGGCGTTCTGAATCCTTACAAACTGATAACTTGTTATCGTCTTTACATGAAAACGTCAAGGGCTTTTTCCTAAAAGTAATCTATATCAATTTTCTGGATACTCATAATTTGAATATTTTCAGCAAAAATATTCATAATTTCGCAGTACTAGCCAGTCGGCGACAACCGGTCATACATCGACCTTAACCGGCCGTTCTACTTCGGCACCAGAACGCCAATATGACAGCGAAAGACCGACAGAGGTAGGTGTGAAATGATGGAAAACTGTATACGATGAAATCTCTCAGTATATACCGTGATACAAATGTTAGAAAAGGAGTGTCCAGATATCCAAATTGGTATTGGCACGCCATTGATCTAATTTATTAATAGTATAATTTTACCACCAGGTAGAATTCTATATGGAGTAATCCCCAGCAGATTGTAACAAGTACATAACAACGGTAATTAGATACGGGATTTTAAAAAAAAGCAAATGTTTTTCCTTAAAAAGATGCTTCATTATTTTAGAAATATGAGTAACTCAAGCAAACTATCGGGTATAGGTTTTCCATCATTTTACACTTATATTATCACGCCATTTCGGAGATGATGAGATTTTGAAGTAACTCGGAATGTACTTCCCTCAGTGCATTAATACACATCTGTCGGCTTCATTCTTCACACAAGTACAGCCAGGAAAAATATCCATTGTAACTGCACGAGTCTGCAGCAATTTAAAAGGGTTTGCCCTGGGCTATCACGTTCGTTACATGTGAATGGTTTCCATTCACGATTTAAGGGTCATCTTAAAAAAAAGAAAAAGAATCCTCAGTAAGGCAATCAGAGGTTCCGTGATGTCCTTTCCACGACAAAGCGCGGGGTTAAAATGCTCGAGGAGGGATGCGTATTTCTTATGGCGCCGCGCGAGATACGCGCGACGAAGTAGTTGCTTTCAATTGGAATTAAATTGAATTGCGTTGTCGTTTACGCTCGGCGGACAGAATCCTTTCATCCCGGGGAGTCAGCAAGAGAGAGGGGAACAAATAAAATCCTGGGACTTCGGCAAAGACACCGGAGCCACCTCTGACTGAGGGGATTCTTCTGGCGCGTTTCTTGTAAGCCGCCTCTGCCATATCTCTCTTGTGTTCCTTCGAACAATTTCCCGTCTGGATACTCAGGAGATTCCCGGAATGGCTAATTCGCAAGGACAGCTATTTGGATCTCCCCAAACCAGTTTGGAGGGAAGAGAAGCATCAGAGGCCTATCTGAGGCTTCTGCTACCTGTGCTCAAAGTGCGCCTTTGCTTGTAGAAAGGCTTTCTGGTTGTGAAGGCGGGTGGGGGGGGGGGGGGGGGGAGGGTTGAGGGTTAGAGGGAGGGGGTGTATTGCAGGTTGTTATTTTTGAAGGAGAGGCAGAAGGGGCAAAGAGGAAAGGAGCAGGGGAGCTCAAATCGATCACAGTCGGCTGGGTTTTAGGCAGGGTTGACTTCATTAGTCCTCATTTAAACCATGTCTGATCCTCTGGCCCAGTCTACCTTTGTGCTCGTCTTTGCCGCTCCTGGTTCTGGACGCCTACGGTGATAGATAATGCCCACGACGCGAGCACGGTGTCATTGTTTATTTAAATTCCTCAATTTGGTGGCGAATCCAAGCTGCCAACAACGGGATGAATTCCGCTCTGTGATCCAAAAATTAGGAACAAAGCCCAGTAAGCGTCACTTCACAGGTTTTTGTATATGACAAATATGCGTGCTCTTCTTAATCTGCGTGGGAGTCCAGGGCCAGGAGCTGGCCTAGTGTCAGGAGTACGTGGATAATCCCTGAGTGAGGAAGGCCTATCTTCTTGCTAAGAATCCCCTGTCACCACGAAAGAAGTTGAACAATTGTTTTATTTCATCCTAGACAGAATTGGATAAAACTGTCGTTATTGATGGTGATCACTCACAAAGATTATAGTGACATAGAACATGAATCAGTTTTGATAGAAGACGTTCCTGAAAGGCTGAAGAGAAGTCCAAATTATTCATAGAAAAGCTTAATATTTTTTTAGTAATGATGGAGCCATCGGACAACCTCGGGTCAGCATGGTATGATGACTACCAGGATCATTGAATTAGACGTGTACAAAAACTGCTGTCTTGTTGGATAAAAATGCAACTGGAGAAAAGTAGATTTTATATATTAACCAGAGATTTTTATGGGTGAAAAATGATACCCTAATAGTGCCATGGCACCAATTTCTATGGGTTTTTGTCTCAAGTAGTTTATTCTGTTTTTGGCAACTACTTTTATGTCATCGGACGACGAACCGAAAGGGTTAACCCCCTGAAGCACAAAATAGCTTGAACCCTGTTAGACCTATCGCTGGGTGGGAAGAAGAGCCGTCTTGAGGTTAAAGGAAGTTGGATTCCCTGCCTTAGTAAGCGAAGTCGACACAGATCAAGGCGATAGCGACTGTAGCAGGTTCGGGTCGCTCAAGAAATGAAGCAATTTGTGGTAATTTGCCAGAAAATGACTCGTCGACGCGCGCGCCTAGGCGGCTGCTCACCCTCCCCGACGTGGTGTGAAATCCTCGGCTTTGCGGCCGAATGTCATTTGCGATTTAGCATCCAGATTCCGGGCCACGTCTGAGGAACTGTAATGCCTTAACTACATGGAACCCGTCCCCCAAGCTGCAATGCCTTGGTGGCTCTGAGAACTGATAAACGGGCCTTTGATAATGGAAAATGAAGCCACTTTACACGCAGATGTGGGTCAGGGATCAGATATTGCGTGCATTCAATGAACAATTTGAATTTGATCCCAATGTATGGACCCACAAGATCATGGAGTATGAGTTACAGAATTTGCAAATAGATTGGTATTATTCAGGTTATTGCATGTCCCTATCTGAATTTGCAAGGGAATTGGAAATCATACATGAGGATCTATTAAAAAGTGAACTTTATTCAGATAATTAATGAGTAACTGAAAATTAGGGTAATTTAAAAATGATTTAAAAGTCATGCATTTCTTTATTTGATTTTTTCTTATCGTTTCTCCCACGTGTTGCACGATGCATATAAAAAAATTAGCCATAAAAGTAAAAGCTTAACTTTGTAAATTTGTGTAACAAAAAGTGTTTGTTTTCCTTCGTTAGCTTTCACTTGTTCTGTTGATAAAAGATTGTCTCACGTAAAAGATGTATTTCCGTTATAAAAATTTGATAACAAAGCATAACCTTCAATTTATTTGTGAATGTATATTGCTGATCCTATGTTCTAAGCACAATCACAGGGCTAGGTCCTTTACAGAGATAAATAAAAACTCGATGAAAGAAATGTCTTGTTTTTTTCAAGGATGGCGCATCCATTTTGTGTGTGATGTGTATGCACCTATTTTGTTCCTGTTCATAAGTTAAATGCTTATAGACTTATTATATGAGATCACAGACACTGAACGGATTGCAGATTACAAAGTTTTATAGACCTGTTTAATTCCTTTCATAGGAGATAATATAGCCTTGGTTAGAAATGATCTTTAGGACAAAGGACGTATTCCTTAACCATTATGATAGGAAGTATCAGAAAAAAACTTACACTTAATGCAAAGTCACATGCATGTATACCCTCCTTTCGTTAAGCTGGAAGTACGGATAGCCCCCTTGGACACTCTCCCTGCCAATCTCCTGTGTCGCTTGGGCGCTTACTAATCTCTGCTTCAAACCAGTGACACCACACAGGAACAGGAACTGAAACCACTTTTGGGGTTCAAAAACAGTGGAACTGTCAAAAGATGTGAACGTCGAACAACTGATATATTATAAATTAGGGATAACGTAAAGTATTAAATGGGCTTCATAGTCAACTCGGCCATTTTTCTGTCAGCTGTAAACCACTTTATACTGTACATCCACAGTTGATAAGACTGCCACTTTGAATGAGCGCATGTGTCATGTTGACAAAACCAAATCCTGCAATACATAAGGTGTTTCCCATTCAGGAAAGTAGTTCTAAAGCCTATTCCTGATTTGACTCTACACACAATAGGAACAAATCAAAGAATAGGTGAAAGGCCCGTGAAACTCTATACTCCCCGTGAAGAACGGATGTCCACTCCAATTTTTAATTTTTAAAGATAATTTTTATTTTCCATTAGGAGCAAATTGACATTGTTACTATATGATACATCTATATCTATCATCTCTGTGACAAATAGAACATAAAGTACTCTTCAAAGTGCTCAGAAATTTGGATATAGGAAAAAATGGCATATAGGGCAGATCTTGCTCCAAATAAGCAAGATCTGGCACAGATATACAAGCTTGGATACACCTCAGAGTTGGCCAAACGCCTACCTAGCGACATGTCCTTTAACTTTGACAAAACAAACCTAGCTAAATTATAGCTTCAGCTTATTCAGAGTATGTCTAAAGTCACAGCATCAGATTTTATACAGTTTTCAGCTTCGATTTGGTTGTTAAAATATTCCGATCGACCTTGTTTGTTTAAACCTTGATCAGGCTAACTGAGATGAATTCCCAACCTCTATATATTCAGACGTAACAGTTTTCCTATTTTCCAGGGAAACCCTTGTTTTTATTTCCAGTTTATGAAATTATTGTTTTCTTGTATAAACACAGATCGAATTAAGCCTCATTTACTCCAATAAAAGTGGTTGAAACCTCCCCCATACCCAGTCCATTCCATGTTAAAGAATGATGTGTATTCCATGTTTTTCTCATGGGCTAAACTGTATATGGGTAGATAGTAATAAAATGATTCTTGGAACCACTGGGCAGACACTGTTGTCTCAATAACCTCAAGTACTAATAGTTCTATCTTGTAGAAAACAATCAATGCACAGGAAGCTAGCACAGACTGATAAAATAACAATCGCCCAATTGTCTTTTACATATCTATCATTACTTTTCAATATCTTGGAGGCTATATATTCTCTGGGGTAATTGCTTTCTAAGATGTATCCTATGTCGTATCTATTCATCATGGCTTTATATAAGTTTTAATATTACGATGATTAATATGGGGTATTACATGGAGTATAAATCAAGTGGAGTATTCGTGACTGGATGATGTTGATGATATGGTGTCTTTGATAGAAGATCACGAGATTCAAACGCCTAAAGGTGTGCTCTGGTGTGGACTTGCATAGAACCCTCTGATTGTATGAAGTATTGTGTCATGGACCCTGATCAACTATAGACCAGTTTGGTCTAGTCTTGTTTTGGATTCATTCAAGCTTTTGCAATCTCTCTTTGTTTGCTTCTTTTTTTGTAATTCTATGTAATTAGTCTCGCTGTAACGTTGTTCCGTTTTCTTATTTTGCAGGTATGTGAGATGTTTTTCTCTTCATCCTTTTTTGACCTGACATCGTCGTTCAGGTAGGACATGACTATCAGTGATGGATGTGATGCTGAAAAAAGTAAAAGTTCTAGTCACTCGTTTTTTTATCTATAAGGTTCACAGATGAGATAGCAATTTCAAAGTGAGAGATAGAAATAGACAGTTTTCATATAGATAGGAAGAGTCAGATAAAATGTGTTTAACAAAAAATTTAGAAAAAAACAAAACAAAAGAGGAGCACATTAATAGACCACAATCCCGGAATAACAGATGCATGTGGAATGGTTGCTCTACAAAGGTAGAATTCCAAGTATCACTGTGCGAACTGAAATGTGAAAATCTTATAAACACATGCTCGGGAGAAAAAAAGGTTCACGGATGGTATTCAAGGTTGAGTGTTTGGAACTTTTTTTAATGTGAACTTTGCAAATGTATTCCGTATGATGGTGATAATGCAGATAGTGTCATGGCCGTTGACCTAAGATCAGACCCGTTAGGCGCACCGCTTGTGAGTCGTATGTGGCAAGATTGCAATTGGATTCCAATCCATTACCTAAATGCGATTGGTCGAATTCGCCTTCACGTCCTTGAGCGCGGCATGCATAGAAACGAGAAGCATAAAGTGATAAAACTCATTTACAAAAGGTTGCCCTTTGGGAAAAGCAACACCTCCTCTTCGGTGTGAGTACCATAGGACATTGCAGTGTGATAGAAATATGCATATAAAAAAATCTAGTGTGGCTGATCAAATTTTTCCCCACGTACTCAACAGTCTGAGGCTGGACTTTATTGCAAAAAACGATCCTTGATAGGATCCTTGCTGCACTCGATACCTAATCGTGGTATCTATATTTTTGAAAATTCTATAGACGTTGGGGTTGATAACGTGGGGAAGTGTACTTCAGGGAGTCTTCAAATTTAATCATTGATGATTTATAGTGTTTACGTCATCGACTGTTAACGGCTAGGGTCAAAGATGTGGAAGGGGTTGGAATCAATATCCGCATTATTTACATGTAGATTCTACTCAGGTCTCAGTAAAGCATGGCCCATTCTGGGCTCAGACCGAACACGGAAAATAGCTTCGTATGCTCAAAATTCTTTTTTTTGGCCGCACGCCATGCCTAGAGTGTCAAACTATACAATTAAGGTGTAGAATTCACAAATATTCAATTACCCGTTTCCCATGTTATATTCATTATCTATGGGGGGAAATACTAGACTCACTTCTTTTTTAACCCTATCAGTCCGAGTAATGCCTTGAGGCACTCCTAGGCAGGGGACGATGAATGCCTTGAAGCATTCCCAAGCAAGGGACGATGAATGCCTCCAGGCATCTTTTGGGGCCATTACTGAAAACGGTATTATATGTGACAAAATTCATAGGCTTTCTTAATTTTTTCAAAATAATTGAAAAACACTACAGGCATCATTATTCAGTATGAGTGTTCTATATGGAACTAAGACAAGGCATATCAAATGCACCTGTTGAATAATTTCCGGTACCATTGTCATAAAGGCATCGTCCCCTGGGGGTATATTGCTACATATCTGTTGGACTTGGCATGTAGGCCTCCTGCAAGGTGGTCGGACTGAAAGTGTTAATCAGTTTTCTCGCTCATAATTGTTTTTCAACATTATGATTGTGGTAAAGTTGGCAATATTCCCATTATCTGTGAAATATGATAATGACAGTATACTTTTCCTCTGCTTCTTCTAAAGTTATACCTTTCCTCATCACCAACTCAGACACAAGTGCCCGTAGATTTATAATAGATATTAGGATTTTTGACACTGACCTTGGTTAGTTAAAGTAAAATTCAGATCTTATCGAGGACAATTTATATAATTAACAGAAGTCCTTTATCCCATAGATCAATACAGGACAATATACATATATAAACCCATCCCATTGTCGTGACACAAAGCCCATCTGAAAGCTTTGATAGTTTACCTCACCATGCGTATTGGCGAAGTCCTTGATATATGAGTGATGAGTATACTAATCACACTATGAAGGCTTTAGTCCAAGATGAGGACACCAAAGCTGCAGCAGGAGGACTCAGATGGAGACCACTGCCTGTAACCTCAGCCGGATCTCGTCTCAGCGCCGCCATATTTATGTGAGAACATGATCACCTTCCTCTCCAAAAATACCACCGACTGTCACGTGACATGCAGAGCCATGACGTTCTACTTCCGGTCTTAAACTCCGCAGAAAGCCTCTCTCATCGGCCATTTATTGAAACCGGTTCATTGTTTCTTTTGAGGGCGATATCCTGACGCGCATCTGTGGATTTCTCATCTTTAGCAGGTGTTGTCTTGAAGTTGTTGTTATTTGTTTTTTTCTGTATATCTCCTCGTTAGATTTTCTATCATGTATTATCTAGACTATTAGCGTGTACTACAGCGGATAGAAAAACCTAAATATTCATATCTATTTAAATTCCTACGTAATATTTCATCACGTACCGTAGGTGCTGCAATCCATTATCTGAAAGTTTGTCCATCACTAATTCCTGATTTCAAGGTTGTTGAGATATCAAGAAAAATAAGGAGGAATTGAGCGGAATGACAGCCTTCCTTATCTTGATGAACGAGTATATGGCAAATTAATGAACGAGTATATGGCAAATAAAATCTACTTCTATTATAAATGCAATGGAGAGGGAGTATCGATAAGAAATCGGGCCCTCCTTTCCCATCCTATATATACCCTTAATATAACACTCTTCATCGAGTGATTTCGACACTCATTCAAAACAAAACCCATAAAGCTTATAAAAGAAAAATGCACCGGGTTTAATTCAAAGAACATATTTTTTGCACTCAAGGCGAGAATTCCTGGCACTAGCCATTTTTCATTTACTGATGAAGCCATATGGATGACATTGAAGGGCTTTGCAAGAATGCCGTTCTTATGCTGACTTTTTGCGAAAAAGTGCCTTTCATGCCGTATTTATGTCAAATGGTGTCCTAAAACGTAGCGTGATTTATTGGGGAGGCTCCTTATTTGCAAGAGCCAGGGCAGTTCAGGAAGTCGCAGTTTGCTTTAAAGCACGCTATAACAAAAATAGAACAAATTGAGACAGTCAATTAATGTTCAGGCACCCAAGTTCATTTTAGAACTGTAATAAATTTAAAATCCTCAAATCGCTGCCAGATATTGAAAAAGACTAAGATACAGGTGCACATAGAAAAGTGCAAGAGGTCGTTCCAGGGTTACTGTAGCTATATTGACAAGCCAGGTTCTCGGCAAACTTGCGAAAATACTAGTATTTTCATAATATCATGTTAATGTCTACAGGAACTCTCCGATAGCATTATATTTGGAGGACAAAGAAGAGGGAAAATAAACAAGAAAATGTTCATTACACTGGGAGAAACTAGCTTTTTAGAAGTGATCTGTATAGACCAAAGGTTTTGTATAAATTTGGGCATTTCATTTTAATGCATTCTGTTTGTTTCGAAGTTGAGTTCTTCAGAGACCTTTGGGAATTTATCATTGTTCTGTAAAATAATCCCTCAGGAAGCGCCTGCATTTGAATTCTGGTGATGACAGGACTCCTTTAAATTAAAACACGGTGCCTGTTATTTTCTACATTCAAGACCATTCCTTTCAAAACTTCTCGATGACGTGGGTTTTTTTGAGGAAACGCAGTATATTTAATCAAAAACTTATCTTTTGTTGGAACTTGCTCTCTGCCTCTCTCTTCTTTCAGGCTTAGCGTCCTCACCCAGCTCCTAGAAGTAAAACTTCATTCCCCATAATTTCTTTTACCACTGGATGCTTTGGAAAATCTCGCAGGAAAATCCAATAAGATTTCAACAAGGTGGTGCTGCAAATTAAGGCGTATTGGTTCTGCTCCTCGCTGGCTGGATAAAAATATGAGGAGGAGTTTACAGGAATGGGCCTGCTGTATTTCCCTTTCAATCTTTCAAACCCAAGACCTGACGTCTGACCTCACACTGCAGCAAGACTTTGAATACTTTATCACGGCACATCGTAAACCACCCACAAGACGGTGGACACAACTAATATTTAATCATCTAATTTGCATTACAAGTTTGACGTCTGATTATGAAGTTCAGGACAGAGCTTAAATAACCTCTTCATGAAATCGGGATCGATTCAGTATTAATCATGTGTGTACATGATGGTAGTATAAGTACAAATAACTACCCTTGAAACTATAAGCAAGTGAGTTGGAAATTGACCGCTGACCAAGCTAGGAATCACTCAGTGCAGTTAAGACATGCTCAAGTCTTTGATTATTGGTATTTCATTAAGAAATGAGAATACTTTGTAATATGTATCCTTGCTCAAACTCCTGTCACGCCCAAGTATAGCCCGTGTTTGACCCACCAGGCGAAAATGTTGTACACCCACCACACAGCGGTTGTCAGCAGACCTGGCTTAGATCTGGCTTAGATCTACTTGTCAGAACAGCTTGCCAGTGGTTCCACCAGGCCCCTTGCTTTGGTTGCTAGGTGAAATCAGCACCTATTGGTGTTTCTTGGAGCATTGCAGTGAGGTTGCTGAGCATTTGCTGGCGTTTGCTGGGGCACTGGGCCATCGGCCGGCTGAAAAAGTCATTCCACGCTGCTCCACCAGCTAGATATTTCACCTTTTGTCCCACAAAATCTACCAATTCTTGTCGGCCTGGCAGGATTTCTACCAGCCGACAAAAACTGATTTATTAGTTCTTGCTGGCTGGAATTGTGCAGCCAGCCTATAGGTTTGATTAGAGTTCGGCACCTGCCAAGGGCTTTGCAGGGACCTGCGTCAACTGCAGCCTGCCAACACTTCAATGAGGGCCTCGGCACTACCCATGAAGAACAAGCCAGTGTGCAGAGACCAAAGATTCCTACAGTTGGGGCAGAATTTTAGCACCAGAGCATGCCATACACATTCATAACATCAAGCCTTATCTTTATTTACCTCCATTATTCCCTTAACCACAGTATTCAGCAGGGAATTGACTAGTTGTTATCGCATCGCGTAAATCCCAAAATGGCAGACGTCTATGGAGCCTTTCAACATGCCTCCTATTGACTGAGCGGGGAACTTGTGTACCACATTAAATATGCCCAATATCCACCAGATGGCGCCACTGTCTACTCACCGCTGCTCTTTCTGGAGCATTGGGTGGGGCACTGGCTGTGGATCTACTGGCACATTGGCCTGCCACCACTGAGAGCTACTCATTGAAAGTGCACGGTAGGCGGCTGTACAGTGACCATACACCAACTGGCCGGCTGAAATTGATGCGATGGAAGAGCGCCACACTCAGAGACCGTTTTGGCAGGTCAGCCACCCGGCATCGGCCAGATACATCGGCTGAGAGGTTGGCCTTACATCGCAAGAGTTTCTCGTAGGTGGAATATGTGCTTATCCAACAAAAAGGGTGAGGATAGGTGGAGTGGTAGGCATGAGAAACCGAGGCCAGTCAAGATGAAAAGCAAGTGTCAACCACTGTTTCGTGTGCACTGAGTGTCCGGATGCATTGTGGCCTAGACATCTTCCAGACCATTTTCTGCAAACAGGTTCAGTATATCTGTGGCGTAGTCCCCAACTGGTATCTATCTATCTATCCATCCATCCATCCATCCATCCATTCATTCATTCATCCATCCATCCATCCATCCATCCATCCATCCATCCATCCATCCATCCATCCATCCATCCATCCATCCATCCATCCATCCATCCATCCATATATATATATATAATGTAATGGTAATTCAGAATTTAAATATCTACTATTTTGCACTGAAAATTATGCCTGGAAATGACAATATAACCAGGTTTAAAAGAATAGTCTCTAGAGGAAACTGATGAGTGTTGGTGTGATCCGCAGGATAAAGGCATTCGTTCCCTGCTGATAGTGCCCAAAGGCATTCTCATCCTTTGGTAATATACCTGTACTGCTTAATGCATTCCTACCTTAAGCCCCCCCCCCCCCCCCCCCCACTCCCCCATCTGCTGACATACGTCGTAAAGGCATTCTTGCACTACTGACATTCTTTATAAAGGCATTCTCTTTCCTCGCTTACGTACTGTTTGTAGACATTCTCGTCCTTTGCTGACATACTGCCTAAAGGCATTCATGCGGGAAAGGGTTGAATGTCAGATGAAGTTCTAATCTGAGATTGATTATAGAGACATTTCTCTGGACTGATTCTAGGAGTAAGCTTGTGTTATGGTGTCATGGTCGCCGCGGGCGGAGGGTGGTATTAGGGAAGTTCTGTTTTGATGAAATAGAGCCTGCGAAGAGTGGAAATATGTGTGATTTTCAGTAAGCCGCATGCAGTTTAGGGCCATTCCTGTACGTTTGCGTGGCGTGATGCGGATAATCACACGGTCGTCAGGTGGCACTCTCTATGTTTTCCCCAGGAGCTTGAGGAGATTAGGCTTCCTCAAGGGTATTCCTATACTTCAGGTTTGCTCAACTCTATGTATTTCTTATCAGCAGGGCTGGCACTCCCCTGTGTGCCTATTGGAAATAACGTTTAGAGGTAGTCCCCGCTGAAAATAACCTTCCTGACGATTAGTCTCACTTGGAGTAGAGTGTCAGGGGAAAACATCCCTTCTACGCTCAGATGTCTTCCCCGGACTTCAAGAGCAAGTTAGAACTGATAAGGCAGTAAAAGATGTTAACATTTCAGACCTGTATATACATATATATGATAGACAATTATTTTCGATGGCAATATTTAAGGTTCAAAGTAAACAATAGTAACAATGGAGAACAGTCGGTGCTTTTTTTCATAGAGCCTTTTGACAAAGTAAGTATGGCCATTCGGATATAACCATCATAACTTTCAAACGCCTGAAAATTTGATTTTTTTTTTCATTCTTTAAGACTGAAAAAATGTACTTAATGTATAACCGTCTGAAAACATTTTTTTCTGAGATTTGGATTTTATCCGCACATGTATTTATGAACAGTCTTTACCTACGATCCTCTAACGCAGATATGAAAGTACGCGTTTCAATCAGCCAAAGAGGCGCAGCACAAAAGGAGCACCTTCCCTTCTTACTAAACGTAATGAAAAAAACTCATATGGCATTATTTGTCGTATCGCATTTGTCCGCTCTCAAGAAATACATTGGTGTCACCTTTGAAACTCAAAAATGGTGCTTTCTTTTCACTATCAGGAAAATCCTGGTTCATTTTCGTGATCATGAGTTTGACAGTTGCTAGCTTCATTTCACAGGCATAGTTATTGGGTGGCTGTCAGTGCTGTCAGCACTGTCATGGCTGTCAGCAGACTTAATGAAGATAGGCCCTGCCATCTGTGTGGCTAAATTAGCAGCGCACGTGCCGCAGCAGACATGCACAGTCAATCACACACGCTCCAGATGGTGCAAATGTTCCTACAGATTTCCCAGCTGCCCGTTCTACCGTTCACAACCAACAATAAAGGGGTCTACTTAGGGAACTTTAGATCAGAAGACGACCGGGGAAGTTTCTCACTATCAAGTCGTGTCTTCTACTGATGTGTTAATGAAGCGCAAACAGAACTATGAATCCGAGAACCCCCGACTCTCCTGAATTCAGTCTGTGCACTCGCAGAGACACAAACTACCCGGAGGTGGGGTTGGGGTGAGTGTTATATGGGCTGTGATGAGAGGTGCATTTTTTTTTGGTTTTGATAGAAACTATATTCACTCGGGGTTGGGATGTTCAGTGTGTGTTGTGAAATGTCAATTCACATGTTGTGAGGTTATTAAAATGGGTTATGTAGAAAAGAATCTTAATATAGAATCCATGACCGTGTATGTATACGTCCTTCTTGGAGACTTGTTTGTGACCCAGATTCCATTAGGTGGCCATCTTATCCTATGCTAAAGCCACTGTGGATAAGAATTACCTGGGTAGGATGACGCGCAAAGTAAACATGTTCCACGCCCAGCTCGCTACCCATACCCTGCCCAGGGCCGCGGAAAGCCAGCTCTGTTTTTAGTTGTTGTTCACACAACGTAAATAGCATGCTCTCACTTTCTGCACCACATTGAGCGTCACAAACAGAATGTTGGCGATGAGACCTCTTCTGATCACCGATTATATTCTTTATTATGAGACCCAAACACCATTTGACCCTACATCCAAGAAAGGTAGCTGGTCACCACGAGATGATAAAAGCACGATTAAAAGCACATTTAAAGAAGTGTCCAACCAGACTGAATCCTGAAAAGATTCTTCCCGGTCACCTTTCGGGTATTTGGCGTGGATCTGGGAAGATCTGACTAATTATTTGGGGGAACCGGTCTGATGGAAGAGCTCCACAAATTTTTCTGGTCACGAGCGGGTTTACAGGCCAACCTCTCACGCTCCAGCCTGAATCACCCCCAAATCTTCACCAGATGCTCCCGAATAGTCACCTGGCAATTTAACTATTTACTAGCGACTTCGTCGAGTCCGAGTCCGAACAAATTTAAAAATAATGAGATGACGGACTACCCAAAGCGGAACTCGAACTCCCGTCATCCGCATTCCCACACGGACACTCTGACGACTGCTCCATAGAGTCGGTTGTAAGGGGAATTCCAAATACTTAGTCTGGTGGTGGTCACTGGGTGGTGGTGGGTGGGGGAGGGGAATCAGCGGAATTTTGAAAAGGGTACCAGCGAAAGTTGAGATCTCATTGGTTTCTCATGAGAAAAGTAGATTAGAAAACTACAATACGAAACTTTGATTTCGGCATGGCTTGAAATGAATCATAAGAGAAAAAGTTTGTCTGAGTATTGGAATACAAAAAAAAGAGTAGCAGTTCACAGTTTAGTACTGCACGAGAATCTCACTCTCGTGGCTCTTCAATCTCCACGCCTAGGTCTGGTTCACTATCTCTCTATGTGCGGGAGCCACTTCAAGTGGATTCGACGGAATTCTACCGTTTTAAATATAGTAGGTAAATAGCATAACACAATTACTGTGGTTCCAATCGGAAGATGTTCCACCAAGGAAATAACATTTTCGTTAAGTCACAATCCTTTAAATACACCCCACACCATTTCCCTAGTAGGCAAAGTCAATATGGGAAGCCCATTGACCCTGTTCGCGAGTTGTTCTACCTAATCTCTCCAGCACAGGTCTGTGAAGCACTTTTGTGATAGTCCAATATCCCAGCCATACCGTTAACTGGATGTAGGACCCGAGCTGATAAGAGTTAAATGGATTTCCCCACGTGGCCGTCAGGGGCGCCTCGTCCAACATAACCACTACAACTTGAAGGCCGTCAATAACATCCGATTTTTGTACCTACTCAGCACCATCACAGAGCGCTCAGATAGTGCCCAATTGAAGCCAGAGCTTGAAGCCATGTACTCATTGGTCCCATCGAGGGCATGCCTGGTTAAACTGATAGAGATGCGAGCTTTTAACATCGTTCCGAGACCTGAAGTCCTACTTAACCTCACTGAACCGGTGTGCTATCTGTGTTAGCATACATCTATCAGCTTGTGATGGCATAGGGGTCAGCAGCTAGCATTAGCATGTGTACAATGGAAGGCAATGCGTCTAATTGACCCTTCACGTAGCACTTAGCTTTGGATAACGGTGTTTGTACACACGTCGATAACCATTGCTCGTTTATCATGACAGTGGTCAGGTCAAAAATCTATTGGAAAATGTATCCATCCTCATCCTCTATCACCCCTGGATAGGTTCAATGATACCCAAGGATTCGTTAAGGTAATCTTGAAGACTATCCAGAATAATTGTAATTATTATGCTTACCATGAGTAGCAGCAACAGAGAGGATTGCCGTGAGTAACGGTAATGTTAATGATTGGTATGAACAATATTAAAAATGAAGATCACTGTATATATATGTAAGATAACTGAGCAATTGTAACAATGAAGATTACCATGAGCAAAAGTTACAATGAAGATTACCGTATAAAAATAGAGATTATCATTAGCAAAGTGGAGTATCGTCTGTTCCAGGCAAATATTCCCTGTAATACAGCCTTTCCCACCCAACAGGGTAAAATGAACAAGAACATGGGTATTTCATCCTAGGTCAGAATACCCCAAGTTGTGGGATGCTGTCCTTAACGGGATGCACTGCAGCTCAAAATTCTGTTATTTATCTATTATTAAGTTATTTTAGGACACGTAACTTTTGCTAACCTATTTCACGGCAATAAGCACAGGAATATTGAGGAACGTGATTGTATTGGCTCAATGGTAAGACGACCCCATCACTGCATAATATGCTGAAGACGTGTTCCGGTTCCTGCTGCTAATCTCTTTATATGTTAGCATTAGGGGTTTGGAGAGCTCATCACACAGACTCATCCGTCCGACTTACTTATAACTCAGTAGCTACCCGTAATTCCACGCGTATGGAGTCACTCTGAGCTGCTCGGATGAAGGGTGGGCACGATGGGAGTGTTTGTAGAGGGGCTGAGCAAATGAGGGCCGGCCGGCTATACATGCCTGCTGAGACGGGCGCACGCTCGCGGAACTCAACGTCTCCCCATTCTCCCACAACCCCGCCCCTCCCCTCTACGACGCCAACGTGTCGAGACATGATCACGTGACTCGCCACGACAAGCACATGACCGGCACGTGACCGGCGCTGACAAATGGCGCCGAGGTAGTGGTCACGTGACACGGGCAGCTGTCGTCCAGGAACCAACTGGGCATTTACCTCTGCCAGCACGCGCTGCCCTCCGCACATAACTTCCGGCCCGCAAGCCGGCGGCCGCTGCGCCGAGGTGCAGGGGGGAGGGGTGGTGTCCATCCGCTTCTGTGATTTTCTATCGGCTCTCATAATTACGCGCATTGGGCTCGTCGGGAATTTAGTCAGGTGGGCGTCGGCTCGTGTCACATGATTTTGGCGAGGGCGAGTTGTTTGGCTGATGGTGTTTTACGTCGTTGTCATAGTTGAGTTATGAGTCTATGGATGAGGATGGGAGAAACGACCTCGTTCATAAGACGAATAACACCGAGGCAGATTGGTGCGACCAAGACTTCAACCCAGATCTTGGACGATAGAGTCACGTCATACTATAGAGTCACGACTCACGAGGGAAGGGAGAATTGTGTGATAACGGAAAGAGCGTGATGGAGAAGGTGGTGACAGAGAAGGATAAGAAGGAGGGTGACAAGGAGGAAGGAGGGCTGATAATGTGGGGAGATAAAGAGGAGAGACGGATATAAAAAGAGCAGGCCAGAGTGATGGGGAGAGGGGTGGTGATAAGGAACAGGAGTGGGTGATGGGTCCGATTGGTAAGGAGCAGGTTGGTGTAATGGGTTGTGGTGATAAGGGGCAGGGCAGAGTGATGGGGTGGGGTGAAACGATGGGGTGATACTGAACAAGGTGGGGTGATGGATCTGGTTGGTAAGGAGTAGGGGGTGGTGACGGGATGTGGCGATAAGGAACAGGGCGTGGTGATGGGGTGGGATGGGGTGATAAGAAACAGGGTATGGCGATGGGGTAGGGTATTAAGGAGACGGGGTGGTTATGGGGTGGGGGTGATAGGAGCAGGGCGTGGTGGGTGATGGAATGGAGTGATAAGATGGGGGGATTATAAGGAGTAGGCTAAGGTAATGGGGTGGGTTGATAAGGAGCAGGGTGGGGTGATGGGGTGGGGGTCATAAGATGGGGTGATAAAGAGGAGGATGGAGTGGGGTCATAAGATGGGATGATAAGGAGTAGGGTAAGGTGATGAGGTGGGGTGATAAGGAGCAGGGTGGGCCCATAAGGAGCAGGGTGGGGTGATGGGGTGGGGTGATAAGATGGAGTGATAAGGAGTAGGGTGGGGTGATGGGGTGGGATGATAAGAGCAGAGACTGTGATACGTGCAGGTAGCTGACTGATGGGGTGGCACTATGACCTGTAAATACGGGACCGGGCGTTGTTCTGACAATTACCCGGCCACTTTCTGATGGATGACGGCGGCATGCTTTCACCCGCGAGCGCCCCCGTCCTGCCTCACGCACCACCGAATGGCCATCGACTACCCCTTCTTTCAATATCGATCAGGATAGGATGGAAATGTAACAACATATTATTTGTAACTGGAAGTCCCGACCGCTTGCAAATTCTTCTTTAATTAGGTGCCTGGCATTGATCGATAGCATCGGGAGCACGGGCACTGTGGTTGGCACTCTGTGTCGGTTTTGCCATCATGTGGTCACCCAGACGCGAGTCAATATTGATATATAGCCACTTCATCATACACAACAGGATTGGGTGTCGCTAGCAAGACCGTTTTCCTGTTTCAATTCCCACAGGTTTATGTTACCTAGAAGTCATTTCCAAACGGGGAAACAAGAGAAAGCCAATTTGTGGTTGCATCAAGTTGTTTTTATAATCGGGTTTTTATAATGGCCGTTTAATGTAAGACAAGAATTATTACATCAGTATATCCCAGTCAGATGGAAGGTCTGTGTACCGCCTTGAAGAATATATATTTCCATTGTATGTAATGACAATCAGACATAAAATCTCTTTTTATCACCGGTAAATAATTGTAAGAGCCGCCTTGTGTCTTAAAAGGATAACATAGATAAAATGATAAAACTAGTCAGGCATCGCGTTTCAGTTTGACCAGAGCCTCAAAAAACCTTTTGTTATAAAACAAAGCCAGGTGCATAATCAGATGTAAATGAAATGCTGACCTTAAATTAAACGATCGGGGAAACAGCGGGTAGCAACATGTTATGGAAAACTACAGGCTCCATTTATGAGAACCAAGTACTCACATTCTGCGGGCCAGACAGGAAAAACTCCGCCCAGTCCGAGGTTTCGCTATGGTTAGGTGCAGGATGACAAATCTCTGATCCCGTAGTCAGACAGAAGCAAGGGGGGTGCGTAGTTTGTGTAGAAGATGTGTGTGTTCATCTGCTGAGCGGCAAACACAAACACCTTAGGGTAGATACCGTCTATCGCCCTGCCCATATCACATTACCCATGTAAGTGATGAACCTGGATTGTCATCTAGGCCTTGTGTCTTTTCTTCCATGTATTTTTTTAGTCGTTTGTGGGTGTACTATTCATTATCTACTGCTATCAGTATCTCCGGGAGAGAAAATGATGACTGTCGTAATTTCACTAGTGAACCCGTTCTTGGTCAGCAGACCAGAGCTCTGCTGAAGTGAAATTGAATTGGAATGAAAAGAATCGATGTCTATACATTTCGGACATGATAAGTGTATCTTGTTTGCATGATGATACAACAGTAAAACCTGTTTTTTGAATTTGTTAAAACAACCCCACAAACAACAGCAGCAATAACACGCAACCAACTCAGGTTGGAAAAACTTGGTCACACGAAATCTCTGCAGGGTGCCTTTCGAGAGGGGAGGGGGCAGGTATCTACAGACTAAGGATCTTCGGTCGTAATCCCTGCCCCCGGAGAAAGGTCTGACACAGCGGCGTGACCGTGCAGACCCCGATCCCCGATCTGCTACCCTCCCCGTGGCCGATAATCCCCGGTGCCCGGCCACCAGGCGGCACCAGTGGTCCGCAGGAAACGACGACAATTTGCTATTGTTGGCCCCGCGGATTGTTGCCACCAGGGGGCCCTTCTGTGGACAGGTAGGCGCCGGGGGCATTGATAGGGCCGCCGGGGTGAAGGTCACCCACCCCTGCCGGCAGACCTGTCCACCTTAGGCGGTCAATGTGAGGATCTGTAGGGTGTGTTGTGTACTAGAGCCTACCAACATCTCCCACCCCCACACTGACACACCCTCCCTCCACATCCACAACACCCCTCGTCCCACCGTCCTCAGCCACCAGACAGTCTTATTCTCTATCGTACTAGGAGGAATTCGATTGCCTTTCCAACCTATAGGAATAATGGAATGGACGTGGCAGCTTGGACGGGAGATTTATACAATTTGATTTGTCCCGTTATAGATTGATCTGGTTGTTTATACATTTCCTTACTCGACAGAAGACATAAATTGTTGTATGTATAATCACCACGTCAAATTGATTTCAGAAAAAAAACTATATGTGCTTCCTGAGTCTAACCTGTTTATGAAAGCCATATATAATCCTAGTGTGGAAATATAAAGATGTAACTCATACCTG
This sequence comes from Alentia gelatinosa, assembly GCA_950022655.1. Taxonomy (NCBI): domain Eukaryota; kingdom Metazoa; phylum Annelida; class Polychaeta; order Phyllodocida; family Polynoidae; genus Alentia; species Alentia gelatinosa. The sequence goes on along the minus strand of OX465579.1, from coordinate 47,858,499 downwards.
AGAAGCATGGCAACCCTTTTAAGGCGGTCTGATCAGTGCTCCACGTTATTTTTTTTTGTTAATTCAAGAAAGTTACAACACCGCAACTCTTTGATCGTAGGTTTATTAAATAGTATTAAAATTACGTATATCATATAAAGCCCAATACACATCTACCGATTTGGGAACAGTGATGTACCTTTGTCGGCGACAAAGGAACGGTAATTTGTCTCAGGCAAGCCATCCTAACGGGGTTGGCCCCAGTCGGTAGATGTGGGGCAACTAGGCAAGGGTCAGCCAGCGATTATTGAAACCCCTTCCTTCCTTGGCCGACACGTACCGAGGAGTTATGTAATTTGCCTGTGACAAGTTCAACGACTCCTATACGATTTGGGAAATAATCGCTCAATTCCGAGTCAGTAGATGTGTATTGGGCTTAACATGTGAATTACTGTATGACTGAGTCAACTTTTCGATTCGGCTTGAGTGTTCATCAGGACATTTGACAGAATTTTTAAAATGTACTCTACTGAAGTACCTTATAGTGTAAATGGACAGGCTGATTAGCCTTGACGACCGTAGTTAGCTATGCTATGAATGATAAAATCGGTCTTTTAAGCGAGGCATAGGAAGATCCCAATATGTCTCTTTGGGTGAGGCACTGATGCGTCTTTTATATTCAGGTTATAGGCATCCAGCGTTTTCAATTTAGAATTCAGTTCTTCTCGACTGCCTTACGCAGCTTGTATGCGCACTCATTGTGTGGGTTTCTATGAATGAACTCCTCGATAAGGACCGATGCACCCTTCTTTTTTTGTGTCCATCTGTGTTAAAGAGTGATCCCATGTCGATTCCTAACCTCTTTTCGCTGATGTTGTTGATGTGAAGGTAAAACATTTCCATCAGTTCCTCAATGTGTTCCTCAATATATATTGCTCTGGACATCTCTCTATCTCCAGTATCCCTAAGGGACAACTCACAGCATCCTGGCACTCTCACAATCTACCTAATCTCTTTTGGGGGAGGTGGGGGGTCAAACATTAACCGATTACTGTCAGGACGGTCCGCACCACATGCCCCTTAGGGGCTAAACTGAGATTCTTGTAAATTGATCGGGAGTGGTCAGCTGTCTTTCTGTGGATACCAGACCCCAATTTGGTTCTTTTTTTGAAATACCTGTCCAATGTGAATCAGTATTTCACAGGAGAATTAAATCATGTGATTATTCACAGAATATTTTCGGTGGCTAATGCATCTAGTTTAGAAATGACTTGCTAACAATTTTCAAATGATAGTATGGGACCTTTTACTTATGCAGATGTTTAAGAGATAGTTACTAGTTTGTCCTTGAAACTTTCCCATATCCGATGTATCTGGATCAGAAACGGCAAAGCGACTGAGGTATCTTTACTATTCTTAAGAAAGATATCATTAGGTTTTTGAAAGAGACAAATCTCTTTAATTGTTGATAAAATATTTGAAAACATTGAAACGAATTGACTGGACTAAGTCTGAAAATGAAAAGCTTAAACGATTGCTGATCCCTATATACTCTCAGGGTCCCGTGGGACGTTAAACCACTAACAAAATAAACAATCTTTATCATGCTGATAAAAAACCCTCGTCTTTCTCACACAACCGAAGATGGTGGGTTCACGACTTGATTACTAAGATTTATAAGGTCAAGATATCTACCGAACACTTCCCAATATCTATAAGATTCCACAAAATCACGGGACTGAGGTCGGAGATATATGTCCAGATTCTAGGTTGTGGTAAAGCAGGCTGCCATTTTGGATAAGGTCAGTGACCGTACCTTGTTAGGACAGAGGCTCAGCTTTCAAATCCCTTGATAGGGTATCCGCCACCTTTCTTTCAGAACATAACAAAATGCAAAACCTGAGCCTAGTTGATATTATAGATATGGGGGCAGGTTGGATAAGACAAACACAAAAAGGTGTCAGCTAAGACAGCATGAGAACACTGCCCTGTTGCTGATAGTGCACATCATTGCTTTCAGCGTAGTAATGCTACATAAAGCAATATGGTTGGTTTTAGCAGCAACATTTCCCTTGTACTGTCTTAATGTTCAGAATGTATTTTTTTTAAAGAACTTGACTGTGATTATTTTGATATTATTTTGTTTAAAAGAATCCTGATATTGTTTCACTTTATGTTGAATCTTTTCGTTTCGTTGGCAAACCATGCTGTACAGTACAGGGTCCTGGTTAGAAAGTTTTTTTCACTTTAGTTTATTTTCTTTACAGGCATAGAAAGAAAATGCTCCTCCATTATTATATTACACCATATATGTATACACACATCTGCTGAAAGTTGGCGCACGATAAATTCTGCTCTTGGAAGAAAAATCAGTAACAGATACCCTAGTACAACCTTCAGAAAGTCGGTCACCGATCCCCGTTGGTACGATTTAATGAAGTTAGATTTCACTGATACCTTAGTTAGAATTCATTGATACCTCACTGATTAGTGAGATGGTGGGCCAGGCTTTCAGTAGGTGAACAGCGATATTCAACTCATGAGGGGGCGCTTTTTAAAGGCTAAATCGCAGGTATAGAGGGATACTCAACGACCTGTCAATGCACTGCTCGCCGTCCTGTCAATGAGTAGCTCACCCCTGTCAATAAGTTGCTCTCCCATGTCAATAGACCTCTGACTGCCCTGTCAACAGGCTGCTCCCTGCCCTGTAAATGGGCTGCTCACTGCCCTCTCAATGAGCTGGTCATCGCCCTGGTAGCGGGATATTCACTGTCAGGCCAGTTAAATGTTCCCCGCTCGGTCAGCGAACTGCTCACAGCCCGGCCAGCAAGCAGCTCGGCCGCTGTGTACTTGGTGTGATGTATCACGTTCGACGTTATGGCGACGTGGCCCAGGGCACCGCCTGCATCTGACGCAATCTCCATCCTCGTGAAATGCTTGGTGCGCTTGGGCAATCACACTTTGGCCGGTTCTCCTATTCACCATTCTGTTTATGTAAATGCAATTGAGTTATTTGCTTCTTTTCTTTTTTAGTAGCATGGAAGACTTGAGAGTATTCAGGAATATTATCTAGAGGATGTATGACGATTTATAGGATAATTATCTCCTAGACAGTTCTTGAATGTTTGCATCTCTTTAGTAAAGGGAAAGGAAGCGAAAATAACTCTAACAATGTAGTACACAATGGTACCTTGCACGAATACATATAAATACTTTTCATAAATAGAAAAACGCTATAAAACTATTAAACATCAATCAAAATATCCAGAAAGCCTTGAACAAATGTGAACAATGAAAACCTATTTCATTTCTGTATGATTGTCTTTAAGTGCATCAGGACATGTATAATTGAAAAAAAGGATAATTGCATCCTAAGAGAAAAGAAGGATTGAAAAAGATAAAGGTCCAGGAAAAAGACTTCTTAAAGTAGTGTTTGCCTCTAGCGAGAGTACCAAATACAATCATGTATTTTTCTTTCCTTATGTATGTAATAAATCCAAGCCTCACCTCAGTGTTAGAGTGTTGGTAATTGTTAAATGATAGACACATGTGGTTAGCATTCTGTAGATATCGATTGCTGGCGGGAGCTGCGGATATCCACAACAACATACGCATATACTCTCACATATATCTCTGTGAGAAGAAGGAAGGGAGAACACCCACCAATATCAACATTTTCCTAAAACAACGCCCACACCCACCAATGTCAACATCAACCTACAACACTCACACCCACCACACAGATACTTCCCAATGTCAACACCCGCCTATCATTTAATAGTTTCTTATTCTAGTTGCAGATTACAGTATCCATAACTAAGTGTTTATTATTTAATGGCAGGATTAACATAGTGAATCATTTGTCTTAAAAAGATTCTATTATAAGGAACCAAGTCAATAGTAGGGAAGGGGATATGGTAAGGCTGGATACTAGACACCTGATCATTTTACCATGCCTTTATAGATGGCATATGGATAGTCAAGGGGTAGCTATTCTGCAACAAGCTGGAAGTCTATATGAGACCATTTTAACCTCTAGGTGATGTATATGACCGCGTTTTCCTGTGCTCAGAAAGTCTCAAGCATGACACACCTTGATATATTGCACCTGGAAAATATCACAAGGGGGCTTTTACGGCAACAAATCCCTTGGGCCATGCAAAAGTCTTAAGGTTATAAATAAATAAGTTGGTCATTATAATTTAACTTGAACATATTTAGACGGGTAGAGATCCTCCATATTTGATGCCTGATCCCTCATTTCCTGCTCTTACGAAAAGAATCCAACATTAAACTGAGCAATGTACAATGTTCGTTTGTATTTAAACTGAAGCAAAGTAGATCGCTTTCCTCATCTCATTTGTCGAGTTTTACGCTATTATAGAAGTTTTATAACCGCATACGCATCTGAAGATCAGATTTATTCAGTGTGTTAATAAAGACTTAGATGAAATCAGAATTGAGCCAGACAAATTTACACGCATCTGTTGCGCCATTCAACTTCAAAACACGACCAAAGCAAAAATTGCATACGTCAGCGTTGTATTTCAACACTCAAACACTGTATTGTGAATCCGAAAGTGATATCAAGTGTAAATCAAGACAGCAAACATGCCTTGCTTCGGTATTTGTTTTGACCTCTAGTTTTTGTTATATTATTTATGTTTTGGCTTAGCAAAGGAGCCAGATTTGATTCTGAATTGTATTTCTTTAACGAGATTCATCTTATAGGCAACTCTTGTGTTTTATGACAAGGCTATCTCTCTTTATGACCAGCCGACAATCTCTTACTCAGTGACATCACGAACTATCTGTGGTCACTTCCGTTGTTGAAATAGGATTTTTTGGTAGGTGGACAAGTCCGCTGTCAATTCAGTCGTCTCATGACCAATATCTCAACATATGGCTATTCCAAGCCAAGGCGATCTTTTTAAACAGGGTAGATATGTTCGAACTTCGTATCTATTCCAACGTGAAACGTGCCATATATATATGTATAGAGGACAAGATATGTGAAGAGGACTTAGATGAACCATGTAATGGTATTTGTCAGGAAATTGTCAGTTAAGAAAAATTACTTCCGGACAGAATAATCATCGAATGGGCTAGGTTACTATGCGTATTTACATATAGAACGTCCTGACCATGCTGTACAAGCTACAAAACAAGATGATAATTCTCGTACAAACCATGAATTATTATCAAGTTGAGTGGCTTGTACAAGCATGGTAGGTCGTTCTATATTTACTATATACCCGAAATTTAAAAAAATTATTAATTTCATTTGACTAAACAACCAATATCTTAATAAACGTGAATGGGAGGGTAGTTCGTATTTTCCTGTATGGACCAGTGTTCCGTACAGTATTCTTATGTTATATGGCGAAACGGTGCATATTTACAGTATAAACGGACTGGATATATTGTAATATCTTTTACTGACTTCAGCAAATATCCAATGCTAATACGATTTATCTTTAATAAAGGTAAGCATGTAAAACAAAACGTTTTATATTGATACTACTCCAACCACGACACGCGCAATTTCGTGGATGACGACCATTTTGGAATGATGTCGGTGAAGGGAACATTTTGCTCTGCAACATTAAAATAAAAGCTTATTAGATCTCTCAGAAGTATGTGTTTTATGAATAGTACATACAACCAATACTGAGTCCATATAAAAATTGCAGTTTGACACATACGTCTCCATAAGGGAAAGAAGAGAATGCAAATAAAAATTATCAGTACCCTAGAGGGTCTTACTTGTGGATGGCTTTATTAAACTGATCAGTCCACAAGAGGGTCTTAACCATTGGTGATATTGTTTAAAAGGACACGATCCCCGCAAGGGCTCTTCTAATACTAGATACGTATTTGAAAGGCGTGGGATGCAAACAATACCAAATTGATGGCTGACTTTCTAATTGTACACCATTCGTGGGGGAAATGGGGAAAAAGGACAACGAGCAACAGCTTGTTGGGTATTTTTATCATCGTGCACACTTTGGGATATAATCAGTTCGTCGCACAACAGATTAGCCGTGCTATAATCTGAAACTGAAAAGAAGTTATTCTGGAGAGTGAATCTAGTCTGAATAAGTCATTGGCCCCCCGAGTTGAGTAGTACTTGTGCTAATGTCAGGCACTTTATAAAGTTAGAGCTACATCAATGTGATCTTAGTAGTTGCTTCCGCCTTTGACGGGAAATGTACAAACAACACGATTAAGGAAAATACATTGTTAATGACCGTTTACAAATTAGATTAATGAACTAGACTACCAATGTGTTTGATCTTTAATAGATTAGCTCTAAAGATAATTTCACCCTTAGGGCTCGTAGGGGCAAGCACTTACAAGATTATCCTATAAGAGAATAATGTCATAGAGCGTAGTGGTGTTCCACATTGCGTTGTACTGATGGAAACTAAATACATGTATATTTATTTTCCTAGAGTAGTGTTTATTGGCGTTTCATTGACATAAACACAAAATCATTAGATATTCTTCAACATATGATAGATTAGCTTTTCCGTTACATTTGTTTCAGTACCACCAGCTGGAGTCTCTCATTTGCTCCCCTTTTCCTGTTGTTAAAATATTTCCTGTTTTTCTAGCTGTCTATTATTTCCTATTTTGACCAGCGTTGCTAACCAATGTAGACATGCTGTAAATATCTATCGTGCTCCTGTATTGGAAACTAGAATCACTGCCATGGCGCCCATTCCACGAGTATGTCAGGGCACACGGCCAGAAAATGATGTGAAGGAGAACCAAACTTGATCTTACAAGATCAGTCATACCTTCAAATCTTCTCAAATATGTCATCATAATATCAAATATATTGAGGCCCTGTAAAATAAAGGATTAACAGTGCACCTCGATTGATCTATTCTGAAAACATGTTGGAAGAAAAAAATACAGTAGATTACCCGATGTTAGAGACCCTTAATGAGAAGCAGATGGCCTCTTTTGCAGGGGCAAATTGTGGTCGCGTGACATGAACTAAAGGGCCCTCGGTCCTGAACAGCAACTAGTCGAGTATCAGGGTCCTCGTTCCATCCAAAAGGAGTCGTTATGGAAGATAGTGCCAATAGAACCATAGCCTAATGCGAAAGTATACAGCGTACTGAAACACAGCATGGAGACATCACATCCACAGATGATTGCTAGATCCAGGAGTTATCCAAGGAGATGTGATCATAAAGAGGGTAGGTTAATGAATTTCAAAGGAGAAGGCTGTGCCTTCATTTAGACTTTTCCTGCAATATTCTACTCAAATTATTACACCAACCACTGCTGGGTAAATAGGACAGCCATTTTTCAAGTTCTGGGAATACTATCGTCAGGCCGAATTGTATTTTCTATTACTTCCTCTAATTCCTTTCAGTTGTTTTGATATATAAGATACTACACTACATATCATTTCATTACCACCATATTCTTATTCGTTTACACCTCCTATCACTACACTAGATTACAACTATAGTATTTTACATTATAATTTGTTCATATGTGAGTAGGCCTTCCTTCAATATGTCAGTAGACTAATTATTGTGATGCAAATCCCTATCGGTACCTGCATATGCAATTAGTCAAATCGCAGAATTCTGAATATAAGTAGTACTTGTCCATGTGAATATTATACGTGTTTTAAAGATCTCCCACCCCTACCCCCCTATACTATACTATAAATAGTCAAATCACACCAGAATTCTGAATATAAGTAGTTCTTATCCACGTGAATATCATATATACTTTAACCCTTTACAGATTTATTGATTCATTATTTCTTGATAGAACAATACTATTGTAAATATTGTAAATGATATTTTTGATTGGATGGGTGGCTAGTTCAGATTTTGCAATGAGGTCAGAGATGTAACTTGAGGAGGGCGGCGCAAAGATCGCTTTTGGAGTTGAGAAATAGTCTGTAAAAGTCGTAAATAGTCTGTAAGTAGATTAGTGTCTATTGAAATGAATAAACGCCACGCTATCAAAGTGTATTAACATTGATATCAATGGAAAAAAATGTGATAATGTACCGCGAAAATATCAGGATACAAATCACGGGGAGAAATCACAACCAAACGGGAGAAGTTGCAAAGTGTGCGTTGGCCTTAAATGGTAAACTATCGTATTTCCTATTCAGTTACATTTGTCGTCGCCTATCTTTTGTGAGAAGTGGCTTTTTAGTCTGAAAATTATTTGGAGCATTAAATTGAGATGCTTTTTAGTCTGAAAATTATTTGGAACATTAAATTGAGATCGGTGTCATTTTACTCAGATGAGTTCTAACATTTGAATTAGTAAAATATGCAGAGACCGGATCTAATAGGATCACCAATTAGAAATACCCTGGACAATCATGTCCTAATCACTCAAAAGAAACGCACTACTGCAGTACTGAGTTCGCTTTTAAGTGTTTCAACAGTACTTGTATTTCTCAAGGTGCGGAAAATGTGTCGAGTATTTGGCTCATAATGTTTTTTTACATGTCTCAGATATTTTTCTCACAAACACAGGTTTTTCATTTGTATCGATAAATACCTTAAAGATAATTATTTGGTGCACATGTAGCGTGACTAATTAGGTATGAGAAGTATTAAGGATACTCTCTGTGCCCTTTGAAAACCAGCTAATATTGATCTTAAGTAACTAAACGTTGAGCATGATATTAGTAGTTCAGAATAGCCCCCTCAAACTGCAATACCGAATGATAATCCGATCAATGCTTACCTGGTAATAAACGACACCCAAAACCTGTCGACAAAAAACGCGGACGGTTTAAAATAAGAGCCAGAAATGGTCACCCTTGGGAATAACAGTTACAGGGAATCTTCTCGCATTGCCAACCGTAATTATTTCAAGCGGTTTTTAGTCAGCATTTCAATTAAAGCTCAGATGAGATAAATTACGTTGCTGGGGGTACACGAGTATCAGTAGCAGGACTGGTACAGGCCTCGTTCCCAGAAACGACCCATGGGTCCCTCCAAAAGTCTGTTTTTCTTTCACTATAGGTTTGATAACAAAGGACCTTTGAATCGGGTAGTAGCCAAAATATTGAACCCACCTAGCACGACATCAGATGCTAACTTGTCGAGCCTAATTCAAGCTCTTTGCAATGCGACATATGTTGGCACTGTGTCTGCCTTTGTCTTGTTGCTCGCTTTTGTCATTGGGTGAACGGTCGACAGGTCGGCCTGCCTGCTTGATTCTTTTCTTGCCTCCTCCTTTTCGGGTTCATAGATTACTTGCTGTTTTTATTGTTTCCTTCCTTCATTGATTTTTACTTGTTTTCTTTCATAAAGACTTCCCTCCTTGCTTTCTGCTTGCTCGGTTCCGTTATAGCTCCTTCCGCCACAATTTCCCTGGCTGGCTGCATGCCCCTGCCGGCCTGCCACCCTGTTTCCCTGCATGCCTGCTTGCCTGTCTGCCTGCCTGCTTGCCGCTCTGTCTGCCTTCCTGCCTACTCCCTGCTCGCCTGCCTGCTGTCCATGCCTGCCTGCCTGCTTTCATTTTCGTGTATATTTCAATTATTGTGTAATTCGTTGAGCTTGGTGGGAATTGGCTATTTGATATAAAAACCGCCACTCTATGGAGTACTAATGTACATATTAACGGCTTCAATATTATATATGGTGAAACTAGTGGTACCAGAGAATATATATGATATATATATATACATTGCTCATACTCTAGTGAACTACATAAATAATGTTGTTTCCTTTTAAATGAGCTTTGCATAGATTTACATTATCTCAATGTTATATCATTCATTTATATATCAGGGTTCCTACCCAAGTGTATTTTACATGTGTGCTTTACAGTATTTAGTATCAACTACACTTCCATATACATTCAGTAATCTCATATTTCCTTTATCATGTATTACCAACAATCTTACCAAGGTTATATCATACATTAATGGAATAACATATGAATAACCCTCATAGATTTAAAAAAAGGTTTAAGGGTGGTACCCTCTGCTTCTGACACACACCGACAAGGCTTACAACACACGACAACAAAGAAAATCCCTGTCAGAAGGGCTCTGTCAGAGTGTGTCGTAAAGCCTTGTCAGATTGTGTCGTAGGGTTTTGACGGGAAAAGAAAGGTTGCCACGGTACCGACACACTCCGACACAACCTGCTCACTTGGAAGACTCTATTTATTCAAGAAATATACTGGGAAATATGATTTTCTTCAATTTTCTCAAAGAAAACTTAGTGACTTGGTGCAGAGGAGAAAATATTGTATAGATGATATTATAAAAGATTCATAAAGGTGCACATGTGTGTCGGGGGGTGCATTATTGAACATTTATATTTCAGAAAGTTATGATAAAGAAGAACAAAATGAAAAACTGCCTGATGAAACTTCAGTAATCACTATTAAATTAATATCTCTGTAATATCCTTCATGCAAAGTATCACTTTACGTAGAAAACCATCTCATCGTGAGCGAAACCCTTATTTTGAGCATCTGTATTCAGATGAAGTAATGAAGAGCGGTGGTGCCGCTACTGGAAACGTGTATGAGCTGCAATCTGCTAGGTCGAGATTTTAGTTTCTCATCAAATTTGGTCAATTAAAGAAATGCCATATATCTAGAAACGAGTATGAAAAAGATTTAAATTAACGAAGAAGCTCATGTCGAGATGTAACGCTGTACACTCATCATATGAACTGTAAAATAAAATAAAGTGAATTTGTACTTACATCTAACGCCTTACTGTTCCGAAGGATCTTTCGTACCCTGTCGTTTCGCACAGTAATTATTAATTGAATAAATTTAATTCACTCCTGCCTTTTTTTTTGTTTCTCCAACTTTAATGGTAATGAACTTTGGTAGATAGCAAAAAATACGATGGTAGTCTGCATTTAGATGAAAAAGCCTTACTTTTGTTTTATACACCATAAACTCACTAAAATACCCATAGGGCGACTCATCACCGTAGAATCCCATAGAACACATACGCTGTAACAACGTTAGTTGAACTTCAACTTTTAATCTTTGAGCAGAATAGTGTACAACGTAAAAGCCAATACAAAAAAAGCTGCGTCCTCGATTTTACCCGCTGTTTTAACATTCCTGTAGGGTAGGCTTAAAAAAGGCACGTGTTTCTTCAGAATGTCTGTGCCACGTAATTGCAAGTTTCACTTTCGTCGAGGAGTTTTGTTGTAAAAGAATGGACTTTTTCACGCACTCCATTAGGCGCGGGTGAAGCACCTTTCTGTCAGAAGGCCCTGCAGTTAAGGCTCGTTAACCTTAAGGGATATCCTTCTCACATGACAAATCTGGAGTCAATTCTTTATGATTGTCATTTATCAATTTCATTGTGCCGCTAATAGTATAGATATACATGTACATATAGCAATGCGATCTTTGGGCTAACCGCCTATAATATTATCCAGATGGAAACCATGGGGATTAACTGATGCAGGCATTTGTTTGGAGGAAAGATTTATAAAGGAATATTTTTCCGAGACAGAATAATGTACAAGTATGCGATAGGGCATAAGGCTAAAAGCAAGTAATGGAAAAGTCTATCCATAGGTGTGGGTCGGCGGGTTGAAAACCTGCGATGAGCGTCCGTGATGCTGATGGCTCCCTCTCTGTATGAGACATGGTTCTGGAGTAGATGATCTGGGAGCCGCCAGATGGCTCCAATGTCCGCCGTAAATTACCGACAATATTTAATTATTCACAGTTAAAGTTAAATTAGGAATGTCCTTATTTATCTTCTGGTGAATCCGGGTTGTACCCTGTAGACATTTAGAGAACACATAGCTCCCCTGATGACTATGAGGGTTTCTTTTCTTGAAAGTAGGTCGTGGATGGGTGGTAAAAATATACTTGTGTTTAGAACGAGTTTGAAAGTGGACGACGCAAGGTTGTCATAGGAAAATGTTGACAAGGGGATGAGCCGGAAGATGGCATACCGAATAATTTGGTAAGCGCCATACTATTTACGCTAATTAAATCAGGCTCAACCAGAATATAGTTGCCTCATGAAGCCCTTCCATACTACATGTATGAAGTAGGATGAAGCTTGGCTGGTAAAGATTTCTGAAGATTCCGACGACAAATTTCAGAATCGAATTATGGAAAGGCAAAAGATAAGAACTGACAATGGAACCCATTTCCCTCTTGACGTAAGACTCCCAATTAAGAAAAAATACCAATTCCATTCTGATTTCACTTTAGAGAAGAAATCAACTGTCGAACACCATTTCCGGATTTACCGGTATGCCTTTGATTCGCCTGTTAGGAACTGTACCTTTTTCATTAAATATCGGCTAAAATGGGAAAAAGAGCTTATTTATCTTGATTCTCATTGAAGCAGATATCGACCCTTAAACACTTTTCAACGAGTCCAATATTCAAGCCTCACTGTGAGTATTGTGGGCACGAATTGTTCTCTTGTTTTGTTTTTCTCTCTTTTTGGAACCACCTAAAACATGCTTGAGAATACTAATTATGTTCACGTAAAAAAGAATCCCACCAGGCATTTGGCTTCCGGTGAATTTGGATTTGTCGAGGTGAACTCATTCATTAACGAACAGAAGAGTTTTGCTCCTTAACTATGCTTTGCCTGTCTGAGGTCATGCTGAGATCTTCTGGTCGATCCACATACCAGTCGACCTGTACGGGATGGGGGTGGGGATTGCATGTGAGCCTGTGTCAGTAGTAGACTAGGGAGATGGAGCCAGCAACATCTTCTGGCAGCAGGCTGGGCCCTCGTGTCGTCGATAAACACGTCTACGCTGTTCCTCTCTATTGTCACGTTCGCCGGGACGCTTGCACTATCTTTTATGAACATTGCCAGTGTATGGCGCACTTGGTGTACTGAAACGGACTCCGGGGTGCGCCGCTTGTCTGCAAAACCTATGATGTTGGGTTGTTATGAAACAATCCAAGGAATAGGACTTATGCCGAAGTGATTTTCTTCCAAAATGTGAAAATGTTTTAAAAGAAGGACATCAAAAGCAAAAAAAAACGAAACGAAAACTAGATGACTGAATCCAATTGGAACCGGACCCAAAAACAAGTATCAGGTTGAATGGGAAGTCCTCGTAAACTGTGAAAAGTGTGACAAAAACATACCCGGCTCCACATTGCACGGTCGCATTTCAGAGATGACTTTCTGTCTGGCCGAGCCAATCACAGTTTATGGGTATCACCTCCTAGAAATTCCACCGGCTGTTTTCTGCTCGGTATTTATACGAGGGGCTCGGGCCTTTCAGCTCAGACTTTGGTTCCCATTAACCACACATGAATCTTCTGCAGCATTCCCTATGACCGTGAGTAATGTCTACTCATCCGAGTAGGGCAATAACAATCGCCTCGCCATTCTGAGGTCTTGCAGAAGTCGTGGAAACGTGATTTGGCTTCATTATTTTTGATGGAGCTCCCAGGGAAACCTTTGATATGGAGCTAAAATCATGTAGCAAAATATTGATTATTTGATTTTATATAGAAGCAAAACATCAGTCAGCCCACCCATTGCAAAGGGATCTCTCCATGTCGAGAGAATAAGTTTCTTAAGCTTCTCAGATTCACTGTCAGAAATTAAAGCAGAGGCTATGAAATGGCGATATCAACCATTGGTTGATGGCGACAATAGCTGAACTTCACATGGTAATTCAGCTTACATTCGCTTTTTGAGTTATTTCAAATTGATAAAATTTGTCAAGGCTACCTTTAGAAACCTATCAAACATATCTTTCTGACGTGTGGCATATCAAGACATTTTATTGTATCTTATTTCATATATTTTCCTTCTGAGCGGCATTGGAAATGAAACCCTGTACTAAAAAGATATCGGGGATGGGGAGTTAGCTCAGTCATTAGGGCACTCGACTTGTAACCTCAGTCATTAGGGCACTCGACTTGTAACCCCAAGTTTGTAGGACTTTGTAGGTTCGGGTCCCACCCCCAGCAGTCGTAGATTTACTGCTACATCAAAGGCCAATCCTTCTCATACCATGTATATGTGGTGTGGGAAGTAAAAGAACTCGCACCTCGGTAAATGTGTAGGGGTGAGATTTCTACCTGAATTCATCACATAGATTCGATCACCACCCTTGTGGTGTAAACGAACCTTGGGAAAGTCTGGTAAATCAGACCAAACATACAAAACAATAAAAACATATCGACTCGAAGTTCAGAAGACCCGCTTCATAGACTTGCTGGCAACTAATGATAATTCAGGGATGGCAGTTTTTCCTTTTTTCTAAGGAAATCCTTGATTTCATTGTGTTTCAGTGTGTAAAACAAAGAGAGAAAATAAGGCCTCCTCCACACCAATAAATACTGGTTGATAACTCCCCCAGACACCCAGCCCCATTCTATGGACAACAACGATATGTTTTCCATGTTTTATCAGTGTCTCTGAGGAAGTAAATTCTACATTAAAGATATGTCCTACACATGTATTTCATTTCATGATCACAACCGACATCCCTGACAAATAATTTTTATGCTGAAATGAAAAGTCCTCACACTATCTGTGAACCACGAGGAACTATTTAAGCTCCGGCTCCACTGGAGAGACGGAATCGTCGCAAATCAATAAATGGTATTGAACCCCGGGCGAAGGTCATAAAACCGGCGCCGCCCGTCGCATCGCACACAATCTCAGGGCAATCATGTTTAGTTCTTATATTTCCCACAAGGCGGAAATTCAGATTCAATCGCATTATAATCACTTGGTATTTGCTATAGTGGATCTGACATTCACATGGCATTCGCATGGCATTCGCAACACCCAGCCGCATGACATTCGGTTTAGTGGCTCTCAACAATCGCTGTAGTGGATCAGCCGTTCGCATGACGTTCACATGTCTCACAGTCTCAAAAGGACGTAACTAGCCTATAGAGACGTAAAACTTCACCAACAAACAAACAAGTCTCACAGTCGTATGAGATCGCACACGAATTCGTATGAAAATTCCATTGCCTCAGTGGATTCGTCGCTTAATAAGATCAACTGACGTTTATGGGCTCATAAAAAACGTGCGACGATTCTGTCGCTCCAGTGGAGCCGGCCTTGAAAAAGTCTATAAAGAATACTCTATTTAAACACTGGATTTCTACAGAATGAAATCGCATAGCATTACCTTCCTCAGGCATCCATATGTCGCAATCATATAGTTTCGTCTAAACTTAGACAAAGGTCTGTAGTTTTGATGCAGGCAATTGAACATCACTCTTCTATGGACTTTTTACAGTGCGAGGCAAAAAGCTGTCTAGAAGAAAGCAACACAGATGAATTCCATAATGTTATTTTGTAGTTCTCTGCAGCCGGAGAGAACATATGTTCAAGGACGTATGGGCTGTAAGGTTACTTCCTTTTTTATCAGATTCTGCAGAATCACGCATTGATAAATTTTGCAACTTTTGATGAGGCTATCTGATTAGTATTGCGTACAGAGCCGATCTCCTTACCTGGAGGCACCCATGGGTCTGCCGTCTGTATCAGCCACGGTCTAGTCTACTCTACGGTAGAATAGATGATATACGATAATATGATATTTAATATAACAACATTACTGAATATAACAACATTAACACTACATTCAACTTGTCTCTCAAGTGAAAGTAATTTTGCTTAATCTATTTCATGACATTTGCTTTAGGCTGTAGCAAGAATGCCAACTAGTCTTGAGTTAACCTCTCTCCGGAAGAATCTCCATACAAGGATGGCCTCTAGTCGTTTCTCTATGGCTGGGTTGGCACAAGCTGATTTCCCCAAGAAAAAAGAAATGAAGTAGAAATCTTGTTTGTTGTGAGGTGGGAATACGGATGAGGAGGAATAGCGCCTTCATCCCTATTATCGCTCATCTACCACGTGTCATAGGTGAGATTGGACGCGTTTGATAACATCTGCGACGCCATGGTGTTTGCAGGTGGATTCAAGTGTTGTCTGGAAGGTTAATCACGAGGCATAGTGTGGCATATAAAATTATTACTGAGAGGTGGTAGCCGCCAGTGACTTCATGTGACGGGCACGGGTCACTCAGACGCACGTTAAGTTCAATATGCCAACTGTAATTTACTATTAGCCCCTTGCCCAAAGGTGTTAATCTAATTGTTTTATTTATATACTGATTAACTTCGGCCTAACAACCTGCTTACCTGGATAAATAGCTCAGCAATAAGTGGCAGGCCTTTACACTGTAAATATGAGGTTATATTTGAAATCAAACAGTTTAATTGACATGAATGCTGTTGAACAGCACCCATCTGACCAATCAGTTGTCATCTCAATCAACAATTGTAATATAAATATAATTCAATTCTTATCGATTGTATCGGTTACATTCCGTAGAAAAATAGACTAACACAGATAGTCATATGCGTATATTTTAATTCTACTACACCAGGACCACAGTTGTGTGGAAGAACAACGTACCAAACTTGAATGCAATATACGATCCCCACCCCACCCACGAAAAAATGACTGTAGAGTTTTCAGTTGTAGTAGGGTGTTGGGAGTGTACATATCACATACACTATTTCATCAACTGAGTCATCTCTTGTGCATTTTTTTTGTCAGCAAAATGTAACATTACATTCAGCCTCTTGTCCTTGTGTAAGGCAAAGACCATGTGAAAACAGTGCATTGATTTGCGAACATGTATCACTTTACTCCGAAGAAGGAATTGAGATTCGGAATAGCTTTTCAGTGTTAAATACTCTAAAGTTTTATCCAATCCTGTTTGCAGCTGCTATCTTAAGGGGGAAAATGAATATAACAGCCTCGCTTTCAGAGTTTTATTTGTTATGCCCAACCCCATGAAAGCGTTTAAAAAAATGCAGAACATAATGCGCAGCTGATTGTCTGCCATTTGTCAACCTGGCCATTGGGCTCATGCAAAGGATGAGTAATGGTCGAAGACAGTCCAGTGCGCACGGACAGCCGACAAGCGTGCGCAATGCCACTTCCGGCCAGTCCCGTTTTACCGCAGGTGTTAAAAAGTAAATTTAATCACTTTTTAAATTAATTTTTTCCCGATGAAACGATTCAGAAAATGGCAAGGAAATTGAATCGGGATGCAGTATTAGGACCATCCTGAGCTTCGTATTATGGGAGCACTTTTGCCGCTATGATTCTATCATTGAGTTAAATCCCTACAATTTGCACGACTAAATGATATGCCCACATATGGTAGTTTCCTTTTGGTTTGGGAAGAAAGAAATTTGTACAAAGAACACAGGTTGAACCGAAGAAGAAAAATGCCACAGAACCTGCTTGTAAATCAATTACACAATTTTTTCAACCACGAGAGACATTGAAGAGATTTATCCTTGGATTGAAAGAAAACAGTGGTCTGTTCCCATCGTGAACCTATTCATTTTGACAGGGAGTGATTAATGTATTGGACTCTTGTAAGATAATTGTTAAACTTCGCAGCAAATTTTGAGGTGGAGGGGGGAGGGGTCAGTGTCTTTGGTGTTTATCCCTAAAGGAAATTCAATCTAAAATGACAAGAAAGATCAAATGTAAAACAACAACCAACTTTGAAATACAAGCGTAAACATGTCTGTGGTGTGTATACGATATGATGGCAGTGCAACATGCATACACGTCTATATATATGTATATATCTCCGACCATACGATAGTTAAATTTTCTAATTCACTTGAACGATATCAGAGCCAATAACAATCAGGAACACCTAACTGTGACTGGAATGCTCATTTCTCGTGCCAAATCATCATTTCCATTCACACGAGGTTTTTTTTATACATATATCTATCTGACCGTGTTTTGTTGCTTAAACGCATGAATCCACATTTAATTGTACTTACAAAAAGTCGTGACGTACTATACTCTCAGATCGCGTTTTCAAATTCCCAGAAAATCTATTTCCGTGTCACAAAGAGTAATAAAGCACAAATAGCGTACGCCGCCCTGTCAAAAACACCATTAACGGATTTCCGCCTCACAAAGGTAATAACGCAAAAAAACATTGTCGTATTCTCCATTGTCAAGTACATCAATTATAAACTTCCGCTTTGCAATAAGCAGAAATAAACTAGTAAACTAGTAGAAATCAATTAGTAGGGCCATAACTATTTTTATAGACTAACCAAATACTATAGTTATGAGTACTTTTTATATGTCTATGTTCACCGAATGTAAAATTCACCCTAAGCCTGCCGTTATCTCTTTTGTTAGGATAATGTAAGATTTATCACATCTTCCGCAAAAGACAATTACACAGAAATTTAATTTCAATGTGAATGGAAATCATACCTAGAAGTGACGCTATAGCGGTTAGGGATTTATATGTGAACATACCCGACATCTTCATGTGTGATAGATCATGTATCTATCAGCGAGTCCGATAGAAAAGAACACAACCTGACTCGATTACCAGTCTAACGTCAATGCAGTCACACGGGTCTGGGACTATTGGCTCTCATTGTTGACCTTCTACCTGCATTCATCATCAAAGCATGCCGCATCTGACATATTCCCATGGATTTGGAGTGGTCGGGCAATATGTTGTTGGGCCAGAATCAACGGAAAAGCGAATACAAACATGCAAAAACGTCTTATTATCTCCGCAATATTATGTCAGCTTCTGTAAAACTCTCTTTGTACAGATTGAAGCCAGGTTAATTCATGATACATCTATATTATAATGATTATGTTCTCGGTTGCACTTCTAACACGCTAGAGCACTTTTCAGTACAAACGTGAAGGAGAGTGTCCCGATTCTATTGTGCTAGTCATTGCCCTGTCTAGTGGGATATGCATCTAATCGATTATGTTATCCATATCATAAAGTTTTTCACTTAGTGCCATTTTTGCCTCCTGTTGGTTATTTTTTCCAAGGTCCAACTTTCTGGTCATATTTCTAAAAGTAATGTCAGGCAAGAGATATACAGAATGTTGCTTCTGGGTGTAGAAATCATTTCCTCAAGGTCCGTTGAAAGCATGGAAAGATGATTAGCAATACTTTTTATCAATTTATTTTTCCATCGCCAGACCATCTGTGCTGAACCAAGACACGGCCAAAATAAGTATCTTGCCAGATAGCCTGTCTTCTAGGTCAATAGACAGTAGGAAATAAAGCCGTCGTTCTAGTCATCACTGTCAGGAAAGACTCCAGCAATGGTCTTATTCCTTCTTCCGATATTGCAATAGCTTCTACCATCCTGTATGGCACCAGGAGATAGTTACAGGTCTCATGGATGTTTACATATTCTTTGCACTTTCTTACTATAATATTCTAGAAAAATAGCTCGTGAGATAGCACACCGAATTTCAACCAAGGAAATCAGTTTGTGTATGTTGAATAGAAGGGATGTTGGCTGGGGGAACAGTTTCAATTATCATAAGTGCATTGAAAAGGAAGGCATGGAGTAGTATATGGAAATGGGGATGTCACCTTGAGACAAGTTAGTCTGACTTAGTATATGAAATGAAGGTGTCACCTTGAAAAAGTTGAATTTGGAAATAGAATTATCATATTTAAATATTTATAATGTGTAGTACATACGGAAAACGGAAGTCATCTTGGAAAATGTTGATGTAACGTAGTAAAAAGAATTAGGGAAGCCGCATTGAAAATATGTTATATAGTATATAGAGATGGGAATGCTGTATTGAAGATTACATTAAACGTAGTATATGGGAATGGGGATGTCACCATCAGAGATATGGAGTAGTATATAGAAAGGGGATGGGGGCCCTTTGAATAAGCTGATCTGAAAGTAGGATATGCTTTTTTGGGTTGGGTTATGCTATCATTAGAAGCCTAATATCACAGCAGTCTTATGGCCAAAGCCCACATTTGAGGTTAACCTCGCTTTGGCGTCCATACATTGGCTTTTCATATGATTCCTTTTCCGGCCTAGAAATCAGATGAATCTGGAGATGAAGAATTACCAAAAGACATTGTATAAAAGCCGAAGCAAGGTATACCTCTTTGACCAACAGACTAACATCCTTGTACAGTAACATATAACGTATTCATATCAAGTGAATTTCAATAATTTGGTTGGTCGGGAAACTGTCTTTGTCTCACTGTTCGTTACCTTGTAAACATCATGAATACCAGACACGAGTTCTTGCAATATCGCGACCACCTGTCATTATTGGCCAATGGCACATAGATATCAGATTGATATATCGATCTATCTTTAGAGCTTATTGGTTCGGGCAGGTGGACGGGAGGCCGTGAAGAAATAAGAAATCTTTGTGAATCAACCATTTCGCAATAGCTGCACCGGCGAAAGCGAATTGTCAGGAGGACTCTCCTTCTATCCCAATCCTTGATCCGAGTTGATCCTTCTTTTAAAGTGCTAATCACCCCATTAGTTGCAACGTTGAGATTTCGTTCAGTTTACGTCTTCCACTGACTAATCCTCATTTCGCTCGTTCATCTTGTCTGTATGGTGGTGATGGGGAAAGTGTTGATGACCTGGCATGGAGGATTTCCAGGTTAAATGATGGACAGGACGGAGCGGGAGACGGTGGGGTTTGGAGGTGAGGGGGGGATTAGGTTCGAACGTAAGCAGCACGCCCCCATCACACATTCCCATGTCCACCCCCGCCCACTCACACATACACATACAGCCACTTGTAGACTACTCACAGAGTAAGGGCACTTTACCCTCCGTCTTACGCACTAGGCCCGGACCCGCCCTCTGTCGGTGTTTAACATTCGGCCAGCCTATAGCGCCCGCCGGGGGAATAGAACATTCCTCATTATGCGCCCGCGTAGTGGGTGTTCCGGCCGCCGGCGTCACCGGGACAGAGCCGGCGCACGTGTGGGGGGTTATCCCGGCGGCGGCGGCCGGAGAGTGAATGTGTTAATACGTACCCCGGCACCACTCACGCACCTCCATTCTCCAAGCATCACCGGAGGACCAAGCCCATCAATCTCAGCAACCCGTGGGATAATCCCACTTTAGGGCCTGACTCGACGTACTTTCAATACCTCTGATCCCTCACACAGCTCCAACCCTCCCACCCTCATGCCCCACCTGAAACTATCCCGACAATCCCACACACTACCCATTGACCCGTCAAATCTCCCCTCCGTGTACCCCTACTAGTTTTGTATAATCTGTTTATTGATCCGACTACTGGCTGCAGATGCGTGTGATATCTGATGATGGTGCTCGTCAGAGAAAACCAGGGTGTCACGGCATGTATATATATATATAACTTACGGGCCGTGACCTTCAACATGCCCAATCTCAGTGGAGGTTGGGGGCAAATTGCTAGGTTGGGAGCTAATTATTAGTGTTATGTTACTGACGGAACATATATGCCTCAAAACTTGCTAGATTATATTACAAGGTGGGACACGGCCCTCAGGAGGGACAGTCTATCGCACGGGCCATCAAACTCCACAGTGGGGTACACACAGCAGGGATTGGTCGCATGCGTTTTCTGATCCACTGTGCGCTTCCTGCGATCCCTCATAACGATCTACTTCCTTTAAATCCCCCTGCGATTCCGGGACAGGCAGCCAATGATCCTCTCCGCGGGGGGTACAGGGCTCCAGGAACAAAATCCCAGGGAAAAACCGACATGTTTTAATTTTGTCCCCCTCCGCAAGGGGCGGGGGGGGGGGGGTTATTGAATCTGAGGGTCACAAATCGCATGCTGGGACCCACTGGGCTATTAGGGATAGAAGCGTGACCCACTGTTTGATTCCCGTTCCTTTCCTTGCGATTATCGGTCCCTCCATCTAGAATCCCCCAATTGGGTTTTCCTTGCGATACCCACCCCTGAGATGCCGGTACCGCCCCCCTGTGGAGGGTACAGTTTATCACTGACAAATTGTACCTTCACAGGGCCAGGAATGGTATGGGATAAAATCCAAACATGTTTGAATTTTCCCCTGCGATTCTGTTCCTGAGGCCCTGTGGACAGGGTTGTCGGATGCCTGTCCCGAAATCGCAGGGTAGCCCTGGCCAACCAAGCATATCATTTAACTGTGATTAGAGGGGTTATTGGTGGTGCAATTAACCATAAAGGAATATTTCTCATTCACTTTAGGGGAAGTAGATTTATCTCAGAAATCGGGCTGTGCAAAGAGCATGGTGGACCACCAAAAAGCATGCGATTCCTGTACAAACCCTCACTGTGCACACCCCACTGTGGGGGTCGACAGACCTTGTGGAAAACCTCCTCTACCTGCGATTCAGGGGAGGCCAAATGTCGCATCGAGATATATCTCTCGGTTATGGCCTTTAGTATCAGTGAGGGTCGTGGGCACATGGCTAGAATATATAACAGTCGTTTCTTTGTCCATTTTAAACATCATTGCGTCAAGGGAGTCATCTCCTCTTATCAAATAATGATATGGTCATCACTATGACATCGTTTTTTTGTGTCGATGATGTCTCTGCAGTTTCGGGTTTCCTGTAGCAGGAACTTCTAAAAGAATATGCATGTATATTAATTCTGCTCTAAGCACTGTTAGACTCAGATAGGCCCGTCCACATTCATAAGTTCTTTCCTTCCAGCAACTATATCGCTTCGCAATAAATATCATTTAAATCTACAGCAGACAGTCTGCAAAGGGAAGTCTATAACTCGACGTTGTTACAGCGACTTCCTTTTGTTTTATTGATTTTCTTTTGTGAAGTGCATCGATGTAATCCCATAACAGCTGAACAAAGGAATCAGAAAAACTCCTTTTGTGTTGCATTCTTCTCTTGCCCGATAAGGGTAACGTCAGTTTCTCAATAGTCCATCAAATAACTGGCATTGTCTGTCATACTGTGGCGATTATGAAAGGATATGCCATTAGCAATGGATATGCTTCGGGCGGGAACTATGCAATCTTTCATCTGAAAAATTATCATCTTACATTTAACCGAAGGCCTACGAATTAATCATGATTATTTCTATAGCACTTTAGGAATATATGTCGAAAGCATGTCTTTGAAGTAAAAGACTTTGCCTAAGGCATAGAGTAACCTAGTTTGGGAAGAATATAGCTTTAACAGTAGAAACCCTCTTAAGCGACATTCCGCCTAGAAGCACCATACGTTTAAGGGGTCAATTTTACTCGAAACAGAATTCCACCCTCTATTACATGTTTGAGTTCACACCGCTTAAATCGTTCCGTTAAGGGGACACTTTTGCCCGGAACGGGAGGGGGGGTTATACTGTATTTTGTTAATACTGGAAGACTCATTGTTGAAATGTACATCGTTTCTATTATGTTCTTTGGTATTTCTTGATTTGCTGAGGTTATATCACCCCGCAATGGTAAAATAAATACTGTAAGCTCTCACAGTTCAACTCCCTGTTGAGCTACGAAAGATTGCCACGATCAGAGTAAAGTGTTTATTTTGAAGGACGGGGAATCTTCAGGGAATTTCAAATGCGTTCAGGAAAATTGGACGTCTTTTTTTTTCAAAAACACAAAATTGGCACCGGTCAGGGGAGTGGTTTTGGAATGGATTCTTTATTGAACTCAAATGTTTTGGGTTGTAAAAAGTTTGTTCAAAGGTTATGAAGAATAACAATTGGAGTTCATTATTATATCTAGATTCCCTATTGATTAAAAAAAGTTCTATTCTAGGGAAGGAATTGAAATGCGTGGCATTTTCAAAATGTGTTGGGATAGAGAATTACTTTAATATGAGGTCTTATATTGGGAGTTTCAAACACGGCTGACAACCACAGTGTGATTTCCAGTTTGTGTGAAAGCACCACATGGACAGTCCAACAGTAGTTGTGTGCATTTTTGCCGTAATTCATATAACTGTGGTCATGTCCAAACAGCCCCAGAAGCAACTAGGCAAGACCCTACTTAACAATCAGCCTCTTTTCACGGGGATATCGTCTTGCAGGCCCAGACTTCGCAGACGTTTGCCCGACTAAAGACTAAAAGAGCCTCCCAGGCGTGGGTCGTGGGTTGTTAATGTCAACAGAGATGCCAGTTTCCGTTTTTTCCACGGGAATTCATGTTTTCATTTACGGTTTGTACCATGAAAAGTAGCAGTACTAAATTACTAGTTAACTCGAGTTCACCCTGAACCTAACCTTAGCTAAGTAACATAATTGATGTATACAGTCAAATATCTTGTGGCGCATTTTAGAATTAATTTTTTTTGGTTCGACAGTATACAGTCGTTTTTCCATGCAATATTTGTCTGGGATAAACACATTGTGTGTATGATTATTGTAATGAGGTTTTTTTAGACTTAGATAAACATACGCTATCCACATCACCACATTTTTATGCATTTCCCACTCACCTCCCAGAGACCCTCATTCGCCTGTTGTTGTACAGTGGTCGTGTGTTTTCTGATTTGTCTCATCTCTCTGAGGCAGCAGAGACGAGGAAGGAAGAACATGCAGCAGCGGTAGTGATTGGCTGCCATTGGTCGAAATTCCGCTTCAAATCATATGGAGATGAAGGCTTTCGCCATTAATCCACATGGTGCTTGTTATGTAGGTCGCCATATTGGATTAACAGACTCACGAAACGCAGAGACACAATAACTTGGTAGGTTTTGGTATCATTCAGGTGATTTCCCAGGATTTCTTCTCCAGACTTTCTCCAGACTTACTTTAATTCGAATATGTTCAACATGGAGTGTATCGCTTGGCCTCGTCCAACATCTACATGTCCGACATTGGGGTTCGAAATGAAAACCTGAAAATTCTTAAGCAATGTTTGCTCTCAGCTGAGGCCAGGAATTGACTTGAAATAGCTGAAAATACTGAACTTGTTCTGTAATCTTTCAAATTCCTGAATTCAGCAACCCCCAGCACACTCAGTTAGAGGGCCTATGAATCCCAGAGCTATGCCTAGAGCTGTAGGATGGTGGGGTTCTTAGAAAAATGCTCCTACAAAGTAGGATACTGACACAGTGAGAATAGAGTTATTGAAGCCTTACCAAGTGCAAAGTAAAATATAAGGAATGCCAAATGAACTTGTAAAGATATTTTGCAAAATATAGAACTGATAATCTTGTTTAAATGTTTTAGTGCAAAACTACACATACACCCACTCTCAAAGCAGAGTGGGTGTATGTGTAGGAGAGTGAGGGAAGTTCACCTACACCATGTGTGTTTTGGGTGAAACATAGACTGGCCTCAGTTCCCATGTAAGATTTCTTGACCCAAACTGGCATCCTGCTATTGGATCTTTGTAATTCTTGAATTCATCAGGGTTTGCCATCTCGGTGACAGTGATTGATAATGGGGGTAGTTTAGACACATGTAGGTTAAGGGTTAAGCAGATTTCACACTAGTTACCAACCAGAATTTCCAATTTTTTCGAGACCCCACCTGACATCCCAGAAATTAATGATAACCTGTTAGTGACCACAGTGATCTGATATTGTGGTGTGACACTTGTGTACCCTGCCAGGAAATATTGACAGCACGAGTATGAAATATCATAAAACCACCAAGTCACCATATACATCAACTAAGATATGCTCGGTTCAGGCTCCGTGCTTGGATGCTTATGCTAACGGGATGTAGGCCCGTTCAGCTTATCAGCCGAATAATGCTTTTTGTTAGAGCTAGGCTGAGTTTGGAATGGTCAACAGGAGTAGACTTGGGATAATGGTCCGTATTGAGAGGAAAGTGTAATTCTAATATACCAGTTATTTTGTAGGGTTATATCTTTTTAATTAGGTTTATTGCCATTCCTACAGAGTAGTTTGATTAACAATAATTCACCTGGTCAATCATAGGAATCGCATTAACGGTTGGGAATTGAAAGGAAAGTAGATTGTGTTTGCATTGGCTGTTGGATTAATGTCGTTTTCACAGTATCGTTGGCTGTGGCAATGCTGCTGATTTCTACTTGATATATCACATACTACAATTGGTGCTGCTGAAGAGGTTGTCGTTGTTGGCGATGGTATTGGCGACATGGCATTAGCATTGGTGGTGTGTAATGCTTGTAGCATTCACAATTGCCTTCGGATTTGGCCTTGTGGTTGACGATGGTGTAGGTAGGGCTGTCGGCGATCGAAGTTACAGTACGGGTGTGGAGACGGTGGTGGCATCGGCTGTGAGAGCGTTAGTGGTGGAGATGGTGGTTGTGGTGGTGATGGAGGTCGGGGGATAATATTGGGGTGTGTCTGCGGGCTGAGGCCCCAGTCCCGACGCCAGGCTGATATTTATCTCTCTGAGCTGCTCGACACAAACGGCAGCAGTAGGAGTAGCTCGCCACGTCGAGTGCCGCTGAGTAATCACACTTCCACGTTCCCTATCCACATAATAACCACATTCCCGTGTAGCTGTCCACGCTACCCAGTATGCAGAGGGGGCGGAATCCCGATACTGTCGCCAGGGGGCGGTGGGCTTTGTCTCTGGGGTGCGGAGATAAGTGGCCCGGGCTTCTCCCCCATGGCCTGTCACGCATGAGTGGCCCTGAGCAGCTTTCGCAGCCCGGTAGCGACAACAACTGATGATCGAGGATCTTGTGTGTACCATGACATCTGTTACATACTAAATGATGATGTTGGGAATATATGCCGCTAGGACATTGTGTGTGCTGTCGCAGTCCACAAGGCCATTCCACACAGCTACAAATGTAATAATCTCTCATATAAACTTTCTATATATGTCTCGTTTTGTATGTCCGATGTAAATATATAGGGATGCCAATATTGAAATTCATAACTGGATTCCGAAATTACAAGATTTTAGTTTATAATGATGAATATTTGCGATATTCTCTAGTTGGTTGCACCCAGCCACAACCTGGCTGCAACCCGGTCAGACGCCATATCCATGCCATACTCCCGCGGCATCCGACCGACAGTCAGCATCCCAGTCGCCGCGAGGCCGCCGAAGTGAACAATAAATACACTCACACCACAGTTCTGAGTGAGTGTTTTCCTTTAAACGTATCAGCCTCTACACAGACCAGTAATTTCTCCTGTAGATATGTTTTTTTTATAAAGTGACTTGCATCCCTGTATGGAGAAAGAGAGGTATTAAGAGGTTCTGTGAGGATGACAAATTTCATTTTGGGCGTTGTTTAATAGACATGGGCGGATTTTAACATTGAGATGCGAACGTCAGGTCTGGTTTATTGTCTGGTCCCATGTGCTTTAATACACTGGCGAATTGGTCTGTAGGACTTAGAACGTACTTAGGATTTCATTTGGCCGATCACACGGTCATTTCTTGTGTCCAACCCCTCGAATGAGATCGGTGAAGACAGACTGGGAAAATATATGTGTTTTAGTATAAAAGATTAAGGTTTGGTTAATATATTTGTTTTGTGATAATTAATAAGTTGGTGATAATTCATAACATCGATATTTAATTTTTATATACTAGAATAGTAAAATATGTCGCCGCTAAATTCTTCTTTCCAGGGTACATAATTTCTTGTGACTGGGGATTGGATATTTGCTGGAGGTCCTCTTTGCGATTGCCCCCCAGTTGAGGCCGGCCGCCGGAGGTAGTTATCGAAGCTGCGGGACCACCGAATCACACTTGTGCGGTCTCTAGCACCCCCCCCCCCCCCCCCCCCCCACACACACACACACACACATCCCGAGACTGTCCACACCTTAATGAATATGCATGTACTTTCGATTCAAGATGTATTCGAAATGTCCCATTAATCCAATGATGAGGATATCTTCAAAATACTCAGGGAAAAAGGCCCAAGCTCTCAGGTTTGGACAATTGAGAAAGAAGATAAGCTGATTTATATATTCAAGGCCCATGGCGTGCCTCGATGCTACTTATTTTGATTCTCTCCTACCTTTTCACGGATTTGCCGGCAACAAGGGGAAGGGCATTTATCGGCGACTAGCGTACGGAGGTATATATAAACAACCCCTCATATCAGGCTCCGTGCTGTAAGATGTATTCCCCCAGGGTCAATCATAAGCGACTCGTGCACTTCCCCAAGCGGCAAGAATCGCTTGTTTATTGTGGTTGCTATTGCTATGGGCACGCGCATGGACTTGAGACTGTTTTGATAGGGTTTGGTTGACTGCATTAGAATGATATGATTACGTGTATTTGTGATAATAACACAACATTAGGAATTCTGTGATGCAACAAGGCTCTGCGGTTAGTTAACCCATTCAGACTGGTAGGTTGTTGGACAGAAGTAGCTATAGGGCCAAGAATGCTCGTAGGCAGAAGGTCTCTTGTGGTATGTCTGTAATCATCCTTGTTACATGACCTAATCAGAGTCATCACGGTCACTGAATTTTCTTTTTGCGAGACATTGCAAGTTATTGATGACTTCCACACATTTCTGTAATATTTCTGAATTGTGTGAAGACTGCCTAAAGTCACATTCGCGCCCAGTGACATACTATCTGAACAACTGGAAATACACATATAGTTAAAACATCCTCCCTACTGGAAAGTGTTTACGCACGGTGCACGCTGCCCTTGTGAGCGTTGGAGGAGAATCTTATACGTCCTGGCTGAACTCTGCGTTAACTGAGCCCATTGTCCGCTTCCAGTTACCGGATATTATGGGGAATCCTTCCCGCTAAGAGACACATGACCCCCTAGTGTATTACATGACGCATGTAGATTCCTTCTGCTCACATGGAATTCGTAATTAAGGAGCTATTAAGAGGGAGGGAACACGAGTCTAGTGCAAACCGCTTGTAGCACAGCTGCATCAACAACCCCAACTCTTCTAGATCACTCCGGAAACGAATTTGATAAATGATGGCTGTTGAAATATTTACCTGGAATTTCCGCAGGAAAATGTATCGCACTTCACGTTTATTCAGGTGAACAATTAAACTACTGTTTTTTGTTATGTTGGCCTAATTCCCTTCAAGTTACGAGAACATGTATAGATTTACATTCTAATTTCACGTATCAGAACACACAAATTAACATGACGGTATCAAGTTCGTTCTCCGAACAGAGCTGTGACATGATAGGCTTGCATATTACTTCAGTGTTTATTTTGGGGAAGAACAGAAGTTTATTGGAAAACACTACGCGCTTGTAGTAGACATTGGTAATAAACCGACGCTCATTGCTATCGGCGTGACGTCACACTGAGACTTGTAATGTGGGCGGCTGATCGGATACCGATATCTTAAATTTCGAACATTACGAACTTTCATCTGGTAAAAAGGGCACCACTGACGTTATGAAACTTGTGCAATAATTCATATGACGTTCTTTTTCTGCAGCTTGATTTTCACTTACTGAACGTAATCCGCAGGCATGTAAGGAAAATGAAATACTGATTTTGGGCCTACGCGGTATCAATTACTAACCCTTTTAAGGACGAGTGAGGCCTTTAGGCATCAACCGCTTGAGGCATCATTTCTCAAAAACATACGAAATTGTTTTTAACATAGAAATGATATATCGACGAACAAAACATTTTCACAGAATATTTTATATTCTAGGGAGAAAACTTGAATAAACATCAAGGATGATGTATCATACCAAGTGATTATACCCTCGAATTATGAGTTCTGACTGCTATGTGCCCGTCCCTAGCGGTACACGCTGGCACCTGTACCCGTCATCACAGGTGTAGTACTGCCGTTGGCACTCGTCCTTATACGGTTAAAGAGCAGTATAAAGATGACACATAGGTCCAAACTTGATTCAACAGTGGATAGCGATAATGGTACAACGAAACACAGTATACAGAATTAGGACAGAAGCCTTTTTTAAAAGTTACCTTTATTGTACCGTTGGTGACCAAATGTTTCAGTACAACTTGTTGTCAACAGTAAAAGCATGAGCAGATTACAACGACAACTTTGCACGTAATCCATAGTGTAATATGAAAGTATGGGTCTCTGAATCAAAGAGAGTTGAATA
Organism: Alentia gelatinosa; assembly: GCA_950022655.1. Lineage (NCBI taxonomy): Eukaryota > Metazoa > Annelida > Polychaeta > Phyllodocida > Polynoidae > Alentia > Alentia gelatinosa. The sequence goes on along the minus strand of OX465579.1, from coordinate 47,828,726 downwards.
TAAATCTACATCTGAAATCAGAAATCCTAAATTCACTGCACTACACTGTTGAAAATGGATATAAATTTCCAAGAGTTATTTGTGAAATGTGTCCCAGACGTTTCTTCTGAAAATCTGACGAGAAAATGGTCCTTTGCTTGGAATAGAATCCGCTTGTAAGTTGTAGTAGTTTCTATGACAACGAAGGAATGTTTTGTTTAGGATTCCATTCTCTCTATCACTAGGATTAAAGTAACAAATGGTGCGTTGGTGAAGACAAATGTGGCGAATAAAACCGTGAGGTACTTTATTTTCTCACTCTTCCTAACGCCACTGGTAATGAGGTATGGCAACTACACTATATCATTGTTTTCAGATGGAGGTAGGTGCTGCTGTCAATATCATGCACCTGATTACGTATTTACAGTAAAGAGAAATAGTGCGCCCCTTTACTCAAAGAACGATTTCTTCCATTAATATAATCGAACATGCAGTACTGTTACTGGTTTTGAAAAAGGCATTCCATATGATAATCTCATTTCTTAAACCGCCAATATTTAGTTTGAAAAGAAAAAGCGTTCACACATAAGCATCTTCCCAAGGCGGCAACCTGCAGATTAAATACTGTACGCGCCATTGATTAATCTATAGATAATTAATCAGTTTTAAGCAATGGAAGAAATAGTTCTAGTCTCGGTGGTGTTTAGAGTGCCAACCAGACGGTTCCCCTGTGAAGGGTGTGTGGAATCCCACGCACCGCTGTACGATATAATGCCGGTGTTCGCATGCTGCAAACGTAAATCAATGCTCCAGGGAACAATAACCAAAGACCTGGGCTGCTGAAGAGAAAAACTTCGACATATAACGTTAGGCTTCTGCTGTGAATTACATTCCCACTGCTCGGACAATATTTCATGAATGTATGTGGTTCTATGATAAATTTATTTGAAACCCTGTTGCCCAGTGACGCAAAAGGTGAAAGTATGGTGTTACGTATTTACGTTTCATGGTGGAGAGTCTGGATAACAATTTTGATTTCACGAGTGTATCTTTTGTAAACCATCAGGAACAAATCATATAGTTTACTCAATTGGTACTGTTTTTTCTAGTTTGGCAAAATTGGAAGTGAGACAAGATTTGGGGAATTGATTTCTCTGGATTCTGTGGAAACCCTCAGGGAATTGAACTGGCTGATTGGCATACGAACACATTTAAGGAAAGTCAATTTAGATAAATCATCATATGCTAACACTAGGATCAGCAAGTCTGAAATCATGTGGAATTGGAGTTTTTTTGGATTTGCAATTTGGTTGAACTTAAAAGTAAAATAGGACAAGAAGATAATATGAAATAATCCATGAAAAAAGTCCAGGGATAGATGTTTGTTCATTTCAGACCCACCTGCCGGTAATCACGAATACAAAATGAGATCAAATGTAAGTTGTGGATGGGCGTTAAAATGAGCCAGCCTCCCTGTCCCTTGGCCGCACGCCACAATTAGTTAATCAATCATTGTATTTACGAGGATGCTTCTCGTGATCACCATTGAATTGCAGCCATAATGATGGTGAACCAGGTGATTAGTTTGTATAATAACTCTCCCCGAGGTGGAAGTGTAATGACCCCAACCGGAAACGTTTCCTATGTGTCTTATATGTCAACGGAATTGAAGAAATTGAAGCGCCAGAGTTCGTATTTCAGCGTACGGAAGTTAAGATAAGGAGTAAGCTAACCACTTAGGAATATACAGGTTTTAAGAGGAGAATACTTTATTTAAATTGTATCCTCGAAGTTAGAATATCATGAAAATACTCATAATGATTAACCTTAACAAGACCTAATATTTTGATATCGAGAATAAGTGGGTTTTTTTTCTTTTTAATAAAAAGTTCAGATAGGGTGGACGGGAAGAAAGTTTGATGGCGGTTGGCTTAGTGAATGCTTGCGAGAACTGATCATGAGCATGCATCTGAAGTGCTTGGAGACAATTTCTTGGCCGCATTATAATTAATTACAAACATTAATTACAATTACTAATGCCAACAAGAAGATAATAATACTGAAGATAATGTAATATGGTATAGCCATACTCATAATGTGGTATAGCCAAGTGTGAATTAAAAACAGGCAATTATACAAAATGAGCAAATATCAATTGAAATATTTAAACTTATCAAATTACTTATTGTAATTCATATAATTGATATAGGTATTATAGATATCATATTTGATTTTGTAATACACATGTTATGATCTACTAGATGAAAGATACTATGCTTAAAACCTGTTGTAATGTCATTAAGTTCAATATAAATAATTCATACCAGTAAAGTTTCACTTTATATATCTGATGACTGTCAATGAATAAAAAACCTTTAAAAGGATAATTGCTACGAAAAGCGCACTCTTTCCAAGCAGATGGAGCTACCCATTAATGGCCATTTATCTAATATGAGCCATTTAGAGCCATGATACAGCGTGGGGAGCGTACTGTCCTTATTGATTGGTCCACCAGGGGGCGCAGACGTTGATCAGGACTGATCACCTTTAATTTTCGCCGCGCCACCTACCATTAAGAAACGACTCTCCGGAACCTTGCTAATGTCATCCGTCTTCAACGACAGGGATTAGTTGCTGGGGACTTAGCTTTAGCGGCATCTCGCCATGTCAGGCAGTTGCCTGACGCTCCAGTTAGTAACTAGAATTTGACACACAAAAAATGCACTTTTTCATTTTCAGTTTATAAAATCATTTTTCCTTGTGTAAAACAAAGATGATATAAACTAAGCCTCATTCACACCAATTAAACAGTGGTTTGACCATCCCTGCAGACCCTCAGGCCCATGTCATGGCCGACACAGTCGTGTTCCCATGTTTTCGCGGTCTATCAGAGGCAGCACATTCCACATAGATATTTCCACTTTTTTCTGTTACCAACTGACGTCCCTGATAGTCTATATTCGCGTATAAATCCCTGCTATTGCACATGCTATTGGTTACCTGGTAATTTGAAAATGCCGTAATGGAGAGTTAAATTATTGGGCAGTACTGGGTGGATTTGTAAGTACCTAATAACTGTGTCGTTATCCCCAAACAGAAGGATACTGATAATATAATTATTCACAACGGCTTTAGTAGTATCACGGACCTAGAGTACATGTCTAGACAGAATTACACGCGTCAAATGTAATTCTAACCGCGGATAAAATGTATTTGCAAATATTGCACCTTGTTGCTGTACATCTCACGCCTTTGTAGTATGGACTTAAACACGGACGGTCTAATATGACTGCACGTCCGTCAGGTTCGTGATTATTCATGTCCATTTTTCAATACGATACACTAACTTTACCCCCTCCATCAGTGCTCCTACAGGAGATATCTGTGTATGACTGCAGCGCAAGTTTGTTTACATAGGCAGCTCACCTGGCGACTTTTAATCGTAATATTTCAAGTGTTATTACTAGTATTTCATCACCAACGTATAGCTATAGCTTTACTGTACATTGGATGAAATAGAAGTTGACGTGAGAAACTGTCAGTGTGAAATATTCCATGACATGTATTCACATCATTACCGCTGTAATCATTTCTCAAAAACATGATGTGCAGAATAATTAAAATCTTAATTAGTTTCATCATCGAACCATGTGTAGGATTCAGAACGTTGTGGACATAGTTTTGTTGGAATATGAAAAGAGGAACCTGAATGATTCGGGCCTCGTCATGCGGGGATCTCATCCTGTTATGTAACAGACTGTGACAACATATCACTTAATTATCCGATAATGATTATTCCGAATACATTGTTAATGTATTATAGTACCCATAATCGAATTTATCATTACCAAACGCAAATGTTGAACCTATTATATGTGATAAAAAGTAGTATTATCAATACACCCATCTTATATACATACATACATACATACATAACTGACTGTCTAGAACACTAAACAAACGGTAGATGGCTAGGCGTGCTCAGATTGTTACACAAAAGTGGTGTGCGGGTGGGTACTTACAGGCTGTCGTGGATCAGTGATGCGTGAAATAAGAGGAGAGTGCAAAGACAGCAGGCGTGCAGCATAGACTTGCCAATGCATTGCTACAGTCTCTCGCCAAAAGTTCACCAACTTCGCTTGTGTCCAGCTGTCTGTTCGGTTCCTGGTCAGTCGTCTCTCTCCACACTCAGCCTCACCTCAGGATCTGCCTGTACCCTCGAAAATACCCTATTTTTATTTGATTTAATCACCCTTTGTTCCCTACCATCGGCCAATTGCCTCAGGACACATTATTTTACCGGCGTTAGGGATCGGGTCGTGTTCAGCCTCATTGGCTGACCCTCTCATGAGTGTGCCTGCTGACATCACATGATCAGCCTTGGATGAACCGCGTCCCCTATTGTCCTATCCGTTATCCGGTGACCTGCGTCCTTACCTATCCAGTAATGGTTTTGATATCCTACATGTACTGTATGAAAAACTACTTATACAATTCTGAAATGCCTACAATATTACAATTGATACCTAAGAAATACACACTGATATAAACATTTGCACTCAGTCCTAGTTTTGACGAAGTCTAAACGAAATCCTTGTAGCTCGACTACAATATTTCACACATTGATGAAGATAACACACTGCATGTATCCCAATGTGTACCTCACATGGTTATAACTTCTCCCTTCCATATTCTGATGACTTGATCTAGAGTTGAAGTAAAGTTATATTCACGAATTTACAACAGTACGAGCATTTATTGCAAATATCTGAAAATTTATTTTTGATTCCAGAAAACTCACTATCCCACTGGATGGCAATGTAGCAATGATACCTTCAATTTACTGACACCGAAGGTTTAGGTTGGATGTTGTAATTTTCATGTTCCTTTCCCATTACAAAGTTTGAGAGAAACATCATGAATGAAGAAAATGAAATGATAAATACTACACGTGAAGATAATTTGCCAAATCAAACATAATGGACATGTGAACTGAATAAGGAAGGTAAGATTGTCTCGCAATCAGACTAATGTACTCCTAAGAAAATAGAACTTGTCCGAGTATTACTGGAATATAAAGAAATATCACATAAACGTTAAAATGGAATAAGATATAGATATAGATGTAGGTGGATGGGTAGTATTTTGATGAATTTAGTTGTAAGCAATATACATTGGAGAGCAGGACGACGGGTTGAGGTGTGGCTTTGTGTCGAGGTAAGTGGGCCGTATGCTTGCTGTACAGTCAGCTCGATTCACTCTCTCTGAAGCTAAATTAAAGTGCAAAGGGTGTAAGTCGTATATAACATATTGGACGTTAAACTACCCAAACAAACAAGCATAGAGTGATGACCAAATTGAGGCGAGCATATAGAAGCGAGAATATCAAAATTTATAAACACTTTCCCAATATCTTTTGCATTATATGCTATTCAGAATTAGTGTTGTCAGTCCCCAATCTGCCACGCATCCGGCAGGTCAACAATAATTCCAGTGCGGATTTATCAGAAAAGAATAGAATCGAAAATCATTTACTTAAATCTTATCATTAAAACTATCTCACATATAACACGAACGGCCCTAATGAAAATGAATGTATTGGTTACATTCACGTATTTTGTCTCTCCCTCCAGTATTTCGCAGTTAGAAACAGTTTCAAGTTGCACCTCTCACGTGCACAGGGATTTTGCCCACGCATATGGCGCGATATAGACTTCATCCCCCTGCTGTCTCCATCCTCAGAAAGCTTACCCTTATATGAGTTCCCTATGTTTCTATTCCAGGAGTAGTTAAATATGAGCTTGTTCTATGCAATCTAGTCAGGTTCTCTATCAGAACATCGGCTGTATTCAGGAAGTACAAAACACCGAAGAAGACAACTCAAGTCTTTGCAAATTGGAAAGCGCATCTTGCTATATAAACGTTTTGCTTGTCTATCGTCTTTTTTAACCTGATAACGACATCCGTGATGGAAGATTCTGAAACTGATTCTTATTAAGCAAATGTCTTCTGAAGGTGTTATGATTCATCTTTCGTCGGGCCTGAGGCATGGATATCAAATACCTAAATCAAGGAAATAGATCGTTGAAGCTCGTTAAGCCTTTGGCGTGATGTTCCTTGTTTTTAGGTAACTTTTTTTCCCACTCCATTTGTCAAAATTGAAATTTAGTCTTGCAGGTATACCTCAGATCCCAGTGTATGTGAAAACTGATTCATACGATGGATATTAATAATCCAAGTCAAAGTAATTCCGAAACTGTTTAATTCCTTCCTGGTAAAAAAAACTGGTTATAGAAGTAGTTATCGATGCCAGGCAATGAGGAACCTGATTATTTCGCGACTTCGGTTTTTGGTATCGTAACCGAATTGTTGATTGCCATAAGCATCTTTTCCTACCTAGTTTGGAAGATTATCTTTTACAATAATCAAATGCCGCTATATCTACAAGTCAGCTATTCTTCGACCGAACCTCCGGTTAGGCTGTTGAACTGTGTCTATGGATAATCATTGGAGCAAGAGTGAGTCTCCTTGATTTATACTCAGACACCTTACAGCTCTGAGCGGGTTTAATGGCCAGTTCCGACACTGTCCAGTTATTTTCCATTCTAGATTGTCGCTCCGATGTCTTTTTTCAACATGGCGTTCACACCTGAAGTTGGGAACTTGTAATATTTATATACAGAGATGGCTGATTTACGTGGTTCCATGAAAATCCATGTTTTCATTTCTAGTATAAAAAAATTCGTTTCACTTGTGTCAAACAAGGCTAATATAAATTGAGCCTCACTCATTCAAACGAAGCTTTTTGAACCTCCCTACAGCGCCTCAGCCTTATGCTGTGGCTGACACCAACACATTCTTCTCGTTCCCTCGGTCAATCTAAGGCAGCAAATTCCACCTGAAAAAATGTCCATTTTTTTCCTTGACCCCAGCTGACATCGCTTTTGTGTATCTCTTATTTGATATATCTGTTGATATAGAAGTTGATGATAGAATTGAATACTATTGCACTATAGCTGAGTACAGTGCATATTTATAAGCGGAGAGAGTGAACACCGCCAGAATAAAGATTATAAATATAGATAGACGAGTGGGAATGTGCTGAGGTATCATGGCTGAATAAGGTGGCATACATCGGAGTACGGATGTATGCAGCACTGATTCATATATAGAGTGCATCTTGCAGGTAGCGTGGAGCTAGAACATCCGAGCTAGAGGAGAGTGGTTACTCTGTGAATTCCCATAACATAGGGAGCTAGACGCTTCTACTCCCTTGGTCGCTGGAGATCTTACTCTGCTGCTGGAGTAAGATAGGAGTAACCTGGAATATCGGTGTGGACTGTGTAGTAAAGCAGAGGGCCGGCGCTCCCGCTCACACCGAATCTGAAACATCTTTCTAGGAACTGAATACAGTGTACTACATCAATGCAGTCTTATAGAGGAACTGGACTTTGAACATATGTCTGAATTTCATCTACATCTTCAAGTTTTACTATTTGGACATTCAAGTTATGTGAAAGTATTATGGACCGGTTCTTGCGAGCCTAGGGACACTTATGAAAGTTTGAACTGGACTTTTATCACAGTTATTAATATTCTATTTTGTCAATTGTTGAATAACTTGGACTCTCATTGCAAACAGAATGAATGGTACTATAGACCTATTCTTATGTTCATGAGAATCATTGTTGAGGAAGCTTATGAAGGTTTGTAACAAGTGACAGTGATATTTTACCACCTTGTGTATATGTTCAATGTAACCACACCACCTTGAGACGTTTTGAATTATTAAATCATTAACTTCATTCCTAATCGTTGTTGTACCTCTGGTCAGTAAGAGTGTCAAGTTACCATGCTCTTCTGACCCCACGCGGAAAGAGTGAAAAGATCAACTAATACTCTACCTTAATATGTAGATAAAACTTTATTATTATGCAGTAATCAAATCCTAAATACGCAAGAATCACTAGTATCTTTCGGATCTAATAACTGCATCAGATAGCTTTTTCCCTAAATTTAATGGACAATTCTCTGAGACGATATTATACTAATGTTAGATGACTATCATTTTACTTGTTGTGCACAGCCATCTTATTAATGTGCGATTGGTCATTCAGTAATTAATACTGGTAAGTTAATCGTTGAAGACCTATACTATCGCATAATGTAGAGAAGATATTCTAATAAAAAGTCATTAATGTATGTATTTACAGCGGTGAATTAATTGAACGGGAGTATATATAGATTTAAAATTTTTATGTATTTCTTAAATACTATTAATGGAGTAGCATCCTTTTAGTTCCAACATACAAATCTAGGAAAAAGAGGCGATAGGATAGTTTTGATGGTTCTGGAAGTGTGACTATTGTGGAAACTTATATTCCGCTAAACAGCACTCACCTTACTGTCGACCTAATGTCTTCTTGTCTCAGGCCAATCACTCCCGACACATGACTCTGCCATGTTCTGGCCGCCTGCGTACCTTCTCAGCACTTTCGTACGTTTCTCTCCAGATACTAGTGGCGCATAGATAATGGCCCTCGCCTCGTAGATCCTCGACGTGTACATTTTGGTTAAGTCTTGGTCGTCCCAAGTCCTCCTTTGAACATTACACGAGACATCTTGCAGAATGCGAAGTAAACCGACACATGCGAAGGCGTTAAAAGTGCTCTCAGATCGTAGATGGGAGGAGCTGTGTAGACGTGGTATAAATACTGACCTCCCTTTAATATTCCTTTACGTCGGGCCTTCCATCCTGCTCTCTCGCTGCCCCCTCTTCCTGTCTCCTTAACAGCATCTCAACCTGACCCATTATGTCTTGTTTAACTCCCATGCCCCCGTCCTATTCTAAATTGCTCTAAATTCGAGGTACACCACCCTCTCCCTTCTTTCAGCTCTTTCCTTTCTTACATGTCCCTCTGTATTCATACCGACTTCTTTCCTTTCCTATTCCTTCCCGATTCCCTTTCCTAAGTCCCTCCCCTACCTCTACGCTCACAGCCCCTCTGGCCAATGCATCCATTGCCCTTGTTCCCCATACCCGTCACGGACCCTCTGCATTCACCACCAGTCTGCCCTGAGTCCCCTCTGCATTCACGGCCCTTCTGCCCTCACACATCTGTGAATCTGAAGCCACTTTGTCTTCCTAACCCCTCTCATGGACCTTTTTTCCTTACGCTGCGCAACTGGCCGCCTTTCCTGGTTCAGACAAACTTAATGCAGACATCAAATGGCGTATCCATTTTCTTATTTAGAACAGTAGTAACATTGATGGGATAAGCTCGACGACTCGGATGCAGTCTGAAAGCCTACTTTGAATGGCTTCAAGTCGGAAGGCTGTACACTTAAAACTAGCAATATAGTCAGATTTGATAATAGTACTTTAGATAATCCTACTCCCACTTTTATGTGGAGAAAGAAGAAGGTTTTGAGTAGATTGTGCCAGGCAATACAGAAATTATTTACATGAGACATGATAAAAAGGGGCTCGATTGACTAACCTGGGGACGTTGCAGGAGTCTGACCGAAGTATTCAATTAACTGAATGCATTCTACAGGTGCAGTTGAGTGACAATCATAGCTCGTTGCAGGAAAATAGTCCCCCTTAGTACCAAGTTGATGTGGGGGATTGGTTTACTCTGGTGCGATAGGAACCTGGAGTAGGTGATTTAGAAACCCTGATTAACCAAAATACCCTTTCGTTGCTATCTCGATCTGTAATAAAAAGAAAATACAGTATGGGTTTAGGCCTTTTCGTACCGAAATAACTGTCCGCTTACGCGGGGTGCCCGCTTAAGCGGGAAGGCCACTTACGCAGGGTTAAATTAAACGTCTAATAGATAGAAAGAAATCCGTTACGAGCAAGTTTCCGTGGGGTTCTACTGTAGCAGTACTTTCGAGCACCTGGGGTTGTGGAATGCAGATAAGCATCACTTTTGTCCAAACACAGTTGAAGGAATCCCGTCTCATGGGCTAAATCTCAAAATATACCTTTCTAAAGAAGTGTCTGAACAGGGCTCAACCTGGATATGTTCCCGCTAAAGGCGTACACAACATACTCAGAATTCACGTCAATATAGTTAGCAGTCTTCGCGGCGTAGCTGAAATAGGGATTCACATGGAAATAAGACGATGTTCCGTACCCGATTTCCCCTTTACAAAAAGGATGCGGCGGATAAAGATGGATGACTGGGATATAGAGGGCGCTATTATGTTGTTGGCTGCCGCCAAAGCGCCACAACTTGACCTTGGCAATCACCGCAAAGCGGGGCAGGCGCCGGCCGTCACCAGGACTCCGATCAATCACAGACTCTGGCTACAAACAGGTGGCTACTGCCCTTGGCCTTCAACCCGCACACCCTTTACCACTGCGGCCAGTACAAGGCCTACCTATGAATATGTGGAGATATACAGACATGCGCTCATAGGGGATTTAGCCAAAGAGGAGCATACGGCTTATTGTCTGCTCGATAACTATCGGATCATCACCATGCATACAGGTGGTTGATGTCTCTTATTTGGGGTAATAGGGTTCAACCCTTTAGAACTAGAATTACTGACGAGGACGTTCTCGGCAAGTCTTGGGTCTAAAGTTAGGATAGCCCTAGCACATAATAGGTTAGGTTCTGATTTCAGACTAAAGACACCCATTCTGATCCAGAATCAAGTTTACATTTGCTCGGGACGGTTCCCTCTATCAAATGTTTAATTTCACCTTGTGTTTGTGTACATCCTGCCAAAGGTGACACTGTTAGCCGCAACGGAGGGTGGCCCACGCACGTGGGAATTTACTGCAGTGGTAATCAACGTGATGCAATTGAAACATATTAAGACATATACCATATAATAACAGGAAATAACAATGTGACGTAGCACAACGAAACAAAGTGATTCACAAACAAAACACCCGGAAAGCGCCCAGACAGTGCTAAGGCAATGGCGCATGTGCGGGAAGGCGTGAGTGGTGTTGACATTTTACCAGATTAATGTCCCACAATATTTGTTATCTCCTTCATATATAAGTGTGGTTTGAATGGTTCCGGTTTTTACAGAATAAAGAGTACAAACAATCATCAGCTTTGGATGTGATAAGTGGTATCACACATTGTGCTAAATGTATCTCACACTGGTGTTCTTCACACCTTTTCCCCAGTCTCCGACAATCCTCATAACAGGACACTGCCAGGCTTCTTTTGTTCTACTCAGTCGCGAGGAAAACATGGTGGACCGGAAGGTTACACCCACTACATAGCCTTCCCTGATGCTCTTGTACCATTGTGACTCCTGTACCTTCTGGATAAAAGGCACCATAAGTGAGGGACGTGAAAAACAAATGACCCTGCGTGTTGGCTCGCGCCTGCACCTGCCACAATGTATGTATGTTGTGTGTGTTGAGGAGTGTTGTTTTCGCAGTTGTAGTAGACGGTGAAGATATTATACTCCCACTATTGAAGGAATGTACTCCATATTTACCCTGTTCTTTCGTATAAAGTGAATATTTCTTTTTAGATATTTTATCAGATATAGTTCGCTAGTTATCTCGGGCGCTCTCCCACTATATCCATAAAATATAATGAACTGTAGTGTAAAGGTTTGATGCGCGGCACTCTCCAACCGGTAATTGTTGCGATGGGATGGGGTAACCCTACCAGTGGGCATTAGAGCGGGTAGTTGATTAAACTTTTACCAAGAGATAGTACCAGCACGAGCAGTTGCTACTGTGATGATGTTATGTCCGAGTGTGCCGCAAAATCGCCTGTCTGTTTTCGGTGGGTTGAGCTGACGAAGCGTTGCGCTTGATGGGATGTAGCTGCCCGCTGGCCACCATTTACTGTGCCCCGCCTACACTGCCTCCCTCACAATAGGGTCCCTTATGGTATATTGACATCAGCCAGTCGTCAATTGTCGGACGGACGAGGATCAGGGCATTCGGAATGGACTTGTAGGTTAGGAAAGGAAGCCATTTATGGAGTATAGTTTGCATGTCTCAATGCCTCAACGCCTCGGTCTCAGGTGAATATATAATAAATTTGAAATTTCAAAACAATAAAAAGTTATTTTGGATATAATATCTTATAAGAAAGGCCCTTTATGGCAATATAATATCGACTTTACGGTGAATCTCAATAGTAACCGAGTTGTATAATTGGGAAAAGTGAACGTGCCAGGACATTGCTTTGGACAACGGATCATCCCTCTCCTCAGCAAGGTAATATCACCGCTAGCAGGGTGGAGGAGGAGGGGGTAGTGAAAAAAAATCCCTCTACACTAATGCAGTGAAATGGACCTTTTTATATCAAGTTTTGAAAGAGAATTTGTAGGGAACTCGTTTTCCCTATATTGCCTGGCACAGAACTTATACACCTTCCTGAGAACGGCATTATGAGAGGCTTAGTAAAACGGCATGTTTGCAGATTCAAAGGATTTGCCTCAGCAAGGCCGGATCTTTGAAGTCGGACGGGTGGCTTCCTGTTTTTCCCACTTTGTATCTGCATGCCGTCTGCAGACAGCAGTATCTTCCATATTTATTCTCTGCTCCTGTACGGAGACACGTTTGGAATCCTGAAATCGGGCCGGCCTACGCCTGTCAGAACCTAGACTCATGTTAGTCACTTAAACTGGAGTGTGATCATCAGAAGGTCACACAAGTTTGAATATTAAGAAATCAACGAAAAGTATATGTAAGATAGATTTAAAATGTGTCGCTCTTTTTGACGGAGGATGGTTGCATTAATCGCGTGATTCCCGGATTTAAAGGAACACGAGTCACAAAACCTTTCAGACAGGTGTTGATGCCAATACCACCAGGAAATGAGACAGCCACGCTCCTTTTTAAATCATAATTATGAGACTTACATGGATTGCCCAAAGACCCCACCAGAGGTTACAAAACCCAAGGATGTTCTTCCCCAGCATAGGTTGCGATACCTTATTTTTGTGTAATCTCCCATCCCACCACGTATGACTCGGTTGTGGGCTCACAAACAGGAAGGCACACACTTCCTGTTATTCACACACACACAACTATATATATATATATATATATATATATATATATATATATATATATATATATATATATATATATAAGATGATGGGGGTATTTGCCTAGTTCTTTCTTTGAATCAACCTGTCAGCAGCAGATGTTAAAGTACCACAGTTCTGTGCTCTGCCTTCAGAATCGAGTGCAGCACATGCTTTAATGGAACGCCTGGACCTGCCATTGCACAATGCGCAGGCGACAGACAGTCCATTTAAACTGTGCCTCCGAAGCCATATTTACAAGAATAGGCGCCAGATAGAATTCTAGAGTAAAAGAACATCTGATAAGGAAATACAAACAACGTCGCTGCCAATTGTGTGCCAGGCCTCTGAATATGGAAAGAGTGCTGAATGAGTAGTACGTGTCCATATGTAATGCAACATGTGAAATGAAGCATCTGTAATAAAGCAAAACGACGCGTAATACATCATTTTGCCATAAAGCTTACGCATCAGAACACGTGTAAGGCAGCATATGATATGACACATGCAATATAGCACATGCGATAAGCCACATGTATAACAGTACATATTGTGACGCTTGTAAGAAAATACAACACATGCACTAAATGCATGTAACACAACCCGTGCAATACGAGAGTGATAAAGCAGGTTTAATACAATACATACATCACATACAAAATCCTATGTGTAGCACAGGACATGTAATAGAAACAATACATTTTTAGGAAGGTACCCTCGCTTTATTCAGGGAGTTCGCGGACGTCTTCAATGTAGTGCAAACAGGTGATTTACAACTGGTAATTGGGAGTGGTACATCCGCTTGCTGGACCCGGGAGTGGGGGGGCTTCCCACTAATGACCCAACTATAGTATAGATCACTTGCAGTTAGTCCAACCTCATAGTATGCTCTATATAGCCAGTCAGTATAAATTAGGCTCACTGACCTCAACCATATATAGAAGGTGAATCATCGCGCGGCCCGACATTCCAGGGGACATTGCTCTCAATCGACTTGGCGGGGTAGGGGGCCACGGGTAGGGGGCATTCCTTTTCAGATCAAGTTCGAAACTAGCTTGATTAAAAAAATAAAATTCTCATGTGTCCAATTCATAATGTATCCCAAAGTTCATGGAATCACTGTTCAAAACAAAATTCAATATTGCGTTTTTTCTCTATCGGATTTTCTAAATAAACTACACTCTCCCTTCTCCCTTTATGTCTGTAAAAACTTTATCTCACCCCTGGTATTTTTTTCCCACAGACTTAAAATTGGGAACTCGTTCTCAATGCCCCTACGAGTATTGCAGTCCATTCTTCATGGTCTATATCCTGTGTGTCACCCATTCTTTTCGTGTGTACAGGGGTGAGATGAATACAGAAAGCAACTCATTTCGGTCAAAGAAGTCGTCCTCCAACTCGTTTGAATGCTGCATGATATTCACTCAGCTGGCGCTTCGTTTATATCGCTCCGCATCAAACTCGTGGAGAATGACAACTTTGACCAAAACTTATTGGTTTCTTTTTTTAGTCTTCAATATCCTCCTGATCGGTAGTTTTAGTAGTAATATCAAATTTGCTTTAGTGATTTGATCAAAAACGCTTATAGAAGCCCTTCCCACTCTTTTGTATTCAGATCGGTTACTGCCATGTCATGTGAAGCGGACCTAAACGTTTATCATTCTCGTTGCACTTGGTCATTCTATGGCCATCAGAGATGCTGTTAAACCAGTGGTGTGTAGAGTTTACATAAACACCCAATACAACCAGAACCTGTCAGTCATTGAAAAACATGGATAAATACTCAAAACCTCATTTCGCCATTGAACATGGTAAAAGAATCATTTTCTTAACTGTAGAATGGCAATTCATTAACATAGACCATATACACACAACACATAGATGTTAACAGTCTAGTCTGATGCAGACCATGCATGCTGTAGACCAAGCGTAGTGTGTGATCAGTACTCACTAGTCTTGCTGAACTGTGTTTTTTTATTTACTCTTTCAGCGGGAAAATTGCATATAGATATGTAAGCGTATGAGTCGAGTGGCATTTTTACATATCTGTGAAAAAAGCTAAACGTATCAAGCGTAATAGCATATAGCTGAAGCGTTAAGTGCCTTTTTTCCATCCGCTTAGGTGGATGCCACGGTCCTCTCTAAAATAATGTTATTCTCCTGTATATTAAGTCATCAGGGTATTTTCCACATGATAAAGCAGGGGAGTGGTGCTGAGCGTCTATGTTGAAAATAGTGCTAGTCTGTTATAACATGTGAAAAACACGTTAAAATACTCTTAGATCCATAGAGGCTCTCCATCTATTTGGAAATAGAACGCTCAGAGATTTGAAAACATGACTTGAAAAGGTCCTTTATAGAAAGAGGTCTATCAATATTTAGCAATTGGTATATGCTGTGGACGAAGTATTTGTTGACGAATTTCCCCATACTATTACTTAGTTTGGTAATCAGGAGTGATTATGTATCAAAACATGAATAATTATGTATATGCACATACTTTGTAACTTATTGACTTCACTTTTGATAACCACCAAAGATAATATTTAACCAGCATTGCCATTAGCCCTTATATATGATACATTCGTGTAGTTGCGTGTGTGTGTTGGGGATTGTGTGGGTCAACCTTTACAGGCTGAACGGCCACGTTAAATTATTCGTGCCGCGGTTTGTCCAGTATGCCCTAAAGCTGCCTTATTGATCGCTACACTCTCGTTGTCGGAGGTTGGGGTGGAGATCCTCTGGTCGCTTCGTCTATATCTACCATGGGTGACGAGCACGGGTCCCGTGAGACCTCGTCTGGACCCCAGACCGACGCCCGCAACCCTACTTTCTGGAGATCCAGCGATTCTAGACCGTGTCCAACCGAGACCAGCTTTGGACCGCCGTGTGATTCCAAACAAGACCACATCCGAAAACTGCCCTGTTCCGACCATCGCTCCACCTCCTCCCTCTTCCCCAAGAATGAAAGCCTGCGGTGACTAAAGCACTGATTCTGGTTTGTTCTCTAAATACGACCGCAGCGCCTCCTCGTGGAGTAATTCGTAACTGACGGGTGATCCACGGCGGGGTTGCTGGTGATTGTGAGCGGGTCTCAGTTGCTCATAGTACGTCTTGCCTTATTTTCATTATCCGCCTGATGATTACTGGTGGTGGGTTGTATTTACCATTCCAGCCTTCAATTACTGAAGTCCGGAATCACCATATCCCACAGTTGTATTTGCTGAGGATCAAGAGGAAGCAAGTAGAAGCAATTGCCAATCATTTCGGATTTCGTTAATCTCTAGTATAGCCATTTTAGCTGACAGCACTGTCTCCGTATGATAGCTGAAATATTCTAGAATGCTTAACTTTTTTGAAAACATGAATCTAAGCACTCCATGTTCCTTAGAGCAAGGCTGCTTTCCAGGGCAGGCTCTAGAATTAGAGATTCCTCGGTTGCCCTGGAAACAATAGCTATTGATGCAGGCTGCCCGTATCGGCGGAAGCTTCGTTTTCTGGTTGGGAAAGGTGTCGCGTTTTGTGGACATTCCAGGAGGTGGTGATCAAGCCGTCTGCGTGCTTTCATCTCATCGCATCACACTCTCCTCTATTCCAGGTTTGCATGCCTGTTTTGAAGCTTCACAACTAAAAGGTCAAACTGTGTGTATTTGCCTAGCATCTCTCTGATGCCAGAAACCCAAAAAGTGATGCATTCCCTCCTGACGTGATGCTGGGAGCTTGTAGCGTACTCGGCTTGCAGAGAAATTAGCTTTGCCCCTCAGGGTAGAGTGCGAAGGCGAAGGTCAGCAAGGGTCCCATACTGCAGAGTTTTATGGAAGCAATGTTTCCATCGACTTGAATTTAGGAGGGCTGAAATGCCACATTGTGTGAAAAGTTCACGATGCTGTTTTGATTGGGGTTTTTAGTCTAAAATTCTCTTTTAATCAGGGTTATCTCTGGTGGCTTGCTCACCTCAGAGAAATCTATTCACAGCAATCAAATATACTAAAGAGGTCACAACACCTAGCATCAGGTAGCATGATCTACAAGTAGCAAAGAAACGGACCACGAAAAGGTCAAACAAAAGAGTGAGACTGCACACAAAAGAGTGGGATGGTACGGGGAAGAGAGAAACTACAGAATAGAGCTGAACTGTACACGAAATAGTAAAATTGAACAACAAATGTGGAATGTGAACAAAAGTGTGAAGCATGTCGGGCATGTACCTGCACGTACCTAGTGACAATTCACTGCACTCT
This sequence comes from Alentia gelatinosa, assembly GCA_950022655.1. Classification (NCBI taxonomy): domain Eukaryota; kingdom Metazoa; phylum Annelida; class Polychaeta; order Phyllodocida; family Polynoidae; genus Alentia; species Alentia gelatinosa. The sequence goes on along the minus strand of OX465579.1, from coordinate 47,811,483 downwards.
CTGTCTCCCTTCCATGTAATTGGTCAATTTGACCTCTAAATGATATGACCTGGCTGATGTGCCATCTATAAGCCAAATCTATATAGCTATACATTCGTGTGTATACTATTTCTAGGTAAATATGTCTAATAGTATAGGTGATAATAACTGTACTGTGTGCAGTAGAAAACATTTATGTTATATTGAAGGGAAGTTGGTGCAGGATCAGGACAAAACCAATGAGCCAAATCTATAAAAACAAACTTGCGAGTTGTCATGTACTTTTAACAACTCATGATAAACCCCAAACCCTCCTGTCTTTGATTGAGCAGCTCAGAGTCGATCTCATTTCTACATTCTAAGGCACCTTCTATGAGTACCTCAACAATGAATCCTACACCTCTGCCCGTTCCGCCTGTCGCATCCCTCTTGTCGGCTAAACCCAATCAGACGCGAGCGGGTTCTGACGGCGTGAGCTGCTCGCGGCTCACAGGAGCTGCTCGCCGCCGATAGACGCCCGGTATTGTCCGCTGTAAGGCCGGACGTGGCTCACAGAGGGCCGGGATTAGAGAGACTGCGCGGCGGCCTGGGGTCGGGGTGTCATGACGATCAGACCACTTGGCGACGACAGGCTGGGGGAATGGAGCAGCAGAGAGGAGTTTCAGGAGGAATGAGGTGTGGGGGGAGAAGCTGGGCCATGGAGGGTTCAACGTCATGTGAGGCGCGTTGAATAGCGAGTGACGACCCCAGTTGACGGCAGGTGGCGTCCCTACCGGAAGTGCGACGTGCCGGAGCACGCGCGTTACGGATCTGCCCCCGCGGCGACGCCGCTAGGGGTCGCTGTCGTCAGACGGGCGGGAGAAGGTCATCTCTCTTGCTGATAGAAATGAAAGAGTGACTTTGGGTGGGCCAATGTGCGCCGTTGAGGGGAGGTCGTGGCAGGGTACGAGAACCGATTCTGGTTTACTCAGAAGGTACCGATTCCTTCCCGTCCGCCTACGGCAGCGAGGTGCACACACACTCCCTGAATGTGCAGTCTACACAAATTCAAGCCGAGTCGGAGAAGTCATGAATAGGTAATTCCCGATTTCCTCTCAATGCACCGACCTTGATCTCTGTCTAAATATTTCTTCAGGGAACCCATTGCCTGGTAGACGGAGCAGACAGTGACGGCTGGGCCCGGTGTTCTTCACAGTTCAAAGTAAATATCCATAATACCCCAGGGTTCAGGGAGAAGGTCGGGGTGGGGGTGGGGATGGATAAGGGTGCCGGGGCGTCGGCTCAACCCTTGACCAGGTCAGCGAGAGGCATCAGGGCTGAATACAAGAGGGTGACCTTGTCTGCGAGGAGTCGTTCATCACCTGTAATAGGACCGCCGTAATAGGCTCATCCCTGTCCCCAGAGACGCTGCGGAGACGCACCCGCAGACGACGGCCTTCTTCAATCCTGTCACGTGGGCTGTTTACAGCTGAAAAAAAGAGACTGCGCAGAATCCAAACTTTTCTGTGTATATAAATACTGGGGATAACGCATAATCAGAGTTAATATCTGCCGTCAGCAGTATATGATAAAAGGGGATGATCGTATGCTATGTCATCTTAGGTAATAGAGGATGAGCGCTGACGACTTTATAGTGTAAAATTGGATAAATACACACCATGAAACGTATGTTTGAACTTCACGTATATGAGTCTCCTGAGGCGTAAATAATTTCGTCCTATTTGGCATCATATATATACCTGATTCTGTATGTATCCGTGCTAGGCCAGTTAGTTATGTTTTTTCACATATTTACGTCACTCTCCAATCATTCCAATCTCTGCACCTCGGGGACACCACTGGTGTTTATATTTCAATTGCTATTAACCATCCGATAATCTTATATTAGCAATTATTTTTTATTAGACTTACTAAAACCCTATTGGGTTTCATTCGATTAATTACATATAATAAATCCAGCATTCTTTTATCTTTCAATAGATTTACTTTCATATGTATACTCTATAATGTTTGAAATATATGCCTTTAAAATCCTATATCCTATTCCTGTATATCGAGATATTACCACTCTTACTTGAATATCACATGGGCTCCACCTACACCAGGTTGAATATGTCTCTAGTACCAGTCACCTCCGAAATCTAGCTTGTGGAATAATTCATCAATGCGAGCGTCGCTATTAGTGCGATCCTGATCTTTCTTTCAGCAGCTGTCAGCAATAGGAGCCAACCAGATTAACTCTCTTCCAGTGAGAACTCATTGGTGTAGGTGTGGCACATCTACTGTAGAGATAAGGCATATCGGACCTGACCCCAGGGGCGGCAACTTGGGAAGTCGAAGACTGCAGTGTTAGTAAATGCTTGAAGAGAGTATTTATTCATCAGTGAGGGAACTATGTCATCTTCTGTCAGATCCACCATCTTTCCCATGAGTCTCACGGTGGTTAGTGGTTGAGACATTATACGACATATAACCACAGTGCTCGTACCAGGCCCCCAATCATAGGCACTGGAATTGTGTGTTCATCTGCTGCATGGTTTTCCCCATAATACCCCTATCCTTACACGCCGACCTGCCTCCAATGTGTAAAAACCTAAATGCACATACATTGCTTTACTTGCTAGGGGTACATATTCAACAGCGGTACCTCAGAGACATACCGCTGTTGAGGAAGCCAGTTGTCTAGTTATCCCCCCCCCCCTTTTTTTGTGAATTAAACTATCATCGTTTTACAGATTGGAGTGGGAATAATTAGATTACAGAAAGTTTCCGGATTTTTTTTACACCCTATAGGCATATCAACATTCTCTTCAGGAATATGTCTGTTATTTTGTCAATAACCATAACGACATCTTTATCTACAGCATAGCTCGGACTCATTAATTCTATGAACCATCAAACTGATTCTGAGACCCCAAACAGATGGCGATATGATTAGGCAAGACTAATTAGTTAAATCAATTTCTTCCGTTTTCCATATTCATTAAGTGCACTGCATTCATGAGACACATGTTATATTTAGGTTTCCACTACCATGCAGCAACCTAATTAGAATAGAGTGGGTATTTCATTGGAGAAACACTGTTTTAAGATTCAGCGCTAGTGTAACGTAATTAAACTTTATAGCAACGAGGAATCTCCGGAATTTTGTATCTGCAGGGGACTATTGGCGAAGTCGTCGTGCGAGAAGGTTTTGTACTTGTGGGAACAAAAGACCTAGCGATTCACCAGAGGCTGGTGAGAAATTATTAAGAAATTAGGCAAAGTGAAGCAACGTGTGCGCTGATTCATCCGAAAGGGCGTCCCATCCCACCCGAACCAGCGAGGTTTTTAATACGTGTTACGTTTTTATGTTGGCATAAACTAATTAAAACTGCACTAGGCTGAGACGAGTAATAATTTTGGTCATCTGAGCTAACAGGTCTGATGGGATTTGAGATTGCATTCGTCTGGTAATTTGATCATAATCCCCTGCATGTATTTATCGTTGTTTAATTTTGGTAAAATATTCCGAGTAAGGCGACCACTTTCATGCGCGCTCCCGTTTAAAGGGGCAATTTGGAGTCACTTTTAAAGTGAGTCCGTGCAAAACCGTGGCTCACAACACAGCGCAGGCCCGTCCTCGTACCAGAAGGACTCGTCTCACAAATATCACCAATCTAATTTACCATCGTCCGTCCCCTCTAAGATCATGACTTTTTAAAGTGTCTCAGATTATGGTACAGATTCTAGTACTCATCTCAATTAAAATGAATTAACGAGATGGTTAATCACCCAGGGTTATCAATGGTTCGTGCTTCCTCTTCCGTGTGGGACTAAATAACCTGTTGCTTCGGTTTGAGAGAAGAAAAAGAAACATGTGGCCAAGACAAACATGTCTTTCGCTTTATGTTATGTTTCCCAGTATTTACCAAGTGACTTAAGAGGATTGCCAGTTTTCGGTTTCTTCTAGGCTTCAAATCTTCATTCCATTAGAGATATAGAGCGGAAATTGGATGTGTTTGGAATTGTTGCTGTATTTTGTCCAGACCTCACTGCAGGTATTACAGTTGGGAATATAAAAGGGATTTGGGGTATGGTTCATAGAGCTTCAGGGAGAAAACCTTTTTTATACAGCCATCTACTTTGACCATAACTATGTCATATTTATCGGGGCTAGCTACGTGGCCCTTGGCATATAAAGGGCGATTAACGCGCGATGACGACGGGAGACGGATGAAACCACTTCCCATACAGAATTTACATATAAAGTCCCAAGACCTGTTAGGAACATATTTGTCGAATATGACAGGAAATACCTCGCTAAGTGGATACAAAATTCCATTTCAGGCAATAAAGTTGCCACCGTATTCGATTTAAAGATCATATTTGCGTGCCATATCATCGTAGTAATCTTCTATTCAAATGGTTTGAATATAGATTAATGAGGTGTAGACTGACCATGAAAGATGCAGGGCACCTCGATAGCTGATATGTGGGGAGGGTTAAGTGTTTTAGAGCTCCTCTCCGCTGGGGATTTAAGTGCAGGGATAGGGAGGCTCGGAGCCGCCTTCTGGCCCGCTACAGAGCTTCGCTTGCAAATTGTGGTTTAAAGGCTACGGGTCCTCTACAGCCCTTAACACTGAACCACCCCAACCTTCCATGTAACTGCTTGGTGTGATTCTGTGCCCCATCCATCACAGGCTAGTCAGAGACTGTACATGCCTTCTCAATCCTAAGCAAGTCCCTTTAGCCGATCTTACTTTGAGCCGCCCTTCCAAATATTACCTCCCCATACAAAAAAGGATACAACAAAATATTTATACTTCATAGCAAGAGGATTCATGTTGATCCCATGGGCTGCAAGACTTTCCAACATTAACTTCAATAGGATTTAGTACTTGATTGGAGGGGAAAGATGGAAATTTAAATTATTCCAGGAACGCTGAACTTTGTTAAGTGAAGAAAAGCTCCATTTAGTTAAATAATGACGGCAATGGGAGTTTCCCAAACTTAAACTCAATAAAACTATATTTCGATTGCTTTGAAAGACGTAAATGGCATAGAACCATATCACAATGTAGCGTATTCATAATCTTGCCTGTGAAATTACGGTTCAGAGCATGCTTAAGTCGGAATCATATTTCTCTAGAATGGGGTTTTCGTGAATAACGATGACGTTTCATGGTTGACCGACAGCAAATAGATGGGTATTGTATTATGAATGTCTAAGGTTTGAATATACAACATGTTATCACACAATATATTTGATGAGATTTAAATTTATAAAGATCAAATATTATATGGATGCTTACCGACAGATACTCTTGTGAGATAAGCTCATCGAATGGTAGAGGTATTCAAACTTGGTTCTTACGTGGCAAAAAGGTCATGTTAGCAGACGGCACAGGGTTTTAGGGTAATATTCGATTTCATTAGTCATTTGATTAGAATAGTTGAATGTGCATGTAGATATGTAAACGGAATATGGTGTTAGGATTATGATTAGTTAAACCGTATGATGTTCTGGATCTTTGCGTTTAGAACTAAGGAATGTTTTATCTACGTTCCCGTAGATTGCCTTTCTGATTTTAGTCAGATTTTATTCTCACCGATCACTAATCTCACAAGGAATGTTTTCTTGGGAAGAGTGGGAAACCTAATTTCCGAGGAATACATGCTCGTAGTAATCAAAATACGATAAGGAAAAAAGGAAATTACTCAATTGCAGAGCAAAAGTAATTGCATTAGTAACCTCTTTTATAGAAAACTACATGGAAGGGTTTTTTGTTGAGGAAATGTCAAATCTGGTACATTATATGAGGCAGATGTGTGCTTTAGTATCATTCAAACGCATTCTTATGATATTCCTATAGATAAGCCTCTTCTCCGGAGAAAAACAGCAGAAATTTTTTTTTGGCCTTAGGATGAGAAATAACGTCTGATGTAACGATCATGCCGTGCAGGCAGCTGTCGGCAATGATTCATGTGCGGATAGATTGAGATTTATAACCTTCCCGGGCTTGGTAGGATCTCAATACAGAGGCCGCTATCCGGATCTGGGGCCGGGCCACCTGTCTACCTTGGATCCTATTTATTAAAACGGTCCATGGTAGAGGTAATCCTCCTACGATCAGCATCAGATTACAATTGATCTGCGGTAAGTCGCCACCCTCTACCCACATACCGGGATATCCTAATCTTCTCCATCATCGCGAAGCGGTCATTGGCAATGCCGTGTTAAAGCCTGAAAACTGAATATGATATCTCAGGGGACTCGCTGCTGCGCTGGCTTTGCTTCACGTCCCATTGTAGGATGAAATAGACACATTTACCAACCACATAACAAAATGCAACTAACCCCAAGCATTGATGTTTGATCACAAGGACGGAACCTCTCCGGGGCCTCCAGTACAACGAAAAAGTTACACCAAAATAACCCCAGGCATTACACATTAATTGTGCCAGTTATATCCCTACAGGTGTTTAGGGCATGTGAATTTACAAAGAAAGCTATGGAGGTTATTTACTGCTATATCAAAGGCCATCCTTCTCATACCATGTCTATGTGGTGTGGAAAGTAAAAGAACTCCCACCTCGGTAAATGTGTAGGGGTGAGATTTCTACCTAAATTCATTACATAGATTCGATCACCACCCTCGTGGTGTAAAAGAACCTAGAGAAAGTCTGGTGAGAACCTGCAATGGTTAACTGGACGTTAAATCAAACCAACCAACAAACAAGTATGGAGGTTAGTCACTCATTGGTCATCTGATGATAAGTAACCGGGACAAACGCCTGAACGTAAAGCTCTTCCCATCAAAAGCCAGAAAGATGTAGCAGCTTCGGTCAATGTCCATGTGCTATGACATATTCCTTTTCCGCATGTCAGTGGCCCTGCCGCGCGTGGAATTTTTTTCAAGGTGTATGCTGGGGCACCAAGCTTATAGTGCGGCGTGTACTTTCCGATGAGAACCAGCGGATGTAAAATTGTCGTCTGATCGTAGCCGTCAAGGACGCGGGCATTATTAGGTATCAGCCAGCTTTGACGAGAAAACTCGATGTCCGACCGGATTGCCAATTGCCCTGCGGAGCGTGCGCCGAGGTGCTCAGCGTCTCCCGCCGTCACACCGTATTCTTATGATGTCATTTCCGGTACAGCCCGGAAGACGCGGCCCTCGGGCACCTGTGAAGCCTTCCGGGGATAAAGGACGAAAGTCGTCTGGCGTCGTTACCCGGGTCACTGGTCGTGCTTCGATAAACATGCTCAGCCTATCTAATAAATCCGCCTACTACATTGGTTGACAAATTTCTGCCAGATTCAATTTATCCTCTGTCTAGCTGCGGAAAGAATTGGCCTCCATGGATACGGGAAGTATTTACTGATTGGCTTGGTGCTAGAGATGAGGGAGGTGGACTACCTTAGCTGTGAGTTTTCAGGAGGGATAGTTTGCCTTAAAACCCACGAGAGAGTAGAAATTCAATTCTGGTAGACTGATTTAAGTCGGTCACGTGGCAACTCAGGTTTGACTAAGCCACATCAGTATCAGGGGTACGGTTAGGTAGTCAGGTTGCAGGGATGCAAATGGCAGGCCGATGAAATGTACCGTCAGGCCAACGAAATGTGAAAGTTAGTGCTTCTCCTTAATCGGTATATGCACATCCCATAAGTTCTATGAGCATGTTTTACTGTCAGTTCGAACACTTTCCAGTTATTTTCCCTCTAGCCTTTATTTCCATTTTGTACCACTTGCCCATGACCGAGCATTAAGTAGAAACAAAGTATGTAACTCATCTGCTATCCCTCGCTACCTGTGCAGCTCTTTGTGTGGCCTCGCATAGCGTTTACATAGGCCTCTGACCTTAACCGATTTTGGCCCAAACCACGTATTGTTATTAAACTTTTCATCATTTACTGTGGAAGGTTGCCAAGTATTTCCCACACGTTGTATTCTGTGTATGGGCTAGAGCTCTAGAGACAGCATCTTATGAAAGTTGTAAAGCTGGAGAACGCCTTCTGCCGTGATCGATAACCTAGGGATCTCTGCACAATTCCGTGAGCTGGATTTCCTCCTTTATTGTTTAGAATTTGTATTGCCTGCCCGTTGTTCAATAAAACATTGATGCTTCTTTGTGTCACCTAAACTGTCTGTATGCTATGCGTTCCTGATGTTGCAATGTCGTTATCGGCGGCAAACATTGAAATCCGAGAACTTTGCGGTTGGTTAAAAAGAATGAATATTGATAAATAAAACTTTTAAATCGAATTTACCAATTTGAGAGTACAAAAGATTACGGGTATTTTCACATTAGCTTTTCACAGGAAAGCTCACGTATTCAGGGATGCTGGTTTGCCGACAAATGACGAAATTCCTACATTTCCTACACAACGGTTACACCGCAATGTTAGAGAGGCATTTCCTGATCATTTTGGTATTTATCTCTCTTCAGATATTTATCGATTCAGAGCTATTATGTTCGACAATTATGGTATAGGTACTTCCTTTTTTTTAAGATTTTAAATTTCCAGTTTTTTTCACCAGTTCCGACTTTCATCCCTGTGTATCACAAGCAGTAGTTTTAGTTTGAATGTACAAGTGTAAATAAATGATTGTTGATTTCAATGAAGATGCAATTGTCAGTCTATAAAAAAAAGATTATTTATTGTACGCTCTCCCAGTGAATAGCGTTTCCCATTTGCCTTGGAGTCTTATCTATGTGAACCAATCTAAAGTAGAACTTCTACTATAGAGGGATCATTGTGGAAAGACGTCAAGAATATACCTGATTATGGTTACCTGATTATATTGTCTGTTCTTTTCATTACTGTAGCGACAGTTGTCTTGAGCAATGGCAGTTATATTCGATAAAATACTAAAATAGAGCTGTTGTTGAAAAAAGTAGGATTTTCGCAAAGAGCCGACCAGGGGTAATTTTACCCGATTTCTACACCTCTCAAGGAATAAAGAATCTCTAGTATCCTGAAATAGAGCTGCATTTCCATCAGTTTGTGTCCGAAATGTGCTGTTCTTTTGATGCTGAGCACCAACACAAATAACTTCCAGAGACAGTGGAATGCTGGAGGGGAAGACAAAGCTGGGATGATTTCTGACGCCAATTGTTCATTAGCGTCAGTCAGTCGACTGTTTATCCCTTGCTGGGTAACAACCAGTCTCTAGTTTCCGGCATCTTTCACTCTATATAGCCCAGGCTAACAGACCTCCTGGGCAGAATACTCTGTTTTTCAGACAGGATAAACATATGTACCGTAATTTAAAGTAAACCATCTGGAGAATGTCTAATGGAACATATTCGACGTTGAATAACCTACCCAACCAAACGGAACACAGACTTACATCCCTGAGCTAAACATTATAAAGGGACCTCTATTGAACTAGTCATAGGCGCAAACCTCTAGTCAGATTTCGTGCAACCTAGGGCACATTACGGCTAGGATGGTGCTCATAACTGTCATGTCCTTTGACCTTGGCTAATTAGAAGCCGCCATGTTCCCTCATAGTCACGATACCCGCCCACATTATTGCTGAAGGCAGTCGTTCCCTATCGCCTGCATCCTATCCGGATACTTCACTGAGCCTCTGTGAAGCCGAGCTTATAGCCTCCAACTCGTTGAGACCGAGGACCGTGGTTTTCTCCATGATGTGTTTGTGAGGTTGGGGTCTCAAGAATGCGGTTATAGACACTGGCGGCCGTGTTGGCGGCACGTACATGATACGTAGGACACTCCACATATCTGACACGTACGGCTCACGTACGCCTATAGAAAGATGCCACGGTGCTGGAAGCGCCCAATTCACGGCTGTTTACCTTTGATGTCAGCAGCAGCTTGCCGTATACTGTCATTGAAGGTAACATGCCCAGGGCACCATACTGTATCACTCTACAGCACTAACACGAGATGGCGGGCATAAATGTATCTCTACTGAGGGTATAAAACCGATTTCCCTCTACCCCCTCCCCAAAAAACATTCAATTAGAATGTCAATCACAGAGAAATTCTTCTTTTTTATGTTATCACCCCTCGTTGTGAGACAAATCAAGCCTCATGTCGTTTGTATTGCTAACTCGTCACAGGGTCTAGAGATTATCTGATCTTCCTCGTTCTTTTAATCTCAAAATTCTTTATTATCTATATTGAAATGCCTTGAATTCTAATATCGAATAGAGAATAATAGAAATATAGTATTTATTACATCTATCAAGATAGTCAATCGAAGCATCGTCGCATGACAAATTAAGTTTGTAGATAAACAGGGTGGGGACATTTTCGATGACCCCATACCATACTGACATAAGAGGCTAGATAATAAAGTTCAACACCAGGCGTTTCTTGTCGAATGTCTATGCCAGGGGACAGTGATTATGTGGTCCTACCTCCTGAGAGGGCTAAGTGCTTTTAACCGATCCAATGTCCCATCTCTAACTGAACTTTATGCTACTTCCGTTTCTTTTTAAGCTTAAAAGAGCATTGCCTAGGGTTCATAATCCCAGCAGACCTACGGGATCATTGGGGAATTCAGTCCATACTGGATATAACTTTACTGCGGGTCTTATCCTTTCCCTGAGGGACGTAACGCATATAAACCAGAAAACGCTCCCCAACAGCAGAGAATATCAACCAGCTTGCTTTTTGATAATAGGACAATTTGCTGAATGCATTCCTCCGTCACAGAATCCCTATTTTCGAAACGGCAGCGGTTAGTGTTATTGCATACGTGAGCTTAAGGAATGGGCGAGCAGGTAAGAAGTATGCAGGTCCAATGCTCAAGTTTGGTTCAATCCAAAGATGGTGAACCGTTGGTAACTTTATAGGCTGTATACTTCCAGTGTCTCGAGGAGGCGCCAGTGTGCTCATTATAACAACATATGTGACAGCCTCAGGGAATAATTTGTTCGTTCGTAATTTGGAAGGCGCTCAGTCTATAGGCAGATAGCTAGGGCCACCTCACCTTCCACTAGGAATATACATTTCCTATTACCTCGTATAGGAAGGCCCTACTTCTCCAGAAGTGTCCATGTCATTAGCATAATCTCCTTCCTGTCCACCCACTTAGATAGACACACTGTATTTATCAGAAATGCCTGATATGGACGCAATTAGTCACCCGACTACGTTATAAGCGAAATGTTCTCATCGTTTACTATCCTTAAAATGTCATCATTTGATTTGAGATTCGTCCAAGGTATTGTTCCCCAGACATATTTGTGTAGAAGATACATATTATTCAAATTATATTTTACTAATCGACATACGTGTCGGTAGTACCTGATACGAGTTCCTGCTACACACCAATGGGGCAACACATGTAAGAACCGATAACAATATTGAACAAATATAGATTGGAGAAAGTACAGAAAATCACAGAGGTAAACACAACATCATTTTATTTTAGAATTAAAGCCAGGACCCATACAAAAAGAGCTTTCAGTGCTTGTCTCATTTGAATACATCAAAGAATATCCTATGATGTGTTTACATGGCTAATGTGCTCACGCAGTATATCGGGTTAGCGCCGGAAAATGTACAGGGCAAAAAATGGTTCTTCCACCGGCAGCTATCCTTATACAATTCCTCCCCCCGATTTTTCCCGATCCCGCCCGATTTCGGCAGGTTTTAGTCTAGATCGGTTGCTCAGTAGAATCAGCGACAGATGCTCACGAAAATACCTGAACCTAAAATAAACATAGTTTCGGTAGCCACGTCACCAGCTATGCAACAAGTCATTTATGTAACCGATAGCCTGCAGATCTTTGGGTGCTAAATTGGATTATACAGATGTATAGGTACCCTACCTCCTAAACCTCCAACAGATTACTATTACTCATCATCGTTCCCTGTATGTATTATGCACGTCATCTTATCTAAGAGCTTTATCAATTTTAGGATCATATCTAGAGCTATAAACAGATTCCTGTTCTCGACGGGACCCTTAGACAATAGTTCCTACATATTGTAAAGAAAGGATTAAAAACAAAATATTATCGTATCAGTAGAATCCCTCATACTCGAAAACAGCCAAGCTCTCATTGGCACCATTGTCGTGCATTTCGAAATTGTTGTTCGTCATAACAATCACCGGGCTCCGCTATGAACGTATCAACAATCTACTAAATACCTCCTTGTTTGAAGTAGGTAGATCTAGATCTGACTGATGAATTTCTGTTGATGTCTGGCAAGGAATAAGTGATATCTTTGATGAGTTGATCCAGTTGAAATTTATTTACCTCTTGTCGAGCTTACCGAGTATGTTTCAGATACAGTGTCGATGGTGGAAACGCTTTCGTACTAAATCTGGCAATGAAGAGCTCTCCGAAACACAGAAACAAACTACTATTTCTATAGCCAACGAGTCCCATTGTTCTGATTAATCAGATACGATATAGATAAAACCTTTCGTTGCTCCTGGGTAAAGACAATGTAATATTGCATTACCAGTACAATCATCATACATGTCGTATACTTGAGAAACTTGAGTCCACCATGCGAACCAGTCAAGGCTGAAATAGCCCTCGCTCGCATGCTGTCGATAATGGCGGAGGTGGCGCCCTCTCAGTTGAAAAGGACGAGGAAATTTCTTGAGGAGGTTCTCCAGGTGTAAATGGACAAATATTTATAATATGTATTTTTAATACTTGGTTTTAAAAATAGCCTAAATTATTACACTCTGTGAAATACAGGACATTGAACTGACTAAGGGTTTCCTGTGTAAAATATCTCAATTCCCATTACACTGGATATCACAGGCCCTTCCAACTTCTGTGAAGACTTGGACTATATTGACATTGAAAATTTCATTGAAGCTTTCCACGAACGCTACGATAATGTGTATAAATATGCTGTGTACATTGTAAATTCTTCACTTTATGTATTTCTTGCCCTGATGAAGGAACGTTGTTAGTTCCGAAACGTTGGCCAGTTAGTTAATACAGAAGTCCGCATGGACGTACCAAACCGTTTTTTTCACTCTTCAGTCTTCATTCTAAGTTTGGGGGTTACCACCTCTTAATTCATGTCGTATACATGTGTGCATTACAACAGAAGATCATGCATAGGTTTTCTTGTGTTTTTTTCTAGTTTTTAATTTTTTTTTAGCTTAGAGCATCTCTCAGTAGCCCTGAATTTCTCGATGCAGTACAAGTGAATACAGCGATTAACAGTATGAATACATCATTTTAAGCGTGTTGCTAAGCGTGTGTGTTAACGCAAGTTCCCCACCAACCGAGGCCACCCTGCCACGACCCTATCCCTGTCTTGTCAGCGTGGGCAATAGGACTATATCTCAATAATTTCGGTCAATAATTTTAAAACGGTCAAACTTGGTTGTTATGTGCGTCTGCCATGTCTATGAGCATTTAATGCGAAGTCCAACGGTATTGTACACAATAAACCTTTTTATATTGAGAAAACCGTATTTTCCGGCCCCAGTGGTCACTCTCTCCTACCAGCGTAGACAATAGTGATATATCTCAATAATTTCGGTCAATATAATTCTAAAGCAGCCAAATGTGTTACCGAACTGCTTCTGCCATGCCTCTGAACAAACAATACGATATACAACGATATTGTACACAATAAACTGAGTTCAGAATTGGTTGACTAATAATCTAATGTTGGTTCTGGCCTAGAGGTAAGAAACCATGTGAAATAATTTCTCGAAGCATTTTGTTTCTGATTAGATCAAAAATAGTTTTGGGTTATACTTATACGAACATGTACGCTGTAATTGTGTTTATAATTCACTTCTCACTCTCATCACATCCCTCATCATCACCTTACCATCTCGATGTACCCAACAGATTACAAGGATTTTGAATGTACAACAGGAAGAGCTAGCAAGTACTCTAGATATTGGAAATAGATAAAAGAAAAAAAGAAAATAACCCAATAAGTGAAAAAGAACAACATACTTTCCGGCAGTGGACAGTCGGTCTTACTTCATGGACAACTAAGTAGCCTAGATTAATGAGCATATATGGATATATAGGAATTATTTAGAAATCGGTGCGATCATTCATATGAAGGAAGACATATTATATATGAAGGGAGACATATTATAGTATCTTAGGCTGAACTCGACTTCACTTATTTATCTTTTCCTTACTAACATAAACCACATGAGATGTTGTGTTTGCACATTTTTCCATTTGCGAAAATTCATGGGCTTCAAGATAGACAAATTTAGATTGTGGATCATATGAAAGCGAAAATTGAAAATTTACAAGTATAAAAACTATCAATTTGATGATATTACATATGTTTTTGATATTAAACGTTTGAAATTTTGTAAGTATGAACTAATATTATGTGTTGGCGCCCATGTTGTCACCAGGACAAAAATCATGACTCAAATCTGACTTTAAAATCAATCTGCGAGACTCCAGTTAGGACGTTCTTAATTATTTATAGCGATCTTGGAGATTGACAGCCTGGTCAGTATCAGGTATCTTCACCGCTCTGCCCCATACGGGGGTTGCTCAACACACACTGGGATACAGCGGGCGAGCACGTGCTCGTCTTCACATCAAAGTGACATCTAATTACCCACATAGCCTGGCACAAAAGCATTATCCAGCGACATCTAACGGTGGTCCCTGTCACACCGCCAGCCACGGCCACCCAGTGTGGACATGTGTCAGTCGCAATAGCTTCGGGGATACGTTATCCCTTTGATCTTGACATCAATATGGGACCAATACACATTTCTTATTTTCCTTTCTATGACCAATGCTACTAGTATTACTGGGTGGTTTGTTGTGGAGACGATAGTATGTCTCCTCTTGACATAGATTGCCCAGACCATTATGTCTCCACTTCAGTGTAGACATTTATTCAGAAATGTGTGATTCAGCCAGGTTAATTCGTGCTGTATACTGCGTTGGAACGTTAGTTGGAGAATAACGCATCTCGTTATTCGTGAAGCGTTATTCATGATTCTGTTATAAAACTTGCTGTTTATCTTGAGATATATAACTATATTTATATACGTTACTACAATTTGTACAGTAAACATTTGATGCATGATATTTACTACCAACCATAACAGGCAAATTCAATTATCTTTATTCGATTTGGTTTATTACAGAATAATTCATGTTGCACAAATTCTTCTCCTATATTTGACTTGGTGCAATATGCGATTTGGTATTCATACGAATGGAGGGATTATGAAAATAAATGTATTATGATTCGGAGATTGCCGAAGGAATTCGATGCATGATACACTTTTATCTCGATTGCTATAGGTCCTGTGTATGATATGTGCAACATGACATGTAGCACCCAAATATATTATACCTAATGTATTTTGGATGTGAAACTTACTGATGTTTGTGTGATAAATGCCAGACTTGAACCATTAAATACCAGACATGAACCATCCTTTTCATATTAGTGTTCATTAGATAGTCCCTGCTGAAAAAATTGAATGCTCCTGGCTTTGAAGGATACATCTGTAGGAATCCTAGGCGTGGTTGATAAATGGAAATTATATTATGAAATGCATTTATTTTCAAACCATGTTGGAGCAAATCAATGGAGTCCTCAGCATAGAGGTTTCCCGGCAACTCTTCAACTTTGAGGATTTATCAAATACTGACTACAAAAATTTAATCTCAGGATAACAAAAATAAAACTTTCTAAAAAAATATGCATAAATTATCCTAGATGAGATACTGGGGGGGGGGGGGGGGTGGGGGGTGGGGAGTTAATTTCATACTCTTGTAGAGGACGACAGTCCCGACGAAAGATATCTCCACTGACAACATTTTTGGCGAGAGCTCGTCAATCATACTTATAATTAGCCCTGTCGTCCATAGGTAGCGAAATCCTGATTCATAGTCTCGTTCGAGTGAACCCGATCATTCACTATGTAAATTGACAAATATACCAGGAGGTATATGTAAGTTTGGGGGTCAAGTGGTGGTCTGCTTCTTTCTCGTTAGAGGACTTGTCATGTCTACACCTGGCTGCAAGTAACCGAACCGGACCTGTGCACGCAGGTGCTACGGGGTCACCTTTTGTTAGATAACTCGACTGTATATATAGTCACGGTTGCAGGTAGGCCGGCAGATCACTCGTCTTGCTTCTTGAGAGAGGAGCAGACCTGGGGCCTGTTGAATAAAATTTGTTCGTTTCTGGTGCTGTGCTGGACGATACGATAACTCCAACGATATACGAAATCTTGGACGAATTTTTACATTCAGTCTTGTATGGCCAAAGAGAAGGTATTTTCTAAATGAAAGTATTTGTATAGAACACCTTGTAAGAGGTTTAGATTACTCATATTGTCAAAATAACTTCTGTTTACAGCAAATTATTTTATACAACACTATGGCCCCAAAGACAATTCTGGGATACATTTTGTCGCTCGTAGTTTATTCAACGGCCCCCTGGGTTCTCACTAAAGAGTGCAGACGTTCTTTACTCTTTTGGTAGTAGGGTCAGGGTTATTCAACTTCAGTTGATTGTACCAGACTCACCTGTGAGTTACCTAGTCTTGGCTAAGTAAACGTATACCATGTTGTTGTGGTGTATAAACTCTTGTATGTATATCTGTATGTTGTGTCTTGGTGTGGGTAGAAAAGTTTTAGGTTCCTTCTGGCCTAGAACCAACCTGTGATTCAGCAGATCACAGGGTAGCATTACCTGACGGCAGATTAATTTCATGATTACAGTCTAGTAACTATCCTATCCCGGCGAACACGACATGAGTATTGTGTTAATGACACCTGCAGGCCTTATGCAAGCAGCGCCTGTCTCGCACTTTGGCATCAGCGAAGTACCTTGCCCTGCTTGTCCATTACACCCAACCCTCCACCAGAATAGTGGAGGTAGAATTCAACAAATATTTATTTTTTTAAATATATATCGCATATATTACATCTGGTTCGTGACATGAGTTTCTAGACAAAATTTGTCCACTTACAGTAGGGTTCGAACCCATTGACCCTGCAAAAAGCAACCCCATAGATATTTTTCCTTAGGCTCGTTTCCCAGCTCATCTAGTTAGTTATGCAATACCTGCAGACAAACAACAGTTGTTGGATCAGATATGATCCATTTACATGAGTCAGCAACTGAGGTGAAACTTTGAATACATCAGATCTTTGTCAGATGCAGTATTCTTACTCATTCTAGGCCTTGAATCTATCTGTCTATTTTGCTTAAAAACAAATAAGAGGTACAGTAGTAATGACAAGAACTAAGGGATGGTAACACTGATTTGTATGCAGCATTTCCTAACTTGTTAAACCATGCAAAAGTTTGGTCATTGATCTATTTATCTAGTTCTTAAAGTTGTTATTAGATAGCCCTGCCTACCCCTGTGCCACACTTACGTAGCTCTATTAGCAGAGATACCAAGCGC
Organism: Alentia gelatinosa; assembly: GCA_950022655.1. NCBI lineage: Eukaryota > Metazoa > Annelida > Polychaeta > Phyllodocida > Polynoidae > Alentia > Alentia gelatinosa. The sequence goes on along the minus strand of OX465579.1, from coordinate 47,794,138 downwards.
AGAATGCATTTCTCTAGGCCATTAAGACTAAGGTGCGGTGTCTTATGCAATGGTTGTTAGTCTAATACCACTCCAAGCCAAGTTTTTTATTGAATTACATATATCGCATAGACTACGTTAGTGATTAAGTCACGCATGGGAATTCCCTAACTCCACATGTTCTTTTGGTGCCAAACAAACCAGCTGCTTAGTGATACACCAGCATGGCGCTATGGGCGTTCTGATATCATTAGGAATTGCGTCATATTTCTTTTGTGAGAGCCTACATAGTCCACAGGTTGATCTAAACACGTTTTCTAAACATAATACCACGCATCCTGTCCTTCTTGTTGCAGCGAGTATGACCACCCCTGCCCACATTCAATACACAGGGACTAGATCAGCGCATCCATAACCGTGTCAGACCACCGTTAGGTTAGTGTAGATCTACTGGAGAGATGACAGCGGTTTGTTTGGCACCAGGCACAGGGGGAATACCTCATAGATTTGGGTTGAATGACGTTACACAAATGAGATCTATTCCTTGAAATGCTCAACAATAGATCTCCTTATTACTGATGGGCATCATGTTGAGCAGTTTCAATTGAGCCAACTAAATTACGTGAATATTCACGGACCGTTACAAATTGCTAAGAAGGAGTCACAAGGTCATTGACATTAGGGAGACGTGTTGGAATAACCAACTGTATTACATCCTCCTCTGTCTCGTCCATGGATGTTAGTAGAGATTTAATGACATGAATATGATTAATGGATATTCTTCTTCAAATATTTACATCTAAAGTTGTTACAAACCATTGAAAGTGAATAATTTCTCTCTTTACATACCGAAAACATTGATTGGAGGGCAGTCTTGTAGTGAAACATTGATGAAAGATTTTACCTTTATACCGCCAAACTCTATTGGCCCTCTAGTGCATATATGTAGGTGATGGAAGATCTTAACCCTATAGAAGAAATAACGTAATATAATATCTTTCGCCTCGAAGTTGCATAACCATTAAAGGGAAGGTAAAGGTGGGATCTAATCTACATTTACCTCTTAGATAGTGGGTGTTGTAGTAGTATGTCAGACTATTTTCTGCCCTTCGAGTTATTAGAAAATATCTGTATCGTTGCATATTCACAATTTACAGTTCAACTTACATTCAATTAAGTCACACCTATAAAGAACCTCTGAAATAATAACCCCCCCCCCCCCCCCCACCCCCACTCATCTGGGAATACAGATAAAATGGCTTCCCAGAACTTGGTCAATTTCCTCATTTGCAAAGAATGATGTTTTCAAGATAGTACTAAAGCAATCATTATTTTCTTCATTTCTTGTGGACCAATGAGAGGAGCGCCATTGTGTCATTCACAATCCCGATTATTTCTGTCGAAATCTTCACGCTGGCGTTTTAATTGGAAACAAAAAGATACGATATTTTAACATTCATCGATAGAAGTCTTTACAGATCTTTAATAAGATATTGCTTTACAATGTATAGTGAACAATCCTCTGTAAATCACGCCAGGCAAAGTCAGGATGCTATATGGAAAGCAATGAAAGTATAAAGTGTCCACAAATAGACCTTAAGATATATATCCAGTAGTTAGATCATACACTACAGCGTCCATGCATTTGAAGTCCTAACCTTTTTCCAATATTGCGTTTAGGGAACACAATTCTTCCTCTTCAGCTGTCTGAGACAACTTCAGGTTAATTGATATCTGAATGGATAAGGATTAAGTAGGTGGGTCTTCATTGTTTTGAAGGATGATCCTTATTTGCTCTCTCCCAGCGGAGGTATTCAGGTTGTAAGTAGTGCAGGATGTAGGTTTTCCCCGGGCACTTGGCCTGCCGGAAACGTTACGCCGCAGTTGACATTTCTTTGGAACGTAAGAGAAAGTTGGCGCATTTTGAAATATTGTCGTCATCCATGCATTTGTCTTTCAGATTGTAATAATTTCAGCTTTGAGCAATCTGCTGACAGTATACTAATTGTTTTGCTGCCGAAGTGTGAAGTTTGATACAGGCTGCCAGAAGCCTTGTTGTCACTCCGCCCACATTCACTTAGGCCCACCACTATTTGTATTTCTGATCTCTTTGCCAGTTCTATTGACATACATGGTATTTATATGGCACTCTTGATATATTTGTTCTCGATAAGACCTTGAGACGACCAGATCATATGTTTTTCTGACATGTTCAAATATATATCTTAAATCTCCTTACATCTCTGAGGCGATACGATGACTCAACTTGTATTGCCGTTCCACCTGCGTTTTCCTTCGTATCTTCTTAGAAATATTATCTGTGGGAAAACGACTTGGGACATTCAGGTGCCTTGGAAATGGAATTATATTAAGGAATGATGTCTACATAAGTGTAGAAACAAGAAGAGAATAGTTAGTGAATCATGGCAGTCTCACTCAAAAAGTAGATTTAGGAACAAACTAAGCTTGTTATTTCTGATACGAATCTAAATATTTCCTCTGTAGATTTTGTCCAGGGCCCCTGAGGTACGCCAAAATACATTTGGATATCATTACATCAGCCGACAGAGTCAGAATATCACGGGCGTATATAGATATAACGAGGTCTTTCTCTTTCAAACCCTGCAGTAAAGGGGCGTTTAACTTAAATTCCCGAAATATATATAACGATTACCTTTCATTATCCACGACCCTTTTTTTGTTATTCTTATGCGAAACGCCAATTTATTAACAGTAAACATATATTTTACTGTCATGAAAATTAAATGCCAAAAAAGGGAGCATTTAGAGACCTCGGGATATATTGAGTGTGATGAGCGAATCTACATAAGCATGTTGGGATAAAGGAGCTATGGGTCTTTTAGTTAAATAAATTTAAACAAGGTATGGCCCGTTGACCCAAAACACTATATCAATTTTCCTTCTATCATATCCCTTAAGTTTGCTATAACTTGTTTAAAATTAACCTAAATACGATGACGGACCAAAATCCAGAAACTCGAAACGTACTATCAAGCCTACCATATGGCTCAAATACCAGGGCTATATTACTGATCTATCTAAATATGGCAGAGAATGGCGTTTAATACATGCCCACGACATCTACCGTTGATTTATCAACTTTGTGAGCTAGATAGAATAGGTTACTGATACATGTATCTGTGTTGTGCGTATTAGTGGCTGAAAGCATACTCAGTTATCATGGTTTATGGTCACCAAACACAAAACTTGTTACGGCTTGATTCCGTATAGCCGATTTCACACCTGATGTTGTCAAGATGTATTCCAGTTTTGGTCCTGACGCACACATACCCTATTCCATTGCGCCGATGGGCTCCAGACAGAGACCAAGCATGGGCTAGTTTTGAGCCAAAGAATTCCTTTTGGACCCTATTTGAATCAGGGATGCAAGTTTTCCGACAAATGACGGAATTCCGAAATTTCATATTCACCGGAACACTAGAATAAATATCGATTCATAGCCATTCTGTTCCAAGATAATGTTATTCATGATTCTTTTTTATAAGTGTTTTAAATTTCCGATTTTTTCCTTAGTCTCAACTTTCATCCCTGTTGAATTAAAAACATTCTAGATAGATTTTATATCTAAATTGCCTTGCCTCATTCCGGTAAATGTTGGTATCATCGTCAGTATTCGACAGAAGAAGAAACCTGGATAATGAACGGTAACACCAAGCGTATACAATATCACATATTCATCAAAATATGCTGAGATTCTTTGTCGGTGACCCCAAAATATAATGCGATACCAGAGTGTCCTTGAATAGAATGAGGATTACTGAACCTAAATGCACATACTAGCAAATTGCACCTAAAGTACTCAGATCATAGTATGGTAACTTAAATATTTTAAGATATGATGTACCAGTCACTGACAACTGATTGTCCAAATTTCGGTCGTGAATGTTTCATTATAAGCTGGCATTTCATTTGTGGAAAAAGTCCATCGGACCTCAGGCTTTTATCCCTCATGGTGCAACAGAAGGCATGGGCATATGCGATTACGTGATTTCCCTTGTGTTCCATCACAATTAGCTCCATCTGCTGACAGTTTCCCAAGTGTGTCACTTCCAAAGTCAGATATGGAGTTTTGATTCATAACTGAGCAACTGGACCAACTGTCTTCCTATAGCAACCACGCCTCCAGTGTACTGCTAGGGATTTTATTTTGGATGGGGGGGGGGGGGGGGAGTTGGTAGGGCAGTGCTTCTGTGTGGATGGGTGTCAGGAGAGTATAACGTTAACGGCATTGCTTGTGGAAACAAAGAACACTAGTTTTAGACAATACAAGGTACTCTAACACTTACATTGAGTAAAATGCAATTTCATTTACTTTTTTTACGGATGACTGCTGCATCGTGCAATGCAAATCAAGACGTCATGTGCGCGCGTGTGTAGGTCTCCCATAAAAACACCCCCATGAGCTATGTCACACCCCGACCGACCTCCCTTCTTCTCCCTCGTCACCGGAGGTTGAGGGCTGGAGACGGACCCAGTTAATATAGGTCATTATCAGCTTTCACTAGAATGAGAATGTGGAGGAAATTTCGATACAACATGATATCTGTCTGACCCTATTTCCGTCACCTTTTTACGACCAGTCTTGCTTTCCTCATATATATATCCTGATGAAGCATCAATTGCATCTTCTCTTGCTCGACAAGAGCTCACCCGTCTCTCTTGGGACATCAATCAAAAGCCTTCCTTGATTGACGAGCAGCTGCTCAGAGTGGTTCACAGGTACCTTCTGAGCAGCTCTTGTCTTGGCGATTTCACTTTGAGCAGCTCCTCCTACTGTGGGCCCCTGGAGGTCTGTCTCTATGAGACTCTTCATCCATCCTGACCTAGGTGAATGAGGAGTTCAGCGCCGACTAAGCTATGGTAGTGGTAGTAGTGGCTGTTGCTTGGTGGATCATTTCTAGGTGAATGTCTGGAGCTTTTGGTACAGCTCTATTTTATGGTGCGAGGTACGTGTGTTTATTCCAACCTGTACACAACTGAGCTATGCTGCATCATAGACATTGTAGGAAGGTGTAGAGTTAGCTCAGTTGTTATGGCACTGGAATCTAACCCTGAGACTTTGTGGGTTCGAGTCCCATTGCCAACACTTTTCCCCAGCAGTGGAAGAAGTAGTAAGGCGTTCTATCTAAAAATTCGTTTTGAAAAGGGTCTTGAGGGGCTTACTGTATTTGCAGGTTGTTAATGGAATGAACATGCTCTTTAGTGTTACGGATAAACATTGACATTTCTAGGAATCATTCCTTAGTTTGATGACTTATTTACTGATGCCCGTCAACCCCACGATGCAGTGGCTCACCAACCAGTGGATATAGAAAAGGTAATGCACAAAACCGGAATAAAAACACCAAATGTCTAACGTATGATGCAGCCAAAAGTGTGTATATTTCCGGTATCATTCTTTATTTTGAATACTGTTCGTATATTGGAGATTGTATACGTAAATCCAATCAGGATATATACTAGATAGAATAAACTACAGAGCACTAAGAACTGCTTGGTGTCTAGACCAGAAAACAGTCTGTTGTGGAGATGTTAAGTCGATGTGGTCTTGAATCGTTGTGGAAGCAACGAAAACAACATGGCCCCATCAAAGAAACCCTACTTTTCTGTAATGATCTGCCCATATTACCGAGGAGCCAGGCTTTGTCCAGAACATTCTGGCGCTCCAAACGCAAAGCAGTAATTGCTTCAACACCTTTAAGAAACTGATAGAACATGAACTGAGATAACTATGAGATGGGCTTCTTTCATTCCTCATTACCATCTACTGTTTCCTCCTTTCTAACACGTATGATGTAGTATACTATGCAATGAGACTTGTATGTATACCCTGTATCTGAAGAGTTCCAAACGTAATGAGAGATATAATAAATATGATTTAATAAAGATTGCAGTATGCTAAGTAGCTTCATATATGCTCTGGGGACACATTGTATTTGTGTTTATGCATTGAGGTTAATCTCGAGATACATGCCATGTTGTCTCAGTTTTGGCCCTTGTACCCTTAAGCAATATAGTAGATTTATTACAGATGGTCAGAAGAAATTCCTATTGCTTTAGGGGATGGGGATATATTTCAGCATCTAGTCCGTGTCTATGTCCAGGAGTCATGGGCACTGGCGGCTGGATGTGGTTGAGCAGGCGTTGCCAGTCACGACTCCCGGGGGCCATGAGCATCGTAACGGTCACGCGCCGTGATGCTTCTCGTCATAAACACAGCATTCCCGCATGGTATTAATCTCCGATTTGTGATGAGGTGGTCTTGGCTAAGGCTCTGCGGTCTGGGATTGGTTTCTGACTGCTGTGTTGTGAGACGAACGCGGAAACGTCACGTGTGTGTGTGTGGAGGTCTCTCTGGGAAGTCGCATCAACCATGGTCTGCCCCCTCCTCTCCTGCTCCTCAGTCACCGGAGGTATGGGAACTGGAGAGGGGTTTCGTTTGAGCCGTCCCAGTTAACATCTATAGATGGGCATCTGGCCTCCTCCCGGGCTTTCATCATTATCATCATCATCATCATCATCATCATCATCATCATCATCATCATCATCATATATATATATATATAGTGCCTGACCTCTACCTGCAGATAGAGAGAGCCAGAGTCAGAGAGAGCCCTGGAGAGAGCCGGTCCTTGTAAATGTATCGTGTCTATAGTGGCCTCCCTATAATACCTGACACCTGACACCTGACACCTGCTGGACAATTAACAAGACACATGAAAAGGAACCGGCAGAGATGAGTCACCCGTGTCAAACTTCCCGGTCCTTCACCTGACGCCCCCGCCCCCGCCTCGAACACGTGTAACAGGCTGCCTACCTGCCTCCTGCCTCATACCGACATCCTTCCGACTATAATCCCCCACTGACATCCAGCCACCCACAGGGTTGCCAAACGTCAGGGAAAAATCGTGGAAATTGATTTTTTTTCTAATATCATTGAATTGTCAGGAGACTTGGGAATGTGTCGGGGAAAATTCGAATTTTGATAATTGATTCTTGTCAAGGAAAACTTTATCAATGTAAGAACTGGCCAGCTCGAACACACTTGAAATCTATATAAATTTGATTGGCTGGTGTTGGAGGAGGACTTGACCCATGTGGTCAGCACTCATTATTACATCAGGAATTGAATAATTCACTTGAATACTCGATAAACATTTTTTTTTAAAAATTCTTGTTTAAACATTCTTCCGCAGAAGAGTCCATGACTACACTACATGGGTTCACAAAACATTGCCTGGTATTTACATCATTTACCGCTTAGATGTTATTTTTTCATTGGCGACACATATTTATTTCATATATTCCACAAAATAATACTGAAAGGGCCTACAGTTAGTCCTCGCCCAGTAATTCTCAGACCGTAAAAGTTTTCTACATGTATGACTGAGTGAATCTTTCTGCTATACTTACTGGGGCCTCCGTTCCTTCCGTCAGCAATTTTCGTGATAGCTACTACATAGTCCCTTTTTCCAAAACAGGGTTTCATGTGGTAAAGAATTCCAGAAAGCGCAACAAAAGGGAAAACATTGATAACTAGAACAAGGAGAACGGCTCTATTTTCTGTGTGATGGAAATGTCACAAGAGCTCTAACAAGATGTTCGAACACATATGTCACGGTTATCCTAGCAACACGAAGTATTTCTCGTTTCATCTAAGCACAGGAGGGAAGGTATGATGGGGTGTTTTTCGTTCTGAAGCGGTTAATCCTCTTTGAAGATAGATATAAGCATCGGCCATACACCATCCCCTATCTTGGGTGCATACATTACTCACATATCTTCTCGCCGTAGTAAACTAGACCTTTTCTCTAGTGCGATGCTTTAGTAAGTGAGAGATGCTCGGTGAGAACTTTTATGGCGAAGTAACTCCTGGTAGCAAGACAGAGGTGAAAGGGGATGTGTAAGTATCTTAGTGCCTGTAGAAGTGCAGACCCCTTCGCCAAGAAGTGAGGAGGTAAAGGACCTCTAGGTCGAAAACTGTAAAAGTCTAGAAGGTACATGTACTAATACCATTTCCACTAACGGCGTACTCGCGGATGGGAAATTAAGGATAGACTATGTCTATATAGGTTTTATCTCACCCCAGATATTTTTTTCTCCATAGACTTAACATTGGAAACTCGTATCTAACACCCATTAGATATTTAGGAAAAATATCCAATGGGGGATAATGTCACAAATGTTAGCCCATTAGTCAATATTAAGGGTGAGATGGGTCAGAGCTCGATCCCATCTCATTTGAATCACATAGCAATTCACGCGGCTTCGCCTTGTGAATTACTACGTGATTCAAACTCGATGGGATACGAGCTCAGACCCTAAACTTTCATGGGTTTCCTCTATAGTACTCGTATGCTAGATATAACATAGTAATATATCAACAATTATGACAAACGAGTGATATTGGTTTGGCAAGAATTAGGTAGACCAGCCCGAGGGCCTTCATTATTACATTGATACAATACTGGGTAGATTAGAGCTAAGTGAATTAAAAGAAAAACCCTCAGTGTGCTTGCTCGGCTGCAGCTACTAGCAGACTGGATATCTTGTCTCAAACCCAACTGTCAATAGAGCTTATTGCCGTATTGACAATGGTGGAGTTGCTTAGAGACGCCATAGACATATTCTGGACCCAGTATCTGTCAAAGACACACCCTGCCCATATGAGGTGAGCGCAATGTAGTACCTCTGGCTGTGCCAGATGGAGGTTATCCTGAGCTGTAACATAATTTGATTCGTGTGGGGAAGTCACTGACAGAATGCTGAGTAAGTGAAGTATTATAGAGGAAACCCATGAAAGTTTAGGGTCTGAGCTGGTATCCCATCGAGTTTGAATCACATAGTAATTCACAAGGCGAAGCCGCGTGAATTGCTATGTGATTCAAATGAGATGGGATTGAGCTCTGACCCTAAACTTGAATGGGTTTCTGAATTTACCTCACCCTTAATATTGACTAATGGGCTAACATTTGTGACATTATCCCCCATTGGATATTTTTCTTAAATATCTAATGGGTATTAGATACGAGTTTCCAATGTTAAGTCTATGGAGAATTAATATCTGGGGTGAGATAATAGTGGAAACTAAGTTAATGTATCAGTATGGGGCTGGAACAAATTGAGGTACTTGGTCGAAGCTGAAGGCTAATGGAAGGATATTTTGAAAGTGCCTCATTGATGCCACACTTTTTCTATGTCACATTGTGTTAGGAGTATCACGGTTTGACAATTTTGCCAAACGTATTGCTATTTATGAAAATGACGTAAAGAGCAATTCAAATTGGACCTGTATATCATTTTATATAACTGTAGCTGTTTTATGACATACCACTACTTTACATATCATAAAAATAAATCATATTAAACTGAATAGCATGTTTTCACACACGTGTCCAAGATATAATCCTGTGTGCGCAGGTTACAACGTAACTATACAAATCAAATTGATTAATGATAGGTTATGCTTGACCCTGGATATGAAAGTTACTTCAGGTATCATGTCATGATTACCAGAGGTACTATCAAACCAAATCGTGCTCACTTCACTATGATTGAGCGATGCTGCTCTAGGCTATGACTTTAGCACTTTTTGGGGTGGATCATGATAGTGACCTGAAACGACTTTCTAAAGATGGACTAGTATTTTTCTTTGTTAGAAATACTTTAACGGATGATATAAGAAGCCATACCAAGTACTTAGTAAATTAGTTTGACATTGATAGGAGGCCACTAGATATGGTAAAACTGCATAGACATATTCATGGTATATGTGTGTGTATGTTTGTGTGTTCTATATATATATATATATATATATATATATATATATATATATATATATATATATATATATATATATATATATATATATATATATATAACCATGATTATATGAATATAAATTGATAACCAATATTACACTCACAGTTATTCACTGCGGTCCATATTTGTTGTCTGGCGTCACACCCACTCTTCCACGTTACCATAGGCTTCGTGGTGACGCCCGCATGTTTAAATGCTCATTCTGCTGTTATCTGCTCACCCGAGCACATCGTTTTAATCTCGGAGAGATGGGCAGGAATAAGAAGAAGTCTCCTTCACTCGAGAAGAAGGATGGACGTAAATCCTCGGGAATGGATGTCTCCGGGGGGATTTGGATAATCTAATACCAAATTTTGCGGAGTCCAGGGCTGCTTCCACGACGAGAGACGGGCAAGCCGCCGGGAAGTTACCATCAGGAGCGAGTTTGTCAGAAGAAGGGACGAGTCAATCATCGACAGCATCTGGTACACAAGAAGAGATGAACTCCAGGATGGAAAGCCGGAAGAGCAGCTTAGAGTCGTCGATCTCTACGATATTACAGATGGTATCGTCAAAAGATGGTGGATCAAGATCAACTCGTTCCAGATCTCCAGGTATCAAGCATCGGCATAGTAAAATTCGTTCTCCTAGATCAACCTCCAGTTCGTCGTCGTCAAGTACGAGTTCTGAAGACAACTCACATACCAGAAGTAGAGAAAAATGAAAGAAAAGGACGAGTAAATATGATTCCACTAAATATCTCGAGAAAGGCGAAAAACTCATGACATTTGAGGGTTTAACCGTGGTAAATTTGAAACTAATGAAGGAGATGTACGAAAGTGGTAAAGATATAACTGGTATATTACATCATCAAACTCTTTTAACTGAGAAGGCCAAAACAAGAGTCTTCCAGAGCGAAGCACTTATATAATGAATTCTACAAATCCCACTTGATAGAACACTAAGCTACTGCCATCACTAAGTCTCCGTATGGACAACAGGTCTAATCTCAATACCGACAGCGCACCTGTGAAGGCCTGTCGTAACTGGAGCCACACTGCCTCCTGGGACCCAGCAAGAGGAGCTATATGGTAGCCGCTCCCCTTTACACCAGTAAATGTCAACTCAGCCAAAGCGTGAAATCTGACAAACACAATAGACAATGAGAACTACCACCACAGGACGAGGACCTTGCCAGGCAAAGCGCCCATACACAACACTTGGAAGCGGAAGCTTTTGGTAAATTGCATTTCAAAAGACTGTTTATTACGACGGGGATGTTGCCGCGCAGTGACACAACATCCCTCAACCCAGCGCTAGACGCGATTGCGCAAACGCAAAATACAGTCCGTTGGAAGTCTTTTTTCAGAGGCTTCCATTAATTTTTTGCTAGACCGCCGACGTCGGCAATGAAACAGAAAGCAATGTCCGGTGGTGTGGCGGGAAGACCTTTACGTAAGACATTTTCTCTAGATGATGAGGCTGTCAATACTAGCGGCCCCCTCTCTCCTGTTAAAAAATACAACATAGTAAAAAAACACATTCCACAGAGACACAGCAGGCAGCACAAAGCATCCTATGTACACACGGCCTTCTTTTGTCAGCCGCATTTATCATAGAATCCTGGCGCTGTAGTGTAAATAAGATCGGTGCTATGTATGAAGGCCGGGCTTTTTACTCTGCAGCCTACTCAAAATATGTTCCCCAATGCATGGGACACACCACCTGATTATCCGTCAGACTAACAGGTTGACCAGAAAGGCTGTAATTAGAATATGGGGAAACTCAATGCTGACTACTAAAAAAATGCAGCATGTTTTCAGGGGTGGTTATTAGGCTGTCTTGAAATCTAGAAGACTGGGATGATATTTTGAATTGCTTAGCTAATCGCTGTACTTATTAATCATTATTTTTGCATTTATTCGCAATGACGTGGTGCATGACATGTGTTAACTATATAGCAACCCCTCGGTGTAGCTCGCGATCTATGTGAGAACAATACGCCAAGGTTTTCAGGAATTCATGTCTTCAGAGCTTTGTGGCAAAGGTATGTAACTGTGTTTATTAGGGCATTGGACCCTATGGCTTCCACAAGAGGGGCCCTCTAACTATGCCACTCAAGCCATGGACATGATACATTGAAGTGCCTGTCACTACTACTGAAAGGATATCAGTTTTGGTTGGTTAAATAATACTTGAGTTCTCAACATATACAGTAGCAGAGATGTCCACTTGAATCTTGTCGAAGCTTATATTACTCGGGCGTGCTCTCCCCCGCGGCCCTTTTATGTATTGAGAGAGGTGCGATACATCAAATGGAACCGTCCAGTATGAAGGGTATTCACACATGTCACCGAGAGATTCTAACTCTGCACATACACATGCTGGAATTTCCACCTTGCCCCCTCACCATCAACATATTTTATCAGATGTCTTCGCATTGCCTAATCTTTTTCACAGAAACCAGGAGACTATATCTGGAATCGGGAAAGTATAAGTAGATTCAGGTATTTCGGTCCCGTATTTTAGAAGGGAAAGGTTCAGATTGTGTGAGGAATATGAATACCGTTGTGACCGGAACATCTTAAGGCGGTAGAGTATGGCCGACATAGTGACGTGACATAACTGCGGGCTCTCTATGACCTCATCAAAGTCGTAGTCGTTCCGACCTTTATAACTTTAATGGACCTAACTCATCAGTCATAAGGATGTGCTAGCAGGAGGTACTTAAGGGCATATTCCAGATAGGGTTAGGATAAGTATTACAATGCAGAACAAGAGAATACCCTTTATCTTCTATCACATTTTTAAAAAGATTTGTTTAAATACGAAGCACACCTGTACACTTATGAGTTAAGACATTAAGACACAAAGCATGAAGCGAATACAATATCCCTAATCTAAGAATATGAATTATGATTAATAGATAAGCATTATAATTTAGTTCAATTTCAATTCTTGCTACTGACACCAGGGCCTGAGAACGCCAGCTGAAGGAACTCTTACAAAGCTGAACAATACTGAGCTGCAGAAGTTCTATTATAGATGGTCTTATTGGAGGAAATGGGAAACTGGACCCAGTATCTGTCTAAGACACACCCTGCCCATATGAGGTGAGCACAATGTAGTACCTCTGGCTGTGCCAGATGGAGGTTATCCTGAGCTGTAACGTAATTTGATTCGTGTGGGGAAGTCACTGACAGAATGCTGAGTACTACTCTACATATCATAAAAATAAATCATATTACCGTCGGCTTCGTGGTGATGCCCACATGTTTAAATGCTCATTCTGCTGTTATTTTGCCAAACGTATTGCTATTTATGAAAATGATGTAAAGAGCAATTCAAATTGGACCTGCATATCATTTTATATAACTGTAGCTTTTTTATGACATACCACTACTCTACATATCATAAAAATAAATCATATTAAACTGAATAACATGTTTTCACACACATGTCCAAGATATAATTCAGGTGTCATGTCATGATAACCGGAGGTACTATCACACCAAATCGTGCTCACTTCACTATGATTGAATGATGCTGCTCTAGGCCATGACTTTAGCACTTTTTGGGGTGGTTCATGATAGTGACCTGAAACGACTTTCTAAAGATGGACTAGTATTTTTCTTTGTTAGAAATCCTTTCATGGATGCTATAAGAAGCCATACCAAGTACTTAGTAAATTAGTTTGACATTGATAGGAAGCCCCTAGATATGGTAAAACTGCATATTCAGAGCAAGGATCACTGCCTAAGCATACACGTGAATTTGCATAACCAGGATGTCAGCTGTCCGGGAGCTGTATAATAATAATGATAATAGTCAAGGAAAATAATCAAACTGACAACTGCTTGATTTCTTGCTTTTTCCAGGGGATGTTTTTGTAATCTATCAGTTTTCAACCATGTACAATCAAGATTAAGTCATTATCTTATAATACTGCATTTCCTTCTTTGTATGAGGAAAGTAAGGGTATGATAATGATACTATAAACCCATCAGTGACCTTTAAATTTCATCATGCGCGTCTGAAAGGTAACCTTTCTCACCTTACTTTATGGAGGTCTGAATATAATCTATTAAATTGAATTTCAGTTTCGGGTTTCCTACAATTAATCATCTGTTGTTACATAGTTTCTTTACTGGATGTATTTTTTTCTTTAATACTTGGTATGACTACTGGACGAGATTGGTTCAGCCCTGGCTCTTTGTCTCTTGCCGCGCACATCCTCCGTCTGCCAAACCCATGTACTGTTTCCTTCTTTGAAATACATCTTATCTTCACTGAGAAAAATGTGATTGAAAATGTTATCATCTATATCCTATACAAGTGATAAAATGATTCAAAATTGAAGAATTTGCGCAGCAGAGGAAAAAGCATGGATAGCTCGTTTGAAAGTCTACTTGGGGAACTTATTCTACCGTTATCTATCAAATACATTCATTCTCAACGTAAACATGATTTACTTTAATGCCAGTCTAGCTTAGGGAGTATTCAAATCTCATAGGGTGGTATTTCAGAACATATTTTCATTCCAAGTGTGTGTGTAGCAGCCTAGGTCTGTGCAGAAGTATTATAGAACTAGAACTATCTCTGGGTTTGTATGTTTACAGCTTTTATATTTTATAGGGTGCCAGTTTTCCACTTTTCCAAGGAAATCCATGTTTTTATTTTCATATTATAAAATCATTTTTCATGTATAAAACTAATATAGTATAAATTGTACCACATTCATGCCTAAAAAAACAATGGTTTGAACCTCTCCACACACACTCAGCCCTTTTCCATGGCCAACAATAATGGATTCTCTGTGTTTTTTAAGCCTCTCGAAGGCAGTAAATTCCTCGCGAAAAATATTTCCATCTATTTTCTAACCACCGACTAACATCCCTGTATATAAACATACATACACATGCGTTGGCAACGAGTGGAACCTGCAGGTGAGTCTTTAGTGCACTGCTGTGTGTTAGAACTGTTTAACGTCCCAGTCGACACGACCACTAGGTGGTCACGACACGGCAGATGCCCGGCCGAGCAACTCACCGGGTCCCGTGTTATGTATCCATGATGACAAGGCTTCTATCACGCGTCTCCTGACGCTCTTCATTTCCAGAAACCCACGCGGGACGCTGATCCTCTTCCCGCGTAGGCACGTCGGAGGAAGCTATTAATACACTGAGAGTGCGTGATGACTGTAAAACAAGAAGCTGCTCAGAGTTGCTCGGGCGGCTTGCTTGGGGTAGGTGTGGGGAGTGTGGGGTGGGGGACGGATGTATTTTTAAAGTGAAAGGACGAAAATCGACAAGGGAGTTGGCACGCATGACAGGCGGGTATTACTGTGTGTTAGTATCGCCAACATCGGTAATCAGTAAGCAGGCCTGTCTTGTCCGCAATCGGATAATCAAATGTACGCATTCACAGTCCCCTCCTCCTCCGTGGCCGATAGTGATTTATAAGAGGAATTGGAATGGATTTAGAGATTTTGAAATTCATTTAATCAGTTTACGGTGGGTGTACAATCATGTTCACAGTTTACTGTGATGGATTTCTCTTTGTTGCTCATGATCACCTACCAGTAATATAGATGAGAAACTATATTACATATTGGATTCATTGTAAAAATGAAATTCTGAACAAGGATGAGGACCCCCCGCCCCCAGCAAACCCAAATAGGTAGAAAGACTTCCTTAATAGATTAGATACGTGTCTCATGAAAGAATTTCCTATTTGAGATTACATCGGGGTCAATAAACGGCTTGGCCCTGCATGACAATTGATTTATACCACAGTACACTCAATAGAGTGGGACCGTTGATTGTGTATATAAATATTACTTTGAAATAATTCAAAATGCCTATTTTTGATACTAGAAAGAATATTTCTGGGAATCTGTGATGCGTACCGCCCGGTAAAAGATTAGTATTTTTCTAGTTTTCATATAGTACTCATCTAAATCGAACAGTACCAAGGATTAGTACAATAATATTGAACTAAGACGAGTATCTGGTAAAGGTGCTATGGTGTTGACACTTTTTGATAACATGAAACAAACACAAAATTCAACTAAGAAAAGAAAACTTTTCCACCTCACAGAAAAAGGTCTTCATGTACGAGCCTAGATTATTCAACTGGCCCTTGGGCACACGTGAGTTATGCCATAACACCTGTATGAATTACATGGTAATAGGCCTGATTATATCCCCCCTGTCCATGCCAACTGGAGTTATGTAATAAGCCCGATGTCCATGCCTCGGTTTACGGTTGACCGCACCTGGGCTGACAACATTAATAAGGATATCATGGCATCATTCTCCACTAATAGACGCTAAGTATCTTGATTCCTTGTGGAAATGGCAATTATCCTGAGGTATGCGTCGTGCGGTCGATCTAATGCCGGTGTATATCACCGCAGGGCTGGTCTGCCTTCTTTAGCAAATAAGCTGTATCCCTCTGTCGAAGATGGTAGTGTTTTACTTCTATCCTGTTCTTTCTTTTCTCCGTTATCAGCTTTAACCACTGATAAAGTTTGAAGAGCTTACGTATGGCGGGAATCATATTTCTTGAATGTTCATTAAGTAAAGAAGGATATAGTATTTAAGTACTCACGGATGACTTGTTCTGTTTTTGTCGTGATGCACTGTCACTGTCAGCGAAGGCAGTAATATATTATTAGAAAATGACGTCATGTACACTCAATATGTAAAAGAAGGGGTCCATTAGATCAACGCCACTTTGGAAAGGTCCACCACATTCAAAGGCTACATCATAATGGATTCTCAGTAAGGACGCTCTAACATGTCTTCATCAATTCACAAAGCCATTTAGCTTTGAATAATACGCAGAGCGATATTCAGGATGTGATTCGTATTATCTGTAGTAATCAAAACAGGAGCGGGCACTATTCTTCTCCTTGAGCGATGCTTAGGGTTTATCCACAGTAATCCGTAGAGTCTAAAATCAGTATGCTGTTGTATTGTGTAGATAAATACAAGAGTGACTGAAGTGACCGGTTTTGGCTTATCGGGCATCTTAGTAATCGTTGTGTTTTGCAAGTTTATAAATTTTGATGGCCACAGAAATCGGTATCAAATAACGCATCCAACTTTTTGTCCTCAGTAGGATGCGTTATTTGATACCGATTTCTGTGGCCATCAAAATTTATAAACTTACGATCTTACCAATTATAGATTACTCAGCTATTTATCAAGAAAGTGCTAACAAGATATGGTTGACGAAACTCCAACGACTTCAAAACAAGGCCTTGAGAATCTGTCTCCATGACCAGGCGCGGGTGCACACTGTCGACGACCTACACACGCTTACCGGGGTGAAACTGTTGCAGCGTCGGCGCGATGAGCTTACTTTGACTTATATGCATAAAAAATACATAGATACTCACGGAGACTTTACTGCTGATGTGGCTGATGATGCTGATGCTGACCGAATAATACACCAGAACCTGGATGATGAGGCCTCTATTATTAACCCGGGAAGAATGCTCAGGTCAGGAAAAAAACTCGTTTTTAAGCTAGATAAACCTAACAGTGAGTTTTACAAAAAAAATCCCCTGATTATCGAAGGAAAAAATTATGGAACAAGTTGGCCGTAGACGTCAAGACGGCTCCTAGTAAAGAAAGTTTTAAAACCAAATTGAAAAAGCTGGACACAATCTAAACAATCTAACTTGTCTACTCGAAAATTTTGATCTTTTGATCGGTTACCTATTCTTCTGTGTGAGATATTGCGGCCTTATCTTAGGTGCATAAATTTTGTTATGACCATATGAATACATAGTGGTGTTGTACAGGTTATACATACGTATATACTATCACTATTCGGTTTCTCATCTCATCTCATTCCATTTTTCATTATCACTGTTATATTACTATGTTGGTGGTGGGGATCTCTACTTATGCATTTTTCTGTATCTAGATTTCCATGGCATTTTGCCAATTATACTTTACCTATTCTTATTTGATGATGTGTTTGTTTAACACATGTATATGCAGAAATACTGTACCGTACGAAACACCATAAAGGAAGACCATCCGTGTGATGATTTGTGTGTAATAAACAAACAAACAAAAAAAAAAAAAAAAAAAAAAAGTGTATTATTACAGTCTGGGCTTGGTTACTCAACATTGTTGGTTATATTAGGAGAAATATCTGTAAAGAAAAGTGTGTTACTGTGGTCTGAGGCAAATCTATATTAACACAGGTGTATATAATGTATTATGTACTAATGGAGGGGTGTGAATAATCTCTGTTTTATCTTGTCGTGTCCCATCCAATGTTCATACCATCGATTTTGTTATGGAAGAGTATGTATCTCAAGATGAATGATGTATTTTGAATTTGAAATTTGTTATTTTCATGAATTGTTTCTTTTAAATCCGGGTAGTCATGAGACCCCCCTCCCCACCCTAAGGTATCTTAGCCATAATAATGTCGATGTGTACCTAAAATGGATCCATGTTAAGTCTTCAATGGTTTAAAGTCATTCGAAAATATGAATATTGATATTACTACATTTATATATAAAAAATAAATCTAGCATAGTTGAAACTCCTTTGTGGCACAGCGGATTACCAGCTTCTATAACCAGGTATATTACGTGGATATCTAATATTCGAGCGGGGAATTCATGGAATCTTGTAAGTATAACATCATTGTGGAATTTTCATTGTCAAGCATTCAGCAGTTTTTAATTTGTTAGCATTTTACATAGGAGCCTATTTCAAATTTGAAACGTTCCTTAGTGGTTTCCAACAGCTTTATTCATCCAACTGAGAAGTACATTTCTTCCTTGCTCTTCATCACAGTAGACAACTGCTGATGACTGATAATAGCAACGAGTATAGAGAAAGGAAAGTCTTTATTTTTTTTCAATCAGGTCCCACGCCAATTAATGATTTAAATGATATATAATCTGGAAAGAATTCACAGAGATAGGACGTAACCAGTATGTATTGAACTGCCATTAGAGCTGCTATAAAAATTGCCATTAGAGCTGCTATAAAAATTGCGGTACACTCTATAGTTGCATGTTTCGTTTTGTAAACGTGGTTTTATTTGCACTGAATTATTGTTGCCTTGGCTTAAAAGATTGTTAGGTCGATTTTTATTCAGAAAACCTGTGTAGGATGTACGGAGTTAATGCTACAATCCCCCCTTTTTCTGGCATCTAAGTTAATGTCCCCTATAATCCATATTTCTGTCTTTTTTAGTCGCTTATCCCTACAAATTTCTTCTATGTATTCTTTAAAGAAGTCGATGCTATATCCCGGTAGTCGATGGACGTTGACGATGGACATTACTCGGTGTCCAGGTCTATGTATTTTAACAACTATAGCTTCTAATTTTTCATTCATAATATTTAAATCCTTAATTATTTCTACGTATTTGGACCATTTGTTTGAAATATACAAACCTACACCCCCACCCTTACCTAAGATTCTGTCCTGGCGGAAAAAACTGAAGCCATGTATATCCACCATCGCTGTAGGGATTGCGGCCTTTAATAATGATTCAGATACCCCTATTACATCAAACCAGAGCAAATTTTGTTTTAGATAATCTACTTTACTGAACAGGCTACAAATGTTCCAGTGGGCTATTTTAAAGCCCTTCATATTATTAATGAATTTTACTTTATGTGTCATAATATATTGTTAAAGTTAATAATTTCTCCTTTTTTGTAGTTCCAAGTTGGGTATTATAACGGCAGTCTTTTTTAAGTATCGGACCAATCACTAAACCTTGACCTTGTATAGATGATGCTTCGCTCCTATGGGCCATCTTGCCGAAAGGAGCCGAAGATAGTCGTTTTTGTGTTGTTAAATATCTGACCATCCTTAAATTTGATTATATATGAAACTCCCCATGAAACACGGTGAACAGCAGTGAGTATCAGTTCTTAAACAGTTTAATATAGTTATCTTATATTTAATAAATAATCTCTATCGGTTACAGCAGTTCTTGGTGTACATGTACTACATTTCTCATACATCTGTAAGAGCCCAGTATGGAACTCTTTTTATAGGTATACGGTTTTTACAGTCCTTTAGTGTACAAGTGACCTTTCTCATACATGGACAAGCCCAGTATGGAACTCTGCTATATTTTTTACAATAAACATGAGCAGAGATAGAATTATCATAATCTAATACAAATATAAACTCCGATGTGGTTTTTATCAATCTCCTGTACATAAGGCCACAGTTATTTCAAAGAATAGCAGTCAGTACTGCCCGTAAACAGCTCTTAGTATTTATCTTAAGATAAGTAAATTAGTATATTGCATCAACTATTACCCCATTTCATCATGTCATCTACTACATATTATTATTTGTTCTGCATGTCCAGTATGGAAGATGCGCATTTTAATATAATAAAACACAATGATGGTATTCATTCTAATTTTAGCCTTATAAATCCATTCATTATTTCTTACTAACACACACTATATTATAGAGTCCGTTATTTACAATATGTAGCAAATACGATCCGATTATGTAATATTCTCTAATGAGGTTCAGAATGTACAAGTGTTTCTAATGAGTGTTTTGTTCAATTTATATTTATCTAGGTCCAGTACGGAACCTGTTCAGGTGTTACATATACAGTGATAAATATATGAGATAGATTTATATAAGTCCAGTATGGAACTTATATAGTTTTAGTCCAAGCCATAGTCGTTACTACATTCAATCCGTGGGTAAAACCAGGATCCTGTATGGAAAACCAGTTGTACTAACAGATCTCATTATACATATAAGTAATGGAGCCAGTATGGAGTCCATTTACTCACAGATTTTGCTATAATTAGTTTGTATATGCAGGTCCTGTTATATCGAGATATGGGAATCCAGTATGGAATTCTCACATTTTTACTTATGTGCCCCGTTCCTTATATTTTTGTTATAGGCCTTCGCGATTTCCCTGGCAATGTTCTCAAGTGCCCTGTTTGTTGGATGGACACCATCCCACAGTCGCTCATATCGTGGTGGTTTTTCGCCGCCCCGGTTCTTCGGCTGAATAGCGTGGTCTAGGCGAGGGGTGATTTTATCGGCTGATTTGTTTAACTGGTCGATTTCTGCATTCAACTCGATGGTGCTCTGGTAGATCAGTTTCTGATGGTTCTTCATTTCATTGTAGGGAATTCCCTTATTGGCAAGTATAAGGGAGACCGAGTACACAGAACAGATCACAATTTCACAGTCCGGGCGGATTTCCTCAGTTTTTGCGATAATATATTGGTATCCCGCAATGATTTTTGTTACTATGTTCTTTTCCTCTGTCGCTTTAGAAGCTTTCACTAACCCCGTATCAGCTTCAAGTTTGGTCACCTCATTAATACCTGCTGCGATATAAACTGTAGTCACGCTTAAGTCCTTACTCAGGATGTCGAATAAGTCAGCTCCAATACGGTCGAGCCGAGCTCCAGGAATGCAAATCGATGCTTTGAAACCAGAAATGGTTTTTCCGAGAAACTCCTCGATCCCACGAACCCGGGAATCGCCGATAAGCAAAAAGTTCGACATGTTAGCTCCTTACAGTAGCGTATCTGTATCTAACTGAGTCGTTCACGCAGTTCCATCAAGAGGTGCCCCATTTGATTCTTCCCCTTAAAAGTATTTGTGTCATATAGGCGACTCTTCCGCTGTGCCCCCCCACCCCAAAAGGTGTTTTCAGTAGACTCGATGAGCATAGAGCCCTTGGTATTTACCAAAATATCTCTAAAAGCCGGGTTCTGTTTAAACTTCTCTTCAAGTAGTTCTTTCATGAGTTCGACTTTGTCCACTGTCCATTCTTCTAGTTTGTCTTCAGTTACTAACGCTTTCCCTTTCTGTTTAATCGAGTAAGGGTTATCCATACCCAGGATAATTTCTGCTAGTTTTTGGTCGCCAAAATACTTACATTTATAATAAACGTAAGCCTTTTCCACTGTGCGCATGTCGAATTTTTCTCCATTTATCTCTCTCTCAAGCTTACACGAGTACATGTTTGACATGATACAGTGATCACCGTTAAAAAGGATCCCTGCGTTTGATTTCCTCGCTCCATCTGGAATTACATCTTCCTCTGTCATGTCGGTCTCGTTTTTACCCATCGCGATTTCCGTCAATCTCTCTTCGATTGATGTTTTTGTTCCTTTATTTTCTTTGCCGGCTTTTGCTTCCTCATCTTCTGCTCTCTTTTCTTCGTTATCCGTTGTTTTCCCTCTCATTATGTTCGGGTATGTGTCTTGTGCAAGTCTATATGCGAGGCTCGGTTTTGGAATGTTGAGGGTCAATGCCTCGTCCAGACCTATAAACTGAGAACCTATTATAGCACCCTCACTTGTGATTCTAGCCGTAACGCCCTTAGCACGGGCCTCTCTGACCGCGACTCGTAATTGATACCGGGCTTCTCTCTGTTTCTTCGGCTCAGACCGTTCAAGCCATACCCCTTTGGCTCTCGGTTGATTTCTAAGCATTCCTTTGTTCGTTATTATACGCTCAACTATGACCGAGTCACTGAACCTTGCCTCAATTGGCCTTGGTTTCGCATTACCTCTTCGCTTCGGTATTCCAGCTCTTTTTACTGTCACAATATTTCCCTGGACTAGGTTTATACTTAAGTCTTGGCATATCTCACATACAATCCTTGTCAGGTCTTCATTTTCTCGCTCCTCAACTCCAATAATAAAGAGTTTGTATCTGTCTTCATTAACCTGCTCAAAGGGTTTATTGTTAGCACTTAGTGCTTGTGCGTACGATAGTTTTTCCATCTTTCTCATCTTTTCGTCAACCTCTCTTCTTAATTTGGCGTTCTCTTCTTTTAGTTCTGCAACATTTTCTTCTAGGGTGTTAACTCTTTTAGATTGCTTTTCAAGCTTTCCCTCCGTCTCCTCTCTTAGCTCGTTTATTTTCCCCTGTATACATTTAACACTATCTGTTAGTGTCGTCCTTAGACTACTTTCTAGGTTCATCAGGTCCCCTTTTTTCACCGTACAGTTGCTCATGGCAACTAGCTTCAGCATGATGTCAGCGTTAGTATAAGCTTGCTCAGTATTATGTGTTGCTTCATTTTGTGTAAGAAAGTCTGATTCAACAATAATGCTTTGATTATTAGTAGCTTCCTCTTGGTATTCTGAGGGTTTTGGGGTTTTTTTAGGGCATGACTGACTGCTCTCCGGACTAAGTAAATCATCATCACCAGGGGATAACAATCTCTTGTTCACCGTTTGATCACACTTATGAGATATGTTTTCACTTATCTGCGGTGTCGATGGTGCGGCCGCTCTGTGGTCATTGTTGTCCCTGTCACGGCTGAGTAGTTCCGGCATGGGGCTTGTGTTCCCTGCCACCGTCCCTTTGTCCGTCTCCATGTACACTCAGTCTGTGCTCGGTTTTGATTTTATGATATTTTACTCAGATTACATTCTCCAGCCTCGAGAACACTAATGTTGTATTCCTAGATTGTTCACCGATCATATGTAGGTATTTGAGAGCTGGTCTCGTAGTTTTTCTCTACTAAATCCGTGAATTACATGGGAGCTGTTAGTGTGCGACTACACCGGCTGCTGCATGACATCTTTTTGTTTGAAGTCTAGTTTTTGGTGTGTTTTCAGCTTTGATATTCACTGTATATCTTCGCATAAACAAATGCATAAGATAAGCTCTTCTACAATTCAACCTATCTATACTATACCTAGTATGCAGATATTCTACACTTATTTCTCGTGTGGTTCGTTTTGCACAGATTCGTAGCCCCCTGTTCTGGACCTTTTGGAGTTGATCCAGATAATTTTTATTAGCCCCACTTTTAAAGTACCCTATATGATAAAAAAATTGGTGCTATTAGCTATTGTTTATTTTAATACTTGTTGATTCTGATATGTTTTTCCGAATCTTGGCTAGCAGCAACAGTTTTTAGTTAACTTTCTTAAGGACCCCGGCTACTGCGTTTTTTCAAGTTAATGTGTCATCCAGGATCACTCCTAGATATTTATAATTGTGACATCTAGGTATATCGACCTTATTAATTTTGATTCTATGTAGGTTTAAAACGTTCTCATTTTTTGACAATAAAGTTTGTGAACAGAACACACAGAGTTTTATCTTTTTTTCATTTACTTTCATATAATTATCTGCACACCATCGTTCCAGGACGAACATATTGTGCTGTAACCTATTAAAACGACTATCAACGCTGTTATCACTTGTATAGAGAACTAAATCATCTGCATAGTATATATGCTTACATTGTAAATGTAGAGATTTAATATCGTCAATAAAGCAGTTAAACAACAAAGTACAACTTATTGTACTATAATTAGGGTGTTATGTGATCGTGGATGTTCTATCATGTTCTGTCCTGCATATATATTCTACATATGGAAGAACATCCTCCGACGAATAATTCATATTCTACACTTATTTCTCGTGTGGTTCGTTTTGCACAGATTCGTAGCCCCCTGTTCTGGACCTTTTGGAGTTGATCCAGATAATTTTTATTAGCCCCACTTTTAAAGTACCCTATATGATAAAAAAATTGGTGCTATTAGCTATTGTATATTTTAATACTTGTTGATTCTGATATGTTTTTCCGAATCTTGGCTAGCAGCAACAGTTTTTAGTTAACTTTCTTAAGGACCCCGGCTACTGCGTTTTTTCAAGTTAATGTGTCATCCAGGATCACTCCTAGATATTTATAATTGTGACATCTAGGTATATCGACCTTATTAATTTTGATTCTATGTAGGTTTAAAACGTTCTCATTTTTTGACAATAAAGTTTGTGAACAGAACACACAGAGAATAATTCATGCCATTATTTTCATTGAATTTAAAAATGAGGAAAACTAAACGATGAATGAATGAGCTTTATAGACGCATGTGGACAAATCAGTGTTTTTATCCCCTGCATCTTCACTAGCTTGGTATAGTCGATAAGAAATCTGATTAGGCACGAGGGAAGCTGATGTGTTCTGTCATTGGTGGTGGATCAGTTTACATGACTGCTAATGTAATCATTCCATTTCCACTTTATGATCACAACTATATATTAACACCACTCTTTGAATTGATAGACGTAAGGTACTGTGAAACTGGTGCGCTTGCATGCAGATTTATTGTAGTGTGACAGCGAACATAGATAAAAGGAAACAGCTGGATTGTCTGTGAAGCTCAACCAACAATTTCTATATTTCACAACTCATATTATATGAGTTGTTTGAGTCATATATATTGATAGTTGCCTTGTTTTGAATCTGAAATGTTGACTGGTTCCCCCTGTCTTTAGTGAATGCTCGGGGAACCAGCGTTGGTTTAAGGCAGAGATTAATAAGCACTAGAGATTGGCAAAGATGGCTATATAGGGAGTACTGCAAGCAATGCACTTTATTACACAGGTTTACTTTGTTAATGATGTTTTAATCACCTTATGGTCGGCATTGTTCTTATGACATATGTAACATCTCTCAAAACCCTTCCTCTTGTTCGTTGGTGTACCTCCATATTGTACCCTGTTTAATCTTGTATTTCACCGTAGCCGTGCTCATATCCGTCGCCCACGTTCGAGTTCTGCTGGCGTGAACCTTGATTGTGGTTCATTTGTTTATCGTTTTCATTTCCGGGGTGTGGAACCTGCAAATCAGCTCAAGCTGTGGTTAGACCCGTCTAGGGCATGCGACCCTATTATCAGGCTGGATTGGACAAATGTAACAGTAGCATTGTGTCCTTGACGTTTAGATTACAGATATTTGTACTGCGAGTAAGTAACTATGTCGAGGAGAACAGTTCTTTAGGGTCTTAACTTCATTACCGAGCCAAACACCATCATCTGACCAAAAGATTCCATTCTACAAACTATATGTTAATTTGGTATATTGGTTAACCCTGTCGTAAAATCAAAATCGCCAATTTACAGAACCCAAATATCCGGAACGATTAGGGTTGGTTCCAGAATTGGGGTGACTCCAATGGCCCAAAATTAAAAACATTTTGCAGGTGCGTCCAGTCACCTTGAAACTTGTAAGAGTGTTGTAGCAGTCAGTGGAGTAGAGCCTTCATTATTTTACTGCTTAATTGATCTGCCTTGAGATCTACGCGATTATGATAGTCCCTTAGAAACATACCTTTGGCACAAGCAGATATTTTACTATTATTCATGAGATTTTCTCTCGTATCTTGCAGGCGTGAACCGTCACTTCCAGATGGTGTTCATCCACGACAAACTCAACAACTCCATCTCAAGCAAGATCTCCGCCAAGGCCATCTGGACCCACTTGATGGAGATGTACGACCTACAGGCACTGGTAAGTCCCCTTTTACAGGGTTTTACTGCTGTAAAGTAGGATCGAGCAAACTAACAAACACTGCTGTAACCATCACTAGCAGTGTCATACTCCCGAGATGGATTCGATTGCAGGAACAACACATCAATAATAGATACACAGATACATATACCTGCTGTCCTAAAAGAAGTATGTGTACAGAAAATCTGTAGGTATTCTATTTCATCAGAAATATGTGTAATGAAAATCTGTAGGTATTCTATTTCATCAGAAATATGTGTAGTGAAAATCTGTAGGTATTCTATTTCATCAGAAATATGTGTAATGAAAATCTGTAGGTATTCTATTTCATCAGAAATATGTGTAATGAAAATCTGTAGGTATTCTATTTCATCAGAAATATGTGTAATGAAAATCTGTAGGTATTCTATTTCATCTGAAATGAGCACATGGACTGAATAAGTACAAAGAACGGATGTGACTCTAATTCAAACAAAATAGAATTGGACCCATGATAGGCAGTAGGTGCATTTACTAATCCGATTGTGACAGCTACGCGTCTTTGTGTGGAGGGGGATGCACTTTGACATGAAAATCGGAACTAAACAGCATATTACTTGCCGGATAATATGCACGTAAATTTTCGTCATTGATTTGTATATTTGCAAATGTAAGTGATCCTGGAGTATTTCAGATGTCTTTCTTCCTCGACCACTTTTTAATAATTCGGTTTCCCCGAATGTTATTGCGTTAGACCCTCCAAGAAATACTGAATACATATAATGCATCTATCAAAAAGCAAAGATTTGAATTCCCAAATCTGAGGAAGATGGAGGCATCTGGAAAACAGAGTGTTTGTCTTGGAATCTGAAATAACCCGAGGGACTTGTGTTCAAGTTCCTGTGGGTAAGTAAATTAATCAGCGTGCCAGGTCGTTGCCTCCCAATTATCGTCGAGGAGGCTCGCCCGCATCTTTCACCTGAACCCGCTGTAGATCCATACACGGACTACACACCCAGGAGACGTCGGCTTTGTTATCCTCTTTCCACTGTTATGTTCCCTTTGAGAAGAAAAATGTTTCCTCACGCCCAAGCGTGCGAGACAGGGAAACTGTTGATACATCCCACCTTATTTCCTCGGGTAATAATTTCGCTATCTCTGCTTTTAATATTTGACATTAGAATGAAAGTGGATACGGACTTTAGTTTTGTTGTTCTAGAGGAGGCACATTTAATGTGATTCTGTGCAGACGGCCCATTCTATATTTATCGCCTTCTAAACTGTTTTTTATCACAAGGTACTTCGTGCGATTTCTCACACTGGAGAGCATGTGTTTTGGGCGTGTGACATGGTCATAAAATAGTCATATTCCTAGCTCATTACAGCCTTTTACAGCCATTAGCACCTTCTGATTAATTATCTGCAGTGAAAATGGATTGCGTTAACTGGTTGAATAGGCGCCTTCCGCTATGAGCATTTCGTAATGTGACCAAATTTACTGGTCGGACTCCATAATTATTTTGTTGCTATTACTTTATGTCCCATACATAGATAACGATAAAACATAATTGGAACTCATATATCATAAGACATATTGGGACTTCATCCTAACCCTCATATAAAACGTCATAGACTTAACATGGCGTGCCTTATGTCACGGCTATACCATAAAATACTTATATGGCAAATGTAACATAATATTTAACCAGTGAGGGAATATGCTGTTGATGAAAAGTTGGAAGTAGATTGCAGCTGTGCCTGTTTCTTTAAAGAAATTATTATTTCAGAAATTCTGCCTTAAGCAAATGGAATTTTCAAGCTATGATAAGGGCATTACTATATCAATGGAAATTGAACGGAACGTTTTCCGGGAACAGAGGGTGCCGCTTACGCAGGGTTCTTCTCTTAATTACTCCTTTAAAACCTCCTTCAATATAGCAACGTTTTCCTGGAAAATAAATAGGTGTTTTCAGTACTCCATTTCGCGACAGGGGTTACTGGGTTCGACATCACGGGTATTGTGGCTGACGTCATTGGGATTTTTGCGGAAGGGCCTCAGCAGCTGTGCCACAGAATCGCCGGAAATGAAGCAGGAATCAAGATGGGCTATTGTATCCTAATCCCCAAAGAAATGGGAAAACTCTGGGAAAGTAAGGGGTGATTTCGGCTCATGAATTGGACGGAATCGTACTGTGCGAATGAATACTCGTTCCTTTGTTGGTTTCTTCCTCTGAAGTATCTGAGTTTTTCTGAAGGTTTCTTTACCCCTCTCCCCACCTCCCTTCAGTACGTATATACTTTATAGATGGCTCCTTTGCAGCGTCGTATGGCTAGGCTTGGGGGTCTTGGTCTTGTATGCCAATATAAATCCCCAACTTGTATTTCAGATTAATCCGTTTGTATTTCATACTGACTCGAAAGTATGTCCTTCTCAGCCACATCCCTGATCTTATGTAAGTAGAGATACTACCTTAGGCGGGAAAGATAACTGATATTCGATAACGTTTGATGAGCTTTTTCAACTCAGGCCTGTCCGAAAACGAAATTCACATGGACATTCTGTGCCATAGGTCAAAGAAGTGAGCTGCAAGTATTAATCGATAATGGGACACCTAAAGCGATAGGCACCCACTGACACAGACACACCTTCTAGGAACGGTTCGAGCAGCTCGGATGTGCACTGACCTGCTTCCAGGCCATTTCTAGGAAACACGTATGGCATCGGATCGACCCCTGTGCCCCTTCGTACGGTTGAATTATGTATATAGGCTTACCTTTGTGAACGAAATATATTCTACGCCTATATAAGGTTTGCCATCCACCCTTCGCCCAATTCCCTCTGCCTTTGACTCAGAATATAAGTGTGTATATCTTTGTATATTCACTTGATATTTGCCCAATTCTTGTTCTATATCAATATATTTTCGCTACCGACCTAAACAAATTTATCCTACCCCTAATAAAAAACCGCCATAGACTTAACATAGGGATATTATATGTGGCAGGCCGTGACATAAAGTGTTTTTTATGCCATTAGAGTAATAACAATATTGACCAATCAGAGAGCAGGATGTCAGCTACTATGAAAAAAGTTCTGTTGGTCATTGATTCAATATTTATCTTTTAGTAATACAAAAGCATAGACGAGGTAGGATAAATACTAACTATCTGACTCACATATGTCGGTGTCCCTTTGGACACGCCCTGTCACTCTACATAAGATGACTGAAACGACCAATAGGTACCCAAACCGTGTATCAGAACCTGGGCATGTATAATGTTATGGTTGCCAGACACAAGTCTTTACATCTACATAGTAACAATCCATGTTGAAACTATCATACTTGAATCAAACTCAGGTTGTTGACACCTGGGGATCTGGCTCAGGACGTTCATTCATTGAATGAATCTAAATATACATTTTCTTCAAAATCAAAATGAAATAGCATATATCAACAACATGGTTGAATGAACCAATCAATGTGAGACCATGGTTCAATTGGGAAAAGTTCCCGCAGCCAGTGAGATATTGTACACGCATTATAAACGATCTCAGGCAAACGGAGATAAACCTCTGAAAAGGTCTTCATGAAATTTTGATCACCTATTGCAGCTAGCTCATACTAATTTCTTCCGGTTCCGCTCATCATATCGGATGGAGAGGCCAGCATTATTCAGCCTCCTTGTAATAGATTCTCTTAAAGTATCCTGCACAGTGTAACACAATATTCCCTTAAAAATTGCAAAAAAAAACCAACAACATGGGAACGGACTCACTACGCACCGTACCCAGCAAGAGCCTACCCGTCATATGACCTTCTCGTAAAATTGTTTACTCATATCGGTGCACTGAACTCCGCACACCCGAAGGTGACGAGAGGGCCAACACCCACCGGAAAAACAGTGTTCACTATATCACGACCGTCAGGTGATAATACTATATAAAAGGCGTAACCATCTTCTGTCGCACATTCTTCTATTGGAGGATTCTTGTAGCACAGCGCTTGTTTGGGATTTTAAAAAATCGCATGTCGTAATGTGTCAGAGTGCAACACAAAATTACCACATCGTAGCCGTGTCGAAGGTTGAAAAATCTCGGAACACCTGTCGGAATGTTGTAGGGAGCTCAGTGATTAATTCCATGGACAATGCTCAGTTATTAAACCATAGGCAATCCTGTTATTTAATGAAATAGGAAACCTCAAAATCTTTTTTTCGTTGATAAAAAGTCCCTTACATTTTCTTCTCACAAGCTTTCGGACTAGTTTTCCCTGTGTGACAGAATCTGAACTGCAATATGCATGGCAGGTTATTGGATTCTAGTAGATAACGATGTGGTTGAATTACATTTCACCTCCGTTCAGTTCATTGCAAATGCCAATTGGGGGATAGCTGAAATCAGTATATTTTTATCACAGGTTCCTGTGCAGTGATTTCCTGAACTATCCCCATGTCCATAAACAAGTGCAAGTACAAAAATATTTCATGATTATACTTTTTCACATGATTGGACATGTAGGAATCTGTGTGATTATATGTTGGGTTTCTCTACAAAATATTAGAATCAGGCGAAGAGTTGTGCTCAAATGACATCTCTCACCCCTCGTCAACTAGACCCTGAGAAGCTCAGGTTACACATCATGACATTGTTGAGAATGCCATAAGTGTGCCCTCCCGCATTACTGCTAATCTCTTTGCCCACTGGCCCCACTATGGGGAATCTTAAATGTCGGTGTTTACCCCAGCGCTCCTTCTAGACGTACTCTCACACTCAGGCAACCAGTTTTGCTTCTGTTGGCTATTCATATTGCCAGTTGCCATTACCTCATTATGAGAAGGTTGATTTAGCGTACAGGCAGCAAGTTCAATAAGCATCAGGAAGTCTTTGAGACAGACTGATACATAATCCACATATCATTTCGGAGTTTACTATGGTGATCTAAATTCCTAACTTCATGTATAAGAATGGGTATTCATTGATAAAAGGATTACGGCTTAGAGATTTATTTTTATTCTTATTTTCCACAGAATGGGCTTGGATGTTTAATACTCCAAAGTTAGAGAAAGGTTAGTTGCCCCTTTCTACATAAACTGTCTTTTCTCGTTTCTGGAGGAGGATGAGAAAACAGAACATTTCGGTAGAATATTGATTTAAGAAAGCTGGAATAGAAGGTTAATGAGCAAAATTCTGAAAACAAAAGACAGATCACTTATCATTTTTTTTTATAGATAAATAAATTGCATCGGGTTCCTATCAATGAAATGCACGGACATTGTCTTGTTTTTCTGTCACTATGTGGGGCTGACTTCTGCTTAGTGTTGTTCGCTGGCATCGCCAATCCCCACATTGGACGACACTTAAAGGGTAATAACCATATTAAGAAATGATTATTTCTCAATTAAATTAAGGAAAACGCGGGTAATCCCTCCATGTCTTTGTTCCTGGTTGAAGCCTAACAGCATTATTAACATGGGCGTCATTACTGCAAGCCGAACCGGTCAAAACCCGTGGGGATTGTTTCTCCAACGGACCAGTTATGGAAGGGTGTAAACTGGTATTGGAACTCAGAGAGAGCAGAGGGATCTCTCCTATTACTAGGCCGCCCACTGGGGAATACACCTGATAGCCTAAAGACAACTACCTTGTTTGTCGTATCAATAAAGAAGGCATTTCCCCCTCTCATCCTGAATACGTTCTACATACAAACCTCAACCACATTACAAGATCTAATGTAACTGTTATTGCTTGAAGTCTCTCATGATGAATTTCGGGATTGTTTGGTTGGCGTCTGAGGTTAAGGATCTTTTCTTTTAGCATTTAAAGCTGGGGAGAGATTTACCAATTTTTGCATTATTTTTGCATGTCTGTTCAGATTACAAACACTTGTTTTTTTCAAATTCAATTTATTTTTTGTCATTTTCTTCAGCATGTCATTTTTCGTGACCAAATGGGATTTTGCCAAGGCTTGTATTATAAGATCAGTAACATTATACGACAGCACATTTTATAAGAGCGATTTGATCCAAATGCGGTGTCACCTGATCACACAGTTTTGTAACACAATCAACTATCTGGTATCACTTGGAATGCAAATATTCCTATAAATTACGGTAACACGAAATTTCATATATTGTAATCGAAATTTCGCAATATCCACAAATTGAGTATACTCGACCATACCCCGACATGACCCCGGCCGAATCCCGGCAGCTTTAAGCCGCCAACTGGCGATCTTCTCACCGCCGTCAGGGGCCGTCAGGGGCCGTCAGGGGGGTTCCCGGACGTCTCGGCCCCTTTGGCATCTCGGACCCCTTACGGCATCTCGGACCCATCGGCACCTCGGCCCCCCGCTTTCACGCCTTCATGCGCGAAAACGGGAAATACCTTCCAATGTGATTACTTACCCAAAATACGGATTCTTAGCTTTGCTGTATTATATCATTTGTCTATTATCCGCAATAAAAAATCTTACAAAACAAAAGCATATCTTACAAAACATGTGTGATAACCCTATCCCAAACCATTAACCCTAAACCTGACCCAAACCCTATCCCTAACCCTATCCCAAACCTTAACCCTATCCCAAACCTTAACGCTAACCCTAACCCTATCCCTATCCCTAACCCTAACCCTATCCCTAACCCTAACCCTTTCCCTAACATTAACCCTACCCTGAACCCACGAAGGCGGGAGTGTGAAACGCGGCCATGAGGGGGCCGAGATGACCGCACAAAAAGGGGTCCGAGATGCCGATGGGGCCGAGATGACCGTGTACCGTCAGGGGCCGTCAGGGGCCGTCAGGCCGCCCAAATGTACTGATTTGTAAAAACAGTTTTGGAAAGAGAGTCGCCTTACCTTATCTGAGGGATATATATGTCCCATAGCTCTGCGCACTTCCCCCTCTTGGTTGCATTTCCTTTTTTTCTAGGCATGCCTTGCATTCCTGAATGTTTCCTCTTAATTCTGTTTAAACGATTTCATCTCGATTTATCGTTTCTCCTAACAGCGTATCTCCTCTGAGCTGAAACCTTGAAAAGCAGGTCAGATGTTGTAAATAATGGATCGAGCTGGCAACTAAGAATGCAGATCCCCTACAGATAACGTGCACATTTATTCAAATTGAAGGTACTTAAATGTGTACATGTATTCCTAGCTTACTCACTGTGGATTTAGCCAAGGTGTGATGACTAGTCGGACAAACACTGAGAGTCATCATTAGGCAATGCAGTTAATCGATTGTTAATGTAAACGGTAATTTAGATTCAACAAGGTAAATATGCTTCTTAAGTGGCATTAGGGATTTGTCCCACAGGGGCTCAGGCAGATGTGCATAGGAGTGGTAATCAGCCTCTCGGGATTATCCACCACGTTAATGCCTCCTGAGTAGGATGAGAATTATCCTCAAACACATGCAAATACGAAGCCACGAAGGTGCACGAAGCATTCCGAACGTTGTACATATATGTGTATATATATATATATATTTATTTATTTATTTATTTATTTATTTATCTCACCCCTGGTACTTTTTCTCCATAGACTTAACATTGGGAACTCGTACCAAACGCCCATGAGATATTTAGGGAAAATATCCAATGGGGGATTATGTCACAAATGTTAGCCCATTAATCAATGTGAAGGGTGAGATAAATTCAGAAACCTAATCAAGTTTAGGATCAGAGCTTGATCACATATCGTTTGAATCGCTACGTAATTCACGCGGCGATTCAAACTTGATGGGAAATTTTGATAGGTTTCCTCTATAGTATATATTTCCTGAAGCTGTAGTGCAGACCGACGAGGTCAGGACAGCAAAACCCTCGACAGCTCCATTCACGCACGTTTGTATTATTGGCGTGTTTATTTGTCCCAATCAGACCCTTTTAGCAGGCCAGTAAAATGGAGATAGGAAGGTGGTGAAGGCACATTCCAACGCTACCTCACGTCCACGTCCACACATACCATGTACTTTCTATGGTTGCGCCCCCTGCCGACGTCATGGACAGTCTCCCATGACGTGTCGCTGCTAGTCGCCAGGTGGCGGCACTGGCATGATGTATATTTACACCAGGGGTCAGGTCGAGGCATAGAAATGACCCAATTACGTCAGGCGAATGTGGGCAAAGCAGGGGGCTGCGTTAGGGCAGTGACAGAGAAGCAAATAATTCACTACTAAGGCGGTGTGGGCAGATGGGCACATGCCTGCCGATAGACGAGCCTCTTCTCACGCAGCCTGCTATTCATGTCCCAGTGGATTATAGTCGGGCAGTCCCATTTGATTTAGTGCTATTGGTCAGTGTAAACCCGGGTCGTAAAACCGGTGTAGACCCTCACCTCTATTCAGACTGACTTCCACGACATGGAGGCCAGAATCAGGGAAACGCCAAACATCGGGCCTATTCCTGAAAACTAGATTCGGGCATTCCTAAATGAAGGGGCGATTTCAGCTTTATCCAAATTCATATGTATGTATATATATTCAAATGCTTAACATCGGAAATAGCGTATACTTGCATACCAATCTTCTAGATTCCATAAAGCTGTTGTAGGAATAGCTTCAGATCTAACATTTTTCAGATAACGATGATATGGGTCCAGGCCTAGGAAATCCTCTGTACTCGTTTTCAGGAACCTGGCACTGTATATATTATTGACCATTAGCACTCACAGCCCTCCGTCCCCATCTCAGTGAGGTAGGTGAATTCGGCCCATGCTTTCAACACGCTCCCCATTTCCCATCAATGGTTACCTGACTAACCTGGTGAAGGCCACGAATTAGTTCAGTCACGAGCCTCGGTCATAATTTCCCGAAAAGGTTCAGAATTCAGGTTTTACAGCAGGCCACCCAAAAAGGTCACGTTAAGGAACATGTTTGGCATTTAGGTCTCGATATTAGATAGCAGGTGTAAATGTCAGTAATTTCAATAAAACTTTTGATAAAGTTACCTCAATGCCGAAACGTTGTAAACTGCTGCTGAACAATAAAGCCACCATCAAACCAATATTTGGAAAGCTGTTGAGTTGTTCTTCTCCACACCATATTGATTTCAATAAAACAACACTGAAACTTATCCAAGGGCTATTTCGTATTGGACGGCTGACCTTCTGCATGCAGACGTATTCCAAAGGACTGGATGAAGATGCATCAATTCGATTCCGTCTATACAGATATCCCCACTATACTCAAATAGATGGCATTACTATTGGTGTAAACATGCCCATAACCTTTGTATTTCTGGGTCGGTTAGAATTGTAGGCGCGACTCGCAAGAGCTTTACCACTACTCATTTTAACCGTGCCATATTGTCAGGTGGACGATGATGGATACCAAGGGCGTTCCGTCTACGGACTTCGCGTTAGGGATCCCAAAATGGTCAAAGCACTGTCAACCTGAGCTTTAAGACTCACACGCTCCGATTATTTCATAGATTATTGTTGATAACGTTTGTCATCTCAGTGGAATTCGTACTATAAACATTTTTATGCTAGTGGAGAGCAAGCTTCACTTTGTATATTTTAAGATTAATCCATCTCTCTCTTTACAAGGGCGTCTCCCTTGTTGTGATTTGCCGAAAGAAAGTAAGTCAGTAATGGCTTGAGCTTGGAGGTCTAAAGGATCTTTTGAAAAATTCAGCTGGTTCTTTTCGCTATTGCTTCAAGGAATGTCCTCCTCTGCATTCAGCACACTGATCCCTGTTAAAGCGTGCACGGTGATGTTTGCACACTGTAGTGCAATTGATAAAACAACCAGTGTCTGCACAGAGCAGCCTGATTGTGTGTTCCTTCTGGAGAACAAGGTGACCCAAGCCTGGCTTCCAAAAATCAACATTGACATTTTTCGATAACCATTTTGATATACTACATTCACTTAAGATGATTTCCAAAACTTTTCAGTTTTAGAAGAATGACACTGTTAATTGTAGGATGCATGGATGGTCAGAATTTAGTACAACTAATGGGAGAGGCAGTGTAATGACAATTTGACAAATAATTGCAATTAGTCCCATGGTCTTGATGTTATAGGATGAATGCTATCATCAAAATCTTTGTTGACAGTATCCCTGCTTCCAATACTGTCACAGGCAGTGATGCTATTAGTTTCTATGCGCCCCCTGCAGTGTTCTGCAGTGACGCAAGTTTTTCACCAAATGGAATTCCGCCATTTCATATACATCGGCAACACTGGAACTATCAAAATATGTATCGATTCATAGGTATTCTTTTCCAAAATAATTTTATGAATGATTCTTTTTTTTTATATAAACTTTTTAAATTCACGATTTTTTCCTCAGCCCCGACTTTCATCATTGGTTCTTTGTGTTCATGAAATAGATTTAACTAACGTTGAACCCTTTAACAAAATACAAAACCACCAAAGAGTAAATGATATATCTACATGTCTTTCTATAAAAACCTTGCCAGCTAGCCATGAGGAACTGAGGCTTTAAAAATTAACGAGGAAAGGAACATTGGTGATATCTATGAATATTTACACCATGATATACCTAGTTAACCACATGCTATGATTGATGTTTGTGCAGAAACCTGATTAAAAAAACACCCTCGATTATGATACCTGAGAATATAGTGTGGCTGTCACACACGGAGATAAGGCATCAGGCCAGAGACCCACCTGTCTCGGATGGGGAGCCTCCTCCTTGGAGTGGGTATCTATGCGTGTGCACGGTATGCGTGCGGCTTGTGTTCTGTTGATGCACGTGGATCTCGGACCTAGAGAAGCACGTGCATGCGACCACAAAATAAACATGGCGTATGGCCACGTTATCAAACATGCACCGGGTAAAAATGCACGTGACATAGTAGCAGAGATGGCGAGTTTCCGGTGTCCATATTCTGTAGCCGTGGTTCAATATAATAACGGCAGTGCATCTGCTAATTCGTCTAAGGTAAAAATTAGATTTAATAATCCACATACATACATACTCACCATGTGGCATAGATGGGGTTTTTTTTCATTAAAAATTTAATTAACCAAAACAACAAACGTTGGGACATTATTTATTATTAAATATTAATTAGATTAAACAGGATACATACATACCAGGAACATTATTTTGTTTCAAGTGTAGCTTATAAATAACTTCATTTAATTGATACACCTGGAATGGGTTAACCTAATTGACGTTTCCTGTTAGCAACACCTAAAATTCATAATTAAAGGGAGGTTCTGAGGACCTCAATTTTCATTTTACATTCATAATATCAAATCCAGACGTCGACTCTTTATCCCCAATGAAGTATTTAAGTTAAGAGTATCTGAAGTTAAGAATAGATTAATAGAACGTGGCTGAAACACCTCTATGGCAAGCCGAAAAAAAAGAAGTTAAGAATAGGATACGATAAAATGAACATGAATATTTTACATTGTGTTCTGCACCTTACTTCATAATTATTTCGATGGTGTTCTTGGAAACGTGAGTATAATGTCACATAGAATGTTATAAACCCTAAGGTGACACCCTTTCCTTCCCGTAGCGATGAGCAACTCTACCGGAGACTACCCACGGTCAGCTGAGAGTACCATAAACACCTTCTCTTCCCCGAGGGACAGCCTCGCCTGCATGCCAGGACCATCTTATCCATCCCACCCATATGCCCAACCCCGACAAAAGGACCTCATGACCAGTATTTTTGTGGTTGTGCTCCAGCCATCCACTCTATGGTCTGCCTATAGACAGACTTCCCTGACACAGAGGCCGAGCCCTTGGGAAAGGTCCGTGGCCATATGGACTATATTTAGTTTTCTATACGAGATTGAATGTCGGTCGGTGTCATGGCGCCCCCGCGATCGACAGTGGTACATATTGGCCTAATTTGCAGGTATTTCCATGGAGGAACACGTCCGCCGCCGCGGGAGCTATCACAGGTGGAGGGTTAGTTGTGTATTTGTTAGTTATGGGAGGGTTGGATTGGCAGGTAACTAGTGCTGAGTGGTGACAGTGGCGCCCCAACAGACCCAGCCACGCCGCTGTCTGACAGGGGACCAGGGACTCCGGCGTCCAGCTATGCATAATTTACTGAGCGAGCTGCTCATTGTGCTGGTGGGACTGGTGGACGGTGCTCGTTTGACGGCGCGGTGCTCGGCCTTCAAACGCGGCCCAGGGCAAGCCTAGAAAACAGGCCGAGATTGGCCTGAGGTGGAACCGTCTCAGATACCAGACACACCAGGCCACAAACGCGACCACAGCTAGAGCAGATTGCAGCCAGCCAGCAAAAAAAAATGACAAAAGGCATAATAACGGAGCGCTTTGAACAGTGCCTATCTTCCCAGTCCATCTTAATTGGCTCTGGGTTTAATCGAACAACATGATACGCTGGCGGGTCTCATGGTTTGATTAAAGCGGGAATTTGACGTTATATAATTACCGTATTAAAAGTGTCAGCAAGTTTTAAAGCCATCAACCAAACGAAATATAACTCTAAATGACCCCGAAGCCGTCATCGGTTAATGAGCTTTAATGAGTTAATCTGAGCTTTTTGGTCTGCTCTAAGTCCGGTCCGTTGAACGAGAAAAGAGGCCGAGGATTTTGAAGATCAGAAAGTTAAAGTGCAGAGTAGTCGTGTGAAATGCGCATTACGGAGAGCAGCCCTCTCACAAGGCAAACCTACTTGAGCTCTGGACACAGAAACTTGTAGCTGGGAACTTAAAGATGCAGCCGGACATCACAGGAGCCTGTGCCCCATTAAACGTTTAAATCAATTCGACAGAGAATGAGAGAAGGGAAGACTTGTAAATCTATCATCTCCAAGCTCTTGCCTGCGCTGCACGTTTGTATCAGACACCCTCCCTAGATCAAACTTCTAAGCGACGAAATGACAAAGATTAAAAGGGTCATATAAAAACTAAAGATCAAGGAGAATTTGTCATTAAATGGCACATCTGCAACTCCTATGGTGGGCTACAAAGTTTCCATGCATTCAGTCGTGATTTAAACCAAATAACAGAGTTTGACACATTGGCTTAAATGCCTTCAAAATCCACCAAACGCCAATATCTCTCATAATTTCAACGTGTAGGATGACGCTGCTGTCTTTCTGCAACACGATAAAGACACAAATAATCTGCCTATATTGGTGCGAATATTACTTATAGAGGTAAGGGCACCAACCCATTGACGAACTCAGGAGATGTTGATAGCACAGTAATTATTAAACGTTTATGATATGATTAGACGAAAGGCACACGCATTTAGATATGCAGTGTTGTATCATTGATAAAATATGTAAATATTATTGGACCAACGATATGATATGATTACGTAGGTTATATGACACAGCATAATGAATTCCATTGTAATTTGCACCTGCGCTGTACCCCTGTATCCGTAACGCAGCGGCTGAACCTCACACGCCTTTTTTCTTCCTCTGTGTATTCATTCTTTTATCATTTGTGTATTCTGTATTTAGTTTTCCTACTGGGCAGCCATTTGTGTTTCCGATAACTAGCTGTTGGCTACATATTCTGTATTTTATGAAAGGTCATAGCTAAGTACATGATTTCAGTTTAAGTGAATCTAAGTTTAATTCCCAAACATTAGACTGTGTTTGCCA
This sequence comes from Alentia gelatinosa, assembly GCA_950022655.1. Taxonomy (NCBI): domain Eukaryota; kingdom Metazoa; phylum Annelida; class Polychaeta; order Phyllodocida; family Polynoidae; genus Alentia; species Alentia gelatinosa. Next base: position 47,754,456 of record OX465579.1, on the reverse strand, counting down.
CATGATGAAACTTGGGAGTTTATTCCTGTATACACCAAGGCGTAGATTCTACTAAAGGCCTAGTTTTCTGATGTTTTCTTATCCATGCGCTCGTATTGGACGTCGGCGTAGACGGCCTTTCTAAGGCATATCGACGCCCGTGTAATGTCCGTATGGGGCGTCTGGCGTAGACAGCGCACCACGTGATACAAACGTTGTTATATATATTGCAACGATATAGTAGAAACTAAAAAGGTTATCCCACAGTCCCTTAGAAAACAGACTCCTTGCACAAACAGTGACCTAGCCTTGTATTTTCTGTGTACCGCTCTGCCTACAACGCCCGGCCAGGCGCCCCTACCTTTGACAACAGTAACTCTCTGCCTATAAAAAGCAATGAGGACTATATAAACAAGGCTAGGTTGCTACCCAAAGAACTAAGGGGTTTTGAAAGGAAATACAATTAAAGAAACTATCAAAAATAACAAGAATGATCTTATAATAAAAACTGCTGATATAATATTGGATTTTCCATGAAATGACAAATGACAAAAGAAAGCAATGGTGTCTCCTATGTGCAGAGATCGGAACAATCGGATAGTGGCTTAAATAAGGGTAAGAGCTTGCCCCCATCAACCCCGAAAAGGTTCATGATAGACCCAGATTGGAGCCTTATACGAAATGCTCCCGATAAACTCTGATGAACCCTAGTACAATTCCTATCAGGAATTCCAATCGGGGTCCCAAAAAGACCGTACCAAGCTTTCCATGTTCCCAATTGGTTCCCTACTACTTCCCGATCTGTTTTATAAATTTCTATTGGATTTGTGTTTTGAATGAATCAGGAACGCTATCGTAATGTACTATGCACTAGAAATTTCAATCGGAACGCTTCTATTTCAATCGGAATGATTCCGACAAGGTTCCCGATTGGATCGGAGAAAATATCAAACATGTCAAATCCAGATGTAAGGACTATGATGAACAGTTGTGGTTGAATTGGGGTCCGTGTTGGAACCTGGCGCCCACCCCTACAATTGGAAAAGGTTCGTTTTTACTATCTATCTAGCATTGCATGTAATAAAAACGTGGGTGTGCCATATAGAAAAGCTTGACAGCAGTAGTCTGGTCTGTCCTGTTACATGAATGCCAAAGCAACCCAATACAAAACCAATAGCAACAGAAGCAGTGTAAAAACGGAGGGAGGGCCTGTCGAGTTAAGAGCGCTTTAGGGCTGAGGCACATCCGGCGGGTAAAAGTCCGAGCGGGTATTGGCGGACGACTAAAAGACTTAAAACCACGTCACGGGCTTCCGTTCCACTGAGAGTTCTAGGGCGCTTTTTACAGCGGAGGGAACTGACGTTTTGTTCTGTATGGACAGAGATTTATTTTTGCGTGTATGTACACGATTGAATTACACTTTCAAACTATTGATGCAGTTCCGGGTGTGTAGGTGGTTATAATGAACATAACGATTTTTAGTGTGTATATTTTATGAGATCTGATAGATAGGTTTTCATAGATATATAGAATATCTTCGGCTGATAATGAATACGTCCTAATATGTCGTTTCTTGTAATTCAGACTGCCAAAGTGTGTCTACCTTTTGATTTTGTGGTCTACAAATCCTACAGTCCCAAGCATGTTTTACTACCATTCCAGAAATAGTCTTCTAGGTTCTGTTTCCAACCTTTCTAATCATGACTTGTGTATATTTGAAGGTGTGAGATAGATTTAGGCATTCACAAGACGTGGAATGTATTTGTTTCACTCTATCTAGGGAGATTGATGTATGTGTAATCAACTATGCCGTCATATGTTAACCAATGCCCTATTGGCCCCATATTGCAGACACACTGGAATCCACGGTCATTTAAGCAGACACCACAAGGATGGCAAATGCCGTTGACCTGGTCGATCGTCCAAATAGATTTTAAAAAGAAACTTATATCGCTTTTATGTGTTACCTTAGCCAAGCCTGCCAACATTTACTGTGCCCGACTGATAAAAGGTGTATATCTAATAGATATCGAAGGAAAGATAGGGTTATATAGTAACAGTAGGTAAAGTTAATAGGCATTGACCGTGGTCGATTCCCCTTCCAGTCATCATCATCTCGTGAAATTGAAAACAATATGATATACCCCACATTGTTTAGATTTGTTCCTAGTATTGAGAAAGAGATTGGACTGTAGCAATACCACGCTCTCCCATCATACACTTTAGTGACGGGGGCTCTCACAGCAATTTATAAGCCAAATAAGTTGCCAACCCGTCTACAGAATTAAAAAGAAAATTGACATATAATACAAGCATAATACGAATTATTTAAAGGTCTGCTTTGTAAAGAGTTTTTTTCAGTTCATGTTATTGCATACAACCAAATAATGAAACAATGTGGGATGGAGGACGGCAAGTTTATAGGAAGTAAACCACCAACATTCAGTAACAATAGTCAATGATATATTCAGCTACCTAGAGAAAGTAGTGATGCTTCGGATAGTGCTTGAAACGCAGACTGCGTAGAATCCATCTTGAATGGAGCTAGGCTGACCGTGATGATGCAATATGAGGACCAGCACCACGTACCACATGTCTCGTACCACACGGCCCTCCATGGCGGGCTTCACTCTCGACGAGCTCACCCACTAACAGTCTGAGACGGTTCAATTAGACAATGCCGACATGACTGGCAGCCACCCACCAGGGTACACGCTACAGGTCGCAGTGAATCGATTCAGACAGAGAAACGAGTTCAATACCACGTCGTGCTTACCGCACAATTAAATTAGGAGCACCTCGATCGGCACCACCTGCCCAGTGAGCTGCTCCTCCGCGGCCTCCTTTACCAGAAGGGTATAGATATCGCGATTGGGTATCGAGAGGTAATTGTATTGCCCAAAGCTATTAGGTGCCCGACGGTAAGGAAGTTCTTGAGCAGATCGGACTCGCTCTGCTGCAGTTGGAGCCCATCAGACCGTCTACTGCCAGTGCGGCCTGCGGAGAGAGGTTCCGCTTGATCACTTACTCTCCCACCATTTAGACGAGTGACGACAGAAGGTCCAACCAGCATTGAAAAACTGAAAGGTCAAGCCAATCGTTTGAACATATCGATTCATGCGGGTCTGTTGGCAGCTGGGAAAGAGTGCACAATATACTATATACCACATAAAACCCCATTATCGTTCGTCCCGCTGACGCCCTCCGTAGCAAAGGTAGGACCGTAGTTCAAAGTGTAGGACCGAGAGGGAACCATCGAAGGTCCACTGGGGAGAGGAGGTTAACAGGCCTTTGCTCACCATCGAACTGCTCGGTCTATTGACTCAATCTGTTCACACAACATGCCCTGGATTACGCATTGATTACTTGGTGTCTACTGTTTGTCGTGTTGACAGAAGCTCACGATAACTGTAGATACTAAGGACATGGAACACGTGCCAGGGGCTAGAGATGAATACCAATGCACTGTGTCTCAAAGTCCAATCATTCGCCCATAGAAAATGACACCGGAACAGGCTCTCATCTACTCGGCGCGGTCAATACCTTTGCACCCACGTGTTGTTCCATAAACACGTGTCGGTTTCTTTCCTAAGGTGCCGGATTCCTCTCTTTCCAAAACGTCAGTCTGAAAAAATACTATATTTTCTTGATTTATCGAGAGCTGCTCCTCATATATATATGCTATACTGAAGTTGTGTACATACGACAATTATTTTTCAGTAAGGACCGGAAAATGTACTATCGATATAATACGAGCGCCATTCAAAGACATGATTAAATTCATAGCTCATTTGCATTACAAATAAAATTGGGAACTGCTGTAGAGACTCGGCATATAATATATTATCTTCAGGGCATTCAGCCAAATGTATTTCAGTCAGTTTATCTTTTGTTTCTCAGACCGTCGGCGGAACTCGTTTAAAACCCCCAGGGGAATCGCTGATCGCCCTCCTGTTCTGCATCAAGAGATAGCATTAGCCATCTGCCCGTCAGTCCAAAGTTTCTGTCTGTGTTCATTAACGGGTTCCTCTGTCATCTTATGATAGATGGACTACTAAAACTGAATACAGAAGGGACCCCGGCCTAGATGCCTTAGAGATAGCCTCCAGAGTGTCTGCTTCTCCCTTGTATTAGACTTAAAGAACCAGTAAAAATGAAATGCTTTTAAGCAGAGAAGTTCTTACATTCTTGGCTTAACTATGGGAAGCAAGGCATAGAGATGCTTAATCCTACTCAGTACTTTACTGAAAAGAATCACATTACTATATATATGATAAGAGTACGTTATTTTAAGTGATGGATGTACTGTTAATATGATGGATGACGTAATACTACATTGGACATTCGGGCAACAAGTGTCTTAAAACACCTAATATGGTATACCAACGTATGTGAGGCAACCTTTCAAGTGTCGCGCTAGTCATGAAAATGCGGACCATGATTTAGTTTTAAAAGTTTGAATGAAACCCAACGCAAGTCAAAAGGTCAGCCAACTTGATTGCATTTTGCGGATGTATTTCGAACACATGGCCATACAGGATTTAGCTGCCATACAATGAAAGGGTACATTTTGTAATGGTGAGGCTGATTTTCATTCAAACAAGATTATTTGTATTACCCTGCGATCTGGCTTTGCATTTAGGGCAGAATGTCAAGGAAATCGATAATTTACAAAATATCTCTGCGTACCAAGCAATATAAAAGAATACGCTAAGCAATCCATGTATGTAAATATTTGATTATTAAGTGAGTATCAAATGTTATATAATGGGTTAATGATTCTCAAGTTATTTACCCATATGGGATACAGAAGACGTAACTTTAAGAAAACCATCATTATTGTATATTGTCATACTAAGTATTTCTTTTTTTGCATTGTTTGGTCCCAACCACGATCGTGGAAGAACGACTATGTACTGTCGAATGATTTGTGTTTAAATTTAAAAAAAAAAGTCTTGATAAAACTTGTGAATGTCAACCTTATATTATTCCTGGAACCCCATTGATGCTGTCCGTAAATGATTTCACATCTGGGAGGATGGGGTAGATTGACACAGCCTAAAATTATAAATAAGGACGTAGGTGGGGATTTCCAGAGTTGCATGACAGAACATGTGTCACCTCATATTGTTAATTCATATTTTCTGTTTCACTGTCCTAATTCATAGACCTTAGAGGCAGTTTTCCGCATTCTGAAAAGTTTTCGTCTTAATAATTCAATGGCCAAATGTCCATCCGTATTTTTGAGAAAGTGCCCAGCAAGGACATCCTACCAAGACTGACAACTAAATAAATTTACAGCAGGTGTGCCCTATGACTGTGCATGTCCTAGGTTGTAGGATACTCTACCCACAAGAACATGCAAGGTGTATCAAAGATCACAAAATATCCTGCATGGCCAAAGGAAGATAAGGAAACAGTGAAGCAGCATGTTCGGACGCAAGATGCCTATTGCCATGTTTCCACATGGTAACTTTGGCTGGTTTTCACTACATCTAGCGTCACCCGCTGACTATTTGACAGATTGTCATTGGGGGATAACAACTGAAGTTTCCCACACTGGATCAATCAATGACCACCTCCCATGACAGGCAATGGCAATTTCTACCTAAACTCTAAAACTACACATTTAGAAACCCTGCCAATGTGTTGAAATATATTGTCAGTCATAGCTTGGGAACGGTTTACCTTATGGCTTCTATGTGTGATAGAAATTGTACTCCCCTAACCAAGGAAGTAAAATACTGAGCAGTTATCCGATGGAAATTGTCTTTTTGTTATGGGGTTGACAATTATGCACAGGGATAAATTCCCAAGTGCCACCACCCGCCAATCTTTGTATAGTGGCCAAATAATTGATGCCCATTATGTGGGCAGGTGGAAACACTGAGCACATGAATGTGTTCTATCATACATGAAGATGTACGATGTGGAGTATCACAATGAGGAAGATGTTGATTTGAAGGCTAACACATTGGGGAGGGGGGGGGGGGGGGTCATTGCTCCACGTTTTACAGATCGCAGAATAGCAACCCAAGGTTGAATCTGTTGCTCCAGGTCCTTTGTGGATCGCATCATATGACGCCATCTATATTCAATTAAAGATCTTTCACCTATGTCACTGAAAATTGTGTTTTGTAAAAAGAAGTGATACAACATTAGGTAACGACACCACACGACATGATCCGATATTACTAGAGCAACGCTTTTCCCAAATTTCTCGGAGCAACACATCCTAGAGCAGGAGAGTCTGAAATTAGAAACCCCAGTGTTCCCAATCATGGGTATGCAAGCATTTATAAATGCTCATTACAGATACTCTTACTCGTTTACAGTCTCTCCGACTTATATACCGAGAATACGAACTGACCTATATAAGTGCATATAGGATAGCAATACACCAATATATATGGTCATCCGAAAGTTGGGCAAAATACCCAGGCTACGGCCAGCGACCGCTACAGTCCTATAACCATCCGTGCTTCTTTTAAGTAATTACTTTATTTCCCTTCTCATTTTTTTCAATAGCCACCCATACTCTTGTCTGCTCTAGTAAAGATAGAATTGTAGTTACTTTATATTATTTGTTTTCCCTTTTTATACAACATATGCTAGTAATATAAACATAGTGTTAATAGTTAACTTTTCATGATTCCGGTGGGGTGGGGTAGGGGGTGTCATCGCCGCAAATTACTTCATGGATTTCCTTTAAAGGTTGCTTACATCCCTGATTTTAAAAACTTCCCAAACAATTGAACCATGTAAAACAATATTAGAACATTATCAAACTAAATCATTCAACAAATTGGTAACCCATGGCTCATATGCATAAAGATCTGCCCTGAGTCCTGATTTGTCTTGCTCTCCTCTTGAGGGGCACGATAAACTTGTTCTACAATAGAAATTCTACTCACGGTTCTGTTTACTTTAAAGGAAAATGCGCTGATATGTAATCTGAGTCCAACTACGATGTATTATTTACCTCAATCTCAAACAATGGACATGTGAGAATACGTTCTCTTCACCCTGGTGGTATCTATCAGTGCAATGCCCAAATTGAAGATCCCTTCAGACCAGAGTGTAAATAAGACATGCACCCACACACAGTGTCCACAGATCCCCGCACACTCTCCCTCACTGACCTGAGGATTGGTGGGCCGCGCCCTCTCCACCTCCTCCACCGTCTGTTACGCGGCCACAAGGGGCTGCAGAAGCGGGAGCTTTATCTGCGCCCTTTCCCGGCCCGCCCTAGTGGCGTGACGCTGGCCACAGCGCCGGCCGCCGGGGGCTCGTTCACCGGCCCGCCCCTTCCTCCAGGCCCCGTAAGGCGACAAAGAATGCGCCCCTTGGTTCGAGCCCAGCGCCCGGACCACAGAGTCTCACGTCCATTACATTACGTGCCATTGAACTGACCTGCTAGTGGGAGCTCCTCCACAGTACACATGACGAGTAGCAGCTCTAAACTGCGGGACAGAGAGTGTGATGTACAACTTTCAGGCTAGGGTCATGTGTGTATGTGTCACGGTGATCATATCACGGCAAAGAGATTACAGGGAACATGAAGGTAGATCCTTCATAGCACAACGCTATACGTGCTGTAATCATATATACCGGCAACCAGGTTGTGTTGAGTATAGAGATGATCTGCTGATGCCAACCTCTGAGTCAGGAGTGTGACCAACATGTTGCATGGCATCTCTCCATGCGATGCTTGTGAATTTAAGACACAGAATGGATGCACAAGAGATATCAAGAGTCAGGGTATACCGTCCTTCCACAACACCTTCTCGTTATAAGTGTGGCTTAAGGGCTCCACACCCACCTTTACCATACAACATTGACAATGACATCTGACATGTCAAACTGGGATGTTCGGTTTCAATATTCATGTATTGTGCACATATACAAATGTATGTATATGTATTTATCCTACCCCTAATATAAAATCCCATAGGCTTAACATTGAGTTTCCGTATGCCACGCTGACTGGCATACGGAGTTTTATATGCCACTAGTTGCATACAGAATTGTTATCATGTAATATACCCAAATCGAGGAGATAGGGTAGGATAAAATCAAAACCTGATTCGTTTTAACCGTGGCCACTGCATTCCACTCCTGGAGTTTTGGCTCCGGACTTCACTCGGCTTCGCCTCGTGAAATCACTATACCAAACTCCAGTCGTGGCATACGGTGGCCAAGATTAAAACTCATCTAGTTTTACGATAATATATATATATATATATATATATATATATATATATATATATATATATATATATATATATATATATATATATATATATATATATATATATAACGAGGAATAGGCTTCTACGCCAGATATACACGTATACTTAAAATATCAATAGCTAGGGATGAATGAAGAATAATTGATCCATCAGTAATTATGAATCTATTCTCAGGTGAAATCTGCAGCAAACAACAACGGTGTGTATAGGGAATACGAACTTTGACTGATTGGCTTTGGACAAACTAAATTGACGTGCATATTTGTTATATCCCTTGTTAATTGAAAAGATAAAATAGTTGCAGTCCCGAGAGAGAAGCCTGTGTATCCTCAAATGAACATCCTATATGGAGCGATATAATCCAACTGGAAACTGATAATAGTGAAGACGTTCCTTTTACATTTATCCTTGTATCTCGGGCTGCTATCGGCATTGAGGCCGATCCTATTCTTCATTACATTTCCAGAGAATGGCGCGATATATCAGGAGGTAGCGGGCCTATTGTAGTCATAAACGCTGAGATCCCGCTGTTTCTTATTGATGATACTGTCTAGAACCGCTCATCAATGCTTTACTTGGTATATATGGATACAACTATAAGAAACGGGCGATAATGAGACGATATAGATAGACGCGTGACGTGAATGTCGTCTGCTGTTTTGTAACCGGGCTGCTTTCTCTTCTTCAAATTAATGAACCTTGTCAGGTCATCATTCATTACGGATAAAGACAAATAGCTGAAATCAATTAAAGATTTTGAATTGGAGAAGATATAGGACCCCTTTTTTATCCCCTGCGCCTTGCCTATGGGTACGGCCACGTAATGAGCTTGCTAAGTGGATCTTGTATACTTTATTATGACTCTGATATGCGCGTTCTCAGAACTCTAGCCGCTGGATTTAACTCTGCCTGTGCAGCCCTCAATTGAATTATCGTTATGCACTACTTTTCACTTAGAGTCTGAGAGACATCCCGCGGAACTGTTCGGTACTAGTAAAAGTGTGTAATTACTAGGGTGGATTTGCCGGCCGTAAAAGTATAGATATAGCACGTGTCATTTGTAGGCTGAATGATAAGAATTGGATCATGGCCCACGGCCGCTATAGCTCGCTGCCCCGCTACGTCCCGCCTCAGTTCCTCGTGTACTGTTGCTTCTCCTTCGTCCTGGCCTGGCCCACGGCCCTGACCCGTCTTTCGGCCGTCATTCCCACGTCCTGTTCTAGCGGCTGTCCCGCCGAGGTTACCACGTCTAAGCAACCCTTGGTAATCTGAAAGCTCTAATACCCGGCGGCAACGGGTACAGCTGGCCGGGCCCCGGGTTTCTGGGTCTACCAGGTTAAGAATTAACCCAACGGGGTCCCCTATGCAGCAACACAGAGGCATCCAGCTGTCCTCCTGTTGCGGTCTCCGTTGTTTGTATTGTTAATTCCTAAGTGGCATCCTGCAGGGTAGATTCTAGCGACCAACTGTGCTGGCTAAATTTCATTGTATGGCATTTCCGACTGTAGCTTCCTATTTAGATTCTGGTCGTGTTTTTATTTCAATATGATGTGCTGTCATGTCTAGGTAGATGGTATATTTACTTTCAGTAGATGCTTCATGCAAATGCCCTGACATTGCTTTGGATTAACATTCTCTGGTGGACAATGTACGTGCCAGCAGTCACCCAACTGGTTTAAATAGACAGAGTAGTGAGTCAGTCCGGGAGAACTGGTAGGAGTGTAGGGCCTTATGGACTTCAGATGCGCTTTGTTGACACAGTCTGTGGTCAGCCTTTTACCAGGCTGTCCACAGATGTCGCTTGTACGTATTAAAAGTCTTCCCTGCAATACAGTCATACCTAACCAAGCCAGACAATAGACGTCAGAGCTGCCTGGCATGCCAGTCCACCCTCTCCCAGAGGACGGATGGCAGGTCGGCAGGCATGCCGACACCACATCAAAGCCAATGTATCGCAGTCTGACCAGCGTAAATACCTCCCCTGGAGGCCCACTTCTCAATGGAGGCTCATTTAGGATCTCTGTGGCTGACTAGAGGCCGTTGCCACCGAGCATAATACAACCACCCAGGTCGAGTATGCTCCAAGCGGGGGTGCAGGTGAGATTTGGGTTTGTTCATTGACGCTCCTAGCATAATATGTCTGAAAAGGCCCGGCTGTCCCTGCTCGTTCTCCGCTCTGCCCCCTGTGACAACGAGAACGGACTCACTCCATGGAGGCCAGGTGGCAGTAGGGAGATGGAGTGATCTTTGGTAACCTTTTAGCGGCCTTGTCCAGTGAGCAGCTCGGGCCGAAGTCTGTAAGAGGATAAGCGGCCCATCTTTGGTGCCCAGTGTAGGCGCGCTGTGTTCGATCCCTGTACAAGACTGCCTCACTGGATACAGTTTCTCTGGATGTTTATCTACTCGGTAATTACGACACAACTCAGCAGTCATAGTCAGTCGGATATGATAAGATAATGTCCTGATGATACATTCCATCACTTATGATAATAACGTATACATGTGATTGTACTGTTTTCTCACTCTTCACAAAACAAGATATAACTGATTTCTCTCCTGGTTGAATTTAGTTTAACCCATTTGGTTATTAACTGCCCATGTCATACTAACGAACCACCGGTGATAATTTCCTATATACCGTCGATGTTCATCGATTTAACCAACGATTATCGGTGCTTTAACCAATGGCCCCTTTTGCCCACAGACACTCAACTAACTATTGCCTAGGCTCGTAAGAACGAGAACTCCCTAGCAGTACTTGAGGACCTCCGATAATCATCTATTGATAAAAAGGAAGAACTTGAATCCAAGATTTCTTACCCCCAACAGAATGCAGTGTATTCTTTATTCAGTTAATTTGCCGTTGTGAGCTCAAGCACATCGTTTAAATAAATGTCGTGTCGTCTCGGTCGCTCCATAAGGACTTGACGTAGTCTCCTTGCATTGTGTAAGGTAAGTGGAGACTGCATTGAACTGGGACGACACAAATTTCAAATCATGCGAAAAGAAGTCTTTGAATTCGTGTGGAGAAAAAGAGAGGGGCACTTCATCATTAAATACGCGGGGTAATGTCAGAAGAAAAATAACAACAGGTTTCTTGTGCATGCGAATAAAAGGCGATAATTTCCCATTCACCTTACAATAAGGTCCTTTCTACTTGGAAATCTGATCCCGAACAATTGTTCGGATTTTCAAATTAGGGTCAGGCTCTCCTTATTGTCAATGGCAAACTCGGTTCAATCCGTTGTTGATTGTATTATCAGCAAGTTATCAATTGTATATCTATACAGCTTGATATGACCTCTCTCAGACTAGGATGATCTCCATCAAACAATATTTCCGTAAAGGTGTGCGATTCTATAAGCGCCTCTTGCTCTGTAAAATAGGCAGAATTCCTTATAGATTAAAAGACCTGCAGGAAAGGCTCCGACGTCATACAGACGAAAGCATTACCGGGATTTTAGAAAGCCAGAACGTCCGGCAATACCAGGAAATTGCTTGTCGAATCCAGAGAAGAAAAAACTAAATGCCAAACCTTTAGCTGGCTTGTGCTTTATAGATGTGTGTTAATAGAGTTGCAAGTATAGTGGCACTTAAAATGGGAAGACTAGGGGACTACACAGCCTCCCAGTAAATTCCCGTCCAAATAGCTGGTAATGCCGCACAGGCAGTTATCCTCCCAGCGGGACGGATGCACGGCTAGGTAGACAATGATTGCAGTGGGGTAGAGCGAGCTCGTGCTCCCGCCGCAGGCTCTCGACGTAGTCTCCAGCACGGATTACGCGGCCACGGACGGACCAGGGCGTGCGACTCACTCTAATAGAGCATTTATAAAGTAGGTTGGTACATACGACCCCTCCCAAGGCACCCCTTTTCTCATGTAATTCTAAGTACCCTGGTTGCTCGCATTTAAGGGTTCTGGGGCTCAGAGGAGCCCGGGAGGAGTGCCAATCCACCTTCCACACTGAATGTCCTCCTGGGACCAGTTCCTAAAAATCAATCTTGGAGTGTTGTTAAGTGAAGGAAAAATCTCAGGCATACCAACATCTAGTTGCCTAAAATGGATGGTAGTAGCGTGGATTCGTTGCGCACACATTTTGTCAGAATTCAATCATCCGCATTGAGAATGATCCTGAGAACATGTGCGGTCAGAGATAAGTCCAAATAGAGTGTATAAGTGGAGAGTTTCTCTTTGTAAACTCTATTTAGCAACAGGGATCCCGTGCATAAAAAGCATCACTGGAATTGAATACAAAGGTTTGTGTGAGGATCTGGTAGTCTTGTGTTTCTTAGGGCAATAAAGCGGGGACATTCTTTTATCACTGTTCCTGTTGAAAAATATATTTGAAGGTGGTCACTGTCATATCCGATTGACAGTGTACCACAGGTATGCTTATTGCTCAATCACTATTCCCCATTCCCCAAGCTAAAGCTTTGGAAATAAAACGGTTAAAATGATGCTTTGTCGTGATTCAAAAGAGGTCTTTGTTTAGATGACCAATAAATGATGAATTGATGTAACATAATAGATTTGTTATGATCTCGAGGTATCACGGAGATTTAGGATATTTTGCTGTACAGCTTCTTTTTTTTCCAGCCATTTCCATACCAATTGATCTATCTAAATGTTCAGCTCGATTGTCCGTTACACACAATATTTGATATATACATTACGTATGTTGGGGGGTAGGGAGTTAGCACAGTGGTTAAAGACAAATGCTGATAGTTTAGTGATTTTTAAAGTCTATTGATTTTTACAAATAACTCAGGATAATATGTGTCCCATATATGAGCAAATAGAAAAGGCAAAAACAAATGGCATGTAACGGTGCTAACTTTTATGGGAAGGCAATCCGAAAATATAAGTCTTAACTATTGGTGTCTATGGGAAAATGCAATATTTTGACTTTGTCGCTAAATGACACTGATGTTCTATTGCTATCTTCAAATAATTCTGGATTATGGTAGTTTGGAATATGTACAAATAAGAAATGCTAAAGAACACTATGTCACCATGCTTATTTCTATGGGAAGGCCATCTGAAGAAGGTAAATGCTTATCTATTGGTGTCTATGGAAAACTGCTATATTTTCATGAAACCAGATGGCAGCACCTGTGTTATACAGGGGGCAGTGCGATACCTACCCGCATTTGTCTTTAAGGCACTGGACTTGTAATCCCAAGATTGTGGGTTCAAGTCCCAACTTGTAATCTCAAGATTGTGGGTTCGAGTCCCACTGCAGCCTCTTTTCTCCATCATCCCCGGCAGTAGTAGATTTACTGCTATAACAAAGGATAATCCTTCTCATACCATGTTTATATGGTGTGGGAAGTAAAAGAAGTCACACCTCAGTAAATGTTTACGGGTGAGGTTTCTATCTTAATTCATTCAATAGATTCGATCACCACCCAGGTGGTGTAAAAGAACATTGACGAAGTCTGGTATGAACCTGTAATGGTTAACTGGATGTTAAATCAAACTAACCAACTGCATGTTGCCTGCTCAACTTAACCATTCAGCACATCGATGGAATAGTACTAGAAGTACTAGAAAAGCCAAACTATTATTGCCATTGTTTATTTTGTCCAGATTAGCCGTTATCGTAGAAGATGGTCCCAGACAAATCCTCATGAAATATGGAGATCTTCTGGTTCCTCATTCCCAGCCTCAAATTTCCAACGCCCTAAGGCTTCATGTCTTTACAGTAAAACCTAAAATGTCATTTGAATAAAGAAATGCTTAACGGAATCAATTATATTTTTAAACCTATTATCAGCAATTTGCAATTCTGATTCCACATGCAGGTTACGAGGGAGTTTCTGTTTTAAAATGAAATTAATCAAACCAGACAATGTGCCCCATATTGAGATATTAGGACGGAGATTAGTAGTGATTGTTTGGTCTGCATCCCCTATTGCAAAGGTTAACCCAGTTTTATAGTTGAAATCAGTTACTCAATGATATTGGATCATGTGGTCATGAATCCTTCAGTTATTACTCTATTGATCCAACGGCAGACATTTCTTCTTTTTTTTTAATTACTTTATTGTCCATTTCTGTACATGACAGTTCTTCCAATGGGCATTTGTGGCCCACAATGTTATGATGGAAACTGGTCAATGACTGTTCAATCGAGAGGTTCTGTATTTGTTTCATAGATGATATAACCGTTTATGTAGATGGCAAACCATCGCATTCCACGAATCGTTGGCGTGATACCATTAGTGCCTCTATCGTCTAAGATGTCTGCTTAACAAGGCTCAGGATCATAGTCTCTTATGCCATGTCAGGCATTACAGTAATGACGTTTCTAGGGAGTGGACAAGAGCCGTTAGTTTTGGGTTACTCTCTATTTCACTATCATCCTGCATAAATCCCAGTTTGTATATCGGGTATGAATACGGTAATTATTTATATGGGAAGCTTACGTATGGATATGACTGCCTTTTATGCCCCAAGAGGAGGGACTCATCTACTATATTCTCATGTACTTCTTTTTTATTCCTTTTTGTCTGAGAGGTAGTTATCGTGCTCTTGGGAAAGCATGAACTATAGCTTTACAAACTCATGAACGTCGGCGATGCCTTGAAGGCAAGCCGAATGGGAATTAGCTCAGTTCCAATATTCACGCGGCTGACAAAAAGGAGAGCTGCTTTTCCGCAATGGCGCTGTAACTAGGAGAGTGGGTTGGCTTTGCTGAAACTAGGCACGCCTTTATCGCGAGTTTCCCCTCCACAAAGTAAATGACTAAACAGATCCATCGGCGTTGTCAGCGGTAAAATATCCTGTAGTTTTCTTAAATGTTTTACAAAGCAGGTATGCATACCAGCATATATTAAGACGTCTGGTTAGTAAGCATTGCGGCCACGTTATCAATATATACTGCCATATGAAAACCGCACGAACAATAAATATAGAAAATTTTCGTCAGTGCTTCCCCTTTCTGTTACTATGTGCAATTTTAATGTGGGCTATGACATTATGTAATGATATCAAAGCACAGTCATGATAATATCTGTATTTTCAGGAATAATAGAATTAGTCGGCCAGTGCACCAACGCTAGAACCATGTTCTGATTCATAGAGTGAGCTGTGAATATCAATGCTCCAAAGTAGCTATGCATATGGCACCATACGACAAGTTACTGAGACTGATCGGTTGTCTAGCATAACTGTGTGGAACCTCATTTCAAACTAATATACCAGGCACTAGGAGAGTGAAGTGATGTCTCATATTTTTGTCGTTGCATATATACTGAGTCTAGGAGGCAGAAATGGTCGATGGAGGCGAGGGGAGCGCACATTCTATAAAGCAGAGAGCATATTCTGGCCATAGGCGACGATATGACATGCGGCTCTACAAGTCTTCTTTAAAGAGTAGTTAGCTTTGATTTTGCTGTCAACGGCATTAGGGAAAGCCTTCTTTTGGCGTATGATTAAACATTTTTGTCCCTTATTTCGATGTCAGATAAATGGACAATGACTCGAACGTAGCTTTTACCGCATTAGATCTTAGTCCATTTTTAAAATATTGATGTAAATAAAAGTAACAATACACTGCAAAGTCAGGATTATCATGTGAGTACTCTTGAACACCTAACCTACATTTTCGAACCTTGATTTTTTTTAATGTTTATTATTTACCCTGGAGTGATCGCCTAGGGCCAATTGCCCGACCTATCTTTTGGTGGCTCCAGCTCATAAGGGGTTTTGACCGCGAAGATGCTTACGGAGTAAGCTTAGAAGATGTGGCTTTTCAAATTATGTGAGTTGGCCACCTGCAGTGTTTGCAAACAACTCATGAACATCAAAGGTAATAAGGAAAAATATTTGTTACATGACATGGTACAGAATCACATACAAGTTTTATCAAGAGGGTATGAATAGGTCAGCATCTGTTGACAACAACAAATCTGGAGCGTCTGGCTTCAGGTCTCATTAGTATCAGGAGACTACATAATACGGTTAGGAGGGCGACTAGTCTATAGTCTATATCTTGTAGTTGTTTTCTTTTGATTATGCGGTTAAAGTCATCATCGACATTAGCCAGGCGGAGCTCAGGACTTAGCTGGTTCCATAACATCGATGACTTGTATGAACTGATTCTTGGTATTTGTTTGTTCGTACGTTTGGGTTGATTTTCAGTACGGCGCCATCATGGAGCTTAGTTGGCCTTACTTGCTCCTCGAGATTGGTCCTTTACGCAAACCACAGGATAGGAAAGTCTGCGGGACTTTGATCTCGTACAACCGTCAGGATGTAGCGAGAGGCGATCCATGTATCAGTTCAATAATGATATGCACAAACGAATATTAGTGGCACTCCTTGCCAAGATCTACGGTTGAAACGTCAAAGACACCAAGAATATACAAATTATATTTTACAGAACTCTGGATATTTCGAATGGTTTTATACAGATATCTTCTTCTGAAAATATGGGGAAATAGGATTGAAAGTTACCTCCTACATTAAAGACTGGGAGCAAATGGTAGGTTCATCATTGATGTATGAGCGTGGAATTATGTTCCGTCTGTGGGTCATTCCCTGTAACCCACTTGCACCCAGTCACCTTGCCATTTCTGCAACTGCCTGTCTCGGATCCGAATAGATCAAGCACCAGTAGGTCAATGAGCTATTCCAGTCAGTTGGACATGCCTCTAAGAGACTGAGACTCTGGTCCTCAGCTCCTTTCCCAGTGTTACAGTGTAAGCACATAGATGGGGAAGGGTTGCTTTTTTGTAACGAGCTGAACGTCTATGTGAGCACTCTTACTTTTAGGCACAGTATAGTTTGTGGCCCACA
This sequence comes from Alentia gelatinosa, assembly GCA_950022655.1. Taxonomy (NCBI): domain Eukaryota; kingdom Metazoa; phylum Annelida; class Polychaeta; order Phyllodocida; family Polynoidae; genus Alentia; species Alentia gelatinosa. The sequence goes on along the minus strand of OX465579.1, from coordinate 47,737,422 downwards.
TTCCAAAAGTACCAGACATATCCTGCACTTTACATGAGACTTATTTTGTAATTCACTATACTACCTTTGGGACCAATGACATTTCGTGTAAGCCCCCTACTGAGCAAACTGAGTATTGTTCATATGTCATCTGGGTATGTATCGATGACTGGCCGTTTTACCTGTAGTAAGATACCTGTCATCATGAACCGCCAAATGTAAAATGGTTCCCTTTACCAGCCTTATAGATGGGCGGACTGCGCCTCAATGCCACTTGGCTTTATAACTGCTATAGCTGGGCCACGCAGGGTCTCTGCTATACATACAAACCACGACTCTCTTGGTAGCACTAGCTATGTCCACCTTGAATTATAGGCTTAAATTGCATTATTGCTTATTTTGAGTCATCATATCTTCGTGGACAGCATATGCTTAAACCGAAACTTCCATTGAAAATACTCTAAGCAGAATATATCAAGCGGGAGGACAACTGAATACAGGGAGCGATGATTAGGACGTAACCTGTAACAAGATTTATTAGTATTAATTATAGAGGCGCCAAGCAGAGAAGGCGCCATCGTGTAGCTCCATTATACGTAGGGTCTCTGCAGAGGGTGGGTCGCTATGTGCTTGTTTGTTGGGAAGGATAAACTTGCTCAAGTCTTTGATTATAAGCATCAGATCTGCTGCTTGTTACTGGTCGGTCGGATATTAATGGGGATGTAGCGCCACCGGGTACTAGCAGTTGCAATCCACGGTAGAATCACTCAGCAATCACTCGTTTCAGGTAGAGGGGTAGGAGCAGCATGGAGGGAGAGGGCTAGGTCACATGGGCCCAGGCAAGTCTGGGGGGGAGGATGCTGTACCTATGTTTTTGAAATCTTTCAAGTTGAAACGAAAAAGGAGCATAGTCATTTCTTGTAGATTTTTTGCTGATGCTTTACTTCCCATTTTTCTAGTTAATGGACGCTGAAGAGCCAAGGGTCCTGTTCTTGTAACCATTCTCGAGAAATTCTTGAAGAAGCAGCGATCTAATCAACCCATTTATTCACATTACCACCGATAATTTTCATCCAATCACATTTTCCCCAGGATATTTAATAAACAGTCAGACATATTTACTGATCAGACGTCAGAAAATAATCTGATCTGGGGGTGAGTTGGGAAAATTATCAGGACAGCTTTTAAGAACCGGACCCAGCCGTGCCATTGTCATCAGAGGGCAGCACCGAGCAGTGTTTAAGTCGTTCGCTACATTTTTTCCCCGCAGCCCAGTCCTATTCATTTGTTAATTTCGTATTGGTTCTGTTAAAAGAATGCTTTAACTTTAATGAAGCAATTTGTGCTTTCTTTGAGTCAGTGGCGAGACGCTGTTTGCCTTTTGGGATCGGATGAGTAGAACCTGATCGTCGTTTTCAAAACCGGGGATTGGTGTTGAAATTGGAGTATTTGGGTAGCGTGTTACGCTGAATCCGGAGCGCTCACACCCCACCTGCCCCTGCCACCCGTACACCCTCCTTCCTTTTCAATCTTCTCAAACCCAAGCCGCTTCTCCGTATGTGTTCCTTATCTGTTCTCAATACAACACACACAGCCTCACGTTTTTTCCCAATGAACGTCAATGTGAAATCGTTCAGACCAACCCGAAATATTGGATTCAAGCTGGTGGAGAAATGGGATTGAAATCATAATGGTGCGATGGCTGAAATTGGCTTGGATTTGAATTTAAAAAAAAGAAATGTTTGGTGGTTGCGCTTTGAGAATTATTCTGTTTCATCATTTTAAACAAACTGGTTTACTGAGTCTTCGACCGAAGCGGCTCTAGGTTTCGCTTGGGCAGTGCTTTTTCGCATCAATCCATACCAGTGAATGATAATTACTTAATTTGACTCAGACAATCTGGGAAACCCCATTAGTCGCCTGTCAAAGGACTGGACAATTTCAGCTGAAAGTAGTGAGTAGTCTAACTGCTGTACCCCAGTTAATCACCATGTTTCTGTGCTTGGTCAGCGAGTACGGCCATGACAAGAAATCACTTAAGAATTTACCTAACCACAAACTGTACTTTCCAGTATGCCTACTGATTAATTAATAGTCACCCTACACTATTATCCTCCATTGATTTATAAAGTTTTGAATATACTTATCCTACTGTAATGATATCATGACTACTTTCTAACATCATTTTCGAGAAGTCATGGTTCTTACTATATTATCAGCAATTCATCCTGAATGTATTATCATCTCTAGCTACAGAAGCAGTTGATTTTTTTTATAGTAAATAGCCTGTGGTGGAAATGTTTTACGAAACAAGATATCTTTGCATATAATCAACAACTGGTTGTCTCTTCGTGCTATTCGTACCTTTACATGCAGCACGGACTAAAAGGGCATCATGTACTGCTAGCCTGTGTTCTGCATACGCCTGACCTTAAAATAGTGAGCACCGGACAGAATTAAGTCAAATCCCGGAAAAAGTGTTCCCTTTGATGCCTTGTTAGAACGTGAGCATAGTCTCCGACGGTCAGATGTCTCAGGTTCTACGAGGCTGAAGATCACAGCATGATGAGAGGTTTGCTGTCAGAGTCGCACAGTTAAATAAGTAGAGAAAATAGGATAAATCCGGCTATGAGAGAACAGAAGAATGCGGAACAGATGTCTACGCTTCCCCCAGAATATGCAATACTCAACTTTCTATTCCCAACTATTGCTCTAGAATTGGCACTATATAATTAATACCTGCACTGTAAAGGGGATCTATTAATACCAAAGTATGCATAGTATGTATCGAGTTTTAAGAAGATATTACCGAACATGTCAAATTATGTTCATGTGATAAAGAAAACAACAGTTTAAGTTGCACTAGAGATTTGAAGAAAGTGATGTAAATCAATTCAAAATAAATATTGCCTTAAAGAGAAAACAACCTAGAGAAGTGATGCATATTGTCAGCATTGGTATCTAATTAGTTCTTTTTGATTTTCAAAATAAATATTTTCCATCTTATTTTCTGATATATCTACTTGGATGTAGATCAGAATAAATGTCTGTGACTTGCACACTTATATAGAACTTCATCGAGAATCGTATAAATACACAATACTCCAATAGTCTGGATGGGCCGCAATTGTCATAGAAGTGAAGGCCCATCAAAAAGAGTGGACAATTGTGTATTTTACAATTTGAGTGCGATACTTGATATATCTCACCCCCTTCACTGACATTAAACAGCACCACAGTATCAGAATAATCCAGTTGGTTAATAGCATATGACGTCATCTCATATTCACTGCACCATGACTGTGGCGTAGTATTGTCACTTTACCGCGGTGATCGTTGAGTATTTTTTTCTAACGTTAATCTTATGGCTAAACTTGTACCAGGGGTGAGGTAAATTGCAGAATTATAAGCCTAGAATAGAGAATTCCCTGTCATCTCCAATTCTTTAATCTGACTGGAAATAAGATAAACAAATCAATAGGGAATGTCATGGCTTGAAGCAATGCAAGCAAAACGGGCAAGGTTTCGTTTATGTCTGCTGTATTCCTCTGAAGTGAAGTAGACCTAAATGTATTACACCTACAAAGAAAGAAGATCAATTGTCTCGAATTTACCTCCCAGTGTAAGTTGAAGTTTAACCCTGCTGGGTATATAGTCTGTCTGTTTGAGTGAATAGATATTGGTGTCAGTCAGCAATTTGATGTTAAATTTGGAAACCCTCCACTGAAGGGATATCCCCTCTCGTAATTCTGGTTGAGCTGCTCAGGTTATCCTGTTAGAGGGTAGAATGAGAAAAGCAAGCAGGCGTGTGGGAGGTATTTATTAAAAAGCGACCACATGATAGGAAGTACTTCTCAGCCATAGACTATGTAGCTGTAAGGGAAGTAAGGCTGGGCATGCTTGTTTTTTTCATATAGATATACATTCATTGTAAACAGTGTGTATTTACCCATCTAGAAAGGAGTCTCCTTTATTAACACAGAGAACTGGAAAAGGCTGCATAGAGGCCTCAGGGATCTTTTATACACCAATGCCGATCAGTCTGAAAATTACCAACATATACATACATCCTAGTTTTACTGTAGAATCAAGTATGGATCCCTCTGTACAAAAAATGCCCGGTTTTAAGTGCGAAATGTCCGCTTTGAAGCATACAGTGGCCGCTTTGAAGTGCGCAGCGACCCTGTTTGCACAACGCACGCTGATTGGCTGAGTATGAATGCCACTTTCCAGAATCTAACGTGCGAGGTTGCTTGAATGCATATTTGCGAAAAGGTCAGAAAAGTCAGAAAATAAAAATTACATCGATAAATAGAAATCCTTGTTAATAAAACAATGTTTTATAAAAAATAAATGTCATTAGCGTGAAATAATTATTTTTACATAAAAGAATAAACAAATCTGAAACTATGGCTCGTATAGTCGATGCCAAGTGACCCTGTCTATTTAAAAACATAGCAGGCCGTAGGGAGACGGACGGACCAGCTCTGTGTGCCCAACTTGAACTTTGAATGGCTCTTATGGATGAAATATTATAAATATGTAACATTTCATATTATATAATAAAAGGAAAATAAACCTGGCGTTTTATCTGTGAATCAAAACTCACTCGCCCACTTGCAAATACGCCCCTTCGCCTAACGGCCTCTGAGCAAATATTTGATAATTCCATAAGTACTTGATTCACAAATGAAACGCCCAGTCTGTTTTCCTAAGGTATTGTTAAATCTAAAGTGGCGGTAAGAGCCAAAGTGATAGCGTTTTAGTTAATACGCCTTATTGCATGTTTTTGAAATACGAGACGATTCGAAAAGTAAAATATGGCCTCCAAGTACAAAAAAAGATACAGAAATCGATAAAATGGGACATGGAAAATTTATTGCTGCAAATATGATGTCATTTGATGCAGTGGCGCTGTGTCAGAAATTCTCACGAAGGAGATAACAGTGAAATTGAGGTATTTGAATTTCTTTTCGGGCGAATAATGTGTAGATTCCAAGTCTGTGCTTTTTACAGCGTCCAGATCGACTGTTTGGTTCGAACGACAAGTATATATCAATTCGACAGGCGGAATTGGCGGGAAATTCAAAATATTTAACTTTTGCCCGAAAAACCGCGAAGCATCGCAGGCTTGGAGGTGCGGCTCGTTGCAAGCATATATTTCCTTCATAAATCGGAATAAAATCGTTAACCTATTAGGGCTGGTACATTATGGATTTAGGGGTTCCCATTCATTCGTACATGGCCAATCTAATTCTGAAAGGATACACCGACCAGCACGTTCAGCACCGATCTAATCATTCACAATTTGACGTGCCCCTCCACGTCAAGCACGCTACTGCACCCTAATACATTTTTTTTAATTTTATTTTTTTTACAATTTCCCATGATCTTATCAGTCTCTTATTCCAGCTTGTTTCAGCTGAAATCGGGTCTCTGGTGGAATACTCTCGCTTTAAGGAAACCTGACCTTTTGATGAATTCTCATTATAATTACAGGTTTTTGGGATGTCAGCGTTAACATTAGGCAAACAAATATCACGTCTGGTTACAAAGAGCCCAAAATCCAGGTAGGGAGGGGAATTTAAAATGTATTATTATTCAATCCTAGAGTCACCACCAACGATGAAGGCGGTGTAGATAACTTAAAACTTTTATGAAATTGTCAGGATATGTTTAACTTTAAAACTTTACTTTTTAAAAGAAGTGCACACCTTAGACTGAAAGGGGGTTTCAGCAAGAAATACAACCAATTACCCTAGATGATATTCAACACACTCAACTAGGAGACAAACATTCCGAATCTTCAGAAAATCGGTGATCTTACTGGTGTGACTTCTCACAAGTTCCCCATATTAATTGACAGGAATAGGGTTGAGGGAGTCCCTCTGACATCATCTATACTATCATTCAATATTGGTCCCATTACTTGGAATTTTTCCTTCAGAGGTAAATGGTCAAATGTCCTTTTCAGTTTCCCTCTTGTCAACCACTGAGCGTTTTCTTTAAGTTGAGGTACACTCTATCAGTGTAGCATCTGCCTCAGCTTGCAATGCCTCCAGGCTACATTCTGAATGCCTAGCTTTAGATTTGCCATGGCCCTCTCCGCGTGATTACACCAGCTTTGTACTGGAGCAGATTCTGTTCCGATGATTACATCAAGATCAGGCTCTTAATGATGCAGCTAGGACATATCAAACCTGCAGTGGCTCCATCAGAATATCTAAGAGCTGTTGGCCTTCCTGCCATGGGGATTCCTGAACCAGCTTAATAATGTAGCATGCCTGAAGGGTGTTGATTAACACATTAAAACTGACCCACCAGCTCAATAGATCGACTTTATATGAATCTGGTATGTCATGATCTGAGGCTATGAGCGTCAAGATACCCGCTTTCCTTTGAGCAAGGAACTTATGACACTAGCAATTTAAAAAGATTCTGATGGAAACTGCATTGGACCCAACCAGGTTTGTTGTTGCAGAGAACAATCAGGTATACAGTTCTCCAGAATTGGATATTGATTGGAAATTGTGTACTTTAGAATATGACTGAAACAGCAACTGTAAATAATTATCTCCTTAAAGGTGGGCGACAGCATCATATATCATCACCCTATATAGATTCACTCACAAGTCCCCCGAAACTAGTAGCACAATGTAAAGAGATCAGTACAATGAATGTAACACAAGTTGTAACACCTAAATAAGACTTGGAACACCAGACAACATTTTGGGTATCATTTGGTTAGTGGTTTGGTTTCATATTTTGCTGTATGTCATGTCTTTGTATATTCCTCCTCTTTCTTATGTCTACTGAAACCGTCCATCGCAGTCTCTGTTGAAACAAACAGATTGAGCAAGGTAATGTTTTCCTCGGGCGGGGGTGGGGGTGGGGAGGTGAACAAGAAACACGCCTATTTTGTTGTTGTCTTATTCAAGGTTAGTTAAATGTTTTGTGGTAGTATCCATGTAGACTTGGTACCTATTCGGGGAATGGTGCCCGTAATTCATTTACCCTGATCCGTTGGTTACAGGCGGAAGGAACTCATGATAAGTCACCTTGAGCTGTTCTGAGCCGGGGTAGACCAATCCCCACTGGAGGGCGTATCAAGATGAGCAGCTCAGGGAAGGTAGAACGGGCAGAGAGGGAGTTAACGTTCTGAAAGTAAGGTGACTCCCACGACAGTAAGATTGAATATAAAGAAGCATAAAGCATTGAAGGGCACATCCATATACATAAATATGTATATATTCTGTATCGCAAGTATAGGTCTTTTGATATGATGTTAGCATGAGGGAATTATCTCCGTCTGGGGTCCACGTCCAGTATCAAAAAGAAACATTGTTTTTGTCTTGTCCTCTATTATTTATCCATGTTTTGGTGAACTTGAATTCATCCTGTCCACTTGTAAATATTTTACGGACTAAACAAGGAAGAACGCCCAAACCCGGGTGATGGTAATGTCTTTTTCTCTGAAAGAAATTTTCTCTGAAAGGTAATTTTCCGACTGACCCTTGCCATTAGTATCGAATGTCGTCAGTGGTGGGAATTCTACAAGGATATTACCAAGGTATTATTCAGTCCAGACATAGATATCTACATGTATAATGTATGTATATATTTGGTTCTGTGGAAATTGTATGTGGCTGTCCACTCAGGCTATAACCATAAACTAACAAAAAATGTATGGCTGCATAATTGGATGTCCCCAAGTCTCCATTACTAGAGGGGTTCTATTGAGCGCGGTACGTGCACAGCTAATTCTAAATTTATATATATCCTATATCAGGGGAATGTACCTGTCATGTTGAGTAGAGGTATCCGTCATTGGGCCTTCCTCGTGTCATTATAGTCCCCCATAGAGTGTATTGCTTGTGTTAACTTGTCTCTATCATCTATGTAAATGGCTGTCATCCTATTCGTCCAGGCTCCAAGGGTGAGGTAGGGTGATGAGATATGACGCTGTCACCCAGCTCCCACCCCTACAGCCGAGGTTGTGATGGGGGCTTGTGTGTAGTAGGTTGTACCAGTGGTTGTACCGGGGATGGTGCTAGGGCCGCCCAGTATGTCCTTTCACCCTTCTCCAGGCTCGGCGCTAGGCATCTATTTGATGCCATGTAACACAGGGCATCATTCATCATTCAGACACGCCTTTCACAAACTCTCCTCTCCCACCCCCAAACAGCTCGAGGCTAACGAGCGCCTTGTGCGGTGATCCTGTGAATATCTTATACGACACGCCCATTTCCTCCAGATTGACAGACAAGGGTAATGCCCGTGAGAAAACCAACACCCACCTGCCACCTCCACATTGGGGAGGTATAGGTTAAAAAAGTCCAGCGGAAATAAAATTGTATAACCTGGGTATGGTAATGAAATATGACGGGTGTGTTGTATATACGGTGGCTTTGACATCTGCGTCTACATGACGCAGGTTCTGGCAATGCTGACACTGTGAGCTATATGTATGGTGGTATCAGCGGCTGACAAACTGTGACTGGCTGTAATGACTGTGATGCGGGGTCGGAAGTGCGCACAGGTGCTCAGTGTCAAGAGTTGACACCAGAGCCTTGTATTGGCTCACTCTGCGCTCTCAGAATGGAAAAGAGCGTTTTGCTCAGCGTCAGATACGGCTAACACTTGGCGGGCAACACTGAAAGGTCCTTATTCCGCCCGGAGTTCCAGGACTCGTGGAACGGGGAACCCGGGGGTCGTGCACGTGCACTTCACATTGGCATCAAACTCAAATTATTTACAAATATCGAGGTAAGACGAGAAATGTAAGGGTGTCTATTACTGATATTGAGTAATTACCCTGCCCATCACAGATGTTATAGACGGCTGGCTTTTATTCATAGAAATAATTTTCTCTTGTTGCACTGTGCCTAGAACGTCTTAGGGTTTGATTCATGTACATAGGGTCATAGGAAGTTACATCAAAGAGATTAGAATAAAGTCGTTGGTTGCAATGACGGCAGATGCCTACCCAGGGATGGTTAGGCTTGCACAATGACTTAACACAAGTTATAAGATATATTGAGAAAAACATTAAATCTTACGAAACCGGTTGTCCTACCAAGCGATTGACATCAGAAACACTTACTTTTACAAAGGCCTGGAACAGACCAACTAAAGAAGAATCACATTGGGTTCAGATAAAGGTACCAGGTGGAATGATAAAGCTGATTGCAGATCTACCATTTCAACAGGCACGGTACGCACCCTTATCGGCGGAAGCCTAGAGCCATACCAGGCACCATAACTATCGGCTTCGCAACTTCGTAGCAAGCCAGTAGAGCGCCCAAAGGGAGATCTAGCTTGGTGCAAACCGTGGCCACAGCAGTGTTCATATCTCATTCTAGTCAGGCACGGTGATTGCAGGTTGTAAGAGGTATTGCCGCTTAGAAATGGACGTTAGATTTCACGCATTAACAGTCGTCCTGATATAGGATCCGTGACTTGAAAACGCAGGCATCATCTAAATCTGACGTCTCCACGAAGGGCTTCTCTTACCCAATAACAATAGCACAGCTCTAATTGTGATTATAGCGAGCAACTCCCCATCCCCTTGTAAACCCCCCAAGTTGCAGCCATCGAGAATTACGTTGGTACATTTGACGATTCGCAATGATTAATCTAATAAGGGAAAGGAAAAGATTCATGCCTGGATAGTGTTAGCATTCCTGGGATAACTATGAAGGTTTGTGAGTTCTGGAGATTTTAACAACGCCTTGTCTCAACAGAGCATCACTGGTTCATCAAGCCAACATAAGCTGGTGCAGTAAAGCCGTGGTAATAGTAATTCCAGCAGATGGCTCCCGTTACCATAATGGTCTAGCAGTGGCCCCACAGAAACCAATGGCAAGTTTTTATAGTGCAGACACCGTTGGCCTGGTTTGTGTTTATGGTGGGTGTACAGTCCGCCCCACTCTCTGACCTCTACAACAACGGACCCATCTGCATACTAACGAGGCATAGTGGACAATGTGTCGTGTCCTCGGCTTAAGCCGACGTTTTGGCCATCTTAAAGGGGAATAGAGAGTATAAAAAGGACAAACTTATATTCTGTGTATATCATTTTTTGGACTATTTGGAGAATGTTCACGCAGGTTGCTGAGAGGTTTTTTTTTAATCTCCGGGTTGTTACATCAAAATACATAAAACTTTTAAAACCTCCTCGCAGTGGTCCCTGTGGAGCATCACAGTACAGCTCACCCCACTACAAAACTCCCCCGCTTTACCCTACTTTGGTCATATAAATCTGACGCCATGTTGTCCGTCCCACCCAGAGACTAGTAGACCACAAATATGATACTATATAGTGGTGGCTCCTAGTATACAGTCATTCGTTAGGTGGCCGACGAACCCTTCCCCTTTAGCAGGGTAGCTCATGGCCGTCTGTTGAGCTGACCACCAGGACTAATCAGACAGTAGGCTCTGGCGTGACAGCGGTCATTACCCACAGTCCATTTGCTCCCGTCCCATCTTCCCCACCCTTTTCAGCTATTGGCGAGCTGCTCCTGTGCTGCTCACGTGCTACTCAGTCATCAGGCATGGGTCGTTACGCCTGCCAGGATGTCAAAGACTTTGCTTCATGACGGCGCCTGCAATAAGGAAGAGATTGTCAATCATGACTTTATCTCTCAGGGTGGTGACTTCAATTTGCGAACCAACACTTGGTTTCAGAGGGTGATGAGGTGGAGACTATCACGTGACTCTCAGAATCCTTGGGTGTCTTTTATTAGCGGCACGTAATTTTTATTATCAATATATCTGGCCTAACAACCCTATCTAATTCCGCTTTTCAGATATGAAATTAGTGTCAGGACGGAATCTGTACTCTCATGGCGTCACAACTACCCTCTGATGTTATAAACAAAACCCAACTGCGTTCTCAGTATATCAGCCATCAATTGCATCTACACTTGCCAGCACACGATAACAATTTTCCATTTGCTTCCGAATTACATATCATATTCTATAATATAGGATTCCAGATGATAGAAGCTATTGCTTCATGCCGTGTTAGCTTACTTTCCTTTAGATTTTAACTTTAGATATTTGGATTATGACTATTTTCCATCAAGTTTGACCTGCTACTATATCACTTTAGATATATCATCGAGCACCATCATATAAGGCTTGGCTTATCTCACTTGTCTTATCTCTGTATGGAATTGATGACTTGATATCAGACAGATTATACGTCAGTGATTTCCTGTAGCGTGATAAACAAAGACAAGTTGGAAAGTCTCAGTCAAGGATGGTAGATGCTTCGAATAAATACAGTAAAAATGTATCAGTTGATTAAGATCAAATACTCATATCAATTCATCCATAAAATGTAGATAGCGTCTGATGTTTATTATATACAAGGAAATCAAGCAGATCAGTAAAAACGGTGAGCGGAACTCCATTCTGTGGAGTCAACTTGAAAACTACGAGACCATACACAAGGTTGTACTACCTTATGTGAAACTCAATACTTTTTTCTGCTTTGGCATCTATTTATTGAAATTTTTCTCGGTATGCCCCACTCTGCTACAATATGCAGCTAGATTATATAGCCTTACAAATATCCTCCCACATCTCTCACTATTTCTGTGAAAGGTTAATGTCACTAATGGACCATTAACCTTGATTGTTGTCATCAAAGATTTAGACCCGTGCGTAGATCCTTTGACAAACCTACACCTCTCGAAATAACAAATGAACATGCCCAAAGGATTTCTGTGGGGTAGAAAGAGAGTCACCACCAACCTGTCGACGGAGTAATTGACGGGAAATTGCTAATGTTACTACAAGGCCAATTAGTAACGAATGCAGTTCGGATCCATAGAATTCATGAGTAAAATGTTGCATGAAACTGTGCTTCTGGAGTGGCAAAAGCTAGCAATATTGGGTCGACATCTTGCAACCTTTCTGCCTTTCAGATTTGCCTCGAGGACAATTGGCCACTCAATGTCTGCTTCTTCATTGTGTCAGTCTTCGCAAGGTGGCAGCAGCACTGCGGCCCATCTGATTCTTATCTTTATGTTTCGTCCTTATCCTGCAGGCAGTAAGTAGTCTTGAGGATGCTGCCCACACATACTAACACAAGGGGGGGTATTCCCTGAGTGGGCAAGAGGGGAGGGTAGATATCATATGTTGGAGCAGCATTTCCTTTCACCACTCCCCTTACTTGGGTCTGCTGAATTTGGTGATGATGGTGGGAGGGGGAGTGACACTTATAAGTTGTGAGTGAGTGTGGAGTGCCATACTGAGAAGGAATGATGTTTACAGCAGCATGTCCTGACAGCCTGCCGTTTTTCCCCAGCACCTTCCCGCACTGACGACAAGCAGGCCCCCCTGACATTGGAGGAAGGGAGTCTCCAGTGCTGGGACACAAGACATTACCCGTGATGGGTACTCAGTAGTAGTGACTGTCAGGCCGGTAGAGGCGCATTTCTCTATTCTGACTACCAGTAAAGAGGAAACTCCTCAAGTCTACCTGGGCTGGCAGAGAGTAGAAAGAGCTTGTCAAACTGGTCCTCTTCTGAATGACCAGTGAAAGGCGGAACCTATAGCTCACATCAGAAGCCATTTAGCACTTGGAAGGTGTGGCACGTCTCAAGACTATATCAGTACAAAGGGTTCACCTCCTAATTTATTTTGTAGGCAAGGTTAGAAAACTGGTAATGGGCACAAATAGATCTTTTCCAATTACATTGAATATTTCTTTTCAAATGCCCCTTTGTTTTGCTTTCATGAAATCTTATCCATAGTTTTGTAATAACCTGACTATGGAAAGGGCATCACATGAATAAAATTATATTGGATTTGCTGATTCTCCTGTGCTGTTTTCGACCAAGTTTTTCCTCGTCCTTCCCACTGAATTAATTTCACTGGCTCTTAAATAAGCTATATCATTTATAGATATACTACGTACACCACGAGGAGATTGTCACATGGTAGCCATCAATGATGAATATCACAGTGGCTTTGCTTCCACCCATAATTGTATTCAAGAAAACAAGACGAGGAAATGAATGGTGTTGGAGGAAGCGGTGACATTGTGTCTCATCACTTGTTATTATTTGTAAAGATGTTGGAGGAGGTCGATGGGTTCTGGGCGTGAACGATGACAGTGTTGACGGGACTGGTGAATGTTTATTTAAACGTATTGAACTGTTTAAATACATTCAATAAATTATCAATCATAAAGTGAGAATTCCTCATGGTCGATGGACATAATCGTTACACTTTGTGGAAATTGAATTCGAAGACATGAAACAGATGCAACTATTGTTATTGTTATGATGTAAAAGAGACTGAATTCTTACTTAAAGATTCAACTCTAATCATAGTAAGTTTCTGTAGGGATATATTTAAATGATGGGGTTGACCTTTTACAGGCTCTCACATCAGCTTTATTTCTTTGATATGCTTTTTACTATATATACCCATGCCGTATATACTGTAAATACGCACCGTTTCGGCATATGACGTAAAAATACTGTACGGACCGCAGGTCCGTACACTAAAATACGGACCACCCGGCCATACACATTTATTGAAAAAAAATTGAAATTGATTTTTTTTTAAATTTCGGGTATATAGTAAATATATAACGTCCAACCATGCTTGTACAATTCACAGAACTCGATGATAATTTTATAGTTTGTACGGAACTCGGCATAAATGCCTCGGTCCGTACAAACTGTAAATTATCATCTCGTTCTGTGAATTGTACAGCATGGTCAGGACGTTCTATATAAGTACATCACGCACATCACGTAAAAGCCCATTCCCACTTCGCACTTCGTAGAACCGAGATGATCAACTTTTAATCACAATATTATATCTCAGAATTCAAAAGCTATCACGCATGTTGCTCCCGCATGTTGGTGGGGTTTAGAGCCTGCCTCTACCCTCAGGTACGACTTTAGCCTGAGACTGATTGAAAGTTGTTCTCGTAACTGATTATATGAGCTCGCTCCAGATATTCTAGAAATCTAATACTTCAGTCTATGGCGTTGCATGTTTGCATGCTAGGATGTCTTTCCCTTAAGGAATCTAAACTTCCGTAAAAAGAACCCTCTCTGGAATGCACCCCTGGGCCTATGCTAGGTTCTCCAATGATATACACTGATGCTAGGCTAACATCACGGCTGTGTTTGAACAAATTGGCCTATAGCAATAGCTCTCATTACCGTTTTCACAATCTATTTTTAAGCATCATGCTGCATGTATAGCTGTAATAATACAATGTACGCTGCTGATGTATATCGAGGGAAAGGCTTTGTCGATACATGGGCAGAGCCAAAGGGAGGAGGGAGGGAAATTAAACCAACACAAGCAGCAGCTCACATGGCCACCCCTATTATTGTGGAAGCAGGCATCAATTTACCTCGGTCTATCCTTGCGGTTACTGTCGGCACGTTTGTATGGTTCTCACGACTTGTCAGCTAAGTCCTACCCCTGCATGTGACAGAACTAGCGGTTGCGCGTGCTGTAAAGAAAGCGGGTTCTGAATACGGGGACACGCCATGGTGGATGATGAAGGGGCCACCGGGGAACGACTGTTTACGGCAGAAACCAAAGAATTCACAGAGAATAAAGAACTTAATCTTTGATGTTTCTTCTGAGGTGTGGTGCCGGAATTGTTCAGGATGTGACTTCTTTAATTGTTGGATGTGATAAAATTGAGATTGTTTACTTCTACCCAACTTGCTTTCTACCATAAAGAATGATTGATTGTTTCTCTCAACTAATTTGTATTATCCCCGGGCTATTCCCGATGGTTCCTGCTCTGAAATTCCACTCCCTAATCCGCTCCAACCCTTTTTCCTCCTAATAAAAAACCGTAATAGATTGTACCGGTGCACGCCAGAATATGAAATGGCTCCGAGTTATTTGACCCGTGTGTCCTGGACACAGAACATTAGGAGCCAAATGTAATAGATATAAAGTAATAAAAGCTAATCCTTTAAAATCAGCCATTCATTTATCATGATACTGACGCACCTGGGGGCTAAGGAAGCATATGACCTTGAGTAGCCTGGAATCTGACCTCATTAAATGAGATAGCTTCAGGTTCAGAGTGCCCTCTGGTCATCGAAGGTCACATGAAGGACGGCCAAGGCCAACGAGGAGTCATTTAATCACCGAATCTGCCCGTTAACCCACACCCCTCCCGAGACAGTACTCTACTAAATTTGCTCCCTCCCGATGGGTGAAGTTATAGTTGTCATAACTTATCGATAGTGCTGAAGCCACACATGACAGAGGTACAGCAGGTTGGCTGAGTTATGGCCTACTACCTCCTGTCGTCTATGGATTTACCTTCGCTTAGACTCCGCCGGCGACAATTTTGTGGGACTGACGAATCCAGCACTGACCCTCTTACTGGGGTACTTAATGCCACCAAGCTCCTATCCCAGGGATTAGCTCTCTTATTATGATCGTGCATGAACTATAATTGATTGTAATAGGATGCCGGTAGTGAGTAGGTCATTGCGCATAACGGGAAACCCTGCTCTCGGGGTCAGCAATAACTGGAAGCAATCCATCTTTGTGCGTTGTCACCCACCGCAGGCGACGTCTGTTGCGATTATGAGCCGCTTCCGAGACTTTGTTGAATGATCCCCGTAAAAAAGTATAACTTGTGGAAGTAGACTGATAAATGTAAAAGATAGTTTATAACTCTTTAGTAATAGAGCGAACTATGTAAATCATATTTCACGGTGCTTCATGTAATTGCTACTGGTTTTATTGATAAAACCGCAGTTTACACAGGCAGACGCTTATAGGTCTTGGTCGTTTTATGCTATGCAGATTATGTTGGAGTTGTATCCACTAATTAGTCTACAGTGAGGCTGTCAAAGGGCTACATGACTGGGTGAATCACAAGACATTGTTAGGCCTCTATTTTGTGTGCATTTTTAAAATACGATACTTTGAAATATATTTTATCATATGATTTCGTAACTTGGTGTAAAGCCTGGTTTATAGAAACCGTAGTTGACATTGAGGGGGTTGGGTAGGGATGTGGGGTAAAAGATTTTGGAAATATTGCGCATGCCCCTTTGTTATGTTGTGTACAAGATTTGGAGTGGGATAGGGAATGGGGAAATGGGGTGCGAAATTTCAGAAATTCTGGGTAGGTACTATAGAGATGGCCCCCTGGGAATGGTCAAGTGTGTGAGTAGTATATGGGAACGGGAGTAACCCACAGGCAAATCATTCTCCACATGGTAACTCAGCCCTAGAGCGTTTGAAACCATCTGCAGGATGTCAGTGACGCTGCTCCGATCCCTCTAAATCAATGCAGGTTATGAATTGGTGATCACGTGCGACAATGCCTATTGCACGACAAGTGTAAACAAATCAGTGGTGCCATGTGCGAAGGATTTTAAAAGAAGAATGACATTAAAATCTATCAACATGTGGCACTGAATATATGATCATCCTTATCTCCTGTTTTAGATATGAGATCAATCGCTTTCATGGCCATTTTCCATTCACATTGCCATCTCCGATGACCATCTCTCATGACTTATTCATATCCGCCCGCTCTTATGTTGTGAAACTCCATTCCTTCTGAATGGAAATAAACAAGTTTTGCAGAAGATCATTCGGCTCTATTACTTATAGCTTTTTTTAAATAGATCACATAACGCATGAAAATTCCCTTTAATTTCCATTTTAATTTTGAATCATTCATGGTAGAGGACATGTATCTTTCCTCAGGGGAACTACGATATATGCTATCAATATGTTGAGGTGAAGATTTAACAGGTCATTTATTGACGGGAACAAAAACCATGTATTCCATTGAAGCAACACACGTCTTGCACTTCCCGCAGTGGTTTTTATGCGGACAATCCAGACAAAGTAACTCCGGCTGGAGATAATAGGGGCGTGCGGGACATGGGCGCCAAGTGGGCACAATCTGGAGGAAACCAGGCCTAGGTGTGCGAAGCCCACCTTCGTCAACAGAGCCGCCTCCCTGGCACTATGTCTGTAGAGGGGGAACTGCCGGGCGTATTTAGACAACCGCAATAAAGGTCCAGGGAGAAGTAGCAGGGGATGCTTTCATCGAAAGGAAAGTTGTGTAGACTTAGTAAGGCAAGGTTTGCGATGTCTCTGGCTGTTTGCTCCTTCCTTCTCTGTTTTCCTCCGTTCCCTCAATGGGTCTTCTGTAATGCAGCAGTCAGAATATATTGTCCGGGCAAAGACGTTAACTATGCTGTGCCGTTATTCAAAATAGCAACTCTAGGCGAGGGGCGTTAAGTCCCGCTCTACTGTATTTAAACTGTAGTCATGTCTGCAAGTGGGACTTACCTGATTGAGTAACTGTCGTCTGTAATTCCTAAGAGACCAATGATCAGGAGATCAATGATAAGAGTTGTGATAAAGTTTATGCTTTTGTTGTTTGTGGTGTTGAATGCCTATGTCTCTGGTGTAGCCTTTTTTTAGTGTATAATTCCGACTACTTTATGAAAGAACGCCTATTTCTATAATAGCGATTATTGTATCTCGTAAAAGTTTATTCAATAAAAAGAATAAAAAGAGATATGTGATATGACCTTTACATTGCACCGGCACATGCTTGGAGGTGCGAGCGATGGAGGATGTTTCTTAAACCCATTGCAAAGAGCTTTTATCCCACTTTTACAACAGCTTGCATAGAAGTTGAGACATCTCTGGAATTTTGGAATTCATATTTCGACTGCCCAGATCGAATCGGAGCGAATAATTTGCAGTCACGTCATTTTCTATTCCATAGTCTAGCATGCCAACGTAGGGTCTAGTGTTCATTG
Source organism: Alentia gelatinosa (assembly GCA_950022655.1). Taxonomy (NCBI): domain Eukaryota; kingdom Metazoa; phylum Annelida; class Polychaeta; order Phyllodocida; family Polynoidae; genus Alentia; species Alentia gelatinosa. The sequence goes on along the minus strand of OX465579.1, from coordinate 47,719,639 downwards.
TCTTTAGGTTCTTTGGATTATTTTTGATAAACAGCTCTAAGAATCTCATGCACATTATTTCACAAGAAAGTTTTCTGTAACCTTCTATGCGTTTGATTCTATATATGTAACGAGTTATTGACTGCTTTAGAAATATACCGAAGTTAACATACAGCGGAGTTGACCCCGCTGTGGCCCTCCATTTTGAGATTAGGTCTATCCCATTCAAATGCCACGCCTACGAGTAGTGTGACTTCAGTGCCTATAGTGTAACCACTGGACGCTAAGTCATGAAATATGCAGACACATCAAACGCTTTGCCCAGGGCAGTGGCCAGGCAGACCTTATTATCCGGGCACGTGACGGCACGCCCAGGTCGCCTGTCTACTGACCACCACACCCCACCGCGTCTCCCCACTGAGGCCTCTTTCTCTCACACCCCTCCCCGGGATGTGTTTAGATCTTCTCCTGAATCGGAATCACCATGAGAACCTCATGGGTGTTGTTGTTTCTTCAGGTCGAAAATGGATCTTTGTTTCGGGGACTTACACCCTTGAAGGATAAGATTGCCGGTCAGTGGAAAGAATTCGAAATTCGAATGGCATAGGCATAGAATTTATTATATCTCTCTATTCTTTATTGATGGAGGTCCTGCTTAAAATACACATATCATTTCTCATTTGCCATAAAAGAAGTAGAATTAGGACGTTTTCAGTATTATGGGGAACTCTTCCTCGCTTTTTTCTAAAAATGTTTTAGATAAGTGATGATTGAGTCTTTGTTGATGCAAGTATATTTGCCTAAGAAGCTTTTTGTTAGATACATCATTTTCCAGACATGAAATGCAACCCGATATCTTTGACAAAGCAAAGGCTAGGAAAGGAATATGAGTAATGAGGCTGTAAAAAGAGATTTCTTCTCGGGTCTTTTCCCTTCTCCTATATCACCGATAGAAAGGTGTCAACTAAGTACCCTAAATAGGACTTGTTTTCTTGCCCCTCAGGGAGTGTCTTCGATAGTCCTTTCTCAAACATGACATACCTAAAAAGACTTAATTACATGTATATAAAGATGTGTGACTTTTATATTTCTCAATAAAGCAAAACACCTGGCCGGAAGCTTTTCTGACCTTTTCAATTTTTGTTAGAAAGGGGATAAGATATCTTAATAATGTAATGCATGGCATTAGTTTTTGTGTTCATTTATATTGTTAGCTCCAGCCGCGATATTGAAGTCTCAGGTGTTCAACCTCTGGTTTCCAAGCTTCGAACTGCGTAGTTTTGACCTTCTGTGCTTTCTCGAGTTTATTTCTCGCTTCCTGTGGTATTAGACCTAGGTGTTACTTAGACTGGTGGTTCTTAATACACTCGGTTAATTAAGAAAGACATCGTTTCGTAAAGTTCCATGTATGCTTGCTTGCACAAGATAACTCCTAGTTCACACCGTTATTATATGGTCCCAGCTCTTCCATACTCATTCCTTTTAGGGACATCTATTTATTTATGAGAAAGGAATGAAGAGTGAACGATATAATGATGCTTCCTCTACGCATGGGAAGCGAAACTGATACGCATAGCCCCACCCTCGACATTAGATTCTGTTCATTTTCTCCTCCTGTCTGGCCTAGTCTTGTGTTGTGAGAGGAGTTTAACAAATATGTTATAGTCCAAACTTACTCTTTATCAGGAACCTCGCCAAACACTTTTTTACTTAGAGAGTTCTCTGGTCTCAAGCATGATGCACTCTCAGTCGCTGCCAAGAACCCCCAAGGGTTAGATATTTTCTGATGAGCGTGCATAACAAATACCTAGTATTGACTTCTAAACACCAAATTTAATCAGTAGGTAATGAGTCTACATCCGTCGTGCTTCGCACCGACGCATCGCATCCTTAACCCCGTCGGGCAAGCAGCCCTTCGTGTCCCGACGAGCATCTCCACAAAAAGAACCGTGGTTACTGCGCTGCTGGAGTTATGAGGCATTAATTTAAATTTTAGTGAGTCTATGTCATTCTTAGACGTCGCTGACGCGGAAGGCGGCCGGCTCTAAGCCGATCGATGTTTGTTATCATGGTCCTAAGCGGCTTGGTTGCCGCCACTTTTAGTCCATGAAGATAAGTGGTGGGCAGGGATCATCCCATGAAATAGAGAGAGGGAGAGGCCCCTCTAGGGCGTCGAAATGCAAGCTGTCATGAAAAAGCAGAACACAAAATTTGGTTTACGATGTGTAGAATAAGAGCAAAAAGCCGATATTTTCCAGATCTTGATATACTTTATTTGACATAAAATTGATGCATGTCGCAAAGACCAGTCACACCTCTCTGATAGTAAAGTTTATCGTCGAAATTTGTCACTTTCAATGAGGCATCTATCATGCTCAGCTAAGACGGAGCGGTTGTTATCTTTAATTGTAAGTCTAAAAGAAATATTATAGAGGCAATAAAGTGAAGTTTAATGTCTTTGCATGACATAAAACGCTGCTCCACGGTTCCAATGAGACGGTTATATTGTTTATCGCGTGATATCATGTTTCCATTGAGATGTCATCATATGTCTGGTTTTCAACAGAATGATCATGTAACAAACTAAAATTAGTTGTGATGTTGCAAGTTTTTTTTATTCTGTGCAGGTATCAAATTTCGCAGAAGAACTATAATTACTGGCAAGTATCGTGTAAAACAGGTAAATCAACGCTAACGATGAATATTAAGTGTGGAAATCTGACACGTATTAAAGCTGATCCAAGGATACATGCATCTCAAGAGAAAATGTTATAACATAAACTCACAGAAGAAGTGGAAAGATGGTTGTTGTTGTTTTTAGTTTTCGAACACATTTTTCTTGAGGGAAGCATCAATGCCTTATGGATGACTGGCATAAAGGGCTTTAAAGTGATGTACAATAGCACTTTATCACCTTTTTATTATAGTGTTGGACGTATGTATAGACTGTCACCAATGTATAAAGGGCGCACGCTTAAAGTTGCCGGCGGCGGCGGGGTTAGCTTGGCCTTCGTCTCTTGGGTCATGTGTCACTCCTAGCAGGGAATCAGGGTTGTCCGGTATTCGGGGAAGGCTACATCGAATTTTTCTCAGATCTCGCTGGCCTAGCTGCTGTGTTTTGGGTATCGGTTTGGGTGTAGTCCAGGTTGCTTTGCATGTATGAGTGCATAGTACTAATGCATCCGACATCTCATCTTACGAAAGAACACTTTGGTTGATTTGCCTTATAGCCTTTTGTCCCTGAGCAGTATGAGGGATGTGATTACAAAGGTATCAAGTAACAAATTGATACAAGAGAAGGCTTTGATACAATATTTAACCCCATACTTCTGTAAATATATGTTTGCAAACTTCACCCTCCTAGCATATAATATACTTTGATATAGTTTAATGCTGTAACCCCTCCCTCCCTTTCGTTTCATATCCAGTAGTGAAAGTCTACGTTGAAATAGTGCATGTTTGGAATAAGACAATGAGACTTGACGTCGTTCAGTCGAACATGTGAGGGGTGGTGACGGAGATAAAGTCATCACAATATCAACATCAGCCACACCCACTACTACGCCATCTGACGGATTGCACGTCAAATACAAACCACGTGACCCTCCAGCAGGTATATTGTAAAGAAACATGTTGAGGCCGTTGGGTATGACGCCACCACAGCTTTTATTTCGGGTGTCGATTAAGGGCGTGCTCCAACTGCTATTCGAATCAGATTTCTATAGAAATTATTTCTCCAGAGGTGGAAATGCGGCTAGAGAACACCCCATTGCATTGTCTTAATCCCATTATGAAAATCAAATGTGGCGAGTTTTCACATTTACAAGCCGCCCATACACAGTGGATGGGAAAACTCGGTTTGCATTTCCTACGCAAAACAACACGAAACAGATTACATTCAGCGGCCCGGATACACATTATATATTTTCTTAAATTCAGGTGGGCTTATATATAGTTCGTCTTTATGGTGGTTTTCAGTATTTTGTCGCCGCCAGAGCGCGCCAGATGGTCGTCACTCGCGTCTGACGCGTGAACCCGCTCTTCTTAATCTTTCTGAGGTTTACCTTGCACTTCAAACGCTCATTAATCCGCCGCTCACCTGGCCCGCCTCCTCTACCCTGCCAATATGTGTGGCTCGAGCTTGTAGCGCCGAGTACACACGTGTCAGTCTGGTGACTCGAGCCTCACGAGGTGGCCATCTCATAACTATAGATAAACGAGCCTGTTTTAATAATCATGTCATGATAAGAGTTGGCTAAAGATATATGTATCCTTAAGCTTATGTATTGTCTTCCTAGAAAGACGCTAAATGTCAGTGTTGTGGCGGTGACAGTTATGCATTGTTCTTGTTTTGTGGATATTCTTTATGTGGGAACGAGGATCCCTTACTAAGAGATTTCCAAACTGGAAAATATAATAAAACCGAAAACGGAGCAAACTGAAGAATTAACACAATACGCACAAGAAAAGAAGAAAGAATATTGAGGAGCCGACAAACTGTCGCCAGACACGAAGCTGGATCTGTAAAGAGGATGCTGAGTTGTTCAGCTTAGGAGAATAATAAGCATATCAATTTCGCAATGAGGTGTAAAGAATTTAAGATTAGTTCTCATTTGGAATGCAGGACAGGGAGTAAATACGTTTATTCTGGGGCTTTCAAATGTTGATTACTGCAAGTTTTAGTTAAAATACATCGTCTTTGAAAAAAAGGATGTAATACAATGTAGTTTGCATCTGCAGGCACGTAAAAGTTACTTTGGAGTGAGATTTTTTTATTCGTAGGATTATGATTTTAATATCCAGTGATATCAAGCTAAACTTAGCTTGACTTCTGCTTGTTTATATCCATTCAGAGGTAAATCAGTTAAATGAACCTGGATTATCAGTAATGGTGTAAATAATATTTATTCTGAATAAGCAGCTTATGTGCATAGAGTGTCATTTTTGTAACGTTGGTTTCCATTTCTTAGATCTAAACAACACTTTGTTATTTCATATCAATCTTTTTACGTGAACGTTGCTCTTCTGAGAAATATTACCTACTCATATATTTATTACGAAAAACAACATAACAATAACACTTTTACTCTGCTACTATACTGTTATGCCATCCTAAATCGAATATAAATATATTTACATGATGAAAAATAATAGGATTATGTATAATATACTTACGCAAATTCTCCAGCACATATAAACATATTCTTTGTGTGAAATATGTAGTTGTAATCATCGGAGTTAGCTGACGAGTGGAGATTGGTTAGAAATATTTCATAGTTATTTTCCTGTATATCTTTTTATCCTTGATGTGCAACTCTTCGACACAGGTTCTGACAAACAATATCTTGGTAGACCTGTGAGAGAAAATGCCATACGGTTGGGTCAGTAATAGGGCGTGGTGTTTTCGGTTACTTCAAAGAAAAGACTGATTTTTTTTGTTTATTGCAGGTAATTCACCTCGTAAGAGATGGTCTTCCATTACAGCAGTGGTCCGTCCGGACTGTAAACATATAAATGCGGTACAGATCTGGTATAAAAACATGAAAATTACAATTGGTTCAATGAACATGCAGAGACAAACTGAGTACCGATGATACTGGATCTAATCATGTAGAGGAATCATCAGGCCTTCGGCTGGATCGCTAGGGTTTTATGTGTTGATGTTGGGATGTTATAATGGAATTGAGGACATAAATTAATTAAGGATGGAAATTAATACTCCTGATGATTCCGGTGATCTATCCAGCTTACAAAACTTTCATTTGGATATTGCATTTTTAAAACTGCATATATATATTTAAATATATACCTCGTTATATGTATATAAATTATTATCCAATTGTATAACTCAAATTATTCAATCCGTGACTGCTGTTGTTATTATCGTCACTTGTTTATCCCACACATAGTTACCGGGTTACCGCCGCGGCTGCGGGTAACCTGGTAACCGGGCTCTATAACGATTAATCTGCTACTTGCTGTGACAGGTATCGGACGTATTTTTATACAGATTCAGGTAGTGAATTCCAAGCTCTTTCACCTCTATACTTTGGTGACTTTTCCATGAACTCACACATAGTACGTTCTTGGTGAAATAACAATTTAGATTTGGAGCGCAGTTCTCTACCGATGTTCATAACATGGTCGAGAGCTGCATTCGGGTTCATACCAGCATTTCCATGTATTTTGATAACTGTTTTCTCATAAATGACAATAGTTACTTGGTGCGTCTACGTTCCAAAAATATTGTTTTGGTCTATCGATGCAGCTCTTCAAAAGTGCAGGCCATAGAACGATCATCCAGACATAATCTAAGTGCCCGGTTTTGGAATTTTTGCATCTCAGCAAGACTTTGCTTGCTATCAGTTGGGAAGTATGCCCTTTCTCTTTAAAGGGAAATACACGTAAAGCGGACTTCGTGATGTCCAGCATTGCTGTCCCTATATATGCGGCCGATGTAAACAAGGTCTACGCACAATTCAAGTGGAGGAGGTGGGACTATTCATCACCAGACATACTTATGCGCTGATGAGGTCGGGATGCTTGATAGGCCCACTGCAGCCTCCCATCTTCCGGGGAAAGTTTTGGTCGGAGCACAGAGGACTCCGTCTTGCATTATACTTGGTTATCGGCCCACGTTGAAGGACCGTGGTCGTGCAGTGATAATTGATGTGCCAACAATCTCCCCTGCCCGTCCGTAAGAAACACTCTCTTTGCGCGCTAAAGCTTGCAGGACAAAAACACCAGAAAAAATCCCCTGAATGATGGTTTAAATGCTAAAGCGTTCCCTTTCATGAATGCTAGTAAAAGGCGGTTGATGCATTTGACAGTCCTCTATTGCCGCCTCCTTTTGGCAGTCTGGGAGAGTGATATGAACAGCGCCGCTCAGTGAGAAAACTGATTACTACCTTTATTTGTGTGGCGTCTCAAAGGCTGGGGCATGGCGGGGCGATAGCGGGCGTCCGTATAGAGAAAGGGGTTTTGTGGATCAAGTCTCAGAAGTTAGAAGTCGCGTATAGTCCCCCTGTGTTGTTCTTAATAACATTTAGCCGCGTTGACAGTAGATCCATGGGATGTAGTCTTTTATGGTCTGTGTTGAGTCTGCTTCTACATTCTGTTATCGTTCGATGCTGTTTACATGGATACCAGCCAGTTTCCGGTTTGGGTTTATTGCCCAAAAGACATTTTATTTGTATTTTGTGCTCACCCTATAGTTTAGGACCTTGCCTCATGAGAAGTTATGCTGTTTCAAGTCATTTTCTATGACTATATCGTCATACAACCGTGTGCATTTTGGCCTTGATACCCTTTATATTTAGCCTGAATTAGATTGCCATCATTTTCTTCATCTTAAATTGGTATTCCATAAGTGTGCAAGAAATAAATACAATGTACATGCAAAAGAGCACTGGGTTTTGGTGGTTGAATATAGAATTTATTCTTTTCCAATAAGGTATGGAAATAGCCTTACGGAAAGAATAATATTTTCGTTACTTAAAATGAAGTGAAATAACCGAATTCCAAATTCCAAATTGAGCGTGTTAACAACAGTGTAAAGGGAATAAAACCAATAGCGCCAAATGGCAGGGAAAATTACACAATGTGGGGTCCCAGAGGATGATGATTAAGCCTTCAGGTATTCACAAGGACGGCCACTAGGAGAGTGTGATATTGCAAAAGATTTTTAGTATGCGTCCTTGCCTTCGATCATATGAACCTTTTATCAGACCTAAGGAACTATTGCTTCTCATTGTCCTTAGTAAGCTATACCTTAATGGCACTGGCCTTTTAGGGTCTCAAATGTTGGCGCTTGTGTACTATATACTTTCTGAGATCCATCAAGAAAAATCATATCATAAGCGGGTATCAATTAGCCACAGGTGGCTACGCTCACAAGTATCACCCACTTAATTGTGAGAATGTAAAAGAAAAGTAATGCTTGTGGAATGAAGTCCCTACTAGCCTGTATTTGTCTGTACATTGTACCTATGTTGTGCATAATAATCCTATTCGTACATATCCCTTTATATGACCTTTGCTGTGATATCTGTACCTTAGATAATGAAGTGTATATAACAGGAAATGATAAGCCATATAGTACATACGGTCAAAAAGCAGAATAAAACACGGGTACCTAAAACCTGTTTCAATCTGGTATTGCCCTATGGCTTAATGGGCCAAAACCTAGAGTGAAACGCTCACCAATTGCTTTTGAGCCTATATTTTATTATAAGATGTCTGGGCAGTTAAGGTCAAGGTTCAAAAGCGAATTTAGAAATATAGTGCAAGATCTTAGATGTTGTTTAGGGTTAGCAGATTAGTTGCGCATAATACCAGGTTTCTTTTGTGAGTGCCTTTTTCACTAACTAGTTTTTCATTTACCCGCTGGTTTCATGATGGTGTTAGTCTTTGTTTTACTAGGGTGAAAGTAATGGCCGTTCATTGTGTTTAAAATCGAACCCCATTTCCTTGCATGACAGAATTAATGAAAGACAAACACGGTGTGTCTCGGTTGCTGAGGCAAGCCATGCTAAAGACGACACAGAATCTCTATGGGCTGGTCGGGGTTTGCAGAGGCTAGGCACTCTAATCTCTGTGGGTCAGTATTGTTTGCCAGGCATCTGGTACGCCACAGCCTGGTTAACCAGGAATAAGTCACTCCAATCCGTATTTGTGGGCGGGACTGGCAGGCACGAGACGGCTTCGTCTGTGTAGGCTGACAGGTACTGGGCAGTTAGTCCTTTCTGTGTGTGAATATAGGCATTAGGCAGTGTAATATGTATAGGGTGCAAGGCATGAAGCAGTCAGTCCCAAATGTATGAGCTGGTTGGTGTCTGACATAACGCTCTTTAAGCTCGTAGGTGTCAGAGACACCAATCGGTGTGGGGTTGGCTGACAAGCCTTTATACATATGCTGGCGCTCCAATCTGTATGAGCCGGTATGGGCTTGCAGTATTAGAGGGAAACTATGTTCCGGTGAAAGGAAGTCAAAGTTACGAGGTAAGGCTTGGAAAAATTACTGCCCAAGGCCCTGGCCGCGGGCAGTAATTTTTCCAAGCCTTACCGAGTAATTTTGACTTCCTTTCACTGGTACTTGGTTTCCCTATTCCTATATACCTTCAAATGTGGTTTAATAAGAGACAATCTGATTGGTCTAAATGTCAACCTTGGGTAGTATACGGCAACCTTGGGTAGTATACCAACCTTGGGTAGTATCAGATAGTTACTCCACCCCCCAGAGCGTGGTGTAAGCATAGAGTGTACAGCCATAGGTATATAGGAATAGCCTTTGTATGGGTTGGTATGGGCTCTTCCTGGTACGCAGCGCAAAGGGGGTTGACACTAATCCACACGTTTACCTTCAACAAATCACCACAGGCAGATGCACGAAGACCCCTTGTCACCCCGCGCTACCGTAGTGTGGGCCCTTCCTATCAAGATCGTATTTTTACACCCCTTTTATTTCTCGTCGCATAGGAGTATCATATAGGCGGCAGTCATTAAACTGTCATTTATATTCATAGACTATCCACATATTGTTATTTCTATGGAGTTTAGCCTATGGGAGCGTGGTCTTTCCGACCTCCTAATGATAAAGCGCATCTGAATTACCCCTAATTGAGGGGTCTGCTTCCGGGCCTCTCAAAGAAAGCTGCACTGAAATTGGAATCTGTCTTTTTCTAACAGTCATTTACAAGGTTATTATTGTGTAACTAGATGCCGTGTATTTATGTAGCACCCGTCAGTGAGTTGCGTTTTTCAGGTGTTGGTGGGCCTTATAACTCTACATTCGTCAGGCTTTAATAGACTGTAAGTGGAGTATACTATCTACAACCACGTGTTTTTGTGTAGAGGAACAGAATAAAGTTACTGTAAATTGACTTTCCATAGCTCCGGTAACTGTTCACCTTTAGAGCATGACCCTGGATTTATGTATATTTATCTGTTCCTGTATATATGATCAACATATATATAGGCTGACACCAATTGTGATCAGAGAGTTCGTCCAAGACTCCGATTCAATTTTGATTAAATGTTTGAACAGAATAAAGCGAAGCCATTCTCATATGCAATGTATGTACAATATAAGCGCAATTATGACATACACGTCCCGTACCGCATGTATGTACATGTACATTATATCTCACCAGTCCTTGAGAAACCAACTATGAGTCTCTAAAGGTCTGTGAAATTGCAATGATCTCAGATCGCGGTGGCGATCAGGCGATTCGTACAGAGACCAATTGTCTGGCATTGCCCGCTAAAACAATGCCCCGCCTGGTTTAACTTAATCATGGGATCCACAGCGGAAGTGCTAATGATCCTTTATCTTCCCCAGGCTGCCATTGAATCTCCTCCAGACAGACCGTCGACGCGAAGTCCTTCATCACTTATGACACAGGGCTTTGAGAGTTCCTCTCTGCGAACACCAAGACCGGTGTTGTCGCCTCTTTCGTAGGGGAAGCTCACATGATCAGATGCTAAAACATCAGAAAGTTAGCGTAACAATGATGGATAGCGAACAGGAATGTTCCAATCTGGGTAGATTTGGTTGCATTTGGTTGCTTTAGTCGTTGAGAGTCTGGTGGCATGAAGAAACAGGGAACCGCAAACAGCAGTTCGACGAGGCAATGGAGCCAGGCACACTCTCGTGTCCGACTCACAAAAGGTACCCAAACATGACTCGGGCCCACACACCGAACCTGATACTAGGTACACTATGGCAGACGCCCAGGACCAGCTTACAAGTGGAACCAAACACAGCCTCAGATTACCAACACAATAACACCCAACTAATGAGGTCCGTTACGGGAGGACTCCTATGGGAGAGGAGTCAGGGCTTTACTAAAAAAGAATTTAAATAAAATACGTCAGAGAGTCAGCTTTTACCCGGCTATGTTATCCAGATGGGAAACGCAACATCAGACCTAACAACCCTTTCCTTTCCCCCGCGAGACATATAAGAAAGATAACCTGATTGTAGCATCAGACGAAGAAACTCTGTAATCCCCAAAGTCCATTTAATGTTTATCGGCTCAATATTTAGCCTAATTTGATATCCCCTGTTAGGATATCATTAGCTCGTGTATTTGCAGTCTCCCCCCCCCCCCCTTTTACGGTGATGTCATAAGAATTGTTTTTATATTCAGTTATGAATTTTTTATTGGTTCACTATAGTTGACAATCGGTTGTTATTTTAATGATCCGATGTTTCCAATAAAGGAGCAGCCGTCAGCCACAGGGCTGGTTTTCATCGGTCGCTCTAGAAGTAGCGAATATGTTGACAGTTAACTGACAATTATGTTGACGAGAATAAAGTGTGCGAGAATAACACATGAAAGTTTGGTATAAAATAGGCTATTTATACTGTATGATTGAACGTACCTTTTATATTCATTACCCGTGTCTAGTGTCTTCATAGCTAGGCAACTTGTATAGCAATTAGGGTCAATGAACATCATCAATTGCGTGTATTACTAAATGGTGGTTTTAATCTTCATATTAAATACAAGAGAATACCAGGTAGGAATAATCATAAACTAAGTATTTGTCTCCAAATTTGCACATAAACTTCAATATTCAATCAACTTCAAAATATGTCATCAGAACATTTAAGGCAGTCATCAGAACATTAAAACCTGTTATCACTGGTATTATCCTTAAGTACTCAATAGAGTTTTCAACTCGACGCACTTGGTCTGCTTTCCTTTGTCATTAGAACAGATACTGTCAGTGTAAACACCCGAAAGCAACCGATACCTAGGACTTAAGTTGCTTTATTTAGAATAACCCTGTTATCTCTTTCACTTGACTTGGCAGGGCTTCCGGGTTTTAACTGGTGGGACATGTCTTGGTCGCTACAGTCATTAACGCACAAGAATAAGACAGATTAATTTGGTTTGGAAGGCTGCACAAGTCTGTTGAATTGACAACCCTCATCTGAGCGGCGAGCGTCCAGGATGAGCAGTTTAAGTCGGTGGAAGCCTATTGTGAGCAGTTGGCGAGCAACTCCAGTGACCCTTTAAGCCTGCTGTCTGCTGCCTCGTCTGGCCGCGTCTTCCTCGCTACTGCTCAGTGAGCAGTACAGTATTCACAAAGGCGACCCGTGCCTTCCAATTACTCTGATGTCTGTGTACCGCGACCTCATTCATCCCAACCTTAAAAGACAGAATTGACCACGTGTGTGTCCTTATTGGAGTAGCTCGGTTAGTGGATTCTGTGGGATGAGCAGCTGAAAACACTGTAGGGTGCTGACAGTTAACAGTAGGATCACTTTTAATCGGGCTCATTCTAGAATGCTTCACAGGGCAGAAAAATACTCTAACGTATCCGACAAGAAACCATCTACTTTTTTTCAGTGGCAAAAGTGACATGGCATTTAGTGGGTGTGTCGCTTCTCACATTATCCGTTTAGTTGCCATTAACAAAACGCTCCCAACACTGAAAGACAACCAGATTGGTGTAAAGAAACGAGGATCGGGATGCAAGAAAAGGAGGCAGGTAGAAAAAGGAACACGGACAGAAGAGCGGGTTTCAGTGTGTTCTCACTCTCACACTCTTCGGTTCGTGCACAGTGACATGCATCTATTGATTGGCCACAGAACCTTTCATGGGAATAGTGTTTCCCATTTGCGAGCATGGTGTTCCGGCCATTACCTCAGGGCAAGAAACGGTACTCAGGTCTCATTACATTGAAGCATGTCCTTCCTTTCCTCCACTTTGAGTAATTGCATTATATTAAGTCAATGCGGGTGACAGCAATATTAACCCTTTTGGCACAATACATCAATCCTATAGTCATCTTTGCATTTTTTCAACTCTGATTTTATTGTTCGACTGATTTACTGTATTTTTGTAATAATACTAGGGTCCCTAGTCTTTTTCATACCTTCCCACGTGCACTATTTTCTGTTTATTGTTGATCAAATCAATGAAATCAGGTCCTTTACTATCGATTGGCATTTTAGTCTAGTCTTTTATTTACACGATAGGTGACATGCGACTTACTCACTTTTCATTAGATATCCAACCTATCGCCTGTGGCAAGGCCAAGTCGTCAACTCTTTCAACAAATTAATAAACTTTATATTATGTAGGCAGATTTGATTAATGAAGCGATATTTTTTCACACTTAATCAAAGAAACATTCATTTTCATTGAGCACCAAAATATTTACAATATATTACAAACCGGCTTCTGGAAAACTGTTTTCAGTCGGACGTTAGATATTTAAATACAGAGATGGAAGGTTGAGGTAAAATGTGTGTATTACTAATTAAGGCGCGCGCGGCGCATGTAAGGGTCAAACCATGAGTATAGGCGTGCTGCGAGCTTGCGCACATGCAGGCGAGTGACCAAGGTCGGCATGGGTTACGCCTGACGCTTGACCCTTGAATCTCTTCATTTATACATCCATATAATTAATTATATGCCTCCATGACGTTATGCTATAATCATTCATCGGATACAACTTCCATACATAACCTTAAATACCGATATAGATGCACATAGTAGCGCGTTGTTGAGTCTCAATAGAGACCTGCTCTGGCTTTCAGGTAAGATGTTGAGAATGTGTAAGTCTAATAGAACATATTGGACGTTAAACTACCCAAACAAACAAAGTTGAGAATGTGCGCATCTAAGCATGTTCACTCTTCGCACCAAATATTTCTAGCCACACACACATGTACGCGTGCACGCCCTCACGCACATACGCACGCACGCACACATACACCACGTTAGACTTGCTCAAGTATTTGATTATGAACAGTTATTAAATGATTGAAGAAAATCTTAATAAAGTTCATTATAATATGAATCCTTTCCTGACTGGCCCTGTATCCCAGGGAGGTTGGGCAAGGTAGGTGGAGGGGTAGCCATAGGATGCAGGGACTAGAGCCAGTCTAACACACACATATGTGTGTGTTTTTTATACGCTGCATTATTGATTCGACATTACAGCTACCATACCCCATGCAATAAGCTTTACAATAATTAGAATAGGCTAGGACTTTCATAATTTTTATATTACTTGTTTTATGGCCGTAAGTAACTCCGGTTATCCAATTTGCTGTGTACTAGGAAAATCAAAAAGTTGTTATTCACTAGGAGCAATTATTGGTTACCTTGCAGTTGGACTCTTTTGAGCAGGTGAATCTCGATATTCTAAAATATCGTAAAAAAAGAGAATGTTTTGTGGAATTACCTTAATCGAATTATAGTTGTTCTGTGATACTACTGTAGATATTTTTCCTGGTTGAAACTTATGGAAACAGTAGCGGGGACAATGTAACTCATTTCTTTCCTAAAATGAAATTGGCAACCGAAATGTATATGCATAAAGTAGTGGTCCTTGATGTGCGATTTATTCGAAATTCGAAAAAAAAGGCTCAGTAAAATATTGAAAGATTTATACGGCTCATTCGATTATTAGTGGGTGGATGGTTGGTCATAGGTTATAGTTTTATTAACCACCGATTACAGCGTCCCCATAGGAATAGCATTGGGTGTGAGTAATTTGCAGGTAGGAAATCACTGAGGGAAATCTTAATCGCAATTTTGCATCAAACTAAAAAACTGCTGTGATGATAATAGAAACTTGAGAAATATGAAAATAATAATGATGCTGATAATATTAATTTTTAAAAAAACCACTCTTTCAAAAATACATAGCATCTCAAGGGCAATTTGGGAATGCTATTTACATTGGCGATAGTAGGCGCATCGATCAAGTTTCAAATATTTAGAAATGGAAGAGCACCAAAATTATAAGCGAGGAACGGTGGTTAATAAATACAGTATTTATATAAAATTACCTGGCCATACTGTACATGCTACAAATCGAGATGGGGATTAGGTGGGTTTTTTTACGGAACGAGGCCCCAGGCCTCGTTCCATGAATAACATCAATTCCCATCGAGTTTTGTAGCATGTACAAGCATGATGGGTCGTTATATATTTATCATGTACCCAAAATCATGGCATGTGAGCGTGAAAACCCTCACACTGCTGATGTTTTAGCTTGTGCAGTATTATTGTAAAACCGGATGAGTTTTAATCTTGGCTACCGTATGCCACGACTGGCATTTGGCGTAGTGATATCACGAGGCGGAGCCGAGTGGTGTCCGGTTATCCTACAGTTTATCCTACCCCTAATATAAAACCCCATAGGCTTAACATTGAGTTTCCGTATGCCACGCTGACTGGCATACAGAGTTGTATATGCCACTAGAGGCATACAGAATTGTTTTGATGTAATATTCCAAAATCGAGGAGACAGGGTAGGATAATATCGTAAAACCGGATGAGTTTTAATCTTGGCTCCTGTATGCCACGACTGGCGTTTGGCGTAGTGATATCACGAGGCGGAGCCGAGTGGTATCAGGAACCAAACGCCAGGAGTGGCATTCGGGAGCCAAGATTAAAACGAATCAGGTTTTGATTTTATCCTACCCCTCTCTACAATATTTTAATATCAAAATCATGAATGAAAATCATCAAAATTCTGTATGCCCCTAGTAGCATACAAACATCCGTATGCCAGTCAGCGTGGCATACGGAATCTCAATGTTAAGCCTATGGGATTTTATATTAGGGGTAGGATAAAATCAAAACCTGATTCGTTTTAATCGTGGCCACTGTATTCCACTCCTGATGTTTTGGCTCCGAACTTCACTCGGCTTAACCTCATGAAATCACTATGCCAAACTCCAGTCGTGGCATATGGTGGCCAAGATTAAAACTCATCCAGTTTTACGATAGTACTGCACAGGGTTCAGTATAAATCTATACTGCATAGGGAGCAGTAGTATATAATTATCAAATATACTGCATTTGTATATGTAGGATATTGATTTATATAGTCCATTTCATGGACATGCAAGTTGTAGGTCTCACTTTTTTTATCATTGAAACAGAAATTAGAATAAAAGAATATAGGAATACGATCGGTATCTTCAATGCAAAAAAAACCTCCTCCTTGTTGAAAGACGTCAGACCTTATAAGGAGCCTCTGTCCTGTCTGATCCATCATCCCCTTGCCCGAGCAAAATATTCCCTTGAATTCCTGTATATAGGAGAGAAATACACCACCCTCTCTAAGCCTTGGCTGTAAAGTGGCTGCGATTAGGAAATAACATCTCACAAGTAGATTTTCTTTTTCCTGTCGATGGCTCTCTATTATGGGGCTCTCTGATGGTTACGTATTTGTAGTCAGTGCTCATTCTTATACATCGTGCTAAAAGAATACATAGTATACGATACAACAACCACCATCGCAGTTTACGTAATATGAGAAAACGTGGTTACTGAGCCCGTACGGGTGGCCGTTCGAGGTCATTTGATGAAAAAATACGGCCCGACGCCGCAGGCGGGAGGGCCGTATTTTTTCATCAAATGGCCGAGAACGGCACCCGTACGGGCTCAGTCACTACGTTTCCTTATTACTATACACCTCCAACTCATTTAAAACGCCGTTTCATGACCTTCCCTGCACCGTGGTTAATGCCCCTGTTCCTGTACAAAGCTAATGACATTCACTACGGCCCGCTAGCGGTAAAAACCCGGCAACGATCGATGTGTAGCAACAGATGACGCTATAACTTCACCCCCCGTAGGAATTAAGCAATGAAATTTTAACACGAGTACGGCACATATATAACCTATAATCGTACCAAATATGATGAAGATCGGTCACTTTAAACCGAAGATATCGGCGTTTGAATATGGCGACTTCGACATCCACTGAGCACCGGGAGGTGGGAGGGTGAAAACCCGGCAACTGCCGACGTGGAGCGGACTATGAAATGTATGACACGGGACGACCTGGAACTCTGGTAGCCAACGTAATTATGACGTCGACAACGCGGAGCGGCCTAACGGGAAGCGGTCGGACTTGTTGTTATCGAGTGATTTCATATGTTTCAGCTATTTTAAAACGGTATTAGGCGAAAGCTATACGTTATTTACTTCGATATTTCACCATTGTACACTTGGAGTCGTTACGTGGATATCGGGGGATGCCTCAGAAGTTATGAATGGGAGAGAACCGCCATTTTTTTGTTTGTTTTTGACACGGACACTGGTCTCGCTTTATCGCGATATTTTACGTTAGCGGGCCGTAGTGTTTGTAGCAGCGGGCCGTATATTTTTACATGCTTAAGCCTATGGGAATTACTACGTCCTACTGCTCGGCGGGCCCGAACAGAATTTATACTATATGCCTAGCAGCGGGTAGTATTTCACAGAAGTTCGCCCATAGGTGTATAGTAATAGTATTTACTTAGCGATATGCTGCCCACTTCTTTACATAGTTAGTATGTGCGATGCAATTCCGGTCAGATATGATGCATGATATCAAATAATCTTATGACCCTAACGGTCATAGTTTGTCGTGAATTTATTTAACCCCAATCTGCAGCGAGAGATAAGTGATGGAAGGGGCTCTATCAGTCATTGACCAGTAGCGTCCTTGAAGTCATGATGAACATAATGATATACGTGGTCTGAGATCAATCGCTACGAGATGGTCAGCTGTGGTCAGCGGTGTACTAGCATCTGTCCCATGGACAGATACTGCGTGGGGGTTGAACCTAACTGTTAATTGAGATATGATTGTGATGTTTTGACACAGAATATGTAATGATAATGGATTTGATTTACCATTCAGAGTACTCCATTTCCTTCTATCCTTAATATTTGTTATACAGGATATAAGTGTTCAGATAATTTCCGAAATATTTTATTTTGCTGCTGAGGGCTGCAGCATATTGCGATAAATGTTAGACGTTTTCAAATACTTCATCTCTGGAGGTTTGTGGATCTTGCGTTGCAACTCTAAAATGTGCGCAAAGCGTTGTAACACTTTCCAATATCCTTTTTTGTCCAATTAGCTGAACTATGAAACTTTCCCCTTTCCTTCGCTGAAGATTGATTAAAACTACCTGATTGAACACATTCTGTACGAATTCATTCCGCAGAAGAGATCAGATCACTCACTGAAAGAATATCGTTGAGCTGCAGGAAATAAACATGTAGTCACCATATCTTGCATTAGTTGCGTTTACTAAGTTTGACTTCGAATGTGATATCATAAAACGTGTGGCCAAAATACCATTATCCGAGTGAGGTCAGTTGAAGTAAATTACTATCCTAATTGTTGAGGTACCTAACGAACAGCCTGCTTTATTCTATCCGTGCTTTATTCGGTGTCTAGACAGGTCGACCAGTTTGCACAATATGATCTCCACTGATATTTACTTAGCTGTATGTTTTACCTCAATTATAACGCTTTCTGCATTGGATGCCCGCCGGCATGTTGGGCTTGGCGTGGGGAGAACAGTGCTCATGAATATAGATGAGTGAAGACCTTTTTCTGTATAACCCATGGGAGATATTCGCCATTGACGTCACCCGAGAGACGTATTCAGTGTGGTAGACATCGTGGCGATGTTAAATGTTAACGTTTCTAAAGTATACAACTATTTATCTTTGTTATAGTATGATAATCTCCTGTGAGGCAGAACTATGAACTGGGGTGATTGGGCTTGAGATGCTCTACTCCTCGAACTTATGCTTGAGATATTTTCAAAGGATCCAGTGATGAACAAAAATTTATAGTCATCACAAACCGAGCAAAAATTGATACCTGCATGTAAGTAGGGTGTTTGAAAGTGAGCGCTCATGAGGATAAAATCATTATAGAGCCTGATCTTTTACAGGGATGTACAAACTATTATTTTATTACACTAAACAATCAAATTTGAAAAGAAATGATTGTGGCAGAATCATGATTCTGATGTGAAACTATTAGTTTTAGCCCAGTAGATAGCGGAGAAAAAACCTGTGGCTATATCAAAGTGTCTAGTCCTTCTGGTAAGGAGTACAACCCTTTAGTGTATTCCATGTCTCCGAATACTTGATAATAGAATTGTTATCAAGTGTTCACCCAATGTAAAGGTTTGTAATCTTGAACCTTTTTGCACAGTTTGGGAAAGTTTGTCTGAATTTTTGCAGGTTGTTATTGAATTGATGCGAATTGAAAAGAAAAGGAAATGTGATGCTTTCAGCCAAAAGCATGGGAGGTGGGAATGGGATCCTGGGAACTTTATCAGGCACAGGAAACCCGAGAAATGCAGTGTAATGTGTCGGTTGAACCTGATGCCTCGTCTCCAACTTAATCTGGATATATGGCGGTAGCAATGAGACGAAGAGGGTCTATTATGTACAGTAAATGAATTCCTTAACTTCGAATTTCAAACATACATGGCAAATGATGCACTGCTGGTAACTGGACAGAACAATACTGAAATAAGTGGCTACAGAGCAGCGGACGAGACAAACGTTGGAATAGGTCAAAGTTAACTGGATGTATGCAGTGTATCGTGAACTAAAACAGTGTGCCTTTTCCGCTAGATTTATCGATGCTTCGGCGGGAAGGACGCAACCTGTACGGATTTATACAGGTCTGTTCGAATGTAATATCATATATATATATATATATATATATATATATATATATATATATATATATATATATATATATATATATATATATATATATATATATATATATATATATATATATATATATATAGCCAAGGCTCATCTTCATTGTATACAAAACTACCTATGTGTAGTATGATTACCAAGGCTATGAAAGGGACGGTGGTAGACCGCAACGAAACATGTATGCGAACCTTACCTGGAGGAAAAAAAAAAATGTCCTAGTAGCCGTGGGACGTGGGTAATGATACCACAATACTAATAATCGGACAACTGCAGAAATTACTTTCATACTCACGTTGCGCCATGAAGTAAACCTTCGCGCTAAAAGGTAAAAAGTCTTGTAATTGGAAATCACGTTCTTTATACTTCTTAGGATTTAGTGTGTGGAAAACACCTTGATTTGTTCAACTGATTTATTCCGAGGAAATTAGATATCGATGTGCCGATAATTCTATGCTGTTTCTCCTATCAAGTCGATAACATACTAGGATGATGTCTGCTGATTTCAACTCTGTGTGGATCAAGTATATTTTCCTTTTTCAGATGTCTACTATGACGTCATGGAATAAGACACTTGTATCAGGAAAGATAAGACACTTGTATTAATGTGGCATTAACACATGGAGTATCATGGATGCAAAATTGTTCAAGTCGGAGAGAATAAATCAACTATATTTTATTTGCATAAGGAAACAATGAAACTTTCGTGTAATTTATAAATGTATGGTTAATAAAATAATAGCTAATTTATCACCTTCCGTGGTTGTACTTTTAGTGCCATAACTTTGACTTACCCTATAAATACTGCAGTCCATATGCGTCTAAACGGGCGCTTTGTAATTGGTGAGTAGTAATTAGTAGAAACCGAACGAGAGTTAGACTTGACAATATTTATGCCACGACGGGAAGGTCGCGTATTACTACACGAGGCGTAGCCGAGTGTAGTGAGGAGCAGACCTGACTAGAGTGGCATAGACATTGACAAGTCTAACTCGAGTTCGGTTTCGTATTTATCCTACCTCGTCTATGCTTTTGTATTACTAAAAGATAAATATTGAGTCAATGACCAACAGAACTTTTTTTCATAGTAGCTGACATCCTGCTCTCTGATTGGTCAATATTGTTATTACTCTAGTGGCATAAAAAACACTTTATGTCACGGCCTGCCACATAAAATTTCCCTATGTTAAGTCTATGGCGGTTTTTTATTAGGGGTAGGATAATGTGTGTTGACGGTGTGTCATCTGATATATTTTCATGTGCGTTAAATATATTACAATGACCAAATCGTTAAAGTATCGTCTGGCAAGCTGATGTATGGCAGTAATCATGCTGCAAAGCTATTGATCTGTAATCTCATAACTCTTGTGTGATTCGTGATGTGATTGGCCACATACAGACGACGTATATGTGACTTCTATGGATAATATGTAGTCACATGATCTGATAACGATGGAGGGACTGTTGACAAGAAAGCTCGGCGAGTTGTTTTGTCACGCAGTGATCTAGATATAATATGACAGACATATGCTAAGAATGCTTTTGTAGCGAACTTCAAATAATGGTTGCAGGCCTTGAATCCTAATAGTGTACTACACCCGTCTTTCCCTGGCCCGGTGGTTCCTCTGTGTCCCTATTCCCCCCTGATGCACCTCGAGGTATCATATCAAAGCTATCGGAGGTCACGCAGAAAAGACATAATGCTTTTGGTACATGCGATATGCTTCACCCTTCGTCCTTCTCACTGGCATTTCCTGCTTTCCTATTACCCCATTTATAGAAATTATCTTCGTGTGATATTACTATGTAGTTGAACGCAGTCGTTTATAAAAAAGGAGAAAAACATAAGGGACTCAGTTACTCTTGATGGATTTGAGAGAAAAAACTGATTCCAGACATATTTCCCTTTGAACAAGAAAGTACACGCGAGTACGTACGGTAATGGTTGATGGGGAGATTCCTTCTGCAGAAAAAAGCATAGGAATGTAGACTTGAATTGTCGGTTGAAATTGCTATGAATCAGCACGTACTAGGAATACCTATATGTCCGTGGTATATCGGCCACGGTAGCTCTCACATATATACCCTTTAGCCTCCTACATTTCTCTTTATTTCTCCAAAACGAGCGTCATTCACACTGATATATACTTCCATATTGCCGCTGTGAACCCACACCCCTCCTTCATCTCGTCAGCACGCCGTGTGAATGCCCACCTCGCCTCGTGACAACTCGTCGCCGCTCCCTCGTGGCACATTAGGCGCGCCGATTAGAGGACTGACGGCTGCGCCGCCTGTTTTTGTAACCCCTGCATTGAGCGTCGTCTCGGCAGGCTGTTAGAGCTGTATGGGGAGATGAGGGCAGGCGAGCCGCTCGTGGCGGGGCCCGCGGGAACTGCATGCAGGTAGACGTGGCCGCCACTCGCCATTGAGCTCAGGGAAGCAGCAGTGATCCACACAAGTGAGGGGCTTCTGTGCCCGCCCCTCCATCGGGGGCTGTTAGTGCGGGTGTCAATTAATGCCTTGTTATAAGACTGTCATTCATAACGACCATTTCCGCTGAAGCCTTTTGAGATCGGAGATCAAAGGGTGTGTTCTATGGCTGAAAGCTGGAGACCGGTGCCGGGTGTGACTTTGGCATATGCTGAGAAAGTGGGTCGGTACAAAGTGTGACGCTGGTATATATTGAAAATGGGAGTTCATTATCAATTGAGATATTTATGGATGCTGAAAACGGTGGACTGGTACCAATCGTAGCGTTTGTGTGTGTTGGGAAGAAGTGCTGGTTCCAAGTATGGCATTGGCGGATAATGAGAATGGGGAGAAGGGGACTGATAACGTGTGTGATATTGGAGGGCGTTTGGAACAGAGGGCTGATACTAGTTTTGACGTAGATGTATGTTGGAATGAGGGAGCTGGGATCAAGTGTCATGTTGGTGGATGTTGAGAAGCGGGTGGCTGTACTACTTGTAACATTGGTGGATATTCATTGTGGTTGCTTGGAATGGAGGCTGAAACCGAGTGGGAAGTTGATGTCTGCTGGGAACGAGGTCCTCTTACCAAGAGAAAACATAATTACTGAGCCTGTAGGGATCGTTCGAGGTCTTCATAAATACGACCCGACCCCACAGGCGAAGGGCCGTGGTTTTTTTAGCCAAAAGTCCAAGGATGACCTCCCTAAACGGACTATGTTATTATGTTTTCTTATTACTATATACTTCCTAATCATTTGAAAATGCAATTTTATTAACTTTCCTCCTCTGTGATTCACACTTCGTTTGCTGTACAAGTCATTCACTACGGCCCTCGCAATATTGTTTATACTATGCCCGTAGCAGCGGGCAGTATTTCATAAAACGGGAGTTATCATGCATGTATTCCCCTCGGAGGTCACCATAAAGGTCACTTGGACAGACTGAAATGACACCACTATTTATCGAAACAGTCCATTATTCCTTTCCCCCGTGAAGGGCAACTTTGCGACTGTGTGGTACTGCGTCGAGTGATTTGCCGTTATTGATATGCGATTAAAGCAACAGAAGCAGCAGCACCGGTCGGAGACTATTTTCTTTTGCCATTGTATAGAATACAAGTGATGGGATCATAGGGGATATTGAGGGGTCATTGCCTCTGCCTCAGCAATACCAACAGACTCCTTGTAAATTCCCCCAATTGGACGACCTAATTCCTTGTTTGTGTATGCTACAAACCACATTCGTTGGGCAAAGTATATAATCTTGGTAGATTCACTTGTAAAATAATTGTCATTAGTATTGCCGTACCTATCTATTATTTATCTATAATTGCATCACTCAAAACTGAATCTCGATTCTTTGTTCTAGTATGACTGAATCATTTAACTCGTACTTTCGTTGAAGGTCACTATGGCTTCAGAAGCATGTTCATTTCAATTTTATAGAAATTAATACAAGGCTACCTGTCTTTTTTTTGGGTGGACCAAAGGATCATTTTGGGGGATACGTAATCTAAGAAAGGTTTATTACTTTTAGGATCCTTTTAACCTAAGCATAAGCTTTGTAATTATGCTAATGTTATGTAAGCTATCAGATCATTTTGTTAGTCGTGACATTCTAGGCACAAACTAGTTTAGTACGGACAATTATTTACTAACTAACTGTTATGCAATACTGTTGAAACGCGAGATGGAGATAATAGTTGTAAATTATATTATGAAAGAGAGAGCGTCAGAGGATTACAGCTCCTGTCACGATATCAGCTCCTGTCTCACAGTGATCTGGATTCCACTGCTACTTTTAAGGCGAAAAGCCTCAGCACGACAAAGGGGACTGACATTGATTGTAATACTTTGCGAGGTTTCGGTTCTGCAACACTTCTGCTTACTAGTATTTTAGAGGAAATAGGAATTTTAAAAACCCAATAAATATCCAATAGCAATGGGCTGTCTGAGATTATTCAGAGGCAGAAATGCACACACTACATATATATGTATATGTGTGTGTACGTATCATAGACAGGAGTCTATATTGGAATTCTTTAACTGCAGACACCATAACGGAACCACGCTGTCTGTTGTACTGCACCTTGTTCTGCACTGCAATCAGTGCCGCATTCAACGCATGACCCCAGCCCTCACCAGGTGCCTTAGTCGGCCTGTCGTCAGACGGCGCCCGTGTCAGGTGGCGTTTAATGGCGGCCGACAGCACGAGCCGCCCACGAGGCGCCTACCTGAGCAGCTCCTGTACTTCCAGATCGGCAGACCCTATGGTGCTGAACCAGCAAGACCTTTCTCTTAGGATGTGCTTGATGTATCTATGTTCTATCAAAGCAACGATGACTATCGGCGGAACTAAAATCTAATTTTATGATTTGAGATCTCGAAATGTACCTGAAAATGATTTTTAATGTTTGAATTAGAGATATTGAGAAAAGCACTATGTAGTCAACCGTCTAATGAGCACTGTAAGGAGAGTGATCCTGTCGTTCCGTCGACTCAGAATAAAATGCTATTATACCTAAGAAATCCATAGGTCTGGTGCTTGAGTACACTTCTTCTTTGGCTCTTTGTGTATGTGATGAATTAAATGCGATTTGTCCTTTTTACTATATCTAGAGAACTACCTATTTTTGCTAAAATGATGGCACCGCATTAATGCAGGTTATCGATTGTCCATGTACACTTAACACTGTTCATGTAAACATCAAGCAAATAACTCTTTATATAGACCTCAAGGAAAGTCGCATCTAGTCCCCTACACAGAACCCCGACAGCTTCGAGGCTGGCAGGTCCAACAATAGACAGCAATTATTATGTCAAACGTTAGGTCTAGAGTGGCAGTTCAATATGGCACTATGTAGAACTGTAAAACGAGGGTCCGGTCGACGACGGCGGGAGGGAGGGGTGCGGCGGGCTCTCTTAGTCTCTAGCTTCTGAAGTGACGTCTGAATGAGGTATAGTTCCCCCAAGGCTAGGGGGAATATTTCATATAGATTCTGGCGTGTTGATTAAACATGGCGCTTTCAGATGGCAACTATGGAAATTCCCGGCGGCGGTGGGCAAAGGGAGGGGTTGAGATGAGCTATCAATACACACTGTAATCGCCAAGTACCTGCTAGATTCAGATTACTGACTGCCAACTCCGCTGTTTAAGGTGCTGAGAGTGGGTTTTGGGAGTTGGGGAGGAGGGGTTAGACGGACGAAGGGTAACGGGTGAGAACACAGGAGCCACGGGGCAAAGCAAGGCAGGCCTTAAAGCTGGGACGACTGCACCAAAGCGACTGGCCGTCAGAACGAGGCTGACTCAGAAGGTGTATCACGTGTTTGTATTAAAGTTCTGTCCTGATCGATGGCCGTCTTTTGTCGTCTGCTGTAGCCAAGATTTATGACCGACGAACCGTATGGAAAAAGCTGTACACAGAGGTACCCAGCTGCCTTCTCCCGTCTGACAGCAAACCATAAAGGACCTGTGTCTCATATAGAGATGTCCTAGGGGCATCGTGTCAGCCCCCTAGCGTGAAGCCCATGAAGTAACTTTTTGGACTGGTCTTGTCGGCATCCACCAGCTTCATGACAATAGAATGGCACGGAGTAGGTGGTCATTGTGTGGGGTTTGAAGCTGCCTTTGGATTTCCTCATGATAAACTGTGTCAGTGCATGTAGGGCCAGGTTTATCATGTTGTGGATATGATGATGAATTTCATGATTGTGTAGATCGACTCTCGTATTTTTGTTGTTATCCCATGAGGGTCACTATGGCTCATCTGCCGATGACAGCGGTATGTGTTTGATAAAGTCGGCTTTTAGTTTAACGAGCACTGAGCAGAATACTATTTCGTCACAGAACACCAGTTGAACATAGAATACGTGTGCTAGACTGAATACAGTGGATCGCACTGGAGTCTTTGTCGCGGCTGTCAATCGGTGATTTATAGGATGTGTTATCTCCTATGATAGTGCCACATAGCTATGCGCAATATATAGGCCCTATGTTAACAAGCACTACTAGCAGCGTACTATGATATAGTTTCATTACCACTCTAAAAGCACAAACGATCTCTTTCAAGTAAAGTGTTCATTAAATCTAAGCTGTCCGTTGCTCCCGTTGGCTTTATTCTAAGCCAAATACAAATCGTTGGACTGGGAACTTAAATCCGCTCCCATTTCGGGTGTTTTTCGGAAGCTGCATTTCGGAGAGCCGATTCAGAGAGTGGTGAATGTGATCAAGTAGATCGAATTGCCGAGTTGGTTTGTAAAGGCGGCTATGTTTTTGGTCTTGAGAAAGGCATCACTTCCACTCTGCTTTTCTGTGCTGTCTCTCAACCATTGCTTTCCCGAGGACATTCAACTTGCTCTGCAATAATAGTTTGCAAAACAATGTCTAACAGCCATAGTATAATACTGTCGATGGCGGAAGGTGATAATGTGAGGGTTGTCTACAAATGCCAATCCTCTAAGCAGACCTTTTTTACAGTGCTCTTAGCAGAGTGGTTTGTTCGCCCTGATTTAGTGGAACGAATGAATTCCAGTAGGGAAATGATGTATGCAGTTAAAGATGACGACAATTTGTGTTGTTACAGAGTGAATGTACGTTACATCAGATCAGGACATTTATTCATAGTATAAAGCGCAGGGCATTGGTAAAAGGTCATATGCTGGAAACAGCGCCATTGACAAAATAAAACCCGAACAATACACATCTATCACACATCTAAGTAGCTAATGCAGCGTTTATATCATTACAAGACTTGAACAGATTGTTCCTATGAATCTGGAGTTTTTATTGTTTTGTGTCATTTCCAGAATTTTCTTTTTTATATATAAATAAAATGATCAAAACAAATTGCAACTTCTGCAAATGTTCTTAAACATTTTGGTAGCTTAGTAGCTAGCATCTTCCATACCCAATTTCTGAAATAGACAGTAATAGAAAAGTTATGTTAAGCATCCTGCGAATAGAGTAGTAAGCCTCACGTATACGAGTTTGACTCTGCCTGATGCTATATAAGAAACCTATAAAAGTTTAGGGTCAGAGCTCGCATCCCATCGAGTTTGAATCGCGTAGTAATTAACAAGGCGAAACCACGGGAATTATGTAGTGTTACAAACGAGATGGGTTCTGACTGTAAACTTAAATAGGTTTTTGAATTTATCTCACCCTTCACATTGACTGATGAGTTATCCTTTGTTGCACTACGCGCTCATCCGAGATTATGTTACGTTTCTTAAAAGAGATGTTTAGTAACATATAAGATGCACAATAGTGGAGTGTTGGCAGGATGAAGTTCATGGAACGGTCACCTGTATAAGGAAATTAATGGTCACATGACTTGCTGATGTAAGCAGCTGGGGAGTACACCTCCGCTGCGGCTGCAGAGAAGCAGCACTTTGGTAGGAGGAGTAAGATCTGGAAGAGCTGAACAAACCTGCTCCCGATAGAGTAAGGTTTGCTTACAGACCCACGTGTGAGTAACTTGCTCTCAGTGGAGAGTACACAGGGTGGATAATAGGACTAGCGAGAACTAAGCACAGAACACCTGCACCGTGAACTTGAACACCTTGGACTATTAGGAATTTATGAGTGAACAATGGAAAGTACAAACTGTTGAACGATTATCGTGGGAATCAATATTGGACATTTATGGACGCTTAATTCTATAAGTTGTGACTACAGTTTGTATCCTCGCTTTGGATGTATCTTATACAATATATTGAATTATTGTACCACATGATAATGTAAACCACGGATTGCTCTCAGGAGATTAAAATGATAAACTTTATTTACATTGTTCATCCTTTCTCCTCTAAGGTCACGGGGATGTGAGGTCACCATGTCCCTGTGGCCATGCCAGCGAAGTAGCTCTACCAAATACCTTTATTAGTGAGGAACACCATCTAGAATCATGCTAAGTATCGAACCAACGTAAGAGTAATTAAGAGACAATATAAAGCCCCCACTATGGTGCATTGTGACATAATCCCCCATTGAGTATTTTTTTCTAAATACTCCATGGGTGTTGGATACGAGTTCCCTATGTTAATCTTATGGGGGAAAATACCAGGGATGAGATAAATCTTTATATGTAACTACGGAATCCACACTGTTAATAGACAGCCACATTCGCCTCCATATGAGGGTGGTTGTGGCCCCTAAGATTCGAGGTCAACTCTAGACCGTAGAACTGTCCCAAGGCGCTATAAATATCATGTAAGGAGGTCAGGGTCAAGGTCGGGGTTTGCTGCGAATGCAGTCATTGGCTACTCGGTCTACTCTATTCCTTATATGGACTTAGTGTAATGGGACAACTCCATGCTGATATACAATACCATGGGAACGTACGAGTAGTATATTGAAGTGTCACTTTGTGTAAGGCGCATGGTAGGCCTTTCTTACCCGCTCTTCTCAGGTTGATGCTGTAATGAAACGTGATAGGGATCATATAGGTCAGAGGGAGGAAGGTGACTGATAGCACGGACCTCATTCTATATCTTGTATTTCTTTTCATAGATTGGTCGCATAGTGATATTATTACCCTAAATATTACCAAGGCGTAAGACAAGCCAATTTGAGCAACCAACTAAAAGTGTTGTGTATGAGAAAAATGCACCACATGGGAATACTATGTAGTGTTTGATTGCCTGATTTATCTATATTTACACAATGTTAGTGTGGATAGATAGGGTCGGCGGCTGCTGGGTGAGGTGGCATTTATCATCCATCGTATACAAAGTCCCCGTTGAAAATTATATGGGGACTCATTACCCATAGTTTGAAACCAGATACCACAACAATGGTATACGGATTCAAATCCATGATTCACTCTCTATTCCTATTTTATTGGTCATAATTCAACAGCGTGGTTGGTTTTAGATTATGGCCATTACAATCTCTCGGCCTCTTTAAACAAACTTCGTATTCACGTATGTATATAATTACAAGCGGAAACGAAAGAATGATATACTGCCTCAAAGCCATTGTATACGAGAAAATAGTCCCTTTGTGCTTTAGATCAAAGGAACTGTGCCTGTTGATATACTATTTAACATGGCAATTCCTGGGGTTAATTTACTCGGGTTGATGGATAATAAAAACAACAAATAATAGTTTTGTGGACTGTCGGCTCTGTAATCCACTTGAGGTTGACGTCGTATTTAACTCACTGATGCCCGCGCATTATTACGCGTTAACCCTCGTGGTTTGTCAACGCCTGTCCACAAAAGCATCGATTATTGTCTAGGTATACGGGGTGAGCTGCTGCGGACACTCATTAGAGGGCGTTCTGACCAACTTAGCCTGATTATAACGCACCCCATCTGCGCATGGCTCATTGACTCTGGCCGCCGGTTCCCAACACACTGGTCTCCACCCCTGCATTAGCACCAGGCTCGGCCCTTACTAGCGTCTTGCCGCCACTCGGGTTCCAGCACCAATTTACGTCTCGACGCATAGGGAGACGGGGTGGTGATACAGATGTCCCCTCGCACAATAATCTACCAGCTATGGCCTACAACTATCCATTGATACGATCCCCTCATATGACCCAGTATGATTTTATTTAAATACGGTGATAACGTAGCAATGAACACAAACGATATCGCATGCATTATTCATCTAGAACAGCCTTAGTACGGTCGTACATCATAAAAGACGGGATAAGGCTTGTCCCTTTTTTACGGAACGGGGCTGTGAGGTTGAGTTCTGTGAATAGCACAAACGTCATCTAGTCTTGTATGATGTGTAAATCGGCGGAGAAACATGTCGAAGTGAACGTCCACACACCACCGATGTCTCAATGTGCTCGGTATTATCGTAAAACCGGATGAGTTTTAATCTTGGCTCCCGTATGTCACGACTGGAGTTTGGCGCAGTGATATCACGAGGCGGAGCCGAGTGGTATCCGGAACCAAACTCCAGGAGTGGTATACGGGAGCCAAGATTAAAGCGAATCAGGTTTTGATTTTATCCTACCCCTCTCTACAATATTTTAATATCAAAATCATGAATGAAAATCATCAAAATTCTGTATGCCCCTAGTAGCATACAAACGTCCGTATGCCAGTCAGCGTGGCATACGGAATCTCAATGTTAAGCCTATGGGATTTTATATTAGGGGTAGGATAAAGCAGGGTTCAGCATCCTGCGCCATACACAGTATATACGGTAAATGGAACGGCGGTACGGAACTGTTAAAAATACATTATATGGCACTGATTAGGCTCTTCGTTACGAATTCAGTTGTTTTTGGGTTTGTTAACAATGGAGCCAGTTGAAATTGTAATGTACATACACCTGGAGAGTGGAACATTTTAATTGCCTTAGTATTATGTATGCATGTTACTTTGATCGTTTTACTTTTATTTTCAGGTAAGTGACGTTTATACATCTAGATCTGAACTACATCTAGGCTGATCGAGGTGAGTCCAATTGTATATTACCATATTCTCAAGTGATATATTTTTAATGAAAGCGTCTCTATGCCACTATCAAATGTCACACCGACATCAATATCGGTATTTCGATGCAATGAGTTCCTTTGCCCTGTTGCCCATGGTGATGACATAGAGGGGGACATAGTCGAGGTACATCAGAGCATCGTGCACTGATGAATATTGGTTGATGAAAGATTGAAAAAAAAGAATTCTGAAAGTTTTGCTGTATTAATTCTTTATGGCTCACTCTAGATGATGCTCTAGAAAAAACAGCAGAATAAGATGGTATCCTGATTTATGATAAATGAAAATCTGTTGTAAGATGTAGAATGTCATTGAATCGTGTTGTGCGTGTGGTACAATGTAATTACCACTTTCAATACGACCCCCTAGCTAGAGGCTCGCATACCAAACCCGACGAGTAGAATGCAATATACCCCCAGGGGAAGAAGTTATGGCAATATTTCCGGACGGTATTCAGAATATGCATTTGAAATGCATTACCAGAATTACATTACATAACACTAACACTGAATAATGCTGCCTGTAGTGTTTTTCAATAATTGTAAACCAATAATGAAAATCTATGAATGATGCCACTTAAAAATAGGGTTTACAGTAATGGCACCAAAAGATACATAGAGGCATTCTTCGTTCCCTGAGTGAGAGCGTCTCATTGCATTCATCGTCCCTGCCTGGGAGTGCCGCAAGGCATCACTCGGACTGATAAGGGTCACATATTGATAATATAGCATCATTATATTCCAAAGATTGTTAGGCCTTACATTTAGGGTTAGTATACGTTTACCAGTCTGAATCCAATAGGCCATGAATATGCTCCTTTCCTCATAAAAGGAAATTAATCTAGATCTGGTAAGAGATGAAAAATTATATATTACAATCGATATCATTCCGTGACGGCTCAGATTTGGGATGCCGTTGTTTCATTCAAAGAACTAGATTGATGAGGAATCCCAGTTTCAAACGGTAATAATTTTTGACGGATCATTCATCCTGAAGATTGGCTGCGGTATCGTTCTAGCACACCATGAAATGAATGGAGATGGTCTGATTTATTCAATGGGGAAGCAGGCGGAGATTCAATATTTTGATCGTAATTCTTGATTGATCATGCAATATGAATTATACCAGGAAATGAACAAGGGAAGACGTAATTTCATACATTAAACTTTAGTCTGTGAAGGTAAACTACCCCGGAGAAAAGTACACGTAGCTCCCATCGATCTAGCTTAAGCTTGCCGCCGTTCCGTTGGGAAATAGTATGGAAATCGACCAGGCGTCTCAGCTAACAGCACCTTAAAGAAAGATACTTTCTCGAATGAAATGTCTATCTCCAATATAAACCCAGGTGCACATTTTACTATCGTTTTCAGCCTGCTTAGGGTGTGAGGGAGATTAGGAGGAAAAAGAAAATTACTTCGAGTAAGATGACCCTTTAACTAAGGGCCAGTGTAAAGGTGAGCGGAGATCATATCAAAATAATCGCCAAAAAGTAGAGGTGTATACAACATGTATATCTAATGTCTGCCTTCTCAAAGTAACAGTTAAGAGAGGTTTTTAAAAAGCGAAGTGTGCTTCTCGTTATAATTTCAATGAAGGCAGGTGTAGTATTACTTTACTTATCTCAGTATATCGCCCATCATGGAATGGTGTAAGCACCTGTTATGAGATGCTCAATGAAATCATTAACAATGAGTCATATTTAGATTTCGAAACCTGGATTATGGGCTATATGAATATTGACTGTAAAGCCTATAGATGGAAGAAGTATAAGGTGTTGAGAAACTCAAACTCCAAAAATATTTTAAAAACACGTGAAACATTAATTTTCCATGTGGGCAAATCACCTATTGATCACATTTATATGAACTGCAAATTTATCGAGCAAAGTGGACTAATAATGATGTTGCAATATTTTGATTAAGAACAAACAACAAACAAAGGCGAAAATATGAAAGACTAAAAGTAAATTTTCTTTACATAAGGAAATTAACTAATAATATAATCCAAAGCTTGCAGATAATTTTCAACCTATTGTAGATGGAGATCATCTATATTATTGGATATCAAATTATTCAATAACTGAAATTAATAGGCTTAGTACAATAAAAAAAATGCAAGATCAAAAGGAAAGACAATAAGGAGTTGCCAGGTAAAATTTTAAAATATATAGCACTGGGAAGTAAACTACTAAAGGAATTATATGCAAGAGTAAAATATGACCATATTTATAGATATAAAAACTACAGCATATTAGGCTCTTGAGAAGCAGAATACGTGTTTAATTCCGGAAATTCATTTCTTCAAAGATTCCGAAGAATCTGAATAATAATGTAAAAACCCAATAAGATTCTGGAGGTGTATAAAAGAAAGTGAACGAGATCAATTTTCCGCATACTTTCCGATATTGGTCGGAAAGTAGCTATTAGAAGAAAAAACAGTGAATATGGAAATATATTTGTTGATACAACCTTTGAACTAAATAACTCAGATGATATTGTTGATTGAAATGTAGAAGATTATTCGTGAACATTAATGAGGTACAGAAAATAATTCATAAACTTGATAATGATAAATCATCAGGCTCTGAGCAAATCAATATTGGACTTCTAAGGAGTTTTATTTTTAAATGTTTTGATAAAATTGTTAATCAATAAAGTGATACAAAACAAAACAAAATCCTGAACGTTTAACTACAGGACTTATTACGCCAAAACCCAAGAAGAGTGGCCTCACTATATACCAACATTGGCGATCAATGACTTAATTGCCTGCAATGGTAAAAATAATTGAAAATGTCCTACATATGCGTACTTTAGTTCATTTACCAAAAAAGAACTGAGTACAAAACAATTTGGTTTTCTCCAAGAAGTCGCAATTCGCAGGCTATTTTCTCTAGTTAATGATATACTGATTAATATTGATAACAAATGAACTACTATTTTAAGCTTTCTAGACCTGCGAAAAGCTTTTGATTGGGTGAAGCATGATATATTTTTATGTTTGCTAAACATAATTGGTCTCTGTAAAGATTTGATACAATTGTAAATTTCATACCTGAGTCATAGGAAACAGCGTACAAAGGTAAATTGAAAATTCATATATGAAACGAAAATGGTGTGGTTGTACCGCAGGGATCTGTGCGTAGGTCCTCTTCAAACTACAGTAATTATATTCTGTCTTTGAAGGAAGAAGTCTTTGTTAGTACACAGACGGTTCGCTTTAATGTATTAGCAGCTACTCTTTGGCCCCTTACATATGTTAACAAAGGGACTCGCTCAATGAGTTCTGCAATTACACTGTGTAACCCATCTGTTTGGATAAAAGAAAAATGGGGAAGTTGGTAAAACCTAATATCTTTACCATTATTATTCATTTGGGAACATGTTCACATATAGAGTATTTTCCTTTAGATGAACTAAACATCAAAGTCGAAACACAATAAGCAGGTATTTCTGTAGCTTTAAAGCCTTGTTGGCATTTCCGATGGAACTCGTAGAGGGCCTTCTGTAACTGAACTGCATATTTTAAAACAAAATAAAAGCCTGTTATTCCGGTTCAAAGAGGATGTCTAACCAACCTCCCCACTCTCGCTGTAGTTATGATTGAATATAATCAATTACCTTTATCAATAAATAATTGTTTTGGATGGAATTATTGGATTCTTTATCCTGCATGTTGATTAAGACTCTTGAGTACTCTTCTGAATTGAAACCAGATTCCGACCTTCGATAACAAGGAGGGACTACCCTATTTCCTCTAGTATCTTCTTCCCTTAGGTTTCTTGACGTTGTCAGGTTCACTCATCAGTGACATAAGCATTTTCCGGGTCTGTCACGTTATAGGGTCCCTCAAACTGGTATTAACTATCACCTTTTATCGCCTCAATAGTGACAGCTTTCGCAGTATCTAATACCTGATACATGCGCAATTTGTGCAACAATCAAAGCACTTTATTCACAGATCGTTGCATCGGCATTCACGATTACGGGACAAAATATACTATACTATTGGAATGCTGCCTTGAGAATTGCAGTAGGGATTGCAGGATTTGGATATTCTTCGGTTTCATGGCTCGGGCGTATAAGGCGATTGCAGGAAACGGTCGTGTCTGACGTAGGCAATCTGTCGCAGAGGATAACCTCTTTTTACCGGCATCACACTAAAGGTGGCAGCCCGTGCGTGCGAGCCGGGCCGGTCACGGACACCCAACCCGTTGTCGGCGGCCCAGAGGTCCCGTGTCATTATTTGAGAATTTGCTCAGTTCATGGGCGTCAAGTGGCCTCGCGTCGCGCGGGTGTGAGCAGCATAGAGAGCAGCTTGTCGGGAGGCCGCCCCCGCCTATTTATCGGGGTGCAAGTGTTGCCCCTCCCGCCTCACACCAACACCCTGACTGCCCCATCGGTTCTCCCCCGCTACCCTGTCTGACCGGACTCTGCGACGCTCCGCCGACGCCCTGATTGAACACCGGCCGCCGTCTCGGCCGGCAGGAGGGGCTGATAGCGGCGCCCCCTACGCGGGGTATGCCTCCAACACTCTAACCCCCTGGAGGATTGCTACAACCCTGGGTGGCCGCGGGGTGCGCTTGGTGTGGGGTTACCGGCCACTTTGGGAAGCCACCCGGGTATCGGCAGTGGCTTCCGCGATGGCTTCCTGACTGGACGGTGGTGGTGATTTACTGATTCCTCTGATACTTGATCCGCCATCGCCTATCGCTCAGCCCGGGCAGCGCCGCCTTGCTCCGCAGGGGCTCTCAGCGAATTACTCTTACATGCTCGTGAATGGTTCCTGCTACATACATACCATCGATCGTCGCATAGGCAGCATTAACGAGGCCGCTATAATCTGAAAGTGTCGGTTTTAGCATCAATTTAAGAGAATCTCCCGGCTAGAGTTTTACAATCGGATAATACATTAATGCGTCCCCCGGGTTCCCGTCACAAAAGGGCTTGTAGATATCAGATCTTTCTCATATTATAACTCTTAACTGAAGGTAGATTGTGTTATCATATTTCTATTTTGTTGTAAGGATGACTACCTTTCATCTTTATTCATACTAATCAAGACTAAAAGAAACCTAGAATAATCCATTTCAGATATCATGTTTTTTCAAGTTATAATGCTGCTATATTTTTTACAAGTAGCTGCATTGTAGATGTTTACAAATCCCAGCAAATACACATCCTTGTTTTCGGCCGGAAGAAAAATTAACGTATCTAGACTACGTCTGGATTTCAAGTCTGACGTAGGCTTAGACCTGCAAGACACGGTTCAAAGCTATTTAAGGACGAGACCTTTCCGAAGTAAGTCATTAGACTGAAGGCAATTGTTTTTCTCGTTGTCGTCCTCGATTGTCGACGCCCGTCCACTTCGTTCAGAAAACTTCGTATTCAACCGACGCCCAGCTCCTCCTTCTCACAGCCCTGCGGTCGTCCATGTTAAAACTACCCCATGCATCCATCCATCAACCCCTCCACTTTCATACTCAGCCCAGCTCTAATTCCCCTGTGATTTTACGGGAAGTTAGCCACCCCCAGTGAGCTCCGGGGACAAATTCTTTTGGGAAAGTTGGGAAAGATTTGTTGTGGGAAATAGCACCACTTCCAGTGGAAGGATATAGACCCGGGCAGGTTTGCTCTAAGAGAGACGGATGGCTAGGTGGCGCAACACCTCCCCGTTGCTGGTGCCACCTGCACTTTGGTGGCCAATCAGGCAGTGTTCAGTCGGCGACGTGTGGTGTCTCACCGTGGAGGGGAGTAATCAGTCCTACCGCTGACCCACCAACCCGTACCCCGACCCAACACCGACCCCGCACCATGTAGGGTGGATGAGGACGATAGGCAACTTGTGCTGGCTTCACGTATGGCACGGTGATGCTTAAGTATGGGGTTGGAACCTAACTTAGTTAGCGTGATCCCCGGGTCTAGTCGGCCAAGGTCCGACTTTATTATCACCTGATGAGGTCCCAAGGTAGCTTGCTAATATTGTCACAAACCAATTACTTTAGGTCCACCCGTGTTTTGAACTGTTTATATGTGTATGATACTGCATATCAGGGTAAACCAGGTGTGAGGGAAATCTACTAAATACAACCGATATGCTAATTCCTATACACCTACAGATATACACTCCATAGTTACATACCGCTGATAAGGGTGTAGTAGTTACAGTTGTCATACCAAGGCTGTCATTTCCATACCTTGTCTGGCGTTTTCACGTGACTCCGCCTAGACCAATCAGATCGAAAATTAGATACTTGTAGAAACTTGCGAGTGAAAGTTACTCGATAAGGATCGGAGGTCTACAAGTTGCCATTTTGATGGATATGTCAAGGTATATAAGAAGAAACATGTTACGGGTTGGAGAGTCCCGAAGCTACTCCATTAGGATGTTTGCAATTATTTACAGTGGCCTTAGCTGATGTAGATAGCTTTAAGCATCCCATCACAGTAATCATCGAATCCATTGACCCGGAACTATCATGGTGTAAACGTGTTGAATATGCATAGTTGGGCATAGTTAAGGAAACCTAATTTGTCGGTAGGTATTTTCTCCCGCTAATTACATGAAAATGAGATCTCAGTCACTTTAATTTACGCTACCTAGCTGAGTGATTAAATGAAAACTTGCACCTACAAACCCTTATTTACCTTAGATAAACGCCTCCTCCACGAAGAGAAAAATGAGATAAAGGTTTCTTTTTTGTTCATAGTCGACCTTTAGTGATGCGATTGTTAAACTCCTTCTGAAATGGAAGAATGTCTAAAGTCACTTCCTTTATCTTTGAAGCCAGCCAAAAGAAAGTCGAACTCTTTGTCTAAGATGTTCATTGGATCTTTGGCGTCCTACAAGCTGTATATTGAACACTGAGCTCACCTCTAGTAGGGAGACACTCCATCAAGGCGACAGGTCACGTGATAAGAGTGCCGCAATAAGATAAGCCGCTACTTAAGGTCATTGAAAGTCCATACGTGCAAGAAGATCTATAGGCAGAGTGCTGTATACACGACAGTGAAAATGTATTATAAAACGCCCTCACGTTCTCCAAGGAAATGTCTATATTGTACGTAATTCTACGCCATAGGAGTCTTCCGGATCATATCAGTTGATGGGAACTATGATGGGCGTTTTAAACATGGAATCATCCATTATTCCTCATTTGAACCTCGTTCCTATTACGATACAGGCTTAAACTAACAAAAAAACATAAAAGAGTAGATTGAAGTGATAAAAACAGGGAATTGCATGGCTTGTGAACAACCTTGGGGATTCAAGTTTTTTGTCCGAATGCTGTGAGCAGCAAAGGAGTTCTGGATCAGATGAGCAGCTCAGATGGCGGCAAAGGGAGCAGGTAATGTTCAGAGATCGGATCGAGCAGTAGACAGAGACAGAGGGACTCCACTGTAGGATCTCAGGAATCAATGGAAGAAATAGTTCCTGTTGTGTCGACGAATAGGATCCTAAAGAGGAAAATCCTTTTTCCTAGACAAGTAATATTACTTAATTTACATCATCAGATGATATGGAGAATTGATCAACTACAATGTAATATATCATTTAAGTTAACCTTTCAGATAGATTTCTTTTGTTTGATATCATATCTAATTAAAAAGACAAAAGCCACTTCCTGTACAATAGATATTTTACATCGGGTTCTATGTCTAACCTCATACCAATATACTTATACTCATATATCAAATAACATCACAAAATAGTTTGCTTTTATAAGAGTAAAGTTAGTTCTGAATAATTTTGATGGTGTGTAGATTAAACCAAATCCCCTGCTATCTTATGTAATTAGGCATTCCTATTGGATCACGTGGTCCATTCGCAGGCGTTAATTGGTCCTTTGGAAATATTGTATGACCCTCCTGAGGACATGACCCAGAAGTAAACAGGCTCTCGCTGACGTAAACAGGGGATGGGACGTCACCATGACCCTGACGTCACATCGGCTCTCGTGCGTGTCACGTAAGAGCGTGCGGGAATTGGCGAGACAGGCCATCTGTCAAGAGAACAGACGTGTGGTGGACAGGAGGGGACAGGAGGTTGACAGGGGTTCGAGGAAATCGTGCAGTGTGACAGACAGATCATTCCCGTCACTTTAGCCTCGGCTTCACACCGTCTGACGATACTGACAAAAGAGCCATGCATGGTATGTGGGCTCTGCAGTACGCTGCACCTTCCCGCAGTGTAATAAGGTCTATGTTTACAAATTATCACAGCCAGATTTAAAATGAGCACGTATTGATGAAACCTTCGAAGTTTAATGTATACCTATTGATTCCGAAACGTATGTTTTCTTTGTATTTTCTCTTCTCACCACTACTACTTCAGTAGGTCTATTTTAATTGGTTAATAATGGTAAATTCTGGACGTATACGATTCCACTTTATAGCAAGCGTGGTCCTCTTTGCTGTCAGAAACCTAGTTGGAGATGTTCAGATGTTTATGGAGGTATATACGTAAACTTAAATGCAAATGTTAACCTTTTTCGCTCCGCAAGAACTTAGTCTCAACTAACATCAATTCATGTGTCCCCACGACCGTCTGATGAGCCTGACCAGCTCACATGAGCTCTGATGAGCTCTGATCAAACCCCAGAGGTGCTTCAGCAGCAGATAACCGCACATCCAGTCTTTCCGGCTGTGAGTCTGCCGTGGTCCGGCGGCAGGTCCCCCCCCCCCCCCCCCCGGTAGACGCACTGCCTACTCCTACACACCATTCCCTGAACGAACTCCTAGCAGCTCTGAGCAGCTCCCACACGTGTTTTTCCTTAAATTTCCTCACCTTCTTTTTCTCCGAGTCTGAGTTTTTATTACGTTGTTTCAACAGACCTGATGTGTTCCAATTTAAAGCAATTCGAAGATTGTCTGTGCACTGGGAAGCCCCTCTTAGGCAGGCTCAGACCGCGATATTGTTTTCGTGATTTGAATTATAAAGACAGGATATCACAGCGCCATCACAGAAGCTGAAAGCCATTATTCTATAAGCCATCTCTCCATGTCCTTATACTGGAGAACAATTTACAAAACAAGGAAGACAATACCACCTTATGAATAATTTTCAAACCTGGAAATCAGAAGGTTATAGGGATTAATATGGCCACATTCAACTCCACCCAAAGTTATTCGTTGATGTAGAATAATATAAATCTATATGAGAAACTGTGGACAGTGCAGACAATTTTTCTAATAAGCCTAAGTATCATGTTTCCCAATGCTAGATTATTATATGATGTCAACAAGATTGTTAAACGATAGGCTCATAATCATCATCATCATTATTATTGGTGTATTAATGATCATTGTTACTATAACTTCAGCCTCATTTATGAGCAATCTACTAACAATAACAGCGGGATCAGGCGGAAGAACTGCATAGCTGAGCCCGGAATATTGTATACCTGATACCCGAATAAAACGTACAAAAGAACAACAACTACAGGCAATTGCAAAGTATATAATAAATGTCAAATTGCAAGCTCCCTGAGGTTGCTTCTCACTTATATTTGTCAACTCTTTTGCCTAAATGGGCGTCATAAAGCAGAATTGCTGTCCTTGCAGGGAACAACCTTCATGCTGATGAAGTGTACAATGGAGTTTGGGCTCATGTTGATAAGAGTCTAATGCTGAACGGAATGAAGACCCGTACACTATATATATGTGCATAGGCTTGCAAATATGTCTAAGAGTAAGGGGTGAGAATAGTAGTTACCATGTTATTTGCTGCTCGCCACCCGATAACACACTCAAAATGATGGATTAAGGGACGCTTCACGAGGACATGTACGGAGAGCTACCCGTCATTATGGCGCCACTGCTGGCAGCAGAGTCTTCCTATAGGTTCAGTTTACATATGAAATATGGCTTCTCTCTAAGAAGTGAGTCTTGTTGTGAAGGCCAATGTCAAACACAGTTTGGTAATTACTATGTAAAATAGTAGTTTGTGGTAATAGAGTCTCTATAGCTCTTTAATGGTCTTTCGTTGAGTTTATTACCCCATCCTCCTATCCTAATTACAGATAACAGTCTTCCTCTTTTCCAAGGAAATCCTTGTTTTCATTTTCAGTTTATTGATTTATTTTTCTTCAATAAAGCAGAGAGAAAAGAGTAGGCTTCACTTTCAGCACTAAATAGTGCTTCGAACCTCCCCATACACCTCAGCCCCATTCCGTGGCCAATATCGATGTGTTTTCTATGTTCTCTAAGCCTCTCTGAGGCAGTAAATTCCGCTTGGAAAATATTTCCTTGTGTTTTATTACCCCAACTGATATCCAAGCAGGTTAATGACGATCACTTCGCCTATCCATGTCAGGGGAGGGTCTTACCGACCCAGTCGGAGAGGAGTCCTCGTAGGTCCCTCTTTCTACAACGAACGGGGATCCTAGCACACAAGCCGGCTGATAAGTCTTAATCTCCCTACAGATGGTAACAATAGTAACAGCGCTTTCAGTATATGTGTGTCATATTTGATGTGCAAAATAAAATTTTTAACCCATTCACGGCGGGTGATGCCATATGGCATCTACCAAGCTGGGATGGACGATGCCATATAGCATCATTTGTGCTGGGGCGGGTGATGCCAAAAGGCATTATTTTCCGCGATTTAAAAAAATTTAGTTTTCATGGAATAAAATAGGAAATATTGGATTAATAATCTTAAAACTTTTATATAATATAGATATAATACTGAGGTAAAGACTTTAGACAAGATGAATAATGGTATCAAGGGTGGCATGTACTACCATCCGATTAGTTTTAGAATAATTGTGATCAGCCTGAGATTTCCCTTTGCCTGGCGGTAAATATTGTCACCAATACCCGCCATTAACGAAGTGGGTCGGAAGCAGGTCCCGCCATTAAAGGGTTAAGGCCAAGATGTATGGCTTCGTTTATAATGGGTTAACAGATAATGTTCTCCTTATACAGTTGCGGTATTTGTGGGAAGGATAAGTGAAACCAGTTAGATAAATACTAAATTCAATTCAGGAACCACTATTTTCTCTCAAAACTTTTGCCCTCTTTGGCTAAATGTTTTAGTTCCGGGCACAATTCCCTTGTTACAGATGAAACGCCAGTTCCCTTTTTGCCATTTGCATGATGGTGTAATTGCCTAATAGTTATTGTTCGGGCCTCAAGCGCATTAAGACTAATACGGAACTAAAAATAATGCGCGGCGTGGTTTGTCATTATGCATACGTTATCAATACCATAATTTCTTCTACTTTCTCCTGCGGCACTAGTCTGTTCATATTTTCTCCGCAAACCCACCCTACAATAGTCTGATAGCTAAAAGAAATATCCCTCCCATGTGCAGAGCCCTTTCACCAGCTGACGTTGTAATATCATCACGTTACCTTTCTGTTCAATATAGCTCTCGTAAAAACTTGTAGTTTACAAGATTTTGATAAATAATATTCATGCCTGTTATTCGTCACTGTCCGTCAGTGGTAGGTATAGCCGCCTAAAGAATCCTCTTGACAGCTGACCAGTGTTTAGACTGTCTGGTGAGTGGATTGAGGATTACCGTGAGGATCGGACCCCCCAACCCGTTATCACGGTGCTTCTTTATGACAAAGATGCTTGGGATATGCATTTGTACTGCAGTGGAGGTGCTGGTGGCTGTCGGCCATTTTCCGACTGTCAGTCATTGATCGGGTGTTTTCTCCATTCGAAAAGCGGCCGTTACCGCTTGTTGAGTTATGACAGCCACCCATGACCAGAGTCACTACACCTGTTGTTTCTCCCCTCCCCGTGCTGTCTGAAATGTTAATATTATTCACATACCTTTAGAACAGTTATAATCTGTCCCCGGGCCTATATTACTCCTTATATTATATTATATTATATTTATATTTGACGGAATATGTATTGCAACTTTAGGTCAAATGGTTACAATGTTGATGCTCTCTGGGCATACTGTAATGGTTGAGGTGTCTCGGTTATTTTTGACAGATATAGATGCAACAATAGTGATTGATGTATAAGTTGATGTGCGCAGATTATATTATACATGTGGTTGTGCGTGGTGTCGAAGAAAACCAGCCAATAGGCTGACGACATCTCGTTTTATTGGACGGTTATAAAAAACGAAAATCCAGGACTATACTTTGTAAAATACTATCGAGACCAATAAAAAATGTGAGGGAAAAAAAAAAAAAAAAAATAGATGTGCTATTTTGCCAGCATCCATGTGACTGTTGTGGTGGCGGCCATTTTGGCTGCCGCGCATCTTGGGATCGTATAGAGATGGTTTTAAGCCAATCAGAACCCCTCACAATTTTGACGCTGACAGCGTTTCCCACTGTCCTACGTGAACAAAAGTAAGGCAGAATATGCCTGATCTGACTGAAAGTTCGCTTTCCACGTTATTAAGCTTCAGGTTCAGGTGAACCGGAACAAACCGTGAGTACTAGAACCACCATTTTAATGCTTGTATTTATAT
Organism: Alentia gelatinosa; assembly: GCA_950022655.1. Taxonomy (NCBI): domain Eukaryota; kingdom Metazoa; phylum Annelida; class Polychaeta; order Phyllodocida; family Polynoidae; genus Alentia; species Alentia gelatinosa. The sequence continues at coordinate 47,676,783 of OX465579.1, read as the reverse complement.
GTATGTGAAACATTATCTTGCTGTAGACTAGCATATGTCTGATTTGTGGATAATATATGTATTAACTAAAATCTATGTTCGCCTTGTTCTTGTTTAAGAATTAGTTGATCAAGTTATCGACTCTCTGCACAAGTCTTATATGGGTGGTCGATAATTTCGGGGAAATATAATATCATATTTCATTAGTTATCCAAACCAACCATTATCACCTAGAATATTTGCACACATACGGCGATCAACGCTCCACGCCCTTATACGATGGATCCGTTATAACTTTTATACCCATATTCGATTTGGCATGCATATTTGTCCTTGGATTTGGATCTGTCCCCGGGTCATATGACTCCTAGGAAACTTCCGGTTATCCTATTATTATATGCATATGCCTTGTAGTTTATTATATATATCCGGTTTTAGAAGGAACGGTTTTATCTCTCTTTTAAAATCGTTTGTTGATGTCAATTTTTGTGTACTAACATTTAATAGATTCCAGATTTCACTGCCCTGGTACAGGGGACTATGTTTATACCTCTCGGTTCTTGGCCTTTTTACCTTAAGGATTGTTTTAAGGTTTCCTCTAGTCTTATATACACTGTTTTGAAGTGAGTTTGATTGTGATTGAGTCTGATGGCATGCGCCTGGCTTGTTGCCTCGTAAGGGGATGGTGCTGTCATGCGGCCTTATGGTCGCATGGTGGGTCATTAAGCATGCTTATGGATCAGACCGCCCATATAGCGATATCCCATGTACCCCACCCATACGCCACCCGGCACATGAATCTACCCACAATTTCTATGAACTTACTTCATCTGCTTCGCCTAATGCCTACAACAGATATTACCTATATCAGATAATTCAACCCTCTTTTCAATATATTTGATTCTATTGTTCCATATTTTATTTTATATACTTGAATATGATTAAATGATAATACATGTCTTTAATAATTCATTTATTTAGTTCAGTTTATCCGATTTCCTTTGGTTGAAATCCATTTCAAATACAATACTTCATAAAACTTATTTTACATCAATAAATCTTTATATGCCCAACCTACTTCTTTCATCCGTCTGTTCCAACATGGCGATTTGATAATACGATCAACATATTGGGTTGGAGGTGGTCTTAATACTGTCGCAGGCAGGGTAAATATTCAGCCACCAGACTGTATCACATATGTATTGTGCCCCATTAATAATTACCATTCCGTTATTTCATAACTGTTTATTGACACTATCACTACATTATTAGCGAAATACAGTAGAGTCCCGCGCAACGAGATACCATTCTTTCCGAGCTAAAGTGTCTCTTAAAGAGTCCCTCACACTGGATAAAATCTAAAATCTAATAGAGGGAACCGTTCCTAGCTAAAATGGCTCCTTAGCCTGGGTGTCCCTTAATTGGGTTCTACTGTAAATTTATATTTCATGAACCTAACTTATGCTCTCTTAACACACCACTAGTCGACCTGCTGCTGAAAGTGTGAGGTTGCCTCTTATACATTCATTGTTATACATCATTTCCGACAAGCTTGACACCAGGTGGCGTTGTAGTATAGACCATAGACGAAAACGAATTTGAATCGCAATGAATTAGAAAAGAAAACTTTGTCCATAATATCTCAATAAATTTAGCCTCAACCGATAAGTGAACTCTTTACTATTCCCTGTTAAGAATATTCAAACGGGATCTCAAAACTACCCAGGCTATTGTTAGATAGATGGTATTGCCCTCTTGCGTGGAATTGCAGGCAAAGCGAATTGTCGTGAGTGCCGAATAGGCTGTCAGACTTCCGCATCGCACAGTGCTGATTGACGACCCTGCAGCGCCTTATCTTTGCGATACTCTGTGGGGCTTCGTCATTTCCTCCGTTCCATGCATCATGTCAGGCCTCCGGGTGGTCTTTGGAATAACTACATGTATGCCATGTCCCGAGATCACATACATGAATGATCCTTATCTCTAGCCCATTGTAAGCGCGCGGGCGACTCCGGCGAGTTCATCCTCTACTTCCAGAGACCGGGGCACAGTTGGCGGCGCTTCATGTGTTGTTGATCGTCCCTGCAGGGGCAGATGAGGACATAGCCTCTGTCGCCAGCTGGATCAATGCAGAAACTGAGCGCATGTTGAGGTACCAACGACGGACCTAGGCTTTGAGATGGGGGTTTCGGTGTAGGGAATGTAATTTGGGGGTGTTGGTAGTTAAACCAAGGACACAGCATCAACATGATTTAATGTCCAATTATTCAGTATATGGACTACTATATGCATGTGATTCTTAAAGGTTTTCGTGTTCTGTCCATAAGAGGTTTCATACGTATGTTTGTGTGATCGGTCAATACAACTAGAACCATATTGTTATGGAATTAATGTTCATATTGTTAGGCTGGAGCTGAGCATTGGTACCCTTGTTGAATTCAATACCTAGATGAACTAGTACAGGAGTTCTTCCCGATCGCAGGGAATAAACCTGTGCCAGATATGGATTCCAGCTATTTCTAATTAGGCTCGTACCTGGGCGGCTTCTGTGTAGTGCAACAATCATCGCTCTAACATGTTTCATGTAATCATTGCATATTAATCATTATTTCACCCCTGGTGTTATTTCGCCATCCAGTTAACATAGGAAAAAGATTCCCAATACGTCACAGTAATGAGAAAAACATACTCGAGAGAATTTTAAGGAAACATTAACGAATGGGCATAGAGCTAGCTTCCATTAGTTCTGTCATGCTCTGTCAACTGCGCAGTCAACAATGGCCCAGAAGACAAAGCAAGATGATAGACTACTCAATTCAGGCATTAGAATGTTCTGCAGAACGGCGGATTTAATCTTTTTTCCCAACCGCCAGGGCCAAATTTATGATCGGTGTACCTCCCATGAAAAAACATTTGGTGGTCGAGATTTTGCGTCGTTTGCCACCATCTGTTGAAGTCGAAGTTGTACAGTTCTTCATCCACTAGCTACTATTAGTCACTGGCTTTGACATGCAGACCCTTATTCTACACTTCCCGATTCCTACCACCCAGAATTGCCTAATGGCCAGTTCACACTAAGCGTTTTTAGGTACGCCCAATCTGAGAGTCTTTAGGTACATACCTATGTACCTAAAGACGCAAGCGTTCCAGTCGCAAGGGCGGTTAGTTCAAGACCAGTTCACACTGTGCGACTAGAGGGGACTTGCGAGCTGGTATTACCAGTTGTAAGGGTATGAAGCGCAAGGAACGCAGTACACAATGTGAACTGCATTTCCATGCGACTGGAGGTAGATGCGGTACGTCGCAAGAAAGCCGATACCTCCAGTCTGAGACAGGAGGTATGGGCTCGCAAGCCCCCGCTCCCAGTCGCACAGTGTGAACTGGCCTTTACCATTACCCTACCAACGTTCCACACACAGATATGATAGATACAATCAAAGAATTCACAATCAATACACTATGAATAATCCAGCTTGAAAAAGCAAATAGGAAACACACCAGACCATACGTTCACAATCCACACCAGTCATTCTTTTGAAAATAAGAAGAGAAATAAACTAGGGTCTAGGTCAGGGTGAACAACCACAACTTTATCGATACCCTTCTTCACTAGCCACTAAAAACCCTGTCCCCCATGATAGCTTGTTTAAATCATGGATTACTTTTTTATAGGAGATACAACAAGCTAGAGTTTCGCTTCTTTACTTCCTCACTATCACCTTATCAGGGCCCATTGAATGTCATGATTTAGAAATTACTCATATTCATAGGATCTCTTCATGACAGGGTTATGACCTTATCGGCGCGTAACATAGACGTATCAGTTCCATGCCACGCATGTGTACATATTCCGCTATATCGAATTATCAATAACGGTTGTATTGATTACATAGCCAATATTACAATACGTCATCAGAACTCGTATGATGGACATTTTACTCCCATATCCCATAACTACCTATAGCGACTAGGGGTTGTAATTTTATCACCGTCTCTTTCAGGATATCATCATGTCCTGTGTTACACTGAAACCACATTTTGGGAAGTAGACGATGTATATACCATATACCACGATAACATCTAATACCAGGCAAAATTATATCTAATGCTTGGATACTTGTTGGTCTCCGTTCCTATCTGCGACATCCTTAATTTTTCATGTATTTGCACTGAGTTCCTATCCTTTCAAGATGAGACGTTATACCATAGTCAAATTAAAACGCGGACGACAACCTAACTAGCAGAAGAACGAAGGTAGTGATATAGAGGGGCGCTAAATAAACATCCGGTACACTCTATCGAGCAGGAATGGGAGATCTGACGATCTACCGACTGTGTTTGTATCCTCTTCTCTAGCCTAACGAAGTTTATATCGCCTACAGCAGTTCTTGTCATATACGAGTCCCCCACTCAGAACCTCGTATCTCAATGTAACGAACTGCTTGAGGAGAAGACCCCGTTTGTAGGGCAGACTCCATATTTGATGAAGACATCCTAAGAATTCTAGAGAAGCCAAGAAGAAAAAGCCAGACAGACTAAACATCGCGACAGCCACTGTTTCAACATACGTCTGCATATAATCGTCCTAGAGTCAATCTATTCTCTATTGAAGTCCTTTGATTGAACCCTCCACAGAGTAAAGTGTGACACATTAGATGTGTAAGATTTAAGGATTTCATTAAGAGTGCAAAATGCCTTTAAGAACAAATGAATCCAGGACGTCCTTGCATTTATACTGTATAAAAACGTTGTTATATCAAAACACGGGTCTCACTTAATTGTGGTGAGACAACGTTCTTTAGTCAGTATGTAATTACACCAGTATGATAAGATGATGACGCCTTTGCAGTAATCATCAATCAATATGATTGACTGATGTATACAGGTCAGTGGGTCAGCTGAGATTATGGCACGTCAGTATGATGAAGTTAAGAAATAATTTAGCATTTCAGTGTGGTAAAATACTCTGCATTGTTTTCATTACAACACTTTTGTAAGGTAAGAGTACAAGAATTTACATCCTTGGAATGACAGGTGTAGTGCAGTTACACCCAAACATGCCGGCTCGCGTGTGAAGTCGTGCATGCATCGCTGCTCCACATAGACCGAATTATAACATGATCAAAAGGACTAACGTGTGATGAAAAGTTAGCACAGGGAGTTGTAAAGGTATCGTGATCAGACGGGATTAGTTCAAAAGTGAAAAAAATCGGTAGTAATTTACTTATTTGACGAATTGCCTGAAATGTGCCAGGTAAAGCAGAGGAAGCCGAGCACCGGCACTCCGCCACTGTTGTCGCAGTCCAGCCGTAACAAAGGGTCACGTAAACTGAGCGGATTCAATCAAAGGGAATCACCTTTGTGGCCAATCCGAACAACAAAAAATGGTATAAATCGTGCGAATTTGTCTGTTATGACCAACTTTTCTGAGCAAGGTGATCCTAGAGAAAACTATGCTACTGTAGGGCTGAGACAGTAGACAGTTACTGAGAATGCAATGTCAGCTAACATAGAAAATGGATAAATTGAAATATCTACTGAAGGCGATCTCAAATATGAGTTATCTAGCGTTAAGGAGGAAGTAGGGAACCAGATAAAAGTGGTAACAGATGAGGTAAAGAAAGTGAAATTAATACAAACTACATGTAAAATGGAGGATGTAATCAGGAAAGAAATGCCCAAAGGATGTGGGACATTGGAGAGAAAGCTTAGTGAATCAAGGTCTACAGTCCAACCATTACTGAAAAAGCAGCTCGGTATTGGCAGCTTCCGCCTCCCGAACTGAAGGGTAATGGTCAACACTCCAGAAAGAGCTGACGAAGATGTACGTCACATACTTCATGAACTGTACAAGTCCGTGATTCTGGTAGCTGAAAGCCCATATGAAGATAGAAATACTAAAATAGGGGGGAACATGTTGTTATCATAAAAAGAAGCATGACAGATAGTGTAAAATTGATACTGAGTGGGGGACTTCGAACGAGGATTTTGAAGTGATTGTTCTGAAAGTGGATAAAACCTAATTTTAAATAATAAACGAATGTTATCAATATTCTACTACAGACCTCATAGATAAATTTCTAACCCACTTTGAGAACATAAATGCACACCATACGTATAGATATTTTGAGAAGGATTATGTAGGAGACGACAATGTTAAAATAAAACGTAGAAAAGAATTGGATAGTAGGAAATTAACTGCTTTCATAAAAGATAGTCTTAAGAATTGTATGACAGAGTTAACTCGGTCAGAAAGTCGTACCTGCAGCAATCACATTTCATTAGTAACAGTAACTGTATAACTGAAGTCAGGCTAGATTCTAATTTGTTAAGTGATCACAGAGCTATCAGTATCAAGAGGCAACATATTCCATCGATATTAGAACCGTGTGAGTTTATTATTGTAAAACTCTCGACCTTCAGAACTATTTGCATCAACAGGATTTTACTGATTTTTATCGGTCTACTGACCCGGAAGTTCAGTGGACCTGCATTTAGACTCTTATAGAAGAATTTCTGGACACTAAATATTTAATCAAAAAAATTTGATTTAGGCAGAAGTAGGCTGAATGGTTGACAGAAGACATTTTGAACCTCATCATTGAAAGATGGCTGGCAAGCATATTCGGCCTACACCACGAGGAGGCAAGGCGACCAAGAGGGTGAACAGATTGGTAACTGCTGTCCATCCCAGCAGGCCATGAATTCAAAAGTATTGCGGGATGCTTTCTATGTGTTATGCAACCATCTACAAATCATTTCAAAATATTGTTGGTTACTCTATTTTTCCAAAGGCCTGGTCGCATGCTTGCAACTATTGTTACCGAAAGTTAACAACTCATTCCTCCATCCCTGGATGAAAGAAGAGGAGGCATGAGTTGGGCAAATAAAATTGTATTGAATTTTATATTAAACAAGGAATTTTGTCTGTCCTTATAAGTATTGATTATTAATTTTGTGAAATTAACAATTAATAAAATATGAAATAATAATTGACTAATAGAGTATGGAGTCACTTTTTTGAATATATAATACAAGAAAATATAAGAAAATCCCTACGAAGGTAGGTGAAGTAGAGGATATGTGGGTGGTTTGTATTTAGGCATACAATGCTGTACTACCTTGATGTACTGGCAACAGTTTATTTATTTCAAGAATGTTGAGTGGGTGGGTGGGTGAAAAAAGTAAGCGTGTGCGTAGTGGGGACGCTGAACGGAGAATAAGGGATAGGAGAGGAGACTGGAAATTGAGGTCTGGAGAGTGATGTCTGGTCAAGACAGCAAGAGCGGGAGGGGGAGCACATGCGGTGCGCATTGTAGGGGGGGGGGGGGGGTGACACCAGGGGGGGGGGGGGGGGCAATGACCACCCCTGACCATAGGCCATGAGTGACCCATTTACCCCAGGTGCCTGGAGACCAATCTCTCTCCTACTCATACCTGGCAAAATGTTTGAACGTATTATATATACATATCTATCGAGTGCAATAAGAGGAGTGAAGCTTTTTAACAAGAAACAGTACGGTTTTAGAAATGAACGAGGTATGAACGCGATTGCTCATCTGGTTAATAACCTTTACAACTATCGGGACAATAACCGCTTAACTCCATGCCTTTTATGAACTATAGTAAAGCTTTTGACCGTGTGAATCGAAATTTAAATATCGACAAACTTGAAAACAGATTTAATCTTGAAATTGTTTTGACAAGATGCACAAAAAGCTATTTGGACCATAGGACGCAAAGCACTAGAGTTGGCAGCTCTCTCTCCTCCAGCCTTCAAAATACTAAAGATCTTCCCCTTTTATCCCGTCATATTTTCTACGCTGACGACCTCATGTTATATAATAAATAGTAGTAACTTTAGTAGGGTAGTAATTATTAGTAGTTTTGATAGGTTACAACATGATATAGGCTTGCTAGAGGGTTGGTGTAAAAATGCGTTCATGAAGATAAATGAAAAAGAAGAAGAGATTATGTATCTTTGGGTCAAATCCCTTATTGGCCTCCAGAAAAGGAGAACTGAAAGACAAGAATTTGTAAGTAAATAACAAATCTATACCATATTGTGAACCATTTAAGTATCTTGGAGTCACTCCTGACAGTACATTGACCTGGAAAAAGGCTATCAATAGGCTAAAATTTCCCCTAGGGTGGACCAGCAGTTAACCAGTTGTTAAAAATACGCAATTATATTAATGCGAGTGTTAGTGTTAGCATATATAAAACCCTGCTAGACCCAGTCTTCGATCATTGTGGTTATTTTGTTAACGGGGCCTCTGCTTTTTCATCAGAAAAATTACAGAATAGGGCATTAATAATCGATACCAGGTCAAACATACATGAACTCAGTATAGCCGACCTACACAAGAAGTGCAGCATAGATATCCTGGAAGCGAGACGCATCTACCTGAAGATGGTCTACATGAAAGGTTTGCTAAAAATATTGAAAGGGGAGAATATCCGAGAACTAGAACTCAGGGTTAGCGTAATTTAATATTAAAGAGACCTAGGAAGAGTTTTTTTTAAAGGAAAATCCCCTCGTTGAGGGCATGACATGACTGCCTCAGATGGTTCAGGATTGTACTTCAATGTATTCCTTCAAGAAATTCGCTAAGGCAAAATGTAAGGTCATCTTGAATGGTCAGAATACCTGTAATATACGTCAACCAATGTACTTGGTCTACTCTGAAACCCATCTTATCTCATTACCACATACCTATCCAAAGACCTGTACACTAGTGCACCCATTGTCAGGTTCGTACTGTTCCTATACTCTCTATGTTGCATAATTGGACTGCTGACAGGCATACAAACCTGCTAATTGCAGACTGCCTTTGTGATGATTTTTTCCTGAAAAAAAAAATTTACTGTATCACTGCCCGCATAGATCCAGGATTTGATTCCCTGCTGTCAATACGAACATGCCACTGAACATGGACGAGAAATCTAAACGCTTGGAGTAGCGTGGGACAATGTCAATGCGTCATTAGGAGGAGATGACGCTAATAAGCACGTCATTAGGGTGGGACCACGCACGTTCATCATTACAGGCCCATCACACGACCTTCCTCCCCACTGCCTCACGCACGGCAGGAAGTGGGTAGTCGGTGAGAAAGTAGGCGTTCGATCGGCAAGTGTAGGTGGTGGAAAAGCCCCCGAAGACTCCCTCAGGTCTATTGCGGTGTGTGGGGCGGCGTTCGCTGCTCAACGAACTTTGGATTTACTACTGGTTTGTTCTCTTCCACTACTGATCAATGTAGCGATTCCAACGTAGTCTAACCTCCACCCCTATACTCCATGAGCCTTTCAGCTCTCACATCCGCCCTCCCATCGGCCCCCTCTCTGACCCGCACGAAAATCCATTAGCCGCACCCCTACCCTCAATCCCGCCCTGCCTCAACCCCCTCCCGGCTCTACTCTGTTGGAGGAAGGACACCCCGACCCCGCGACTTATGTTACAGAGACATCCGTGGTTCCCGTGTCCCGCTCCCATACTAAAAGGTCCATGTGACCTGAGTACCCCCAACGAAGCCACTGTTTGGTATATAGGAGGGTAGGGGCTTTTGATAGAAAGACTACATCGCTGATACACACAAACGTGTGTTCATATTATTACATATTCGCATTCCATGTATACGATACAAAAGAGAAAAAGATTCGTTGTTGTACTCATGCATACGAATACGTATTTCTCCGTATAGGCACTCCGTGCACTTATTTTATGGAAAATAAAACTATATCTGATACACATTCCTGATACATACGTTCTTTATGTCCCCGATGCATATATACCTATACAGAGACAAATATCGCTGATACACATTTATAATTATTCCACCATAGGAATGATTTACAGTGTGGGCACGATTTACGATTTAGACTTTGTATGTCTAAAGATAGTTTTATCTGTTCCAAATCATAGTAATCATAGTATTCTACAAATTGTTCTTGCCAGGTTGATAAGATTTGACTTATTTATGGAATAATTCTATCTTAAACTTTGGTCAATATAACTTTCCAGCCATCATTTCATGTTTTGCCTTTTGCTGAATTCGAAAAATTAGCTAACATTTCGGTACAGAAACATGTTCATTCATAAACTAACCTTGAAATTATTCATAGTGGCTTTTTCTCACGAGTTCGTTCCAGTTAGTAAACTACTAGATTCCACAAACGAGTTAGATGTTTGGAGAATCTTGCCATCGTATTTTCCTATGGCCTCAAGGTCACCTGCCCTTTAGATATCAATTAATCCATTTGGTATAACCGCGATTTATTCAGTTATGTCCCTTTATGACTATGTAATCTCTTAAGCTGCGAAAAGAGGTACTTTCCTGTGTCTATCATTTGTGTTAAGTTGACTTTTAGATTTAGCTTGATACAATACACTAAACCTAGCTTTCTGCTCTTTTCCAAATGACTTTGCGGTTCTACTGCCCAGACTAAAAGAATATTGTTTTAAAGTAAAATACTAGTATGTAATAGGTTTACCAATTAATCATGAACTGATGAATGACTCCAAGACTTCCTCCCATTGCAACCTTTATTGCTGTTGTTACTGCAATAGACTTGCAACCGACCAGACTGCTGTAAGTACATTAGGAACCAGGTTATATGCTGGCTCTGTGTTTACCGCGTTGGGGCCACTATGTGGATCGTAAGCAAGGGTCATCTCCAGTGGCCTATAACATAGAGCCAGCATGGTCAGTTAGACCAAGGGATAGAGCCTGTATGTTTCACATCCAGATAATTTGGAATGTAACAAGGTGAACGAAAAGGGAATATAGTATATAGAGATAGGTTCACATTGATTTTTCATCGCTATTCCAAGAACTACGATAGTAATTCTGTTCAGGTAGATGTAAGCAAAAGCCATAGGCAAAGATAAGCAACCTATGTGAAGCTCTACTTTTAAACTTTTTAGTGTGTCCTTCCTCTCCATGTATTATCTGCGTATCATTTCTTATAAGGGAATATGTTCTCTTCATGTAGGAATCAACACACATCGCACTAAGCAATGGTTCACTAATGGAGGCCCTAATGGACGTTGTCACTTAGTATTCTCCTAAAGTACACAGCACTCTCCAGCAAGCTAAAGAAAACCGCAAGTTTCCTCTCTAAATAATGAACAGAAAAACTGCGCCTAGCAGGAAGATCCTGACAGAGGGTGATAATCTTTTTTGTATTACCCTTTTTACTCACAGCACAACAAGCCTGGTAGCTAGGCCATTCCTTTAATCAATGTTACACGGTCGTATAGTCGGAGCTGCCGGCAGCTGGCGGGGAAATCCAATAAAGGGGCGCAGTCGGGTGCTGTTGGTTCATCAGGAAGGTTGACAGAGGACGGGGGCAACTCCCGCTGGGGCGAGAGCAGCTCCTGCCGGGGTCCGAGCGGCTCAGGGCGGTCAAGGCGGTCTGCGAGTAGCTCAAGGTGCCGCCCTCAGCACCGTGTGTAAATATTCTCCTCATTGAGGGGTAATCGATGGCCAGTGCCTGACCTGACAGCATTGGCCACTCCCCTGACAACACCGGCCATCCCACTAACACCTGTACTTAGCCTCAAACTTCCTCTTGTTCGTACCGATATTTAGGAACCTTAATACCCCAATTCCAAATGGAGTAACCTACTTCTGGCTAATTTGTCCCCGAAACCCGATGCACTTAATATAGTAGACTCTCTGTGGGGACCCTTTGTCTGTGGATGGAAGTGATCATAGCCCTATAAATGTATACCCATCTCCTTCCTTCCTTCCTTCCTTCCTTCCTTCCTTCCTTCCTTCCTTCCTTCCTTCCTTCCTTCCTTCCTTCCTTCCTTCCTTCCTTCCTTCCTTCCTTTCTTCCTTCCTTCCTTCCTTCCTTCCTTCATTTCCCTGTACATAACTCATCGATGTTACGCCGGTCCTTCCTCATGTCGTCTACCTTAAATCATACCTCTTTACCCGTCTTCCTAATTGATCCACTCCCATTCCCCCTATATGTAGTAAATCTCTTGCCATATCTGAACTATTTACTATTTGGTACTTCTCAGCCTACTAGACATCACGTCTCTCCCAACCCCCATACATCAAGGAGGGATAGCCACCCAACCCGAACCTCCGAGACCCACCTCCACCCATCACCAATCTCCCACCCCCAGGGTAGGCAAAGGCTGAGACGGTCAATGTTGCAGCCGTGTAGTGGACTAACGGTTTCCTGACCTCTATCGACGCCGACCACAGAGTAGTGGAGTCAATACACACCAGGGCATTTGTTCCAGGCGTACCTTACGATCTATGTATAGGGGACTGTGAAGCAACCTGATACAACCTGCTTGTATAGCAAGAGGCTTATCGAAAACCTACCCCACTCCCTCTTCTTTGGAGATTTTCTGGATAGGCCTCTCATAGCTAGTATTATAATAAGCTTCTTTAAAGATTGAAATATGAGATAACTCCTTACCCGAAATTGCCTTAACAGGTAATATTACACCAGAATCAATTCACAGTGTGCTGAAAGTTACAGTGCTTAAAGGAGTCCTGACCATCGGTGATGGAAATGTTTATTGAAGACTCTGACAGAAACAATGTGCCCAATTACGTCAGATCCCTGTGTCTATGTATAAGATGAATTGACATAGATCCTTTCCCTGTGTCTTATGCTCAAATTGTAACTGAATAGAAATGATCGACTCTGCTTTAGGGAATAATGAAACAGCAGTGATGCCTATCTGTGTCTCATTCTAGATTTGTTTGTACACTCATCAGATGTCTATCTCCAAGGGGATTACTGTTTTCAATTCAGGCAGCGTGAGACAAGCCTTTCAGAGCTCCCAATATCAGCCCACAATGAAGACTTTACAAGTAGCAGGCACAGGCTTAAGCTGTAAGACAGATAATGATATTTAGCTACACGACTAATTCAAATACATACATCAACTTAGCAAATGAAGTAAATCCGTTTTGATATGACCGTATTGGCAATATGCCGTCGTGCAATTAATATAGAACAGCAACAGAGGACCTCAGTGGTGACCCTTGGCAATCATATTAATGTCCTTTTTTTACTTTTCGTTGTTCCCACACCACTCTGACTGACAAGCGATATAAATGCATATTTAAATCCCCTGACCGGCCCTCCAGATCTGGCCCGCTGTATAAATGTACATAGTAGTGGTTTACGTATGGCTTCGATACTAAAGGGCGGCTAAATCAGATAACTGCGTAGGCACAGGCGTCCCCGCCCAACACTCCCTATTGGGGTTGGCAGCGGCCCTTAAATCACCAAATCAATTCGGGCTTCTGTAAATCCCGTTGGATAGGCCTCATTCTACAGTGTGAAGTCCAGTGGGGGTCTTGGGAGAATTCCTACAGCCAAATATTTGTGTTTTGGCGGTTTGGGTTAGTAGAGACATCAATTCACAGAAGAAGGTAAACGGACGGTTTTTCTACACACCATTTTGCGAATACTTGGGACATCAACGATTATAGATAGCTTTTTCAGATTATCTACTGGCAGAAATATCATTCTAGAGACACTGCTGTAACTGAACCCATGCCAGTACCTGGGACCAGTACACCCTCAGACCGTCCTGTGTTATTCCTTCGATTAGAACGCCAGAAAATAGCAGAAACCTGGCAGAATGAATGCTGGCCTCTGATTGACTCAAATTCATTGGCATGGGACTCCCTGTCTGGTCTATCGGGAAAAAGAGAAGGCAACCAGAAAGCCAGTATTCCCCGGTAAAAACTTTCTGATTATGGCATTTGTCCCTGGCTGCTAATGGCATGCCAATTAGATGCAGAAATTCATGGACCTCTAACCGCAGCTATTTAGGTTTTGAGGCCCTGCAATGTTGAATATGTGATTTCTGTATTCTCTCATGTTACTGCAGCGGTCCACTGGTTGCTGAAAGTGTATAACCACTTTCCGTGAAGCGGCAGTCAACCAGTAACTGAGACAATAGTCGCTACCCCGTGCTAACGCCTCACTGGTGGGTTTGGATCAAGTCCTTAGAAAAGGTAGGGAGATGCGGGATCTACAACCAATGCTTAACTATGAACACAAAACCAGACTCCGGACTATTTAGATACAAACAGTTTATTGTATCTCAAGGGTACAGTCTGTTGGTGCTGGGGAGCACCAACTAGCATGGGAAGAGATTCAGGTCTCTTCCATTTTGAAAGGTCCCAAAGAAACCTTACCAACTTTGAGGTTCCAGGCATTCACTCAACTGAGAGGCACCGCGAGAAGACCTGTCGACCCACTGCAGACTCAGTCCTTATATATACTGACTGAGTTACGTAATGCGGGCGACCCCGTAGTATTTGCATACACGAGTCAACCGGCCTTACCGCACAGCAGGTATCGGCACTCGCGCCACCTAGCGTAAAGTAAAAACAACGCTGCTCGACTACCCTGACCCCTACATTACTAAATAGCATCTTCATTATGTATATCAGTTTCTATGCCCTGTGCTAAGCTTTCATCGTATTTGATATATAGAAAAGAGATAAACAGGGTTCGGAAATTGTCCGGCTGTTTTTTTTCCTATACTACACTGGCATCTCTACATCCAACAGATAATATCATCATGACTTTTTCTCTAATGAATCTCACTCAGTCCATCTATAATTAATGGACCAGCCATTTGACTGTTGTCTGCTATTTCTTGATAACAGTGTGGTGCACTGTTTTAAAAAACCGTATCGATGACGCAGTAAATGTACCGTGTTACAGCTTATCTCAATCAGGTTCCCAATAACAGGGTTTTATTTCTTTGGGCAAACACATTTTGTTTGATTATCATTTAATCCAAAAAATGGCAACAGGTGACTCTAAACACTTTATCTAAAGATTTCAAAACACTTCTATTTTTGTCTCCCTGATTGGCAACTTCTACTTGTTTCAAACTCTCATTTCTGAATGATCTCTTACACCTGGAAGATAGCCGCTCATGCTGACATGGCATAAAATCATCATCACTCACTTCCAAATCCAGATAATTTGATCTGCTACGATGTACTAATGCAGAAGTTACTACAGAAACGGTTCGATAGCATCGAGCGACCATTGACCTGCAGGGGAACGGTTGTTGCATATTCAATCCAGATAACGCGCATCCGTGGAAAGTTCACGATCAATTTACTACTGGCGGTGTCTGGTTAAAGACTTGATCCGTTGCCAAGTGTTACCTCAGCTGTGTCTGCGCGCCGGCAGACCTGGGGTCCCCTCCGACGCCGTGCGCCGGTCGTCCAGACACCTCGGATCTCAGGTTACCTTCTCCATTGCTTCTCCAGGTCTTAACGGTGACAAGTGAAGTCCTGTCGCTTAGATGTTTCTGAGCCAACATTAGGTGCTGATTTAAGTCCCTGGCTACTATTGCTGATACTATAGCCACAACCCACCGGCTAGGTGTATGTATACGCAAACACCGATAGATTCGTTGGGGACACCCACCCCTCATCCGTGTTGGCAATAAATTGGATATCCTAAGAGATTACGTCCTATATCCCTTCAAATCAATTTCCGAGATACTGTTAGGACCCATTCAATTAAAGTGAGTTAGTCCTGTTTTCCAGCCTTTTTGCCCTAATATAACCTTCAAAGTAATTTTCTGTAAATGGTCAGGTTATCCATCCAATCGCCCACAAATTGTACGACAATGAATAAGACAGTTTGCTTGAAACTTTATAATACTTTAAATAACCTTCATGCTGGAGTTAGTACTGTAATCGTTAGTTCGTGAAACTTTATTTTAAACAGTTTTGAAATATCATACAATGCAATGCAATATGAGTCATCATTTACGATATTGTAGGGGGAGATAAACATTGAAAGGTTATCGATGATATTGAATTACTTCAGAATGAATTAAGTTGGCTCCTTAAAGAAGACAAGTATAACTTTTGTGGATATGAGTAACCGGTGACAGCCATAACGGATTAAATACGAGAGGAGTTCCATTAGGAAACAGATTAACGCCTCTTATGGCAAAATCCGCTGCATGTTTTCAACAGCCTATGGCCTATTTGAACACCAGTCTCTCGTGGACGAATTACAAGGGTCGTGTTTTGATAGAAAGCTTTACTCTTTAATAACCAAATACTCCTTTCCTTCTCTCATTATATCAAAATACATCATATATATGCTTGATTTTCAATCTTCTCACCTCCTCCGATGAACAGACCACACACTAATGCAGACATCTGTGACACAAATCCAGTTTGTGACGGGCCATCCCAGTAAAAGTGAATCAAGTTTATGAAAACACGCCCAAAAGTACCATTCGTTGTTCGAGATTTGCACTCTTGTGCCAGTAATGACGTTTTGGGTACAGGATCCGTTTATATTTTGGAAAACTGTCCATGTAAAACAACTAATTCTTCGAGTTTATCGTTGCTGTATGTTCAATAAGTATTCAAGTTAAAGTAAAATACATTGAAGTCATGGCTGGATGGCGCACTGTACTAGGGGCTTGTTCCTTAAAACACCTTAAAGAATCGTCAAGTCACAGAATCAGATATTAACCTAATCTCAATGTAAACCTATGTCGTAAACCTATCTATCAAAATTTGATCGCAGAAGATATGAATTGATGTCATTGGCAAGAAAATTGAGCAATTGAAATGAATGAACGTACATGAAAGACCGAGATCACCTTTTTTCATTTAAGTAAATTGAGCATTTTCCCAGGCGGTGTATTGGTGAGGGACTTTGGGGTGGGACATATTCACGATGGACGTGTGAGTCTGAGAGGCTTGTCGGCATGAGGCTCTTCCATCTTCTCTCAGTGGTGAACTAGTATTTCCCTGTCAATGCTCGTGATCTGACGGCTTGACGCCTGCTCTCCGCTTTGAGCCTGACTTGTGCTCAGCTAATGCTTCACTAAAGCTTTACGAAGCCAACTGCCCCGCTGCCAGTGAAATTCCCTAAGAGTTCTTAATGGAAAGGCTCTATCTACTTCTCAATTAGTTTAATTGTATTATGTCTGATATCAAACCATGGCTGGTGTGGTCATTTGCTCATGGAGTAAATGGGAGATTTCTCGTTCCTCCTTCATTGCTGAACCCAGCAAGCAATTCCTCTATGAATCTGTAATTTTCCGTTGGCTTAACCTGCCGATGTGGTCTCGCTAGACGCCCATTGGTTCTAATGCTGTTGGTAAACACCTGGCCTCCTAATTTCTCCTTTCGGGCCGATTAACCAATTTCTTCTCGGGTATAAAGTCATCAGGGGATGCTTCATTACTCAATAGCTTTCTGAGGTAGGTTCAAACCGGAAACCATACTACAACCCATATTTCTGAAAGACCTGTACTCGGCCAGAAACAAAGGCCAGATCACCATGGCATGTTTCATAGACTTTAAAAAGAATCTCGATTCAATACACCACTACCTACTAACAAAGACATTAGAGAAGATCCTTAAAATGCCTGACAATGTAATAACTTGGCTGAAGAGCTATTTGGGCAACAGAAAACAGTATGTAACCATCAATAATGAAAGCTCCGAGGTATCTGGAGTTGAATTCGGAGTACCCCAGTGCTCCGTTCTAGGCCCTCTCCTATTCATAGCCTTTATTAATGACCTAGGTGAAGTTTCTGAGAAATGTGCATACCTGCAATACGCAGATAATCTGGTATTTTATGCTTATGCTAGTGCTAGGACAACCAAAAGCCTAGTCCAACACGACCTAGACAAGTTAGAAGGCTGGTGTAGGAAGAACAGCCTAACAATGAACATTAAAAAAACGAAGTCAATGTGGTTTGCTACACCAGGGAAGCTCAAAACTTGCCTGAACTTGAATCTTAAACTAAGAGGAGGTGATATAGAAGAATGCCAGTATTACTTGTATCTGGGAGTTACCCTGAACTCAAGTCTAATATGGACTGCCCACCTAAACTCTCTCGTCAAAACAATAAGCAGGCGACTGTTCAAATTTGGGAAGTTAAGGGGATCGCTGATCCCTGCAAAGCAAGTATACATCTCCAGCATACAAGCTATCTTAGAATACTGTAGTTTCATACAAGGGAGTTTCCGCAAAGCGGATCTAGCATCGGTTGAGCGGCTAATGATAAGGGGTCTAAAAATCCTACTGAACTATAGAAATGTAGCTGCGGTGCCAGGATGCGGGTTAGATCCCCCAAGTGTTTGTTGAAAAAGACAACCACTACAGGTAACCTATAAATCCACTTCCAAAACAGACTGGCTGGATCTGCGAGAGGGAAGAACTATGAGCAGTTCCAAAGTGAGATTTAGATTAGATTGCCCAAAAATCGAGAGTGTTAGAAAGTCGCCTTTCTGGAGAGGAGTAAACGAATGGGACAAGCTATCGTCCGAAGTGCAAAACTGTTCCTCAATTTGTGAATTTAAGAAGCAAATATAAGATTCACACTCATCTTTACTGTATTATTGTATATTGTATTATTTTGCAGACGTTGAAATATATATCAGCTGATGCCCGAAAATATTGTAAACTGAAAAACTCACTCGTCGAGAGCCTGCAATAAAGAAATTAAAAGAAATCCCTTATTTTATCGCCTGAGAATTTCTATAAGTTACAGATATTGATCCAGGAATCATGTCGTCTTTTGCTGCCGCAACCCTTCTGTATATGGATTCATATGAAACATGCTTTGGAGTTTCTCTCTCTTAGATTAAAACAAAACATTTCTATTTAATATACTTGGTTGCTTCCGATTATGACTAGCTTAACATCAAAGTGATGCTGGGGGATTAAATGGACAGAGAATTAGGCGTGACCACAGCGTTAATCAGCGCTGCCGTCCCTGCAATCACTGGCGAAGTTAATTAGAAATGCTGCCAGGTGTAATTCTACTGCCTAGTGATCCCAACTGTTCTCAGATGTTTTCCTTACAATCAATCACTGAATTGATTTCAGTGCCCAATAAAAATGCCAATACAATGCCTCACAGGTCAGTCTTTGTAAAAAATGATTTATCGGATCTAGATTCGTCAGCAACAGCCGCGGTCTTCTATCATGCCTATAATGTAGTACTTTCTACACTTATTATTTCAAACTTTGAATATCTCAGCGTTATAATTATATCAAAATTCCAAATGAAATAGAATATTATAAAAAAAAGTAGGACCTTTTTAATTTAACTCTGCTCGGAAGTTGGAGTGAAAGCTCTCCATGCATACAAAAACTACCAGAAATAGAAATATAGACATCGCGCTTGTAGATAAAAAGATAAACGATCCAATAACTCATATTGATGAACAAAAAGTAAAATATTATTTAAATAACATCTATTCATTTTCCATTGTAAGTCTGATACTAAAGCTTTTGTGTCAATGTCTTAGTAACAGATCTCACTGCAGTATTGGAGATGGCCAATGGATATTAAAACGAGCAGAGTCTCTCCCCAATACAATACCGAATTTCAAAACAAGTTTTTCGCCATTCTCACGTGTCAGCAGTTTCCATGTCATTATGACGGCCAAACGCATTTCCATGTCAGCCACTTTCATGGTATCATGATATCCAATTATCAAGTCAAAACAAACTATTTTTAAGTTTTATTTGTAAAAAAAAACATGCAGATAGCATCTTGGAACAAGATAAACCAGCGTATGTTCAACACAGGCAGTTGTTGTGATAAAGGTTTATCTATGCGTAATTTACTATGAGAGTATTCGTAATAGGTCTTTATTTGTATATCAAGATGCCCTTGTTTCTCATACATGGTGTATCTCTTGTAAACGTGATCTAATTTTTCCAATTGTAATCCACTTCCGACTATGCAATGTTCATTAGTTTATCAGTTTTTCCCCGTTGATCATCAATGGGCCACAGGCTGTTGCTGTTGCGACATAGACTTGTCTCATATCCAATGGGAGAACAGATTATTTACGTTACGGAGGCTGAGGAGACCGCAATTGTAAGCAATTTACCGTTTTGAAATCGCTCTGTACATTCTGTTTTTACATCTGGTAGTACTTAGGACTGCAGTGGGACTAAGTATTAACCACTCCTTGAAAGAATTGCACCTCTCCAGTACACATAGTCTCCTGGTACCCAACAGTAAGGAGAAATGCGTGACTCTCCTAGAAATACTCTATAGCCCGATCACATGGGTCATATTTCATCAGAGGCAGATATGTGATCGTGTATGGGCGTGGGGCAAGGTGTTATGGGAGGGTAAATCAGTGGACTATCTACACATCTGTCCATATACCGACAGGCACAGCGAATGGATGGGTGAACCTTGGAAACAAATCATACAAGACTCCAGACTACTCTGTATGAGTTTAAGTAGTTCGGGACGGGGGCAGGTGGGATGACAGATTTCCGTTGAGATTTACCATTGTTGTTCAGTCCCCATCGAATGGGTCTGTGGCCGGTCGAGATCTGTAGGAGGCACACACATGTGAGAGGCCGAAAGGAAGCAGACATAAACATGTACGGTATATATATATATTTTTTACAGCTTTAAACACGTATCACATACATTATCGTCATGAGCATAGCATAGAACGACCAATTTATAATGATAGAGACATATGACCTGGGATGTCATTCTTTGTGAAAAGTTTCATCAAGGCAACTTTTTGAAGTCACCTATAAGGCCAGCTGCGTCACTGTATTGGAGATCTTGTGTATCGTTCTACATGCTGTTTGTTCAATTACATTCCATGTGCGTGACAAATTCCTATGCTGTATGAAGATTGTTGTGCAGAGAGAAGCTTATAGATATCTCCATAGAAGAAAAATGAAGCTGAGTGCAACACCCTCCATACATATATACACGAGATCATTCTAACAGTCATAAATACAAAGGATAACAGGATCTTGAACACTATATCCAAAGACCATGGAAGCCATGGAGTTGTAAATACAAAGGCCGTGGGTTTAAATCCAATTTGATCTCATATTCATGAGGGAATCTATAAAGGTGGCACCGCCCATCTTCCTCTCGGTCAAAGTAAACCCTCTTTATACCTCTCTTTTTTAATAACAATTCACGCAGAGTGACCTAAATCTGCATGACAGTAAAGCCTTACTACACATCCGCAAAGAGGGAAGGTAGGGAGGCTTAGACCTTCCAACTTAATGGAAAGACTTCTTGTTAGCACAGTGTAGAACACGCCTGGGATACTAAGCCATAAGAGATTAGGAGTCTTTTGAAATTTGGATTTCCCTCTCTTAGTGTATACAGCGAGATATTCATAATTTCACAGAGACGCTCTAGTAAGGAGATGCGTGGTAAGCCCGAAGTGTAATTCATTAGATCGGTGGTGACGAAGCCACACGGGAAGCCACACGGACGCCCCCGTTCGTCGGCCTAATTGATGGTGTTTAATGATGTGTAATCCCTCAGACCCCTGTTGGGAAGACAGCCTTCCCCCAGGCGGGCATTGTTTGTGAATAATTAAGACAGATATTACCGTGGGGCCCATTACCTAGCCGAGTTAGGGAGCAGAAGGTGCAGTCTAAGAGCCTTCACCCAGCCACCCTATACATCTCGGAGGCTGATGAGGGGACTGGCAGGTCAGACAGCTGGTCAGGGGGTTGGATTGGGGATAGATATGTAATCGGTACCAATGTATTTATAGTGATGGGGATAGACCTCAGGAGACGGGGATAGTCATATGTTGGCAGATCTATATGAACATGACGCATCATTCTAACAGTTGGTGGGGTGGAGAGAGAGAGGATGCCTGTACGATGAGTGCTCGGTATTGCCTCCTTGCACACACAGCATTACTCCTACGCGAAGGTTCATCATGCTCTATTACTGACTAAATTCGACGTTGTCTGGCTGATAGAGCCAAAGTGTTGACAAGATGGACCTAGCGGTGACAAGAATGCTTATCCACTGACGTCATCCCTTAGTAAATGTGTCCAGAATGGTCACTAAATAGCGCAAATCAAACAAACACAGTGAATGACGGGCAGTGGCCATGTCCTTTTGATTTAATGTAGGATAGTGCCGCACAAATCCGATCCACAGGGACAGTGAAGTTATAGGCGACCACACCGGGACCCGCCCACCCAAGTCTCATCTACCCAGACTCAATCCTCATCTACACTGAGTTAATCTCAGCCTTACGCCCCGATAGCTTGGCTCTACTATACTACATTAAAAGTAGTCTGACACTGTTCTTGATTTAATTACAAAATATCGGTATTAGAAAAAAGACGGAAAAACTCTGTAATCCCTAATATGATAAGTATTGATTGTGCACAAGTCCGAATATTAGGGCGGCAGTGTGGCGCATGGGAGTCCGGCTTTGTTGCTCGGCCCGTCCTCATGTTTTATGGTATTTGAAATACTGTCACCATCATCTTCGTCTCCATCTCTCCATAATATGACTGGCTCTTTCTTCGGTATGAACCTCCCCTCCCATCCTAACACCAAAACAGTTGAAATTACACTGTCATCTGTGAATCAATACTAAAGCCTGATGCCCATCTACCGATTTCGGAACATTCATGTACCTTTGTCGGCGACAAAAGGACGGTAATTTGTCTCACCTACCGGAGTCGGCGGTAGTCGGTAGATGTAGGGCAGCTAGGCAAGGGTGAGCCACCGATTAGTAGACCGATTTGCCTAGGACTAATATCCACCACCCCATCTTCTCAATGTCCGCCGTTCGAGGGAAGGGTTACGTAATTTGCCTGCGACAAGTTGACCGACTCCTATACGATCTGGGAACTAATCGCTCAACCCTGGATCGGTAGATGGGCATCAGGCCTTATCGTATACGAAATATGTAGAATCTCTCATAACCTTCAAAAAGAAACTAGCAAAGTACTTACCGATAACCTAGTGAAAGGGATTTGGTATGTCAATGACCCTGGTATAACGACGTATTTGTGTAGGGCTTTCGATTGTGACATAGGTTATTAAATAGTTATGAATTTTTTGTGTCAATTGATGATGAAAATTTGATGGCGTATCAATAGACCCAGCAATACGACAACCCCACACAAAGCCAAAGCATGAAATGTACCATAGCTTAATCAATATAATTATATTGCTTTATGTAGTTTCATAACTAACGTCATGGGACACCAGGCAAGGGCGTGCAAGATGCAGATTGAGGCTAATGGTAAACGCTCGGATAAAAGAAATAGATTTCTCCGAATGCCCAGTAATTACCTTGAGATTCCCAATCGAAGATTACGAAAGTGCTTCAAGTGGATTGTTTCAACAGATACGTCATCAACGACCAGGGGTTATTCCGTGGGAGGCTTCATTCCATGCACCTTTCAAACAATGAGAGGTGGGTCAAGTGGTGACCATCACCTCGGATGACGGGTGGATGGGCGGGCCTTCAGTGATTAAACCCCACCCACGCCGTGCCCTCTTCACCGAGCGCCCGTTGTCAAGGACATCAGCAAACTTTCCCTGGGAACTTCCATAGCGTGCAGCGGGTATCGGCCAGAAGGGATCCGCTGTGAGAGGTAGTGTGCGCTGAATTGCCCTTAGTGAGTGGCGCTGAGCAGTTCCCATTCCCAGCTGGCGCTCCTTATACCAACAACCCGGTCAACACTGATAACCCCAATTTTGTTTACGGTTGCCGAACTGAGATCTTGACGTCTCGATTAAAAGTAGGCCATCGGCACGGCCAACGGGCCTGATGAATTAATCCAGAGTTTAATATACTAATTACCCAGCCATATGAGGTCAGGTAATCAGACCATATACCGGCAGTTTTTCTGAGTTATGGCTCACAGTTGTGATGTATTAATAGGAATAGTATGAACTAGATTTTCACCCACATCCCCACGCCTACAACCTTCCCTGCCATCTCCTATCGCGTTATCCACTCCAGAGGGCGTTGTCAACGCAACCCCTTGTCTATTCAATTTCCGGGAGTGCCCCCTGGTGGAATCCTGCGGAGATATTGGAGCTGTTGCCTACTTCCGGCGGTGCTCATAGAACAGGTGTCATAGCAGTAGTCAGGTGGGCTCTGGGAGTTCGCCGCTTGGTGTTAGTGTACACTCAGCTGTTCAGGAGAGTTCAACACAGGGTAGTGCATTCATGAATACCCATTGTTTTCTATACTATGTTTTATCAGACAGAATCACTCAACAGATAATCAATCATACATAAAATGAGATCAGAGCAGTCGAAACACAATGTAGTCATAATTATAGTTCCTTGAAGCTAGCAGATTGGGAGTATATTGCTAGCAAATAAAACACCCTTTGTAATCAGATTCCCGACTATGACGACAATTTGGAGGTATATAGTATATATAAAGGTTTAAATGAAAGACGGGAGAGGTCATGGAGGTCTCGGAGTTCCCCCTCCCTCAGGCAGACCCCCCAGAAACCCGACGTATCAACCGGGGTGACCGGGCACTTCCCTGCAGGGGCCCGCTCGCAGCACCTACTTCCACGACCCTCCCCGCCACCAAACGGACATTGTTCACACGGGAGGTGTCACACAGTTAAACGGCGTGAGAGCTTATGCTCCATATTCACTAATTAGCTTATCCATGTTAGTCTACTCATATATAATTTTCACCTGCTATGTAACCTACTGATATTCTTTATCATATTATGACATAATGTTTGTCTGTCTGGTCAGTGACATGCGTGTATCAGGTTACAATGTAACAACTTCCAGCGCGCAGACATTTAGCAGTAATACCACTCCATTCTAATGACAATCCTTTAGAGGTAGTTACTTTTCTTTTTAGTAAAGATTGATCAATAAAGGAGAGGGTTAGCTCATCTGAGCAGGCTTTCCTTAACAGGGTTTATATCCAAACAAACAAAAACTGATAGCCAAATAAATCTGCCACCTGAGATCTACAGGCCCACTTTATATAATGTGTATACATGCATATTGGTGTGAATATTGCTAATTATTTCATTTTCAAAAGTCAATATACAATATATTTCCATTGGCAATTTAACCCTGTGAATGACATGGCGTTCCTACACTGCTCTCCTGCACTGATAGCTATGCCCAACAATCTCAGAGGTATAAAGCGATAGGCCGTGGAGCTCCCTCAAAATGACAGATGGCTACAGGATTTGTGATACGGAAATTACTTTCCATAATTGACACTAGGGGTCGCCCAGTCTTGGCCTAACAGGATAAAGGTGACTTTGCAGGGTAGCCATTTCTGTTTTGACCTCCGCATCAGGAGGTAGAGATACAACCATAAAGTAGGATCTCATCAGAACTGCACAAAATACGAGCCACAGAAATCCATTAGATACAGTTATTACCGGCCAATGATGCCAGTGCTTTGTGAAAAGAAGGTTTACCAAGATTCAATAACACAATCATAATGGAAGTTCTTTATAGTTATTCTATTCATTTCAAACCAATCGACAAGTTACCAACTATGTTTTGTATAAATACTATTGCTGTTCTCCTGGTGCAGTAAACATAACGTCCTATTTATATGCGAAAAATTTGGATGTGATTACTCAGATTTCATTTATCTTTCCTACACTGCGTGTGACTCTGTCTTTTGTCAAGGTTCATTACCGAAGTATGCTAAAGTATTTTCAAAACATCTTCAGATATTTCCAACTGACTAAAACTGATCAACAAGGAAATCATGACTTAGAACAAAGTTTGGGAGCAAATAATCAAATACAATTTATTACGGGATTCTGCCATAGTTATATTCTCTAGGACTTTAATGGTAAAACTACAAGCAACTGCAAAATAGAATTCCTAATTCCACAAATCACACCAGTTAAATACACTTTATCAGACGATAAAAAGACAAACGACAAAACCACAGAAATAGCGGTGATTAGCCAACAGATAATTACAGTGCGGTATTAACATGTGGATACTCAGGATGAATGAGGTTGGTACTTACGGAGACTACACAGAAGAGAGTGCGTAGAGCCAGAGAGCCACAGTTCTTAAGCGTTAACGGCCCCGTTTTTCCAAGGTCCTGCCCATAAGTTGCTGCCGGTCGCACATGCCTTCTGCTCGTTTGTGATTTTTTTTGGTTAAAGCTCTCATTCCATTCTATTGAAACAGATCTTCCATGAAATTTGGAGTAGTCGTCGCATACGAAAGCCCAGTTTAAAACTCATCCGGTTTTACGATAGTACCGAGGTTGACATTTTCGTCCCAGGCTGACGTTTTCGTCCCAGGCTGATGACGTGAATGATTATTATCGACAATATTATTGGCTAACACACTGTATTAGGAATGGCCACGTATGCCTCTACTTTACATCGACACACCCCTATGGCAGAAATTAATCGAAATAACCGGAATATGATATGCAAACGACCAATATATATACATCAGTATATAAAAAAAATAGATAATGAATAAATAGATAAAAGCCTAGCAGAGATGAAGTAGGTTCGACAACAAATTGCACTATACTCTATCATATATGGATTAATCAGAGAAGTGGTAAGAGTTCTGACTAGATATATAGTTCTCTGGTTTTATATGTCAAAAACGGACACACTCACTGAGATTAATAATCGTTAATAACCCAGAAAACAATAAAGATTACACATGACATTTCAAAAATAAAAGATGAATAGGAATAATTGTCATGGTCATGATCAATGCAAAATGTAAACATCGATGCGGCTATGACGTTGCCGTAACGTTGTTGCATAGCAACCTGCATAGCAACTTATATAGTTGCTATGAAACCAGCAGGAAACGGCCGGGACGAAAACATAGCAAGTGCAGTTACTCGATCAGGTTGGCCATGGTTTCATAGACTAACATAGGTAAAGATGTCTCCTTTTATATTGATATGTGAAGGTATATAGGAATAGGGAAACGAAGTACTAATGAAAGAAAGTCAAAGTTACTCGGTAAGGCTCTGAAAAATTACTGCCCAAGGCCTTGGACGAGGGCAGTAATTTTTCCAAGCCTTACCGAGTAACTTTTAGTTTCTCTTACCGGAACATAGTTTCCCTCATATGAAGAGTGATTCAATCATAGTCCAGTACTGCTTATCTCAGTATATTAAGTCATATATCATTTTAATACATAGAGGGCAGTCTACGTATCACGTCAGGGAGTTCATGCTTAATCTTGCTCTTAAAATACTTTCTTGGTGGGTGCTTTTTGAGTGTCTTTACTAGGTTTATTCCACGATGGACTTTACTTATATCCGGTTGTTCTAAATTTGTACTCCTTGAATCTGATTTTGGGGTCGCTACACGTTCCTCTGATACTAGCATGCAGATTTTCAGGGCTGTGTGATAGTTTATGTACAAAAACACTTATAAGCTGGGTTTGTTTTTGTCTGTACCCAAGTTTCTCAATATTACGGTTCGTATGCAGTAACTCTGTACTACAATCTCTGGCATGGCTCGGGGTCTGTCTGAAATCTCATCTACCAGCTATTTTTAATCCTACTCGGTTCTTCGATTGTAATGGGCGCTTTTGTTTTCCTTATCTCTGTGAGGATCTCATAAGATGGTGAGTTAAAAACAGCGTTTGGATATCGGTTTACTGTGTACGTCAGGTGGGCCTATAAGACTACGCCTGCGGTAATTGACCCCCGCGACTCCCACACACTAAACTACCTGGTACTCTCCACTTCCCACACACTCATATCACAGAATAAAGGGCAGACATGATGACAACCAGGCCCATCACTGTCATTTGAGATTGTGTTTATGCTTGCCTACTGTCTTTTAATGATGCGCAGTTTTGTGTTTTTCATATATCAGCGAGCATTTGATGGTAAAACTACTTCATTATATTACATTGATTTTCATAGATTTGTCCTGGCCAGTATCTAACCAAGAAACTTTACGTCATCAAGGCAACAGTGGAAGATCTGCAGATTGCAGAGCTGTATGCTGTTTTTTCATGCAAATAATAAAAAAAAATACATATTTGGGGGGCACGGTGTTAAAAGCTTCGGGAAATCCTTTGAACAGTCCCCTTCCTCGATATGACTGGGCGTAAGAAAAGTCCTTATCTGATTGTCATTTGCACCTTCACCTTCTTTTATTCTTTTTATGATGATAGTCTTTGTGGGGGCTACAAAAAGGCCTACCCTTTCCAAAAGGGAGATGGGGGTTAATTGATGGATGTCGTTTTAAATCGGGCACGTATTATGATTATAATCCGTCACAGTCTCTCTTATTCTCCACCAGTCGTTTGAAGAAAAATGTCGTCTGCAGCCTACATCAATGTATTTAAGACCGGCTGCCTCTGGTTTCCGAGCCCAGCCTGCCCTGAACGTGTGTAAGGCTGGCACCTGGGGCCTGCTTAATCCCCTTCCCCCTTTTAGGCGGCGCACTAGGCGGGCCGGAGATGGGACCCCATTATTGAGTGTCAGGCCTGACTAATACCACTTTGTCATAACGGATCAGGCCCGATCAGCAGCCAACGTTTGATCCCCGTCCCAGCCTCACACACTATTGAGGAGCGTCGGGCAGTGCTCTGAGCCCCGCCGTCACCACCGCCGACGCCGCTACAGCCACTGCCGACGCCACTTGCGTAAAGCAATCAGTGAAGTTCTAAATTTGTTCCAAATAAGCCCTACGATTGTGCAAGCATTCTAGGAAACCTTTCCGCGGTGAATATTGTTCCTGCCACGGATGGTCGATGTAGAGCTATATTTATAGGTCCGCTTCTTTTTTGACGCGGTCACAACTTAGATCGCTGCTATTTAAAACGGGACTGCAAAAGTAATCAAGTCGAATGGCCAAAAGAAATATAGGGAAGGGACTCATCTAAATTGATTTGGATGTGGAAGCAAAAATAGCTGCGGGAGTTTTGTATCTCGTAATTTCTGGCCGTGTGCTGCGGAAGCACGGGGCTGGTGCGGAAGTAGCTGGTGGATAGCCGGCGGTGGTTCCGGCTCATAAGTATGCAAGGGTTTCCCAGTACTCACATCTGATAGACAGGTCATTAACAAGGACAAGATATGCGTTTGGAATTAAACGTCTGAAAGGAAATTTGATTGGGAGTTCGTGTATTCCCGATGGAGAAGGAGTCCCATGATTGACGCTGGTAGAAATAAAGACTTGTCTGTGGCGAAGCCAGCGTCGTTGTGTGCCCGCAGGAAGGGTTCCTCAAATGTCATCTACTTATACTTATGACGTAAACATTGCCTGTGTAGCTATTTTTCACTGACCAAATACAGAAATTCATTAGACTGCCTGCTTCATACATAAAGGATTACCATATGGAGTTACTGCGTTATTATTTGGGATGTTAGTATTTTACGAGTCATGAATATTATTTTGAAGCTGGAAAGGACTAACCCCATGAACGAACTATGACTTTCTGTACACCATTTATGTGACTTTACTTAAATCATTTCGCCAGCAGCGTGACGAAAATGCATGACATACTATCCTGGGTATGTGATATACTATCTAAAGAGGACATTTTCTCAATGTGTCTTATATTATCAAAGGAAATGTTTCTCTAATGATTTAATGGTCGGTTATCAGCTCATAATCACTGCAACCAATGAGCTGTGGTTTGATTCGTCACCATCCGCGTGTGTGGGATAAATGAAGGCTCAAAGCAAATTTACATAAGATTTTGATATGTATTGGTATTCCTTCTGCTCATTATGTGTGTAATAATTTCTATGTTAGCAATAGAGCCGCACATTGTTCACTGAGGTATCAATGTGATTCATTGGGATTGCCGATTATGCTGGGCTCCCAGGTCACGTTAGCTGCTGATTCTTAGTGGCGAAGAGATTGTAAGTAGTACCTTGAGTTGTGAGATTTATACAGGCTATTCTTGTGGAGATTTCTAGTCCCAATTTTGGCATTGCTGACCAGGACGAAAAGCAGATTATTTCAGATACAGGTGCATCGTATCATAAGTATCGGTTATAATACCTGGATTGGGTAATATCTAGTAAGACTATCTCATGTCATAAACCATTAGTTACCCTAGTTGTTTGAGCAATATTCTATAGTACAGGATGTATTCCCCAGATTATCTCTGACTCTGCTTCATTGCTACCGATAAGGCTTTTTTGTTGAAGCTAATTACGAGGTAATATCAGTTCAGCGCAGGCTAATTAAAACTATGGCGCTTAGCTTTTAGATGAATATCTATACGTTCGTCGCCCATCTATACTTGGGTTAATTAGGAGCCTCCTGATCTATAAGCACTGGAGGCTTTTTTTTATACCGAAAGCTTGAACGGGCTAAGAGAGGGATCATGTTTTTCTTTATGGCTCATATATTTTATGCGGAACAGGTATTGAATAAAACATTAATGCGAATCAAGTTCTATTGGGTTAGTGAACCATGATGTATTGTTCAAAGATAATATCGAATATCAAATGAATATAACCCATAATCAAAGCTTTTATTATAATTTTTCTTTGAACCTGATTATTTGAATTAAATTATTGACTTAATATATAGCTTGGGGTTACCCTTATAACCTAAATTTATCATAAGTCCGTGCCTGTTTGGATGAATAACGGTACATTACGGTATCCAGGCACATTATATGCACGCTTCAAATTGTGCAACTTTTAGTTTAATAGTATTCTGTTCCAGCTGTTAATAGTTTATCATCATATAAGATCATAAGGGTCATTTTAGTGATACAACTGCGTCGGTTCAGAATTAGCAATTGGTGAGATTATATTTTTTTCTCCATAATACTCTCATTTAGGCGATAATGAACATGATATTTCCTAACTCATCAATTGTTATATGGTTCAGATTGTGTGATATTTAAATGGTGTAATGAAGAGAGAATAAGGGAAAACGATGTTAACAACGAAACCTAAGGCCATGAATATTAAACGTCTCCCCTCTAGTAGGCATAATAGAACTTGTTGGTCACACAGATATTACAAGGATATTAGCATATGGGATAGTCTATCTACACTTGGGAAACCACCCGATAACTGGGACACCAAAATAGCTTCTGTTTTTTGTACCAATATGGGTAGAATGATCGTGCTCATGAAATCGAATAAAACATTAATTGCTCTCATTCAGGATCAGACCTGTAATCCGAACACTTGTATCTCATTACGTTTGAAATATCATTCATTATCTTGTAAAATGATCCGACTTTTTATGCTACATTTAGAATCGTAATAAAGTAATCGATTGACATTATTGCATAATTATTAGTGATCTAATCGTGTTGGTGACTGGCTAGATTAATGCATTGTGTTGTAAAATAGCGACGTCTCATTGGTTAAAACTTGTTTAGGCAGCTTACGTCACATTAGAAAGCGGTCGTGCAATGACGGGGTGATGTCACACTAATATGCTGCAGAAGATTCCGTGTTATCACGTCACAATTCATCGTACTTAATGGTAGTAGGTTTTACCCATAATCGCATCTGCCCTTGTTACTGCATATTTCATTGTAACCATCACGTATCCACCCCTACGATACAACTCTTCACCCTCTGCAGTGGAGTTGCGCTTCGCATATCCATTTCACATGGAGCAAACAGAGATCAAAGACCGCCCCCTGACACCAGCCCTTCAATGGATCTTTACCTTCACGCACCCAGCCCTCCAATACATCTCCCCTCGCTTCATCTTTCTCACTGGTAAGGCCGCTGCGGCCTTCATCCTCCCACATGCCTTCTACATCAATTCCCTACCTACATGCCCCTCTAACCTGTACGCCGTTAAAGTGGCCGCCACACCTCGCATCTCCGCCGTGACCACACCGTGACCTCGACCATAACCTCGCACAGGCATGCCCCGTTACAAAATATGGCGAATGTGGGAGCTATTATATCACAGTAATATCACCCAACGATGATTTCAACGATGATAGCAATAATCAGGCGAAATATAAAATAATAGCTCATATTCTCGATATATTTTGTTTGGCGATTCCGGAGATCACTGCCGCTTCTCGCTTGGTGTATCCCCGGCTTAGCAAAGGGAGCGATAGGCGATTGGTTCGTCGAGACGTCGACTCTGCGCGTGATTCCCGCACCGCACTGCCCTGCACAAACCTCTCGTGCTACCTGCTTTCCCACCCATAGCACAGCCCGCCTTAACGCCACCCAACACCGCGCCTGACCACGCTCCAACCCCGTACCGTACAACCTCGCGCCACCCCGCCCCCGCGCCAAATCCCTCCCGGACTCCCTCCAAAACTGTACTGATCCTGCTGCCTGCACCGCCATGCAGCCTTGAACCCGCGCCGACCACAAGCACCAGTTTCGATCCTTGTCACAGCCCACCCTAACACCACCCAGCAGCGGGCCTGACCCTGCCCCTGTCCCGTCCCGCACCATCTGGCACCACTCCGACCTGACCGACCCGGCATCGTCCCTGCATCCACCCCCTCGGAACCCCACACCACGACACCGCTGTACCGATGGCTAATATTGCCCTGTTCTGCTTTCAGAATGAATCCGAGATCCTGCCGTTCCCCAACAAGGACGTGGAATTCCGGTTGCCTGAGCTGGACTATGGCGACCTGATGAGCCGTGACTACCCGCGGGCCCCACGCGCAGACCGTACGGCCCAGCGCTCCGACCGCGCCGGGCCGTCCGACGACCACGGTGAGAAACCTAAACCCCTCTCTGAATTCGTGTCTGTCACTGTTTTGTTTGTATGAAGGGGGAATGGAGATATTATAGGTTGTAGGTGGGACTAGCAATAGGTAAATGTTTTGTTTGTCTTTCATTGATGTAGGAGAACCGGTGTGTGTGAAATAGCTTTTGAGAGTACGAAATTCATTCCTAGAACTTTGAAAAATAGGAAAACCTATTTTTCCACCCATGAGACAACGTATGGTGTCAGTTGCTTTAAACTACACAGTCAATGGCTGGGACAAACATAGCAGAAAATATGAATAACACAATTTCAAACAATATAATTATAGCTTGAATAAATAGGCCCGAACTCTTTGCAATACCCTTCCTAACACATAGGTATTACTTCGCGTTGTCGCCTCGGTGAGTACAACAACAACATTTCAAATCAGGTCAGCTATAGGGTATATATTACAACTCAAATTGCATAACCGGGTAAAAACCAGGTGAAGGTGTTGATGTTCAGCAGCCTAAGGCTCTGTGCAAGTCTGAGACCAGGAACCTGGTTTAAAGTGACTGTTGCAACCACGTCCAGGCACCCGAAATCAAATCTAATAGCCCTAGCTGGGTTTTATAGGGGACCGCAGGTGCTCTGTGTAAAATGAACAAACACAAATTGCAAATTATGTCATAACCAACGGGAAAATATAGATGATTCGGTCATGAACGACGTCAGATTTATTGGCTTACCTTTAACAGGAAAATATCTACACACTGAGGCCGTTTACATTATTATCTCTTTACTTTCCAAGTTTTAGAATATACTTTATTGGCTTATTTCTAGTTGTCTGTATACAGATGGTATTTAGCATTATTTTGATTTTAAACATTCATTAGAATTATGCAACCCCTTTCTTTTGAGATAATCTAGAAAATCTACGTTTTGAATAATTCGCAAGAGAATATCTGAATATCTAAAGTTCAGCCCAGTGTTTTTGAAAGTCAAAAATGGTATTCATGTTTTCATCTTTCAACTCTATAAGAATGGAACTATTGAAAATGATGAACATTGGATTAGATGGCTGGGTGATATTGTAAATACATTTTATGGTAATTGACCTTTCGTTTGCCTAATTTACTGCCTGGATGACGATCAATTTCAGACAATACAGTATTGTTTCGATGCTCAATAAAACACAACCGCCGTTGTCAATACTTTCATTGTACGACCGTTGACCACACTTACAATGTTTAACCGAAACACTCACTTCTCCACTCTAAGTCATATTCTGCCAGGAAATGAAGATATTAAATTTTCTTACCATTAACTTTATTTGTTATTTCCAGGCAAACTTTTCTACTTCTCTGATGTTGTTCGCTTAGAGACTGCTGAATTGTCTTTTCTAAGCCAATGTCATTTCATGCAGCAGTTGCGGAACCTTTCCAGTCTTATTGCACAATGGCTAAATTTTGCGCTTGGAATTGTATGGCAATTAGTAATTAGTTTGTCGTTGTTTTTGTATTTCCTCTGTCTAGAAAGGTGAATAATTCACAATATTCACCAGTTGCTAGGGACCTGTGCTATCCTTTCATCCACGGTTGTTGATACTATTTGAAAGTAGTTCACAAGTTGTTCTCACGTATAGTGTTCGTTCATTATTCATGATACTCACGTTAGGCTCGCAAGCTCACACAGCGTAAAGTCACAACGAGAAAGAAAATGTAATTGATTAAAGTATTACGAGCGACGACGCCTCGGAGCGTCGACGACAATTGAGGTGAGCTTGCATAAATGAAGACTAAATAAATTAAGTCTATCTGTTTCATGAAAAGTAGGTTATTCTGATTGAAGTTTCATGGAAAACGGATTGTTTTGATTAAACTTAAGTGCAAGGATCGATCGTGTTACTGTGATCAGCGTACCTTTATTTTGAAGTATTAACATTAGCTGTTCCTCTATCTGAAATGAATTGAAAACAGAGATCAGAAATACATTCATATATTAGAAAACCTTCCTAAACACGATCTGGGATGATCTATACTAACTGTGAGATATATTTGTGTACATACACCCAAGGTTACTATCAATTGCCCCACTTTTCGTCATCTTCTAAAGTATCATAGTTCATAGTCAGAGCGTACCCTCGTGCATGGTGAACCGATAACAAATGCATCCGCATATGGTCTACAATATTGTCATGGTCAAGATGGCTAGAATGTAATTTATATCTTATGAATATAGATTACTTTAGAACCGTCTCTTTCCGGAAATGGTCCTAGAATAGATCATTTGGGTATGCCTCGAACTGCGTTTCTAGTGGTTAAAGGTGCTCAACATTGCTCTCAGGCAATTACACACAGGACAAAAAGTACAACCTCTTAAACTCAACTTGAGTTTCGTCAAACTAAAAAGACAATCGGTAGAGAGATAAAATAAAAAATACCCATGTGAGCAGGAAATTCGCAAAAATCGTTCTACTTTAAATATGCAACCCATTTAATACATGCGTATTTATGGTAAATGGATGACAATGTCTGTAGACAATTGCGAGTGGACAAGCTTTCACATCTGTAAATTTTCCCTCGATAGGAATTCACAGCCTCATGGTATTTAATGAAGCCCAGGAAAAAATCCACTAAAACAGATGTGTCCTTCAAAATAAAGGAAATTAACCCATTTTCTGTGCTTTCTTAGTATAGATTACTTGGGAATTGTTCCCCCCGTCAATATGCACTTATAAACGACAGTGGTGGTCTGTAAAATAATGTGGAAATCAGTGTCGTGAATCATGAACTTAGGGTAATTAGTAATCTGAGTGTTCCTTGCCGAGGTAGGATGTCTAATTAAAAACGGTGGACATGGCATGCTATACGGCAGATTGATGTAGGATGTGCAGGTGGATTATCTGATGCATATATCCTCCACAGACAGCCGCAGGTGGTCAGGCATTGTCTACTCTGAAACTTCATTGTCCGAAGAGTCTCCGATGATTTATTCAACTTTACAGACATCTTTTGATACTCATTTGACGTTATTCAATCTGCTACGGCAATTAAACCGCAGGTGTTATTTCACCTGGAATGGATGATGCGAGATGCATGTTCGATACATAGATGCCTCTGTCTATTATGTAGCGTTTCATACTGAGCTACCTCTCCCGATTGGGTCAGCTCGCCATATATGCACAAGTATGCACAGGTGCAGAATTCAATAGCGAATATATCTCAACACATACAAGTTTCAACGCTGGGTCTAAACAAAAAGGTAGAACTAATGTATATTTGTACGGCATTGCAATATAGTAACCGGCTTTTGCTCATCTTATCATTACCAATAGCTTATCATATCCTGTCTATTAATTAAAGGGAAAAGACGGGATAGTTGACGTTGCTTTAAAATGCCCATTTCGGCATATCTTTGGTTAAGGCTGTACCTTATGGGGAGAACTAAGCTTTTCCTAAATCCTCTCATCCTGGGTGCACGCAGGGGCGTCTCACTTCGCCAATGTAAAAATCATAATCCACCCATCAGTGAGCACAGCAAATAAGAAACAAACTGCACACCATTCATTAAACTGTAAATGGGAGAGAAACTGTGGGGGTCCAAGCCATGTGAACAAGTGATGGTGACCCGTCTGAAAATAGGTGACTCCAGACTAGCACACGAAAACCTCCTGAATGGAGAAAATCTCCGATTATGCCAAGCATGCAATTCTCAGCCAATAGATGCTTCCAGATCCATGTGTTTTGCGTCTGGCATAATTCTGGCACTGTCTGATGACCTATTCTGAAAGCATAGACTACTGACATTGCGAACACACACATGCGGAATGTCATGTCTAATTATGTGTCATCATGAACATAAACCATAGACATTATCGTTGAAGTCAGTATATGAAGTAATTCAGATAAACCAATACGAGTTATCGTACAATACCTACTCCTCGGCTTTGAATTGATAAGATACTTCTTAAAAACATACTTTATTCACATATTGCCCAGAAAAGTATTGTCTTAGATACACAATGGCCAATCTTTTTCTCATTTCGTGGCCACAAAGCTACATGTCAATGCCCTGGTGATATCTCCCATTTCAAGCCTCATAATATGTTACTAGTGGTATGCTGCCTCTCGGCAGCCTGTTTGTGCCCTTCTTCTCGGCGGCCTGCCTAACGACTGCCTGTCAATAGCCTGTTGGTGTGCAGCATGTCGATGTGCTACCTGTCGGTCCCACCAGTGCTCCATGTCTCACGTTCATATTTACCATATACATTTATTGTTCAATCAATCAAAATTTATAACATAGTTGTATAGTTACAATAACGATGAATGAGTAGTGGCTCGGACAAAATCCTTATTTTCGTTGTTCTTCCTATAAACTAATAGAACTCCTGTACAGAGGTAAAAAGACTAATGTTCAGCCTTGATGGACTAGATGTCATCTATTAAAAATATATAAGCACGATATAAATAGAAAAGGCGTTTAGAAATGGGCATTAAATATATTGGATAGAAGCTGTTGATAAGTAGGTCTATAGATATCTGGGATTAATGATTGATAGTGCTCAATATGAAATTAGATGTTCGGTTTGATAAGTTATTCAGTGAATTAGCTTTGAAATTATTTGAATATAAGAAAAGCGGATTTTTGTTTGCTAAAAACGCCCCCACACCAACCAGGCACAAGTCAGCTTCACCCAATTCCAATTGCCATTTTCCTATATGGAGAATGCATAGTCAGTTTTGTGGATAAGTCCAGTTGGTTTGGCACATGATTCTGCCCAAACGTCGATCTGTGAACGTCGGTAGTTTGGGTAGAAATTCTATTTTGAGGTAGTGGTCCCTCCGTTGGCCATGGGATGAACGTGGTTACAAAGAAGTCCCACCTCCTGCTGCCTTAGGGAGTGAAACACCTGTCACTGGAAATGAAAATATATTTCTTCCGCACACGCGTCTAGGGCGAATTACGATCTGGACAGTTGGCTGTGGCAGAAGCTCTGTACAAAGACGTTGGGTCTGTACAAGGTGCAAGTCGTGGCGCTTGGCGCCTGTAATTCGATTAGAATAGAGCGGGAGGTGAGGTGCTCGAGCGCGCCGGGTGACGCCATGTAGCGCCCGGGCTGCTCTATCCGCTTGACCTCTGACGTGAGCTGCTCTGTCGTCGAGCTGCCACGTGGTGTGAAGCTGGCCGCGGCCGTCGTCTTGAGCTCACGGCCGCCGAGCCATCCATTCCGCGCCCACTATGTATTAAAGATGAAGACAGATGCGCAGTGCTTCGCTTTGCCGAGCAGCTCGGAACAGTTCACGGCCAGGTCAGAGCAGCTCGCGGCGGGGACAAACACGGACGGATCACCCGACGGCCCCCGATCAGTTCCCCTGATTTATACATAGAGAGGGAGCAACTGCCATAAAGAAGTACATAGCCATGCATCAGAAAGTAGATATGATCGTACCCCGACAGTGCCACCGTCGTGTGGGCCCCGCCTTTGCGGTTCACACTTGTTTATAGTTTTATTTATGACACCTTGTATTATTCTTTTAACGTATTGTATTTTTATGAGAGGGAAGTTTTCGACTGCAATATACAACTTCCATATCATTTGTATTATGAATTATCACAAACCGACAATTAATAATTTCGTTATCATTGATATACGTTTTGCCTCAGAAAATAAGCGATGTTGAATTAAAATTCGGTAAAAATCAGTATTGCTAGATGTATTGTTTTCTTACATAATCGTCTTTTCATTTTTCCCACTGTTTCCTTCACTGGACTCTTTCAAATCCGCTGTCAGTGAATTTCCCAAATGGACAGTGTCTGTTTTCGAGATTAAAAAACCTGTTAACCTTTCAATTCAACAGAGATTTTAATGGGACTGTCAGAGAAGTATCTGTGTAACACATGTGTTATATAATGGGCGTTCGGTAATTGTAAAGAAAGTTCACGATCAAATGGTTGCCTTCTTCCCTTTGACACAGTAGAAACGAACGAAGAGAATGTATATTTTTTTCTTTCTATTAAACGAATTCACACACTGTGGATGTAATGATGAGTGGTGAATAAAGATAGATAAAAAGCAGTGTGAAAGACTGGGGAATCTTAAATCAGATTCACTGTTCTGTATCTTCTTCTTGCAGTTGTTTTCCATCGCCATAGACATAGTTTACGCCAGATCTGGATGCCAATTAAAAGGATGCTCTGCTATGATAATAGATTAATACATTGATCTATCTATTGATATTGATAAATCAATATATTTGCGGCAAATAATCAGTTATATGCCAATGTTCTCTGACTATAGAATGGATCTTTGCAATACATTTGTTTGTACTTTCTTCGGGAAGCCTATCTATAATTATGTAGAGGAAATACAGACAGGTCCCAAAAGAAGGAGAATTTTGCATTCGAGCTTATATAAGGCGTAGAAAAACTTGATCGAAACTAAGAAATTCAGCTGGATGCCGGTATTGCGAAACTTAAAAAAAAAATTCTTTATGGAGTTATAAGTTTACATCAATTCCCTGAGTTGGTACATAACAATTCTCAATAAAGAGGGCTGGGCCTCAGCTTATACATAAGGCTGGTTTTCATGGTCTAACCTTTATTAATCGCGTTAGTAACATATCTTGTTTGTAGAGCATCTGACTCTACTAGCCGTTACTCAATGACTCATTTGTTCTAGTAAGTACCAAGCTAGATTTAGTCTTTGACACATAACAGTGGTTATCTTTTAAAAAGTATCGTCGATTGGAAGCGATAACGTGTCCGGAGTAACACAAATGGTTAAAAGTATGTGAGCTTAGGAAAAGAATGCCAGAGCAACACCTCGTGTGGACAGAATTCTCATTGAAATGCCACTCAGCAATTTACTCTGCACAACCTTTTTGTTGCACAGAACAAATGCAATTGTATCCGTATGGAAAAGGACATTCTGTCGACAGACTTACCCCATTGACCTGCACATATGGATTTGCTATGGAGACCCGAGTCGGTGATAGCTTTTGATTCTGTTGGTGAGCTGGATATAGCACTTCTCCCACTGGTGAGCTACCCTTTTGGAACGGACATGGAGCGAAGCCAACAATTTTTAGAACTAAGGGTTAGGGGTTCACTGCCCGGCAGTTAATCATATTGAGGGCTTTGGTGGACCTTAAGAAAGGCTGTAGTATTGTGGAACAGCTTGGGATACTGAAGGCTTTATTTGTATGTTTCCCTATATTGAGACATGAGTAATTTACTCTGTGGTTCTCCTTAATGTGCATAATGAGGTAATTTACCGGAGTTTATTTTTACTAGTAACCCACTTCATATGATTGATAAAAACACTGTTACCAAGCACTTCTGCATACTGTTGTATGTTTATCAATGTGTTCCTACGTTAGAGGTCCCAATTTGGATTCAAATTTTAAGCATAGATTAAAGGTCTTTGAAAAATCAACTATAATTGCCCTTCACGTCTTTCTTCTGTCTAATCCACTAGAAAGTTAACCATATAGCGGTCTCTTAACAGGGTCTCTATCCTCATAATTAATTTCTGCATTTCATAAATCTGACAGAATGCGCGGCCTTTAGATCCCGTCCGATGCCTTTACCGCATATGGTGTGGTTTCACGTTCCCTGTTAGGTCAGTGCCTGTAAGGACGCGGAATACCGTTATATGACGATGACCTTTTATTGGTATGTCTGTGAATATCAGAGACGCGCTCAGTAGGGTGTCAGATAATGCGAGATAAGTCCCAGTCCTCAGACATCGCGTCATGGTGCCGAATAAAGTGACGGCCTTGTGAGAGGCTCCTTGTCTATTACAGGATTAGAGATGAAAGCTAAGGCATTATGGAATCCCCAATGCCAAGCGATGTGCGCTTATTCATTCATAGTGCTGGTATATTAGATGTCCATTCCATCGGTCACTGGCAATCCCAGAAGAAGGTAAAAAGCGAAATATATATCCTCTATCGGCAGTATTTGTAAAATATTTCAGTTATCCATTGTTAAACTTCGGTTTAGATACGTTTTGTATTCTAAATATCTGGTTCTTTAACTGAAGTTTTATATGAACTCTGTACCGTTTAACCATACAAAATTGAATCCTCTTGTATATTTATTTACGTTTCTAGTATTTCATTTGGTATCTCAACCCCAAGTTTGCCCATTGTGATTATCAAATTTCTTCAAATGAATGCCTTTAATCAGTCATCAATCTGTAGCCCGATTATACTTTTCACATACCAAGTTTAGTTTGGGTTTCACTTATTGCGTGCTTTTATAAGGGAGTAGTCAGAGAACAGTATACAGCAAAAGCGTTGAAATCCTGCAAATATTTGTCGATGATCTTTAATCCACGTCCCGCCGTCATCTGCTGGATTATTTGTCTTACTGCGATAGCATTGTTCTCCTCGTCCATTGTCTGCTTGGCAAATGTCACCGTCTCTGTGAGATTTGGGAAGTATTTCACCCCCTGAATACGATTCGCTTATAGTGACATAAAACACAAAGGCCCTTTTATAAGTGCTTACTACATTGGTCTGGACTATGAGGGGAAATGTTCTCTCTAGGAAAATGTCATCCGTTGTCGCTCACAAAGCGAGTGTCTGATAGGTCTGGAAGTATTCATTATTTTGGACCTTCCTCCGTGAAGACAACATATGGCGGCAGTCCTTAGGAATACATTAATATTTGTTTGAATAAAAGATAAACATGATGATATATTGAGGAATTATTTGGTAATTGATATAAAGGTAATAGTATAAAAATTATTGGAGTAAAACACAACCCAACCCCCCCTGGCAAGGTCGAGAAAACTCCACAACGAGAAATGTACACATATTATAAAAATGATTGTTGACATGAGAGAATGATAATGAAGTGAAAATATTCATATAGAGCTGCATCGAGATTCGTATAAATAGACAATACTCCACGGGTTTGGCTGGGCCGCAATCGTCATCGAGGCGAAGCAGAGTGACGATTATGGCCCAGCCAAACGAGTGGAGTATTGTCTATTTTGCAATTTGAGTGCAGTTCTCGATTTACCTTACCCCTATCTATGACATTAAATATCATCACAACTTCAGAATAATAAGAATATACTTAGCAAACTCACTATGCCACGGCCGTGGCGTAGTATTGTCACTTTACCAGGGTGATCGTTGAGTATATTTTTCTAATGTTATTCCTATAGCTAAACTTGTACCAGGGGGGAGATAAACTTGGGTACTGATAAGGGGGGATAATAAATTCTGTATGATAGATGTATGGGTTTTTTAATGGATTTGTGTGTGTAGAAATGGAGATGAGTGAAGTGCTGTGTGGGGTGAGGGTTGAAGGTGAAGGTTGAAGTATTGCGTGTATGAACCATGAGGGGGCGTA
Organism: Alentia gelatinosa; assembly: GCA_950022655.1. Classification (NCBI taxonomy): domain Eukaryota; kingdom Metazoa; phylum Annelida; class Polychaeta; order Phyllodocida; family Polynoidae; genus Alentia; species Alentia gelatinosa. The sequence goes on along the minus strand of OX465579.1, from coordinate 47,635,011 downwards.
TGTGTATGGTGTAGTGTATTTTGGGTGGACCGATCCGAAAGGAAACAATCACTAGACGGCGAAAATATTGCAAGCCAGATCGAACACAAAAATTCAGACCGGAATGTGGGCCACTTACTTTGCTAAGTCTGAGTAACCAATAATTGATTAGCTCCTGAACTTATTACTTGGTGGGCAAGTAATCATCAGGACCTTAATCTGTAGTCTCCCCCTCTCCCCCTCACCACCCCATATTGTCCCCGGCCAAAGTAGATCCTCTCTCGAACCAGACATGATAATCCGATGATATTTACCATCGAATATGTCGACTTAAAATTTGTGATTTGTGTCAGCGGTAAAACAGTTAAACCATGTATGATTACTCGGAACACGGCCATAAATGCATCACTCGCCTGACATTTATCGACAATTAAACTAAATGTATTATAGATTCTTACTTTCAATAGGAAAGAAATTATATTTTCGATTCTCGGTGTCTCGTGTTTCCATGTTTTTTTTAATAGTTTCCATGTTTTTTTTAATTATGTAACCAGATTTATGCAAACTTCAGCTTCAACTTCATCTACATAACATATAAGGGCAGTAGTCCACTGGTGGTACTAGTTGACCTCTCCCAGGCTTTTTTGCATTTTCTCAGCCAATGGCCTTTTCTTCCACACACTTTTGCTTTCCACTTCGTAGGTGGCTCTCACCTTAGCTCATATTTTTCCTGAAATTGTCCCTTCCATCTTCACATTCTCTTCCTAAAATTGGATACATCAATTCACACTTCTAAAACAAAATCTCATATCATAAATATTACCAATCATATTTTGACTTTCACACACACTTACCATTTTAATAACATTTTCTTTTTCGCATGCCTGCCACCGCAATGTCTACTTCACTAGTTGACATTTTTAATGCCTATGTTTCTCAATCTGAATTCAACAGATACCCAGGACTACCCAATGAAAGTAGCAGAGAATAGATAAATACTATCGTAAAACTGGATGAGGTTTAATCTAGGCCACCGTATTCCATGACTGGAGTTTGGAAAAGTGACTTCATGAGGCGAAGCCGAGTGAAGTCCGGAGCCAAAACTTCAGGAGTGGAATGCGGTGGCCAAGATTGAAACGAATCAGGTTTTGATTTTTCCTACCCCGTCTCCTCGATTTTTGAATATTACGTGATAACAATGCTGTATGCCACTAGTGGCATATAAAACTCTGTATGCCAGTCAGCGTGGCATACGGAAACCCAATGTTAAGCCTATGGGATTTTATATTAGGGGTTAGGATAATAGCAGAGAACAGGTTGTGTATAGCGCTCTGTAAGGCTGCATGACTTCAGGTTGCCCAACAATGCTCTCACTGCTGGCCAATGTGAGATCTGAGCCTTACATTGAACTGGCCAAAAGTGCCTCTCTCACATAGTAACTAAAGTCGGTACTGATATAAATTGTTTTTTCCTTTGCCCTCGTCCGACTGTATCACCTGTTAGAAATCAAATCTCTGGGATCTCAATTTACTTCTTCAAAGAAGAACTCCTATGAGACATAAAGGGGACATTTGGACTACCCCCCTCCCGCGTGTTACCAATCATCATTAAGAGAAGCGTACGTCGGGAAACAGTAACAAAGATAGATGAGAGGAGAGGTGCATGGGTGTGGCACATGAGCCGTCCGTTACGGGCGTGCTGTCACCTTTGTATACAAGCAGGGGAGGCGGTAATAAGGCATGGGTCTATGACCCCCACCACCACACCATGACCACACGCCGTGCCCCCGTCACGGCACGCCGCTCATCAAAGACACCTGAGTGATCCACCCTCGAGCAAAGGGGACTGGATGAGAACTAGACTGGCCTCAGTCCCTGTATCCTACCCCTCCACCCCTTCTGAGTGACACAGGGACTGGTCTCATCCCTAAACGGCCGTGTAGACTGGCGCGATGTAGCGCCACACTCCCCAAGCACAGGTCTGCTGCTGGTCAGGATATCTGCTTGGAGATTGATACCCTCTCACTTTGATCTCAATCGAGACATAGTCAGGAGTAGGCGAAATATATTGCTATGAAAACACAGGCAGGCAGGGAACTGGAGGAGGGGAGGGGGAGGGGTAGAGGGAGGTATAGGGTTACAGGGAGTGGCTTGGGGTCATAAACAGGAGATTCTGGTCAGAGTGGACAAGTCTTTGATTCATGGGCCAGTCAGAGAAGGACACATGCTATAATGAATTGTATCCCGATTTTCTTTAATCATTTAATGAATGTTCATAATCAAAGACTTGAGCAAGTCTAGATGAGAACCAGAGACGCACTGGAGGCGGGCCAGGGACTAGTCAAATTTAGGAGCGGTATGATTTATGGTCTATCCCTGTGCCCGTTTCCCAGACTGACAGCACTAATGAGAGCCTAATCAGCCCCCAGTTCCAGTCCCAGGACACGGGTCCATTTATGTATATTACAAATGTACGGCGGTGCTCTGGTGCTGTGATGACGGACCGCTGTTTGCTCGTGCTCAAAGCCGAACCCCCAACCGTCTCGTAAATACGGAGAGAAAAAGAAGACAAGGACGCCTATAAAACAGTGAAGAAGTTGTTATTTATGTTGATATCAAACGTGTTGTCTGGCCATAAAAGGACGCAGCAATGCGGATCTACAAAGAAGCCATCTTTACGAATCACATCGTGGTGAAATTACAATGGGGTGGGTTATAAGTCGCAGCTCATTCCATCTCCATGAATATTCCTTGTAGTTCGTTGCCAAGCCGGGATGTAAATCGCGATGAAGTTTTGGCGGTCTGCCCCCTGGCGGCTTCCGCGTGATTACGTAGCGGCGTCAAACAATGAGTAATTACCGTTTGACGACCCAGGTCCCGCCGCGGGTCGCTCTACCTTAATGGGCGTGTTCCAGTTTTAGTGTTGCCATCAGACGTGTGGTGGAAGGGTGAGGTGAGGCAGGTGCATCCCGAATGGTGGCAGACCTTTTCCCTACTCATGCACAGCAGTTTGAATACTGTTTGGCCACTGTTTATGCCGCCTGGGTATTGTTTGCCGCTAGCCGCTAGTGGAGCTCTGGAACATTCCTGTCTTTTGCTATGACCCTAGATGATTGGCTTTGATGGCGACTCGTACGATCATAGTAAATACCCGTTAGTGCTATGGGTGCATTGACGGGAAAGTCCGTGATTGAACTATAAAAATTGGCATTGTGTGCCCCCGGGGTCGCCATTACATGAACATATAATAAAAGGCATGTGGCTTCGGACAAGGACTAATGTGTGCTCCACATACCACGCTGGTACATATTGACTTCATAAATTGACATTTCGTCTACCCGACTATATTAATTTGGAAAGCTTTTGTGGATTTGCGTGTCCGACCCTTTGATTTATGGTCTCTGACAAATTGGAGGAAATAGTAGGCTACTATATTCAGGTATAAAACATTTACCACACTATGCCGAGACGTTAGTAGAGGACCAGCTGGAGATATACATGGAACGAATATCTATGCCTACAACATACCTCTCGTAGTCTTCTTTTTGTGGACAACTTCTACCGCAGTAAACTCAGAGCAGGCTGTTCTGAGTTATTCTTGCGGTCTCTTCGGCTGGTCGGCATTTAGATGTACTCTGCGCTAGTATTACAATAAGACATACATGATTGTCAGTCTGTTGTTTAATTACTGGCCATACAGTGACTTCTAAGAGCCTCTGGACTCTCTGATAAGGATGGTGCCTCGATATCTGACCCCGCCTTGTTCACTAATAGAATCCAAGAAACCCCAGTAAAGCATGGCTGGCCACCGAGAGACAGCCCCGGTCAGTGGATGACCGTTAGAGATGGCCGCCTGTGGAAGCGGCTCACGGTGACGAGTTAATGACTAGCTGAGCTGCTTAGAGCAGGTAAACAGACATGACAATGGCGTGCGTCACACGACAGTACCCTGTAATAACCATAGCGCGGTCATTATGTCTCTGGCTACACTCGCAGGTCCGCCATCCCTCTCCCTTTGCCAAGGGTGATGGGAGAACGCCAGCTGGAGCGAGACGCTCGCAATATAACAGCTGGCACCATCCTGTAGTTTCCCCCTCCACTCCCACATATACCCCTACTCCTACCCCACCCCTTCTAATGCCCGCTGCGAGTTTCCCATGTCCCCCACTGCCAACCAATCAGACCCCGCGAGTCCGTGCTGAAATAGCAGTATTTATAGTGTGATTTGTGGCGGTTTTCCACTCCAATTCTAGTCCAACATACTTACATATAGACCATTAGATACGAAAATGAATCTCCAGTCTTCTCTATGTATCAAATGTTGATATGCACTTTAAACACTGGGATTAGCTTTACAACTGTATCAATATATCGTTCACCTACCGAACACTACATATTTACTGAAGATGTGGAAGTAATATGTGCCAAGGTATTGTCAAGGCTTCACCTACATTCCACCTAATGACAACATGGCATCTTCCCGGTGTGCCCCTACTGCACCATGCTTATTAGATACTGGCTTAATCCTGACCAATTTCCATATTGATAAAGCTACGTGTTTACCATGAGGCCATTCCTCACGTTGTGTCCACCAAAGCCCATCTAGGTAGGTGCTGCACCAGATCTTCTCTCATTGGAGTCCCAGTTGGCTGCTCTTTTTGTGAAGCTGATACAACTATACAGAATGGCTAAGGTGACATATCAGCTTCTCTTTTAGCGGGTCGAGCGTGGGGATTTGATAGGCAGTTACCAAGCAACACTCTCAGCACTAGGTTCTGGTAACACTTTAAGTGTGGTCAAACAGGAAGCTTCCCTCTCTGCTGGCCAAAAGCAGAGAGGCACAGGCCTTTGTGTGTAGTGGGAGATGTATTCCGAACACGCTTAGGCTTTCAAGGCAACTTCACACCACTCCATTGGGTCAAGTGATGCGTGTTCCTTTCTTGCCTTATCATGAGTGCCTCACAGTGCTGCGTGTCTTAATTCCTTGCTCGTTTTGATTCAAAGGACTTGCTAGTTTGAACCTTACATCATAAATGGATACCGATCCTCTGTAGTGTCTACAGAATGTAAGCAATACGATATTTTGTTCAGAATAGTTTTAAAAAAGAATGATACTACAGTATTATATCAACGAACGGAGGCCGACAGTCTCACTATTTAATTTCTAATGGCAAAAATAGATTGATTTATCGCACTAGTACGAATGTGTATCTTATATGCTGTTTTGGATATCCCTTGATATACACGCTACAACGTGATAATGATAAGATACCTTGTCTTGCATTAGAACGACATTCAGTGCTCAGGAAGGGAGGCCCATGTAATCCAGTCCTGAGATGCTAAATGTCTCTAAATATAGTTCTCTAACACTAAGAGCTATTCTTGATCTTCTTATTTAGCGCATTTAATTCCCACTCCCATCTGTCTGCCTGTGCATCTCGTGTGTTATCATTAGGAAATAACATTTGTTTGGCAGTTGTAGACCTGTGCACTAGTCTTTGCCCTGACGCTTACCTCTTCAATTTTACATTACAAAGTCCAGATTATTACTATATACCGGTGCACAAATGTCTCACTTTTACGCACTAGAAGGGAAAATTCCGTTCGGCCGCACCGTGGCGTTAAAATCATTAATACTACCCACCGTACCACGTGATTTGATGACAATATGAGCAAAAATATAAACAAACAAAATGGCGGAAGTTTCCCCTATTGGGAAGTATATTTGCATAGTAAGATAGGCCAGCATTATATATAGTATATAGTAATAAAGAGACATAGTAAGTATGACTGGATTACATCTGTTCTTCGATATTTTGGTTAGAAATATTCCCCGAATTTGAAGAATGAGGTGAATATTTCTGACCAAAATATCGAGGAACAGATTCTATTCAGTCACACTAAACATGTCTCTTTATAATCTGTAATGAAGGATAGAAAATCACTTAACAAGATTATTCCTCGACGAGCATTGCGATTAGCTGAATCCCGGTTCTGGCAATAAGATGGTAGTTTATTATTTCGGTTTGACCTATAGGTCAAGACCGAAATATATTAGGGAAGACGGGGAACAGTTTTTGCGGCTTACATTATAATACATTAAAGTAATGTATTCTGAATAATTAGAGTCTCGATACAGTCGATACCGGTCCGCACCAGGCGACAGTAGTGTATTTTTATATATTGTATAGGCACCTGTTGCGGTTCAGTGTATTTATATATATTGCAACAGGCTTCCACCTCCCTCCCTCCCTCCCTCCCTCCCTAGCGTGTGGGTCCCGCGGGTGAGTTCGATCTGTATATTTATGTTACGTTGAGCCTCTGACTATGTCTTATATGCTGGTGACCTATTTGACCTGATTCCCTCAAACACGTCTGGTGTCGTCACCCGTTGCGGTTCAACGAACACCCACAAGCGAGCGAGGCAGGGAGGTGGAAGCCTGCTGCTATATATATAAATACACTACTGTCGCCGGGTGCGGACCACATCTGACCTGTGGGGCCCCGACCGCTAGTAGGTATTCATTGAACCGCAACGGGTGTGCTGGTGACCTATTTGACCTGACTCCATCCAACACGTCTGGTATCTGCGCCCGCGGGACCCACCCGCTAGGTAGGGAGGGAGGGAGGTGGAAGCCTGTTGCAATATATAAAAATACACTACTGTCGCCGGGTGCAGACCACATCTGACCAGAGCACACCCCACCCGCTAGTAGGTATTCATTGAACCGCAACGGGTGCGCAATATATAAAAATAGACTACTGTCGCCGGGTGCGGACCACATCTGACCTGTGGGGCCCCACCCGCTAGTACACTCTCCCCCCAGATCTTTCATCTGGTCAGATGTGGTCTGCACCCGGCGACAGTAGTGTATTTTTATATATTGCAACAGGCTTCCACCTCTCTCCCTCCCTCCCTCCCTCCCTCCCTCCCTCCCTCCCTCCCTTCCGCGGGTGCCGATACCAGACGCGTTGGATGGAATCAGGGGCCTGTTTAATAATCTGGGATCGTACATGTAGACCCTTTTCTGTATGCCATAGACAGCCAGAGGCGATGTGGGTCTAAAAATCTATTTCTTTTTTATTTCTTAAAACATGTATACATTACTTGTTGAAACCGAAATCATGGCAATGCCATGCCAACTTATAATCCTTGTTTCATAGAGTAAGCTAGGTTACCACCACTGTAATCAATTGTCATATCCTGAGGTATATATTGAAATAGATTGTCCTTAAGACCCTGGTGACTTTTTCGGATTCGGCCTTTAAGCGCTGAAGTTAATTCAGCCTTTGTGAGGGAAGAGTTCATGAAAATATTTTCTCTGTCAGATATCTGAGGTACATTTAGGTACGTACTATTTTTTATATGCACTATTTTTCCGTATGCACCGGCTTATGCAGCCTGGAGTGTACAACATATCTGTATGCTCCGGGTATAGTGTACACTCCCTATGTGTTTTCTATGGACACTTTGTATAGGTGGATAATAAAAGCATACTCTCGTTGGTCAGGGTTATTAAACCACTACCTATTTCATTAGAATGCAACAAGAATTCATTTCTAAAATGTTTGATACATGCTTTGCTGTTCAGCAGCACCGTATGAGTATGTCGCAAAATATTATTTGTACAAAACAACATGGTGGCCAGCCTCACAGTGCGTAACAACTCGTTCGCAAATATTATTATATACCTGTGCACAACCTTTTGATAGATATATACCATTGTTCCCTATACCATAGATATTGTATATGGCACAGGGTGACGTACATGTCTTTTCCTACCGCTAATTAAAAAAACGCAATAAAGTATTGTTTATGTCACTCAGGACATTAACAAATAGTTTGACATGAATGTACCCGTTATCCGCATTCTTCTTTATACTATCAACTGTTAGATTTTATCAAAATTTAGGAGTTGTTGCTGGGTTTGCTCCTGTTATAACCACAGATGACCTGGGAATTCCAGTATAACCTTCATATCTTTGTAAGATGGGTATCATCTGAATCTGAATTGGGTAATGTATCAGCTTCCGTCCTCTCCATGTCTATTGATACACATATCTAAATACAGGCGTGATCTGTATGTTTGAACCATCAGATCGGAGCTCAAACATTGAAGATATATTGAAGTGCCCTCCTTCCTTACACGAATTAGTGAAAGATATATAAAAACAAGATTTCACTCGAATACCGAGCCCCCTGGTGCTTAACCCTTTCTACGCCGGTAATGCCTTAAGGCATTCCCCTAGCGTGCGCCGGTAATGCCTTAAGGCATTCCCCTACTATACGCCGGTAATGCCTTAAGGCATTCCCCTAGCGTGCGCCGGTGATGCCTTAAGGCATCATTTTTCGTAAATAGGTTAGAAAGTCCTCTATTTTCGGCAATACTTAATTTTAGACACAAAACAACTCCAGAAACGTGTTCTCCATATCTTTTTATTATTATAAACGGGAAAAAAACATTATGTCATCGCGATGAAAAAAAAGATACAGATCTTCGTAAGTGGCACAGTGCTGTATTGAACCTACCCACAGGGTTGTGTCAATGGAGGGGAAAAAAGGTCTTCCTGCACTTGGAAATATTAATATAATTATTGAATATCGATCTAATCAATAATTAATGGTATTGAAATAAAGCCTGAAGTCTCTTCTTTTTTTCGGTATCATTTAAATTATCTAATTATTTCTCTAAGTTATTTAAATTTGATAATTAGTAGCGCACCTTTCTGCGGGTTTAGCCATTTTCTAACGCTTGCAGAATGGGCCGGCATATGAGGGGTCAGATGTGTCAGGCATGCGGCGTTGTAACAGTGACTGATGTAGTGGGGCGCGGCGCTTAACGACGTATACGCGCGCTAGGCCCGGCAAGGAAAGGGTTAAGAATATGTTGCGAGGTGTATGTTGACCGAGTCTGCTGAGTAACTAAGGCGGTCGGCCTCACTTCCACTGAAAATGACAAAGAATTGTTAGAAGAATATGTTGCGAGGTGTATGTTGACCGAGTCTGCTGAGTAACTAAGGCGGTCGGCCTCACTTCCACTGAAAATGACAAAGACTTTTGGAGATTGAACAAGTATGATATCATTGATCACAGTGCCAGCTATGTGCACCGTGCTTGGACTCACATTTCATTCACTAGGAAGTTCAGCTACATCAGATCATATATCAATGGCCAACACTAATCCATCGCTGTTATTACCTAGTTCTTAATAACTAGTTTAGGTCCTGATAGCCAACGTCGCTTATAGGTCTAACGTATACCTACTTCATATCTATTTCCTGTATATTCTAAGTATTGAAGAAGGGAAGTAGATTATGGAAATTGCAAAATACCATATTTATGTCACTATGTGTATTGCTATACTCTTGAAAGGCCCTTCCTTCTGATTTTCATCAGTGGATAGTCTTCACGAAGGAAAACTACTTCATTTTGACCTATAGGATCAGTGATAACATTTGAATCGAACTCCTTTAATCGATGTCCTTGCTTCTTGTAAATGCTGGAAAGTGTTAGAAGTAGCAATTTGGTCAGGAACAGATAGATGAATCGACATAGAGACAGTCAGCAGTTTACATTAACACGCCAGCTGTCACAAGTCTCCACGATTACAATGTGACGCTACCCTCAGGGCCAATTCTGAAATGTCATTGAGATTGATAAGGGGTGATCTTTGCCAATAATGTGTAGCCGGCTCCAAGTGTAAATTATTCGACCTTTTCTCCTCAGTATTAGGTTTAACTCATGTCTGACAGTAAAGGCCTGCTCTAAGAGTTCTCATTCAACTATGTTGGGACCCCAACACTGCTACTGAATCCATACACATGCAAGGAACACGTCTAGACGGCCAGGTAACACGGTTGGTATGTTCATCATTGACGAATGAGTATGCAATTATAAATAGATAACAATTGAAAGGTTTTGGATATATTCAGTCTATGGATTATATTCCGTACCACACTTACACCGAGTCTAGGATCCAAACATATCAAGCACCAGTATGAGAATTTGGTATTTCGGTCTCAAGTGATTGGTTTGGTCAGCTGGGTACTCCTCTAAGACACTGGGACTCTGGCCCTTTGCCTCTTTCCCAATGTCACAGTGTTAGCACACAGATGATTAAGGGTTAGTCTTTCTGCAGCAAGCTCAAAGTCTATGTGACCACTCTCATCTTTATGCAGGGTATAGGAGCATATGACCCACACCTATAAACATGCCAGATAACTGAATTCAAATATATGATGATGCCATTGGATGTTACTCATTTAGGATTTCCGCTCTGGGCACTGGAAAGATAAAATGGAAATAGCCGAATTCACGATATGATGTAAATAGGGTTCTGGAAATATTTGAATATTAGGGAATTTTGTTAGGGAATGCCTCGCCAGTTAATTCAGGATCTGTTATCTAGCCTACTGTTATCCTCCAGCTTAAATGGAAAAGAACTTTCAGAAAAACTATCGAATTCAGAAGAATGAACATCTTCTCTGAAACACAGGGATTGTATGAATATCATATATCTCCAACCACATTTGCTCAATAAGTTTTTTATGTAGAGAGTACTATCCACAAAACACCTGGAGGTGTCCTCGTGGAATTTACTAAGGAATGCCCTTAGCTACCAGGGCCGATTTCGAACTGGGATGTCTCAAGTAAAAGGGTTACAGTACGCAGTGAGTTAGATTGACTGTATTGAGCGCATCTCGCTGATTGAGTGCTAACGCTAGTAGTATTAAGAACAGGCCTGCCTCGGGGTCCCTTATCTCACTACTAAGATAGAGATGCAGCTGGACTGAGGCTAGTGAGCAGCTCGCCGCCACGGCTCGACCATCCTGATGTGATTGGCAAACAGTCTAAATCCTGATGACCTCTTTAGATTGAGAAAGTAGCAATAAACCACATTGGCTTCTTGGTGGGCGGGACAGGAGGCACACAGTCCGAGACGAGGCTAGCGTTGGGGTTAAGGGCATGGAGGGCGGGGGTCAGATCAGGATCCCCGCGTTCATGTCTGTAGAGGGTACTGTGGTGGCGACTGGTAGGGTCAGGACCAATATAACAAGCTCTCCTTATTCAGGTGACTTGAAGAAAAATTCTCCTAATAACCTAAGAAGGAAAGGATGAGGGTTTAGAATGAGGCGTGGAGGATATTTCAACTGAGCTTAGGATTTCCTTTTTTGACGAACGATAAGTGGGTGGTTATCAGCTGCAGGGGGGAGTGGTAGCTCATGGGGAGTGATATGGTAGTAAGACTGTGGTCAGGTAGACTGTATTAGGGTGGATAAGGAGATGGTGGTTTATGGGGTAAGGGCGTCTTGTGTGAAGAGGGCGGAAGCATACAGGCGGTGAATTTGCAGGAGGAAGGAGGCGGGACCTTCCCAGGATTTGCCTTGTATGAGGGCGGGGAGAAGGAGGGTAGCGCTATGGGTGATGATTGCATGAGTGATTGCCTAATACCAATGTTCTGGTGGCGACGGGTTAACAGCATACGCTTGGGAAAGTGTGCGTGTGTGGGCGGGGTTGAGTTGAGTTTAGGTGCCGGTGGTGTACCGTTTATTGATGCCTGCCAAATTGGGTGTCTTTAGGATGGAGGGACTTCAACACACTCCATGATTGCTAGGTGGCCTGGGACAGTATCTTAATTCCCATAATACGACCATTGTTTCATTTTTGAGTGGTACTAGCCTTTAGAAACAATCCCCCATTAGATGCAGCGATTTACATACAGATGTAGTACTGTTTGGTCCCTATATACCCACATGGCCGTTGGGACTTGGGCTCGGGAGTCACTGGACTCGCAACACTAAGGTTGTGGGTTCATTCCCCACAGCAGCCACCTTACTCCTTCATCCCCAGTAGTGGTTAAACTAACCAAATAAACTGCGGTATGTTAAAAGCAAACAAACTACCTTGAAGTTGTATAATACCGTTCTGGATTTAATCCGTATCCATCTAAAATACCTAAACTAAGCGCAACTAATCAACTTTTGCTTAGGTCAATTATGTACAGTCCAGAATGTTAGTACTTATGGTAATTTTTGCACCAAGAATACACTGTAATCTGATTTAAAAAGACTAACTTTGCTAGGTTTTACCGAGTATATGTCCTTCTTACAACCTATTTCAACATATAGATACATGTATGTACATTGACTGATATAGGTCGGATGTGGACAATCTCATCTTCATTTCGCAACTCTAGGTGTGGGAGCAGCAGAAGCTTGTTAGGATGATATATTTGGACATCTGTTTGTTGGTATTTCCCATTTCATATGATGTCTCTAATGGATGCGAGCTCGAAATGAATTGAGCAATGAATATTCTAAGACCACCTAATTGTGAAGTCATAGTTTGGCGAGCTATGAATATTTATTGGCAAAGACATTGACGCTAAACTTCACTTCGCGGAAGCTTCGCATGTGCCTTTGACATTAACACTAGGTACAACATATGCCATTTAGGAAATTGTTAAGCTCATTAAAGGTTATTACAAAATTCTAGGTATCGCAAGAGCGATAGGCTAAGTAAACTGGCAGCAGGAGGATATATGCTTCCCGACAACAGTTAACGCAAATCAATAAAACAATATTTATTGAGCTTTACGTGGTTTGGTTATGGAGGATTAGTACAGCGAGGTTCGAATCTGGCGCATTCTTCCGGCAAGTCAATGGCACTACCCTCTAGTGTGAAGATGCAACTTTTTGTCGGGAACCCTGGATAGTAAGAGTTTGTGTTAGGTGGTCCAGCGCAAGGCAACGTCCTCTGGCAACGTCTCTGACTTGACGTGACACCGGTTTGGCGGGCAGTGGAGCAGGGAAGTGCCGATGAAGCGGTTGATGTGGCCGAGTGTAGGTGGCGGGTAACTGGTTGGTGATTGCTGACGAATAGCATTCACCAGGTTTTCAACGAAAATCAACTCAGTGAATGAAAGGAAAAGGGTGGCTGGAGGAGGTGGGTAGTCGACAAGCGGGTGCTGAATGGGTGTGTATATGAGGGAGTGGTGTAGTCTGAATGCTGGCATGAAGGAGGGCTGGTTGCCAGTAGGTAGTGGCCACACAAAGTTGGCGCCACAGTGAATATACCACGTCGTCTTTGGCAAGGTCTGCTGACAAGAGAGCCCTCTCACAGGATCAGCACAGCCCATTGATTCTAACACCCCATACCCAGCCATGGTGCAGCTATGGCCGCCAGGGCTACCGCCAAAGACAAGCTCCGAAGGGATGTAGTGGTATAGATTCCACTGTTATACTGCATAGGGAAGGGGCATATTTTTCGACCACCCAGTATCTAGAAGCCTCTCCCACCCTATTGGGCCCACCCTCCTTGGGGTAAGATTTCAGGCTCATCGCTTGCCGAAGAGTTATACATTTCATCTCAGTCCTTGTTGTAGATAAATCAAGCGTCAAGTATGATGCATGTTGTTGTGATACTAAGAAAGAAATTAATGAGTGTTTGGTCTGTGTCCCTGGTCGCCATCGTGTTTTGGAGTGCGCAGTAATATGAACGAGGCCATAGTCAAGTGAATATTCTGAAGTACTGCATACGAGATGCAAATGACGACTTAGACCAAGCTCAAATATGTTTCTGATTTTATTGTAGCCTGGAAGTATTTATCTGTTTATCACACATTGAATGAGTCACTGTAATCGCAAGCCTGTTGAGTATGAGTTCCTAATGTTAGGTCTATGGACGTTTATACCAGCCTAAGGTAAAGCTATACTACCTGACATGTACATGGTATACTATATAATATATTTCCTCACCGTAACTATTACTGCCATATGGCATTAATGCCTACGCGACATAACCCAGTGCCACATACACACCTTGAAATGCGTCCTTTTCATCCGTTATAGTACGCCGTCGCTTTTCACAATTGAATAGCCATCGTGGCTTCATTATGTCATAACTCTAAACTAATCTAAAATACTTAGAATTTTCACATAATATATACAATAAATTTACTATCGTATAATGTTACATACTTTGGGAAAATATCCAACTATTTGCATTATTTCATAAAATATAGTAATTACTGAACCTTTGAAGAGTCATGCCTCAAGGCATCATATCGCACTACCTCGAGGACTATACAGGGGTCAGTTAACTTATCACCGCTGTATGGCTGGGTAAATTCTCTATTGTTTTGTTTTTTTTATTGTTTTTTTTTTTTGGGGGGGGGGGGGCGGGGCGCGGTGCCAGGGGTGTGTTGGAAAAGTAACCCTGTGATTCCAAGTAAATAGCAGGGAGGCCACTACAAACATGACTCCAATTGACTAGTACAAGCCAGCGCCTGACCAGTCACATGCTCGCTGGCTGCTCCAGCTCCGCACCAATGAGCAGCTCGCCTTTGATGCGGCCCTCCCCCGGAGCTGCTCTGAACAATTTCACATCACAGCCGACCACAGCAGGACACTGCCCCAGGGCTGGGATGGCGGACGAAAGGAGGACCAGGTTCAAAAGCACCACCATCTGTGTGCTGTTATTCCTGTCATATTGCACAGGCAGGAAAATATATGGGAGTAAGACAGATTTGATCAGACCAGTGGAAATACTAGTGGGGGGAGGGATGGGGCTGGATGAGGAATGAGGGCGCTGGAGTTGGTTCAGGCGCGGTTATGCCGCGATTCCAGCTGGCGTAATGGTATTGGTGTCTGGGCAAAGTGGCCAAAACGGAATAAAAACACAAGGCATGGTGCCAATGGGCCGGCCTAAGAACGCACTGCAAACACCGCGAGCTGATGAAATGAAAATGGGTCTCCGCTATCCAGCTCTACACAGGGAAAGATGTAAGACCTCGGGCGAAATTACACCCTCTGGAATGCAATCTAGAACCCCGACCACCGGTTGTGTAAAGCACCCACGTTATCTAGCCCTGAACCTTCATTATTATATTTTCATATATCGTCAGAAATGCTCTAGGAACGTTATTAAGTTGTTATTGGTAATAAGTTACATCTCTCGACATCAATATGATTTATAAAAGAGATGATTAAGATCTTTCGTACCTTCTTACTTCTTTCTGCAGGCCTAGAAGATCAAGATTGATATAAATTTAAGAGATACAGCCGATTAACTATTGAGTTCTGATGTAACTTTAATGATCGTAGAGACAAATGCTTTTCAGTCAATTCATGATATATAGTTCAAGGTTCCTAAGTACCTTCTTGATCTATAATATCAATGTATGTGCCTTGCAAAGGTCAAACACACCCGTAAGGACCTCTCATTTTCTTTTCTGTTTTTCAATATGAACAAAGCTTAAGTTACTTATTTGAGACCTGACTGGCTGACCTTTCCAAAAGTTTTTAAATGATTGCTACCTCTGTTTCTTCTTGTGAAAGTCACTAGGTCTTTACGTAGATGCAAGGCCTGAAACATTTGTGAGACCTTTCTTAGAGGTCGAAGGTCAAAGTTCATTGCTCATCATTCTTTTATGAGCTTTTACTTTTAATGGTAAGGCGGTAACTTAGAAAACGTTCAAATAAACCCCATAGGCAGCACTTCCACACCTCATTTAGGTTCTAACAGTTTGTGATTCTTAAGATACAGGTGCCAAGACAACACTTGATTGTTGCTGATCAGTTTCGCCGCCATGTACCAAGATGGGAATACATTATCTTTATATGTCTAAAGCTACTGAATAATATGATCGGAACAGAAAGGGGAAAAAAGTAATTCAAAAGTCCAGATAATAAAATAATATAATGGCGGAGGCTACTTAGAGAGGTATGCAAGGTCATTATTATATTACTTCATGTTTTCCTGTTTTTTCCTGGGTTCTAAATATATCAATGTATTCGTATGGATGTCCTGATAGTCTTTTATCGGGGATGCAGATCTTCAAATGAAATATGTTTACGGTTCTCATTTATAATGATCAAATATTTGTAATGTCAGCCCCAACCATCCCCTGTCTGTATGCCAGCGGCACACCTCTGTTTGCCATAGGGGCCTACAACCGCAGGTAGGTATTGGTAGCACCCTTGAAAGTTGTGTGAATTCCATTACTGATTGCATTGTCAGATTCAGAGTCTTCTATTTTGGCCAATATCAGTGTAAGATGACATGGGAATATTGTCAGTGATGATGAGGACAGAATACCGTAACGTTATGATTATTAGAGGACGTTTTGCTGTTTCGTGGCTCTTTTAATAAACTGATAATTTACAAAGACCTCTCTGGCATCTCGTGATATCATGTTGCTGATTCAGATTCGGCTACATTGCAGCCAGATATATCATCACAGAATCAGTCCTACCTTCACGTGACATCCAAACAGGTCTAACATCTATAATAAGTCCCTCTTCATCCATTAATCTCGGCCTTGACCTACCTGTTCTTGGCGCTTCATCCATGTCTTAATGCCGAACACACTGGTCATTTGAGGTCAACATAATCTATGAGTACCAAACTAATCAGCCCCACCTTCCATGAGGGTTTACCTGACCTTCGACCTTTGCCTGATAGTGTGATGACTACTTAACTGACACCGCGAGCTCTGGTGAGCTAATTATTCACCGGGAGGATACTGCCCTCCTCAATGACCCTCTAGATTACCTCAGCTCTCAATCAGTGCGACTTTCTAGGCTCGCGGGACCCTGACTCCCGCTCCTACCTTTAAGGGCTGCTCTTAGGGATTCTCTGCAGACTGCGAGCTACTCGCAGGGGGCTTTGTGTGCCGTATTGGTTTCTCTTTTTAGTACAGTTTTATCTCCTTGGGTGATTCAGATGTCACCTTGAGGAATGTGCCTTAAAAAGCACGTCGAATCAGACGTCCACCTAGGTCGTCTTTTGGCTGTTTGTCCCACCAGAAATTTCATCACGGTAGGTGTGAGTAAGTCATAAGGGACCACTTACTAAAATATGTTAAAACCCACCAAATGGCAAAATGGCTAAGGTATAAAAGATTCTTCTCTATAGAAGTTCCGTGATTGAATGTTTCTAGCTCATATATTAAGGAAATAAGAGTAGAGTTTGTGTACAACGTAGAAGGTACTGTCAGTTGGTCTTGGCATTTTGGAGGCAGGATTATCGGTATGTGTTTTGCATCCTTAATATATAACAGTTGGTAGATGTCCGTATTCTGCAAGACTCATAGTCTCATATGTAAGACTCGGAACAAAAGTTGGGCATCTTTGATGAATGAGCATGGGCTTCCGAAAATTGTAAAATAAAATCGAAAGGTTTTGGTTTCATCTAGTCATTTAGCTATGATATAATGTATATATGTCTTCTTTGGTGTTTTTCATGATATAATTTAACGTACGTACAAATCGATTAATGAGCGAGATTCCATATAACGCTGTGCCAACATACATAGACCATGGAACCAGTGTAAAACATAAATATGTTTTCTTTCAATCGTGTGCCCTCCCCCATATGTAATCCCGGTCATATGGCCTATTATTTCAAAGAGGTCTTCTAATTGCACAGGCTGATTAAACTGCAATAATTAGAATGGGTCTTAGGCGATAGAGCGTTAAAAGAAACCTTGTAGACTATCTCAACATTCCCTGCTGAAAGTAACCTAAGGCGATCGAAATACGAATTAAGGAAGTAATTTAAGGATTAACTAGTCAGTATTGCTTCAAAACTTCCAGACTTACTTGAAAACCGGCCCCAGTTGTTATTTGAGCTTGAGTCAGAAGATTTCGGTGCGAACTGACCAGAAAAGGAGTCCCTGATCACGCACAACCACCAAGTAGACACCCTGTTTTTGAGATAGAAAACTGTCCTTCTCGGTGTAGTGTTCCAACACAGGGCGTATACTGTAAGTTTTGTCGCAGGTTGTCTACATGTTTACCCGTCTAACATGGAAGCAGGTGTGAGCTCCGATGATTAATCATAGGTGCACAAATATGGGATTATGGTCAATCTATTAGGGAATAATACCAGACGAACTGTTATCAATCCATACTGGAAACTGCAAAATCGCAGCAGGATCCTTATGAGTTTCAAGATTATCATTCATAACTATTTTTGCTCTAGGAGGAATGTTTTCCATCATTATATTTCACACGCTTGGTAAATATTCAAAATGCATCCACATATTCTATAGCTAATGGCTATTATATGATTCATGGATTCGTGTTTATCATGTTAGTATTGTAAAGAAAATAGAGAGATGCTGTTATTGAGGCATTGTAACATTTCAAAGGGATTATTGCAGTTGAGTGAGACTAGATAACGTGAGATTGGATTAGTATGAAGTTAATATGTGTGGGTGAACTGTTGGGTGGCTGTGTCTGTTCAACTTTACAGCAGGTTTGTATTACAGGGAATATAATTTTGAGAAGAGGCTTTGATCGGTGTTAATATTGAAAGTGAAATCAAACAATTAGCTATATATGGCTACTATAGAAGTTGGCTTGTAAAATTTAATCACACAGGAAGTAAGCTGAAGCGAGGGAAATCAAGCAGAAAGTGGAGGGAGGGAGGTTTTCTGAGAAGCCCATAATATTAGACGGCCTAATTGTAAGGTCTGCCATGAGTCTGAACCACAAGGTTACAGCACGGTATTATATGTAATTGGAAAATCGAGAAGATGACAGTAAGGGGAAGAGGGAACCGTCAGTGTAGACGGCGTGTGGGCAGTAATGTAGCTATGGCTTTCTGATGACTCGTGTGGGAAGACAGACCCACTCTTAGTTCATTAACATGTAGAGACTGTGCATTAAGACACCGCGTCACTGCTGACCGAGAACAGCGCAGTGATACCTGGCGATCATCAAGTTCTCCCGTGCGTCTGACCTGCGAATGGTGGTATTAAGAGGAGTCCGATGTTTGTGAATTTCTTCCACTGGCTCGGATGTAAGATAGCTCCAGTGAAAGACCGTGGGACGAAGGACAGTTGCTGCGAAGCTATGGTTTGGGGGCGGTTTTTCAAAAATGATGATTGTTTAGTGGTAGACTTGCGACTCGCTGAACTATTCAACACACAATATTTATCTTTAAAATATGATTGAATACCCTTTCTCTTTTGACTAATAGATTTTTTCCAGAACCTTTGAATGACTAGGTTGGGCCCTTTTGCACCAGTCTTTGCACAGCTGTGAGTCCCTTTGTAAAAGGACCTCCCTGAAAGGACCTCCATAAAAGGTCCTCTGTTATGAGGTCCTAAATAAAAGGATTCATGTAAAAGGAGCTCAAGGGAAGGACCTCACTAAAAGGCCCTCCCTAAAACGCCCTGCGCTTAATGCCCTCCTTGAAAAGGCACTCCGTGAAAGCCCCTCCCTTATTATGGTAGCTGCTCCGCGGATGTTGGCATTAGTTACTTCCACCTGACCCCATAGTTTAGATTGCCTCCCGTCATCTCTCTATGGACGGCCGGGAAATTATTACCCAGGGATGCCACTCGTCATCGTGGTCATTCACCCGTCTGCCTTGCCAGGCATGAATTGCGGCCGCACCTGCCCAATTCCTGATATATATGTCCTATATCTCATATAGCGCCCTGAGGGAAAACGGGAGGCGGCACTTCCGCCGGATATTCCTTTATAATTCGCATCTACCGGAAATTCCTTCTCTTTCCGGAGATTCATTCCCGGATATCTTCACGCTTATGGGTTTTGGTTCTGGGGTTGAGAGAAAACGTGCATGTGAGAGAGCAATATTAACGATAGCGTTTCTTTATTGCAAAAGTGATGCCATGTAGTATTTATTCCCACTATCCCAGCAGATGCTTTGTGTCGCTTGCGCTTAATACTAATCTCTGCCTCAACCCAGCGATGTCACATAGAGAAATTCCATCTCGGATTCAAATAAGTAAAACTGTCAAAGGTAATGAAACTCGGAGAACTTATACATTATCAGTTGGGAATACAGGAATTGTTTCACCTCACATGAGATAGATTTTACCGCAAAAAGGCAGGTGTGGTGCCAAAATTGGTTACCCTGCCATAAGTGGTAATTATCGCTCACTATTGTCTTTGGCGCATGCGCGAACATGCGCACTCTTGCAGTCCACGATTGGAGAGTGACAAATTCATCGGCCCTCGAACCACTAGTTTGTTACTCTCCAAGCATAAATCCAGCGCTCTACTTCCTGCGGCCGCTTGTATTAGTAAGCGCTAGCGCCGCGAAAGATCTGCTAGGAGAGTGGTTCTCAGGAGCGGTGACGACGTCACGCAACGTAGTAGCGGGTTCGTCTGGCTGCAAAAAGCGGGCACTGCGCTACTCAGGTTTAACGCTCTGCAGTCTATTTTCCCGAAAGCGGTGCAGTGCACTCTATTACGTTCGAAGGGTTGTAAATATGTAGATTCAAGCCTTCATACTTCTATTCTACAAAGTTTATTGATATATCTTGTTAGAAACACATCAATCTACCTTTTATTACTCATATTAATCATGTACAGTGAGTTCAAACATCGACTTACGTTACGACGGTCGAGCGATAATACCAGAAAGCTAGGTTATATGAAGACTAGAATAGTCCGTGAATTCTAAGCGGTACAGGACGGGAAGAGACGTGCTGGGATAGAGTGAGCGATAATTACCACTTTTGGCAGGGTAACCAATTTTGGCACCACACAGATCTGTGCAGAGATACAAGCAGCGCAGGAAGTAAGGCGCAGGGTCTGTGCTAGGAGAGTGATTTCTGCCAGCATTGTATGCGCTGATCCAGAACTGAATTTCAAGCTTTTCACTATACCAGGCAACGGTGGACAGCAACGGGTTAAAGTTGAGTTTGCACAAACTCCCCGTGCCCCAACCAAGGAGTTGGCTCATTCGGGTTAAATTTGTCAGATTGCATGCTTGTCATTCAGACTCTGTAAAGTAATGCACGATTGAATTACAAAGCCACTGGGACCAGATAGAAATAGGCATATCCGAGAGCCTAATTTAGCCGTCCGTCAAATAAAAGTTACAAAAGGATGGTTATTAAAAGTGTAAACACCGTTTGCACTTCTGGTGGCGCCATCAGTCCATATGTCGTTGACCTTATCCGATTGGGCGAAACCACGCTCATATCATCGGCTTTAGACCAAACAGTCCATTCCTTCTTATACCCTACATAACATTCCTTTCATAGAATTATCCCGCTATGATATGATCAGACCTGTTATTACCGTGTAAAACATCGTTAGCCAACCAACCATGCTGAGAGAGCAAAGGATTACGTTCATCTTTAAAGGCGGTATTCCACCAAACAACCACTTTTTCAACGTCAACAGACGTTCCAGCCGACCTTTCAGCCGACATCAGTTGAAACGTCTGGGAAAATGGCCTCAAAATGCGTCGCTGCTCCACCGAAACCCCCAACAGACGTTAATTTGGATGCCATACGAGCGTCGGGTGGGTTCAAAGTTCCAGCAGATCCTAGCCGACGCCCCTGCTGTGGCGCCAACTGGTGGACGTTGGCCGCATTTTACGTAGTAATCGAGTTCTCCGATAGGCGGCGCGGCGTGCGGCGATACACTGCGACGCTCCGAACCCGCGAAAGCCGCTTATCGAGCGGAGCAGTGTGTCGGCGTGTTGGGATTTGTATGGGAACGGTCAAAAAACGTCAAATAACCGAGGAATTACATATTTAATCGAACAATGAAGGTAAATAAAGATAAGGATTGATGTTATGAATGTGTATGGCACGCTATGGTGCTAGAATTCTGCCGAATATATCGAAAGTGTCAGAATTTATGATGTCCATTCGCGGCTTCGGGTATCGCCGGTATCGCTCACACTATGTTGGCGGCGTTCCCTTGCCGCAACTCCCGGCAGAACCCGCGGGCGGGTGTCGTATTCTTCAAATGCATCGGCCAGATGCTCAATTCCAGCCGATAAAAACCTAATCAATTAGTTATTCGGCCGACGTTATAGTTACATCTTGTGGAGGGTTGTTGGGGGTATCGGTTGGGATATTGCCTGAAAATTCTGGTGGGTGGAAGCGCATTTTTTATCATTTCAACAGACACCCTGCCCCAGGTCCCAGCAACCCTCGGGCGATGCTCGAGCGATGCGCCAGCAACCCCCAACAGACACTCTCAAACCCAGCAACCGAAAGCAGATGTCTGGCAGATGGTCATCGGGCGAAATACCGACCTGCTCCACCAACCAGACAAAATCTTAATTTCATGAAATTTTCCAGCAACCCTTGCAACCCTTGTGCAACCCTTGTACGGGCGTTGTACAACGTTTTCGTCTGGTTGGTGGAATACAGCCTTAAAATGTACCGATTAAAGGACGCACGGATGCCAGATGAGCGCCAAAAACATTAATGTAACCTAATCCAATTACCTCTTTCAGAAGCCTCCCCTGCCAGTTATCATGTTCCAATTATTACAAGGAGAGCTGCAGTTTACAGTTATTGATTACTGATCGACCTTTGCGTGTATTGCATTTACATGCCCCTTAGTATCCAGTATTGGCTCGGAGCAGCGCAGATTCCGGTGATATCTTACTCCTCCTATTTGCCCACTAGGGCATGGGGGACCTTTCCCGGCTTTTACCCGAGCTGTTGTTGTCTGGACCTGACCTCCCCGGTCGTGTTCAACTATATATAGAAGGGAGATTCCGAGAAGTACTATATTTTACCAACCGACAAAATCCATTTCTATTTATTCAGGTGTCTACTATTCTTGATTAACAATGTAACGTCGAAAATTCTGGTCATGTTAATAGGGATTTCTCACATATATTGACCGACATTCTACTCTGTAGACTCAGAATGTCCTGGAAAAAACACCCCAATTGATTCGACTTAGCCACAAAGTAGTAACAGGGAAAATACACGAAAACTGTGCTTATCCTTTCTAATTAACATTTGATTTGTAATCGAATTTCTGAAGGAATCGTTTGCTGGATCTGAAATAAACCTTTGAAAGCTGTCAGCTATCGACAAAAAAAGAAAAGATGTAGACAGACTCTCTGCTGAGGTTTTCACAGTGAAGTTATTCCACTCAGTCCCTTCACTGTAGTAATTTGGAAGCGTAGTAGTTGTGGCAAGGGGTATTTGGGGTTTTAGGAATCCCAAGAGCTGGCTTTTAGGACAGAATTGATGAGTACCCTGGTAGAGGCGAAACTGAGCAAGTCCTTCGGGAATGGACCATTGACACCCTTACTTTTTGTCGGCGTCTACTGGAAGAACCCAGAAGAGCAAGGCACCGGGTTAAGGATTATCTGTAGATGTGATGGGATGTTTTAGACTAGATTTTTAACCATGCCTTCGTAGTGGCTGAACTCATTGGAGCCATCGATGACAAATTGAGGCTTACACGAAGACTCAAAAACCTGTGAGGGAAAATAGTGTAGTTTATGATTTTCTATATTCTAAAATTTGATACATGGATAAAGTAAAGTTCATGAAGAGAAATGTAAAGCTTACCTGACGTAAAAATCAAACCAAATACTTGGCTAAATTCGTACATGCCCTGTGAATCAGGAGTCTCTTGAATAGATTCTGCCTACGAAAGTACAGGGTACAAGAACACCTCTCACGAGGGTTCTCCTTTAATAATATTCAAGCTCATTCACAAAGACAGTCCTAGTCGACAGGGGGTCGTCCATATGTGTTGAATATAGTTGACCTACATCGTCCCCGAGTCTCGTTGGTATGCAGAAAAGGATCACAGAGCATTTGGGTGAATCACCGTAGATGTTACACCTGGTGTATTCTGTGAATAATTCTCATTCCATGTAAACATACAACTATTTATCCTAGCCCTAATAAAAAACGCAATAGGCTTAAAATAGGGTTTGTTTATGTCACCGGTGTGACATAAAGTGTTGTTTATGTCACTTCTTTCTGATATTCAAAAACCGCCGAAATGGGGTAGGATAAAATCTAGACGCCACTTGTTTGAGTTTGAGCTCATTTATGTCACGCATTCTGTTGGCTCTGTTATCTCAAGAGTTGAAGAACAAAATATGTGGCATAGATAAACTCAAACTTATGACGTCTCTTGATACTACTTCAAACAGAGATATTCAGATTGGTTTCATAAGTATATTTCTCTTATCTGTTTCAGCTATAGTAATAAAAAACTATTTTCTCCGATTTCACTCGATCCAATTTCATATGTTATTGACTAAAACCATTTGCTTCAGTCTCAGCATGAGAATGTGATGACAGTTCAGAACAACCTTCCATGATTTAAAGGAAAAAGAAGCTAAAATCCCCCCCCCCCCCCCCGAGACAATACAACACGTCATCGTGTAGGGTAGCGCCCAGGGAAAGCTTGTTATTGACCGGCCATTGGCGGGAACTTTGCCCCGTAGTATCTTGCTAAGAGCAGACGACATTTCGGAGAAACCAGACGACAAGGGACCGCGGGCGATTAGCGGTCAGCGTCCCCTCACTTTTGTAGGAAGTCTTATCTACGCCTCCAGCTCTGTCAGCAGCCTTCCATCTCCGGAATCCCCTCAGCTATACCCAGCAAAGATCATCGTTACATTTAGGGAAGGAGTGGTGGTGAAGCAAAACCTTTGGTATTTGTCTTAAGTTCACCTTCCCTTCATCCTCACTCTTTCCCAACGTATTTGTGGTTATTCCCATTTTTCCCGAACAGAATCACTGGTGTTAATTTAGACATAAACTGGAGCACCATAAAGAAGACATTAAAGCATTAGCATAAGGCAACCCTAGCATATTACAGGCTGAACTTTTCACAAATCAAAACACTGGCAATGCCGCGATAACTGATAACTGGCAGGGTTTCTCGTATCAATGTCCTTGGAGGGATTGGCTTCCTCAATTATCTGTAAAAGACGTCATGGTGATCACACCCAGCGAAGTTCCGATAGTTTCACACATAATATTATGATCCAAGGGAATATCCTTTCTTCAGCGAATCCTGTTACATAACTAACACAGTCTGCGGCAGTTCGTAGAAGGGAGGCTTTAAGGGAGAACAGAATGGCTTTCTGTTGAATTCCAAATGTAGTGAACATTAAAATCCATCGAGCTTTTACTATTCTACTGGGCGTAATGAAAGCTTTGAGCGGAGAAAGAGTAACTGCAGCTTGTGAATACCTAGGTATTACTGGTATTGACTAGCTCAGGGGTTATTCATGTAAAGGGTCTGCCCTTTAGAATAACCACCAACGTAACCTGAACACTCAAAGCCCAGCCACCTTCAGCCGGAAAGGTAATCGTTCTACATATTGTTACGGAAATATCTTTGGATTATCGTCGTTAGCAAATCCCTCTAGGTTAGTGTACGTCCGTTATTGACGCTGTCGAGTGGTCAACCTTTCGTGTGTGCACCTCCCAGTCTGTGGTAGTATTCTGTTGATAGGAAGTAGTATAGAAACGGGAGTTTGTACCCGGCTCCGAATATGAGAGCACGGGCTTCTTCGTTATGGAGATGAATCCCGCCGGGTCTGCCGGGCTGAACGGCCGGCAAAGCCTCGGCTTAGCCCTGAGAGCACTGGCAGTCGACGGTTGACTGCTACCGTCCGTTTTGGGGATAACCACAGAGCCCCAGCTGCCAGCCTCCTTTACATGGAAATACGAAGACAATAGGTGCCAAGAAGAGGTATGGGTTGGTAGTGTTGCTTATTGAAAGCTTATTGTGTGTTGGTATGCCGTGCACTTGGCAGCTGGTCTTCCGTACACGATATACCTCCATAGATAAGCAAAGCCAGAGGATTATACCCTGTAAACCAGCAAATCCTTATGAATCTCATCACTGGTACACTACAGATGGGGGATTACATCTAACTTATATTAAATAGGTCTCTGGTGTTATTTCATGCCTCCATGTCAACACATCTACTTAAGGCCCTTTGGGGAGCGTCCAGCACTCCTAATAGGTGTCTTGTTGCCAGGTGTTATTTTGACGTTGTTATGTAAATCATACTTTAATGGGTCCAGGAGTGGAGCACTACATTAATTTCCATCCATTTATAGCCATCTCTATTTATGATTTGCTCATCCTTACTTGTGGTTTGTACTTATTAAAAAAGCATCTAAAGCAAAAAGATACGTTGGATCATGAATATGAACATCATAAATTCATTCAACACTAACTCCAGGAATACCTCGTTCCTTAATTACGCTGGCTGCTAAATAAGTGCAATGCCTAAAGGCGTAGGTTGCTGGGATTTCACTTTTGCATAACAAATTAGCCCTATGCAAATGACATTAGATTTCCATAATGTATTTTACAAAAATGATTATGACAGTTTTCTGTCGTGACACATCATCCATTAGGCATTAGAACCCCCTAACTTTTCAGACCTGCGCAGAAATTATCATAGCGCTAAAGGAATTTATTCCATAGAGTACATGTGTAAATGAGTATTGCTATTTTGTCAACCTGATTGTGAATTCAAACTATTTGAATACTTGCAGTTAGGAGATTTATTGCTATTTTGTCAACCCGATTGTGAATTCAAGCTATTTGAATACTCGCAGTTAGGACGTGGCCAATTTTAATCAGACTATATGCTGATCATGGTTAAGATTGGTGAACCCAAATCCGAAATTCTTATCAGAATGAACAGAATGAATTTGATTTACATTGTGATGATAAATTCCGCCATGACCATGCCTTGGCACAGGTAATGCCTGCCCCCTTTTGAGCGAGGAGGTGCTCTGAGCAGCTGGGGCAAAGCAATCAGCCCGCCCAGAGTACCCTGAGCTACTCACAGAGAACGGTATCTACACGTGATGGCCACGTGCTCTGGGGATAATCTCCCCTGCAATGAAAGGTCAGGCCTATTCTAAAGCTCAGCACCGGACGTCTCTCTTAGCCGGTACCTCCGGTCATGTGCAGCCGGTGCCCTAACTGACGGGGCCTCTGGTGGGCTTGATGCTGCTTCTAGTGGTGGGGTCGCTACGCCCCTGGTTCTTTGGATCCAATTGGCTGGTCTCAAAGAAACGTCTAGAGGTATGAGTGGTTATGTGGAGAGGGTATATAGGTCCACCTGCCTTTACCTACAGCCCCTACAAGAAATAGTAAAGCCCATGGTCGGCAGACGCTTAGTTTGATACTATAGAGGAAACCTATGAAAGCTTAGGGTCAGAGCTCGTATCTCATCGAGTTTGAATCACGTATTAACTCACAAGGCTGAGCTGCGTGAATTACATAGCGATAACTTGAATAGATTTCTGAATTTATCTCACCCTTCACATTGACTAATGGGCTAACCTTTGCGACTTAATTCCCATTGGGTATTTTTTCTAAACACTCAATGGGCGCTGGATAGGAGTTCCATGGGGGTGGGAATCTATGGGGAGAAAATACCAGGGGTGAGATAAGGGTCCATACTTGTCCCTGCGTCCGCATGTCATACCTGTTTTGTCTCGTCTCTAGTTGTCCTCCTGTGTCCTTAAAAGGGTTTCAAACATTTCAAAAACATACAGAAGACCCATTTTCATGTCCTTAAACGTGTCATGGATCATAGCCCACGAGACACCTGATAAAGGGCGATCATAGTTATACGTGCAGATCACACGTGGAGAGCAGATGCAGTTCTGACAGGGAAGCGGGACTGAGTAAAAGCATAGATTTGGAACTATATTGGAATATTAAATACTCACGACGTGCATTACCATAGTTATAGTAAGTTTCTGAATAAGCTGTTTTTACCGAACATGCGTATAATTCTATTGAAGTTATCAATAACAGAAAAATAGTTTCCCCTTTGTTTTTGTAATTATTCCTTAAAAGTTCTTGTATTTTCCCCTATTTTTTGTTGGGGGCCTTTAAAATTTCTGTGTTTTCGTTTAGGTGCGATATGCGGCCTGTAGTTGGTGTAATGTGTACACTACATTGTTGGTGTAATGTGTACACTACATTGATCACCAAATATAGGGTGAAAAAGAAGGTCGGAAACGTCATGCTATTGACACTGCCACCGGGTGGCGACACAATCGTGACCATGCATTGTGGACAAGGCTACCGTTGACGTGCAGCAGGCGCACTGCGCGGGAAATAATTCCAAGAGCCAATCAGTTGTGTGTGATTTCTGTCAAACAAACACACCCACAAAACTAAGACCTAAGGAAATGAACGCGGTTGGGTATTCTCATGAAATGTAGCATTTAGGGTCGCGACTTTGGGTTCAGTATCCAGGCTGTACAAACGTGATTTCTATTCTTTAGATGTTTAGTGTTCACTGTATTGTGTAAAGCTCGGCAAAACTCGTATAGGACGAGGATACACGGCAAATGTCTATGTGTATCATAAGCTTTTAGTTATGGTGTTCGGACTTGCCATTATCAATGGAGAAATATTCTGGACTCATCAAATTCGCCATTGGGCATTTTTCCTGAATGATTAGCATCTACTTAAAATAATAAGACTGTTGACTTGTTATTTGAATATCTTTACTTATTTGTGACTGAAGTTAATGAATTAGCATCTCATGTTATTCAACAGTTCTTCTGGGTGTCTGTTCGGTATCACATATCCTATGTGAATGTAGCGCCTACTTGTGGCCACCTCTTGGAGACCCATGTAGAAAGCAGATCCTGGACTCAAGAAGAAGTTTTCATTTTACCTAATTGAACCTCTAAGTAGTACCGGTAGGAAGAGCAGCTGTCACAGACAAGTGATTATCCGTGAGTTTGCCGTCACCTAGGTTCTGTCTAGGAGACTTTAAACCGGTATAAGCTACAAAACGAAGATAGGTTCACACCCGTGCCCGTCAGACAACTATAGGTACATTTTGCAGTACACTCTTTGGTACTCGATTACAAACATGAGGTCTCCTTACTCCAGTCCTTCACACTGACCTTTGCGACCAGTCTGCTAAATGGAACACATCTATGCCTGTAACCCTGCCTGTGAGACCCAGGTGCTATTGTTTAAATAGATCTGCTGCTTAGTATAACTGCACTACATTCGTATAAGAATGTGACATGTAATGCCACGAGGAGGCTCTATCTGTCTGAATAGATGTTCAACTCCATTGCCCACCATACACGTTTTGTCAGCGATCAATAGAGGGAATATAGCATGGGGAGTCTAAGGTGTATCTCCGTAGAGATAAGGTTTGTTACACTTGAGTTGTAGCCGCCATCATTAGTTTATATTGTCCTCCCTTCAGACAGCTACCCAGACACTAGTTGATTCTATTATGGTGATCAATACCTCAGGTTATTCGGGGTGGACAGGAGATAAAGTTCGCAGATTCTGTCCGATGTTTGGTTCTATAGGCTGAATTCTCAATATCCAAATAATCTTCTAATCGATTCATGTTTCATAAGAACCAGCCGTCTTTCCAAGAAAAGTTACTCTTTATATTCTAGGAAGGTACTCTTATGTTTGTCGGTAACTTCAGTTAAATAGAATTAAGTAATCAGTCTTTGTTCCTTAGGCCACTCAAAAAAAAAAAATTGTTTCTCATCACCAAGCCATGAAAAATATGACGAGGGCGCTTTTTTTTTTTTTTTTTTTTTTTTTTTTTGCTGGGTCAGAAATGGCCTTTGAAGTGTAATAATATGGACTTCAGACACTTATTTAGGTCATATTTTGCAGTCTCGCTGTAAGTTCCTTATATCTCACTCATTTTACTGTGTGTAATGGGAGATTATGTCACAGATGTTAGCCCAATAGTCAATGTGACGGGTGAGATAAATTCCTACATATTTTTTCCGCACATCTTTTCAATTATTTTGAAAAAATTGAGAAAGTCTATGAATTTTGTCGCATTCCTCCTCCCCTGCATGGGAGTGCCTTAAGGCATTCATCGTCCCTGCCTAGGAGTGCCTCAAGGCTTGTTGGAAGGCCCCCAACAAACTTCCTGTGGCAGCCTGTCGTGGCCTTGTCGTAGCCTCTTGTCAGGAACTGGGGTCCACCAACACAGCAGTGTCATGGTGTGTCGGGACTGGTGGGGTGTCCCAGGAGCGGGGTTTTACTCTAAAGGGGGGCGTCCACCAACCACGACAAGGCTACGACAAGTGCCGACATGAAAGTTCCAATCGCAGCCTGGTCGCAGCCTTGTCGTGAGAAGAGCGGGGTCGGGACAGCGGTGTCCTGGCGTGTCGTAGACGTTGCTGGTTGCCATTAAAAAAGGGTCCATGGTTCCGACACACTACGACAGTGATAACGAGGAATCCACAACACTCCACGACAAAGGTCTAGTCATAGCAAAAATCGAACATGTTCGATATTGTCGTATCCTTGTCGGAAGGCCCCCGACAAGCTTCATGTCGCAGCCTGTCATGGCCTTGTTGTAGCCTTTTGTCGGGAACTGGGGTCCACCAACACAGCAGTGTCATGGCGTGTCGGGAGCGTGTGGGGTGTCCCAGGAGTGGTGTTTTACTCTGAAGGGGCACGTCCACCAACCAGGACAAGGCTACGACAAGTGCAGACATGAAAGTTCCAATCGCAGCCTTGTCGCAGCCTTGTTGTGAGAAGAGCAGGGTCTGGACAGCGGTGTGGTGGCGTGTCGTAGACGTTGCTGGTTGCCATAAAAAAAGGGTCCATGGTTCTGACACACTACGACAGTAATATTGAGAAATCCACAACACTCCACGACAAAGGTCTAGTTGTAGCAAAAATCGAACATGTTCGATATTGTTGTAGCCTTGTCGGAAGGCCCCCGACAAGCTTCATGTCGCAGCCTGTCGTGTCCTTGTTGTAGCCTCTTGTTGGGAACTGGGGTCCACCAACCACGACAAGGTTACGACAAGGCTTCCAATCATAGAGCTGTCGTGGACCTTGTCGGAAAGCCATTGTCGTAGCCTTGTCGTGGTTGGTGGATGCCCCCCTTAATTGGTTACATGACACCACTTGATGCATCACTTTTGCCAACCATATAACCACATTGAATGCATTCCTTACATCAGGAGCTTAAATTTGATACCAAATACTCATATTTTTCATGATTTCTATCAATGTTTCATCTCATCTATGAAAAAAAAAAAAAAAAAAACAACTTCTAAAAACGTTTTTGCTGACGCGCGCGGTGATGAGAAACAAGTTGTTTTTTTTAAGTGGCCTTATAGTCATATTTAACACAGTGCTGTTTTCGTACTGCTGCCATTCACATGACCGTGTTTCGTTGAGAACATGCATATATCATTCCTGGGGTTGCTTATTTTGGAATCCTGATGTCAAGTTGAAATTCGCCCCATTGACTGATCATTTAAGTCATTATGGTTAATGGTCTATGTGAAATACTTTTTTGAGATTTTGTGAGAGGATAAAAAGTTGGTCTTAACCATTGGTTAAAGTTGTCTTAATAGTTTCGCTTTTAAATGACAAGTAATTTGCCTGACGTTTGTTCTGATTATTCACTTTCATTCTGAGAGGCCGCCCACGACAGCAGTAAATAGCCGCCACACTGTTCATCAGATGCTTCATTTCTATTTCTTATTAGAGGATATTTCTAGGTATTTGGATAAAGATAACCGTGGTGATATCGAAGCTGATATTACAAGCCCTTGGGATAAGGTTAAAGATAATCCTTTTTAAGATTAGTTATGAGAAGGCGATATGTGAATTTCTTGTCTTTCTGAAAACTTGTGTATCACTTTTCCATCATAGCAAGATGTAACATAGTCTCAGGAAAAGTGATATTGAATAACCAGGAAGAGGTCAACCAACAAACTTACATTGTATTTGCCCCTTGATTAGGTTTAAGGACACGGTAAGAGTTCCCATAGGGACAACGCTGCTGTTTGCATTCAAATGGCCTGTATATTAGTTCTGCCATGCCACCTTGCTTAACGTTTATATGGAAAACAGCATAGGCAACAATTTACGAAACAATGGTATTGCTTAATATACGCTTATGTCAAGTACCTACCGTTAATATTCTAGATTATATACTTAATTCTGTAACATCGTCCACATTGTGAATTAACCCTGTTATAGAAAAATTCGTCGAACTTCATTGTATAGATAGCAAAGACAGGTGGGGTTTTTCATACGGTAGCACTAGAATGGGAAAAGGGGGTAGTGGAAGCTTTCAAACCGTCCGTACTTCCAGAGGTATTCATGCAAAAACACGTCAATTACATCGACTGTTTTCCTCCAAACCCTTCCGGTTAATATATTATTTTAAGCCCATTTGTTAAAAACACCCAAGTACTTGATAACCAGCGTTCGAAAATTTAATCACAGAAAAGGTGCATATGTAAATAATACAGGTCGGGATACATTACTGATTAATTTCTTTCAAATAGCAATACGACAGCCTAAGGTGAAGCAGTTGCATTTAAAAAAACGTTATTAAGACACATTGTGAGATTTAAGATCTTCTCATCAAACAGTCTTATTGCAGTTTTATTTCCCTTGCCAGATTTCTATCTACCATTGAGACCTAACTCGTCATTTTTCTAAAGTTTTCTATTTGAGAAGTCGAACTCGTTAGGCCTTACTGGAAAAGTAAAACCATTGTTTTCATCGTTCTGTGCATGCTACATCATAATTCTAGAAAGTGATTACATGAAGACAGTAGTGATTTACTGGCGCCCACTTAATGAACAGATGATTATGCCCAGCAGCGGAGTAAATTGAGGGACTCAGCATTCCTCCAATAGCCGTGGGACGATTGAAATTGAATTCACGCGAAACGCAATTCCTAAAATTTAGACTGAATTTCCAGTATTTGTTGTGTTGCGTGGCGTTGTTCAGGCTTCGGAGATCAATGTATTATCCTACCCCTAATAAAAAACGCCATAGGCTTAACATGGGATTTGTTTATTTCACTGGTTGTGACATAAAGTGTTGTTTATGCCACTACTTTCTGATACTGAAAAAATATGGAAACGGGGTAGGATAAAATCTAGACGCCACTCCTTTGAGTTTGAGCTTATTTATGCCACTCATTTGCGTGGTATAAATAAACTCAGACTCAAACTCGTGACGTCTCTTGATACTAGCACGGAGTCCGTCTGAAAGGTTTACAGGTAGATTTCTATGATCTGAGGGGATTTCTTCCAGCGTCATTTAATGGGGGAATCAGATATATGAGATGGAGAGGTAGGAGCTACACATGGAGGATGAGACCGAATTTGTAGATTCAGAGTCCTATACTATCACCACTCTCCCATTATCCTCGCCTCCTTCTGCCCCAGATGCATTACACAGGTAACCTTGATGGCCGGCTGTCACAATGCCGAACATGCCTCACGTGATAGCCTCGCCTTTGGTGTACTGATCATGTCGTTGATCCGATCCTATCACGCCATGCTGTATCTGAAAGCTCACCCTGCACGCTCGAACAAGTCACGATAACTCAATACTAGTCTCATGTTGTCTCCATCAATCTAGTCTGCAAATGTCCCAGGAACTCAAACATATCTGAAATCTAGACTGTTTGGATGACCCCCAATTCCCGACGAAGTCGGATTATCTGCGGTAGATATAGCATGTGTGATGAGTGCCACAGTGTCGTCTTAATCCAGCTTTTTGCCCCTAACCGAGATTCAAAGCCGCTGGCAAATCTCTGCAATAACCTTGTTACCTGACCTACCGGAATAAACACAGATCTAAATTTGAATTTAGTTTCTTTTATTAAACAGAACTGAATTTGGGCAGTCTAACAGAATGAAACAATGAGGGAGGGCTGCCACTAATATATTACGATTGGGGAAACTGTTGTTTCTGAGCACATGAATCCTGTTGCCAAAACAAAATCCTGCAACACAAGAGGGTGCCGTCCACTGAAGAAGGTAGTCCTCTATATATGCCTAATTTGACAACACGAACAACAGGAATAAGTGTCTAAGTGTATCTCACCGATGTAAATAGAGCAAGAATTACTCTTCAAACTATTCAGAAATTAGCATATCTAAAAACAACGCCATAAGGGACGGATTTGGTCCCAAACAGTCAGGTCTGCCAGTGGCTCGGAATCTCGGGAGACTGGCTTTCTGATTATCTCACATAACACTTATTCTTTATTTTTTCGTCTCTTAAAAATTCCAATTAGCTGAACCCAAAAGCATACCTGTATGTATCACACGACTGGGCGGTTCTGGTTCTGGTTCTCCGCGTAGCTGAGCTGGACAAATGGCCGTTACTAGTTTCTACATATTCTCACTGGATAGTATTCTTAGCTTTTTATCTATATGTATAACGCGACTGGGCATTAGAAGACACGTACAAAGCAATACGAGTCGCGTACAAATACCAAGTTAATGATCTAAAAGATAAAATGCGTGTTAACCCAGCCAAATTGAGTTGTTTACATCAGGCTTACCGCTTTTGGTCGTATTTAGAATGTTTTTCTTATAGAGCCGTCTGTCCTAATAACGTGGTACTTACCCGGTAATTGTTTTTCCTATTTCTGTAATTTATTACATTTATTGATAGGTGCGTACCTTGTCAACAAGATTAGTCTTGTCTCTCTGTCGAGAACAGCACTACACAGGTAGTACGAGTTTCCGGCAGGGGGGATTTTTAATGATGTTTGGAGAAGGGCGTGTATAATATGCACGTGATGTATACTAAGGCAAATGTGGTTGACAACCAAAGAGGATTTCGCCATAGAATTTATCACATAGATATTCTCCAGCATAGGTTTTATACAGAGTACCGGAACGGCAAATTAATTGAGGGGAATTGATACCGGTTTGCGAGGGAATATGCAAGTATAGCTTCTACGATGCAGCAGACTGAAAAGACGGGTTTTTAAGGCCAACAGCTTCAGACTTTTATTGAAATTCAGTTTATCCACAATGAGACTCGATGTGGATTTTGTGAATTTGGATTACCGCAATACCTGTCCCACTCCCTCTCTTCATGCCTATAGAATTTATATGGTGCAGTCTGGCCCTGGTCGACCTGCGATGCATGTTCAAGGCAGGCTGTTTTTGTTTCAGTTTGTTGACGTTTGGAATTGTATTACCAGATATGTGTGTATATGTAGCCTGTCTTCCTTTGAAGATCTTAGAGATGTTTCTCATACAGTGTGGCTTTTATTATCAGAGATAGCAACTGTACACTTTTCCAAAGAAATCCACTTCTTCATTTTCAATATATAATAGTGTCGGTCCTTGTGTAAAAACCAAGATGATATAACAGGAGAACCTCCGTTCCGGGCCAAATTGGCCGCTTACTCGGGGTGTCGAGAACTAATAGAGGGAACCGTTCCGAGCAAAGGTGTCCGTTAACGCGGGGTGGCCGCTTACGCTGGGTGTCCGTTAGGCGGGGTTCTACTGTAATTGAGTCTCATTCACGCCAATAAGGCAGGGATTTGAGCCTCCTCCATAGAGCCTCAGGCCCGAACAGTGGCCGATACCAACGTGTTTTCCTGGTCGATCTGAGGCAGTAAGTTCCATATGAAAGATGTTTCCACTTTTTATCCCTGAATTTTATATTATGTTGTTTGTAAAAAAAAAAATAGTAGAAAAGAAATAACAAAGTATTTCTGCTTGGTCATCATGACATGGACGCCATATATACTCAGCATTCATGGAACTTGGGTCAGAGAGTGTAGTTCTTTCATTGAAACCCTGATATGTTGCCTTTCGTAAGTGCTATATTGATCTAGCCCGTCTTAAAATACCTTACATAGTGCAAATTGAAATAGATTTGTTCGTCGCTTTCCCACTATCAGTTTATTAGCCGTGCTTTTAAAGACGTGCATGTCTTCAGTGGCTGTAGTTCGTGTCCTGTTAGGAGGGGCCGTGGACGGTCTCCGTCACGTGAGGCTAATTAACCAATGAATGGAGGCCTGCTTCTTACAAGCAACTCCTGACGGGTCCCTTGACCCACACAGGATGTCCATCCATTATGTCTGCAGCAAATGCTCAGCTGCGATTGCTTTAATATAGGGTACAATACTGGCATTTATAGATAGCGATAGAGGAATTACATTTCCATCTAAAAAGCAATGGCGGCGTTCTAAACAGGAATTAGATTCATTATACTGTCCGTCTGTTCAGGCCTTATCTTGTCAGGAATGCTCGAGGGACACGAACATTTCCACAGAGTTTGAATTTGATTCCACTCTTTGTAAAAAATATAGCCTCCAAGCTGGATCCAGCCGGTAGAATAGTAAGATTTTTTTTAAAAGCCCCATAAAGCGTAGGTAAATGGTCGGGCCAGGAAGGAATTTAAGCGGCTTTCCTTATCTTTCGAGGGGTTGCCTCTGATAGGTAGTACATCGCAATGTAATCCCGTGAACAGATATTTACTCTCTTAGGGAATTGCTAGGTTTTCCGGATGGTCTGGAAATAAGACTATCCAATAGACGGGTAAGCGTCATTCTGCATGTAAACTCATACGTTTGGGACAATGTCTTAAATGTCCCTGTAGAATCTCCCAGGCTGGAGCAAAATACATAAACCCTTTCCCCTTCCCTATGTTACCATAATAAGGAATTTGTGAGCCAAATGTATTGAGCACTTTGGAGCAGATGAGAACAAAATTGAATACATTCCTAACATCCTCGATAGGTGCTTTTATGGCCACCATCAACCCTAGTGATCCTTTTTTTTTTTTCCTTTTTTTTGTTGAAGATTTTATTAGGGTAAATCATAGTCGATACACAAGCTCGGCCTTAGCCGTTCTGCCGCTCGTTCCCTCTGTCGTGTGCGGGTCTCTTCCATTGTTCATATAAGTTATAACGTATGGCGAGTATATACAGTTTTTAGATAATAGACTCGTTAAGACTTTCGTAGTGATCACAGAATAATGAGATGATGAAAACAAATAAATTGTTCAGTATCTTTCATAAGACAAATAAGTTTTAAAAAAATTTGTTCCTTAGTCAGCGCTCCTATACGCCTACTGCAAATTAAAACATATTCATGTGGGTAATAAAATATTTCAACCGAATGTACATTAAACTTGTGATATATTGTCGTTTAGGACGCAATAGAACAAGTTGCGCCAGTTGATCTATAGGTGTTTGTGCGTTACCCGACAGGTCTATGAGGTATTGGCGTAATAAAACATGGAACGTAAGTGCTGTCACGGACCTATATACAATATTGTCATTCTGGCTTATCAATGTGAATAATTGTAAACCCTAATGGATCCATAATACCCTTCCAGGATGTTCATCCAACTCCCTTAGAAACAAATGCCGAGTAAGTGCAGGACATTAGACTTCCAGTTGGTTTACATTCTTCATGAAATATTCTGGCACCTACCCCCACCCCCCGCCTATTTAGTTCCTTTAATTAGTGCCGAGTAGAGAGCAGATAAAAGAATGTATCAAGTTTATGTTGATGGTTGATGAGTAAAGAGCAGTCTGTCACTTGAGCTTTGTGCTTATGCATAGCTACGAACCCTGTTATATAGCTAACACAGTGACGCAAACCGATGTCATATATTTCAGATAAAAATGTTCTTGTCCTTTCTACTCGGTACATATGGATAAATTCTGCTGAGCTTCTATGGCTAAGTGCAAGTGGTAACATAATCAGGATACTGCTACATTGTATCTTCATCATAACAGCTCCATTAGGCTATCCTATATGCCCTGCAAATATTACCATAATGATAGCATACACAATCCTGTTAGAACATAGATATTCTCATAGTGAACAGAATAGAGCTGCCAATAGATCTCATTGTTCATATCCTTACCACTGATGTTTTCGGATTACTGTCAATCCTTCACCGGGTGTAGTAAAGTTCCAATCTCATGCATAATGACAGGATCTTGTCTAGCCTGCTGCTACCCTTTTCACCGTTGATATCAATGTTTTGCCATTTGAAATAAAGCATAACACTAGATAGAAACTTTTTCTTTCTTTTTTAGTAAATGCGCGCCCCTGAAAATTAATTTTAGGAAATCTTCCCATTTTCCGAGGAAATCCTTGCTGTCATTTTAAATTTGTAAAAATCTTTTTTTCTTATATAAAACAGAGAAAGAGAGAATGAAATGAGCCTCATTCACACCAATATACAATGCTTCAAACCTCGATTTCCATGCATACCCCAGCCCCATTCCAAAGGGAAGAACAATGTGCTTTCCATGATTTCTCGGTCTCTCTGGGGAAGTGTATTCCACATGAAAAAATAGTTCCTCTATCTTTTTCATAACCCCAACTGACACTGTCATATGTATCTTAAGCGATCCCGTCAACGTATTGGTCATGTGTATTATGCATATGCTTATGTTTGACCACATGATGGTCCATGTTTCCATTTCCAGTTTATAAAAGTAATTATTCTTATATGAACAAAAATAGTATAAATTGATTCTAATCAAAAATACCCCCCCCCCCCCCCCACACACACACACACGTACACATGTTCTATGGTATCTGTAACTTCCCTTGTCTATCTATTCATAGGTAGATCTTATTATTATATACCTGTGGTAGTATATCCTACACATACTGCCCGCTCCTACCCATGTCGTATGTATATCCGTACGACACCTAGGTGACGTATGGGGTATGTATGTGGCGTATGGGGCATGTACGGCGGCGAAATCCAAAATCTCCCCCAGAAGCAAGGTTAGAAATCGGATATTTTCAGGTATATAATAATAAAGAAACAGGCTGACTGTCTCCGTACGGATAAAATACTTGGTAAAATCGGCGATCAGATGAACCGATGCCGGAGGCAGAGGTTCATCTGATCGCCGATTTTACCGCGTATTTTATCCGTACGGAAACAGTAAGCCTGTTTCTCTATGTTATTATATACCTGTGATAGTATATCCTACACATACGGCCCGTTCCTACCCATGTCGTATGTATATCCGTACGACACCTAGGTGACGTACGGGGTATGTATGTGGCATATGGGGCATGTACGGCGGCGAAATCCAAAATCTCCCCCAGAAGCAAGGTTAGAAATCGGATATTTTAAGGTATATAATAATAGAGAAACAGGCTGACTGTCTCCGCACGGATAAAATACTTGGTAAAATCGGCGATCAGATGAACCGATGCCGGAGGCAGAGGTTCATCTGATCGCCGATTTTACCGCGTATTTTATCCGTACGGAAACAGTCAGCCTGTTTCTCTATAATATTGCAGGCCGGCTATTTTGTCTTGGGAAAATGACCAGACGCCCACTTGGATCGTAACATCATTATTGATGTTTTGTTACTGTTGATATATTTCCAGCCACCCCGACGCACTCCAGCCATGGCAAAAGCAAGGGAAGAGATAAGGACAGAGAGAGGGACCGGGAGGACAAGAAGGAGAAGGAGGCGTCGAGTACCCCTTCTCATGTGACCAAAGCCCACGAAGCGGAGGACTCCCCCAAGCGGGAGCAGCGCAAACGAACGCGCCAGTCGTTAGCTGACAGTCCGGCCACCAGGGAGCGCGACACGCCGACCGCCAAGCGCGCGCGCCGCACGTAATACCGGCACGTTGGCACCGACGTGCCGCCCGCTGCAGGACATTAACGCACCGACGTGTTGTTGCTCAATGTACTGCAAGTGTTTGATGTAACTAAATGAGGACGGGAGTAAACGAACAGTGAGCAGGGAGCGATCACGGCCTGCTCATAGAGCAAGCTGTTCCCTGTTGACAGTGGTCTACTGACTGAGTCTTTTTGGGGTATTTTTTTGTAGGCGAATACATGTTGACACAATACTGGTATGTTAGTGTAACTTTCGGTGTGATAGAGATACATCTAAATGGCAGCCTTAAGTAATGATATAAATGTTGTATTTACGCTTGTGGTTGAAATAACTGGAGTGAAAACAATGTTGAATTTTTATATGATTTCTTTTTCAAATAGTAATTTTTTGAGACATTTCAATACATTTATCACAAATAAGTTATAGATACCAGGTCAGACTGTTCAGTTTTAGGTCGGCCTACAATTTCTAAGAGAATGGTAGATAATGGATATCTGTACCAAGACGCGGTCACTAAGTCATAGTTGGTAAATTAACATTGACGATTATTTCGATGTAATCTTTATAAGAATGTTTATTAGTTGACAAACCACGTTTTTAAAGCAGTGTGTGTTGTTTATATTCCTATGATAAATGTTGCTAACGAAAAGAAAGAAATAAAGTTTTACTGAATACACAGCCTATGTTTTATAGTGTAGAATAGTCTCATGTATCTGCATACAGATTCAAATTTCCGTGGATGGAATATTAGTAATTATATAGAACGTCCTGACCATGCTGTACAATTCACAGAATGAGATGCTAATTTACGGTTTGTACGGAACGAGGCGTTTACGCCGAGTTCCGTACAAACCGTAAATTATCATCGAGTTCTGTGAATTGTACAAGCATGGTTGGACGTTATATATTTACTATATACCCAAAATTTTAAAAAAAATCATTAATTTAAATTTTAACAACTGATATGTTAATAAACGTGTATGGCAAGGTGGTCCGTATTTTAGTGTACGGACCGCCGGTCCGTACAGTATTTTTACGTCATATGCCGAAACGGTGCGTTTTTACAGTATATACGGCATGGGTATATAGTAAAACTCTAGATGAATAAGTCATCACTAGAAAGGTACATACCATTCGAAAAAGACTGAATAAGAGAAAAGGTTTATTACCAAAGATTTTTAGAGGTTAAGCTTTTTCAGAATGAAGAACTGCCGATCAAATAATTAGATCTGTCCTGAAAACTTGATATCAAATATGCGTGAGAGCTCGTTGCTGTCCATTATAGAGACTGGAATAAGCACAGTGGCGTCATATAGGAGTAAAATACCGAACTGTCGTCTCTGGATAGTAGTCTTGAAACACTAAACCTGTAATCCAGGCCACCCCACGTGTGACCTTTTCTGGATCAACGAAAACTCTTAATTGCTCTGGTGTTACGTATCGGTGACCAGATATTGTGCAGTGTCATTTTTCAAGGTATTAAGTGTCCTATTATAAATACATGGCTCGAATACCGTTCGGTTCCTATTGTGTATAAATGTGGAGGTGGTGGGATAGACTGGAGCATGTCTTTTTCTACGGGATCAAAATAACCCCGCGTGCATTATAATTAGTGCATGCTGTTCTTTAAATCACTAGCTATTCAGAGTTTACAGTCTTCCACTTTTCAGTGGGTTTTCAACATTTTAACCCATGCCTCATCGTTTTCAACAAATCTAAAAAATGTATATGATTTAGACAGATTTTATTGACAATGTAATTTATACTTATCGAAATATTCAAGAAACATCTATGTCACCTTAAAATATAGATAGATTCACTTAGACTGTGGGTTGGTGACCCTCATTAAAGGGTGGCGCTGTTCAACGTAAAATTTCAGCTAATAGGTTGGTAATGTGCACATCTCAGCATTTCTACTCTTTGTACTGAATGTTTCCATCCATATGATTGGCTTGAATGAGGAAAATCTAGAATGACTGATACCTCTCCGCTAGGTGGCTCAGCAAGTTTTCAACCTTTTCCCCCACCCATACTGTAAATCTAGCTATTATACTCCATTCTTCAAGACAATAATTTCCTTTAAAATCTAGAAATATATAGTTATTCGTACCGGCGTGTATCAGGGGGTGCTAGTGTTCGTGTTATGTCCCCCGCCTACCTACTTGTCATATTTTGTCAGACAGCCCTTGACCCCAATCTTTATGATATCATACAAAGAGCCGCCGCCCCCCCCCCCCCCCCCACCCCACTCCAAGTTCATATAGGATCTCGCCAGTTTCTTATGTTTGACATGGGTCCCATTTACAGCAGTTACTACTACTTTTAGGTGCTTCTTTACTTGCCATCAAAATGAATGGCAGAATGGTATGTGTGCAAAAAAATCTGTGCGTAAGATTTTGCCTATCAGTTTTCTGTTTCCACTTGCTGACTAATTTTCGATACCACTTCTTACGGACCAATTTATACATGAAAAAATCAATACTTGTTGAATTTGTTGGTGACAAATTTGTCCTAGAATGTTGCCAAAGTGGTTGCCAGTAAAAAGTTTTATGGCTGGTAATGGCTGACAAATTTATGAGGAGCCCAAAATGCACAAGAGGAAACAGGTCCTATGCTCCATGATCATCCACTTGTTGTCAACAAATACTGGACACACCAAACACTTTTTCTTTGCAATTTTCATGGAGGGATCATGGAATTTTCTTTAACAGACAGTCATCTTGCAGACCACTCACAGGCAGATATGTAGCCCCCTGACAGGCAGATATCTTATAAGTAGACCACTTACAAGCAAACTACTCACAGGCAAGTTATTGACCAGGTAGACAACTGGCACACAAACAGTAAACAGGTAGATCACTGTCAGGCCATTGACAGGGGACAGGCCATTGACAAGTAGGTAGCTGACAGGTAGGCCACTGATTAAAAGACGGTCAGGATACTGACCGGCCGCGGTAGACTGCCAATAGGCAGGTTACTGATAAGTAGTTATGCCCCTGACAGGTTGGGTTGGTGGGCATGTAGGTGTGTCCGTAGGTAGGTTGGTGGTTTGGCAGGCTGTTATATAGGCAGTTGGGTTGGTGGGCAGGTTGTAGAGTAGGCAAGTTGTCTGGTGGGCAGGTTAGAAGGAAGACAGGTTAGTAGGCATTAAGTTTGGTGGGTAGGCAATTTGATGAGTTGGCAGGATGGTATGTAGGTAAGTGAATGGGTGGGTAGGATGGTGGTTGGTTTAATTGATGGGGAAGTATGTTGGTGGGCAAGCAGATAGCAGGCCGCCCAGTGAAACCTTTAAAACCTATAAAAACCTATATTTTGATTCTTGAGCCTTTATTTTTTCAAGGAACCTATATAACCTATAAAGACCTATATTTTCACTGCCATGCAGATTGATGTGTAAAGGAAATCTTAGAAGTTATCTTGACACAATGTTAGATTGTCGAATGACAAGAAATCTACATTATCGGTTTATTTAAGAGATCATAAAAGTGTTTAAGAATCAACAGTTGGTGTGACTTTTTGCCGGGCTGGCTTGCCTGTTGGAAATTCAACAACCTGGTATAACCGAGTGGGCAGGGTATTAAATGGCCAGGTTGATGGAAGATAAGCAGGCTAGTGGGTAGACAGGCTGGTGGATAGGCCCCAAATACATGTACATCTTTCTTTGTAATTGCACTGTTATGTATTCTTGAACCCACTATATATGTTTATTTGACTCCCTTTGTCTCCAGTAACTAATCGATGGAAATGAGGGATAAGCCAGATTCGAATTATTATTCTGTTATACCGCAAGGCTCTTAAACTATTGCGTTATATTCTAAATTGATAATGTGTATAAATACGGTAATAGGGCGAAGATTGCACTAATAATGAATAGGTGAACAAATCTCGAACCTCTGCTGTGGGCTCTCCCTTTTCAGTTACGTAATCTATTTGTTCAACATGGGTATATTTATTTGACCCACAAAAACATGTGTTTGATACCACGTTAATGTGCTGTAAGCATCCACATCAGTTGCCAAATTCCCCCGCCAGACAGGTTAATCTCTAGGACTTCTCTGTAGTGGTTTTAGAATGACAGTAAACCCTACATTGCCTAACTGCTTCAAAAATTCTCTGGATGTACTCTCCACACTATGGGATGATAAAGATACTGCATATAGTTAAGATCAAGCGACGACGTTCCATGCCCCCCAGTACCTGATTCTGGTATCAAAGTGGCGGCACTCGCGGCTTGTAGGTTCACCATTTAAACCAGAGGTGTCGGCACCGCATCGCGCAGTGGCTCCCTCGGACAAAGAGACACGAACTAAGATAAGCCAGTATGTGCTTTCCCCCTGATGTTCCGCTGATGGACTCTTTCCAGGTTCGATACTGTCACCTACCGCCAGATCATAAGTTTAACTCTGGAACTAATCTAAAGAACGACGTCCCCATGATCGAATAAAAAAATATATTGGTGGAGAAAAAACTCCCAAAACAATAGCAGAGTAATAAGGGTGGTATGTCCTTCACTCCTCCGGGTTTATTTCCGACTTACTATATGAATCAGCTGGAGGGGGGGGGGGGGGGGTAGATATTTTTCATGAGGAATTTACTGCCTCAGAGAAACAGAAAAACACGGAAAACACATCGGTGTTC
Organism: Alentia gelatinosa; assembly: GCA_950022655.1. Classification (NCBI taxonomy): domain Eukaryota; kingdom Metazoa; phylum Annelida; class Polychaeta; order Phyllodocida; family Polynoidae; genus Alentia; species Alentia gelatinosa. Next base: position 47,591,223 of record OX465579.1, on the reverse strand, counting down.
GCCATAAATGTGGGCTAGGGTGTGTGGGCAGGTTGAAGTAAATGTTTTATTGACATGAACGAGGGTTCACCTTTAATGTAGTAGTAGGTTTTAGACACAAACTAAGTATTTATTTGGCCTTGTGAATATGTTTTATGTTGATCTAGTGTTGTAAATTCGATATCGAGGGTTTCTTTCATTAGCGCTAACTTACTCTTGTATATTCTCTATTTTCTGTATGGAACAGATGCAGAACAGTAAGAAGTAATATTTATCCATAATCTAATCAACATGCGTTCCTACCTAAATGAGCTAAAGTTCAGTCTAACCTGAATCTTTTGCTTGACAACCGGGCAACAATCTAAATCAATTTTTGAGTAATCCTCATGTTACCTAATCATCCTCAGGGATTCGCTGGAGTCAATGATACTGTAGCAGTTGTCATATAACTCCCTTCCTGGCGCTATGCCACCCTATGCGCGATTCCATTGGTCGGTTTGGTATTTTCAGAGTGTATGGACAAACCTAATCACACAAAACCAGACTCCACAAGTTTAATAAACAATAGATGTTTATTAATAACTTCCTGAAGTGGTCCTGGTTAGATCACTTCCAAAGTGCAGTACCTTGGAACAGGTGTGCCAAGTGAAGCCGGGGAGACTAATCCAGATACCGGAGTACTGTACTCGCCGAACCACCGAGAGGGTTCAGAGAACCCAGCAATCTGAGGATCCAAGGATTCACTCTTCTCAGAGAAAACACACAAGAATGTCTGTCGACCCAATGCAAACCCCGGCCTATATATGCTGAGTTACGTGATCTGGGCTCCTCAACCACCGCTAGACTGGCCCGACCCCTACAATACCTTAGTACACTTCCAGTCGTTGCCGAGCAACAATCCAAGTGTTTGCTGATCAGCTCAGCAATCCCTTTTGAAAATATCAATTGCTTATAGCAACTGTCATCCTAAATATTTTATTGCTAATTTTGTGGTCATTGAAGGTCCTCATGAGTCAAAGAGATGGAGCTGAAATGATTTATGGGTGAAAGGGTACAAAGGTGAAATAGTATATAAATGAAAGAGTTTGAATGTCCTTTTTTGCAAACATCTGCTAAAAACAACATGGCATTATGTTAGTGCACACTTCTGGAGTTAAAAAAAAAATCCTGGTCACCTTGTCTGTTTTAGTCATGAAATAACTCCTTGAAATTCCTGAATTTCCATTTCGTTAAATGGGAAACTTGGTGCATGATTATGCGATTGTCGCAAGTCAATAAAAAGTCATAAACGGCGGGCGAGGGTCATAAAAACGGCGCCGCCTGTCGCATCGCACACAATCGCTCCTGTGGGGCCGGGTTTATGCGCATGTGCGATTGTGTGCGATGCGATGGGTTCATCGCATCGCACATCCTGAAATGTTCATGATGTGCGACGAATTCGTCGCACAGGCAGGGAGTATATCCCATTGTATTATATATATTCCCCCTATCCACAGGTAAACTGAGGTACATCTACCACTGGCATATGGGGTATCCTATAGTCAATGACAATCACACATGTCAGGCTTCACTCAGGTGTTAGGTCTCAGGAGGTGTGAAAACTGTGAAAATGCCAGGCTGTGCCTTTAGCCTAGGTGTAATTCTGATACTTTTTAAAGCGTTAGGGATAAAAAGTAACATAATTGATTCTAATGAATATCATAATGAAACTGTATATCTAGGCCTAAGGCATATCCATGGTGTTTTGGTATCATGCGTTGTTGCCATTAGCTTTAATCATAGCCGGAATGCTTTTGAATGCTTTGTATAAAACGTGCGACCAAAGCACCTTGAAATAAAAAAAAAATTAGTAGTAGACCAAGGCTTTATAACGAATGGTAGGTTCCCTTCATATGATACACAAACGTGGAATTTTCAAAAAGGTTTAATGCCCACCGAAGTTAAATACTGAATTCCTATTAGGGGCCACTGTGACGCAATCCTGCGGTGGGGTACACTACTGACATCGGGTGAGATGGCGTTGAAAAATGTGTTATATACACGTTTAACAGCCCCTATTTTCAATCTATATTTTGTCATGCAACCCTTGACATCACCCTCCCTCCAAAGTTGATGTCATGCAGAAAGGTTGGTAACGTTAAACCCGTGTCCATGAATTCTCACTCTCAGACCCAGCAGCTTTCTTTTTTGTAGATTCTGAGAGTCGAAATTCCTATTAAGATATCTATAGCACACAAAATTGATAATAATGTCTATCTTTATGGTTATTTTATTCAAAATACACACAAAAGGAAATATGAACATGGAAAAATAGCTTCAAGAGTGAGAATGGACACATTCTCCAACCATAGGTATAGGTCACATGAAAGATCTGCAGGGAGAGTGTATAACACTCACAGCTAATTAATGGGTCAAGGTGCCACGGATTTAACCCAACCAGGGCTAACTTAGTGTAGCTCTGGTGGTCAGTGTAATGTTCTGTTCCTAGAAATACCATATAGAGGTCATACATGAGTAGTTGTTAGAGTTGTTCGCAGATGGCAGCAGCTTACAATAGATATATCATGTTAACAGTGACACATGGCCAGACGGTGTGCTGACACGCCCCTTCTTGGGGAGTGTAGGGGCGCCCCTTTTGTATTGTTTTGGTCCCCTTCCCGGCCACGTGGTTATAATATTCTAAAGCAATGTGCAATAGCACTGCCACCCCTTCTATAAGCCTCGCAACCATGTTGGGGAACTAAATCAAAACCCAGTTTAATCAAGTAGAGATTTCTTTTTAAATCATTTTGATACCTTAACTTTTGTTGTACTCCTAGCAGAAGTCAAAATGGACTGTTTTGTTATCAAAATAGAAAAGACGCAAAAGTCCCCTTTTTGTGATATCTGCCAAATGTCAAAGCAATGTCATGGTAGGTAGAAAATGGAGGATATTTTGGAGGAAACACTATTTTAATCTGGATCGCACCATAGTCCTGGCCTTTAGTGGAAAACACTGGAACTACAAGCCGCATGTAAGATCTGCTGATCATGAAGCATGGCTATAGTACACCAAAAAACAACTCCAAGTCATCTGTTACTCAAATCACTTCAGTGGTGATGACTTAGAGGCCTATTCCACCAAGGAGGCACAAGCCCAGGCCGGGCCCCTTGTGGTCGCCTATTGGCGACCGGCGGCAATAGCCGGCCCAAACCTCCCGCCGGCGGCAATAATCTGCTTGGTGGAACAGCTCATGACAGCTCACAGGCTCCACACGGCCGGACCCTGCCGGCCACCGTGCCTCCAAAACCCCGTAGCCGGGCAGTATCGGCTGACCTGTTGGTGGCCGCCGGCCGCCGGCCGGGGACAATGCTCGGTGCAACAGGCCTATTCCACCAAAAAGGCCCTCAGCAGGCGGGTTTTTGCCCTCCAGCCGGCGTTTGCCGCCGGGGCCGGCCGGCCGGCCGCCCCTAAACCCCTAAATTCTAGGAGCTATTCCACCAAAGCCCCACAAGGCGACCAACAGGCGTACACAAGGCGCCCTGCGAGCGCCCATAGAGCCGGCCGGACCCGGCGCGGCGTTACACCCGGGTGGGTTTGCTATTGCCGTCTGGTGGACGTTTGCCGCACTAACGCGCAAACCCGCGGTTCTCTATCGATCCGATAGGTTGGCGCGGCGTGCGGTGATACACTACGACGCTCTGAACCCGCGAAAGTCGCGTATCGAGCGGAGCAGTGTGTCAGCGTGTCGGGAATTGTACGGGAACGGTCAGAAAACGTCAAATAACCGCGGATTTACAGGTTAAATCGAACAATGAAGGTAAATAAAGATAAGGATTGATGTTATGAATGTGTATGGCACGCTATGGTGCCAGAATTCTGCCGAAAGTGTCGGAATTTTCGATGTCCTTTCGCGGCTTCGGGTATCGCCGGTGTCGGCCGCGCAGTGTTGTCGGCTTTCCCTCGCCGCGGGTCCCGGCAGAGCCCGCGGCCGTGCTTCTTTCGGCGTAGCTCTTGACACACCGGCCGGCCTGCCGGGGGCTTAAAATCAAATGAATCGGTTTTCCCCTGCCAGGGCTTGCGGGGGACGTTGCGCTCATAATACCCGGCTGGCCTGCCGGCCTTCTCTGTGGTTATCACTATATTTTGGTGGAACACCTCCAAAATTGGCTGTTGCACCGAGCATTGTCCCCGGCCGGCGGCCGGCGGCCACCAACAGGTCAGCCGATACTGCCCGGCTACGGGGTTTTGGAGGCACGGTGGCCGGCAGGGTCCGGCCGTGTGGAGCCTGTGAGCTGTCATGAGCTGTTCCACCAAGCAGATTATTGCCGCCGGCGGGAGGTTTGGGCCGGCTATTGCCGCCGGTCGCCAATAGGCGACCACAAGGGGCCCGGCCTGGGCTTGTGCCTCCTTGGTGGAATAGGCCTCTTAACGTGACCGGCGTCGTCACGTGGAGTGTGGCCACGTGGGGAAGCATCACCGCACATGAAGGGGGAGACATGGAAAGCCGCTGTTTCATCATCGATTTCAAGTATGTACATAAAGAGAACAGTAGGAGTCATGGTTCTTAGTGTGCTGGGGGTTTCTAAACAACTGGCAGATTTTTTTTTTTTTAATTTGGGGGGGGGGTCGGCAGGTAAAATCCCTTCGTTTTCAGATTATCAGACATGGAAATCAAGATTTTGAAATTATTTCCACTTCACCAGGCCTTGAAAAACTATTTCATCAACTATTCCAAATATATCCTCTGCTGTAGGTAGCGTATACGGTTGGTCAATGACCGGACTGTTTATTGTCACTTTGTAGTCACCACACAATCGTAGCTGCCCATCCCCCTTTGGAACCACTACTATAGGGGATGCCCACTCACTTTTTTCGACGCGACGGTAGACTCTGTTATTTTCCAGCCTCTGTAACTCCTTCTTCACACTGTCTGTGAGGGCATAGACAATGGGACGTGCTTTGTAGAACTTTGGTGTGGCATCCGGCTTCAACTCGATTGTAGCTTCAAAATCCTTTATTTCTCCTGTCTCTCTTTTGAACACAGACTGATACTCATGCAGGAGCTGCTCTAGGGGTGTTGCATGGATCGCAAAGACATTTTCCCAGTCTATACGTATGGCTTTCAGCCAGGTCTGTCCGAATAACGGTGTACGCGCACCTTTCGCGATCACTAACGGCAAATGTCTCTTTTGACCCCCATACTCCACATGTACGTCTATCTCACCAAGTAGCTTGACTTTATGTCCAGTGTATGACTTTAAGTTGATAGACGCTTCGCGCAACTCAAAATCTGGGACAAATTTTCGGTAGTCGTCCTCACCGACAATTGAAACTGCCGACGCTGTGTCCAAAGCAAATGTCATATTGTTGTTTTTGACTCGGGCCTTGATCGTTATTTCTCCATATTTTCCACTCTTAAGTTCAAACAGCGACGCATAGCTGACTTCTTCCTCTGGTTTGTCGTTATCAAACGTAATTTGCGCGACCTTGCCCCCGGCCTCTTCCACGGCCACGGCCTCTATGCGAGCTACCTCTTGTTTGAAACTGACCTTGAGCATGCTTTGTTTTACAAGCGCTGGAAATGTGACCTATTTTACCACAATTGAAGCACTTTTCCTTTTCATAGGGACACCGACCTTCGTGGTCGCCATCACACCGATAACACTTTTTGTTAGAGGGGGCTTTTCCCTTGTGCTTGTAACCTCCCCGCTGAACACGGTTTACATCCTGTGTGGGCCCCATGAGCTGATTACCATGGCAAGCGGTGTCCATTGACGTACTGACATCAACAGCTTTCTCCCATGTTAACGCTGCACCCACACCTAGCAGTCTGTTTTTAATTGCTGCGGACCTCAAACCAGTAACTAGGCGATTTCTTAACCTCTTTTTGACCTGGTCCTCATCACCAAACCCACAGTGTATGCTTATTTTCTTCAAAGCCACGATATAATCTGCTACAGATTCATTATCTTCCTGCTTGCGCTCATCAAATTTGAAGCTCTCAATTAACTCATTGGATCTGGAGGTGTAGTGTTTACTAATTAATTCAGTCAGTTGAGCATATGTTTTGGTTTCAATTTCAGCAGGGGCACACAATGCAACTAACAAGTCCACAACCTCAGGCCCCACCATAGCTAATAAAGCATCGATTTTTTCATCATCCTGGATTTTGTTTATGCGCATCCAGGCATTGAACCTTCTTTGATAGTTAGCCCACTTTTCTTTATTGGGACTAAACTCACCTATAGCATTTACAACATTCCTAGCTTCAGCCATAATCTTTCTGGGTTATTCAGATTCACTGTCACTTTTTTTCTTTCTTTTTTTCTTTTTTTTTGGTTCACTAATTTGTAGAGAGCCTAGCCTATATCAATACAGTCATTTAACTTTGAAGGCTTATTCACTTTCACTACTGTGGACTGAAACCAGCTAGACCTAGATTTGTTTCAGGCCTAGAGAGTTTAGAAGTTAAAGTCACATGGGCTCTTTTCACACAACAAATTATCACTGTTTTTTTCAATGAAAGTTCATCCAATTTGTAGTAAATGGCTTCTATGGCCTTGCACTTAGCTTGTGTTGACATCTGCAAGTAGATACACTTTGTGTGCCAAGCAAAATGGTCTAATTTTTGAGCTGGGTGATTCTATCTCATCCTCAGGTCGCCATACTGTTGTGTTCAAGCCGTTCAATACTAGTAAAGACATCTGGTGGTTGATACCAGAACTATAGCGTTATACTACGGTAGCGCCGCCTAGCGGTTAAGATATACAACACACAGAATCGAACCCTATACTCCTCGTGGCCAGAACTGGAACTATCGCCCCTAGCGGAATTGACGGAAATTAGCGCTCTAACCGCAAAACGCACTCAAGCATAGCCGAAACGATGAAATCGTTGAACAAACACGGCGCTTGCCCGCGTTTCATATCCAGAGGTGTAGGTGTTGAGGCGTGATGTTAGCTATCATTATTCTCATGCTACCAGCCACGACTGTGACTGCTTCATGAACATTTCCGAGACAGTCTTGGATACGCCAGCGGCGTCTTGTTTCTATCCCAGGTCACTGAAGTCCGTGGTGTGACCAAGCTGTCAGAGGGGCATCGCTCGCTCAAAAACGGGTCAGTGTTGCTCTGCTCCCATGTAATTTCAATACGTTCACACTTTGTGTAAACAATAGGTGTGAGTGAAAAGCTGTTGTTTTCCATAAGATAGGAATGCTGGGATATACTAGAGCAATTTAACAACGAGTCTCGGCTGTCGATGATTGTTTTCGGGGGTTTTTTCTAACAAGGGAGATAAGCCTATAGGGGACAGAGCCATTGTTAGTTCATGAAGCAGTCACTAGGTGCTCGGGGGACAAAACCTGTATTCTGGCTCTTTGTTCTTACGAAATTCAGCTGCCTGTCAATGTTTTACCAAGGTTACTTTGACTCTCTACACCCATCCCAGAACAGGAAGATATAATGCCAGGACATGATGTCTTTTTACATGGAACACTTTATTTACATATATGTGAGCAAGGCAAGAAAAGTGACATTTCCCAATTATCACTCACTTCTTTTTTACCTCCATTAGTGAAGAACAGCTACTTTTTCACCTCCATTAGTGAAGAACACCTACTCGGGGGGGGGGGGGGGGGGTGTCATAGGCTATGTGCCGTATAGTGGCTTAGCCTATACCAGTGTATCTCGGTAAAACAGCAGATCCGTGGCCTCCAAGCTTATAAGATAAGGAATGGCACTTTGCGGGCCCGATATCCGACGATCTTTCGCCGTTTTCGATCCAAACGATCAATTTTGATGCAATAAAAGGACCAGAATCTGAATCAGCATATATTAATTACCAGAATACAAGCTTATTTACCTAAAACTAACCGTTATCTTGATAGGTCAACAAAGTCTGAAATTTCGAAAACGATGCCATGTCAGTGCGCGATAAATCAACTTATACCAATGCATAGCCAAACCTCTCACAAAAACCTACCCCTAAAACCTAACCCTTAATCTAACCCTAACCCTACCCTAAAATAGGGTTAGGGTAAGGGTTAGACCCCGCACCCACCAACGCCGACGCGAGCCGACGCGAGCCGATACAAAATTACCATATCGTAGCGCGTCGGGAGGCATATCGTAGCGTATCGGTTCGTGTCGGCTCGCATCGGTGCGCGTCGTAACGTATTGGGAGGGTGCATGAAAAAGGTGCCATGGTCCCGATACACCCCGATATCGCTCAGGATGCAACCAGTGTAATCAACCATAATTCCTTTATAATTCCAGAAATAATGCATATTTAAGATTGATATTTTATCTGTAGATACAAAATAATATTATATGATACCTCATAATAATATCTAATGATCGTTTTGAGACCCTTATCTACTATCAAATTTCACAATTTTTGTAGAACCGCATCAGCATTATATATTCTAGGGATTCTGAAAATTTCATAATTTTCCATCGATTATTTCATATGATTTCCCGTTTAAAGAGTCATCTATACACTGCGACGCGCACCGACGCGGCCCGACGCGCTACGACAATCGATACATGATCGATTGTCATAGACCCTCTACGAAAATCTTGGGTTTTATGTGCCAAATTTTCTGAAAATGAGGCAAATTTGCCTGCCAACCCCAGTCAAAGTCACATATCGAAAATCAATATTTTAAAATTATTCTCATGCCCCTACCTAGGCCTTAATAAAGTATTTGTCAGTCGATTCCAGATATATACCTACATGGGACAGTTGGAATTAGGGTCCTAAGTGCAATAGATTTTTTTAAAGTTACGGCACATTTTCTCTTAGAAGAGTTGGGGGCGGCAGACAAATTTCCCTGATTTCCAGGCAGTCAGTCTTGGGAAAAAATTATTTTCAATTCATTCCCATGCCCCTAGGCTTTAATAAAGCATTTGTCAGTCGATTCCAGATATATAGCTACATGGGATAGTTGAAATTAGGGTTCTAAGTTCACTAGATTTTTTTAAAGTTACGGCACACTTTGTGTCAGTTTTGGTTGGGTCGGCAGTCATAATTCCCTGATTTTCCAGGAAAAAATCCAGAAAATCCAGATTCTTGAATTGTTCCCCTGCCCCTAGGCCTTAATAAAGTATTTGTCAGTCGATTCCAGATATATACCTACATGGGACAGTTGGAATTGGGGTCCTAAGTGCAATAGATTTTTTTAACGTTACGGCACATTTTGTCTTAGGATAGTTTGGGCTGGCGGACATATTTCCCTGATTTCCAGGCAGTCAGTCTTGGGAAAAAATTATTTTCAATAAATAAATAATGTCGTTTCTTGGTAAGTAATATGTGGAGATTCAGAATCAGGCTTTTTACAGTTTAAATCGACCGATTGGTTCGAAAACGCCGACAGATCGTAAGTTAACCTGTGCGTGAAGTGCTGTTCCCTATCTTATAAGCTTACAGGCCCCTGATCTGACTGATTCGGGGAAAACGCCGATTTCCCGCTTATCCGCTAGAGAACAGGCAGTAGCGAGCTATAGACTGTAGTACCATTACAAGCCTCCAGGGGGTCATACAATTGGTGTCAATTGTTCAGAAACACCTATCTCACCTAAGTCCATACTCTTAACTGTTATATTTAGTAACATTCTAGGTATCATTAATGAAATAGTTTATTAAGGCCCAGTGAGGAAGAAATAATTTCGAAATCTTGTTTTTTCTTTCCCATAACATCTGAAAAAACTGCCAGCCCCAGTCAAAGTGACACAAAATGTGCCAATTATCTAGAACCCCAGCACACATACAGCCATACTCTTCAATGTTCCATTTAGGTACATATGTGAAAACGTTGATGGAATAGTTTTTTTTGGCTTTTTTTTTTTTTACCTAATTAGAGGCTTGGTGAGATGGAAATATTTTCAAAATCTTGGGTTTCCATGTCTGATTTTCTGAAAATGAGGTAAATCTGCCTGCAGATCCCAGTCAAAGTCACACAGAATCTGCCAATTGTCTGGAACCCCCCAGCACACCTACAGCCATAATCTTTACTGTCCCATTTAGGTACATATCTGAAATCGTTAATGAAATACTTTATGAAGGCCTGTTGATGTGGAAATAATTTCAAAATCTTGATTTCCCATGTCAATCCGTGGAAAATGAGGAAATTCTGGGTCCCAACCAGACCCAAAGTGACCCAAAATCTGCCAATTGTTCGGAAACCCCCGGTACACCTAGGGCCATAATTTTTGCTGTTATATTTAGGAACTATGTTGGAATTGTTGATGAAACAGTTTATCAAGGCTTGGTGAGATGGGAATATTTTCAAAATCTTGGTCATCCAAGTCCGTGGTCTAACATAGACCTCATCAATGTTGTTGTTTTGCCACTCCGCCATGTTATGCTACCATCATCTTCATTTCATTGATATTATCTATGACATTGCCGCGATGTGTAATATATATGTACAGGACACTTGTCCCACCGTAAAGCTACGTCAATTTCACCCAACGACAAATGTAGACCACATATCTATCTCTTTAAAAGGGGAGAGAGAAATTTATTATGACACACTCATACAGCACACAAATGGATCACTTCTTGAGAAACACACCAGATGTCGCTGTAGGTCTTGGAGCGTCACCTTGACAAGAGTGTTTTCCGTGTAATATAATCAAAGATCTCTATCCGTAAATGTTTTAGGAGGAGAAGCGGTGATATAGACGCTTTTCGCTTGTACCAACCTAAGAATGGGATAAGCTTTATCTATAGAAGAAAGTTGATTCATTCTTATCTTTATTTTTTAGTGTTTTTTATTCGCATTCGACATTTAGTGTTTTTTATTCGCATTCGACATTACCTTGCCCTTATTCCAAACAAATGCCAACACTTGATCATACGAACATTGATGTTTGTGATTTGTTATTCTCTAAGTTACTGTATAATGCACGCTGAAAAGGGTGTACTTTAAGAGGTTATTTTGTACTCGGGTATTTCCTTCAAATGATATATATCTTCATTTTTAAATTTCATTCTCATGCTATAAAGAGTGTCCATGAGTATATTCTCATCTTTGGGCTATTGTTCAGTATATGACTATAAATTATCGGTATCGAAGAGATTCTTTATACCTTTTCTTAACACCATTGGCTCATTATTTCAAGATATGAAATCATGCTCATAGCTTTTAACACACAACACTAAAAGAGAAAAAAGAATCAAATTTTATCTTAGCCTGGAATAAACGTCTATAGGCTTAACCAGGGATGCAAGTTCGCCGACAATTGACGGAAATCAGAAATTTCTGCATCTTGAAATTTGATCATTAACAAAGTATGAAAATCATAAAATAAAACTCAATTCCAAGAAGTTACAGATAATTCTGGCAGCAGGCTCTCACCAACGGCGTATAAACCTCCATAGGCCGTTAGATTTGTCAGTACTTTGGCGGCAGTTAAACGCGCCAAGGGCCGTTGACACTGTCGTCAGAGTTCCGTCAATTGCCGAAATTTTGTTTGACGGCACGGGGGGGGGGGGGGGGGGGGGGGCCGAATACGCCCAGTTTTTTTCCGACTTTTTCATCAGTCCCGGCTTTCATCTTTTATATAAATATTGCAATTTTTTAATTTCACAATTGCTAAATAATCTATTCTTTCCTATTTTGTACTAGTTTCACTACACTCAATATATAATATATCCTGCAGATCATTTAAACCATTATAAGGGGATAAGAATAGTGTGAGAATGGACCAGATCAGTTAAGAATTGAACAAATGGCACACCAAAACATTTAATAAAATGAAACACAAAATATGAAAAGATAAGCAGAGATCAGAATTTGGTCCCAAGACAGACTGTGAGGGTGTTTTTGTTCTTGGTTCAGTATGAGGTAGGGCAACAGCGGTGCTTTTATGTCAGAAAGACAAAAGGAAGGACAGCAGATGACCGAAGAAAAGTTGAAGTAAATTTCATGTCTCAGCATAGACAGTCTAGCTAGCTAGCTGTGCCTTCCTACATATGGCCATAGGTTATTGACATTGACATGGTTCAACTGAGCTAAATCATAGGTACCATTGCCAGCCACATAGAGATAAGGGGCCACTTCCTGTTCCCTGTAAACAATATGCAATGGAAGTGAAACAACTGTTGGCTGTAGCAATAACCTACTTGAATGAACATACATATACATGTAAAAGTTGAATAAAGTAATATTGTAGAGCTTAGGCTGACAACTGATAAAAAAGAAATGTGAAGCCTAAATCATGAATAGGCCTAGTCTGTGAATAAAGTGTTATTTAGATTTCATATTCTTTTGCTTATAATCTGAATGTTACAATAGAAATAAAGGTGATGTTTGGATTTTTTTTTTTAAAGTGCTGTTCGGAAAAATAGAGGAAATACCCTCCCACCTCAAAAAGAAAAAAATGACCAAAGGAAAGGGTAATAAAATTATTTAAAAAAGACAGGTTCACGGGCATAAACTTGAGACAGACAAACTTTTCAATATAAATTTCAGAGAAAATGACTGCAATAGAGATTAGATACTGTCTGCAATGGTGTTATACTCATCTAAAGCATGTAAAAATACAAGGTGTTATCATAAAATACTTAGGAGATATTTAATAAAAAAAAAAAACCTCAAAAACTGTCTCAAGTAACCCCAGTTGACGGTAATCTAAACGGGCACCGGTATTATGAATATATTACGCTGATACACTCAGCCATTCAATACTGGCTGAAGGCATTACGTAACCAAGTAGATGAGGCGCGAACCTAGCCTGTGGAAAAAGGTCAAATGCAAGATAAATACGGTCACGGTAGTACCCTTAAAACACTAACATACTAAAATTGTGTTAAGCTCCAGTCCTGAATCTTCTAGATCAAGATTCTAGGCGATATCTAAAAATCACAGCTGGTGATTTATGTGTTATGTGATGTGATATGTTAGATTGTAATACTTATTGCACGATTAGAACAGTATTTTTTATCTCGTATGCTACCCATCAAGTAGCTTTATGGTCGTACTTGGTCACACTGTCCGAGTGTTGCTCTGGGCCGCGGGAAAGAATTCATATTTAGACCGCTAGGGTACCTGTTACTTCCTGTGACACACAGAGAGAGGCATCATGGGAAATGTTTGCCAACAGTGGCAACGGGGCTTTCTCTGTTCACCGCAAAAGTTTATGGATTTGTGTGTAAACCCATTGGTCATGTCATTATTTAATGAGTCGTTGGAAAGACAAATGTCAAGATAAACGTTTGTGTCATTTAAAATATGTCTGTAAGTGCGTTTTAGTGGCAGAAATCACCGACGGCTTTTGTTGTCAGGACGCTGAAACTATGCCACCGCCGCCATTTTGTCTTATAGTTGTCCTTCGAAGCAACATGGCTTCCTAGCCGGTTTACTCACAATATAACACCGCTACGCAAACGACTTCCATTTGAAATAGTGTTTTTGGCCTTAAAGATCAAATGCCATTGTGGTAAAAGTAAACATTTCTTGACTATCACTTACTCTTAGCACGATGTATTATTATATAACCTGGATCAAGGAGGACTTGCCAAGAAATTGAGGTCGAAAATAGTGCGCCTCGCGGAGTGATTTGCCATTTGCTTATGTAGAGCGTCTGGCAACAGTTGCCGTAGGAATAAACGCCATAGCCACCGTAGCTGTGACGACTGTTACCCGCCAACACGACTAAGGTGATTTTTCCTTTACATTTTTCTGCATACAGTTGGGCACACTGATAGAGGGTCACTGAACCTAAACTATCACGGAATTTGATTTATATGTGCGAATATAGCAAACGGGATTTATCACAATTTAAAGCCAACACCAGTCACTGACACAAGAACATGGCGTTTTCGAATTTTTGTCGTGTTTAGGAGGTAGCAAACGGTATGATTGCCATGGGAGTGTACGTCGGTTGTTGTTAAATCCTAAAACCTGATACCGATTGAACCAGTCAGAGATGTAAACACTCTTATAAAGTACTAATCTTGGTCATAGCATCATATGATGGCCACTCATAACACGTGGATAGGCGGTGTCTCTGCACAGTGTTGTGTGCTTGCACGTCTGTCTTCGGCATGTTTGCCTAGAAACTAAGTTTCGTCCTAGCTACGGAAGTGTTGTCGTTGCTGGGAACAACAAGTCAATGCTAGGGATAAACATTGTAGCTTTGGGACAGGCAAATTTTGAGTCGGACCTGATAGGTAGTTACTTAAGACAAAACTATGTGTTAGTAAGAGTATGTGTTTACTGTGAATGCATTGTTAAGACAGAACGATACTGTTGTTGATCCAACACGGGTAGTTTGTGACACCCGGTGACACTGTCACACAGTTTCAGTGTTCGTTTTGAGTCGCTGTCAGTGTCAGGCAACACTGCAATTTATTTACTACGTTCCCAGTGTCGGTACTGTCAGTGACTTGAAAATATTAAACATCATGTGACTTTGATTGAGATCTACTTGAATTTTGTTGACGTTCACAATAATTCGAAACGCTATATTATGGGTATAATCGTCACAGCACTAAATGCTGATAAAAGTTAATCTATCACTAGATCTATTACTATTAGTATTAGATCCAAACTAGATCTAGATTCAGATCTCTATTTTAAATCTTCCATTACTATAATATTAGTATTAGTAATAGTTTATTACCAATTCATGAGACTATAACACGGATCTAAACCATGGCTGACGGTATGATTTATGTATTGCTAATTGTTAGGCCAAATTATTTGATATACCCTATGTTTATTGAAGTACACAATGTATCATGATCTATTATATTATGATCAGTTTGATCATATTTATGTAGATTTATCGATAGGTGCAGTACTGCCATATCATATGATATTAAATTTAGAATAAGGGAGCCTCATTTTTTTAAATCATTACTTAAGATATAAAAGTGAGGTGTAAGCGCAAGAATTGGAAAATTACAGATCCATGGTTCCAATCTTATAACATATGAAACGCCAGTCAACCTATCTTGTTTATTTAGTGTGATAAATGTCTTTTGCGTCCGGACCATCCAAACTAATAGAACACTGTATACACAACACACGATTATATTTTAAGTGTTATATTATGGATTAATGGAACGAATATGTGTACTTCATCTCCTAAAACCGTACTTAGAATCAACAACATCTTTCGATTTTAACAGAGTAGGAGATTAATAGCTTGGGTTAGGTTTAGGGTTCAGTTAGGTTAGGTTCATGATTGGTTTACATATCAACTTTACGCATATTTTTGATCTCATAAATTAAATTTTTGTAAAACATTTTGGAACTATATTCACAAGTCACAGATAGATATGGTATAGAGCATGCGCATGTGCTATGGTAATTTACAGTTAAATAATGGTGATCTACAAGTAAATAAGATTGCATATCGGTAATTCATACTTGGAGATTCCCATTCTGGCCTTCCTATTGCGTTAAAGTCGACCGTTTGGATCGAAAACGGCAAAACATCATCGGCAAATGAGACCGTAAAGTGGCATTTTCTATGTTATAAACTGGGAGCCATGGATCTGCAGTTTTACCTTTTAATTTGTAATTAGAAATGCATATTCAATAAAAGCTATGACTAACATATGGCTAATAAAACTCCTCAAAAATGTAAATATGGTTTTTCTATTTAGATACTGTTCTGAAGGGGGGACATCTCTACATAATAATTTGTCAAATACCTACAAGGTTAGATCTGATGTCCTAATCTATTCCTGTGTTTTGTGTGTGTTTTTTTTAAAGGTTAGTGAAAGGGATATAAATCATGCAATATTGAATTTCATGTTTACTATACAAGGCTGAAAGGTCTGCCTCCAGGAAGATGCTACCTTGAAGTGAGAGCGCAAAATGTTCTCCACCGTCGCCGTAACCATGGCATGCTCATAACTGTGACATCACTGGAAGTGTGGCAACAGCTCTAACTACAAAATCCCTGTATCCCAGATACCTGGAAAAGGCAGCAACCCTCAACAAATTGAGGTTTGCAGTGTGTGGCCTGGAGTGGCCACTATAGAAGCAAGTGAATCTTGTATTTTGGGGATTTTGAGCAAGGTTTCGCTGCAAAGCAGCTCATCGGGCATCTGCACCCATTGAATAGATATTCAGGGGGGGGGGGGGGCTTTTTCAAGGCCTCCGTGTGAGTTCACGGAGTTGTGGCAACGCCATGGGTTCTACTTCAGAAAATTCTTTCTGTAGATTGATGTCGGGTCCGTTAGAAGGTATTCCGGTAACAAAAAAAAACAAAAACAATATTGAATTTCACTTGACTTGTTAATTTTCATTCAGGTGAGACATGAACTGAAAGTTCATATTATATTAAATCGATCCAGATCTTTCATTGGCTGCACAGATTTACCTGTCGTGTTAGCCATACCCCTTATTTGTATACTGTTTATCTCAACCCTGGTATTTTTTCCATAGACTTAAGCCTATGAGACACCACCCAACCACTGTGCCCGATTCTACCTTTGCCCGACGGATCCGTCGGGTCTGGGACCATCTGCATCAATCGGGTCGGTGTACGCACTTCACTGACCCAATTTCATTGCTTTTCCCGACGTGTCGGGCATTACTACCATGTCAGATATGACCGACTCTGCCCAACCTTAAGATTCCGGTGTACGCACTTTCACCGATTTAAAAAGCGTTTCCATCTATCCCTCAGTCCGATTTACAAGCGTCTTATATCAATGTGTAGGGAAGAAACAAGTGATCATAGATCTGAAAGCCCTTCTCTGATATTTTGAATAGACCAGAAGTTATTAGACTTTGCATTATTGCCTATATATACTTATCACCCGGCCCGGGGCCCAGTCAGGCCCGGCACCCGGCCACTCTCTTTGATCTCAATCGGGTTGTTTTACGAGGTTATAGAGGCAGGAGGTGTCGTTGGGAAGAGTCATCAAGTCAGTGTCTTACAGGTATAAAGCCTATAAGATATCGACCCGGCGGCTTTGCCCGATTGTGACAATCTGCATCAATTGGGTCGGTGTACACACTTCACCGACCCAATTTTATTGCTTTTCCCGACGGGTCGGGCATTACTATCATGTCAGATATGACCGACTCTCCCCGATCTTAAGATTTCGATGTACGCACTTTCACCGACTGTTCCCGATTCTGAGTAGGCCACTTATATAGTGATGTATTCAATCGCCCCATTCTATACCCAAGTATTTTATACCGATTTGTAGGGGAGACAGGCGATTATAGATCTGTAATCCGTTTTCTAATATCTTAAATAGAACAGAAGTTATTAAACATTGCATTATTCCGGTCGCTCTCTTTGATCTCAATAGAGTTGTTTTACGAGGTTATAAAAGAAGGAGGTGTTGTCGGGAAGAGCCCACATTTAGGTGTCTTAAGCCTATAAGACACCGACCCGACCGCTGTGCCTGATTCTACCTTTGCCCGACAGATCCGTCGGTTCGGTGACAATCTGCGTCAATCGGGTAGATGTACGCACTTCACCGACCCGATTTTATTACCTTTCCCGGCGCGTCGGGCATTACTACCATGTTAGATATGACCGACTCTCACCGACCTTAAGATTTCGGTGTATGCACTTCACCGACTGTTGCCGATTCTGAGCAGGACGTTTAAATAGAGATGCAATCCATCCCCCAGTCCGATTTAGAAGTGCCTAGTATCGATTTGTAGGTGAGACAGGGCCAATTATAGATCTGAAAACAGTTTCCCGATATCTTAATTGGATCCAAAGTTATCAAACTTTGAATTAATTTCTATGATTCCACACCAGCGGCCCGTGGCTCACCCCGGCTCGGCTCCCGGCGGCTCTGTTTGATCTTATTCTGGAAAATTTACGAGGTTATAAAAGGAGGAGGTGTCATCGGGAAGAGTCTACATGTCGGTGTCTTATAGGTATAAGACACCGAAATTTTATTCCCGACTCTCACTGAGCCGATGGTCGGGATGGATCGAGAACACCGAACCGACGGCTATGCCCGATTCTACCTTTCCCCGACGGTTCCGTTGGGTCTGTGACAATCTGCATCAATGGGGTTGGTGTACGCACTCCATCGACCCGATTTTATTGCTTTTCCCGACGCATCGGGCATTACTACCATGTCAGATATGACCGACTCTCCCCGACCTTAAGATTTCGGTGTACGCACTTTCACCGATTGTTACCGATTCTGAGTTGGCTATTTGAATAGCGATGCTACCTATCCCCTAGTCCGATTTAGAGGTTCCTTATACCGATTTGTAGGCGAAACAGGCGATTATAAACCTGAAAGCCGTTTCCCGATATCTTAATTGGATCCGAAGTTATTAAACTTTGAATTAATTTCTATGATTCCACACCAGCGGCCCGTGGCTCACCCCGGCTCGACTCCCGACGGCTCTCTTTGATCTTAACCCAGGTAATTTGCGAGGTTATAAAAGGAAGAGGTGTTGTCGGGAAGAGTCTACATGTCGGTGTCTTATAGGTATAAGACACCAAAATTTTATTCCCGACTCTCACCGAGCCGATGGTCGGGATGAATCGGGAACAAATTTCGGTGTCTTATAGGCTTTATAGGTATAAGACGCCAACATTTTATACCCAACTCTCACCGAGCAGATAGTCGGGATGAATCGGGGGAAAATTTCAGTGTCTTATAGGCTTAACATTGGAAACTTGTACCCAATGCGCATGGAGGATTGTAAAAAAAATTCTCAGTAGGGGGTGTCACCAATCTTAGCAAAATAGACAGTGATGAGATCAAATCTGAACCAAACTCGATCCATAGCCACTGATAATTTGCCATTCATTTTCGGTTTCTACATAACCCCACTCAGCTTTGCCTCGGAAGACAACTCCGCAACCAAAATTGATGGCATATTGTCAGTGGTTTATGTCCCTGTTTCTGGAGATGAAGCATGTCCCGTTTTTCAGGATTTCGTTATTTTATAAGGTTGACCCCTGTCAATTGGAGCTCATATTCTATTACAAAACTACTTAAATCTGACATGAGAAACAAGAATATGGCAAAATTTAAACAGTTTTCTGAAATAGAATGCAACATTAAAAATTTGATTCAGGCAACCCAATCTAGTCATTGAGTAGATGCTCTTAGCTTATGGTTAATTCAAAACTGTCACACTAGAAGTAAAACTTAGTATGTTCAGACTGAAAATTGTTGACTATTAAAGGGAGAAGCTCACTGTCAATGCAAACGTCAGCCGCTAGTAACACATAACATTGATTGTTAAATGATGTAGATATCAATTATGAATTTAAGTGAATGTTGGAATTTGACTCTTTAAAATAAATTAAGAAAACGCAGATTGTACTCTTCTTTTTTTTTTAATGTAAAAAGAAATATCTAGATTGCAATGATGTCAGCGGTGAACAGGTATGAGGGTCATTGTACGGAAAAAACTTACTTTTACAGCTTCAGAACCGGTAGAAACTGATTTGCTTTTTGTTGGACAAACTCTATTTCTTATAGAACTACATATATTTACCTATAAGAAAAATGTACTTATACCTATTTCCTATTAATGGTACAGTTTTTGGGACAACTTTTACCTACCTTCTCAGGGAACGTTTGGTATGGGACTGTGTAATTCTTTAGAATTTTTTAAAACGCATGCAAATATAGATTTCCATTCCCCCCCCCCCCCCCCCCCCCAAAAAAAAAGCTCATAGTATATTATGTATAGTCGGTTTTTGTAGCAGGAATCCAATGATTTCAGGATTTATCCTAACCATTCTTGACCTTCCATGAACAGATTTATAGTTTGTTAGCTTCTAGAGAAATAGATTAAAAATATCTTATTAACACAGCAATACAAATCCGCATACGGGAACGTTCCCTACTGAATATTGTTTCTAGGGACTAGGTAAATCACTTGAAACAGCTGGAGTTTGTACATATTATCACCTGACTGTTCTGTAAATGTGATTATTTTGATTCATTTGGTTGGACTTTTTTTCTTTTTTTAATGTTTAAAAAAAAATCATGTTAATCAAAATGTTGCAGATGGAAAAACCAAACCAAATCTTATAGTTGCTGCATCGCCCCCCCCCCCCCCCCCCCACAGGGCTTGTACCATGTACAATTAACTGTAACATTTCTCAGTGTCTTACCTCTAAATCTTTGTTTATTAACACTTACAAACAAACAGAAACATGAGCAGAAAAGATCCGCTGCCATGTTGTCACTTAGCCACCAGACAGATTGTTGACTCAGGTAACTAAGGTAACTCACCTTAGTTACTAGGCCCCAAAACGTCATGGTCATCATGTTCGTTTCATGTAGAATACAGACTGATGATTCTCATAGATGAAACTTCCGTTTCTTTTGAAGCCCAGCCCGGTTTCAAGACAAGTTTTGGGCCCCAAAACATATCTGTTGACACTGTTGTCAATGATAGCCATGCCCTAAACACGGAACATAAACAAATGTCATCCAAAAACAACATCTGAGCTCCGATTGGCCGAGAGAGGTCACATGGTACAAAACTATAAAAGGGGATGACAGTTCCAACTGTCACCCACATCGTGGTTGCTGTACCTACTGTGTAGAGAATAGATCTAGCCATGTTTTCATTTATGTGGTTGGTAGTAAGTAATACATTGACTTATAAGGGGAGCTGTGGCTATGTTTCTTAAAAAGTGGTTAAATTTAGATGTCTTCCAGGTTTCAATGACTCCAAAACCAAAGGTGTGGACAAGAAACCCCTAATAATATACCTTTTCTGTTTCATCATAATGTTTCTTGTCGATGAATACCAAATATACCTGTGTGAGATAAATAGAAGTACCACAAGCTATGAAAAAAGGTAGAGAAATTGCCCAAAGTACGTTTGTACCTTTTTCAATACAATGACCCATGAGCTGCCCTTACACTAATTGTACATGGAGGCACTAATCATCAAAATTAGAGATTCTAGGTTATATGATATTGCATGTATAGCTTTTGTATCCGTGATGAGTTTTTTACGTTTTTAAGAAGACGAAAGACTACTATCTAGGTACTCCAACAGGAGGACTTGTTTTATAAAGCTTCTCAAAAGAGACCCTTAATAACATCTTGCCAGAGACAGGCAGAGTTGAACTGTAAAACCGTATTATAGGCCGTGCAACCATATTAGGGATTGAAAACTAGTTATTTTTGAATTGATATGCAAAGATTTTCCTAACTTAGGCTTTGAAAAAGATTCAGATTGGTAGTATATTAGTTGGGTAGTACTTGTATATATTAAACCAGAGATTATGGCCAGTATTGTCACATATATCATGAATTTATTGATGTAATTTATCTGTTTTTATTTTTGACATATTTTCTCAGATATCATGTTGAAAAGTTAGGCAAAATGTTTGACTTCTTGAATATGAGTGAAGATTCCATAGGATTCCATATTGAAACAGAATCAAAACCCAGTAAAATCTTGAATCTTTTACAAACATTTTGGTACCTCAACTTTTGTTTTACTCATAGTGAAAACCAAAATAGACTATTTTATTATCGAAATAGAAAAATAGCAAAATGCCCCTTTCGGGATATCTGCCATATGTCAAAACCCTGTCATGGAAAATGGAGAAAAAGGGCTTGATTTGAAATGATGCAATATTATTATATTCTAATTTCAGAGAACGTTTTTGCTTTTGTTATTATACTGCTTAGATATGCAGCAGAAGTCAATCTAAGTCCCTTATATGCCTTCCTGTAGCCTATAGACAGGCATTTACTAATTTTAACAAGCCAACCCTACGCACCTTTACAGGCCTCCCAGTGAAAGCTTTAAAACCTATGAAAACCTACATTTCAACTCTTGAGCCATTACTCAGCCTTTAACTTTTGAAAGTAACCAATATAACTTATGAAAACTCATATTTTTTTCATTGCAATGCAGCTTGATGTATACAGGAAATTTTAGAAGTTAACTTGACAAATAGTGAGATTTTCAAATGACAAGAAACCCGTATTATCTCTATATTTAAGAGATCATAAAAATGTTTAAGAATCAACAGTTTGTATGACTTCTTGCCAGTATGGCTAGCCTGTTGTAAACTCAGCATGCATGTCTAATCTGATGAACCTGACATCCTGGAAATTAGTACATGTTCTAGATAAATCTTTATAGAAATCAAGAAGTGAAAATAAGTGGTTCACTATATTTTGACTCCATCATCATGAAAATATCAACACTAAAAAAACAACTATGAAAGCCTATGTTTTTGGCCTTGAAAAACCTGTAAAATCCTTTATTTTATTTCTAAACCTATTGAAAAATCTATATTGAGGTAAGAGTGGTACTGGGAGACCTGCTTTTAATAAAGCTCCCTCAGGACGTGGTAATGGCGTAAATATATTGAGATATATACATTTGTAAAGTCAGAGGATTTGAATGATTACAACATGACAAAAATACTAAGCTCGGCTATAGTTTTAATAAAGGCAATAGATTTAGAACACTGATTCTATCAAAAATATACGTTGTTGGCTGTTTGCCTAAGTGTGTTAAAATAAGTTCTATTTGATATTACACTGAAGTGATAAATTATTATCAAACCATTATCAGCAAACGCTCGGGTAGTTTGTTTTGGTCATGTCACCATCAAAGGCCGACTGCACTTAATCCTGAAAGTCCCAAACCTGCTTTCGGTTAATCGGTTTGATTTAAGCATCCAATAAGAAAAACGTTTCACAGATGTACATATGTAGAATTCCAATTATTTCTTATCTTAAAGTAACCAGACAGATTTGAACTTCTAACGATATCGATTATATTATATATACATATCATGTAGGAGGCTTGTTAGATTAAACCAAGTAGTCAGGCCAGGGTTTCTAATTCAGTATTTTTCTCCGAATCATTTAGACTAGGAGATTCTAGCATCGAGTAGAAGAAGCCGTGTTCACACAAGAATGGGCGATATGTGCCCATAAGCAAATTAATGTGAATTAGCAAATTGGGTTGTTTTCATTTTTTTCTCCAGAGATGACAGTTCTCTCTCATCCAAAGAAATACTTTTCATTTACAGTTTATTAGAAAAAAGTCTTGTGGGTTAGCTCCATGGTGGGCGTAGTTCCCCTGTGAGTTTTAGAAAAAAATAACTAAAGCTATCAACGTCACCGAAATCTAGTCATTATTAGTCGTCTTTCCGTTAGACGGGAGGGAATACTTATATTTCATTCACTAAATATTGTAGGGTGATAATAGGTACTCTTTGTGATACTTAAAGATTTATAGAGCTTGCAGTCATGGCTATCTGCGGTCCCATACAAATACCGTCCCTGTACGCCACCTAGTGTAGAGAGTTGGAAGCACTACTTTAATCTATCCTTGTATGGTGTTTCATGTGCTTTTCTCATTGGTCTTTGTATCATTAAATGAAAGCTTAAAACAAGCGTATTTTAGTAATTGAATATAGAACTACATTATAGCCAATATTTATTTCTAATTCCTTAGATTGCTAGTTGTAGATGAAGATCCATTTCCAGTTTATCTAAAAAAAAATATTTGAGGACAGGTTCAAAACCGGAAATACAGCGAAAATGGGCGAATTACTGTGGTTCAAATCACTTACCTGGTCAGATGTCCAGTCATACTTCGGATTCACCACACGCCCCCGTCTAACGATACATTATAGCCAATTGTTGATTTTTTTTTTTTTAATTTTCATCCACCTGTACATTAGTTGTTTCACTTCAGAAACTCTCCTTTCTATTTGGGGTATCAAGTCTTTGGCATTGGATATGTTACACTGTGACAGAAGCCGCAGACGTGCATGCACACGCATGCATGATGTGAAGGGAGTTGCGTGGGAATGTAGGATTACTCAATATTTAATAAGACGATGTGCTTGCTGAAGAGTTGCGGTTAAGTGCATGCCATTTCTGTGGGAACCGTTTACAAGCAGAGGAATATCCAGTTTATTTTGTGAATGCGTATGCTTTACAACTTCCATTAACCTATGCGGCTGAGAATATACAGTTGTGAAACTTTATAGTTTGGAGACCCCTCATTTCCGTTCTTGTTCTAAGTCAGGTAATTTTTGGATAGATACGTTTTTCCCTCTGAAGGTGTTCTTGCGGACCAGGTTTGCAGTTCATATAGACCAGATTAGTGTGACGTCATTTTCCACAACCAGTGGAGGCTTCCTCCTTCACTGGCCGCCAGACCTAAGGCCCGGTCCCACTGGTGCAATGCAATTGTCGCAAGTCATAAACAGCCTGGGAGGGCCATAAAAATGACCTCGCATCGCACACAACCGCTTCTGTGGGGCTGGGCTTGCATATGTGTGTAATTGTATGCGATGCGGCGGATCTGGCACCATTTGGATTTGGCTGCTGTACATACCCCTAAAGGCCCAGCACCACTGGTGCAACGGACTCTTCGCAATTCCATAAAAAGTCATGCATCGCACACAATCGCTCCTGTGGAGCCGCGATTGCACGCGTGTGCAATGCGATGGATCCGTCGCATCGCACATCTTGAAATGCTCATGATTTACGACTGATTCATTGTACATGTCGTATACTTTCTTTTAAATTTATATAGAAACTGTAGAATTTGTATAAAAATAGTCTAACCTGACCACTGGTACCTGGGGCCAAACACAGCATCCATTTGGGTGCCAGGTATCCGGTGTTAAAGCTGTGAAAACAAGAGGTTGTGGCTGTAGGCTAGGTGTATTCTGACACATTGTAAAGTGTGAGGGTTGAGAAGTGATATTATTATGATTAGATATGTGTACCTCATAAATGATAGAAATTAAGTTCTACAGTTGGGCCTATATACATAGGTGGTGTCAGAAGTGATGCGCCAATTCCTTTGCATCAGTGGGGCATACCCTGGGATTTTTCTTGCAATTGAGTGCGATGATTCCATCGCAATAGGAGTCATAAACCCCGCCGAGGGCTTGTTATGTGGGTCATAAAACATGTGAGACGATCATATTGCACCAGTGGGGCCGGGCCTTTACGTCACGTACATACCTGGTACGTAACGTACGTGTTGTACGACATGGGTAGGAGCTGGCAGTATACGTAGAATGTTCGGCCACAGGTATATAATAATTTAAGTTTCACACCACTCGCTTCCCTGGCGATATTGACTGTTGAACCGTCGGCAAGGGAACCGATCGTTGTTGACATTATTACATCACGGATTGGGAGGGGGTTCCAAAAAGGTGTTTTGTTTTAATGAAAATTAATTTTGAAAAAAAAAAATATAATTAAGATATTGGGAAACGTTTTTCACCCTGCGAATTTATCATCGCTTTCCTCGGCTACAAATCGGCATGTGTTACTGGTATTTCAGAAGGGGGAGGGGATACGTGTCATTGTTATTCAAACGCTCTGCACGGAATTAGCTGTGTATATATCAGGATGAAATGTGTGAACACATTGAAGGTTAAACGGGTTTATTAGATTTTAGATAGATCAATTAGCATCGAATATGAACACAGTTCAGTTTTGTACCTTTGATCTTAGGTATACCTGTCAATGTTAGTTAGATGTACACGGATTTGTTATCAAAGCCCACTGCCATGGAACATCGTAATTCGTATAATTCAATCCGACCCCGTTAAGTACTCTACTGACTTGGCGATTCTCATTCTACCAAGCGAAATATGCGCCTAGTCTAGATTCAAACTTTGATCTGGATCGTAACCATTAGGTTGCGTGCAGGAGGAAGTATTTGCGGAGTTAGAATTGTCATTGACCGCCAATCAACAGCCGCGAGCCTCGCCTGTGTGGAGCTTTAGCGTCCTTAGCAACCCACCCGCCGCGTCATAACCAAGCCGACCAGGGATTTTGTTCAACTAGTTGCTGGCCAGGAGCTTGCCCGCTGCCTAGCAACGGGACGTATACAACATGCACTCATCGTCGGTTATCGGCCACCTCCATAAATCTCCCACTCACAACCTTGATAACCTCGGTAACAGAGACAACAGAGTTCGACGTCTCTGCGTTAGTAAGTTGTTTAAAGCCGCCGGTGACATGGGACCGCTTATCAAATACTGACAGTAATGAATCTGGTGCGAAGTAAAAACACCACCAACAGACGACTGCACGGTAACTAATGTAATCGCGCTGATATTGGCTGGGGGATTCATTATTGCGAGTTCAGTCATTCTTGTTATTGTAACATGAAATCAGATGGATCATGGTAGTGCAAGTCGTGATAGTTTAGATAGTCATGATGATACAGGAATCGGAAATAACCTAAGTGATTTAAAAGGTTATCTGGATTCCGCTTTTTTTTTAAAGAAGGAAACCCCATGAATCAAATAAAGTAGGAGCCGTGTTTTCATCTCAGAAATAATTCAGATGCTAGTTAATAAAGGCGGCGTTGGCAAGGTACCCCCGCCTGGGGCGTCTATTTCCTGAGGAAGTGATTAACTACCTGGTACCCAGTCCGCTGATTGATTCGGACTCTAATAGAAATAGAAATTCCATTCTGCGCTGTAGGCGGGGGACGTGGGGTGGGGATATGTGGCCCTGGGCCGGGACTGAGAAGAGTCGGACCCCGGTAAAGAGCGCTCAACAAGGGAGGGGGGATTTTTATGGTTTGCTCCCGACCAGAACGTTTGATCAAATGGCCTCTTTGTGCGCACGGTAAATGCTTTCGCGCAACAACCTAAAATGGAAATTCAGGAAACTCGATAATAATTGGCCCAAATGGCGCCGGAGAGCATGGTATGGATTGTAGCGTCCCGTCTCCAAGGAGATTGTTTTGGTACACAGCGGTAACCATGGAGTTGGTATGTTGCCGTGGTGCACAAACAACCAAATGGCTTGACATCGGCCGGCCGCCATTGTGCTTGGCGTCGGGTAGGCATAGTTTACCATGACAACCCATTGTTTGGCCGCCATACAGCGGGCCGCGATAGCTGCTGAGTGGAATTTGCACTGTGTCCAAATGTCAATAATTCAGCGCTCTCTCGCGCGGCCGAGGCGGACCGTAAGCAGATGTGCCTGGGCGGGTCGGGCGGCAGATAAGATTGCCTTTAGGTGGGCTTAGCGGGCGCGCTCGGACACCTGAGTGGCCGGTTCTGGGACAAAGACCAGGGCGTGCGTTGCTAGGGCCAGTGTCATCATCGATTCGACTGTCCAGGTGTGGGCGCCAGGGGTGAACGTGTGAATGCGTCCATCCGGTCTCTCCTTCACCATAGTTACGGCCGCGCGCGTTCCTCCTCCTCCCGCTACCGCGACCCCCCGGCCGTCTGTGTCCGGTCCTGTCAGGAGAATTACCATGGGAGCACCAACTATCAATTAACTCGAGCGCGCTGAAACCAGCCCACCAACAGTTACATCCAATGCGTTCAATCTGTATGCAGGATGAACAGTTTGGGGTATTCGCCGTTGTCTTCAGTCCCTTGTAGGTAATTGAGTGTTCACTGCTGCAATTATGTGTTGTCAATCATCATCCCATATTTTCACTTTTAGAATATAACTCGTTCATTCCAAGCTCGTATACTTGTATTGGTTTAGTTTTAGGGGTGTGTTGTCAAAGGAAAGTCATTCAGTTCCGTTCAATTAATCTACTTTCGTATATCAAATACCCGTGAGATCTCATTATCAGTGTAAGGGTGAGCGACAGCCACTCGAAGTGGCTTTCACTCCGTTCACACCCTCCCCCCGGCGCCAGGCAGAAGCGCCTCTCTGTGTGTATCACCTCCTTGAACCTGTGATAGCCATGCTTAACTGGTGTTTGTTTCCATTGCAGACCAATGCCTAGATGGTGATGGCCACACAGACGTTTGTCACAGACATGCAGGCCATTAACCCCACCAGCGTGCAGCAGGTGCAACAGGTAAGTGAGACAAGCGCCACTTCCCCGTCCTGCGCCCCCTATGCGCACCCCCCCCCCCCCCCCCCCCCACACACACACACGCGCACACACACACACACACTGACACCTACACCTCTGTGCCCCGACGTGCGAACGCCCTGCTCGTAATACAAATAGTCGGCGGTAGCAGTCCACCGCTCAGTCTACACCTAGCGGCCGGTGGCAGCAAACGGACACGCACCCCGCTTCACCTCTCACACTCGATATGGTTCAGGACACCACACCCTACCATTCCTCCGAGGCCGCAAGTGCTCGCGAAAAATGGGTCAGTCAGTCAGCTATCTCTTTTTTACCTCCGCCTTCGTTTCGTGAATTGTTTACTATAACGACACAGGGCACGCCGGCCGCTGCTCCTCCCGGACACGTATAGGGATTCGGGTTGAGAAGATGGCTTGCGTATAGCGCCACATGTAAACCCAATTGACCAACGTGTATTGGACGTGAGCCTAGGACTTGTGTTTATACTTGCACGTATGCTCAAATCGATAGGTAGTAAACAGGCCGTGGCACGTCGTCCAATACTTTGGACCGGCCTTAGGCCCGGCCCGTGAAAGTCGAAGCCGGTCGTGTTTACAATGCTAATGTCACCGCTCCCGCAGCGTGGCCGCCCACATAATACTCCTTACACAACAAAACCATTCAGGGCGCTCCCAAAGCTTATTCTCATTTGAGCGCTGGTCTTTGGGATTTACATGGTAACCCCGGAAAGGAGACCGACCAAGCCACCGACCGAAGCAGCTATATATAATGCAACTTGTACTTGTGCAGGCCAATAGGCGATTACTCGACCTTTAGTGTATTGATGAAACAATTTTATCCAAAGATGGCAGCTTTCAATTTTTCCATGGAAATCCACTTTTCTCATTTTCAGTACATGTATATATGTATAAGCAATTCATTTTTCCTGTAATAACAAGTACAATATTAGTCGAACCTCATTTATGTCAATAGACAAATGGTATGAATCTTCCTGGAGACCCCATGCTGTGGCCGATGGTGATGTGTTTCCCAAATTTTGTTGGTCTCGCTGAGGCAAGAATTCCACTTGACAAATATTTCAACTTTTTTTTACTGTCATCCTTGTTTGTTACATTCGACAAAAAAATGCAATTACACCTAGTACTCAATTGTACATTAAGTAGTGAGTGATACACTCTTCTAAGCTACGGACAACATTATACGGGAGAACAGAGTACATGTAATTTAGTCCTAGCGGGATATTTCCATGGTGTGCGGATATACATGTAGTGTCCATTCTTTCCTCACCACGACAGGTAAAGAAAGACCTACTTCCCCTGATGGCCAACTGTCAGTTCGATGTGAACATTGATTTTCACGGTCCCTGACCATACAGGTCATCCTTATTAACCCAGATTATCTCCTGCCAGAATCCAGGCGATTTAGGCTGTAAGGTTTAGGCATTAAACGAGCAGTGGGAAGTCGGGTCAGTCACTGAACAGAACAGATGTCAGCCCAGCGACCCACGTTCACTGGTGGCCAGCTTTGTTGTTAGGGACGCGTCCATAGCAACGCGGCGCAGCTGGAAACAGTGGGGTGTCTGCGGGGGGGAGGGGGGCGTGCGAGTGGAGGGGGGGGGGGCAGTGGGGGGTTGGTTGGCAATATTAGGAAAAGGGAGGCGGACACAAAAGGGCCAAGATGTAGGTTCCATACAACAGTCGCCGTACCCGCCCTTACTGCGGCGGGGAAGCCTGAAGAAAACGCCCCACGGACTGGGCTTTCTTGTCGGGGGTTAGTGTGTAAACCTAGGCCTGCAGTCTTGAGGGTGAGGCGAGCTGGCAGCTAGCGAGTAGCGGCCTGACCCGGGTTGCCGCCTCCCCACCTCCCCACTCCACAATACTCTGGGCCCAATGCCAGCAGCCGCTCCGCCAGCCACAATATACGACCATCAATAATTTACTCTACAATACGCCCTGTCTAACGAAGGTAGCTCTCTTCTCCTAAGATCAAACCTTTACACGTCGACTTGGGACACCACGCCCAACACCCCATATTTATGAACAACTTGTGATGGATCTTATTAAGAACACTCCTCATGTGGGGACAGACAGCCTACCAGATATGGCTATGTGCACCTTTCTGATTGATTGTTTAGCCTCCCAGGCGCGGAGAATTAGCAGGGGTTGCCAGGCGGCCGTGTTAATTGACTTCAATGACCAATCTGCATTGACTTTTCCATTGAGTCTGCACGTTGGCATCAGGCTGATCACTATTGATTTTTCCCATTGCGTGGCCAGAACCTTGGTTGCGAGTGGTCATAGCTGAAATTAAAAGGACCTTTCATGGAGTCGTTACAAGTCGATATAATCAATTTCTATTACAGCGTAAATGAATAAATTGCACAATTCGATGGATAATTGTTATGAATGTTGTTTCGCCCATACTGTGCTCTTAGTATGTCGAATGGATATACTGCAACAAAAATATATCACATGTGACTGTATTCTTGCATTGGTGGTTCGGGGTTAAGAATTTTTTAGATTACACATGACAAGCAAAAAAAAACCTAACAAGTCAAAATGAATTGATTATCAGGACAATGTAATTGCAGTTATTGTGTAAAGTGTGTCCATCTTTGTAGGTCCCTAACAGCATCACATTATTGTTTACATTGCTGTCCCCGCCCCCTGCTGTCTGACCGCCTCTTTTGAATGTCCACACAAGTGTCTAGACTTTCCCACCCCTCTCCCCACCTATACATGTACACCAACAAGAAACTCGGCCTCTTGAAATATAACTCGGTCCACGCATATTACAGAGCTATCTTTACAATTGTTAGAACTTTAGGTGTCACAATCCACCCTTCTACGTAGTAATGACTCGTTTCCTGTTACATTTCGAACTATCAGGACAGGTAATCGCCTGATTGCCACACAATCTCAGGTAATTACGATGCAAAATCTGGAAACTGTCGGAAACCGGAAATGGTGTACTAAGAGATCAATAATTTGAAATTAAAGGTGGTTTATGTCCATATTGGTTTATGTACATATGCCAGTCGCGCAGCCGGTGAACCGTCTCTTCGATGCCGCCTATCGTATCGTGTTCCATGTTATACTCCGCCTCTTCATCATACCTTTAGGCACAGGCTACCCGAGCAATATCGATTTTAATTACTTAATAATAAGGTGATCCCATATCCCAGGTTGGAATTAAACCCCCAGGTGACGTGTGTACTTCCGAACAACATTTGCTCCGGACTTAACGTTGATCAGTATATGTGCGGTTGTTTTATGTCAGAAATCATGATGATATTATTTTGTGTTTTGTGCTTACTCTCAAGTTCCCCCAAAGATTATAACATAGTTAAACACAAATTCAGGACAAGTGTCATGGATTGTTTATTCTTGGTGATTTTGCTTTGAAAGGATTCTTAATTTCACGGTAAGCGTAAATTAGATGATACTATATTGTTGGTATATATTGAACATATTCCCTCCGACTTTGGTTCTTAGACTGGCCATGCTTCGTCAGAGAGCGGACATCCCTTAAATCAAGCGAAGGCGATACAAGTGACGTCAAGTGGTCAGACACCGGCCATAATTCAGTCGACCACGCAGTCTGGACAACAGTTCATCGTAACGAGTAAGCATGCCACCATACATATTTCGAACACAGAGGTGTAGCCTACATTTAATCGGATGTCTTAGTGGCTGCAAACCTACTATATTTTTCATTTAAAAAAATCCAGAATATGATGGGAAAACAATGCTACACATATTAAACGTATCCCCAGACATGGTAAGCGTTCGTGGCCAGATTATGCGTCTCAATATTATAAATAGGAAATAAATTTAGGCTTTCTGTACGTTCACCCAATTCTAATGATAATTATACAACTGCGAAAGAACTATCTTTTCCATCTGTGATATTTTGTTTTCTACAGCCTATTAGTCATATTTTTGTTCAAAATTAAATGTT
This sequence comes from Alentia gelatinosa, assembly GCA_950022655.1. Taxonomy (NCBI): domain Eukaryota; kingdom Metazoa; phylum Annelida; class Polychaeta; order Phyllodocida; family Polynoidae; genus Alentia; species Alentia gelatinosa. The sequence goes on along the minus strand of OX465579.1, from coordinate 47,559,517 downwards.
TGATGTCAACCTTGTGTATTCTTGGTCGTCAGTCTCGGGTGATCCGAGTGACCAGCAGGTACAAGAAGCCGTGCAACTATCACAGGGCACCGGTCAGGTTGTCTACCCTTCACATCAGTACGTAGACGGCTCCGACAACACATTATATGCAGCATCTAATGGACAAATGTATGGGCTTTACGTATATTCATATCTAAGTGTGTGGTTTGCCATCTGGACACTGTTTGCCTTCTGTTGTCAACACAGCAACCCTCAAGCCAACAAGTCGTAGCTCCAGCTCACTACCGAAAACCGCAACCGGTGTTCGGGAAATTGTTCCAAATTGGCAGAAAAATTACTAAGGTGTGCGACTCGAGGAAGCACGGTTCACGCTTTAGCTGGCAGGACCATGTGGATTCGAGCTTCAAAATGGAATCCTCAAGAGAGGAGACTGACAAAGCCCAACACATGTCATCACTTTTTAAAAAAACAAGTCTCTTTTTACTTATTTCTGTGTGTAGTAATACTCAAATCTATTTAAGCATTTTCTAATTGGTGATAGACTTGAAACCTTCGTCCTCCCCTTTCACTTACCTTTGATGACCTACACATCAGACTGCTAACGTTCCTCGGTCTCCCTCCTGCTTCTGGGTGACCAAGGAACCCGGTGATCAGATGTCCCATCTCCTTTAGCCTTATTTTGATCTTAACTGCTTTCATGTACGGCTACATTCCTGTTCTAGCATTGATAAATACATAAGCCTGCTTGTGCATTTAACTAGACCTTAATGACGGTGGTGATGATTTTGTGGTGATTTTAACCCTCAACCTTTTTTTTTTTTGTCCTATCTTTTTAAATCGTGGATATGAACATCGTGTTATAATTTGCAGCTTAGCTGTATATTGTGTAGCTGGCGTTTAGACTGGTGGATAGGGTGGTAGCTTCATCTGTTTGAATTTGCCTTCACTCGCAACAAGCTACAAAATAGTGATTCCTCTGCATATGTAGTTTAGTTAATACTTATGATTCCTAGAATTCTTTTAGCATTCCGAGATATCCTTGACAAAAAGAAAACGGCTGTGAAGGTTAATTCAAATAGATATAACTTCCTACTAAATAGCCTCTAGTTATGTAAATATATTTTGATAAGATAACCTTTCATATATTTAGCACTGCTTGCGCACACCAAGTGCACCAGCACTTTCAGTCAATTCAAATTCTAATATGCCGCTCTCCTAAACTTAGCAATGCCTAAGATATTACCAATTTCATCTCTGGTGTTTGTGATAAGTTTACGTTAGCATTATTTATGTGTTTACACTTCAATATTCGTGGTGCCTAACGTTGAAATACCTTATGAATAAGACCCATATTTCTCTCATTGAAAACGGGTTTCATTCGGATATCGCCAAAACTGACGGACCACGATGACTGAAGTGCAGTTATTGGATGTTTTTAATGCCATGCTTCATTAGAATGTAATAATTGTTTAAGAGAACTATTCCAATTTTCCCATAATAATTTTGCAATAATTAATTTGATCATGTCAGATGTATAATGCACGCATGTAACTTATTTTCCCGTCGCGAATAAAAAATAAATCATTCTTTGAAATATCTATTCATGCAAAAGTGACGTATCAGTTGTATTCTGATGAGCATTATGGTCCTGGCATTTTTCCTGTTTAGTGTCTTATGTTAATTATAGTTTTATCATTTGAAAACTGAGTCGTTCTCCTTTAATTGTGGGATAATGATTGTATGCAGTCAGTATCTCTACACTTGTATTACGATTTCTTGTAGGTTTTGCTGATCTTTACCCTTTGTTGCAGGTCGTACGCCGACTACCAATCCCCGATGTATACGCCAGTCAGCGGCACGTACTATCAAGGCCAGGTAAGTTAGCTCAAAACTAAACAAATCATTCACGTGGCGTAATCTTAGACCACCTGTCACCCCTAAAAAAAAAAAGAGTAGTAGATCAATTAAAACAACGGTTCTCAATGTGGGCGCTTTTCATCTCGGTGGTATTAGTGGGGGTCTAACCCACCCGCATATAACCATTCTGCAAGCCAGATCTATGCTAGGTGTCAGAACCAAGTCTCTAAAACTAACGGCCATCGGCGACTGTTCATCTTACTAACCCTTTGCCCTGTGCATGCTCTGACGGCGTGGTGCTTGCAGCAGATGTCGACAGGCCTGTCGCAGATGCAGGGCCAGATCCTGACGCACCAGGGCGGTACCTACCTGGTGCAGAGCGGCACCATGGACGGCGAGGGACACCCGCTGACCCACACGACTCGAGCTTCCCCAGCCACAGTAAGTAGGGAGCAGATGGCCTCCGAGCCGGGACCATCCACCTCCTCCACCTCCTCCTCCTCTTCCAACACTGAGCACACTCGCCTGCTACTGCTCACCACCGAGAGGCGCTTAGGCACTTCTTCTGAGGGAGACATCTGCTTTGGGGAGCCAGGTTTGGCACTGTCCGGCGCAGGGGTGAGTCAGACTGCGGCTCCTGCGGCAATATCGTGCATGTGATACACGTTTTGGTTCAATGCTCGTCGTCCTTATATATCAGTCCATAATGCGTGCCCAGTTTAAAGCTAGTGTTTTTATGCAGTGAGACCCACCTACCTACTACCCATCATCGTTTATATTTTTCGGGATGGGGGGTTTAATAGTCCGTTTTTAGTAACAAAAGCATGCCATTTTATAGAATAGCCAGTCTTCGTATATTCAGGCACGTGTTTTAGTCGCTCATATTCAATCAATTGTAAACGGAAGGTTAAAAACAAAAAAAGCACGCATGCAATACTATGGTTTTACTTAGCTGACGAAACCTGGCTTCTTCCAAGCTGAACCCATCAGAAGAAAATGCTGACTGTCACTCAGTTGTAAGCTTTCCTTTAGGTTTAAGTCCCTATTGTACCCTGCTTCCTAAGTTAATAATCATAACAACAATTGGTTTACATTAACAAACTAACAACATGGCTTTCTAACTAAAAAAAAACAACGGTACCTAGTCTCTGAACAGCTATAGATCTCTGATTAGATCCCTTGGTATACATATTTCCTATTCATTATGATTTCAAAATGGTGTATCGTTTGTAGCATGATGTCTGTGGTAATGATGTTGGTCGTTTTAGTTTTAGAGTAGAATGTCTCTTTAGTGTGATGTGATGCTTCATTTATGTTTCCACAAATGTGCATCGTGACTTACTGTTTCCGTGGTCTAACGGAAACTTAATTTGTCCCTTCATGTATGATTCATGATTTCCTCTCAGTTGACTAGTTTGTTAAATGTAATCTAAAGATAAGTTAATCTAGCCATCCATAAGAGAATGTATATACTTACCTCACTTTCATTTAGTAACTTTTTCCACTACCTACTACTCCTAGCAAACTGAATTTCAGGTAGAGTAACTTACTTTTCAAAGTTTCACCATCAAAATATTCTTCGTCTCCTCGGTATTTGAGGCAGTGAGGCTGACTAATCTTTTTCCAGTCAGCAGACCTGGCAATATAAATGTCACAACTTATTCTTCTTGATTGAGTGCGTGATTGATGTGGCCGATGAGGACGGGAGCGCATCGTCGCTGGATGACAAAAGAGATGGTGTACTTGCATTGTATCTTTGTGTATCGAGTTTTGCTTGAGCTGCTTTTCTCTTGCTAGGGTGCCAATGGACCACGGAACTCAAATTTTGATGCCAAATGCTGGCAACGTGAAGTAAGTTGTGACAGTCGCACTTCTCTGCTTCTATGTTTCATCTGGTAGTCCCTTGGTATTTTGAAGTCCGCAGTCATCCAGCATATTCGTTGCATGTTCACAGGATCCTGATGAAGATTGCACCCCTTTGCATGAGTTTAGTTCTAATGTAGACACCTCATCAGTGGTCCAACGTTTTCTAGTCTGCTTGGTGTCAGCTCCCGCCTCGCACTGTTTTAAAGGCTTCATGCCCTCTCAATTTGTGTACGTCCCAGGGGCGCTCCAGAGCACAGGTTTTTCTCTCATTTCGTTCATTTCACTGATATTCCCAACACTTAGTTTTTCTTGCATGCATATACATCTGTTGCAGCTTGTGCTTGATATGTAGGGCCCAAACGACTTCAAACGACGCCGACGACAACGTAACCATCTCACAGCATGCCCATTCTTTTATCAGATTCAGCAGGCTGTCTTTGTCACAAAGCTATTGGTTCAGATCTATTTACAATGGAACTGTCTGAGTACTTCGTTTGTTAGATGTTGTGTATATATCGTTTTCTGTGAAATCTCTGATCACCGAACACTGACCAAACCCTCACTCTCCTCTAGTAGGGGCCTTCACCTAAATTTTGATTTAACCAATCAACATGAATGAACCTACATCAAGTGTCAGTCACATTTAGGTTAATTCCCTAACTCGGTTTGCGCCATTCACCAACACTGAGCACACGACCTCTTCTTTCCAAGGATAAAACACTGGTTTGCTTGCACTGTGAATGACTCCAAAAGTCTTCACACTCTCCCTCATTTGATTAACAATATGGTACAACAAATTTGTATTATTTGCTATCTAAAATATTAGTTGAAATAAGATTTACAACCCAAGTTTCTTTACTATTTTTCCAAACTAAATGTAAGTTTCTTTTGTTATATCACACTTTCATAGTTAAGAAATCATAATATATTTGCAGTATCTGACGTAAATAACTGTTTACTACCTAGATCTTATCCTATTAAAGGTTGGGAAAAGAGTCGTGTTAGCCATTCCACATTTTCTGAATAAAGGGAGTGTACAAGAACAGCAACATAATGTTATATCACTGGAACGAGGTGATAGGTGTGTGCTAAGGTGAATCAAAGTCCAGCTTATGGTTCGTGCAAGTAGCACGGTGGTCAGAGAATGAAACATAATAAGTTGTAGCCTTTGCCTCTTCTTCTACAGACCCTGGCATGCTCCTGGTTTAGACTTAATAAAATCCGCTTAAAGTGGTTGTTTGTCATGCATGTCAAGTGATAAGTGAAGGTATAACCAGTGTCTAATCAAAGGTTCTGATAAGTGACGAAATAGTCGACATCATCTTAAATCGACCTGGGGCCTTGGACCTGGTCTGAAGTGTCGACCCATAACTTCACGATGATGTTCTTTGTCTCTTACCTTCTGATTGGCTACTGGTTATTAGCCGTTTCACTGAAATTGTAGTTTGGCAATAGCGGTCCGGTTTGGTACTAGGTGAAGGACGCACTAACATTTGTCTCTCGATATGCTATACGTATCTTTGTTAGATACATTGCAGATTTTTTGTTATATTTCATTAAGATGATATGCCATATTAGATTGCTATAACCGTTTTTTCTGAATTTATCTCTTAATAATGACTTTGTGAAACTATCCTTATTACCCTGCTATCTTAGCTGTATTATTGCTGTTGGTTTTTCTACGTAAATGTTAAAGAGATTTCTGCATCTGTATAGTTTCTGCCTTCTGATCTAAACCAATGAACTAGCAATCTGGCTTCTGTTTTTTTTTTGTGAGAATACTTTCTGTCTAGTAACATTTCCAGAGAGACAGATACCAGAGGAAATATGGATAGGAAGATAATTGTCGCATCCACGGTTAGATTTAACCTGCATGTTCATAGCCATGGAATGTCCATCGCTAGAATGGAGTAGTGTCTTGCTCTCAGTATACAAGCAAACAAAAATGCTTACGTCGTCAAATTTTTACTTTCAGAATCTGCCGATTGTGGGGCATACCGTATGTTAAAGTTTTTTGTAATTCATTTATATTAGATACCTTTGGTAAATGTTGAAATAGGTTGAAAGGTTCATAGTACTAAATTATTCTAAATCAGTAGGCAAACTTGTGTAAATGTTGGGTAAAGGCGCCTGCTATAATTATTGGGGTGCGCGTCTCTGGTATCTCTCTCAACTTGTCCGCCCCGGAGACCGTGTTCCCTACAAAAGATTTGAGTTCATATCTCAAGGTAAAACCGTCTGAGTGTAAATAATACGTAATAAGGCACCTGTGTTTGTAACCTTTGTAAATAAGACGTTAGAAGAACAAATGTGGTAATGGCTAACACCCTCTTATCTCGACTAGATATTTAGCATAGCGTGAATTAAGAATTTCTTATATAATGTAGACTGTACAGTAATGTGTAAAAGAAGTCACCGGTTATTATATTGGCACACAGGTGCGGTGGCTGATAGAGAACTTTGACATGGTGGACGGCACCAGCATGCCACGAGCTACCCTGTATGCGCTCTACATCCAGCATTGTGCATTCCAAAAGTTGGAGCCCATGAACAGGGCCTCGTTTGGCAAGTTGATCCGCTCTGTCTTTGTGGGTCTACAGACCCGTCGTCTTGGAGGCAGGTACTGGTCACACCCGAATGTTGATGTTGACAGTTTGTGTTTTCCTGTTGTGTTATCAGGTTCAATGGCTCATAGATAATTACGAAACGGCGGAGGGCGTTAGCCTTCCTCGCAGCACCCTCTATAACCACTATCTGCGCCACTGTTCGGAACAAAAAATGGACCCTATGAACCCCGCCTCGTTTGGCAAACTTATCCGCTCTGTGTTTCTCGGATTAAGGACGCGGCGATTAGGAACCAGGTAATAACAGATATTAAATCATAAACACCAGAAGGAATGCTCAGTATATTTGCCCTCGCAATTGTATAAATTGTTGTAATTTATTCCTTATGATAAGTATAGTTTTATGCAAGAGTTCAGTAATTTTTATGTGTTAAAGAGTTCATAATGATAAGCTGAATTTTCGAGTTTACCAATAGATAATTGTCAATGACTACTTTGAATTAAGACTAACCCCACAACTCTGTTTTAGGGGGAACTCAAAATACCATTATTATGGTATACGCATCAAGGCCACATCACCACTGAATCAGTTTTCCGACGACCAGACAATGGCTATGCGACAAACGCCTTCCAGTCAGAAACGTGTGGCTGTGTAAGTGAATCCATTTGAAAATAAAAAATTGATTAAACGGCAGTATAGAACATTTATGAATAGGATGAATTCATACCGGCCGAGGGTTATTTAAAGAGTGCAAGTCTTCCGAGGTGTTCGAATTAATACGGAATATCAAGGGCTTCTAATGTAAGCAATGAAAGGCTTATGTGGTTACTCTGTACAGACAACTGAAAGTAGATACATGTTCCTTGATCCTTGTTTTGAATCCGGTTAAGTGTCCATAGTTGATTGTCATTTGTTAAGATGTTGACATTTATGAAAGGCTCTAAACCTTAAAGAACTTGCCCTGTTATGGATTAATAATCATAAGAATATTTCTGTAAAATCCTTAAGACATAACTACTGAGATTTATTCAAAGTTCATGATTATTTTCTTACATTATTGAGAACAAAAAAACATGGAGTATTTCTCCTACCAATACCTTTGTCAACTAATTCGACCCTCTTGTATGATCTTAGCGAATATTACTATCCATTTAAATCTACCTTCCTTTCTCCCATTATTGTTAAAATGTCCCGTTTTATTTTTCATATAGTTATTTATTCAAGACCTATATTGCCGAAGTCCTATATGTCCGAGCTCACAGGTTCTTATGTAGACGTTTAACTTCTTCAGGTACAAAGACGGGACAGACGAGTCTGAGAGCTCACAAAGCGCAGACACGCCCCAACCGACCACACAGCAACACCAGCACCAGCAGTTCCTCGGCGACGCCTCAGTCGCCATCCCCAACTTCGGGTCCATAGACCCTGGAAATAAACCTCTTCCTGAAGGTGTCACTCATGAGCATCTGCGGATATTTGAGCAACTCTATAAAGAGCATAGTGAAGCTATACTCGAAGTGGTAGTCAATTTACAGTTTAACGTCATCGAACACCTGTGGCAACAGTTTTGGAGAAACAGTAGTCCTGACACAGTACAAAAGTAAGTGATGTTTTAAGATGACATTGTATGATTAAATAAGCTTAGTGAAAGAAGAGGTAAAATGCTTTGGGTTAGCTCCACGAGAAATCGGACAATATCATGACAATACAAATAAATTTATCACCGTTTGTTATAAGATAGCAACTGGTTAGAATTAATTATCAGTCTCAAAAGGACGTAACTTGCCTACCGAGACGTAAAACTATACAAACAAACGAACAGTTTAGAATTATCATTTATATTTCGTGATGTTGCATTTCGTGTACGTCATTTTGATGATTGTTTCAGTGGGGAGACGGCTATGGAGCTGCGGTTACCTAAAGACAAGCTGTACACAATGTGTAGGATGGAGGCCGTGCAAAAACATGTACGACGATCTGACTACGCATTCTACCAAGCCCTGGTCGAGGTGCTCATTCCTGACGTACTCCGCCCTATTCCAAGTAAGTCTTATTTTTAAAGTTTTTTTATTTGGATTCAGACATACATTATCGTTCTCCCAAGAAATAACAGCAAAGTTAATGGTGTCTGAAGAAGCCGATCAATATGAATTAGTTAATCACAGTGAAGATGAATTTTAGACTCGTTGCTTACTTTGCCGTATATTTTACCTTTCTGCAAAGGACTCTTGCAACTAATGGAGCTAATTGTTGGAGTGAAGAGGATCAGTTAGGATTTTTTTTTTTTAGAAGTATTATAAAGCAAGTTATTTCCAATTTTTACAGGTTCACTTACTCAAGCAATTCGAAACTTCGCCAAGAGCCTTGAAGGCTGGTTGAAGACGGCAATGGTTGGAGTCCCAGATGAAATGTTGAAAACAAAAGTAAGTTACACTCAACTAATTTATGTATATTTTTAAATGAGAGTTCTGATCCCTTAGATTCGTATATTGTTAAAACATTTTGGTAGAGTGACGGAGCCATAGAATTCCCCGCCTCCCGTATGATAACAATTTCTATAATTTTTCCGAAGAACAATTAATTGCCTATATTTCCAAAGAGTCCGTTTTAATTTGCTAAAGAAAAATGACACGTTCGGAATTTCCAAATATTTGGATTTCCTTCTTGCCTTGAAAAAAAATCTTTCGATGGAGAATGCTTGTATATTCACCATAGTCTGCTCAGTGTTGTAAATTCTGATTTTTGTCTTGTGCGTATTAGGTTAGCTCGGTGGGCGCGTTTGCTCAGACGTTGAGGCGGTACACATCGCTAAATCACTTGGCGCAAGCCGCGCGAGCAGTACTTCAAAACACGTCCCAGATCAACCAAATGCTCACAGACCTCAATCGGGTGGACTTTGTTAATGTTCAGGTACGCCTTGTATTTTCTTATCCGTTTGAATCACCCAAATTGCAGAGAAAATAATTTGGGTCATGTTATGCTGTCATTATGTCCTCTGAAGTATAATACTGTTGTTTGTTAAGATTAAATCGATGTGGCAAGGAACACTTCTGTACACAACTGATGCTACCTTGAAAATGACAGTTACTGGTCAATTCCAAACTATGCAGTGTCCAAAACAACACTGTTTAAAGAACAATACTGTTAATTGTTGATGACTGGAAAGCTCCTTGGTATAAATGAATTTAATCAGTTGTGTGCTGTTGTTTACCTATGTGGATTATTTGTAGTATTTTACATATATTATTAAGGCCTTGGGAAATGCCTCCTTGGCAACTTTAAATAAGAACAACGTACATATACCACTGGTTATCTGGAGATTTATTTATTTTAATCCAAGAGTAAATAGCATCACGGACCTATACAAGTCCGTGATACCATATAAACTACCTTTGGTCGAGATTATAGTCCTAGTTTCTAGTCCCACCTAGAATTAATCTCCATACGGAAGAATGTATGTGGTAATCTGCCAGTACAATTATAAAATACGGTAACTGTATTTTAATCAGTCGATATCACACTGGCAAGAAATTCTCAAATTCTTAAGAGAAAATATGATCTAAAAGAACAAGCTGCCTGGATTTTTTTTTTATTTGAAGTGGTTATTACAATTTCTCCCCTAATGGGGAGCTCTTCCAATTGTACAATCGAGTAATCACAACTTAGCGTGAACCATTATATATTTCTAAATGATGCATGGGTGAAAAGATGAAATGACATAATATATAATTTCCTGATTTCATAGGGGGAAAAAACACTTTTATTCCAACAGGACAAACGTAAGTAAGAAAGTAAACAAAGTAGGTCTACAGAAGATATTGGGGTTTGCGTGGTTGAATTTAATTGTTATATCGTACTTACATGACATGTATGAGGCCTGTCACGAATACCGAAACAAAGAATAATTCTTGGTCTTATTTCTGGTTTCAGGAGCAGGCTTCCTGGGTATGTCAGTGTGAAGACTCGGTTGTTCACCAGCTGGAGCAGGACTTCAAAAAGACGCTACAACAACAAAACTCGCTTGAACAGTGGGCAACCTGGTTGGAGAGTGTAGTGAATCAGGTGCTTAAGCCGTACGAGGGCACGCCCAACTTCCCAAAAGCAGCTCGGCAATTCCTGCTCAAGTGGTCTTTCTACAGGTATGTCACACTACGACCATCCAAGATTATGATCATGATAATTAGGCAGTCTTGATTGGTAGACCATCAAATTACCACAGGCATAATTGCCTATACTAAGATAGTGTTATTTGCGTGTAATTGATATTGTAACACCTTATTCTAAATATTTGTGTTAGATTCCCTGAAAATAAAGCTATGTTGAAGTCGTATTGCAACAAAGTTAAATTAATGAGTGATCTATTTGAGTTGCCATGAAGTATCCATGTTTCAGAGTTGTAACTTGGTGTTGTATTATTTCGCAGCTCGATGGTGATTCGGGATTTGACCTTGCGGAGCGCTGCTAGCTTTGGTTCTTTCCATCTCATTCGATTATTGTACGATGAATATATGTTCTACCTGGTGGAACGCAAGGTGTCGGCTGCGACGGGTGAAACGCCGATTGCCGTAATGGGAGAGGTACGTGAAACCATGTTCTTAATCTTTCCTCAAAAATAGCTATATCGAATAAATACAAGAATTTTATAAGTTATCACAGTTGCCTTTTGTAACTGATTGGACCAATCACTGAAAGAATGAACATACTAAAAAGCCATAAAAAATATATTGAATACTAAAGTTTGATATTGTTGTAAAGCCTATTTCATGTAATTCTTGTTAAAAATCATGCCTAACCATAGGAAAGGATGGGGAGTAGTTATAGGGGACTCAGTATATTTAGATTTCATAACTTGATGTTTGTATTTAATTCGTAGATTTATTTAAATGAATGTTAATGGCGTACTGATGTACAGTCGTGCTTCCAGTTTGCTGAACTCGGAGGAATGATGTCTATAGCAAGTCAAGACAGTGACAGTGACGTGAAGAGTGAGTCCTCCATTTCTCAACAACACATTACCACACTGGGCAATAATACGATAACATTATTACCCGCCTCATCCTCGACCTTGACGTCCACCAGCGCCTTGAACCACACCGCAGCCTCGTCCTTCTCCAACAACAGCCCGACCACCGTGACCGTCCTAACCGGGGCGCAGGGCACCCCCAAGACCATAGTCGTTGTGCCTGTATCGAGCAGCGGCAGCGGCGACGCGCCATCCGCCAAGAGGGTGAAGATGATGTGAGCCGTGAGGCTGTCATACACTCACGCCCCAACTCAGGGCGCTGTCTCCTCCTCGGGTGAGCCCAGCTCATCTGTCCTTCAGGCTGCTATCTATTTGTCTCTGCAGACTCTTAATGACGGTGATTGATTCCCAAGTCACATATCCCAGCACGTATCTCCCAGTCCACAGTGTCCACGACACGTCACCTTAAAGAGAAAGCTTGTTGCCGGGATAGCAAAGTCTTGACTACTACTACTGCTGCCAGTGGTGGCTGATGGGTCTTCAGCGCACCAGTTGGTTTTTTTGACAAACTTCCTATGTATTTTATATGAACAAGAAAAGACCTTTGCATGTTGCATGCTTTGTATGTCGCTCAGTCACCATAGATTTTTAAGGCACCGAGGATTCCATTGTATATTTGTTACAGAAAAATATTTAAAGAAAAAAAAACGAAAAAAAAGAACGCATAGTTCCGAAAGTGGCATTTACATTGAAATGATGTAATCTGTAAAAGCAGGTTTGAGGGAATCCTTGTCAACATGAGAGCTACTTGTGTATATTTTTCATGTTGAAGATATTTTTCTGACTAGTCGCCGGAAAAGCGCATATTGTGAATGACAAACAGTGGCGTTTTCCAGTTTGCTTGATATGCAGCTGAGGAATTGGTTAATGTGTCCGTATACAGTGTGAGGTCCTTGTTCCGTATACTTGAATGTATGCCCATCGACATGTGTAGTGGACCGACTGACAAATCGGTGGACGTAGCCACAATATTGTAAAAATAGAAATCGCTACACTGAATTGTGGCTCTGGCAAAGGTCAAGACATACTTAACTGGTAGTAACATTCCGAAATTCTAAACCCAGTACACATTTCCCCACAGTAATTCAGACGTCCCAGTGAAAATGTATCCCAAGTCCTGTTATCAAGGAAGCGTTATTATTGTCTTAATGACATGAACGAAAGAGAAATTTGGCCCTCGGCGATCTTGAGGGCCATAAGGGGGTCGTACTACAGCCTGACGTACGCCTAGTCCTGTTGCCTCACTGCCACAAGTCATGTAATGCACTGCCAGTTTAGTGAAATGTGAGACTGAGAGATCGTTCTGCCTACGAACAGCCCGTTCACACAGAGCTTGCAGTGTGCATTTTAGTAGCAATATACTATGTTACCGCTGTAGGGTTTTTGTAATGCGGACAAGAATCTCGCTCCATACGTTAAGTTTGTCTTTCGAGCAATGGGTGCTTCGTGAGGAGCACTGTAAATCATTCATTTAGTTAATAGATGTAAATAGATACAAAGAAAACAAAACTGTAAGTAATGCTTGATAAGCTATTTGAGTCGAGAGTTGCATTGTCTTGAAACGAATGCGTGATTGGTTGTTGTACTGAAATAGTGGGTCAACCATATTGAAATTAAAGCGTTTGATCGTATTCAAAAAGTTGATTGGTTCAATCGTTAACTCGTTCAGAGATATGAATTCATGAGTACATAAACTTGCATGTTGCCATGTTTGCTGTCACCTCAGTTGCCTTGTTGGTGTCAAGGCTCTAGATTCGGTCGCGCATGTAACCGATCTAGTGGAAACTGTGTCCTTCGTTCTTGTAAATTTCCACACCCATCATTCACATGTGTATCATACAGAGAGAGCACCCAGCAAGTGTTACGCATATTTATATCCTATTATTTATTGATGGGGTTGTTTATTGTTACTACGAGTGCGCACATATGAATACAAGGCAGCGGCGCACTCATGTCCTGCCGGTCACTAAACTAATCTGCTTGTTGCGAGCCTGAACCTGTGATCCAGTTACCCCGAAAATGATCAGTATGGCATGGGCAAAGCAGAGGTTTCTATTGTAATGTGTGCCCTCATTTGGGTGGATAAACTGCTATTGGTAATGCATCATATGCATCACCTCTCTAGGGTTAACAATACAAAGGGAAAGATTGTTCTTGGGTAAGCCATAGTGTACAGAAATAATGTGTTGTTTTGTGATATATTCTCAACGTTCCGTAGATTTTATGTCGTTGATGATGTCGGATGCTGCTGTTTTTACGTGTAATGTAGCGAAAATTGCAACGTGTGACTTCTAGTAAACTTGATTGCATTAGATAGGGATGAACTCTCCCGATATTATTTTAAATTTGTTAGTCTACTTTGTATTTCAAAGTGTGCCGATATGGATTATTACTATTTTATTCACATTTATAGCCACATTAATATTCTGTGGATCTTAATTTTGCACAGATTATTGAATAACAAAAGAAGCTTTTCGTGTTGCAGAACTTGAGCAAATATAAGTCTTTACCGGAAATAAATCACATATTGAAATGCTTTTTATAAAAGATACCCCGGATAGCAAAATTCATTTACATCTTATGTCATGTAATATCCAATGATTAACATTTTCAGTTTTGCCAACAAGTGGAATGGAGGGTTTAGGCAGTTGTTACGTTCTTTTATGCCAACTGACGAGAATTGGGATGGGGAATGGTTTTAATCTTTTTAATGAATGTTGCACAAAACACTGTGATTGAGCAACCAGGTCTGAACAAAAGTATCCAGTGACGTTCACTTGTACATTGCTATCACACGGTAGAAAGGTTTACTTTGAGTTAAGTAGCTGGGTATACATGTTGAAGCATCTGAAGATATGTAGGCAATCTGCTGAGAAGATCCAACTTCTAAGTACTGATTCACGGTCTTCCAGGCTGGTGGAAGGTGCACGTGCCCACTGAGACTAGGTCTGTAAACTTTGGTTAGCCCGGACCGACCACGGTTCTCTGGAATTTACGTCAGAATTCTCTGCATCACCCAGTCGACATTCCTTGTGATGTCTCCTTTCTTAATCATTAATCATTATGGGAAAACAGAATCAGACATTTCACAAAGTGAGTGTGAAACCCTATTTTTGTCTTTGTAAATTTAGACGAAATAAAAAGGAAAACTAAACAAAATGGTTTCAAGTGATTAATCTGCAGCACTTTGTATTCCTGCTTGTGTTTATACACGTATCTGAAAGAAACTGCCCCTTCGAATTGACTTGCCAATATCCATATAGACGCCCTAAAATGTAGACTGACCCAATCTCGACCTCTAGCTTACATTACACATATCTATATCCTTCCTTGTTGTCTCGCATGTGAGGCTGAATAGGTGGAACATGGTTATCTTTGATATTGAAAATTTGATCATTATTAGCAGGTGGACGGTTGGTCTTTAGGTTATGGCTATAGCCTACTGTAGTACACATGCTTGTAAAGTCATTAGGTGACCTGACCATATTTTTGCTTTTTATAGCTCACTAAGTACAGATAGGAATATGATTTCTGTTTTGGACAGAAGGTTTTATGGTGGTACAATGCCTCACAGTTTTTAAAATTTAGTACTTTGGAATGGATTTGAAAGAAAAGTGAATTCAGTCTGGGAGGTACTTTGGTAGTCACAGGTCCATTTTTAAGAACTTCTTTATTTACATATTTCTACTCCTTAAACTGGTTGAATCATAATATGATATGCCTCATTTGAAAGAGAATAAAATGCAGTAGGTGCTAGGAAGTGGAATTTTTTAAGTAGAATTTATATTTACAGAGATCTTCAAGTATTTGTTGAAAGTAGGGGGGGGGGGGGATTTTCAATTAAATGGGCATGCTCAAACAGATGTTTACTCAATATTGATTTACAGTGAGCATTCTGTAACATTTACCATCTCCACAAGTGGCACTGACAGTTCCTTGCACTCTAGGAAGTGTCATTATTTAGGTGAAATGTATATTTGATTCATCTATTTTTGTCAAATCTCATAATAGGAGGGGTGAGGGGGGGGGGGGGGGATATCAGGTGTATGAGAAGATGGTTTATTTAGCATATAAAATTTACACATAAATAGAAGTCAAAATGGTTCATAACTTTGTTCTAGGAATCAATCAAGACCCAGTCAAATGATATTGGTTTGTAAAATTATTTGCAATATCATTTACTACCAGATATTAGCTTGACCTACTTTATTGGTGTACATAGAAACAAAGTTGTGTCCCCCACTTGGCTAGGGAGCATGCAGACAGGTCTGTGTGCACTCATCCATGAATGATCACCATGAAGCAAAATGTTTTATATAGGTAGCTAAATATATGTGTGCATTGAGCCATGACCTGCTAAGTTCACAGAGGAGTAGGGCTTTAAATATCCAATCAATGCAGGCCCTTCCCCCTATTCATGGATGCCTTCCCTCCCTCCCTCCCCTCCCCTCCCCTCCCTCATGGCCTAGGGGCTTCATTGTTATCTTACTAATTAATTACTGGTAGACCTTTGAACCTTATTGAACTTGTTTGGTAATATGAAAACATAATTTCAGTTCTATATGGTTAATATATCTAAAACTTATGCTAGATTACTTGATGACATGTAGACATAACCAATTAAGTTATTCTTTAGAACCATTGAGTAATTATGAAACAAACTTTGACATAAAATTGTGCTAGAATATTATGCGACATGTTTATTTGCCAAGAATAAAGGTTGATAAACACTAATGAACATGTATTACATGGCGAATACTCAGAGATAAATAAGTATATTTGTCATTAAATACGGTGAAAATTAAAACACTATCTACCCGTGTTTAGGACCTTCGGTACTGGATTAATGATGTAATCACTCATAGTACAAGGCATACGTCATAGCCGTAGCAAACAGTTCTGGTGTCTCGTACTCAACAGCGGCATAGTTGTCTCGCTGGGTGTCCCAAACACAGCGGCTCCCAATTCGTACACCTTGCTCCTTCTTTTCACCGATGTTCACCAAACAAACCACCTTGTACCTGGTATAGAAACACGCCACACTGTTATACGAAACATACCAAACACAAGTTGATGTACAAAACATACATACGTGCTAGAGTAGAAACGGAAAAGCCAACGAGGAACAAAAATAAATTAATAGAATAAAAGGATCTGAATCGAGATCCATATATACTGAAAAAATGAAAATGTTGCTGATGTAATCTCACGAAGCAAAGTCGAGTGAGATTATATAGTATACCAAAATGAATGGTATATTTTCAGTGGCTATCGATCGAGTGCGGTTGAGATTTGATCTCCCCTATTGAGTTTTTTTTGGTAAATACTCCATTGGCGTTGAGTACGAGTTCCCAAAGTTAAGTCTATGAAGAAAAATCTCCAGGGATGGGGCCATCCACAAAGTACATATGCACTGAGGGTGTGTGTGTGGGGAGGTGGTCCCTGAGATACTCTGGTATGCATGCCGACAACATTTCAAAACCAGTGTAAAGATATTTGATATTTGTATTTACAGAGGATTCCATATGGGAAAGGGAAAAGCTAGAAAAGCTTCAAAAGATTGAAATTATCTGATCAGAAAGCTAGAAAAGTTTCAAAAGTTTGAAATTATCTTTACCTGTGCTACGGATCCGTCGCAAATTATAAACATTTCATGATGTGCAATGTGACGGATCCGTGGCATTGCACCAGCGCAAAAGCCTGGTTACACTGGTGTGATTGTGTGCTATGCAATGAGCGCCGCCGATTTCACTACCCTTGCCCGGCGTTTATTACCTTTTATCAACATATGAAACCGAGACTTTGTGTAAAAACGCGATGCACCCACCTGTCCGGCCTGAACTCCATTACTTGGTTCTTGATATCTTGTACCATTAACTTGCTTAAGACAGAACATCCAATTGGATTATAAGTTTTGTCTGAAAGATTTCAAATATTGGTAATTGCATTAAGCCGGAGCAACTCATGGGATAGAACAGAATATACTATAATCATTTCCCTTATTACACACACTATATCCCCTGGTATCCGCCATTGTCGTTAAATGACTTCCAGGTCAGTGACTTGTCCAAATTATTAGAATTCGAATTATTTTGGTGACAACATTGAGATTAAGACAATTAGTGGCCATCCATAAAGTATGTATCCCAAACTTTTGAAAATTTTGACCACCCCTTTCCCACTCTAAATTTTGTACACAATAGAACAAAGTAGGCGGATCCGCAAAATGTTCGATAATTTTGCCCCCCCTCCGTACGTACGTACTTTATGGATATCCTCTTATTAAAATGAAAACATTGCAACTGATACGACCTGATAAATTTTCTTCCAGCACCTTCCTCATGATGGCCTCCGCTTTGCCCGATGGAAATTTACCTTCTGGCTCCATGCGATACGTATTTTCAAACTGAATCTATAGGCAGATTAATTCTATTAGAAAACGTCTTGATTTTATCTTTGACAGCGGCGAGTAAAATGTTATTTCTCCAAAATATATAGATATAAATGACATTACTATTTGTGAAGGAGTCCGATAGTATGTGAATTGATACTGCTACAAGTATATGCCATACCCCATACATTTGGGATACTTTCCCTTCTATCTTAGCTTAATTACATCGAATGTATAAGGTTTTTTTTTCTAAAGGTATCATAGCTAATGTCCTGTTGGCCTACCTTTAGATACACAATTTCAAAAGATTATTCATCACGGAACAATGAAAGGAAGCCATCAATTCGTTTTATATTTACTTCAGTCTTTAATATAGCGTTTCTATGATCCATCAAAATCATGCCGATCTCATCAAAATTTTATCTTGATGGCAACCTTTACTACTTTTGCATCTTAAGTGGACTAAGTTAGTTACATTTTCAGAAAAGATCTACGACGCCAATTACTAAGACCCTATAAATGGATGGGCATGGATCTAACATTTGTTGTCAAAACGAGTTTCTGACAGTTAATTAGTATTCAATCCTGAAGATGGACTTACTTTTGGCTGTCGGATAACTGGCTCCTCCTCTGCGTGCGGCTCACACGCATGAAAGGTAATGCTGGAGGCAACAGGCATCGACCTGCGGCTCACCTCAAACAGACTGGACCGTCTGGCCCTGGCCATCGGGGGCTTCATCTCTTCCATGGTGGTCACTGTCCACGCGCCGTATATCCTCTGGAGGGATAGAAAAAAGAAACACCACGATTCGGGTCGCTAGTCACATTCATCAAAGGCGATAAAACGCTACAGTTGATCCATTCTCGTGGCAAGAGAAGACTTTAATGCTGATTACTTGCTACTAGTACGGAAAATCTTTTTATCTAGGTCTGGTAATTATTGACGTGTGTAGAGTTCTGCTTGAAACCACTATTTCTCGTTCCTAAGCGCCTGAAAGCATGGTAAATATGCGCCACTCCAACGGCCTTTCTTTCCTTTAATCAATTTCCGACCCAGTGCTACGGAGACGTCTGGGCAAAGTCCAACCTGCTAGCTATTAGTCCAAACCTCTAGAAAGTAGAAGCAGTTGACGAAAGACACTACTAATCACACTATTTACAGTCCTTTTCGATGACTAAAATTAGTAATAATATATTTCTCCCGCTTTATCTATATACTAGTACATGTACTCCTAGAATCTAGATCCAGACCTACTGTCGTGTTCATTATATTAAAATATAAACTTTTTATGCTCAAATCTTTTTTCCTGGTCACATTATCGACGCAGGCATGGATCTTTGAAATAGTCATTCACGTAAAGAATATTTGCTAAATTCTAAATTCTGTCATTCTCTGTAATGACGGCTGATTTACAGAAGGAAGGGATGGGTTAGGGTGTGTTTGAATGTGGCTAAATCTAGTAGGTTAATTGGGTTTATAGTTTATGGGATGTCAGGGGGGATTGAAGAGAAGGGGCAAAAGGATTTGTTGTCTCGACTACAAGATTATTTCTAGAAATATCTAGATCTTGTAGTTAAAAACATCATTGATATTGGAATTTGAATAGAAACTACTTTCTATTCTACATCTAGATCTAGTGTTCGCTTTTTACCTCTTCTCATTTACCATAGTATGTAAAATCACGAAAATTGTAAAATTGGTCATATTAAAGAAAAAAACGTTTCCAAAATGAGTTATTTTGTTTTTTTCCTGATAGAAGAGCGTCTGAAGTATATATTTCTAAAATCCCCTCATCCTTTCTTGTAGGGTTTTCTCAGGACCAGTTTGTAAAGAAGGGGTTCTTAGAACACATGTATTCACCGTCATGTGTGAACTAATAATCAAGTAGTATGGATCCATATTGAAATATCCCTAGCACAAACATTTATGTTTGCCATGGGTTCTGACAGGACACTGTGGCCTTACAGTAGAAGAACTTTTGATGATAAACTTCTATCATTCTCAAAGTGCTTTAAACATCATTTTCAAACTATTTCTAACAAATTTGAGTATTTCTAGCATCATTTTTTCAACCTGTCAAAGCAGATACAAAAAGGGTCAGCCCTATTCAAATATATACATAACATGATCCAGTGACTGCAGACAGTGCATATTCAGATGAACCACTCTCCATGCAAGGCTGTGGAATGTGATGCAAATGGTGATTCATAAGAAAAGGCTAGACTTTTGTAACAGTGAATACAGATGAACCTAATTTTGGCCATTTACCCTATAGTTTCATAAACATACCAAAATCTAGTTTTTTTTTTACTTGTATTCTATTCCAATATGGTGTCAGCATATTCTCAACCATGCAAGTTCTTTTTTGTTGATCACATGACTCTATATTACTGTAAATTAACAAAAGAAGTCTCCTTAGAATGATATTTTTCTGGAATTTGACAAAATTTACAATACATCTGTCAAAAAGTAAAGGAATTAACTTTGAAACAGCAATATTTTGGGCTAATGTATGAACTGACAGGTACTACATGTGAAAAATTGGTTTAAACTTGAAATATATACATCATTATTCTAACATTTAACATTGAAAACATTAAAGTGACGGGGAATACTATAAGAAGGCATGAATTTCTCCTGAAATAAATTCTTTTATAACTTTATGCACTTTAAAGAAAATTATTTATATCATCACTATATAGTTGCCTCGCACTAATAGAAACTCATTTTGAAACAGTGAGAATATAGATATAAGTTACTACCCAGTTTTTAAAGCAGTTAAGCATGCAAAATCTGTTTTATTGTGTCATTATCCTTGGATTACAGTCCAAATCTGTATTCATCGTCACACTTGTGGTGGTGAATACAATAAAGTTTTCCAATTTCTGCAGATACGTCCATGTTTTATTTCTGTAAAAAGTGTTTAAATTGTTTATAGGACTTAGCTTGATATTATTTGTGTTGAGAAATCATTATGTTCCACACAGTCTTTCCTGTACTGCAATGTATTCACCATCACGCTTAACTATTAAGTTAATTCTTGCTCCAGACCTTTTAGTCTGCTGACGTTAATTATTGACAGATAATCAAGAAATTTCAAACAGAGAGACACAACGGGTATGGCAAATGACAAGTGTTACTTGCTTTTCTCCTCCTTTTTATTTTATATTTTCCCTATGCCTGAAGGACACCGTGATGATGAATACATAATTTGGACATGGAAGTAAGTAGAAACCTCATAATTAAATATTGGCATCCTGGCCAAAATATTTGTGCCAGATACTGGACATCATGTATATTTTATAGAAATAATAAGAAAAAAATACCTTTACTTACATTGAATTGTAATGTACAAGATTTTGCTTTTGAAATTCACCTTTTCACTTATTTTACCATTTATGGCCATCTACTGCCATCCGAAATTAGTCCCAGACCCAGATCCCTTCTTTGACCTAGAGGTAGCCACACAAAACCTTCCTAGTTATCCCGAGTTCCAAACTTATACCAGGAACAAGTTACGAACCAAGCTACATGAGGACATTTAATAAACTAGACCTGACCCTCCAACATCAACCACTAACCAAATAATAAAATTCTTACCACACATATTCCAACTTAATAGCACTTTCCGTAGTGTACATCAGATGAACATTGTTGATATTAGCACTGTCTGCACGTTTTCTACAAATTATGTTATCACTGTACAAATGTATTGGTGCCTTATTGCACTACGATGCCTCAGTAAAGGAGTTTCATGTCTACACAACTCGTCATGTAAGTCCACTAGCTGGACAGGGCGGACCAATATTTGATAAACTGGAGCGGGTGGAAGATAGGCAAACGCTGCCTAACCCAAATCTCCAGTATAAATAAAAGCTTTAAAAAAAACCCAAAAAAAACCAGATCTACCTGATTATAAGTAATATCTAAGTATTTACCTATTTTTCACAACATCACAATAGCAAAAACATGCATTTTTTCAATTATACATTTTTAGCTGTAGACAATGAATGACATGTTAACAATCATATGAAATTGAGTGACATTTAGATTTTATCCTACCCCGCCACATGTTTTTAACCTCATATGTCGACCGTGGCAAATAAATCATTATGGCATAACCGTGGCATACACTATACAGTCACACCATGTGAAGCCTATGGAGATTTATATGACGGGTAGGATAAAGATCTAGATTCTACATCTAGATCTAGATAGATCTAGATCTCTACTATTCTAGATCTAGATTTTTCTAGATAGATCTATAATTGAACTGGAAGTCGCAAGAAATAACACTAACAGCGTTAAAAGTCCGACAAAAATCTAACCATTTTGTATATTACAAAATATTGCGTAAGAATCAAAAGGCAAAATAACTTAAATGAAATATTCATATTATAATCGTGAGACTCTGAGAGATTTAAATTTGGTCTTTTGGATTTAGATCATCTAGAGTGTTGATCATACTCAGTCATAGATCATTAGATGGTAGTAAATCTAGATAGAGCTTTAGCGCCGTTTATAATTACCAAAATAACGTATGCAAAATCAAGGAATGGAATCTAAAACCACACAATACCGTATTGCCAATAGTTACGTACAGTCAATTGAAGTAACGTGTAGATAAGTTACCTCATTTAGATTACTGACCTATGTTAATTGTAATATGTATTATGACGGGACCATCGTCTTCTACTGATAAACGCAGATGGACTACTTCCGGTTTTACACTGGTGCATGCATCATCTTCCGCGAGATGGCGTCACCGTCTAATGGCATGAACAGGCTTGATGATGTCGCTAGTGAGTACCCCGGTATAGTAAGTAAGTTAAGGATGTATCGACTTCTACTGTAGGAGATCATTAAATATCAGAGAGCGATTGTGTAATCTTTTGGGAGATCCATGGTGGAAAGTGTAGCCTATCTCAGATACGAGCGCCGAGATTATGGCTGAACTACAATAGATCAATAGCGAGCGTTTGTTTCTCATTACCAAGCCATGAAAAAAATGACGAGGGTTGAATGCATCCCTGACATCAGCAGCTTTATTTGACACCATATAGTATGATATACACAAACCTTTTATAAATTCTATCTAGGTTAATCTATTACATAAAAAAAATCTTCTAAAAAGATTGCTGATACCGTACCTATGGTATGGTAATTAGAAACAAGTTTTTTTTTTAGAGGCTTCCAAATTAAACCACATTTACAGAGACGAAATGTCCAACAGAAAAAAAACCCAGAAACTATTTTCATGGACATACAACTCTGTCCATGCTATTTTTAAATATTTAAGTCAAAATTTTGCCATTGTTTCTCACTAGAAAGTCAGTCTTATACACTTTTTTTTTAATACTCCGACACTACCATACAGGTAGGCCTACCGTTTTTTTTTACACTCCGACACTACAGGTACCATACAGGTACCATACTTGGTGATAATAAGATAAAATGTATACTATAGAGGAAACCCATGAAAGTTTAGGGTCTGAGCTCGTATCCCATCGAGTTTGAATCACGTAGTAATTCACAAGGCGAAGCCGCGTGAATTGCTTTGTGATTCAAATGAGATGGGATCGAGCTCTGACCCTAAACTTGAATGAGTTTCTGAATTTATCGCACCCTTAATATTGACTAATGGGCTAATATTTGTGACATTATCCCCCATTGGATATTTTTCTTAAATATCTAATGGGTGTTAGATACGAGTTTCCAATGTTAAGTCTATGGAGAAAAGATATCTGGGGTGAGATAAATACTGGTACTTCCTCGCATACCACGTTTCTTTGGCTAGAAATATTCCACAAGCTTGCAGAGCGAGTTGAATATTTTTAGCCAAAGAAACAAGGTATGCGAGGATGTACCAGTAAGGTAATACATTTTTATTTTATTATATACCGGTACCTTCAAATATATGTTTGCTGCTTTAACCGTATTCACTTAGGTAACTCCAAACAGTGGACTCACCCAATCAAACTAATACGTGATGTGTATGCTTTGCTATAAAATAAACCACCTTATGGTTCAGAAAGAGTTGAATGATGAAAAAACTACTCTATTGACTAATTCCTGTAATTGATAAATTTTCTTACTTTCCTCTTACATCGGTCTATAACGAGTGCGCATGATGTCAGTAACAAATACTCACTACCATATAAAAAAAAAAAAATAAAAAAAAATTGTATAGATGTCAACGTTGGATAGAGTTGTACTATGAACATAACAAAATTGGTATGAAATCTGCGGAGTAATATCAACAAGAGCACTAGTTATTCAAACAATAACAACTTAATTCCAGAATATAATGGACAGAATAGTCAAAACTATCAAACTCCCGGCTATTTTCGGTATCCCCCAGCCATATGGCCCGCGGATACATCTCCATATATATATTTACATACATGCACAAATTTGTAATTCACAATGCACAAAAATTCATCATTACACTGCAACCTCGATATACACACCGATGCTCCTTACTACAAATAGTATCATAAATGACACATAAAAGCCAGGACATAAATAACAGTAATGGTTTCAAAATCTGCCATTGGAACATCTGCAGCCTATTTTCCAAGCAAGACCATATACGCAACTCACTAAATAACTTCGATATCATAGGCCTATCCGAAACACTCATGAAAAGGAGAATACCCACGAAACACGTTTCTATCCCTAATTTTAAATTTTACAGAAATGATCGAGTACTTGGGAAGGGAGGAGGAGTAGGAGTGTATGTTAACCAGAAATGGTCACCATTCACGGAAACCATGCAAGAATTCTCACACATAACGGAGAAATTAGAAACCATAACATTAAAAATACGGAGACCACAACACCGAAAACTAACGATAATAAATATTTATAGAATGCCAGGATACAACATTGACTCATTGTTAGAATATATAGACGAAGTATGCTCAAACGATACAGTGAAAGACAGTGAAATTTGGGTTATTGGAGACATAAATCTGGACGGTAGTAATAGGAGGGACCCACGAAACAAAGAATTGATGAATATCTTAAGGAATCATAATTTGAAGAGAATAATTAATACTATAACCAGACCAAATTTAGGCAACAGTAGTAGTATAGACGCTATCTTTACAAATGCTAAATATTTAAAACGTTCAGGTACCTTAGACATATTTCAGAGCGACCACCTAATTATTTTTGCTGAAAAAAAGAAAACTAGAGGTGTCCATCCTAAAACCACGAAACTGGCCAGAAACTATTCAAGGGTTAAAGAAGAAGAACTAACAAAGATATTAAGGTCCCAAAGACAGATAACGAACCCACAGGAATTTAATATAAATCAATTATGGGATGGGTGGCATTTTTCAATTATTGATTATCTAGATACACATGCCCCATTTAAGAGCTTCAGTTCCAGATATGACTTATCGCCATGGGTAACCGCTGATATCAGATTAGACATAGAAAAAAAACAAAAAACTGTGCAGAAAATATATTAAAAGAAAGAAACATAATAGAACTGCTGCTGCTGACTTAGAAATTCTTGAGACTTTAAAAAAGACACGTAAAAGAATCAGGATAAAACTACTGACTGCACGCAAATCCTATATCGAAGGGAACCTAGTTAAGTTCAGACATGATCCAAAAAAATATTGGAAAGTAATAAACGGGTTTATGAATCCAAAGGAAGAAAAAGAGAATAGTAAATGTTTTAAAAATGAAAAGGGAGAACATATTCCAATTGTAGAATGCGCCGATTACATAAATACATTTTTTTGTGAAATAGGGGCAGTGCTAAATAGGGATTTAGGGAATGATAACATGCTGAACTATGTACAAAGACACAACGGGGAAGGGTTTGAAATAAATCCAATGGATATAACGGTAGACGAGCTTATGAAACAAATTAACTTAATAGACACTGAAAAATCATCAGGTATACCAAGTGTTAACTGTGGTTTTATGAAAAAGGTACTAATATCATGTGTGGATTTATTTGTCCTGCTTCTATGCCAGAGCATGGAGACCAGCCTATTTCCCAACTCTTGGAAACATGGACGAATAGCCCCCCTACCAAAAAAGGGTGACCTTATGGATGTAGGCAACTGGAGGCCCGTATGCGTACTACCCCTGCCAGGCAAGTTACTGGAGAGGGTAGTACACACCCGACTGTACCAGTTCCTTGAGGACAAAGGCTTTTTTTGTAACAATCAATATGGATTCCGAAAGGGGAGAAGCACTGGTGGTGCCGTTTTAAAGTTAACACAATCCTTATTAGAAATCATTAATGCCAATAAAATAGGAACAGCCCTCTATATAGATATTAAAAAGGCGTTCGATTGTGTAGACCATTCTATTTTGCTGTATAAATTAGCTGAAGCGGGAATTGGCTCCTCTTTAATTGCCTGGCTGAAGTCATACCTTGAAGGAAGGTACTGTTACACGAGCTATGGGGATAGGGACTCTACCAAACAAATTGTGATGTATGGAGTACCGCAGGGTTCCATACTGGGCCCTCTGTTATTCCTTGTGTATATTAACGATTTGCCAGACGCCGTCGAAGAAAGTAACTGCTTAATGTATGCAGATGACCTCGTTGTTATAACTAGCGGCCGATCAATCACGGAAACAGAAGTAAAGACCCAGACCGTTTGTAAGAAATTAGAAAACTGGTATACAGCGAACAGGCTAACAATTAATGTTAAAAAAACTAGAATTGTATATCATGGTAATAAGCAGAAAACATCATCTGAAAAAAGAGGCAAAATCTATCTTCATGGCCAAATATTAGAGACAGCAGGGGACATGAACTATCTGGGGGCCATCATTGACAGCGACCTATCTTTTGAAAAACACGGGAATAAATTAGGGAACGCTCTATGCGACAAATGGGCGATATTTAGAAAAATCCGAAAATATATTAACATCAATACTGCAATACAGATAAATAAATCCTGCTTATTACCAATAACCGATCATTGTTCCTTTCTTCTGACTGGCGCTACAAAACGAGCTCAAAATAAACTTAATGTCACAATTTATAAGGTATTGAGAACTACAATAGGTAGGGACGCATATAGAGACGGACTACCAATCAGTAATGAGACCCTGTTTGAGAAATGCCAGGTAGCTCACCCAGATGTTAGACGAATCGTGCTGTTAATGGGCATAATTAAAAGTCTAAAGAATATAGATGTACTACCACTAGAGATCAACAGGCCTGGAAGAGTGAGAGTAACAAGAACTACAGACAGGGATAATCTACAACTACCATTCCCTAAGAAGGAGAAGTACAGACGATCGGCATATTATAAAGGAATACAGCTATGGAACAAATTATCAGTGGACGCACAACGCACGACCTCAAAATCGCTATACAAGAAAGAAGTTATTGCAAAAATCGAACCTGACCTTATTCTGTAGAATCCGTTCCAGCAGACAATGAGACCATTATACTAGTATTGCGGAGCGTGTTGAAGTGTATATTGACAAACTGCAGTGTTATCCACTATTGTATTGTATTTTCAAACTTAACTAAGGTATAGACAATAATTCTTTATGTTGGAAATCGATGTTGACGTCTCTGTAAGGTAGCCATAGTAGTCATTGATCTAACTCTAAAACCGTATATACATACAATTCGTCATTTATATATATATCCTAGGAAGGACCCTATATCTGTCATCATCCATGTACATAAGTTGATATTGTTGCGTTGACACAATTGTTGATATTAATATTTCCCGCTTGGAAGAACAAAATGTATATTTTGAATGCGAGAAATAAAAACCTTTAAAAAAAAAAAAAAAAAATGTATTTGATTAATTAAATAAGGAAATAAGACAACGTCCGAGCTGGATTCAAAGTGTGCTGGTATATCTGTTGACATCTTAGTGAAAGTCAAGCACAGAAAGTGAATTTTTACTCTTTTTTCCCCTTCAACTCCTGTGATCCTTTGCATGCATAAATTAGTTGTGTGCTGCAAGTCACTGCCAGCACTTCATAAGTAGGTCAGTGCAATTTTTTCCAGCCAATCAGAATTTGTATTCAAAGTAGGGTGGTGCATCATTTTATACCACCATACTGTGCCGGTATATGGGTCATTCCACCAGAAAATGTACTTTTGGTAAAAAAGGGGTAAAAAAAACAAATTTGCCCAAACCAAATTTTCTTTTACTTGTGTGCAAAATATACACTTTCAACTTTTAGGAAAACATGATTCAACTGGGATATTAGTGGGGGGGTCAGTTTTTGTGGGGCTGCAAAAATTGTATATATTATTGCCGTCACGTCCGACATATAAAAAAACACTCATACAAAAGTTTATGATAGAGAAATATATTTTATTTTTTGTAAGACATAAAGTTTGTACCAAGTATGCCAAGCATAGTCTGATGTTAAAGACAAGTGGAAAAAATGAACTACATATGCACCTCTTTTTCTGTGCTGCCTCAAAGATGCAAATAAAGAAGGTGTTCTCCAAGGGATTACAAAATGAATTTAGTTTTTTCTGTCACTATCTAAATACAAAAGTTTCACGTTTTTAAATCACATAAATACTTGTATAGGTTATAAACATGATTTATGTCAAATTAGAAGATGTTCCATGCATTATTTCTTGAGCTAATAGCTTCTGGGAAAAAGGTTTAAAAATCTCACGGACGTGATATTTTTAATAACGGACGTGATATAACAGTAAATTCCACTTTCTTGATGAGAAATCCGAAATATGGCCCAAATTATTAAAAGTTCATGTATCCTTTTGAAAATACATACATTATCTTCAATTCAACCACATATAAGAGTATCTTAAATGCGAATGACCTGGGTATTTCCTGGAAAAACTACAAAGAATGTCCAACTCTTTCTTTCTTTCTGATCACACTCAGAATAAAGTAAAGTACATTTTTCACTTACATTTTGTACTAAAAAAACGTCTGCAAACCTTTTCTCTATGCTTTTAAATGCCAAAAATGCTAACTTTAACTTTAATATTCATCCAAATGCCACATTTTGTGTGTACATCATAAATCTCTTGGACGTGATATTTTTAATAACGGACGTGACAGACCAGACCTACATAAATGAAGGAAACGATGGTTATTAGGTTAAAAGGTTTATTAATAAATAAGCAAATAAATATGAATTATACAATATAAATAAATATAAATGTAAAAAAATAAAAAAATAAATAGATAATAGAGGTTGAAGATGGATACACCTTCCTTGTGAAATTCGCTCCTTTTTACACCCCCATTCAATGTCACCCCCCCCCCCCCCCCCTCCCCGTGTATGACTATTGTTCAGACTTATATTTAGAATAGATAGTTTGCCCACAAACTTAACCCATTCACGGTGGGCTCCTTTACAGTCATGTATATAGGGGTCGGGTATTAGTACCTATATAGTGCTAGGGAACGGGTATCCACAGACCCATTATGGTAATTTGATGATGTGATCACGTGATATAACATGTGATACTTGATATCATTTTCTATTTCCATAAACATTTTAAAGATGATGCTATACCTAAACTCTGTGGAGGTTTCATGTATATTGATGAATTATTTTCTAATTTATCACCTAAAACAATAATTTTGTAAATATTGGAAAATGATGCCTTAACCCATTCCCCGCAGCAGGGTGTTACCCGGTTGGCCACTCGATCGCAGCGCCACCTATCGTTATACTGTGTACTACCGCAGCAGGCTTTTACCAGATTCACCGCTGTACCGCAGGCATGTTTTGCCGCTAGGGGTCTGAGGAAGGTGGTAGTGGTAGAATTTCTCCATTTTCTCCGTAAATTGATGATTTATGAATAAAAGATGACCATTACTATAACGGCAAGACCTGTATCTTGGTGTGTATATATATTTTGTGAATAAAATTAACGGTTGAATATATGTAATCTCGAACTGAAGTTGGCCTAAAATACGCGCCTATGTAAAAAATAACCGTCCATGGCGTCCGCCTATCTTAGGCCTTACACACTACTGTAGCAGATTTCTTCGCATCAATATATATAGTCGTTAAAGTCGATGAAACCCCCATTGATATTCAAATATGAACCCTACCTACACGATTCTAAAGTATTATGAAATAAAACGACTCCTAAGGTGATCTAAGCAATATTGAAAGTTTGAACTCGCGGACATAGCAAAACCGTTGGTGGGGGCGGGAGTGTCAGTGTAAACATGGATGGCTAAGCAGATTCCTCTACGCAATGGACGCTGTGTAAAATCATTTCCCCTCGTCAAATAGCGGATTAACAACAGAAATGAAACCCAGCAACTTCATTATAAGGCTTGTGCCTACAAAAGGATATAAATATTATGGCGGAAAAACCATCGAAAGTGTGGTTAATACGGTGATAACTTCGGATCTTTCAGCCTGGTGGTATAGGTGTCAAGTCCAGTGACAGCGCCATGTCTGCTAAGCTGTCTGCTACAAGTCGATGCGACAACCCACAGAATTGCCATTTATATCATCCTATGGCGTCAACAGTGTAAACTGAGACCAGCATTATGTTCATCTGATCAGCAGCTATATGAAGGTGTCAGACTTGACACGTTGGAATTAACCTAGCGCTTTGTAACTAATATCGGCAAAGCCTCTATAGAGTCCTGTCTAGATTATAAGGTTGAGTCTATGGGAATCCGTGTCACTGCTCGAACAGTAGGGTTGTCAAGTTATAATACGAAATCAGCTCGCACCGGGTTTAAACTTTAGATTCATGATAAATCATACGTATATTGTTATTCTACACACTCTAAGCTACTGTTCTATGTAAATAATGTCCAGGTTTGACGAGTTCAGATTTAATATTTCAAATTTAAACTTGGGTATTACGCAGTCGGCTTGCTGGTTCAGTCGAATTTCATACGATGATCACAAAATCAGCTCAGATAGGGTTTAAACAATATAATTAACCACAGGGAAGTGTATTTTCACATTCTATAGACTTCAAGGTTTGTTCCAGTATGTATTTTATCATAGTTAGACGAGAAGAGACCAAGATATTAGAATATTAAGATGCGAGTTACGCACGTTGAATTCTGGCCTAGCTCGATCGGCCATTGCTCATACTGTGTAGTCTGGGTGGTCGAGCTGTCATTAGAAATCAGCTCGCACCGGGTTTAAACTTTAGATTCATCATTAATCATATGTATATTGTTATTCTACACACTCTAAGCTACCTTTCTATGTAAATAATGTCCAGGTTTGACGAGTTCAGATTTAATATTTCAAATTTAAACTTGGGTATTACGCAGTCGGCTTGCTGGTTCAGTCGAATTTCATACGATGATCACAAAATCAGCTCAGATAGGGTTTGAACAATATAATTAACCACAGGGAAGTGTATTTTCTTATTCTATAGACTCCAAGGTTTGTTCCAGTATGTATTTTATCAGATTTAGACGAGAAGAGACCAAGAAATTAATAAATTAAGATGCGCATTACGCACGTTGAATTCTGGCCTAGCTTGATCCGCCATTTTTCATACTGTGTAGTTAGGCTGGTCGAGCTGTCATTAGAAATCAGCTCGCACCGGGTTTAAACTTTAGATAAATGATGAATGATACGTATATTCATAATCTACATACTGTAAGGTTTGTTTCTATCTGAATAATGTCCATGTTTGACGTCTTTAGATTTAATAATTCAAATTTAGCCTTGGGTATTACGCAGTCGGCTTGCTGGTTCAGTCGAATTTCATACGATGATCACAAAATCAGCTCAGATAGGGTTTAAACATTAGAATTAACCACAGGGAAGTGTATTTTCACATTCTATAGACTTCAAGGTTTATTCCAGTATGTATTTTAGCAAATTCAGACAAGTAGAGACCAAGATATTGAAATATTACAATGCGAGTTACACACGTTGAATTTTGGCCTAGCTTGATCCGCCATTGCTTATACTGTGTAGTTAGGCTGGTCGAGCTGTCATTAGAAATCAGCTCGTACCGGGTTTAAACTTTAGATTCATGATTAATCATATATATATTGTTATTCTACACACTCTAAGCTACCTTTCTATGTAAATATTGTACAGGTTTGACGAGTTCAGATTTAATATTTCAAATTTAACCTTGGGTATTACGCAGTCGGCTTGCTGGTTCAGTCGAATCTTAGACGAGGTTAAGAAAATCAGCTCAGATAGGGTTTAAACAATATAATTAACCACAGGGAAGTGTATTTTCTTATTCTATAGACTCCAAGGTTTGTTCCAGTATGTATTTTATCAGATTTAGACGAGAAGAGACCAAGATATTAATAAATTAAGATGCGCATTACGCACGTTGAATTCTGGCCTAGCTTGATCCGCCATTTTTCATACTGTGTAGTTAGGCTGGTCGAGCTGTCATTAGAAATCAGCTCGCACCGGGTTTAAACTTTAGATTCATGATTAATCATATATATATTGATATTCTACACACTCTAAGCTACCTTTCTATGTAAATATTGTCCAGGTTTGACCAGTTCAGATTTAATATTTCAAATTTAACCTTGGGTATTACGCAGTCGGCTTGCTGGTTCAGTCGAATTTCATACGATGATCACAAAATCAGCTCAGATAGGGTTTAAACAATATAATTAACCACAGGGAAGTATATTTTCACATTCTATGGACTCTAAGGTTTGTTCCAGTATGTATTTTATCATATTTAGACGAGAAGAGACCAAGATATTAGAATATTACGATGCGAGTTACGCACGTTGAATTCTGGCCTAGCTTGATCCGCCATTTTCCATACTGTGTAGTTAGGGTGGTCGAGCTGTCATTAGAAATCAGCTCGTACCGGGTTTAAACTTTAGATTCATCATCAATCATATATATATTGTTATTCTACACACTCTAAGCTACCGTTCTATGTAAATAATGTCCAGGTTTGACGAGTTCAGATTTAATATTTCAAATTTAACCTTGGGTATTACGCAGTCGGCTTGCTGGTTCAGTCGAATTTCATATGATGATCACAAAATTAGCTCAGATAGGGTTTAAACAATATAATTAACCACAGGGAAGTGTATTTTCACATTCTATGGACTCTAAGGTTTGTTCCAGTATGTATTTTTTGGTTATCTGGCCACTGGCGAATTAGAAATTGATTATATTGTTTGGTCAACGCGCAGACTATATCAGACCGTCTGTCCATAGCTTACTGTGTGGAGGGGGCTGCCGAGTGGGGCACGGATTGAATCATAAATCATCTCGCCCAGAGTTTATCATTGGAATTAATGTAATTCTGTTTATATATTGATCATCTACACACTCTAAGCTACAATCCTATGTAAATATTGTCGAGATTAGTCCAGGTTAGAATTAATAATCAAACAGAGAAAGTCGGCATTACGCAGTTTTGTGGTTTGGCTAACTAAATCATATATTTCGGGATTTGAATCTTAGATAAATGGATTTTCGTATATTCTAACGTGAACTACACACTCTCAGCTTCATGATGATATAATATTGTCCATTTTTGGCGAATCGAGACCAAGTAATCGAAGTATTAAGATGCGCCATACACACTTTCTATACTTTACTATAGGTTCAGTATGGGAGTGTGGATCTGGGCCAAACACGATTCAGAAATTCATTTATCATAAGGATTTAACTTGGATTCTATTACTGGAGACATTAATATTCGTAAACTACAGATTCTCAGCTTTCTTCTGATATATAATTTGTGTATTTCAGACCATTTGGGACATAGTTATCGAATTTAATGTATTAAAAGTTTTACTATAGGATTTGTAGGGGAGTGGTGCGCTGGTCGAGATATGATTCAGAAATTCATTTATTATGAGGATTTAACTTGAATTCTATTACTGGAGACATTAATATTCGTAGACTACGGGTCCTTAGCTTTCTCCTGATATATATAATGTGCAATTCGGACATAGTGGGATTCAGTTATCGAATTTAGAAGATTAAAAGTACCCAGTAAATAAAATGGCTTATTTCGCCATAGCTAGGTTCTAAGACAGCTGTTTCAAAATGATTTCTTTGAGGCTTTTAACCTTGAATCTATGAACGGGGACTTATATCAGGGTAAACTACACTGTCTGAGGTTTGTTTATATGAAATATGAATCATTTTGAACCCGCGGATGATTTAGAATTGAATTAAAAGTAATGGTCATCTAAGCTGAGCCTTTACTATGGGTGCGGTAGGGGAGTTAGGCGCTGGGCAAGACATGATTTAGAAAATCATTTATTTTCATGATTTAACTTGAAATATATGATTGGAGACATCAATATTCATAAATTAGATACTCTCAGCTTTCATTTGATATATATCTCGACCATTTCGGAGAAGTTGGGACTTAGATATTGATTTTTGAAAATTAGATTCGAGCAGTGACTATATTGGCTTATTTCGCCATTGATTATACTATGGACTCGCCTAAGGATTCTAATGGAGTTTGATCATTACAAGGCTATATGTGGTTATCTCCCACACTCTAAGGATCATCTACATATATATTTAATGTCCAGGCTGATATATTGAATTCGGAAAATTCGACTTGTGCCTATTCAGCATTGACATCTCCAGGAGGAGTTAACTTTTAAATCGATTGCTGGACAATGATTGACTATATCTACAGACGAATACTTCTGAAAAGCAGAAAAGAAGACAAGGTAGGTGAAGTAAGATTTAAAATATATTTTAATAATGTGTTGTATTTTCTTTCAGATCAATTATTCATCAATATTGTTAAATATATATATATATACACAGGTTGACAAGGCTTGATACATTTCCAGGTGCAGCAGTC
Organism: Alentia gelatinosa; assembly: GCA_950022655.1. NCBI lineage: Eukaryota > Metazoa > Annelida > Polychaeta > Phyllodocida > Polynoidae > Alentia > Alentia gelatinosa. The sequence goes on along the minus strand of OX465579.1, from coordinate 47,525,052 downwards.
GTCATCGTATTCACAATATGTACATAGATTAGTGTTGGCTATACACAGATAGGCATGTTTTATTTCAGATTCAACAAGATATAAATATATTCAGTGTCTGTCTGGCACTCGACGTGGTCGGACCTACAGGCTTTTTCTCCGATATAATAATCAATTTAACCACTTCTGGTCAATATATTTTCACAAAATGTACATGTGGAGAACCTTGAAGGTCTATAGATAGTCCAGGATTACTTTGTTTCAGGTTGATACAGTAGATTAGATATAAATACCATATCGTTTGTGTCCATAGACTTCACAGTTGAATCATAGAATAGCATTACGTGCTAGTTTACATAGGCAGGAAAGGTTCTGGCTCATATAAATTTATCGATTAGCGACTAAAAAACGATTCACACTAACAGTTGAATCATAGAATAGCATTACGTGCTAAATTACATAGGCAGGAATGTTTCAGGTTGATATTTGAATTTATCGGTGTCTGTCTGGCACTTGACATGGTCGGACCTGGGGGCTTTATCACCGATATAATAATCAATCTAACCACTTCTGGTCGATATATTTTCACAAAATGTACATGTAGAGAACCTTGATGATACATAGATTGCTCAGGATTACTTTGTTTCAGATTGATAACATGTATTAGATACAAAACCAAAATATCGTTCGTGGTCGTACACTTCTCAGTTGAATCATAGAATAGCATTACGTGCTAGATAACATAGGAATGGTTCAGGTTGATATACATAGATTAGTGTTGGCTATACACAGATAGGCATGTTTTATTTCAGATTCAACAAGATATAAATATATTCAGTGTCTGTCTGGCACTCGACGTGGTCGGACCTGGGGGCTTTGTCTCCGATATAATAATCAATTTAACCACTTCTGGTCAATATATTTTCACAAAATGTACATGTAGAGAATCTTGAAGATACATAGATCGTAGAGGTTTACTTTGTTTCAGATTGATAACGAAGATTAGATACAAAATCCAATTATAGTTCGTGTCCATACACTTCTCAGTTGAATCGTAGAATAGCATTACATGCTACATCACATAGGCAGGAAGGTTTCAAGGTGATATAAATTTATCGGTGTCTAGCTGGCACTTGACATGGTCTGAGGTGGGGGCTTTATCGCCGATATAATAATCAATTTGACCACTTCTGGTCAATATATTTTCACAAAATGTACATGTGGAGAACCTTGATGATACATAGATCATCCAGGATTACTTTGTTTCAGGCTGATATCGTAGATTAGATACAAAACCATATCGTTTGTGTCCATAGACTTCACAGTTGAATCATAGAATAGCATTACGTGCTAGATCACATAGGAATGGTTCAGGGTGATATAAATTTATCAGTGTCTGTCTGGCACTCGACGTGGTCGGACTTACAGGCTTTTTCTCCGATATAATAATCAATTTAACCACTTCTGGTCGATATTAGATACAAAAATAAACCAATAAAAAAAGATTTACTGGTGTATAGGTTATCAACAAGACATCCGATCGAAAAGTTACATGGGGTATACATATAATTTAGAATTTCAGGTTCGAAAATTGAGTTGACAAGGGTTTTTTTGCGATAGAAAATTATAAGTAGCAAACGCCACAGGCATTTTAATATTTAACAAGGTATAATTCACCGATAATATGAGAAATTTGGATATCGTGGGAAGTGTGCTATTGACATTTTTACTTTAATTTGGAGCCTAAAAGGGTGTGGGGGGGGGGGGGGTGAGATGGCTGATCATTTTAACTTCCTATTCTTCTGTGGCACTGTCAGAAATTTCGAAATTTGATTTTGTGTGATAAATCCGAAAACAATGTGGAAGACAGAGGTGAGTACCACAGGTTTTACAACCGTAGCGAGTTTGCTTCCTAGGTCCAAATCCGTTCTTGTTACGATAATAGCAAACCCGGCAAAAACTTTTACGCTCTAAATCGTCAGGAAAACATCTACTCGTTAATCGATTTGCAGAATCCGAAAGGGGTCTAGCGACTTCCTCGTTAGTTGCAGTCATAATCTGCTGGACCAGACAGAGAGAGAAGTCGACTAAACTGATTTTCTTGTCCGAAAGTGAGTTGTACATTATCTGGGAGTTCAATTTCATGATCTCCATCACGAAAAAGAAGAATTTCTTGGTCCATTTCCTACTTTTCCTCCCGAAAGAATAATACGAAGCCATTTGATCAGCTAAGTCTACCCCGCCCATGTACTGACTATACGATTTTATAGTGTCTGGACAAGGGATTTCTTTCTTAGCGAATTTGCCGTCAGTACCCCGTAGTGTTCGAATACATGTGGACATAGTGGAGCCGTGAATGGTGGAGAGAATACGAATTATTTTACGATCTAGCCAGCAAGTCAATAACAAGCACCCAGCCTTAGCGAAAATCGAGTCGCCCCGCTGTGTCAACTCGGGATGTTTCCTCGCCATGTAGGACTTAGGCACCTCCGTGCGATTCATTCGGAGAGTACCACAAGCGTAGGTTTGAAGTGAGTGGAGCCGTTCGAGAACCTGTACACCAGTGTAGAAATTATCGAAGAAAACATGGTAGCCTTTGTTTAATAGTTTAGCACCCCGTAACAGCCTCATAATTATATTTTCTGTCGAGTTACTTCCCTTACGGTCGTCACGGCCAAAGAAAGGAATCACCTGAAGCACAAAGCCCGTAGCCGACTCCGCCAGCACCCAGCACTTGAGACCCCATTTGCACGGTTTGTTAGGCATGTACTGGCGATGACGGGTACGGCCTTTGTGCTTCACGATTGTTTCGTCAATCGCAACCTCACGACGGGGGACATAAACGGAATTACAAACAGAATTGAAATGCTGAAATAAAAAGTCAGTCATCATGTGTGGAGATCTGGGGCGGGACGTCGATGGACCGGATGTTGTCGCGGGACCGGATGCGGCGCTCTGAGGACCAGCGTCTGCTCCAGTCGTAACGTCAGGGTTTGAGAAATGCAGGAATCTTTAAAATACAAGGGGAAGAATGGTCTAAGACTCTAGGAATACATAATACATGTATATTCTGAACTAATGTGAGGAAGACAGGGCTATATTTGCGATATAAATATATGAAAATCGATTCGCCGCTACAGTATCTGGAAATCGTTTCACTGCGCTTGCGCAGCTCTGAGTCTGGGCTGAAATATAAACAATGATACTGTCAACATTAGCGAATTAAACTTACCGTAGAATAGAGAGAAAGCGAGTTCTGGACATCAGTGACTTCAAGCCAGGGGTGGCGTATTCGACTATCGTTGTCCAATAGTGCTCCACATCTGGTTTCTTCAGTATTCCCATCAAATATGTGAGGCCGATAAACCGCAACATCTCGTTGATTCCCACAGGAGTCCAGGCCGTCATTTTCTTCGGCAAGCCACGCCCACCCTTGTTCGCCTCTGCGTATCTGTTGGTCCTGTCCACCAAACTCGTTATAAAACTTAGCGAAAGGAAAACTCGCAGAAAGTCTAACGATGTCTTCGTTTCTGCCATGTCGACGGCTGCTGTTACTCCAGGTGTGCCTTCAGTGGGTTTCAGCCTTTCCCACCGTCCGATGTTTTCGGGGTAAGTTACCCATCGTCGCCCTCCTGGAGTAGTCGCTATCGTGACAGTCGATTCGTCCTGGAGCGAGTTTTCTTGTTCCTCGTCCGCACTCTCGTAATCCTCCTCCGAAGAGGAATCCAAAAGTAACTCCCATTCGTCATCGTAGACGTCTTCAAATGGATCATTGCAGGCCATGTTAGCGAATTTGGTTGTGTTTCGCTAAGCAGGTGGTGTAGAGGCTCACTCTGTGAAAGTGCGACGCGCTCTACGCATCATCGAAAGTTTTTGCGACTTTTATAGTCGCATATCAACGTCGCCATGGCAATATATGAACCCCAAAAACATATATTTATCGAAATTATAATGTTTTATTTACATCTTGAACGTCTCCTAACAATTTCCGACTTTACTCGCGTAAAAAGCGACTAAAAAAAATGATATTCTAGCTTGAGCGACTAGGGGCCTATATTTCGTTAAACATGTCCATACACTTGTGCTGTAAGTGTGGTGACTGATACAAGGCGATAGATCTGGGTTAATTCATATTCAAATATGAACAGATTCATTACGCATTATACTATTTTTTAATATTCGACAGGTTTCAATGATTTATTGGTCTCGATTTACAATATTATATGAGCTTTGGTGCTTTCCTTCGTCTCAGCATTGTTGTGGTTGGGGCGGGAACGTAAAACTAGGGCGACCGGAAGTATAACTCTCCACTGCTGCGTTTGTCGAAGAAAATGTAAACATCAGCGGAGAATTCGCAAAATAGTAAAAACGAAAGGGTAACACTGCCTAAAAACTCGCAAATTAGATAGTACATGACTATTTTCAACTTTTGCGAGCAAGACAACCAATTCTTTGGGCTATAAATATGTGACAACTCGTTCCACATGTCACTATATCGGGAAATGCGCTGTCAGGCACTCCACTCGTCCATAGGCGCGACTTGATCTGTGCATTGTTTTATTTTTCTCTGTGTTCTACTCGCAAATAACCACCTCCATGTCACTAAATAGACTCAAAACACACAAAGACATTGATTTTAAACTGTTTTATTTATATATGGAACTTTTCTTAACCCTTCTGTGCTTAAATCGACTGAAAAAGTGACTTTCGAAAAATAACAACTCTATGATGCCTCAAGGCATCATGCTGCGGTTCGCACGGGAATGCCTGGAGGCATCATGCTGCGGTTCGCACGGGAATGCCTCCAGGCATCATGCTGCGGTTCGCACGGGAATGCCTCCAGGCATCATGCTGCGCCTAAAGGGTTAAGGCATCACCCGATCTGGACTGGTGATCCTGTGTGGTGATGCCTTAAGGCATCACCTGCAGCTAATGGGTTAATAGGATGGCCATTAGAACAAAAATATTACTAAAATCAGATTTTTGCCAAAAATGTCAAAAAAAGATTTCCTCAAATTAATTTTTTTTCCATCATATCATAGAATATAACCATCTTCAGTATTCCAGGTGATTTTATCCAAGGTTTGTCCAAGTCTTATGGTTCAGGTATGGTTTTGAAAAATCATGCATCACGTCCGACATGAAAATAAACCACTATAGGTAGTAGCTCAATCTCATAATCATTCCAATTTTCGATTAGATATGGAGTACAATAGGCAAACATTAAGAAAAAACAAAACAGATGATCCTTACCCTCATTTTCATACTTGTTATGAGACGAAACCAAACTGGGCGTCACGTCCAACATACATATATCGGACGTGACGGCGGCTACAAAAATGCATGAAAAAAATATATTTACATGTGGACTTTCTTCACTTTTTCTCCCTAGACTTATGAAATGACACTTGATGCACATAATGAACAACTTTCGTTACTGTATTCTTGTAATTTAATCTCATTCAAACATAGCTCCTAGTCAATTCGGTAAAAATATTTCACCCATATCACGTCCGTGATGGCTATTACCACATGATAGGTGTACAACCTGAGTCCAGATACTATGCAGTCTTTTAAACATACATTTTGTCATTGGGAATAGATCGTAATATATATATATATATATATTCTGCACCTCTTTGCACATTTTCTCATAGATCAATCGAAAGAAGAATTTCCATGTCAGACGTGATATGGCTAAACAAATTATTTTGAAAAATTCACTAAGACATTGAAAATACCCCCAACCCTTCCAGTAGTGGCCATGTTGGGAACTCATCAATCTGCTCTTTTATTCAAACCACAAACTTTCGGTAAATACTTGTCAACTTTTCAAGAAAATGGATTTTACAGAATCACAAACTCCAAGTTATCACTATTAACACAGAAAATCATGTCCGGGATGGAAAAATAATGCTACCAGAGAAGAAATGTGGAGTACTCACATTAGCTGGACGTCTCCTCTTCCCGCTGAAGTGCCGGAGTGGGGGCGCATGCGCAGTTAAAAGGGATAATATCCTGTTCTTGTGATCGGCTTTCCCGCCTTCGATTGATCTCTCGGACGTGATAAATATTACGGATGTGATTCCTCCAAATTTACTTTCCTTGTTCTCGCATAGTGCGGGGACTTAGGGAGCAATTTATTACTCTTACACTACAGACCCTATATCCACATTATTCAGTAAGTTTTGTACCAAGTTAGCACCAATATAGAGAAGTGGAGAGTGCTAAATGCAACTCGTCACGTCCGTGATATCAATTGTGTAAAATCGATCTTTTTTTTAGTAATTCGGCTGGAAAAAAACCACTGTGGCAGTTGGGCAAAAATCATATACATATGTGAAAAATTGATTTATGTACTGAGTTTTAAGTGCATGTTTGGGAAGTATACCATTAAAATATATTGTCATGAGGCTATGCCAAATATTACCTAAAAATTTTGCCGAGCCTTAGAAATAAGGGAAAATACTGCTAAACAACAGCCAATTTACATAACTTGAGGAAATAAATCAATTAGGGAATATATATTAATAGTTTCCACAAAAGAAATAGTGCTAAACTTTAGAAATATCAAAAGGACATGCACTTTTGAGCTTATTTCTCACTCTGAAAGTCCACAGATTAAAAAAAAATGCAGATAGACCAATAAAAGTAATGATTTTCTGAAAGGACAGGGTGTTTTCTTTGCACAGAAAAATAAATAAATAAAAAAAATTCATTTATAATGAAATTATAGCCCATTAACCCCCCAAAAGTATGATTTTCACCAAAAGTACATTTTCTGGTGGAATGACCCATATATTTAATACTAATACCTTAGCAGAGGTTGGTATTTATGTAACATACTGGCACAGTAATAAAAGAGCCATTCGTAAAGAAAAAGTACCGACTCGATTTAACCTCAATTTTAAGACATGTCCTAGCATCTAGAGGCACGATTGAGCTGAGTTTTCGTTCAGGACCAGCTACCAACTGTACACTGGCAACCAGAGCTACAAAAATTATATCATAGTTCAGCGCAGACAGGGGGTGGTTGCCAATCTACACACTAACTGTTACCGGTACTGCCTTTGAGGGTTTCTTGGCCCCTAGCGACTCGGGACGGTACTACAGTCAGTGTCACAACCACGTACAGTAACGCCATCTTGCGCCGAATGTGATTTTAGTGGTCTTGTTAACTAAGTTGTTTGTGCGCAACTGGCTCTACATTTTCTTGGGTTATGTGTATCCCAAGTCTTGATGCTTAACAGACAGATGCCTGATTTACGGAAATAATAACATGTGACATGCAAATAAATTCAAAGCAAGATGACCAGGTAAGTTAACCATTTTTAGCTGAAAACCCGAACTGCAGTGGGCGATAATACAACAATATTATGAAATGACCAACGCACACGTGCGTTTGTTTACAATGTCCCGGTGCGCAGGGCCTACATTAAACTCTACCTCCTCGGAGATTTGCAGGAGGTAAAAATGCTTTAATTCATTTTGCCTCTCATTCCATTAATCCATAGCTGTCCGGTTTGTGATTCTAAATCGTGTAGTACCAATCCAACTTATAATCGGTAAGCGGTATAGGCTTAGAGTCAGACTAAGCCTTAGACTTTAGAGGTCATAATACTATCGGCTAGTAACTAGCCAGTAGGCCTATACCCGGCCCTGTCTCCGTACAGATTAAATACGCGGTAAAATCGGCGATCAGATGAACCGATGCCGAAGGCAGAGATGAACCGATGCCGAAGGCAGAGGTTCATCTGATCGACGATTTTACCAAGTATTTTATCCGTATGGAGACGGTCAGTGTAGTGTATGATTATGTGAAATATGGGAACAAAGGCAGGATGATGGTGGATTATTATGGCAGCATTTATTCCTATGTCTTCATGGTACCAAGGCTATGGACAGAGAGAGAGAAGTATGTCACAATCCCCTGTTCCTAGAAATACCACATAGAGGTCATACATGAGTAGTTGTTAGAGTTGCTCACAGATGGCAGCAGCTTACAGTAAGTGTGTCATGTTAACAGTAACACACATATAGAGACCAAACATTAGACATTAGATGCAATAGTATACAAGGATACTACATCCCTCCTCTTCTTGGAAAGAAAGTACCGGTACATCAGACCCTATGTTCACAAACAATATCTGAGTCACATGCATGCAAGATTATACAAAACTGAAATGGTAAATGAACATTAATAAAATACAGTTACCTATTAATGTAATCTACTTAGATACATAATTTTCTAAATACTTTGGTCTGCGCCTAGCACGTTGCGGAAGTATGTGCTGAGGTAATACAGGTTTACTAGGACTAGGTGTGTTAGGCTCAGGTACATCAGGTGCTGTGCTAGTGTTACTGATTGCTGTTTCATCTAGTACATCTTCTTCAGTAATATCAATCACCTCAGGTTTTACCATTGTTGGCTTGAAACAAGAACTGTTTCTTGTGATTTTATGGTCTTCAGATGTAGCAGTTAGCATATTACCCTTCTTTCTTGTTACCTTATATTGTTGTGAGACATATGCAGGTGTTAACTTACTATGCTTCGTTTCTGTTCTGACAAGGACTTGATCACCGACATTAATCTTTGACTCAGTTGCATGATTTCTAGAATCAGCATACCTTTTCATTTTTGCTTTTGCTTCTTCGTCATTTTGTTTTGCTTTTAGATGAATGAGGTCATCTGACTTGATATCTAACTGGGGTAATTTTGTCAAAGGTTCTTGCCATCAGAGTAGAAAATATGGTGTAAACCCAGTAGATGGATGTGGGGTTGCACGGTATTGTCTCAGGAATTTGTACATTTGTTGTTTCCAGTTTTTACCCTCAATTTTTGAAGTACGAATAGATTTTATGAGCGGCTTATTGAATGCTTCTGCTTGTGCATTTGCACGGGGCCATCGTGGTGTAATTTTACGGTGATGAAAACCAGAATATTTCGCAAACTCAGCAAATGCATGCGAGTTAAATGGACTACCATTATTAGTCTTGATTTGTTTGACTCCCCCCCAATCTGACAAAATTTTGTCCAAAACAGGAATAACTGTATTTGCAGAAACAGACTTGACAATCTCTACTATAGGATAACGGGAGTATTCATCCGTAATGACAAACAGATAGTCACCTGATGGTAATGGACCACAGAAATCAGCACTTAGATTTTCCCATGGACCATCTGGTAAATCGGACATGCACAATGGTTCTAACCGTACAGGGTCATTTTGTACAAGTTGACATGCAGTGCAATTTCTTATTCGCTCTTCTACCAGGTTATTGATACCTGGAAACCAAACCTTTGATCTTATAAAGGATTTTGTTCTGGTCATTCCTTGGTGACCTTCATGAGCAATAGCTATAGCTCTTTCATATAGGCTTTTGGGTAAGACAATTTTGTTACCTTTCAGTAGTATGCCTAATGGGTGTAATGTTAGTTCTTCGCGAACTGCACTGATCTCTTTCAGCGTTACACAATCAATTTCAGGATCAGTCAATTTTCTTAACAAATGCCAATTTCCAGAATTTGTGAGTTCAATGGCCTTGCCATATGTAGCATCGTTTGTAACAGCATCACAAATATCAGACAAAGTCAGAGCAGCAAAGGCACAGGATTCTGCAACAAAATTAACATATAATTCAGCAATGTATTCTTCCTGAGAACTTTTATGACTTGGTGCAGGATGGCGAGACATCCAGTCTGCTGGATTCTGCGATCCAGGCAAATGTCTAATTGTAAAATCATATGATTGTGAGCGGAGTCCCCATCTCTCAATTCTCAGTGACGGGGCTTTTGCCTTTTTCCAAATCTTTTCTAGAGGTTTGTGATCTGACCATACCACAAAATGTGGAGCCCCTCGTAAATACATATCAAAGTGTTCACAGGCCCACACAATTGCAAGAGCTTCGCGCTCAGTTTGGCTATAGCGAGATTCTGTTGGGGATAGTGCACGGCTCGCATACTCAATTACATCATTATCCTGACAGAAGATTGCCCCCAAACCAACAGGGCTTGCATCAACAATAATTTCTGACCTTTTGTTTGTGTCAAAATACTGCAGCACACTCTCATTAGACAAACTGTCTTTTAAAGACTGAAGCGATTGGTCCTGTTCACTAGACCACACAAACTCTGTGTTATTACGCAACAATTTCCGAATTGGTTCACTAACTGTTGCGTAATTAGGAATGAATCGTGAGCAGTATGTTAGCATACCAATGAGGCTACGTACCTCAGAGACATTTGTTGGTGCAGAAATATTTCGAACCGCACTGACCTTGGTAGGGTCAGAGGATATACCTTGTGCACTAAACTTAAGACCATAGAAGATGATATCATCTTTATAGTACTCATTCTTAGTGCCATTTACTGTCAGTCCTGCCTCCTGTAGAGCTGTTAAAGTGGCATTTAAGGCTTGGTCATGCATTTGTTTGGCATTTTCACCCTTACCATATACCAGAATGTTATCACTGATATTCTTAACATGTGGGATATGCTGGATCACAGAGCGAATATGCTCATTGAAGATTTCAGAAGCAGAGGAATTCCAAAGAATAATCTTTTGTACCGAAACAGACCTTTGTGTGTAGAAAAAGTTGTTATATATCTTGACTCTGGATTGAGCTCCAGCTGGTGGTAGCCAGCCCGGAGGTCAATCTTTGAGAAACAGGATGCACCATTCAGGTCACTTATCAACTCCTCTGTTGTGGGTAACAAATGTCTTTCACGGGAAATCGCTTTGTTAGCTTCCCGCATATCAATACATATCCTAACCTCTTCTTTGTTCTTCTTAGGCACAACAACAATAGGGCTTACCCAAGGAGTAGGTTCCCCATCTACTCTTTCAATAATGTCTTCAGAGAGTATTTTATCCAACTCTTTCCCTACTTTTTCCCTCAAGTGGAAGGGTGTCCTTCTAGAACGCTGTGCCACAGGTTTGATTTTCTTATCTATGTGAAGTTTCACTTGAGTACCTGTCAACTTACCAATCCCTTTGTACAGCTTGGGGAATTTGTGCTTAAGGCGGTCAGAACTATCTTTGATGTTATTCAGGTTTACCTTTACCAAACCAAGTTCAGAAGCTGAACTATAACCCATCAATGTACCAAAACTGCCAGCGACCACCTGAAACTCATGTACCTGGAGGTTGGACCTGGTCTCCACAGTGAGTTTACATGTACCTAACACCTTAATGTGTGTACCTCCACCATAGGGACATAACCTTCTTGAGCCTGATTTTGATAACTGTGGTTTGCCTAGCTTTACATACATAGACTGATCAAGAATGTTGACCACACTACCAGTATCAACCATAACCTTACAGTGTATATTTTCAAGTTTTACAGAGGCATGTGGCAATTTAGTGTTCATAGAGTTTAGGGAGAGACAATGGTCGTTGCATATATGTTTGACAGTTTTTGTATGGTGGCGTCATCTGTCACCATAGTAGTACTCTTCACTGGAGTCATCACTGGAGTCAGATTGCCCGGAGCTCTCTGCTACAGTGTTCACTTTGTTTCTCTGCTGGCCCTGCTCCTTGCGTTTAAGTCTGAAGCAGACCGACCTGAAGTGTCCCTCGACCTTGCAGTAATTGCAAGTTTTCCCCCGGGCTGGACACACATCCCTGGAGTGTGACTGATCACTACCACACCGATTGCAGCTTGACTTTGAAGAATGTGTAGTTGTGGAACGATATTTCCCACTATTCCCACTGTGTTTTGAATGTCTTTGTTGTCTGACTGCATTAACGGAGGTCTCACTGCGAAGTTCACTCTCCATCACACTAGCATTACGGTCAGCTAACTCTAGGGACCGTCCTAACTCCAGAATGTCTTTTAACTTCTTGTCAGGCTCACGGAGTGCTCGCCTACGAAGCCTGTTTGATCTGCAGTGTTGTGTAATTTGGCACAGGATTTCTGTATCTACATCAGCAAAATTGCAATTTCTGGATAGTGTTCTCAACTCAGTTACAGAGTCATCTAATGACTGGTCAGGTTTTTGTGCACATGATCTAAAGGTGAATATTTCCATCTGAAGATTTGTCTTTGGTTCAAAATAGTTTGTCAAAAGTTCACTTGTTTCTTTGTATGTGTATGGCCCAGTGCCCTTTTCTGCATCATAGATGTCAAATACCTTCTCACCAGCATAGTGTAGAAGGAGAGCACGGCGCCTCTTGTCTGTGTCATTACCTTCTAGACCCATGCCGACAAATAGCATTTCTAATCTGGCCAACCATCTTTTCCACCTGGGACCAGAATTGCTTTTGTCTGCCTCATAATCAAAGGAAGGAAAATGTGGCAAACTGAAACCATCCATGTTTGGTGATTTTTCCCAAAAAGTTTTTGTCAGAATTGTGCACAAAACAGAGATAGTCCTAAACAAAATGTCTGTGGATTAGTGACCAAAAGTCCCTGTAGAAGCAGCGTCTATAGCAAATGTCTGTAGTTGTCAGGGGACTATATGTATAAAGTGTAACTGGCCTACCTTGAAGATGCCCAATGTCCACATAACCATAACATTATGAAAATATTGTAGATATAATCCAAACCTTACTATCAGTGCCCTCTAATTGGTAATTAGTGGTATCCAAACCACTGTAGTAGGTGTTATATTAGAGTAGAATATAAAGCCACACGTGGGGATCACCCATGTGCTTACACCAGGATCTGCTCACACAAAGGAATACTACCAAATCACACCATGCTGTTCCAAACTGCCAAAGTCCAAATCCAAAATCACACAATAAGTTGGTAAAAGTTTGACAAAAGTAGCCAAAATCATATTCCAGTGGGTCCTCTTAATATCCTCGTCGCCATTGTAGTGTATGATTATGTGAAATATGGGAACAAAGGCAGGATGATGGTGGATTATTATGGCAGCATTTATTCCTATGTCTTCATGGTACCAAGGCTATGGACAGAGAGAGAGAAGTATGTCACAATCCCCTGTTCCTAGAAATACCACATAGAGGTCATACATGAGTAGTTGTTAGAGTTGCTCACAGATGGCAGCAGCTTACAGTAAGTGTGTCATGTTAACAGTAACACACATATAGAGACCAAACATTAGACATTAGATGCAATAGTATACAAGGATACTACAGTCAGCCTGTTTCTCTATTATTATATACCTCAAAATATCCAATTTTTAACCTTGCTTCTGGGTGAGTTTTTGGATTTCGCCACCGTACATGCCCTGTACGCCACATACTAGAAAAAGACGTCACGAGTTTGAGTCTGTTGGCTCCATAATTTCACGAGTCAAAGACGAGTGACGTTATGGAGCCAACACAATGAGCGGGCCGTATGTATAGGATATACTACCACAAGTATATAATAATATGTAGTCTGAGAGGCTCTGACTGTGAAACGGTGCAGTCAAAGTTTCTCGGACTAGTATTATGGTGCACAACCCAAACCAAATACCAGTACGAAAGTATAGGGTCTGACTCGTCTGACTTAGTCCGACCCTATAGTATACAGTAAAACCCCTCTTCCGGGACACCCCGCTTAAGAGGACACCCCGCTTAAGGGGACAATTTGCTCGGAACGGAAATTTTTCCCACTATTAAGAGTTTATTTTAACCTCGCTTAAAGGGACACCCCGCTTAAGGGGACACCCCGCTTTAGGGGACAGTTTTTCGGTACAGAAATGCTTAAAAACCCCGCTTAAGGGGACAGTTTGGAAGGACATCATATCAAAAACACTGAAAATCCAAGTTTATGGAGCCAAAACTCCAGGAGTGGAATGCGGTGGCCAAGATTAAAACGAATCAGGTTTTGATTTTATCCTACCCTATCTCCTCGATTTTGGAATATTATGTGATAACAATGCTGTATGCCACTAGTGGCATATAAAACTCCGTATGCCAGTCAGCGTGGCATACGGAAATCCAATGTTGAGCCTATGGGATTTTATATACGGGGTAGGATAAAGAACAATATGAAGGTGGATATACCTTCCTTGTGAAATTCGCTCCTTTTTATACCCCTGGTCAATGCCACCACCCCACCCCACCCCCCCCCCCCCCCCCCACCCCAGTAACTTCTGAGAGAAATCAGCAGCCCTAAAAGGACTCATTGTGAGCTGCCCAGAGCCGCGACGGCTCACTGAATACCGCACCTTCAAAGTCCCCAGCCCTCCCTGTGTCGCCCACAGCTAACCTGTAAGCGGGCCTCTTACCTGGCACCTTCAGCAGGCGCGAAAATCATGGGTCCTAATATCCACTCACTGTGGCCTGCCCAAAGCCGCTAGAGATGTGGTTATTACCATGAAAAAACACACTCTGGCCGCCCGGGCCCGCTCGGGAATGCTCAGTCTATTAACCTCTATTATCTATTTTTGTTTTGTTTTTTTGTATATTTATATTCATTTATATTATATAATTTATATTTATTTACTTAATTATGTGTTATTGATAAACATTTTAACCTAATAACCATCGTTTCCTTCATTTATGTAGACCTGTATTCTCTATTGTATAACCATTGACAGACTGAAAACCCCGCTTAAGGGGACACCCCGCTCGGAACAGAGGGTGTCCCCTTAAGAGGGGTTTTACTGTATATACACTAGACTAGTATAGAATGAAGGGCCCCCACCCGACTTGGGAATGTCTCAAAATAAAGGGCCGCCCCCTCCCTGATCAATATCCAATACCCCAAACCCCACCCCCAGGGCAATAGCTAATTTTGGGAATTCAAAAAGTACCGGTATGTGGTTTAGCAACCAAATTAAACTAAAAAAAAAAAAATGCCCCCGTTAGATAAAAAACGAATGGACTTACCATTACACAGTGTGAACATTATTGTTATCTAAAGTTTTATTTAGAGTTGAATAAGAGATCCGACTAGACTGGCAACAATTTGCCAAGAAAATGATTAAAAATGTCAGCAGTTGGTAATACATGAAACTAAGATACTGTTTACCATAAAAGCTGCAATCCAAGCCTATCTGTCTAGCCTTTTACCTCTAAATAAATACTGCTCATTTCTTATGGACAGTTTTAGAAAACAAATATTGAAAGATGATAGAAAGCCTCCAATACCGAGGGTTACAAGCAGCAACCATCATAACTGGTAGAAAATACTCATTGAATCAGCTACAGATTGATTATGATTTTCAACCCCTGTGGGAGAGGAGTAGGAACAGCTTGGTGTGATCATGTTTAAACATAAACCAAAACAAGAGTAGATTGAGAATAGAAGAACAACAAGACAGTAAAAAAATCATTTTTGAAATTGATCACACCAAAATCACAGTTATCATGAACAGTCCATATAAAAGGGGTGCTAAATTGTGGAATTAACTATCAACTAAGAGGCAAAGTTGTAAGACAAAGGACGACATTGACAGCCTGTGCTAAATTAATGTAGCCTTTCTACTCCTCAACTCATATCATATACATTACAATACTGTATCATTTACTCTGTTTCATTAGCTAACAGTGAGAGAAAATGCAAGCTTATGATGATTATTCTTCTGGGCTTCCACTTACTTTGGAATGTATCTGAAAAACTAACCATGGTGAGAGATGCAGGATTTTATTTTAAAAAAGCCCTAGATCTTACAGAACTATATGACAATATGGCCTATAAACATTTTAAGATGGAAAGCCTACAAATAACCCTTGACATGGTACATGGGATTTTTCATGGGGTTGTTAGATTTGTCCGGTACATACTCTCTTAGGTTTAAGTGGAAGGTACACGTTTTTCAGTCTACCTGTCTACCTAATGGTCTGGCGCAGGCGCTGAGGCAGTTCACCAGGGTATCAAGAGCAAGGTTTGCCCATTTGCATAGGCTGGGCACTTGGTATGATGGCACTTGGTACATGGATGATACCTTCATTGTGGCATGATCCACACTACAGTGTCTGGAGAGCATTCAGGCGCTGCCCTTTTTGCTGGTGAAGCTAGGCTTCAAAATACATGAAAATAAAAGTGTCCACTACAGAACTGTTATGGGTTATATCACTGACACACATGAGATTTAAGTCTCCACCATAGAGGAAAAAGTCTTCAAGTTTCAGGGCCGGGTGCAAAACTTAGGCACTGGGTAGAAGGTAAAATTCGACAGGTTGCCAGTCTGATCGGGCACATGATTGATTTTAGTAAAGGGAGTGAATAAGCTGAATCCCACTTCAGAAGGCTGGAGAGAGACAAAATTCAGCCTCTGAAAATGAGGGGTGGGAGGGGGGGGGGGGGGGCTATGAGAGGTCCTTGGAAGTCTCTGAGGATGGTATGGAGGATATTGACTGGTGGGGGAAAACATCAAATCAGTGCAGTCACCTTAACTTCTGTTAACAACAGATACATCTAACAGATTGTAGAGAAATTACTAAAGAAAGTCAGGCTTTGGTAGAACGAGAGTTGCATATTAATGTAAAGGAAACCATGGCAGTAGCTTTTGGCCAACAATGCTTCTCAAAATTCCTGATAAGACTGCAATTAGGTGCTTGATGGACAACACTACAACAATGGTCTATTTGAAACATAATGGTGATCCAAAAAGTGTGGAGTCTGGGAGATAGATGTGTGAACATTCCAGAATGTTAAAGCTGATGGGGAGTCTCATACGGAATCAAAGGCAGAATAAGAGCTACCCATGGACACCTTCCAATTTGTGGTTGATAAGATGGGCCACTGTCATATAGATACGTGGATCTGTAGATCTGCATTGAGGCTTACCAATAAATTGCCAAGGTTTTGCAGTTGGCACCTGGACCCAGGTGTGGAAATCATTAACGCTTTCTTGGGCAGATGGAAAAATGGATTCTCTGCATTCCCACCTTTCATGTTGAGCCTTCGGGTCCTTCTAAAAACCAGCAAGGATGAGGCAGGGAGCATCCTGGCCATGCCGTCGTAGGAGGCCCACGACGGCAGAATCTGGTATCTGGAGACTTGTGGCCCCTTCACCTTGTTGCATGGATGATCTAAATGGGGCACTTTGAGTGCAGGGTTTTGACTTAGAAACATTATGATGTTGCTTTGAAGAAGTAGAAGTTATTTTGTGTTTTCCTGGCCTTACCCAACCAACCTGACCTAGCCTACTCAATCCAGCTGATCCAACTTGCCCGGCCCAAATGGCATGACCAAACAAGCCTGACCAAACTGGCCTGACCAAACTGATGCAACTCACCCGACCTGACCAAACTGCCCTGACCAAATTGACTTGCAACTCAATCAGTCTGACCAAACTGGTATGACCCAACTAACTTGACCCAGCCAGCCTGACCCAACAATCCTGATCAAACCAGCCTGACACACCAAGGCATGTTACACATGACTAGGATTGATAACCGTTTTCTTTATTCGTGGTCGCAAAGCGGTAGAGTAAGGCCCCACAAATGCCTTGCCAAACACATACTGATCCAACTGGCCAGACCCAACCGGCCCGACCAAATTGGACTGACCAAACCGGTGCAACCCATCCGGCCTGATCAAACAACAACTCATTAAAAATTCTCTTTCTATAACATCTCAACAACTCATTAAACCATCTTTCCAACAACTCATTAAATCGTCTCTTTCTATAACATTTCAACAACTCAATAAATTGTCTCTTCAACAATTCATTAAATCGTCTCATTCTATACCATCTCCACAACTCATTTGACCATCTTTTCTAGATAGAAATCAGTAATCTGAAAACAGTGAAATGTCTAGCTGCCTCAATTGACTCTAAGATGCGGTTATTCATCTACAATAAAAAATCTGCTTCTTGCCTTTTTGTGGGCTGTAGAAAGATTCTAAAAATCAAAGGCTATTGCTAACAGATTAAAGACTATATTCCATTAAGCCAATTTCACACCCGACTGGAAACTGGAGTGAGACTTGAGTGAGAGTTTTGTGAAACTGGCTTATGTCGTCGATTCCAGATAAAATTTGCAGCTGATGCCACTCTGCAGCTAGTTTGGGCGATGAGTGTTCACCAGTTCCACCTCTGCTCCATAGTTCCGATGTTCTCCAGTCAACAGTATTTTAGGATGGTGGGCATCGGGACTATAGATTGGTGTCTTCATCCACTGGTATTCCATTGTCACTGCACAAGACAAACACCAGACTTGCTCCAGTGTTGGCCGCCGAATTTAGTCACATTTGAGGCCAGTCACACTGCGGTCAAACCCCTGAAACTCTCCAATCGTGCTAAATCAAGACCTGTGTTTGGGAGGGTGGTTGTGGCCCCTAAGACTCGAGGTCAACTATCGACTGTATAGCCCTACCAAGGCGCTAGAAAATATCATGTAAGGAGGTCAGGGTGAAGGTTGGGGTTTGCTGCGAATGCAGTCATTAGCTACTCGGTGTACTCTCTTCCTAATATGGACTTAAGGTAATGGGACAACTCCATGCTGTTGGAGACTGACTGGGTGACTGCTAAAAATAGACCTGACTGAGCTCTTTGTTGGCTAGACTTTTCCTGCGCATTGGGACATTACCCGCGCATCTCCCTCCCAGGACAAGTAGACTTGTAGTCAATCAGAAAGGGTCAGAGAGGGTCACTCATTGTGTCACTCAAAAAGGGTCACTTTGTATGTGTCACTATGTGTCACCTAGTATGTGTCACTTACTATGTGTCACTCAGAAAGAGTCATTTGGTATGTGTCACTCTGGAAGGGTCACTTAGTAGGTATCACTCAGAAAGGGTCACTAAATATGTGTCACTAAGTATGTGTCACTAGGTATATGTCACTTACTAAGGGTCACTAAGTATGTGTCACTCAGGAAGGGTCACTAAGTATGTGTCACTTAGTATGTGTCACTCAGAAGGGTCACTTGTCACTCAGGAAGGATCACTTAGTATGTGTCACCCAAGAAGGGTCATTTAGTATGTGTCACCCAAGAAGGGTCATTTAGTATGTGTCACTTATAGTAAATTACCCTGGGTACTTACCTAGTACTGAAGGGGAATTGAAGTTCTTACAACCTGGGGCACTGAAGTGCCCCCAGGATATCAGGGATGTTTCACTCAGAAAGGGTTTTTCACAAAGGGTCATCAGTATGGGTTACTCACAAAGGGTCACCAAGTATGAGTGACAAATACTAAGTGACCCTTTCTGAGTGACACATACCAAGTGACCCTTTCTGAGTGACACATACCAAGTGACACATTCTAAGTGACACATACTTAGTGACACATATTCAGTGACCCTTTCTGAGTGATACCTACTAAGTGACCCTTCCAGAATGACACATACCAAGTGACTCTTTCTGAGTGACACATAGTAAGTGACACATACTAGGTGACACAGCGTTACATATTCTGAGTAACACATACTAAGTGATCCTTTCTGAGTAATACATGCTAAGCATCCCTTTCTGAGTGACACAGACAAAGCGCAATAGATGATAGGACTTTTGCAAGACTACTTGTCTAGGGTTGTTTTCCCGCGCTCAACACCAGGTCAGGGGTCACATATCAAGCCCTTCAACACGCTACATATGGTATTGAGTAACCGATCTATATATAACCCACAATTAACTCGTCTGTTGACTCAAGACGCGGAAGTTGGCAGTGTGAGCAAGAACAGATACACCAAACAGGATGTACTGTCATGAATCTGTGGCTCTGAAACAAGACTGACACAACTTAGATGGTACTGGTAAATCAGTGCTGGCGACTAGGTACTGGTGATTAAGGACTGGGTCTGAGTACTGGTGGGTGAGGTCTCTTGAGAGAGTATTTGTGAGTGAGTTGTGGTGAGTGAGGACTGGTGAGTGGGGACTAGTGAGTGAGGACTAGTGAGTGAGGACCAGTGAGTGAGGATTGGTGAGTGAGGACCGGTGAGTGAGGACTGGTGAGTGAGGATTGGTAAGTGAGGACTGGTGTGAGAGGACTGGTGAGTGAGGACTGGTGAGTGAGGATTGATAAGTGAGGACTGGTAAGAAAGTACTTGTCAGTTGTTACCAGTCAAACTGTGCTGGTTACTCAGTTCTAGCCACTATGTACTGGTCAAAGAGTATATCGGCTGCGATTGGAGAAGGTTGAAAGTTTGTATTTCCAGACTTTGTCTGGTGCATGTTGGCATTCCAACCAGGCACACAAGGGAATGGGATACTTTGTAGGAGGTTGCAAATCAGCTCATAAATCGTGGCAGTGGATGAGAGGTGGAACAATGACCCATCTGATGAACTCCAGATGTACTCCAGTGACCCCAAAGATTAGGTGGCAACACCCCTCCCCCACTACACCCCAGAGCTACTCTAGTCACAGCGCATGCAGCTGGGGCACATCTCGACCCCATCCAGTGAGGCTCCCGACTTACCCCAGTGGTCAGTCCCGATGCCCACCAGTCCTACCTCACCTCACTCCACTGGCACGACACCTGATTCTATTGGCACGAGAGGGCTCCAGACCAAGGTCAGACACAGGCCAGTTTTGGTAGCTGAGGCATGGGCGGTAGCACATCAGGAGTAAAATCGGCTTAATAGAATTCAGCCTTAAAACCCCCAGAGAGGTCATAGCCAATCAGAAAAAGATGTTTACAACCGAACAGTTGTAGATACTGCCAGAAGCTCAACACTGGACGCACATACATGAGTAGACATAATATGAACTGCTGCAGTTCTAACCTTATCTACTGTATTGAGTGCAAACCCTGTGGTATACAATATATTGGGCAAACCAAACTAGAACTCAAAAGTCGCTTTGTACAACATTTTGCAAACATCAGTGGTGCAAAAATTGAAGTGAGTGAAGTAGCCAGACACTTCACTTCCAATGACCTCTATTAGGAAAATAACATGTCCATACATGTCATTGACTTTATTCATGCCCATCTGGACACAGCCAAAGCCGAATACCTTCGTAATCTCCTAGAATTCAATTTGTAATCTCCTAGAATTCAGGGGGTGGGGAGTTAGCTCAGTGGTAAGGGCACTGGACTTGTAATCCCAAGGTTCTAGGACTTTGTGGGTTCGAGTCCCACTGCAGCCACTCTTCTCCTTCATTCCCAGCAGTGGTAGATTTACTGCTGTAAAGTCCCCACTATATACGAGCGCAGGTCTACTCAAGGAACAAGACTGACTCCATTCACTGCTGAGTTCATACTGACGCTTTATTATCATTCCTCTCACCAGCAGCCCACCGGCTGTTCTCGTCCCCATGGAGATGGTTTCCAAGACAACGTACCAGCAATACCATCTCGGACTGCCGAAGCGCACACGCTAACATATAAATTATGCACATATCATTAGGAGCATCAATCAAAACATTATTACAATGTTTACACAGGTCATCATCCCAAGTTTTCAAGTATTTGAAAATAAAAACACGATAGTGGTCATACGACGGTAAAATTGTAAATATAAACGATACCTGGAACAACTACGCTACAAAAGTATCAAACATACAAATAAACATTATTCATACATATAGGATCATGACCCATCAATGGAAACGGTAGGTATTTGCTCAGATTAGAAATCTATCACCGCAAACTTAAGATTTACGATAAGTATATAAACCAATTGGGGTTACAACACCCATTTCTAAATACACCCTACAATATTTGACGATTCACAGATAATTTATTTTACAGTAGTAAGTCAAATTTTTAACTACTTTCATACCGGGATAACATTTACGTCACGTTTTTCCCAAGAAAAACCAATACGGTAATCGGTATTCGACTTACCATGGTTATCTCCCTACCTTAGTACATTATAGATCTCCCTAAAGGACGTCATATAGATATATTGGTCTATTTCTTGTATTTTCTTTCGATCCCTTTTTCGCCCTGTCCATTATTCCGATTAACACTCATCACCATTTCTCTCATTCTCGGCGTCACAGGAGGATTTAGGATATCCCTCATGGGGATCAATATGGGTTCGTTTACATGGTTCTCGATAATGATTTGGGGAGGTTCAGGCCCAATATCGCTGTCTCCGTCATCAGCAATCTTCTTCATACATCTATCTTTGATCCGGTCGCGATTAACGTACACTGTCACAATGACGGAGACGAGCACCACAACAATAGCCGCTATACCCATTGAACCTCCATAAATTGAGAACATAGTCGTTCTATCCCACCCCAAATAATCCTCTTGAACGTCAGGTAAAGCAATTATCGGTATCTCGCTACGCCTTCCCAGTTTGAGTTCTTTGACCGTGATGGGGTCTAGTGCTTTTGGCCAGGTGATATTCAATCGAGGTAATTTTACCCATTTCTTTGGAAGAATTGTCACGTTGCTAGTGCCTATGGACATGCCCTTTACTTCCCATTCTTTGCTTTTTAAACGACAAGTCCTATTTAAATGGTATAGGCCCACTCCCACATGGTTCACGATCTGTGGCACCTGTCCTGAACACAGTTTCCTGATAACAACCTTCTTTCTAGACACTACCACCACTGAAGATGCATCATCGATTAATCGGTATAATTGCGGATCTTTGGATTTAGCCGAGAAGAGGGATACATTACAACGTTTGGGGTTAGCCATAGTTATCATTTCGGCCTCGCAAACACTAGGATAATTCATGACAACGGGTTGACATACCTTTGGTGCGTTACCTACACACAGATTCGCCATAACCTTGAAAGAGTCTTTCGAAGCCGTTGAAATAGCTACCAGTTGGTTTCCCACTATTTGCCTATCATATTCTGGGTTCATTGGCACCGGGAAATATTGAAGTCTGTAATTTAGAAACACCTCCTTTTCAACGGTGATTAGGGATATCTGGTACACCATTTGAGAATCTTCCCCCGATTGAGTCCATAACGGTAACACATTCATATACCTATAATACCAGTGTTCGTCTATAGCGTCATATCCTAATTCAGTCATTAAAGCCAGAGTTTCACGTAGTACTTTTGGTGGTAGAATGTCTCTATTTAGATCATTTCGCTCCAGTGCCAGGAACTGTCTGTTGAATATTTCCGCTCTCCCAATGAAATCGTGTGACAATGCTTCCATCATTTCGATGTGGCCTTCAATCATCCCATATATTCTTAGATGTGTTAAAGCTTCGTCTAACCATGACGTTCGACGGGCCAGTTTGTCTGATATTCGGTTTAATTCCTCGGTAGCTTGATTGAGTTTGTTAATGTCTTCACGGTCCTCTTTCACAAACATCCGAGTCAAATTCATAACAGACATTAGCTTGTGGTGATTATGTCGAACTGCAAAAGATGATCTTTGTAAACTCCTTATTTCCTCCTTTACTGAGTTTAAGTCACTGGTAGTTGCCAGTCCGAACAAGAACTTGATGGCCTTTCCCACTATGTTAATTAATCCACGTTTTGGTCTGTCACTGTTTGTGTCTTTGTTTGGTCCTGTAGTAGGGTCCATCCTCCCACAACGTATCAATTCCTCGCCCCATGCGATGCGGTCGTCAACAAGATTCATCCGTAATTTCCACATTTCCCTACGTTTGTCCTCGTACATGGGTTTGAGTTGGTTAATCACATTTTCCGTGTCTTCTTTCCATTTTTGTAGTTCTGGTATTTGTGGGCGCTCAATGATGACCACCAACGACCACGATCCCCCAATAATTCTCGAAGATCCGGCTTTAGTAATAATTACTCCGTCATTCACAATTCCCTCCATTTGTGTATCTTGAGCGAAATAACTCATAGCTAGACACAAAATTCCCAGTATCCAGGCGCACCACATCTTTTAGGCTTTGTTCCAAACTAATGTATGTCTATTTCAACCGGTACTTCACCGTTTGTCTCCCAGACCGTAATGAAGGGCCAGCCTATGGCAGCAAGACCGTGGAACGACTAGCGCCTGCCTTTTCAGTCTGATTTCCGCGAACTCCTGTAACCGCCTTATTCCCCCCCAATCCCTTGATTCCGCTATCTATGCGTTGGGACCCCGCCCCAGCATCATTGTCGGCCCCCTCCGAGCCATCTGGAGGGGTGTATCCGCCATCATCATCGCTTCCGACATCTGATTCGCCCCCATACAGATGTTCGTGCCCACTATCATCTCTTTCAACATTTATCCCCTTTCGCGATGTGTGGGGATGCGATCCGAACCAATCGGGATCGTACTCAGAATCCTCATCGCTATCGGTCCACCGGCTATTCCCATATCTCTCCGAGTCTCTGTCGGACGCCCCTGTATCTTCGTCCGGTCTCCCTAACCGGTTACGAGAAGTTTCGCTAGCTTTTTCCTGGGATACGCCTTTCCGGCCTGCCGCAATCCCACCTGTTCCCCTCTTTAATGTTCCTCGGGATGAGGCCTCGCCGTAACTACGCGTATCGCTGGGATAAGTTCTGAGATTTCGAGCTCTGGTACGTACCCCTAGCGTTTTGTTCATGTTCTTCGAATCTACCGGGTTTTTATCTAAACGCAAACGGTCTACATTTACAGTTTGTATCTTCCCGTCCGGTCCCTTAATCGCGGCGGTAACGCCATTGGTACCGATAACTACGAATCCACCCTGGAATCGCGGATTCAAAGGAGCCGCAGCTGGCTGAAACAGCAATACAAAATCCCCTTTTTCTAAAGGAATTGCCCGGGGGCGTTTGTCCAACCTATCTTTATTCCTCTTTTGTTGGGATTCTAAGTTGTTCCTTACTATAACATAGGCTTGTTTCATAGCCTTCAACCTGTCATCTAGAATAGCTGTGAACGACTCATGCGAGGCCCCTCCCAAATCGGCCGAAACGGGAATGGGTTCCCTGCCGTACTGTAGAAAATAGGGCGAATACCCCGTAGCCGCCGATACCGCTCTCCGGTGTGCCATAAGGGCTGGTCCCAAAGCACTCTCCCATCTATTTGCCCTAGCATCCACCAATTTGGCTAGGATGGACTTGATAGTCCGATTGAATCGTTCCGTTTTCCCATTCGATTGAGGATGATAGCTAGTAGTATAGTGTACCTTGGTACCCAATTTGTTCAAGTACGTTTCTACTGTATGATTTTTGAATTCACATCCCCTGTCGCATACCATAATGGCTGGCGCACCATAGTGGGGGACATATTTGTCGAACAGCACTCTGAACACCGATTCTGCAGATTTGTCAGGGATGGGTTCTGCCTCGGCCCATCCCAAACAATGGTCTATAATCATTAGGCAATACCGGTTCCCATTCTCCGATATTGGCATAGGACCAATGAGGTCCATACCCATGACCTCACCCGGCCGTGTAGGTATGGGCATATTTGATGCGGGGGGAAACAGTCTTTTCGTTCTGTGAGCATTGCAAACGGCACACTTTTCGAGTTGTTCAAAAACCTGTCGGGCCATACCATTCCACCAAAACTGCTCATCTAACCGTTTTATGGTTTTTTCAACTCCCATGTGTCCCACTCCCTCGTGGGCCTGAACGATCAAATCTTCCGTGAGGGATCCGGGCACTACCAACCCTGGTTTGTCATCATTCCCCCCTTTCTTCCCCAATGAATATACTATCTGGTCATGCAGTATAAACCGCCCCCGACCCTGCTCTGCCCATTTGCGCTCTCGCATTCTCACCTGTCCCTTCTCGACCTCTGCAGGACTCAACTTGCTGTGTTCCCAAAAATCCCACATCACTGCACCCTGCAACCTATCTTTACGTCTAGGTGGTCTCGATAACATGTCGGCCCTGACATTTTGGCTCCCCTTTCGGTATTCTATAGGCACCCCATACTCTGCCAACGTTATAGCCCACCTTTGGATCTTGGAATTGTTGATCTTTGTTTTAAATAAATTCACGAGAGGTCGGTGATCAGTTACGATGGACAGAACGGATCCCCAAATATACGGTTTGAATTTCTCTAGGGCCCAGACCACCGCATAGGCTTCCTTCTCGATAACCGCCCATCTCGACTGTACCTCTGACAGAGTTTTGGATAAATATTGTATGGGTCGTTCCACTCCCTTTTCATCTTTCTGAGTGAGGATCCCCCCAACACAATAGTCACTAGCATCGGTATATAGAATGAATGGTCTATTTAGGTCCGGGAACGCCATTACCCTGTCGGAAATTAACTCGTCTTTAAGCGCGTTCCACGCAGCTTCTTCACGCACCCCCCATTGGAAATGAGCGTTCTTCTTGGTCAAACCCACTAGCGGCGCGGCTATTTCAGAGAATCCCTTCACACACATGCGATAATAATTTGCCATCCCCAGAAATGATCTGACGTCTTTGACGCATTGTGGTGGCGGCATTTCCTTTATCGCCTTCGTCTTCTCGGGATCAGGTGACACGCCTTCAGTGCTAACAATGTACCCCAACAATTTGATTTCCTTCCGTCGAAAAGTACACTTATCAGGGTTGGCTGTCAAATGATTTCGGGCTAGCAACGTCATTACTTCTTCTAAATGTCGAGTGTGTTCGGCCTCGTCTTTGGAAAATACAATTATGTCGTCCAGATACACCAATACCGATTTTGAAATCAACGGCGACAGTACTGAATTAATATACCTCTGCCAAACCGCGCCACTGTTCGCCAACCCGAAAGGCATGACGTTCCATTCAAAAAGACCCATATGTGTAGCCATAGCCGTTTTCTCTCGACTCTTTGGATCGATTGGAATTTGCCAATATGCCGATTTTAGATCAATGGTCGATAACATTTTGGATCCATGGAGTTGGTCAAATATATCAAGCACCTGGGGCATAGGGTGGGCATCCTTTTTGCTTATATCGTTTACTTTTCTATAGTCTACCACACACCTGACTGATCCATCGGATTTGGGTACTAAAAGGACGGGTGAAGACCATGGACTCTGACTGGGCCTGATTATATCTTTCTGCAGGACCCCCCTTATCTCTTCTTCGACCATTCTTCGCTTTTGCAACGGTACCCTGTATGGTTTCTGATGGACCGTGTCGTGGCTGGCAGTATCTATTGTCATTTGTACCCCCTCTCTCCGGAAATGTGGATCAATCTTGCCCGAGAAAACTTCCGGAAATTTTAAACGCCACTCATCTAACTCGTTCAAAATACCTTCAACATAGTGTGCTTCTCCATTTTCTGGTCCCCACTTGTATTCCCTATCTTTCAACGTGATGGTTTTGTTTTTGCAATCGATGTGTGCGCCAAATATACCCAAAGCATCAATGCCTAACAGCATATCATGTCCCATTTCTTTCACCACATAAAAGGGGATGGACTCACCCAACAGATTGATTATGCATACTCCCTCAGTATCGATGACATGTCCAGATAGAGATTTCAAACGCTCACCCGGCACCAGATCCATTTCTTTTATGCTTTTCCTACACATTTCCTCAACCACCGAGCATTTCATCATTGAACGGCATGCGCCAGAATCGGCCAGAGCGATATATTCTTTTTCCATGACGTCCATTCGGATATTCACTCTGCCGTCCGGCGCACCACTTAGTTTCCCGAATAGAATGCCGATTCCTCAGGCTGGAAATCCTGGAAAGTTTCCATCCCACCCTGGGTGTTATCCTGGTAGACATGACAATCCCGGGCAAAATGTCCGTAGTTCCCACATGTGAAACACGGTCCTCTCGGTCCTCGTCCCGATCCATTTCCGCTATTTTGGTTTCCCCGATAGCCGTTGCCTCTGCCTCGTCCTCTCCCACGACCCCGTCCTCGTCCCCGTCCTCTGGTCATCGGTGCATTGAATTGATACACTATCGGAGCCGAGGTTCCTCCTTGTGGTTGACGTGTTGCGGGATCTGTGATGTTTGTAGGACTTTGATTGTTTCCAATCCCGGCCATATTCTTATCCTCCGTCTTCGTTGGCCTTGACGTTCCAACTGCTGCCATACTTTCTTTCCCTTCGATTCTCTTTATCTACACTTTTGAGAGTTTGTTGCAACGATTTCATAAGGTTACACAGTTCATTCATCGGGTCCTTGGGCTTTCCCCCATCACCGTCTTTGTTCTTGTTTTTATTCCCAGACTCACTCGCCGCAGCCATGGCGTTTTCTTCTTCTAGCTTAGATCTTCTCCCCCGTCTTTCAGTCGCCTTACTCGCACGACAAGCGAATTTTACCGCTTCTTCGAGCGAAGTAGGATTTTGCATATCCGTGTTGGACTGGACCAAACGATCCGACAATCCGTCAATGAAAGCGTCAATCACTCTTTCCTTATTCAGGACTTCGCTCAACTGGTCTTCCTCGTACGCTATGCGGACCGCTTCCGAAAACCGTACTCTGTAGTCCCTCACAGACTCGCCTTCCAATTGAGCCATTCTGTCTACTTTGAGGCGGAGGTATTTCTTCTCGTCTTCTCCGAGATATGTTTTCGATATTTCTTCTTCCAATTTCTCCCAGGAAATGTCGTCTTCGTCCCAACCGCTGAGCGTTGTTTCGATAAACGTGGCCAATCCACCTTGAGCCAGATACCCGACCATCTGTATCACCAACGTTTGGCTCGCACCCGTCATCCGTTTTGTATACCCTACCGCTTCCAGCCACTCGCGCAGATTTTCCTTGTTCACCCCGTTGCATCGTCCTATGGATTTGGAATACATCTTGAGGTTGTCTCTCGTTTCCCTGTTGACATCCAAATCCATCCTTATTCTGTCTGCGTCGTCGTCGGGCTGTTGGTCTGCCATGATGACTCTATAGTCGGAGACTTTACCGTTAGTTCTCTCGTTTCTCGTAAAACTGATCCTGGCAAGCTCGCCAATGTAAAGTCCCCACTATATACGAGCGCAGGTCTACTCAAGGAACAAGACTGACTCCATTCACTGCTGAGTTCATACTGACGCTTTATTATCATTCCTCTCACCAGCAGCCCACCGGCTGTTCTCGTCTCCATGGAGATGGTTTCCAAGACAACGTACCAGCAATACCATCTCGGACTGCCGAAGCGCACACGCTAACATATAAATTATGCACATATCATTAGGAGCATCAATCAAAACATTATTACAATGTTTACACTGCTATATCAAAGGCCAATCGTTCTCATACCATGTCTATGTGATGTAGGAACTAAAAGAACTCTCACCTCGTAAATGTGTAGGGGTGAGATTTCTATCTGAATTCATTACATAGATTCGATCACCACCCATGTGGTGTAAAAGAACCTTGAGTAAGTCTGGTGAGAACCTCTAATGGTTAACTGGACGTTAAATCAAACCAACCAACCAACTCCTAGAATTCAATTATATTCAGAGGCTCCACACAAATGCCCCATTTGGCCTGAATCAGAGTGACCCTCTAAAACATTGTTATTAATCCATGTTACAGGAGTAACATATTTTTTATCTTTTCTTTGTGTTTTCTTTTCCGTTTAGGTCCGACTGTTACTATTACAATTGTAAACAGAATCTGGATACGATTGTACCTTTTCTTTCATGGAAACCTGTACTCACAAAAACTTTAGGCTGATAATTGTATGAACTTTCATTTGTTTTTATATCTTTATTCATATTACATGTATCTTAAATTTTTACCAAAGGTAACAGGCCTAATGTGTTGTTTTTGTTCCTAGTTTGAAAAAATACACATCTAGAAGATTTTAGCATTCATAGTAACAGTTCCATGATGGTAGATGAATCTAGACCATCACAATGCCTTTCGCTAATATAGTTGTAGAGCCACTGTTATGTGTCCTGAGGCACGTTGGGTCATGCAACATGAATTGTAACTATACTAGTTCAGTGGATGTGGATCCCCCACTTTTTTTTTCATTGGTCATAGTTCGTATACAATAATGTTGCAGTCTTCCACCATTCCATCTGTCATATCTTTGTTTGACACATGCTGACAAAGCATTGATTTTTAACATATTTAACTGGTAGACTGCCTACAATAGACTGGTAAGAGTGCAGTATATAATATCCTTGCTGCCATTATTCTCTAGTTACTATCAAGATGCTTTTTAATAGCTTTCTTGAAAATGCTTTTAGACTCTGTTTTCAATACATTGTCTGGCAGTCAATTCCACATTGAGTAGCCTCTATAGAAGGGAGCTCGTTTCAAAAATTCGGATTTTGGTCGGGGTAAGTTGAAAGTTGGCCTCAACGCTTGCCTAGTTTCAGGCCCAGCTGTTCGAGTTGTAGCTGGTTCATTTCTCCTGTTGTGAGTTCCTTCTTTCAAAGAAAATTTCTTAAATAAACAGCCATAAGTTCCTTTCTTCTAACATCTAGTGTAGCTATTTTAGCCTTTGCATGCATTTGGTCGACAGTGTACACCATGGGACCGACCGAGAAACAGACTCTTAATCCTCTATTTTGTAGCCTTTGAAGTTTGGCCAAGAGAGCTGTAGAGGAACTTTCGTGTGTTACGCTGGCATAATCAATAATGGGTACAATGGTTTGCATATAAACTTTCAAAGCAGTCCTCACACTCAGATTGTGCCTTATCTTGCATAGTAGGTAAATCTTATGGTTTAACTTTTTCATCACAGCTCTTAGGTTCCTGTCAAAGCTTAATTGTGAGTCTAAGTGTACCCATAAGTACAAATAGTCATCTTCTACTTGAAGCTTTTTCCCACCTAGGAAAAGGTCAGGATAGTTGGTTATTTTTTACTTTCTTCTCGAAATGTGCCACGCCATTCTGGTTTTTGTACCATTTATACTCAGAAAGTTCCTGCTAGACCAGTCCCAGAGAACATCCAAATCAAGTTGAAGGTCCCTGCTGAAAATATTTACATCCATTTATGATTTGTAAAAGACAAGATCATCTGCGTAAAGTTTCACAGTAAGTCTAGATTTATGAGGATTTTCGCTATGTCGTAAATTTAGAAAATGAACAATAGAGGCCCCAAGACTGAACCTTGAGGCACCCCATATCCTACATCTGACCAGCCCGAGATAGTATCACCCATACAGGTCCTTTGTTGACCCTGCTATAGGTAATTGTTGAGCCATAACAGGTTGTTTTTCGATAATGAAAGTTAGTTAAAGAATCTTTAACTTACTTAGCAATATCCCATGGTGTACACTCTTGAATGCTTTGCGATAATCCATGTATACCACACCACTATACCACATGGGCTATGTCAGCACTGAAGATTTTTAAATATCAATGTAAAATATACCCCATCGACTAGGTTACCGTCACTGACCCACCATAATTACTTATCTGATTATGTTTCAGTAGATTCAGGTTTTAGATATTGTGGTAGTCACTGGAGGGGGGCCCGCCGAAGTACCGGAGGGGCGCCTCTGGCCAGCTGGAGTGTGCCGGAATGGCCGAATGTTCTGAAGGGCCCCGGAGGAGGAGTGCGGAGCCTCCTCCCGGGCCCACCAGGAAGTGACGTAGGAGGGTCTCCCGCTGGCTTCCTATAAAAGTAGCCGGGGACCCTCCGGCAGTCAGTCTGGCTTTGGACCGGGCTCGGGCTCGGACTACCAGCGCAACCGCCCGTCACTAGCAGTGGCCCCGGAGCAAAATCAAAGTTACCATTGTGGCTTACCTTTGAGCCCCGTGTGGCTTGCCGGGTGCGAGGAGGTCGGAGGCGACCCCCGGAGGGAGCTCATGTTAGTAGACCTAGACCTACCGTTGTCATATATGCCGCCTAAGGCTTGACTGTCTATAGTGTAATAAAGAGAACTTAACTGTATTCCGGTGTCCTAGTCACTTTGTACTACAATATTTCGATACAGGAGAATCTTTGGTGATAAACAATCCCAAACAAATTACTTTTCATCATGGTGATATTTTGCAATGTTGCAAGTGTACATGCAACATATCGCATCACTAATGCCCACAAGTAGTTATAACGATTATAGATTTTGATATTTCTGTGTTTGCTATTCAGTTATTACCAGTAGATAACAATCAGATTACCAGTAGATACAATCGTCCCTGACGTTAGCCCCCCCCCCCCTGCCTGACACAACCTAAAATGGGGGGCAATTTATAAATATATGAATAGTGTTGATACTTTTTTCATTTCTTTATTGTTTCAGATCGTGACTGGATTTATCTTGCTGGAAAGAAAAACTTGATTTGATACGGAACTGTCGACGCAATATATGGATCGAGGCATGTCCATGTGAATCAAAGTGACCACGTCGTTGAGTTGACATTCAGCATGGCGACTGACCACAAACACGACCTGCCACTGATGGCAAACTCGCGGGACTTCCACCTGTACCACTATGTCCTGGATCTTACATGTGATCTAGAAAAAAAAGTTTTCTCAGGGAGTATTTTTCTCTTTCTGAATCCCGTCCGGGAGAACTCAGGAAATATGCAAGTTTTTAGCATTCAAGAATACCAGGAACAGATGCTGAAAATGCGTAAAGCTAATGAGCAAGTGAGGGATCACTTGGAGCAGAGTCAGAAGGACATTGGTGTAGGAAATGTCGTCACGGATGGAATTGACGATGATGGCATCTCGGGGGTCCCCACTGACTCCAGAGTCATGGATAGACATGAAATAAGCAACAGCGATTACATCAACGTTGATGCCAAGAGACCTCGGCTAGATTCTTGCGTTGATGTACACATTCCCATTGAATTGGAGGGCGAACACCTTCACCCCAGAGGAACAAGTGTAAATCAAAGGCTGCAGAATTCCACTGAACTTGAATCCCCTGAATCTGGAGATAACATTTATCGTGCAGTAATTGACGAGACTGGTGACGAAAACCCCGCAATACTGGTTTTAGATGCTTATGATCTTGAAGTGAAAAGCGTTCACCAAGTGGACATTCATTACCATGACTTGCTTAAGATCTGCCGCTTGTCAGATGACCAGTGTCATGGGTCAGGTTGTGTAGATGCGTACTCAATCTTATATGATGCCCCCAGAAAATCACTTAACTACTTGGTGGAAAAATGGTGCATAAAAGTTTGGAAAGAAGGGGTGAATAAATACAATAACTTTCCACTGGTAGTTGAAATACGGTACTCGACCAAGCATGAGGGAACTTCACTGAGGTGGACAAGTGATCAAGACAATAAGTAAGAAATTATGTCACATCATAGAATGATTTAAATCAGTTTAAATCCTACCTTATGCCACTACCCCACAAACGAGAATCAAGAAAGCAGGAAACAATTGCTGAAAAAACTGCCAAAAATCTTAAAATAAACAACTTGAAGATTGTTTATCACGATATTTTTTTTGTGTATGGTCGGTTTTTATTCAGGTGCCCTTCATCAGATTTCGGAATGAAAACATCAGGGATTAAATATGAGTTTTTGCCTGGAACCATCTACATGTTGTAGCTGTTGTATTTTGATTTATTTTGATATCTTATCAATGATATTCATCAAGTATGCCATCGGAGGCATTGCAAAGTGCCTTACAGTTTACACACGTTGGAGGAACCATCATTTGCATGAGTATTTAACTGGGACGTCACTTAGATTTTAGGAGCAGTCACGTGCACCAAAGGTCTGTTGAAATGACGACTTGCAGTTTGTGTTGTTTTTTTGCAGTCCCTGCGTATTCACAGCAGCCATGTGGATAAACAACCGCGCCTTCTTTCCAACGGCTGAGTACGGCAACCTTTCAACATGGCTATGCAAAGTCACGACGCAAGGGGGCGCCACTGTGCTGATGAGTTCAGATACGCCCGGGCATCATCAAGAAATGGATGGTAGGTGGCACCACGAGCGACTGTTACGCTGTACAGACCAGATGGTATGGTTTTATATGACGGTTAAATTGGGGTGGCAGAAAAGTATTATGAGACATTGGAACGGAATTTTGGACTATAAGGGGGTTGTGAAAGGAGGGGATGGGGTATCTGGACACATCTCCCAATGCATACACCCATCTTTAGTTCTTAAACCGTTGACACAAGAGGAAGAGGCGGCAGAGAAGGAAAGACCAGTTTGAATTTCGTCTTTTAGAAAGTGATGGGTCCTCCTCTGATCACACCACGTGGATTTGTAATAGCACCAATCACATAGTGTGTTGTAATATGGTACTCATTGGGGTTGTATGTCAAACGCCTCTACGTTATCATGCGGATGGCCGCCCATGCGCGCAGTCTAGGACAAAGGGCCGCTGATGTCACTAGCCAGGCTTACTTGTATTACCGATCTATAATTTTATCCAAAGCCCCTGTTAATTATAGACGACGGAGACTTCACCTTGTATTATAACTTTGTCAGGACTTGTGATGATGGGTAAGGGGATCCCCGTTAAAGGCCTGATTACTGGGTTAAGGTAGCTATCTACCTCACACTATTGTTCATACTTTGTGAGCCACTCTCCTTAATTTCCACATATAACCCTTGTCCTACTATACCCACCTTTTGTCATTCACTCTGCACCCTTCACATCTCCACTACATCAAGCCTACCCCAGGTCTCTACCAGTACTTTTTTTGTTGTTGTATCATGGACGTGTTTATTCAAAAGAAAAGGAGTCATTAGTATTCACCTAACTTAACAGGCGATCTTCCATACTAAGTCCTGTGCAGACAGTACAAGACAAAACAATACACCACAATACATCAATCAGTTATCCATTCATCCTCATTAAATATTCAGTAATACATCAGGTGTTTTCCCCAAGTGTTCTTTAACATGCATTTTAAATTGATCACCAGCTCTTTTCAGTTGTATATCTTTCGGTAATCTATCCCATAATTTTATGCCTATAGATAATGCTGATCTCTTATACTTTTCAGTATTAGGCTTCCTGGTTTTTAGGCAGATTTTCTCAAATCTTCGAATTTCCTTTACAGGTTTTACTTCACAGTTCTGTATATCCAGACTCCACCATTTCATTAAAGACAGTAAATGACATGCTCTTCGTTGATTTAATGGCCTCATCTTACAATATTCCAGTAGATCATTCGTTGTCATTCTATCACAGAGTTTTTTACCAATTGCCACTCTAAGACTTTTATTTATTAAAACATGCATCTTAGTTAGGTTTTGTTTGCTCATCAAGGAAAAAATAACATCACTGTACTCTAAGATCGGTAACAAAATTTGTTTTACCATTTTTATCCTTGTTGCCTCATTTAGTAAGTAACTGAGTTTTTTAAACTTAAACAATTTCATTGAAAAGTCCTTGTACATTTTATCAAAGTGAATATTAAGATTTAGTTGATTATCTATCAGAACTCCCAAGTATCTGTAGTGATTTACAACACCTAATTTAACATTGCCTATTTTTATATCTATATTATGGTCTATCTTATTTCTGGTATTATAATGCCACATAACTTTGGTTTTATTATAATTTATTCTTAATTTATTTCTTACTATCCATAGTTCAAGATTCCTAAGGTCACTTTCAATTTTTTCCTTTACCTCTAATTGATCTTTTGCTCGCGTCACAAGAGCTACGTCATCTGCATACATAATAATATCACTGTGCCTTATATGTTGGGGGAGATCATTTCTAAAATTATAAATAGTAATGGCCCTAATATAGATCCTTGGGGGACACCCGTATTAGCATTTATCCATCCTGAGTGAATTCCATTTAATTTTGTTCTGTGTTGTCTATACTGAAGATAATTTCTTATTATTACAACTAGATGTCTAGGGAGTTTTATTTTCAATAAAGTTTCGATTAATAAAGAATGATTTACACTATCAAAAGCTTTCTTTAGATCTATATAGGTACTAATAACAATTTTTTTTTCATCCATATAGGTTATTATTGCTTGGGTTAATCTAAAAACAGCTTGGGATGTGGAGCGTCCCGGCAAAAAGCCATATTGATTTTTTACTAGAATGTGATTTATCTGGCAATACTCTAGGATTTCATTATGTAGTATTTTTTCAAATACTTTCGATAGAAATGGCAGGACCGAAATAGGCCTCCAGTTTCCAAATTCTTTCAAATTTCCTTCCTTGGGCAGCGGTGTTATGCTTGCCAGTTTTAAACAATTCGGAAAATAACCCTTATATAAAACCTGCTTTACTAATCCCAGGAAATCAGTAGCTCCAAATAGTAGGATTCTCTTCATCATTCCTGTTAAAATATAGCTAATTCCACTACTCTTATCATTATCAAAACGCTTTAATATTTTTGTTAATCTATCTAGCGTTAGAATTTCTTGTAGTTCTTCTTCAAACCATAGCTCACATTCATCCTCATTCTTTTCCATATCATCTTGTGAACCTACCTCGTCAAACTTACCTGCTTTAGAAAAAAATATATTCATGCTTTCAGTTACTTCTTCAATCCTATCATCTTTCGTTATCGGGTATTCCGTCACTTCACCATCCTTAGGGTTCCAGATCGTCTTAATTTTCCTCCAAAAACGTTTTGGGTTTTTTGCATTTTTTTCTAAATGATTACTAATTAATCGTGTCTTAGTGTCCTTAATTTCCTTCCTTATCTCATCCCTCAAAGTCCTTATCATCTTTAAAGTTTTTTTATAATCTTTATCTTTTGGTTCCATTTTATTTAAGTTTTTTAGGCATTTTTTCCTTTTTTCTATTTTATCTTCCGTACTCTTAGATAGGACCAATCCGTTATTACTTCTTACATATTTACTTACAATAGGCATTACCTCATCAAATTTATCTCTTAATTTATCTATAAAAATTTCACATGGTTTATTTGTATCCGTTACCTCTTTTTGGTTTAAAGTTTCTGTTATTACTGATTTTTCAAAAATTTCACTTTGCTCTAGTCTTTTACGATAGGTTAATTTAATTTTTCAATTAAGAAATTTTTCATTACTTTGTATTTAGGACATGTTACTGATTTACTGTTAACATTCAGATCTCCTGCTATCCAACATTCATGTTTTTCAAATTCCGGTCTTTCAATAATTTTTTTCAGGTATTCATAACAATATTCCACATCATTATTCGGTGGTCTATATACAGATATTAATAACAATTTTTTTAGATTTGGTTTTTCAACCGTGCAAACCAGACATTCCAATTTTTCATTTGATATATATAGCTCTTCAATTTTCTTTGTAAATGGTTTATAATATGTTTTTATATATATAGCCACTCCACCCCCTATTTTATCAATTTTTCTATCATTCCGTAGTATAAATTTATTTGTTAAATAAATCATCTCTTCTGTATATTTATCTTTAAGCCATGTTTCAGTTATCGTAGTGAAATCTACATTTTCAAGTACCATTTCTAGTTCATGAAGACGCTTATATAAACTACATGTATGTACATTGATAGTTGCAAATACAACTCCATGTAATTTTTTCAAATAATCTGGATCCACGTATCCTTTACAGGAATTCACCATTGTAACTTTTCCAGAATTGCTACTGATTTCTTTTCATGATCTATTTTTGATTCTATACACATATTTTCTAAATAAACAGTATTTGTTTTTTCACATCCTTCACATACATACATACATGTACACCTAATCATATCTTTTAGACAAGGAAACCTGACAAGATCGGAACAGGTGAAACTGAACCATCTGCGGGCTGGTCACACCAGTTTGACACATGGGTACCTCCTGATAGGTGAATTAACACCAGGGTTCCAACCATGCAATGCTTTGTTGATTGTAAAACGTGATATGCTACATTGTCAGGTAATGACTCAATCACACCGGGGTTACGGAAGCCTACTGTAAAGTAACGGAAGAAAAAAATGGTCATCCGTAGACGTCTGCTTTCTTACGCAACTCCTTCGTTAAAGCTCCGTATTCCTCCTTTGGCATCCGTACACATCCGCAGGCGTCCGCAGGGGTCCGGAAGAGCTCCGTCAACATGTTGAAAACTTTGAACGGAACGATTACGGAAGACCATTGCTACATCTTCCGTTACTCTTCTGTTTCTTTCCGTTTTCTTCCGTTTCTCTTCCGTTTCCCATCCGTGGTTTTTTTTGCCAATGGACACGTAACGGATGTATACGGATGGCAACGGATGTCTACAGAAGCCTTACGGAAGCATTGCGGATGTATAACGGAAGAGAAACGTAAGACTTGCGGAGACCAGCGGATATAAACGGATATAAACGGCAGAATTACGGTAAAGGAACGGAAGAGTTCCGGAGGTATTTCTTGTGTTACGGTTGTGTTACGGAAGCATTATGGAGAGCTTTCTCACTATATATACATGTAGGGATGTGTTACATCCTACATCACAACATCCTACTTCCCTACATCCTACATCACTACATCCTACATCCCACATCCCCATATCCTACATCACTACATCACTACATCCCCACATCCTACATCACTATATCCTACATCCCAACATCCTACATCACTACATCCTACATCCTACATCACTACATCCAACATCCCTACATCACTACATCCCAACATCCTACATCACTACATCCTACATCACTACATCCTACATCCTACATCCCTACATCACTACATCTTACATCCCTACATCCTACATCACTACATCCTACATCCAAATTTCTATTGCCACGTCGTAATAATCTACATCCTACATCCATACATCCCTACATCCTACATCCCCACATCCCCACATCCTACATCACTATATCACTACATCCTACATCCCTAAATCCTACATACCCACATCCCCACATCCTACATCACTACATCCTACATCCTACATCCCTACATCCTACATACCCACATCCTACATCACTACATCCTACATCACTACATCCTACATCCCAACATCCACATATCCCCACATCCCCACATCCTACATCACTATATCACTACATCCTACATCCCTACATCCTACATCCTACATCACTACATGTAGTGATGTAGGATCTTGGGATGTAGGATGTAGGGATGAAGGATGTAGTGATGTAGGATGTAGGGATGTTTGGATGTAGGGATCTATGGATATGGATGTAGGATGTAGGGATGTAGGATATATGCTTCCGTAAAGTTTCTGCAACCTTTCCGTTACTCTTCCGTAAATATCTGTAACTCTTTTGCAATTTTACGTTAATCTCCCGTTTGCGTCCGTAACTTCCGTACGGATGTATACGGATGGCAACGGATGTCTACAGAAGCCTTACGGATGCTTACGGAAGCATTGCGGATGTATAACGGAAGAGAAACGGAAGACTTGCGGAGACCAGCAGATATAAACGGATATAAACGGCAGAATTACGGTAAAGGAACGGAAGAGTTCCCAAGGTATTTCTTGTGTTTCGGTTGTGTTACGGTTGTGTTACGGAAGCATTACGGAGAGCTTTCCCACTATATATACATGTAGGGATGTGTTACATCCTACATCACTACATCCTACATACCCACATCCTACATCCCACATCCCCACATCACTACATCACTACATCCCCACATCCTACATCACCAAATCCTACATCCCAACATCCTACATCACTACATCCTACATGACTACATCCTACATCCTACATCCTACATCCCACATCACTACATCCAACATCCCAACATCACTACATCCTACATCACTACATCACTACATCCTACATCCTACATCCCTACATCACTACATCTTACATCCCTACATCCTACATCACTACATCCTACATCCAAATTTGTATTGCCACGTCGTAATAATCTACATCCTACATCCATACATCCCCACATCCCCACATCCTACATCACTATATCACTACATCCTACATCCCTACATCCTACATCCTACATCCTACATCCCTACATCCTACATCCCTACATCCTACATACCCACATACCCACATCCTACATCAATATATCACTACATCCTACATCCCTACATCCTACATCCCTACATCCTACATACCCACATCCTACATCACTACATCCTACATCACTATATCCTACATCCCAACATCCACATATCCCCACATCCCCACATCCTACATCACTATATCACTACATCCTACATCCCTACATCCTACATCACTACATGTAGGATGTGGGGATGTTGGGATGTATTGATGTAGGATGTAGGGATGTAGGATGTAGTGATGTAGGATCTTGGGATGTAGGGATGTAGGGATGAAGGATGTAGTGATGTAGGATGTAGGGATGTAAGGATGTAGGGATATATGGATGTAGGGATCTATGGATATGGATGTAGTGATGTAGGATGTAGTGATGTAGGATCTTGGGATGTAGGATGTAGGGATGAAGGATGTAGTGATGTAGGATGTAGTGATGTAAAGATGTAGGGATATATGGATGTAGGGATCTATGGATATGGATGTAGGATGTAGGGATGTAGGATATATGCTTCCTACTGTTACTCTTCCGTAAATATCCGTAACTCTTCCACAATTTTATGTTAATCTTCCGTTTGCGTCCGTAACTCTTCCGTACGACTTGCAGGTGCTTCTGTTTTACATCCGTAATTGTCCGTAATTGTAACTCTTCCGCAACTCTTCCGCAACTCTTCCGTATTTGTCCGCAACTTGACCGTTTCTCTTCTGGTGTGTTGCATTGGGGTCCTCCATCCGTTCAACTTTCGCCTACGGATGCCAACGGATGGCACTTTTTTGCGCTCGACACGTCCGTACTCTTCCGTAACTCTTCCGTTTCCCGGTGTGACTGAGCCATTACAAGGAAATGCAAGGAGAACTCTCTTTGAAATGTAACATCAATGCACAGTGTGTTCAACAAGAAACAAATTCTTGGATTCTCTGAGGAGTCCAATATTTTTGAAAAGGTATAAATAACACCAGTACATTTCCTGGTCCCCCCAGCCAAGGGACCCCACGCTGGAGGTAGGATCTACTTAGAAAAGCAATCCAAACCACATCAGTCTGATAACAGTTAATTACAATTATTGGACAGTAAATCAACCAAACCAAAGTCTAATGCATCTCTTCATAACAGTGCACCTCATCACACTTTCTCACAGTGCACGACTTCACACCTCACAGTCATACCCATGCTCAGAGCAACTCATTATAGCATATCTCACTGCACTGTATTAAAAATACAAAAATATAAGTGAAAAATTAGTCACAAGCGTGTATAAGCGTTTCCCCTGTCATGTAGGTCCTGTCCGACAGAGTCACTTCTACCACTGGTGCAGTTCACCTCTACCTCCGCACACACTCGCCATCGCCGTCGGCCTCTGGCAGCATCAGGTTCTTGCAGACGAGAGTCCGAGCCAAGCGGATGACAGGTAGGTACAACATAATTCATACAAACACGACTCATATTCACCAGGCTATTCACAGCAGACCCTCGTCTTCTGTCGCTGTAAACCAATTGATGATTTCAAAAGAGAACCAAGATTTCAAAACGGAGTGTTCTTCCCAAGAATTTTCTCCTTTTTTTTTTTTTATTCGAGCGCAGCTTTATCTATTTCCAGTAACCCAGTACATGTATTCACATTCCATTACATTTAACAGTTAATCCTAACAATAAGTTATATGATTCTTATCTGGAATTTCATTCTTCAGACATCTTGGAGATCAAAGTCAAAAGACAGTGAAGGTTTCTCATGGGGCATTTGTTATTTTGCTCACCGTTCTCTGTGAAAAAACCCCCAAAAAACAGAACGAGCACTTGACTATATCATAAGCACCTTACTAAAATGTTAAACACATTCTCCTTTTATCATTACCATTCCCAAATAATCGTTCATCGTTCTTGTTATTCCTAGTTACAGTACTATTCTGCATCCATACACAGAGTGAGTCTATATCATAAAATGAGCCCACATGGAAGAACAAACCTTGTATTAAAAAAAAATTGTATTCAAAATGTGGATGTCCATGAAAACAAGAATTGGTTTTGTCAAATTTATCTGTTTTAGGAAAACCTTCAAGGCGATAAGCTTCTTGGTTTATGTTTCTGTACGCACCTTCACACGGTATTGATGTCCTGCTAGTTACTACCTAATCATAAAGTGATGATAATAAAATATTATTATTGACGCCACAAAGGAGCACCTCATATTTGTTTAATAAAGCCCTTAAAGGGCCTTATCAGTTTTCATGTTTAAATTGATATTGATATTATTGTCGCCTCATTCGCTTATTCATTGGGAATGTGACGAAGAGATTTAATTTTGTGATTCGTAATTGACCTCGTTGCCATATAATAAGTTATCGTAAAGATGTACATAGTAGTGTTGATTCACTCTACTTAACTTATTTTCTCGACGAGAGAGAGACTGAAGCATTTGATAAATACGTTTCATTATCTGGAAGTGGGCATATCTTATTACTCGTGGTCAGACAGACAGTACTCAGCTATTCCTTATTGTCAACGCCAGTAATAATCAAGCTGATCACTAATCATGCTGGACTATACCTGAGATGTGTATAGGGGAACGAGGCGAGGCAGGCAACACTTCAACAGTAATCGCAACAATAAATGGTGGATATTTAGATCCTTTACACTCAAGGGATTGCGAAAGGGCTATTGTCACTGTTACATGATGTTTGTGACTTAAATCATATTCTGAAATTTGAACTTGAGAGTCTGTAAGTTGATGTTTTAATTAGAATGATCAAACTGATTAAAAATTCTGACTAAATGTTTATTGACGAAGACATTTAGACCATAGAGATTCATTTAGTTTTGGGATTTTTAAAGCTTATGATTTCTAAAGACATGGTAGGTCCTGTCCGACAGAGTTACTTCTACCACTGGTGCAGTTCACCTCTACCTCCGCACACACTCGCCATCGCCGTCGGCCTCTGGCAGCATCAGGTTCTTGCAGATGAGAGTCCGGGCCAAGCTATAAATGTTTATTGACTAAGACATGTAGACCATAGCGATTCATTTAGTTTTAGGATTTTTAAAGCTTATGATTTCTAAAGACACGGTATACATGTATATGATCACGGATGTGTTAGTTACACATTAAGAATTGTGTTTGTCTAGCGTTACTGAACAGGTACTGATATTGTGGACTTGATCTTGCAGCTGCCCGACACCCACGTGTATGCACGAGACGCCGTGCCAGGTACTGTACTCGTCACGTGGTGTCCTGCCCTGTCGTGTGTTCGGCGCGCGCAGCGTGGTTGCACGCGCGGCCCACCTACTCGCCACCTACTGGCCAACCTGCTCGCGAGCGGCACAGGAGCTGCTCGGTGCATGTCCGTTCCCACGCGTCGACCTGCTCATCTACCCACCATGCGTCCAAGACATGGCGCTGTCAAAGTAAGCACCACACATGCCAATAGACTTAAGTGTGCTTCCCCAGGAGATGGCGTCAACGGGTCTGAATCCCGCCCGTTTTCACCATGCACAAAGGGGCGATTTCCATGATGATCTCTGGTTTGTCCCTCTGGTCCCCTCCACTTTCTCTACCAAATACTTCGTCTACCCATGATTAGATAGAACCCCCCCCCCTTCCCACGTCCGTACATATAGCAACCAGATATATATCCTCTGGTTCAATACACACACGTTTTCCACCTCGGATTCTTACCCTCGCGAAATTTAACCCCTTGCATTTTCCACCTTTGTATTATTCCCTTATTGCCTTATACCCTCGGTGTCCTTTACCCTCATTTCCTATAGCGGTCAGATTTATACATTACAAAGATCCCTTCCCATTAGTCATACCATCCTACCCTC
Source organism: Alentia gelatinosa (assembly GCA_950022655.1). Classification (NCBI taxonomy): domain Eukaryota; kingdom Metazoa; phylum Annelida; class Polychaeta; order Phyllodocida; family Polynoidae; genus Alentia; species Alentia gelatinosa. Next base: position 47,481,829 of record OX465579.1, on the reverse strand, counting down.
CACAGTATGAACTCGATATTAGGAAGATAGTGAGCACTGATCCACCTCCTGTTTTTGTTCATCAGTGTTTGTAATTCTGAGTCTGTTTCAAAATTGGATAAGACACCTTTAGTTATTTGATACATAAAATACCGTTGGATGCCCAAAATCACCCAGTGTTATGAAATAGTCATATTTTGAAATTTGTCTCTGAATTAAGAAACTGTTGCACATTTAGCTTTCCTTATTTTCATGTTGCCGTTTTTGAAATAGCGCTTGCATAATGTAGTGTTTTCGCTGTGATGAAAATATGCTATTACCAAGGATACATTTTTTCCAACAATTGACGGACATTTCAACATTTCATTGATACTATGTACTAGCGCCTTAGGCGCCAGGACTCACATAGCACAGTTCAGGGGAAATAGATCGCTGAAGATGCCAGTTGTAATCCAGGAACTGCCAAGTTTGAACAGTCAACTCGAGTAAGTTGCTCCACCCCCACCCTCTATTTGGAAATACAAAAAGAATGACTCCTCCACATAAATTTAACTCCTATGGAAATACCAAAGAGTTTTTCCCCCACCTGGAAATAAACCCTGGGGCAGAAGTAGTCCTCAGGGTTGTCTATAAATGACTTCATCATAGGTTCTTACCATTTTTCACACCTCCTCCCACCTTGTCATGTCTTGTTGTACAACCCTTGGCATGATGCTTGGTCATGGAGACTGGACCTTTCCTCCTACTGCATCATGTCATTTGTGAACGGCCCCCCTTTTGAGATACTAAAAAAAGGTAACCCCACAGAGAAACACAAAATAATGTTGCCCCCACCCACAAAAAATAAAACACCTTACAAAAGTTGCCCACCAAACAAAAAGACCAGGCAGAATTCCACCCATGGAATACTCTCATGGGAATTACTAAAAAAAGTCCCCACCTTGGACTCCCCCCCCCCCCCACCACACACACAATATAGAGAAAAAGTTGGACCCCCCCCCCCCCCCCAACAGGAATACCCCAAAAGTGTTGGCCTCCTACGGAATTAAAAAAAGCCCCCCTACCTCACTCCCAATCTTGTACGCAATAGAACAAAGTGAGCATACGCAAGATTTCCAGACGCCTTAGCCCCCCCCCCCCACTCAGTGCGTATGTACTTTAAATATGGCCTCAAAAGTGATGGTCCAATACGGAATTACCAAAAAGAAATCCCCCTTTCCCAAAAGAAGAGCTGGCCCCTTGTGGAAATACAAAATCAAATTGGAAATACTGAAAAAAGGACCCCACCCTAGAACCTTCATTCACCCCCCAAAAAAGGTTGGGTCACACCCCACACACCCCACACCCCCATCCAAAGAAATACCAAAATGTGTTGGCCGACTATGGAAATAAAAATAATTGAAAACAAAACACAAAGTCCCCCCCCCCCCCCCACCTCCCCAACAAAGTTGAGTCTTCGTTTTGTGAAAATATTCCAAAGCACGCTACAGTGGGTGTCATAGCAGGCAATATTTATCTGGGTGCAAAGCTATACGGCGTACTATGCAGTGTGTACAGAATTGTACAACCCATCAGCGGTGTGTCTTTACACTGACTTGTGGGTAGACTTGTGGGTAAACACAAATCAAGACGGAAAATTTTCATTTATTCAGTAAAACTACTTTAATTCCTGTTAGCTTTATGGCAATACCCATTATACTGTTCCAAAATGATAATATAAATGATTTTTTCCCTCAGTCCGGACTTTCATCCCTGTATGATACTACCCTAATTTCGTAGATTTAACGGACATTAATTCTATTTCGAGAACAGTTTCAATTTTGTTAGAAAAACCTTTAATAGGATGACCTGTTTCCCTTTTTTCAATTTGGTTTTCTTTTCAGATTTTCTGTGATCTTACTTTCCTTAAATCTCTCTGTGACAAAGTCAGTTGCTAAGGAAAGGAAATTCACTTTGGCTGAATGTTGCCCTGAGAAAGATAGCTAAGATTCTCTCATTTAGACACTGATCATGTTAGAACCTCTGCTTAAGGCTGTATTCCATTAAGCTGATTTCACTCCAGACAGGAAACTGGAGTGAGAGTGGAGTGGGACTCGAGTCAAACTGTCTTACATCGGCGATGCCGCATAAAATTTGGGGCTAATGCCACTCTGCAGCTAGTCTGGACAATGCCTGTTCACCAGTTCCACATCAGCTCCATTGTTCCCTTGCCCTCCAGTCCCCATTATTTCAAGGATGTTGGGCATCAGGACTATAGACTGGTGTCTTCATCCACTGGTCTTCCATTGTCACTGCACAAGACAAACTCCAGACTTGCTCCAGTGTTGGCTGCCAAATTTAGCCAAGTTAGAGGCCAGTCACGCTGCAGTCAAACCCCTGAAACTCTCCAATCGTGTTAAATCAAGACCTGATGAAGGTGTTTGGAGACTGACTGGGTGGCTACTAAAAATAGACATGACTGAGCTCTTTGTTGATTGAACATTTCCCATGCATCTGGACATTACCCGCATCTCCCATCCCAGGATTAGTAGACTTGCAGTCAGTCAGAAAGGGTTTAGAAAGGGTCATCATTACCCTTTCTGAGTGACACATACTCAGTTACCTTTTCTGAGTGACACATACTTAGTCACCCTTTCTGAGTGACACATACTGAGTGACCCTTCCCGAGTGACACATACTAAGTGACCCTTTCTGGGTGACACATAGCAAGTGACCCTTCATGAGTGACACTAAATGATCCTTTTGGAGTGAGACTTATTTAGTGCCCCTTCCTGAGTGAGACATACTAAGTGACCCTTTCCGGGTGATACATACCAAGTGACCCTTCCTGAGGGACACATACTAAGTGACCTTTTCTGAGTGACACATGCTAAGTGACCCTTCCTGAGTGACACACACTTAGTCACCCACAATTGGTCAGTGGCGGCCTGTTCACTCAGGACGCAGAAGTTGGTGGTGTCAGCAAGTACAGATTCACCATACAAGACAAACTGTCATGTTCATTGATTAAAAGACAGCATGTATAACACGGCCGGGGAACCCTTCTGCGATGAACAGAGCATGGTCAACAAAGGGGCAATTAAATTCAACAAACCGATTCACGAGTTAAACAAGCTCTACCACGCTGTTACAGCACACATGGTCCAGCATGTACATAAATCGCAAAACCATCTGGTGTGTCAGTACTGGTGAGTGAGGACTGGTGAGTGAGTTCTGGTGAATTAGTACTGGTGAGTGAGTACTGGTGTGTGAGGACTGGTGAGTGTGAGGACTGGTGAATTAGTACTGGTGAGTGAGTACTGGTGTGTGAGGACTGGTGAGTGTGAGGACTGGTGAGTTAGTACTGATGAGTGAGTTATAGTGAGTGAGTAATGCTGAGTGAGGACTGGTGGGTACTGGTGAATGAGGACTGGTGAGTGAGGATTGGTGGTTGAGGGCTGGTGAGTGAGGACTGGTGAGTGAGGACTAGTAAAAAAGTACTCGTCAGTTGTTACCAGTCAGACTGTGCTAGTCACTCAGTTCTAGCCACTAGGTACTGGTCAGAGAGTATATCAGCTGCAGCTGGAGGAGGTTGAAAGTAGAATTTCCAGACTTTTCAAGTGCATGTTGGCACTCAAACCGGGTGCAGAAGGGAATGGGATACTTTGTAGGCAAATGGGCTCATAAATTGTGGCAGTGGATGAGAGGTGGAACAATGACCCATCTGATGAACCCCAGATGTACCCCAGTGACCCTGCAGATTAGGTGGATTAGGTGACAACACACCCACACTATACCCCAGAGCAGCTCCATTCACAGTCCAGGGCCCTGTTTTTCAGTCACGACAATCGTTATGGACGACATGTTTTTGCTGTGAGTGTGCTATAGTCGCGACATTTTAGAGGGTCGGACAATTATCGCTGCTCTACGACACGTAGGGCGGTGTGAGGTGTGCTATAGTCACGACAGTCGGTGGCCAATGGAGCGGAAATAGTGGCCATAAGTGTTGTATGTCTAAGACCATTCTGGACATGTCGTACCAAACGTGCAACTTCACTTCCCGTAGGAATTAAGCGATGAAATTTGAACACGAGTAAGGTCTATATATAACCTTTAATCGTACTAAATATGAAGAAATTTGGCCACACTGTTATGAAGTTATCGGCGTTTGGATTTCGTCATACAAAATGCTGCTCTGGTGGCCAGTGTACCCCTACCATCACGTGATCTAATTTATGCGGTGACCTTGACATCGACTACGCTTTCTTCACTCTCCCAGCAGAGATTCCGCGCGATATACAGCGAAAGATCTGTTAGGAGAGTGCGTGTACGATATCTGATCATAGCTCAATGTTTCATATTCAAAATCATAGGTTATATGTATCCCTTACTCGTGTTAAAATTTCATGCCTTAATTCCGTCGGGAAGTGGAAAAATCATCTATATACGCACAGTGATATGTTATAGAACCTAAGACAGTTCTATACTTGTCTTGACGGCCGACACTTTTAGCGGCGATCGTCCGTGCCGCACTACGACACCGTCTATAGGACGCCGGCCATCTTTTGTCGTCCGGAAAGGTCATACATTGGCTGTGCGATCTTAGGCCTGCGACACTTACAAATGTCGTTACTAAAAAACAGGGCCCAGGTGGCTGGGGCACATCTTGACCTCATCCAGTGAGGCTTCCGGTGTACCCCAGTGCTCAGTCCCGACACCCACCAGTCTTACGTCACTTTACTTCACTGGCACGACACCTTATTCAATTGGCACGACTGGGCTCTAGGCACAGGTCAGACACAGGCCAGTTTCGGCAGCAGATGCACTGGTGGTAGCACATCGGGAGTAAAATCGGCTAAATGGAATAGAGCCTTTAGAGTGATGGCACTTGAGATAGCTTAGAACAAAGAAGGCTCACTTTCAAAAGACATTACTCTAGTTGTCGAATCCGTCGTCCTGTTTCAAGTAGAAATGTAGTCGTTATTTTTATGATAATTACTGTCGCAAACGCCCTCCTTTTACTGCTGACGGTACTTAAAATTGTACATCCATGTTGGCTGTTGGGCCGCTGTGAGTAATATCAATTGTGCTATGAAAACATACCACTTCACAATTTATGATTTAATGTGTGACCATAGTTGTGTGACATGTGCTTAGTTCCGGAATAAACTGCCGAATGAATATAGACAAATACCCAATTACCCCAAGTTTAAACAGAAAGAAAAAAACTATTCTATACAACAGTCGTAAAAACTACCTTTAAAATAAATGGTATGTGTGGACTATGGCCTATCTGGTGAGCCAGACCAATCGTGATTATTCATAACAGTACTGTATATTGCATATTGTGATTACCATGTAATTGTATTTTATGTTCTATTCTATCAATTGCTGTTTATCGGCCAAGTGAAATGTTGATTATTTCAAATGAACTATTCTACGCTTGTGTACACATATTAATATGGTAATAGTTTAGTGAGCGGATTACATGTACATTCCATTGGTATATTTTTGTATCACCTGTTAACATGTGCCCTCGACATGAACCTTCACGATATATAAAGGATAGATGTTATGCATTGTAGATATCATACTAAATTTGTAAGCGAAAGTTAGTTAGCATCATGGTTGTGCGACCATGGCTAGTATAGATAATATAAGTTAAATGATTACAAGTACGATGGCTGGACCTGATTATAAACAGGCATGGATTTGCCTTATCTTCTCCAGGATAAATAAAGTGATTTAAAAAAAAATGTAATCATGTGTATTCATGGACGTTTCTGAAAGAACATTTTTATCAATGCACAGTACATTGCAATATAATAAAGGGCTTATTAAAATGAAGACGTGGTTAAATCCGACCTGTACTCAGGGAGCAGCTACCGTGATGTGGGTGGCAGTTTGAACTGTCACGCCTTTTATAGTCTTGTACCATGTGACCCCAAAGGACCAATCAGTAGCGGCGCTGTCACGTTGGGTGGCAGGGCGTTGTTAAAAAGTTATCTGGGCCCCAAACGCCAAATAAATAAATAAATATAAAGAAATAAGGGGCATATTAGTCCAAGATTTAGAAGGGACAGCTTGCTATCATGTATAGAGAGCCGAAGTGATATACAAGTAAGTTGGGCCAAAAAGATCTGTACAGTGGTACACTATTGTACGTGTATATTAGTTTCGTTTTAAGAGGCAGTATAGGACATAGCATAGCAAAACGTGTATTTGTTAGTGTATCTTTCTGGCTACAACTATACTGCTGGGAGTGCGACCAGTAGTTAGAGCTCCTGCATAAGTTAGGCAGGATTACCAGTACAGACTAATGATGGACTGATGCGCTACAGAGAACAATTTTCCACTTCTCAATGAAAATCCACATTTTCATTTTTAGATTATAAATACTATTTTCCATGTACAAAACAAATATAATAAAGAACATTTTCAAAGTTGGTCTACCAAATTTGTTCTAATTAGCAGCACAGAAAAAAATTAGCCACACAAGAGCTGCTTAGAATTAATTGAAAAATAAGATAATTATATTCTGTACAAGGCTATGTGTTATCTGTATTGCAGCTACTGCTAGATGTTTGAAATCAGCTGACGTCACATATCTATTCATTCAATTATGACATTGGTGACAGCGGCGTATCATGGTGATTTGCCTGTTGTCAAGTTGTTGACAAATAGTTCGCAGAGGCACAAAGCAGGTGTGCCATGGGCTGTCATAGTGTGGGCATGACCACTAAAAGCAGTTTCATCTGTGGGAATCCTCAGGCTGCCCTGATGGACAGGGATTGTGATGATGTGAAAAAAAAGTAAAACAAAGATAATTATCCAGAAAGAATCAAAATAGGAGAATCAGAATTCAAGAAGCACGCATGCACCTGCGTATAAATAGTTTATACGTATAGATCTGGTAAACGATTCCTTAAATAGGTTTAGGTGAAGGAAGAGAATGCCCGGAGCATAAGCAGGCGGCAGGTAGATGGGGTGATAGCACAGCACCTTCAGCTGTATATTGAAGCCATTTTGATTTCTTGCTCAGTTGGCGATACGACTGGCCATATTTTTAAGCGGGCTGTATTGTTTTAGTTGGCTGTATAGTCTCATATGATATGGAGGGCAGCGGTTAGTATCCGATTAAGGTTTGATCACAGGTATATAATAATTTTTATTAACCAATGTTGGCAGATAATCTCCAAACATCAGATATACCGAATCTACGGGGAAACAGATGCAAAAAGTTATTGAACTAAGCATTAGTTTCTCAAGAGAATTAGTACGAAGATGTTTCAGGCAGCCCCATTTATTGGACAGTCGCACCATATTGCCCTATATTGTGAAAATGGCAAAGCTCTTTTTGAAATCCCAAGATAACACAACATTGTCGGACTGTTTTCCTCTTCTGTATTTTCTCCTGTCAACAGTACGCGCCACCCTCGCGGCCTGTATTTTGTGAGGGTAGGCTCATTGAACGCGGCCTATGGTCCAGGTCCCCAGTGACATTTACTGTCACTCTTTTAATAGTGAATGTATCTTTTTAAATCTCAGTTTCTCCCAGCTCTAGCAGTAAGTGCCAGGTTAATAACGCCCCCTGAACTGTATTCCTTTGGAAGTAGACTTCTTTTATGTATATGTGGCACGGAGCTGCTGTGAAAAGTAATAACAACATGGTCGCGAGAGAGCGAGGAAAGTCTGTGATATATTATTTTCACATGCAATACTGTATGTACTGTTCGTATCAATACAAAAACACGGTGATATTGTTAACATCTAGCTATACTTGTATTTCAGTGTTCAGTATAAACTTCCAAAAGGAGCTTTAAGTTTTCCCGTGTATTCAGAAACAGAAACAAATTATGGCTATTCTATGTATCTGTGTAAGTTGCAATCAAACTAATTTTTGAAAAAGAGAAAAAGCCGTGCACATACAACATCAACATTTATAACATTGCATAGGCCTTTTATATTGAATTTATAGAACTCATTTTCAGCTTAAATGAGAATTTTCATGGTCCTTTCTGGATTGTTCAGATGGCTCATGAGTTCTCGAGGTCATACTCTCTGTAACTAACACATTATAAATGCTGGGTATGTATCGCAGTGCAGGCCTCATCTTTCTCAGTCAATTGTTACTGTTTTATGATGGTACGGGAGGTTCCTTAGTTGAGTAACGCCCTATGTAGATTTTAAGTGTTGACTGAGTATTGTCGCGCATTCCTCATTTTCTGGCCATCGTTGTTACTGGTTAAGTGTCGGTCAATGATGTGTATTGCATTGCCGACTTTGTTTTTCTTCTACTGTCAATCTGGCGGAGGGTTAGTCAAAAGCGTTACAGGTGGGCCATGAGTTGAGCCATACCCAATGCAGTTGTCATATTTAAAGGTTTGGTGTGTATTCCAGTGCGGGCCTCATTTTCCTGTCGCAGTCGTTACTGGCAGAGGATGGGTCAATGCTGGCACGGGTGGGTCACGAGTTGAGTCATGCCTGGTTCGGGCTGTTCATCGGCGCCAAAGACTGGACAGAGGAGTGGCTCAGTGAGGGGTTTGCCACGTTTGTCGAGGATGCCATCCACGCAGCTGCCCGTGGGGTAAGTGACTCATTCATCATAACATATTTTCTGGCATCCACCATATTCCCTGCCTGTGTAGGTCTGTTTCTGCACGCGTCCACCTGTATATATATATATTTACCCCTTCTGGTGCTGTGTCAACCATCTTGTTTGTCTGTCTGCTTGTCTTCCTTGAATAATAAAGATTTACGTTATGAGGCAAAGTACACTGCTATTCCCAATCGATGCTACCTTGTAAGTCATAATTACTTGTCGGATCCAAACCATTGCTATACGTTCTCAGGTAAACAGTGTCATATAGAACAATGCAGCATAACAACCACCCTTCACAACGATGACTTCACATTGTAGTGGGTGCTCTCCAATCATGATTTAGATCAGATGGCATGAAAGGTAAACCAGCACATTTCTGGTTACAGAGACCTTCAATGATAAACAGTGGGGGAGGGGGGGGGATCAAGTATTCATTAAAATCACTTTTCAGACATCTTTTTTAAGCAGTTTATTGGCACTTCTCAAACGTACATGGAGATAACATTCAATACAACAGAAAATTACCCCTGTACTACATAATACGAAAGTATGTAGTTGCTTGGTTTTTATTTAGGAAAAGAAAAGGACATACATAGAATAGTAAAAGGAGAAAATCCTTTCGTAATACAAAACCAAAACCAAACTCATGAGAGGTTGGGCTAGATATCTTTAGAGTGAGGAGGGACCTTCCCTCAAATTCTACAGAACAGAACGTTGTAGCTAGATACAACCAAACATTTCCATGAGTGACAGACCACTATGCAGATCACAATTTTATGTTACATTTGTTTCTCTTCCAATACTTGCCTCCTACATGTTATCATTTCAGGCATCTTAATGTTTGGCTCTGTCAAGGCATATGGCATTGTCACCTATAGAGAAAATGCAGAATTTATAGATTCCCAAACTTTATTAAAGTTTAATAAATCAAAGGGGAAAAACAACATTTCCAGGTGACAGTGGGTCACTGTCTGCTAAAATAGTGTGTACGGTCAGGGTCAACTGGAAACAAGCTTTCCATTGACAGTAAAAAGATTAAAAAGATTGTAACTAATCCGGTAACATGAAAATTAAATTAATTAAAAAAACTATAAAAAGAACAAAACAAAAATGTGTCTGTATTCCTTTATCTGCCATATTGTCTTCCTGCCTACCTGCCTATTTGGCTTTCTGACTGCCCATTTGCCTGCCTTCCTATGTATGCCCGTTTCCCCGTTTCCCCGTTCGTCATCCCTTTGTCCAATCATACACCATTCTGTTCCTCTTTTCAGTGTGCTATCTTCATCTCATCTACCTGTTCTTCCTTCCATTTCTACATCCATTCACAATGCTGTCTTTGGTCCTCTGCCTCTTTGGTCCTCCCCCTTTGTCCCTCCTTGTTCAGTCACCGGGTTTTCCTGTCTGCCTGCCTGTCTCGCTGCTTGCCTGCTTGTCAGCCCACCTCATCTACTGTGCTGTTTGATGGTTTATCTCTTGGCCTAACGTTGTATTTTGTTTAATGTTACAGATGTCTGAGAGTGAGGAGGTTCAAAGAGGCGAACTGCGGGCTTTGATTCGACATAAAGTTCTCGCCGCTGAGATGGAGAACACAGAGGACGACCTACAGACGTTAAGGTGACCTCATAACCTTGACTTTTCAACATTTTAAACAGGATTACTACCTACAGCAAGTCTCGATGTGTTGTGAAAGACAGGTTGTTTGGCCGTGATCATTTCACCCTAGAATTCTTCAGAGTCGAGAGGCCTTGGTTGTATAAATAAGTAACTATTACTAAAAAGTACCTCGATCTTCAATGAATATTTTTATCATTGGCAAATGTTCACTTACTGACTGAAATTGTCTTCTGCAGGTCATATCATATACTTGTGCTTCATCTGACTTCACCTGGTCTTACATTCCCTTAGGAAATAAAAAAGAGGGGAAAATATCAAATCAACCTTATTATTCGTCTTGTCATCTTTTAAGGCCTGACCCCGCGCATGAGCAGAGAGGCGAGGACCCGTCAATTCTTTACGTGAAGAATGGACTGAATCCCCATAAACAGTTTACACAGGTGCATTACCTCAAGGTAAGATTGAGGCACCCCCCTGCCTTCAGTTACTAAATCCTAACCTCACTCCATCCCAAGTCCAGCAATATGGGAGAGCGGTGAAGAGCAGTGGGAAGGCGCATGATTCTCATGCGGTAAACTTCGTTCAAGTCCCAGTCACTCAGCTGTTTTACCTTTTCCCCCGATGTTATGCATATTGATGTTTCTTCGGCATGAACTTTCCAGGTTTTTAATCAAATGGAACTATTAACGTGGTTCATCTTAAAGGATGGTCTAGAGATGAAACACGCCCTATTTACAATTCATGTCGTTTGTTACTCAGCTATGAGGTCTATATGAAGAAATTCAATTGGAATTCAAGTTGAAACACTTACTCAAAAATATATTAAAATCTGATCCCGAAACTTAGGAGGTTTACTCTCAGGTTTAGAGTGAAATGTGAAAGGTTACAATTTACTAAAGATGTATCATGATCTACATCCTGTCAACTTTACTCTTGTGCTAGATTTAATCCATATAAAGTATTAGTCTGTCTTAGAATAGGTTATCCTTTGATAAAAAACAAAATGTTTCCTTTAAACAACAATGTTAAATATTCAGCCGTATCATTTTATCTGAGTCTTAATCCTTTGTATTATGCGTTGTGAAAGATAATAAATCCCGTCTCTGAAACGTTTGTTAATTTTGCATCCTTTCATTTAGATGTTATGTAAAAGCTTGCAGCGAATCCGTATTATCCTCCAGTGTATTGTAAACTGACACGGACCTACGGAAATTGAAATCTTCTGTTCTTCAATGTGTTCTGGGCTGATTGGAGGGTGAGAGAGCATGGAGCTTCTCGAGGTTTTATGAATGATGAGTAATTAAAACAATCTTATGAGTTGCTGAGTGCTCTCTCGGATACGTAACATTATTTTTATTCTTCCCATATATATCACCTGTATGTGGATAAGGAAACATGTAAACAAATGTTGGAATTAATAAAGATAATGTTCTAAAAGAAGAACCTGCAAACAAATAATACGCAATTAACTCTAAGTTTGGACTGATGACACATTTCAGTATTTTGTACATTCAGGATAATATACATTGTACCTGTAAGTATTTTGTTTTTTGAGTGAAACTTCAGTGACGATTTTGTAAAGATGTAGTTCGTCCATTAAACTTCAAGAAGGCCCACTCTGCATTGGCTCGTTATGCTAGTCTGCAGCAGCAGTTAGCAATGAATAATAGAAAGCACAGAGCAATCAAGAAATCCTCTTGCATCAGTATCCATAAACCTGACTGCATGTTAAGTAAAGATTAACCCATGAACCACGAGCACATGCGTCTGGTGAAAACGCGGTAGAGCGTGATACATTTACGATATCAATTTGTTAATTTGGGGCTTAAATTTTGACTCGACATTTCTATACTCTATTCAAGCGTGATGACCTCTGACCAAGCTTAATTCTTAGAATCATGAGGTGTTCAGTGTTGAAAGTAGTCTCTGAGTTGTGCGTGTTATTCAGAGAAACAGCCTCATAATTTCATTTAATATTCGTAATGGAAACATTGAATTTAACGGAGGCAGTACATTTAATAATTAAAGATATTCAGTATTCAGAGGTATTTGTTTGATGTAACTAGATAAAGGTCAGGCGCGTGTGAATTGATATGAGATCATGTAGCACGCTTTAGACGGACCTTCCTTAGCTCTGTTACTATGCAAGTCGTATCTTCGTTGTATCATCGTTGCTGACTAATCGACCCATGTTTTTAAACTTGATTACTAGAGACGAGTCACAAATTGATGTAATGCGGGAGAGCTGCCGGGACTGTTTTTAGAAATAGACATTGAAGCTCCTCAATATAACACAGCAAAATTATCGATGCAAGTATTCCGATACATTAATGATATGCTCAATGTCTACAAGTCAGCCGCACACGGCCATATCCCGGACGGACCCTGGTCGAACCAGGGCACTACCATGCCACCGAGAAGCCGCTAAATGTTCGCCGAATTAGATTTTCGGAAAGCGAGTGAATGCACGCAACTGTTGACTATTCACACACCATATCTCTGAGCATGTTTTACTACCAGTCCTGAAACTATCCAGTCATTCATGCATCGAGTTATCATTTCCATTTTTTTCTATCATAGGCTTTCATCCCTACAGTATGAGCGATTTCAACTTTTCTGAAACACGGGTCATCTCAGATTAGATCTTTAATAATCAAGATTTAAAATACAAGGAGAAACACACTTCTAATCCCAACCGATGCTACCTTGAAAGTGACAACCACTCGCCAGATTCAAATCGTTGCTATGCAATCCCCAGGTATACAATGTCATAAAGAACAATGCAACATAACAACCACTCTTCACAACAATGACATTACATTATTGTGAGCCCTCTCCTATCACGTTTTAGATCAGATAGCGTTACAAATAACCACGCATAATTCTGGTTACTGAGACCGTCTGTAATAAACAGTTAGGGATGGGTGATCAAGGTTTCACCCGTAGTTTGGCTGTGTAAAGACATTGTCGCATTTATAGAAAATACTAAGGCAGTAGTTTCACAGACTTGTTTAAAGTTTAATAAAAACTGGAGAGAAAAAGCAACAAATGGAACCATGTTTCCCTAGATAAGAATAGGGTTTAAGACAGATGAAATCTTTTTTCGTTTGTTTGTAAAGAAAGGTGTCACTAATCCGGAACCTAAAAAATCTTTTCTAAACAAGTTCAGATGTGTTTATTCATCGCCGTGTTGTCCTAACTGTGAAACTACTGTCTGTATTATTAATCATAGTTGCTCAGTTATTTTCTGTTTATTACAGGGATACTTCTTGTTACGAAATCTTAGTGGGATGATTGGAATGAGAAAGTTTAACACGGCACTAAGGTCTTACGTCGAGGTTTACCACGGCCAGCTCGTATTATCAACAGTAAGTGACTATTAAAAATCCCCCACATGACTATCAAATTTCATATTGAGGATCATCTTCTGTGGATATGCTATATTTTGCCAGTAATGGTAACTTAAAAAAAGACATGGTAGTGTTTTCTTTCTGCGATAGATCATAAAATTACTGTATGGTGATATGAGACGAAACAATATACAGACACGTGGTGATAAATTTGTGCGAAATAAGATGTGGCTCCATCTGAGAAAAAAAGAAGATAAATTCTGTGCAGGACATATCTGTATGACCATAATAATTTGTAGCAACTTCAGCTTCTCTTACCTGTTACTTATCGCCGTGTATGATTCATTTCAGGATGTTCTTGATCATGTGTTCAAAACATTCCCTGAGCTTCGGTGAGTTGTCTTAATCCTTTATTCTACCTTTGATATAGTTTATCCATAGGAATGCCATTTGAACGATATTTTAGTAAATCCATTTTATCAAGGATTTTTATAGTGGAACCCTATGAAATTTTAAGGTCAGAGCTTTTATCCCATTTTGTTTGAATCACGCAGTAATTCACAAGGCGAAGCCACTTGAATTATATAGCGATTCAAGCGAGATGGGATCGAGCTCTGACTGTAAGCTTGATAAGGTTTCTGAATTTATCTCACCCTCCACATTGACTAATGGGCTAACCTTTGTGACATAATCCCCCATGAAGGATTTTTTCTAAATACTCAACAGGCATTGGATACAAGTTCCCAATGTTAAGTACATGGGGAAAAATAACAGGGTTGAGATAGATATCAGATATTCTATGTGATAAACATTGCTATGTCAATGTTGCGGCATGACGGCACAGGTGCTGCGCCCTAAACTTGTTATATTAGTTCAAGTTACGGGTCCACTTTGTTACGCAGTTTCACCTTATACTAAAAAAAATGACCCCAAGCATGAAGGGTGTCGAAACCGCGTTTAGTTGACGTACTATCCTAACAGAATATATCCACAGGTAGAGGTTCCTCACAACACATATAAACAAAGGAGGAAATGTGTAGTTTGTTTGGAAAATAAAGGGTTTACTGTGCCCCATTCTTTTTCAGTGGTATTTCGCCGGATGTCACTTGGGTAGTCTTTTTAGATCAATATAAATCAGAGAAGAACATGAGTATAAGTAATAAAAAAAAGGTCAATGTAGCACTCCGCTGAGGCCAGAAATTCAGTTAGAATAGTTAAAAATACAGGCAATTCCCGTTTCCAAATTCATATTGTTTACAGATCCCATGCCTGCAATGGAGACTTTATATTAGGTGAATGATTAAGAAACATATCAATTGCCTACATTATATATCATAATACAAAAATACAGAGAAGAAACAGTCTACATTCAACATCTCTGACAGCTCCGCCAGCACGCTCTGGCTATTTTAGTGAAGGGAGGGAATAAAAGCAGAACAGATATCATGTTATCTCTTACTGGACACCCCCCCCCCCCCCCCCCCCCCCACCCACACCCCGGTGATATCATACTGTATAAAAATCTTTTACCTGGAAAACGGAATTGTTTCTAATGTCGCTGTCGTAGCGAATAGCCTCACTATAAATACTCCTAGCAGACGACGTGCTCATCACTCTTGTGTGGTAGCTCAATCTGTTAACAGCGCTTCATTTCCCTAACTGACACTTGTCTTTCTTGGGTGTTGTGTGTCACTCAGTTCTCCATTACTACTCTTCGTGAGATATTATACTCAAAATATACGAGCCTGAGGTGAGATATTAAATGTTATGTGTTTCTATATTAAGTGGCTGATCTATCAAACAGGTGCTCCGTAGACATGTTTTTACCCTCCAGCAGATGTTGCTCGCCGGGGCCTGCCGGCCAGCCGATCACCCCTAATTTTCTAAATTCTCTGTGCTGATCCACCGAATCCTCTATTTCTGGCCGCACTGACAACCACAAGACATACACAAAGCACTTGGTGAGTGCCTGCGAGGCGATGAACACGCCGCTAACGTGCAAGCCAAGTTTCCCGTTCATTCAATAGGCACATACTATGCCCTTTTTGCAGCACAAACTTGGTAATCGTGCAGAGCAGTATGCCGCCATGTTGGGATTTGTATTGGAACACTGATAGCTCGTGAAATATCCGCTGATTTCTGCATTAAACTGAACAATGAAGGTAAATAAAGATAAGCCTTAATGTTACGAATGTGTATAGTCGACTCTGGCGCTATAATCCTGCCAAAACTGCCGCAACTGTCCAAACGTTCAGTCTCCGCTTGCATGATCGCTTCTTGTGGGTATCGCCCATTTCATGTTGACGGTATGTGTGACGGTATATATGCTGGCGAGTGGTCAACGTGGATCCCAGGAAGGCTCACGGCATCGTCAGCCGCCTGGCAGGTGCTAAAAAGTATTTGAAAGAGTTTTGGGCCGGCCTTTGCCGGCAATGCTTTGTGTAAGGCATTTACAATATTGCGTTCAGAACTGCCGGCCAGCAGGATGGCCTTCTCAGTACATCTTGGTGGATCAGCCTGAAAATGATCTTTTGGCCCAGGCTGGTGGTTGGCGCTGACCAACAGGCTAGCCGACGCTTGTCGGCGACAGAGTTTTGGAGACATGATGATGGGCCGGTGGTCAGTGGGGCAAGCTGTGACTGCTTATGTGGCCATTATTTGCTGATCCACCAAGCAGATCATCGCTGCCGACGCGCAATATTGGTCGGCAACTGTCGCCGATGACCACAATTCCACCACAGTGCCATTGGCCGGTGCTAGCTCCTGCTTGGAGATCAGCCACTTTAGACACTATCGCCACACCTTGACACAAGTTGAAAGTCATACAGCACCCTCGAAAACATGCTTTGAACTAAGAACCTCCAAGCATAGAGCCCACGTTTCCTATCCATCGATATAAGTCCGTCATTTCATATATATACGTCTATATTTTGTGCCAGCGTATGAGGCGTATACAAGACTGTTTCCTTTAGTATACGGACGCGTCTTGGCTGTACTTCACAGCTGGCGTATCAGAGAGGAAATATACTTTGCGCGATATGTATACGCCGGGCGTATTCCCCGAGTCATTTGGCGACTTCAGGTTTAAAATCCCCTCCGAATTCCCTTAACAACGGACATGTCCGCCATCTTGCTGGTGACCACAAACTGCTGTCAGAGTGTAAAATGGTAAAAAATAACTGTTATATACTCTTTTATGTGTAATATTTACATGTAATAATCAAAATAAGATGATTCGCATTATCCAGACATGATTTAAATGTGCCAACTCGAAGAAAATCGGTTGTTTCGACGATTTGTTGACATCGCATCTACTGTCTAAACCGGGGCCATTACATTCTAATTCGATCTGAAATTTTCAGGGAACATTGATTTTATAAAGAGAAGTTACTCAGAAGTACTTTGAACATCCTCACATATTAGATAATATTGTCATTGATGTCGGGCCCTAGTCCCCGCATTCACACGTGAGCGACCACTTCAGTATTAGTGCATGCGCACCGTGAGGGCGGCTGCGAGGGTGGCTGTGGGGCAGGGGTGAGAGTCGGAGTCGGAGTCGGTATTCATAGGTTGATATCTGAACAGACCTTGTGTTATTTATACAGTATCCAAAGTATGACTTCAGAAGAGTGGTGTTTTGAAAGTATAACCATTAAAAAATGGCAAAAAAGGCAAGAGAATGCTGGGTTTATTATATGTATTAACAAAATTTTTGCATTACGACTCCACACTGCACACCCTCCACACTGTAAACGAGGGATTCCCTATGGCCAGTTCCTCCGCATTAGGAGGATCTGCTCCAGGGACACTGACTTTATGAGACACAGTCTCATCAAGGCAGCACATTTTGTCAACCGGGGATACCCCCGGGAACTTATTGCGGACAGCCTGGTTAAAGCGGCACACTCAGACCGCCCTAACCCAAAAGATTGGTCCGTCACCAAACAAAGGGAAGGAACGGAGGACACAACCATATTGGTTACAACCTACCACCCAACCTTTAACTCGGTGAAGCGAATCGTCACTGAGAATTGGGACTTGCTGGCACGGTGGGCAAAGACCCGTGCACTCCACCAGCTACGGGTTGTAGTGGGGCTCTGGAAACCACCGAACCTAAGGAATACTCTAGTGAGGACTCGGGTACAGTTCAATACCAACACTGGAGGGAAACACTCCTCCACTGTAAGTGGCCACAAATCGAAGGAAGTGAATGAGTGCACGACCAGGAACTGCAGATACTGCAAATCCCTAGAATGTAGTGGTGAGATAACCTCATCGTCTACCAGTAGGTCGTACTCGGCAAAACACAATGTGTGCTGCCAGAGCTCCAACCTTATCTACTGCATTACATGCACTAGGTGCTCCGCACAATATGTGGGGCAGACAAAACGAAGGTTGATGGACCAGTTCCAACAACACTTCTATCGCATCACTTATGCACACCTCGACACTGACATGGGATATCACTTTAACACCGAGGGCCATCAGAGCCTCGATGATGTACGGATCACTGTACTAGACTTTATCCACAGGACCCCCGACAGCGAGGCGGCCCAATATTTGCGAAATCGCGTCGAGAGGAATTGGATGTTCCGCCTGAGAACCCAAATCCCTTATGGTTCGAATTTAATAGATGCACCCATCTATTAACAACTTATTGGGTCCAAAATCCACTATCACGTCCTAGTCTCATTGTCTCGTCTAAAATCTTTTATGTTACCAGACTAGTGACACTACCCCACAGGTGTTCTGCTTTGATTGCAGCCTCCCAGGACCTTTATACCCAATTAGCTGAACACATTTATTTGTTCCCTGTTGGTGTTGCTTTTTCTCCATTTTTGACTTTATTAAACTTTAATAAAGTTTGGGAATCCACTCTCTGAGTTCTTTCCCTAAGTGTGACAAAGTCACATGCCTTGATACAGCCAAACTTTAAGATGCCTGAAGAGTCTGATTCGGATGAAACCTTGACCCCCCACCCCCTCTGTCTTTTTTCTGACAGCTCCCCTAACCTGTAAACTACTGGGTTAGCATGTACGCTATCTGGTCTATATTTAGCCACAGAGAGCGCCCACAATAGTGTGATGTCACTATTGTGAAGGGTGGTTGTTATGCACGGTGTTCTTTATGACACCGCTTTCTTGGAAATCGCATAGCAACGGTTTGGATTTGATGAGTAATTGTCACTTTCAAGGTAGCATCAGTTAATGACAGAAGTGCATTCACCTCGTTTCCCTAAATCTGGGTTTATTATATGTAATTATTGAAATGATACTTATTAGGGTTTTAAAAAGATTTTATAATCAAAATTGAGAATATAACATTGGATTTAATGACTAATGACAAATAACTTGGGGCATTCTGACAGTTCAGCTCCTTGAGCGAGGACGTTAGCCCTCCAGCCCTTAACACTCTAGAAGAGGATTAGACTAGCAATTACTACTAAATAGTCCAAAAAGGAGACTTAGATGGTGTATGGCTAGGAACAGAAATAAAGTGGTCTACACACGGACACCGGAATTATCGGGTTGTTGTCGTTGAGTAGGGAATTCCGTTACAATATGATATCAGTGCTGCAACTTATCAGGACCATAATCAAAACCATAATTGGCTTACAAAATTAGGACCATTTACTACAAATTTAAATTCCCTAAATTCATTGCACATATCTTGAAAATTCAACATGAGACTATCCCCTGACGATAACTATAAATGTGGACTATCCGACGCATTGTATTATTCTCAGTATTATGAAATGTTTCAGTTAAACAACGGTCTAAGACAACTATGATTTTATCCTCGTTCCGAAAAGTTTTGAAATAACGGTAATGTCTTTACTATGTGAACTATAAGTATCTATAGTCCGACCACCTGCTACCATAAATTTTTTTGTTTTTTATTTGCCGTGTGTCGAACCATTGCCATGAGATCAGCGGTTGTTGACAGTGGGGCAATACTGTGTTTGGTGGGGGGGGGGGGGGGGCAATTTTGTAATTGTGTATTCATTATAATCAATATTTTGGAAAAGTCAGCTGCAATTGGATAGTGTCTGGACAATACGCTTCAATGTCAGTACGCTTCTATTTTCTTGATGTCTTTAGCTATCAACTATTTTTATCTTAATTATTAACGGAGATATCACCTGAGATGCCAGTGCGTTTTACAGCTAAGTTTGAGTATAATATCCGGCTACGGCACTTTCATGCGAAAACAAAAAATAGCGTACTGTCCTTGATCTCACCCCGGTATTTCTCTCCATAGGCTTAATCTTGGAACTCATACTCCATGGCTGTGAAGGTAGTGGGTGGTACTTTGACTGGTCCCCGTGTACCACAATAGTCAATGGCTAATTGTGTGTGTTACTTTATTAACTAATAGTTTTATGTGGGTTGATATAAAATCAGAAACCCACTCAATGAAAATCAACTCGTTTGATTGCAACTTAATTCACTCAGCTTTGCTTTGTATATTACCCAGCAGTCAAACACGGTGGAGTATGGACCAAATTATTTTGATCTCGTGAATTTCCTTCTAAAAGCAAGCTACTTGAAGCATAGTGTCCCATATTTAATCGGAGATAAAGCCATTTTTCCACTGGCCAACTATTCGCCACCAATCTGCAGTCAGGAACCACAGATCGATTTTTGTGATATACGACGCCACATCAGTGAATGGAAACAGGCATGCAAAGAAGTGCCCATCGATTAGTTGTGCATATACTTTGCAATGAGGCCATCACCGAACGACTTTGTCAACAACCGACAGAATCAAATTGGTTTGAAATCGTTGGTGATGGTCATCGTGTTCAGAGGACTATTCCGTCGGTATGAACATGTCAAATGTCGCAGAAACAAGGCAGAAACAGCACCCTGACCGATTTTTCGACACCGACGAATAGTAGTAGGCTACCACCGACCGACTATTAGAAGAACTCAATTAATCGGTTCCGATTTCGTTGGTCAGTAGAAAATAGCTTATACCCCGACCGTACAGGGGCCGAACCCCAGGGGCATTAGCTTTCCGCTGCTAGGCTGCAGAAAGGTGTCGTTAGGCCGCTCACCGCCCTGAGATTGTTTCTCTATTTGTGCCGACAATATCTAGTATCTTTCCCCTTAATATTTTGTTCCCGATTTTATTTCTGAAATAACTTCCATCCTTACTACACTTTTACTAATGTTTATTTTGACCCTCGCTTGATATATATACTTTCTTGATTTCGGTAAACTCATGAACCCATTTGAATTATTAAATCAAGAATTAGAACCAGAAGTGTACCCCTAAGCGCTCTAATATTACCGATGATTGTAAGGAACAACAGTACCCCGTGATTTACGCATTTACTTATTTTAAATCAATCCTGTCTTGAGTAGCATTTTGTCTATACATGTGGAAAACTTTCTTGACATTTTAATCATTTCATAACATTTAACTGGGATGAAAGGCATTTTATCTCCCCCGACTGCCCCCACCCCCATTTTAGCGTCTATCCTCTTGTTTCTCTCTGGTTTCACATATCTTATTTCTAATTCATTAAAAGTCGACATTTCCTCATCAACATATTCCTACAATTACAGACATTTCAGTACCGATGATAAACTGGACTGACATCCAGTTTCTTTTATCGAGTGTTGTTTATTAAAGTCTACCTTTAAGATCATCTCCCGCGTTCTCATTTCGTTGTAAAGGTGATTTTATTTCAGGTAAGCACATATGCTGCAGAACATATAGCACATTGGTTCGTATAACAGGTTATACTTATTACCTATCAAACCAAAACGTTGGGATTTTGATAACAGGACGAGTAGAACTGGGATCACTTGGTATAAATAATTTTTTCTTTATAATTTTCCTTTGGGTAGAGTTCCTCCCCTTGCTCCCGCACGGCCATCTCTTCCACTGTGTGTGGTCATCTATTTGTCGTCCTTATCTGGAGCCGTTCGCTTCGTTCCGCCGCCCGAGGCCTCCTTTCTCCGCCCGCCGGGCACTCAGTCCGTCTCTGTTCTGCCGAGGTTGGGGCCATGTTTGTCAGGGGAGGCCCCGCCCAGTGGCCAGTGGCCCCCGGAGACACCCTCAGCGCGCCGACGAGTCGTGGGTAAACCAATTAGAAGGCTTAATTAAATTGATCCTAACTTGCCTGGACAACTGTCTGGTGTCACCAGAGACCCAATAAAGTGAGGACCACCTAGAGCTTAAAAGGATTGACCAAGTCGAAAACAGTGTCAAATTAAACCAAGCGGATCTGATTATGTAACTATATAAAGTTATATTGTGATTTCCTGAGCTTTTGTGTGAGACCAATCATTTTAATTCAACACTCTAGTTTATCTACCACTTCTAGATAGAATACAAGGTGTGCTATGCAGAGCTATATTGTGATGACGTACGATGGTGAAATTGAGACGTGGTTACGTCCTTCACGCTGAGCGTTTGTACCTTGAATGACAGTTTTAAAATGGCCCCTAATCACCGTCACCATGTGCACTGTCTGGTGTGACATAATTGAAGTGTCTTCACCTGTATCCCCGGAGTCTCTCTCAAGGTTTATATTTAGTATGTGCCAACATCTAGGTTTCCCAGGATTTTAAGTTGTATACATCTTGATCAGAGTAAATCCATCACCTCCCTGCCATTAGAAGCACTTAGTAATCAACAATAAGGAGAGTTGTGCAACTGGGATGTGAGTAATTCAGTTTAACACATTTTATGTATTTGTTAGATCTTTAATATTGAGGTGGTTCCTTGCAGTTACCTCCCACATAACTCCTCCTCCAGAAAAGTAATGAGGGAGTGAATTGTGATATTCACTGGTGGGTTCTCATGTAGTCTTTGTGTTGCTCTTGTGTGAGACACAGTCACACTCAGGCCCTAGCGTCCTCTTTTCTCGTGGGCAAAGCAACCTGGACGCATTCTGTAAAGTGCCTCCCGTGCCGTTTTAATGGCGCATCTTTCATAATTCCCTAGTGCGAATCACTCCGCGGCACGTCATGGAGAAAATAGGTCGCTTAGAACAGAATAACCCAGACTCACAAATCTTTAAAAAAAAATCCACAGTTTCAATGAACAACGAACTGAAATTGTGTTTCAGGGCTGGAAAGGACATGATGGTTTATTTAATGTCAAGTTTGTAGTTTTCGTTATATTACAAAACTTTTTTGTTAGTGCCGTTTCATTAGGAGTGGATGTTCACAAATTGTATTGCGCATCTGAATAAGCATTGGATCCTCTAATTGCAAATTATTTGCGGCGAGGCTTTTTTCAAGACACCGATTCAAGTGTCAAAATGCTGTCTCCGAAACTGAGAGGTGTATTGGATTCATTTCACATTCTGAACATGTTTAGTGTAAGAAGCAAATGTGCATCACGGTGGCCTAATGCGCGAACGTATTTCCAATTAAGGGGAATTTTACTTAATATAGCGCAATATGAAAAATGTTACATTCTAATGAAGCATAAAGACTGAACTGAAGCATACAATTCTTCACGTAACACTTAAGAAGCAATCTTATCGTATCGATATTTTTATGCTGAATTTGATGAAATCTCCACATTTCCCTATTGGTTTATGTGCAGTCGTTGACAAATGGAAAGACTCTGTTATCTATAAGATCATTGCATTTTAAGTTGTAGCTGAAAGTATCTTAAAGGATCTAAACATTTAGATAGGTAACTCATCTCAAAATCATTTTTACTTAACGGCCCTTAATTCTGTTCAAATGTTGTATACCTATGCTGGTAGAAGTGAAACACAAAATATAAGAACTCGAAACTTTTCTCAATTTTATAATCGTCCGCAGGAGTATATTTGACATCTTTCTTTCTGTCCAGACTCATATTCAAACGAACTGAATACCTTGAAATCTGAATATACTGAGCGCAAAGTAATAATAGAATTCCCCATCTTTTACTTTGACATGAGTGACAGACCTGTACAGGCCAAGGATCTTCCGTTAGTATTGTGTGCGCACTGTGGCATATATATATATATTTATCTCACCCCGGTATTTTTTCTCCATAGACTTAACATTGGGAATTCGTATCTAATGCCCATTAGATATTTAGGAAAAATATCCAATGGGGGATTATGTTACAAATGATACCCCATTAATCCATGTTATGGGTGAGATAAATTCAGAAACCCATTTGAGTTTAGTGTCAGAGCTCGATCCCATCTCGTTTGAATCACTACGTAATTCACGCGGCTTCGCCTTGTGAATTACTACGTGATTCAAACTCGATGGGATACGAGCTCAGACCCTAAACTCTCATAGGTTTCCTTTATAATATCTCATTCTGAACAATATTGTGAAAGCCTTCTTGATGGGACTTTTATGGTATATATAAAAATATGGCCATATAAAAATATACATCTATGTGGATGGAGATACATTATATGCAGGTATATCAGATGTCCTGGGACTTGTATTTACGGACTTGCATTCTCGTCTTAAAAAGATTTCCCTCCAAAGACAGTAAGCAAAAAAATCCCCAAAAAAACCACCAGATACTGGCAATACAACGTAAAAAAGCAACATAAAATGGCCGGGGCGGCCGTAGCCACTGGCAAATATTAATTCTGAACTATTGAAACAGAGAGATCGGAAACCAGTCGAATCCATTGATGCCGGTGTCCATGTTATCTCTGGTTTTCTGATCATTTTTCCTCAGCCGGAGATGTCGTATTCATAGCCGTACGTCAAATAATGACATTCGAGTTACAGCCATTCATTCGACATACATATACGGTAAAACTCTGCAATTTTAAAGTGTATGATTATACGGAGACGGGCTGACTGTGGTGATACGTCACAAATACTAGGTACAATTGTCAATGAGATTATCCTGCTGCCTTTGGCATCGGGATAATCTAATTGGCAATTTTAAAGCATATTTCCGGAATTGACAGCCGAACCCTTCTAAAAAATATCGGCATAGTGGTCATCCATAAAGTACGTACGCCCTTAGGGGGGAGGGGGGATTAAAAACATTTGGAAATTGTCCTTTCTGTGTTCCATTGCATACGAGATTGATGGTGGGGAGGGCAAAATTTTTGAAAGTTCTGCTTATACTTTATGGATGTCCCCATATGTGTATCATATCGATGCATCAACCCCCGACCATGGAACGAAAAGGACGAGTATTAGACGAAGGTAGTGGTGGTGCTGGTTACGTGAAGGGCAGGACGGGCGGAGCGAGCGGGGCTAGACCGGGCTCGAGGCAGTTTGCTGTGGGCAGCGCACCTGCCCATCCTAGTTAATGATGATCCACACATGTCGTTAGTGCCACGGCAAATCAGGTCCACAATCAAAGCGGACGACGGCCACTTGAACCGCGTGGTCGGCGAGCATCCCGGCCGCGCACCCCCGGGGCCAGCTCGCTGCGGCCAGCCGGGACGAGATCAATGTCGGCAAAACGGGTTAGCGGGAATTAACGAACCCATCAGCAGCCAGCGACCACCTCTGCTGCTACATCAGCCATTCAGCCTACCATGTCCCCTTCCCCCTCTACTCCCACATACATACACACATATCCTCCCCCTCCTGTGCCTCTCCATTTTTGTGAGGATCATAGCATTATCAGCATTAACTAAGTGAAAGTTTTTTAGAAAGGCTTTGGCGACACATATGCCTAAGGACCTGTGTAATAATAATGGTCAGTGCAAGGATACAGTGGTAACTCAATACGAGATCTCATGTTTTACTAATAACAATTAAACTCAGGGATGTTGCTCCTAAGAATCTTTTCAGAGGTCAGTCGGATAAGAACTTGGCCCTACAGACACGAACAGACTGTGTTACGTTTGGGTAGGTTTTAGTCCTAGAGGCAATGGTGTTAGTGCACCAGCTTTTGATGACTCACATTTTTCTTGTTATCAACAACCAGTACATTATTTTTTTATTTTGTTGAGGTACATATATATATATATATATATATATATATATATATATATATATATATATATATATATAGGCTCTTCAACAAACGAAGCTTACATAGTGATAATGCATCTCATTGTATCCTCTTAGGTCTTTCCTTCACGTAGTTATCACATTCATATCGTAATAATGGAGCGAACAAAACAAAAAGATAACACAGATGGCTACAATCCGAGATGCTTACAGACTGAATAATACTCTCTCTAATAGACACTTTGTGACGTTATCCCTATTCTTCCATTTTAGTGATATTGTACATCAGTAATATCCTCTCATTATCTTCAGCATCATTATAAGACGTAACACATTGGAATTAAATCATGAACTCTTTCCTCTTCAGGGAACGGGGTCTTACGCCTGAGAAGATCTACGCCGACTGGTTGGATGGGCCCGGAATGCCAACGGTAAGCAGGCACATTAATCTAGTAACAGAGTTCTAGCGCATGGATGCAAGTAACCAGATTGTTTTCCAAAATTCCAATTTTTTTTTTTTACAATGGTAAAAAATCTGCGATGTCTACAAGTCAGTGGCACCCGCCATACCTCGATCAAAGCCAGGTGGCACCAGGCTACAGACATGCCTCTGAAAGACGTCCTCACGCCGCAAATTGTGTTGACTTTTTATTTTCGGAAAGCGAATGAGTTTAATTAACTGATCTTCATGCACACATCCTACAGCTCTGAGCACGTTTTATTATCTGCCCCATCTCTGTCCAGTCATTAAATGAATTTCTGTTTCCGTCTCTCATTTTTCTACCCATGACTTGAATACCTGCTAGCATTCCTGATTTGTCTCTCCTCATGTCTTTCCTATTCTGTAAGCCATGACTTGTTTCTCGTCGTGAGAATTCTTAACAAGTCACCAGGACACTGGTGTTTTATATGCTCCATGAACAGCAACCATATTCTATGATATGAACTTTCCAGATTCCTAATCAGTCAAGATTTAGAAATTGTTACCATGCCACCGGGCATTAATAAACTTTATCTCACCCTATATCTATATCCTCTTTGTTGCCCATTCTTTCAGTGTGTACAGGAGTGAGATAAATACAGAAAGCAACTCGTTTTGGTCAAAGAAGTCATTCTCCAACTCGTTTGAATGCTATGTGATATTCACTTGGCTGTCGCCTCGTTCATATAACACCGCATCAAACTCGTGGAGAACGACGACTTTGACCAAAACTTGTTGGTTTCTTCTTTAATATCACTGTTGAATCCAAGAATTTCATGCTACTGTCTTCCTTTGAACTTATAACTTTTGTTTTAATTTAAAGAATTAAGCTATTCCTAACTGACTTGTCTTTTAGACTTAACATGGATTTTACAGATTGCCATCCTTCTGGTATCTCCTAAAGTGAGACAGTATATTCATGTCAATTCCATCACCCATTGCTGTTGGGGGGATGCAACAGGGGGTAAAAATGGGATACTGACAGTGTGTAGTACAGAGAAGCCCTTGGCATTTGTGAAATAATAGGGCAAGGCTTTCTCTTTTCCTCAGTTACTTACAAATGCTACTTCTCTTTGGTAGAGGTTTATAACTTGGGTAACATCTATACATTATAAATAAGATCTGAATTAGTTACACTTTTCTTACTCGACACAGGATAGGAATTTGCACACCACCGGTTATCATTACAAACTGCTCGTGGATAGGCTGTACATGTCGATGGTAGTCCATACTTTCTAGATTTAGATGGAAACCATTACTCTTAACTTCACAATAGCAGTAGGATTATCATGTCACTATCTTCCCCAAGTATGTACCTACATATAACAACATATATTAATAAACAATTGATAATTCACGGAAACGTCTGCCTGAAGCGCCACCTATAGCGTTGTAGTTCACCCAGCGGCCGCTGGTGCACTCTCCAAAGCAGCCAAGCTCAGACAAAGCATTGATAACACTAAGCAAACATGCGCTATGCCACGTTTCCTATACATCATATAGAGGTTAGTGTTTTAGGGATGCCATTCCAGCACCACCCCAGTGCCCAGATTCACGGCATACTACCCCTATATAGCTATACTCTTCAAATTCAGCGGTTTAGCGTTTTAGTGACTTCAAGGGTTGTTACAAAAAGCTTTAAAAGAATTCGAATAAGTCTATTTCTTCAGTGATGGTTTATAGAAATATATATTTGCTTTCAAGAAAAATGAAATGAGCTTGTAAACAGAATAATAGCTTTGTACATTTAAACCGTAAAACACATTTAGAACTTCCCCAAGCAGAACTGCAACTTTAGCATTGATTAAGGGGAAGAGAGGTCCCCAAAACAATGTCATACGTGTAGTGGGGGAGCGATACTCCAACTTTCATAGAAATATTCTGAGCAAATAACGTGGGTGTCAGATCGTTATGTGTAATTTAACACGGTTACAAGGGCCTTGTTTTTAAACCGTGCTTCTGAGAGGGTCGTTTCTCTATTTACTTGACTCTCAGAGTAATGGCCTACACAAACTAGCAGCAAATGATATTTCCATTTGTAATGGACGAGCGCGGTATACCTAAATCATTTGATCAAATGAAAGTGATAGAATATCATAAGAAATTATTTATCAGTAAGCCATTTGTATTTGAAAGTATCAAGAATGTTTCAACAAACCTAGAGAATGGATTTGATAGTTGTTCTCAAGTATCATCAACAGGAATATTCATTATGGTATAGAAATCTACATGTGTGAACAGATGGCAAACAATTACTTTATTGAAATTAGTGTATAATGTTTCTTAATCAAGTCATATATGGATCTAAGTGTGATAGATTCAAGAATCTGATCAGGTTGCTAATATGTAGGGGTTGCTAATATGGAGTAACTGTCCCTGGAATAGTTATACTATGAATGCTATGTAGTCAAGTCTCTCCCGTCAGATATGATGCCATAGAGCAAACTTTTCATACATTAATAATTACACGTTATGTATTTATGTATCTGGACGGAGTCTGTACATTGTGTACTATGTTGAAAATTGTATAATCACTTAACGATGTGCCTGAAAAACTCGTAATTACGAGAGGTACTGACAATAAAAAAAAATAGAGAATGGTCTGTCCCATCAGTTATGGAAGGGCCAATGCTAAATAGCCAGGTTTGTCCCATTAGATCTGATAGTCTGAAATGTACATGCATTGTGAAGTATTTGTGGTAACAGAAAAGTGAACCAAAACAGATAGGCTCTTGAGTGCACCAAGCTGCTCAATAGAGGTAGATAGGGAGTGGTTGTGGGAGGGAAGAGGTTGGGCTATTATGGCATGAGTTGTAGTAGAATGGATTCAGGCCCAGAGTGTTATGAATAGGTGGATGGCAGTAAAACTGTTTTTTTAGGTCTGGGTCAAGTGGGTTTGAATACCAAGTCTGTCTTATCAGATTTGACAGTCTGAGAACAATGCAGTTAGGTCTGTCCCATCAGATTTGAAGAAGTAAATACCACATTCAATCATTATTATCATCCAATAGATTCCTTTTCTAGTAGCAGATTGCAGTTTTGATGGCTAAGTGTTTATCATTTAATTACAGTGTTGACATAGTTAATCATTTGTCTTCAAAAAGACTAAAAACAAAAATTCCTATTTTTAGAAACCAACTCAGTAGTGAGCCAGGAGATAAGGTGAGGCTGGATACTGGACCCCTGCTCAATTTACCAGGTCTTTATAGTCAGCACATTTATAGTGAAGGGATAGATTTTTGGAGTAAGCTGGAGGTGTATGTGTGACCATTCTAACCTCTAGGTGACGTATATAAGCGCGTTTGCCCACGCTAAAAATATCCAGTTCGACCGACACCAGACCTAAGGGTATCTGTGATCAGTAAATCTCTTGTCTGTTCCACCGTTTAGGCCACCAAACTACCCTCGTTAAAGTGCATATCAGGTCGCCTTGCTTAACTGCGTCTATAAAACCCATCCTCATTAGCTTCACTTAGTTCGATCTATATTAACAAACTGCACGAAGTATTTTATGATTCGACAGAAAGGAGCAAAGTCGATTTCTCGGTCGTCAGACATTGAAGGAAGGCTGGCAGATTCTACATTTTTACAGACCACTCATGTTGATCAAATAATAACGGCATTGATTTGTTGATATCAGGTTAGGGGCCTATCCTTTTGTATAGTAACCTGTGTGACCTCCCAAATAGTAAGGAGGTGAGGAAGAAGAGAAAAGGAAACATGTATTTCATAGCTTTGACGTGGAATTATGAAACTTTAAAAGCTGTCTAGCAGAACGGAACTGTGAAGCAGCCTCCTGGGAAGGCAGAACTGCTCGATGGCGTCATGTAACGTGTAAATTTTGGCTCTGCAATACCACCAATTCATTGATATAACTCACATTTGAGAATAGCTTTCCTGGTTTTCAACCAAATAGCCCTTTTAAAATGTCCAATATTATTCATTTATATCACAGCGTGAAAAACGTGATTTACATATGTATACGTCATGCGTATATATCTAACATTTGGCGTAAATAAGTAAGTCCTCCTAGCCATTGTGTATACGTTTCATCTCTAAAGGTATGTATGTTGCAGTCATACATATATATCATATATACGCCTGATTCTGTTATATTTACGCCACTGTTCATGAATTCCTATCTCTGCATCTAGGGGACACCACTGTTGTCTTAATTTCATTTGCTGTTATTCATTGAAGTCCGTGGTATATGGAAAAGCAAATGCAATATTACCAATTTGTATTATAAATAATTTCTAAAATCCGATTGAGTATCAATTGATTAATTATATATAATAAACCCAGAGTTCTTTTGTTTTTCATCCGACTTTTAATAGTTTTGACTTTCAAACCACCATTGTTCTGTGTGGTTTATTTTAGGTCTGTAGGCACACACTTCCTATAGCTGGAGACTGTCATAACAGACGGGGGCTCGGGCTCGGGGTCTGCCTCGGCGTCGGGTTCGGGAGACATGGAGGCGCGACCTCGGTGGGCGCCAGGGTGGTCGGGCGGGCGGGTGGCGCCAGGGTAGGCAGGTTTTTTTTAAAACAATTTTATTGACCACAAAATTCCAATAGTAGCTACAGGATTTTCAATTTAAAGTCAGAACGAAAGAGGACAAACAGTGGATAAGTTATTCAACATGGATAAAACAGTTATCAATGACTACCATTACATTCCAGTTGGTTTCTACCAAGACAAAGCAAAAACCTCATAACAAATTTTGATATAGAAGACTCTAATTAATCTTGCTAGAGTATCAGATGCAGATGCTGGTGTCAAAGGCATCCCGACATAACATCCCGACAAGAGACTAGTTACAGGACTTCACATACACAACAAAGGGTTCAAAGAATATTATTGATGTTAACCATTTAAGAACAGGTGCCTGGGTCTAAGCTACCACCTGGAGGATGGGTGCTGGTGGCACTTTATACCGCTAGGGGACGGGCACACAGTCGTTAAAACCCTCAATTCAACTGTCAATCACGTGATATGATATATAATTTTAAATATTTTATTTCTTTTGAATAGAAATACTAATAGTGGTATTATACATACATTCTGTGAAAATTCACCTCAAGCATGGTAGGTTATGGGTTCAAACCCCGGTCGGGTTATACCAATTACTTACACAAAAATAGTAGCCACTGCTCATTCGGCATGACACCTGCCATTAGAATGAGTAGTAGGGGGCTAGGGCCAGAGAGGAAGAATGGCTGTGCCAGCAAATTTGGTGATTGTACACACAATATTCCCTTTATAAAAATTGCTTTAAAATAAAAATAAAAGAAACAAGTAGCAAATAAACATCTGTTGTTGGTGGACCAGCACTGATGCAAAAAAGATGGGGGAGTCTGGAGCAGGACTGAAACACACACCATGTGGAGGCCAGTTTCAATGTCAGTCATTGCCATCTGGGCCCTGTTTTTCAGTCACGACATCGTCGGCCAACGATACCGTACGATCGTCCAGTGATTCCACGACATTCTGGAAGACACAAGATGGCCGCTGTTCTATAGACACGATCGTAGTGCGCCACTGACGATCGCCGCTAAAAGTGTCGGCCGTAACGACAAGTATAGAACTTTCTTAGGTTCTATAACACATCACTGTGCATTTATAGAAGATTTTTCCACTTTCCGATGGAATTAAGCCATGAAATTTTAATACGAGTAAGGGATACATATAACCTATAATCGTTTCAAATATGAAGAAAATCGGCTGTAGTGTTCCAAAGATATGGGCGTTTGAATTTTTCACTCCCTCCTTGCGTTTGCGTTGGTCGCTGTTCTTTTTCACTCCCTCCGTATTGCGGCGGGTTTCGGCTGTTCTTTTTGTCTCCCCCCGGAGGCCGGCGGGAATGGTAGGCGTACACTGGCCACCAGAGCAGTATTTGCTATGACAAAATTCAAATGCCCATAACTTCGGAACCGTGCGGCCGATTTTTTTCATATTTGGTACGTTTATAGGTTCTATATATACCTTACTCGTGATAAAATTTCATCACTTAATTCCCACGGGAAGTGAAGTTGCACATTCTGTACGACATGTCCATAGGTGTCATGAACAGACGACACTTTGGGCGACATTTTCAATTACGTGAGCCCACAATTGTCGTGACTGAAAAACACGTCTGGCTACCCTACGCCTCTTACACTCACGACATATCGCCTATTCACTATAGTGTCGCATCTATCGAACACTGACGGCAAAAACACGTTGCCCATAACGATTGTCGTGACTGAAAAACAGGGCCCTGGAGTCACCCCTGTTGGAGAGGTGCTTGCAGTTGCACCACTAGCAACTAATAGTGGATAATTTTAGCCCTTCTGTATTCTATGGCCAGTTTTACAGGAGAGTCTATGGAGAGCCTATATATGAGAGGTTCCTGTGTCCTGCTTTTAACACATGAATTTGAATCATATACATGATTTGAATGATGAATTTAACTTGCAACTGACAGCAGCAATTTTTAAATCATCGCTGTAAAAAGTATATAGTAGTGGTCACAATTCTGAAGGTACATACTGATATATGTAATAACTTAAATTTGCTGTTTCAGAACACTACCCTGATCTTGTTGTTTGAAATGTTATTTGTGGTATAAACACACTCTCTTCATCTGATGAGGAATAACCTTCCTCTGAAGATATTTCTTGTATGAGTTATAGGTAACTTATGGTGTTCCCAGTATATATAGACAGGACTGCTAGTGACATTTGTTCAACCTTGCCTTCACCATGTAGTTTTTCCAGTCATAGTCATCATATCCTTTAAATAGCATTTCTACATGATGCTACTACCATTTGAGGCCTTCGTCTCATTTCCTTGTGGAGCTCCACCTAAAGTAGGCAGATAATGACAAAACTTCTCCTGTGAAGAAATGATCTAATATCTGTGAAACTGTGTTGCACACATGTTTAAAATGAGGTGTTTAGACCAGGTTTTAAACATCAGGGAATACAGGTGAGGAATCATTATAAACTCATGTTTACAGTTTTCTCATTACTATAGGATATTTACCTTATTTCAGCTGTTGGCACCATTGCAAATCTAATTTGGGCACAGACTGGTCATAGCCTCATGTGAGTTTTGACAACAAGTTTCAGCATGAAACCTTTCCTACTGCCACTTTTTGAATTCCCCACTTCCAAGTTCAAAGCAAGGCTGGTGTGCGATGTCATATTTAACTCTTCGACCATCGGACCCTATACTTAGTGTTGATATGAGATTTTACATACAAGCACATCCAAATGCTTGAAGTGTGATAGCATCAAGCACAACTGGTTGAAGTTGGCTGCACTACTATACAATGCTATGATGACAGTTTCAGTTGATCCTCCTAGTCTCTATAATTGTAAGATTCTGCTAATGTTCTAACCCTAAATCAGTGATGCAACCCGTGCCATAGTTTGCAGCCAGCAAACACGCTGGAAGCCCTTATCGCTCCTGTACCCATATAATCAATCATAAAGCTTGACTACCTAGAACCTAGATAAACCGGGCTGTGGTGCAGACGTCTATGCATAGATGATCACTCCGAAGGTGATAATCAATCTGCACCTTGTACATATGTTATATTTGTCTTTCACCAATTCTCTATCATTCCTACTATGTTACAAATCGATTGAAAATTTTGCTCTCCTGATTTCCTGTTAAGTCAGCTTGTATCATCACACTGTATCAAACCTCTTACTTGACCTCATGTAAGTCCTAAATAGGACATTGGGAGGCAGTTCGCGTAATCTGTTACTGGAGTCAGCGGAAGATAGGGTGATTACAACCCAAGCTGATACCTCCAGTCTAAATAAAAACCTTAAAAAAAACCAAAAAAAACAACCTAATTCTCAAGGAAGTAACTTATTGAGACTTGATTCGATTCGACGTGGCGTAACTGAATGAGTCCTCTCCCACTGCTATGCGACCACTGATAGAGAGAAAGGGGAAGCGGGCCGCGGAAGTTCCCGCGGCCTCAGCTGCATACCCGTTTCGGCGCTTCTGATTGGTCCAGCCGTCACGTGTGCGTCATGTGACCGCTTTGTTGTTTTGTACGACCAAAAGCGTTCGACACAGCCGTGTCGCCCGCCGACGATGTCGAGTGGTGTCTATGTGTCATTCCACACAGTTCCTATGGAGTTTAAACCTTGTAAACTCGTGTACCGCGGTTGTTTGACTCCCCCAGTGCCCTGCCCTGTGTGAGCAAGGAGGAAAACCACTGTAAGTATTGTTTTTAAACCTTGCTGAGTGGAACCTCAGCCCGGTGTGTGTGTGTGACAGTGTTGCTGTCAAGTCGTGTCTGTCCTGATCATGGTAGTACTGTGTCAGGGCAGGGAGTATTTTGACGTTACCATTAAAAAAACTTATTGAGACTTGGTTGTTCACATTCAAATATCCAGCAGCAACTTCTTTCTTGATTTGTGCCATCAGTTGGTAGTCATTCAGCTCCCTTGCAGAATCTCAAAGGACCTTCACTGTTTCTTATAGCAGTATATCATTGACATGCAAATAC
Source organism: Alentia gelatinosa (assembly GCA_950022655.1). Taxonomy (NCBI): domain Eukaryota; kingdom Metazoa; phylum Annelida; class Polychaeta; order Phyllodocida; family Polynoidae; genus Alentia; species Alentia gelatinosa. The sequence continues at coordinate 47,447,406 of OX465579.1, read as the reverse complement.
AGGGGGCCGTTTCACTAGTAGGGGGGTTAAAGCGAGAGGTAGGACTGCAACAGTGCCAGCAACAGTGATACCAACAGTGTCAGGCCCAAATTCGCGTTTCATCAGTGGTCTCACTGTTGAGGTGAGACCAACTGTCACTGTTGGCACAGGTCTCGCTATGCACACCCGTTTGATGTTCGAATTTATTCGTCTACGGGCCGGGATGACGTAGAATTTCACCCCTTCCCATAGGAATTAAGCGATGAAACTTTAACACGAGTTAGGTATATATATAACCTATAATCGTACCAAATATGAAGAAGCAATCTGCCGTTATCGGCGTTCGAATTTCGTCATTGAAAAACGTCTGCTCTGTTGGGCGCTGTTCTTTTTCACTCCCTCCGTAGTGCGGCCGTTCTTTTTTCCTCCCCCGGAGGCCGGCGGGACACTGGCCACCAGAGCAATATTTGCTATGACAAAATTGAAACGCTGATATCTTCAGAACGGTTCGGCGGACTTTCTCCATATTTGGTACGATTATAGGTTATATGTATACCTTACTCGTGTAAGAATTTCATAGCCGAACTCTTACGGGAAGTATCCCCTACTCTGATAGAAACAAAGCTCTAAACCCAACAGTGACATGGTCTACCCTGTCACTAATAGTGCCTCAACAGTGATAGGTACAGTGAGACCTAATTGTTTAGTGAAACGTACTCTCTCACTGTTGGTCTCACTCCTTACCTGACTCACGTTCATGCTTGACTGCACCTTCTAATGAAACACAGACTATCACTGTGGTCTCACTATGGCAGCTTACCCTCCTAGTGAAACAGCCCCCAGATGTTCTGGTAATTTGTTATAGTCTGGCATGGTGTGAGGGATCTTGGAATGAGTTGATCAATCTATGGTGTGGCACTACAGAAGGAAGACAAAGTCCCATTTTCTTATATGCAGAACCCCTTTAAGTACTCAAAGTAGAGTTCTCAATTAAGAGTTCTCTTTGCTCATAGTGCTCTTCCATAAATATGGTAATCTTATTAAAATAAGCAGCAACAGGGGCATTTTGTAGCACCTGATGTAGTAGTAAATGCTCCTAGTTCATCAATGTTGAAGAAAGAACTAATGATCTTGTGAGACTGCATTGAATCTGGGACAAATGTTAGTGTTCATCCATTGTTGTCTCCCTCCATATAAGTCTGTCAGACTGAGGAAGGGTGCACACCCATCTCAAATTGGCAAACAGGACTGTGACCATAGACACTGAACTCCAGGGACTGAGACAACTATTGTTTCATTTTGCATTAATCATTACTATATTAGTACAACTAAGCTGATTTTGTGTGATATTATATGAATGCATTTCATAACATCAATTTGTGTCATTGAACATAAATATGAGAGTTTTCCTCCATGTTTAGCTAAAAATGTCCACCCTGCGACAGAATTTCCCCAGCCACAGGCGAATGATGCCATACGGTATTCCCCAGCCATGGGCAAATGATGCCAAATGGCATCATTTGACATTTTACAATTTAGGCCCATAATTCATGAAATGCTATACTATAACACCATTTCTACACAAAATATGTATCTAGATACGACCAACATAATTACTGAAAAAGAATATGAAATGGTTGCCAAAGTGACAAAAATCACGTCACATGACACCATTTTTGAAATTTGGTGCTCGCCCTTACCAACCATACAAGTGAGCTGGCATCGCCGCCTACAAGATGCAGCACAAAATTCGTTCGTAAGGATTGGGTTAAGATCAGGTAGTGAATTCGCCATCTACCATGGTTACTGTGAGGAAGACTTGATAACCGAGATGCATCATCTAGTTACTTATTTGTCTGTCTCTCATTAACGACAAATTTACCAGCCAGATTAATATATTCTAAATAGAGGTAATAACTTCAAGTTGCGTGATCATGTGTCAGCTTCATGTGTCAGCTGAGAAGCCATCTTTCAATCCAAGTTTTTCATTTTCAAAGTATTTCAGGAACAATACAGTATAGTGCTGTCCTTAAATTACAGTATGTAGCGCTTGTGGACGTGACTGGAGAATATATGGAAGACTAGTGCAAAACCTGTCAGCTGAATCACAATAGATTCTAAATGCAGAGAATCATATTACCAATAGAAAGGAGACTTCAAGAACCTGTAACCTGTTCAACGATTACCTGATTACAAGAGAAAGAAGCTATGGCAAACCAGCATTGAGATAATATGTTCTAGAAGTTCATCTCTTTGGGTTTCGATATGCTTATTTAGGTTTTCTATCCTATTTATTGCAAGAAGTTTGTCTGACAATAGTGATTAATCTTTGAGAAATCCATTGTTATTTCATGTGGTCAGAGGAGCATAACGCTGGACCGTCTGCATGAAAAATACATTTGGCTACCTAAGTTTGTTCCCGTTAAAAACAGATTGGGATCCAAACCCTTGAGGTGCAGCGCGATTTAAGTAGCACGTAGGCAAGGTCAGTCCATCCGGTGTCACATACTGAGGCTTTTCAGGGGACCTTAACCCTAATTATAGGAGCTGTAAATATGGGCTGGGCTTTCAGGTATCAAGCGCTTATATAACTAGTTTGTTAATTGTTTTCATAGTCTGTTCAGTACTGTCTTTTAACTTGTCAAAATACCTATTTCGTTGAGAAAGGATATCGGTGTATGATCACTGAAATCTGATAATAATCAGCCCCCGTACCATGTTTGCCTTTCAGAGCCACGCTTCTAATACACATACACATACAAGCTCGAAGAGTGCAGCCAACAAAAAATGTTTTGAGATCATAAACCATACAAATCTACATATGTCATTGGGCTACTTCTAACACGGGTCGTTTGTTATGACAGGGAAGTATTCATTGACGTCAAACAATTTGATTACTCTGTCTATGTATAGACGTGCTATTAATCCTCACTTTATTTTAGATCCTCAATACTCGCCCACTGTAACTCATTTGTTAATGGGCTGTCAAGGAAAGCGGATTAAGTAAATTTTTTTTATTCGTTTATGTATGCAGACTCAATCTAAAAAATGCGTACATTCCCTACACGCCGACAACAGGGAGGGATATCATTTGACTGATGGTGTCTTTATTGGGATACCATGAAGTTTACTCTTCCTAGTCCTCCAATTTGCCTTTTTCTGACGTCACATCTTTTTGACATGGTGGTGTTAAGAATTTTAATAGCTAACACGACGACATAAGAGGCGACACTTCTACTTGTCTGACAAACCATTATGACATGAGATTTTGTCTAGACTAGCGCTAGACATTATGCTGAGAGAAGGAAGGGAGACAGAAATTAAGTAGATTAATATTTTTGATAAATCCTGTCGGATGAAGCAGCCATACACAAAGGATTAGGTATCGGAAGTGATAAGATATATTCTAAGTATTCTCTCCATATATAGAACAGGTAGGTAGTTGTACATTGTGTGTTCATTAGGCTTGAAATGTAATCGTAGGTTCTATACACGGTCACCTGGCGGGTACAAGCTTCAGCACTGAAGTGATCCATTTCCACCTATCCTTGCTCAACCACATGGGGTGTGGATGTGGGGTTCGTGTGTTATTAGCCTATAACTTAATATAATTCATCTTACAGACAGTATTATGCTAGGACTTGTTCACTGAGTGAAAACGACCAGTTTATATATATGTGTAGGGTCAGGGTATTCGAGCAGCGTTGTTTTCACTTTACGCTAGATGGCGCGAGTGCCGATCCCTGCTGTGCGGTAAGGCCGGCAGACCCGTGTATGCAAATACTACGGGGTCGCCCACATTACGTAACTCCGTCTCAGTCCGCAGCAGGTCGTCAGGTCTTCTTGCGGTGCCTCTCAGTCTAGTGAACGCCTGGAGCCTCATAAGTTGGTTAGGTTTCTTTGGGACCTTTGGACGGTGAAGAGACCCAAATCTCTTCCCGCACTAGTTGGTGCCCTGCAGCACCAACCTACTGTGACAAGATACATAAATAAAGGCTTTGTATCTAAATAGTCTGGAGTCTAGTCTTGTGTCCATACTTAAGTGCTAGGTTGTAGATCCCGAGTCTCCCTACCTTTCCCGGATTCAATCCGAACCCACCCGTGCTGAGGGGGTAGCGACTGTTGTCTCTGGTGAACTGCCACTTCACAGAGAGTGGTCACACACTCTCAACGACCAGTGGTTCACTACATATGTATACACCCAGCGTATATAGGTATGATATTGGGTATACAAGATAGTCCTATTTTCCCTTGTGTATACACCTCATCTATAGACGTGTAAAATGTATACGACCTGCTTATACATGTCCAGCACATGATATTTCTCTTCATATACGCTTTGCGGCGAATACAGCCATTACGCTGACATATAGAAGAGGAAATGTGTCAATATATGGTCGATACATGCACTTACGCAATGGCGTATATATGAATAAACTGGTGGTTTTCGCGCAGTCGTTGTTATCAGTATTATTCATTTTAAAATTAAATAATAATTTCATGGATTAAAATGGAAATATTGATAGATTGTCTGGTGACCTGAGGTGCACTCCAGTAGATTTTGCAAATAACAGCCAAATGATGTCACATATAACATAATGATTTTAAAAAATGTCTCTCACGACCGGAATAACCACATGAAAAATATGAAATCTTTGGTATAAGTACGCCATATATATAAGACCAGTCTCTCCAAATATTTCCTAATTCCAATAGATTTAGCATCTGGTATAAAAGAGTTAAATCTACCTATTATACATGTATGACATGTCTTACCTTGTCGTTAGTTGTGACAGTTTAGGCGACTATTTCACCTACGATACCCTACGTTCACCTACGATACCCTACGATTGTCACAATTATAGCACACATCAAAGGCCCCCTACGTATCACAGCTAACGATCGTTGGCCAATCCTCTACGATTGTACGTCTATATGGAGCCAAAGTGAACCCGCTGAAACCACAGATACCCACCTACAAAACACCATTTCCGGTGGCCAGTAAGAACGAGGCTTAGTGCTAAACCTATGGGGGTTTGAGGCTAGACTTTCGTTTTTGGTCTTTTTTGTTACTTTTGAAGGGTAGTTTACTACTATCGTCTCTGAATAACTCTGTTTCAAAACTACGATGACAGTTGTTAAGTTTATCAAAAATTTGGATCTAAAAGATTGGAGAATGACACATATAATCTCGAACCTACATAATCAAAGTACTGAGCGCCTATACCCGGAAATAGTATTTTGTAACTGGCTATCTGTGGTTGCAACGGGTTCACTATGGCTCCCTATCGGACCCTGACGCCTAGAAAGTATCATTATGAAAGATTGTCGTTGCTGAAAAACAAGGCCTAGGATCGGAGGGCTGTGCAATATTCAGTGATGCCACCAGGCAACTCTCTTCTCCTCAGCTGTGTTTCTCACATTTCGGCAAAAGGTGATCTTTATTAATAGCTTAGTTGGGGGGAACGCATGAAAATTCACAGGAATTATCAGTGTGAGCGAGACACAGGGGTTGATATTAGCCAATCGATGTCCTCAACTGCAATGGTCAGTTTGATATCAACCTTACTTTGTTTATTCTATATAAATCGTTCCGAACGACCGTTTTGGCACCGATCTCCCGTGGCGCGCTATGATCGGGGTCTATAGGACACCTGCCATCTTTGGTCGTCCAAACTGTCGTACATTCGTTGGGCGATCTTTATACAATCGATTGTCGTGACTGAAAAACACACCCTAGGCTAGACTGGAACCTTTAATCTGTATGTTTTGCCATCAGTTCTTAATTCACATACCATGTAGTGTGACGGATAAATGACCATTTTTAGTGGAATTATGCAAATGGTGATACAAGCACAAATTTAACACAGTGACTCTCTTTGGTATACTTTGCAAATCTGTCTGAAGAGCCCCTTGAATATACAAAGTGGCAGCCCTTTCCTAAATGCTACCAAAGTGACCTGCTCAGAAATTATTATCATTATCATTATTGTTGTTTTTATTATTATTGTTGTTGTTGTCGTCGTCGTCGTCATCGTCGTTATCATTATCATTTTGATATCATCATACTATTTCTCTTGTATGCTGCTATACATAAATGTCTTCGGTGTCAGCATACGGATGACTGTTTCCTACCTGACCACTACATTTTTCGCACCGCCGCTTCATATCAAAAGATGGGCTATGTTACAGAAAAAATACCATTCAAGGACAATACGTCCGCCTCAAGGCACTGATGTTTCCGGTTCAACACCCTCACCTTCGTCAGAACGAATGTTAACAAACAAGTGCCGCAATGATCGATTTTCTTCCGTAGTGCTTGCTGAGTAAGCATTATTTCAAGCCAAATTTGTCTTATGTAAGGTCACTCCACTTCCTGTTCACTACGTGGATGAATTCACAGGTAATTCCATCGTTATAACTGAGCAAACCCTACTTTTGCAAAGGAATTCGTGGCTAATGATGGGCATGAAAAGCTCGAGGACACCTTGGCTTGCTAGTATCGAGCGATAATGAGGTAGAAGGAGCTCTCCTAGTCAATAGCTTTAAGGAGCTTCCCATTACATTCAACTAGCAATATTATGTGGATTATTCATCGTTGTGTTGGCACAGTAGGAGTAATTTGATTTATCCTGTTTGAAAATGTCTACCGATATGGAAATGTAACGACTTGCCACATTCCCAAGGGTAAATTCTGGGAAATGTGAAACGATGAGCAATTCAATTAGTCTTCCCTTCACGACTGTATTAATGTTTAATTGATTATAGAAATATAGCTATTGCATTATGAATATTCTAATCATTCGGCCAGCATCTCTGGGTCTTCCAGTAGTCATGACGAACCACAAATACCATCTCCCCTATATAACTCCTATGTCTATTTCTGACTTCCTTAGGGAATGTAAGATTTTCGATAAGATATAATCGAGAAGAACAAGATGCCTAGATCCACCAAGCAACACACCCTGTTGCATTAATCAGTATCTGCTATAACTCTATTTCTCATTGGATTACATTTTCTTTTAAAAAGACAATCTTTTAAAGGGACCCTTTTTGAGCCTCACCCGTTTTGAGACTCGTAAATACCGTAAGAGGTTTAAAGATACTTCAATATGGTGATGTCACAATATTCATTCAGTGACCTTATTTTCTATGTGTGTCGATAGTTACAAATTAAAAACTTTATAATCCACTGTCATCACTACTTATACCCAGGTTCTGACAAGACATTAAAATGTGGCACCACAGGTTATTTTTGTAGATTTACAAGGATCCATTGTTGGTTTCAACCAATAACCTCGCCATATTAGTTGTGTAATAGTTTATGCGTCTCCTTTTCTGAGACAAAAGATAAAAGTACTTTGATTATTTTACTTATTTAGGGTCTACCTGGTGTATAGTAGAACTAACTAGATACATGTATAGGAAAGCACATTCCCCGGCCATTAAATTCTATAACTTAATTTTTTCCCTGATTGCTTTTTTCATAAGAAAAATTAATGCCATAAATAGTCAATGAAAATATCATTTGAAAGCAATAAGACTGTTTTGGCTTTGGGTCTGTTATTATAAAATAGCTGTTAGGGATACCAATGACTAATGACTGTCTAATGTTAGGTTTACACCATCACCCCAACAGTCCCGGCAACCCCAAATTGCCGTCGACGTTTTTTTTTTTTTTTTAAATCTGTTTATTTATACTGAACAAAATAAGGCAAATTGCCTGTTTTCAATTTGGCCCAGTAAGTCGTACTTGGCTTGGTTATAGTATTTCATTTGGCTTGCACGTCAAACTTCCATGCTAACATACTTAACTTTACTTGATGATATTTACAATGATACATCTCTTCTTCTAGACATTTTTATAGTCACAAATAGATCATTATATTCTGTGCCATACAAAGGTGGAAATCATTTATGTTAATCCATAGAATAATATACATTACACAGAAAATGGAGAAAAGTTTGACAACTAGACAACTCCCCGAATATCTGCAATCACAGGGTCCCTACAGAATCAAAACACAGACAGGCTATACATATTTACAGGTGTTTGCATTCAATAGTTTTGACGGCTATTAAATAGAATTGTACGTTCTCTGTACTTGAACCTTGGGTAAGTAGGAATCTTTCTATACTCTACCGGGAGGTTATTCCAATAATAAGCACATTTATACAACATGCTGCGTTTAAAGGCATTGGCGTTTATGGGATTCGTATGAAGAACTGCTGCATCATGTAAACGGGTTTCCCTTCTTGTATGTGCCAGATACTCTACCTTTCTGCTTCTGTTGTAACTCATCTTTCTTATGGCTGATTCCCTTCGTTCACTTAAGTAGTTTACTTTAGCTTCCCTGTGTAGTTCTGTAACTGGCGTTCTGGGTTCCCCTCTTAATGAGATTCTTAACGCTTTATTTTGTAATACCTGCAACTTGTTTAAGGATTTATGGTTTGAGTTGTGGATCAAGACATTGCCATATTCCGCATAGGGTAATATTTTCGTTTTGTAAAGTAAAACTGCTTGTTTTTTATTCAAGTATCGTCTTACTTTAGCAAATAGGTAGATTTTGTTTGATAGTTTTCTAATGAGCTCCTTCTTGAAGGGCTCGAAAGTAAGTTTCTCATCAAGTTTAACTCCCAGATAGTCGAATTGTTTGACAAACTCGATCTCATTGTTATTTAGGAGCAATTTCTCGTGACCAATTCCCTTCCTAAGGTTGGCTCTGGTAGTGAAAATCATAGCTTTTGTCTTTTTGGTGTTTATAGTTAACTTGTTTTTGGCCGCCCAGTTTTCTACTTTACTCAGGTCGTTTTTGACTTTATGGGTAGCAAGATCCACATTCCTCTCGGTAGCATATACAACGGTATCGTCCGCGTATAATTTTGTTTTTGAGTTGGTCAGAACATCGGCCAGATCGTTTGCATATATTAAGAAAAGTAGGGGTCCCAGAATTGACCCCTGTGGGACACCACAGGTCACGGATCTACAGTTTGATAGGGTCCCATTTACACGAGTTTGATGCGTTCTTTTTTCTAAATAACTTTTCAGCCAGTTCAACATACTTATGTGCATACCGTAGAGTTGACACTTGTCAAGGAGAATTTCATGTGATACCGTATCGAAGGCCTTCGATAAATCAATAAAAGTGGCTACTGTTATTTGTTTGTGGTTTAGTCCTAAGAAGATATCGTCTGTTAGTGAAGAAGTTGTATCTATTGTAGAGTGTCCTTTTCTGAAACCCCCTTGATTTTTATTTAGGATATTGTTAGATTCGAGATAGTCAGATATTTGTTGGTGAATAATTTTCTCTAGCAGTTTACCTGGAAGGGGTAGTAGGGAGACTGGTCTTAAATTTGTGACATTCATTGAGTTACCTGATTTTTTTAATGGGATTATTTGTGCATTTTTCCATCTTTCAGGGAAGATCTGTTCATCGATCGAGCAGTTCATCAAGTGGGTAATTTGAACTGGGATTGCTAGGAAACTGTCTTTGATAATATTGTTACTTGCTTTGTACTTCGGATTTGGTCTTAACTCGTCCGCAGTGCGAATCCTAAGTGGACTTGGCTGCCGGGGCATTGCCGGGAAAAACTTCTGACTGTCAAAAAATCTGCCTCGGCAGTCCTGGCAACCACCTGTGGTTTATGACCGTCGGGGTTGGGCTTAACTGGGTGGGGACGTCAGGACAGGGCATAACCCGACTCAAGTTGACGGGCTCGGTGGTCCTAAGTCGGTGGGGTCCGGTCACGGACTTCTCCCAGAGTCCATCAACATCAAGGGGTTTATGGAGCCCGACGACTTACGACGACTTTCGCTGGATGATCACGTCCACCTAAGCCCCAATAGGTTGACTTACTACTGGGTAAGATCCATTCCTGTCGACTTGGTATATATAAGATGGCATGGTGGAGAGGTTTTCATTCCACTTTGAGCAGCCATCAACTACACATCTCACCACTCTCTACCTCATCCAAGAAAATGCACCCGAAGAAGCAGAAGCGAAGAAGGGGTCCTACTACTCATACTGCTGCTACTGCTGAAATGGAGGATTCGCCTGCTGACACATCAGACATTCCAGATGGTCGACCAGATACACCATTGACTTATGCTGCTTTGGAGTCCACTGCGTCCCTCCATGATTGTGAATCAGAAGACTAGGAATCGGCACCGCCTGCAGAGCAAGAGTCATCGGAGTCTGATGAGGGAGAGGAGGCAGTCACCCAACCATGTGCATGTCGCCACTGAGCACCAAAGGGTAACACAAACTTTGATGAAGATGAAAAAGAAGCTATCATCAAGTATCTCCAGCAGCATCCTGAACTACATTCCAAATGTTTGGTTGGCCTCCCTTAAAGACCCCCTCTGGACGGAGAAGGCACAGGTTATGGGCCGCACACCACAAGAACTGAAGACCTGGTATGATAGTATGGAGACACAGCTTGACAAACTCTGTAAAATGGTGACCAAGTCTGGCCAGGGTGCGGATACCCTCACGGTAACTGAGGCCTGGATATGGGAGAGATTTCATTTCCTGGTTCCACACATCACCGCACAGTAGCACGTTTCAAGCAAACTGACAGTTTCGGTAGTACCCAGTCATCTGGTGCCAATGCTCCAGCTCTCTTGCCCTCTGCACCTTTGGACTACAGCTTTGAGACAATGACTTCTCCACCAGTTACGCCATCTACTGCTCAGGTGGAGGGGGAGGCTAATGATGACAAACTTGTGAATATGCTTCAGTCAGTGCTCAAGGAAGTTGTGAAGCCCAAGCCAGTAGTTTACAGTCAGAGTTCTGGCTTGACAGTGTATTGAAAATGTACTGAACAAACTACAAGAACACCACCAGTTTGAGGCGGAGCGGTGTATCATCACTATTCTCCAGGAATGTCAGGCCAACAACAACTGTAAGTTGGCAGCAGCGAGGCTTCAAAGATTGGTAGATGATGTGAATCCACCCCCAGCGGGGCAGTTCATCGGGGGAGTGCAGCAGCAGTCACCACATCAGTTGCAGCCACCTCCATCACAGTGGCCTGCTAATGTAACCTCCCTGCCCTGAGTGTGGCAATCCCAAGATTGGCGTTGGGTGCAGCAGCAATTCCCGACTATCAACATTGCCTGTCCACCGCCACCAACTCCCCCCCCCCCAATCCTGGCTGCCGTCCACACCAACATCCACATGGCAACAGTCTGCCTCCAACGACCGGCAACCGTCCACATCCAAGCAGAGGCAATCGTCAGCAGATGATAACTTATACGGTATTTTATCTAACATGCTGCTTAAAACGTCTTTTCTTCACATACTTTAAACAAGAGGCTAACATTCAGTGACTATAGAACATTATAACGATTTGTGAGTTTTCCAATGGCAAAACTTAGGGCATCAGCACTTTGGAAATAATAACAAATATTACAAAAAGAAACGAGAAAATCGGTTACAGAAAGGTCCGATACAACCAATGTGCATTATTACGTGACATCAGTGTTTTTAGTCTGACTCATACCTTCATTACTGATAGATTTGATCTGACTGACTGCCGATATAGCCAAGGACAATAGGACTGCCAAGGCCAAGGACAATAGAATGCGCCAGACCACACTCTTTCACAACAGAAGAGAATGACGGCCAGCTGATCATTGATTAAAGATACTGGAGCATCATCTTCCTAATTGGTGGAACATGGTTATAAATGTGTCTTAAGAGAAGCTGCTATCCAAGGAACTACCCATCAAGTATGATTGTTTTACCAAATATATCAATGTACTCGTTGTCGTAGCAGTGTTAAAAACATTAAAGCAGGGATGCCAGTTTGGGTAAAAAAACAAACATGGAACATTTTTCGAATAAAATCACAAAGCCTGACAAAGAAAGAGAATGTTCCTGAAAATGGTCCACCACCACCCTTTCACCTTAGCCCCCCCCCCCCCCAAAAAAAAAACCAAGAAAAAAAACCCAAACAACAACAACAACAACAACAAAAAATCAACCTACGATTACAGCATCGGTTCCCCCAGTCGGGAAATGATCCGCGCACATGGTCGGGGGGCACTCTCCTAACAAAGATATTGCCGCTTGTAGTAAGTGCTAGTGCCGCGAAAGATCTGCTGGGAGAGTGCTGGGGAATTTTGACCAATCAGAACCATTGCCTGGTCCCCTTCCATGCCCCATCCATGTTCGCTGCTCCATGTGGCATGGGGAAGCCTGGAAGATGGGCCCCTGGTTGCAGCGGCCTGAGGCTGAGGGACTGTGGGGGGGTTCACTGTTCAGTCTGTGGGGAGAGAGGGGATCAAGGACAAGCTTTTTATTTTTGCAAGGGTCTGTGGGGAGGTTTAACTGGTATTTATTTTACACAAAGATAACATTTTTTTATTCGGAAAATGAAAACATAATTTTCCATGGAAACATGGAAAACTGCCATCCCTGTTAACCCTATCGCGCCGGGTACCCGCGGCAGGGGTACAGTCATGGAGCCGGGTACTAGTTTCAGTGACTACCGCTAGAGGCCGGGCATCTGTATCACGTGACATGGCACGTGATATTAAATACTATTTTCTATTTCTCCTGGAATATCAAATATGATGTTATATCTACATTCTCTGAAAGTTTTATGTTTATTGAACCATTATTTTTACCGGAACATAGTTTCCCTCTATTCCTGCGTGAGGCGAAGCCGAGAGCAGTAATACGCGATCTTGCCGGAGTGTGATGAACAATAACACGACTAACTCAAGTTTGGTTTAGAATTTATCCTACCCCCCCTGTCTAAATTACTTCTACGTTAACAGATGACGACATTTGTCAAGTGTATCCCACTAGAGCGATATTTTTCATTTTTCTGAACTCCAGACTGAATACAGTGACCCAATGTTAAGCCTATGGAGCTCTGACCAGTCAAAATAAATGAATAAAAAGAGAAGAAAAGAGTGTTATTTCAACAGTGGTTAGGTTAGTTTTACAGCAATGACTTTTCCATCTCGGTTTTAAAGTTCTGCTTATTACAGGTTCATTGTACATTGATATCAAGACCATTCCAAATAGAGAGACTTCGATAGATATGCGATTGACTGAACTTTTCATTGAAGGGTCTTGGTAGGAGTATATTGTCTTTTTCTGTCGTTCTTGTTTTTCTGTGGTCTGGTTTCACTTCACTAACAGTGTCAAGGTGACCCGATCTTATAGGACTTCTCACGATTCTAAGCAGCAGCAGCATCCTTCTTTGGTTACATGGCTAAAGATCTAGTTCTTCAAGTAGTAGTTCTATATAGATATGGAGGATTTTAGGAATTGTTCATTGAAATAACCTCGGGCACTCAGAACTACACTCATTCCAGTGCAGCATCTACTGCAACACACTCTACAATGAACGTCTTTCCTTTGATAAAACGCTGCAAGGTGACAATCCTATACTACTTAAAGAGAAACGCTAGCTTCAAGCCTGAGTCAGAGCAATCAAGCAATATGCTACTAGCTACACCTGTACAGGTTTATCGATCCACACGTAAGGCTGTATTAGCCTCGACCCCACTAATTCTGTATTAACCGATGTCAGAACATTGCTTAGAATATTACATTATTTTTGGTAAAACGTTTCTACCTTCTTCCTGGACTGCAGATAACTGTATAAGATAAACGATCAATGAGCTTTTTAACATTAATATACTCTCTTCGCGTGCGTAATCAGTTTCCATCTAAAAAAAATATTCATTGTATATTCCAAAGCTATCAGCTTCTCTTTAACCAATTCACGCCGGGTGATGCCTTGAGGCATCACCCGGCCAGCCCTGGTTAGAGGCATCACCCGGGGCTGGCCGGGTGATGCCTTGAGGCATCATTTACAAAATATTCGTTTTTTAAGATAAAATTAAAAATAATGGTTCAATAAACATAAAACTTTCAGAGAATGTAGATATAACATCATATTTGATATTCCAGGAGAAATAGAAAATAGTATTTAACATCACGTGCCATGTCACGTGATACAGATGCCCGGCCTCTAGCGGTAGTCACTGAAACTAGTACCCGGCTCCATGACTGTACCCCTGCCGCGGGTACCCGGCGCGATAGGGTTAACAGGGATGGCAGTTTTCCATGTTTCCATGGAAAATTATGTTTTCATTTTCCGAATAAAAAAATGTTATCTTTGTGTAAAATAAATACCAGTTAAACCTCCCCACAGACCCTTGCAAAAATAAAAAGCTTGTCCTTGATCCCCTCTCTCCCCACAGACTGAACAGTGAGCCCCCCCACAGTCCCTCAGCCTCAGGCCGCTGCAACCAGGGGCCCATCTTCTAGGCTTCCCCATGCCACATGGAGCAGCGAACATGGATGGGGCATGGAAGGGGACCAGGCAATGGTTCTGATTGGTCAAAATTCCCCAGCACTCTCCCAGCAGATCTTTCGCGGCACTAGCACTTACTACAAGCGGCAATATCTTTGTTAGGAGAGTGCCCCCGACCATGTGCGCGGATCATTTCCCGACTGGGGGAACCGATGCTGTAATCGTAGGTTGATTTTTTGTTGTTGTTGTTGTTGTTGTTGTTTGGTTTTTTTTTCTTCTTTTTTTTTTTTGGGGGGGGGGGGGGGGGGGCTAAGGTGAAAGGGTGGTGGTGGACCATTTTCAGGAACATTCTCTTTCTTTGTCAGGCTTTGTGATTTTATTCGAAAAATGTTCCATGTTTGTTTTTTTACCCAAACTGGCATCCCTGCTTTAATGTTTTTAACACTGCTACGACAACGAGTACATTGATGTATTTGGTAAAACAATCATACTTGATGGGTAGTTACTTGGATAGCAGCTTCTCTTAAGACACATTTATAACCATGTTCCACCAATTAGGAAGATGATGCCCCAGTATCTTTAATCAATGATCAGCTGGACGTCATTCTCTTCTGTTGTGAAAGAGTGTGGTCTGGCGCATTCTATTGTCCTATTGTCCTTGGCTATATCGGCAGTCAGTCAGATCAAATCTATCAGTAATGAAGGTATGAGTCACACTAAAAACACTGATGTCACGTAATAATGCACATTGGTTGTATCAGACCTTTCTGTAACCGATTTTCTCGTTTCTTTTTGTAATATTTGTTATTATTTCCAAAGTGCTGATGCCCTAAGTTTTGCCATTGGAAAACTCACAAATCGTTATAATGTTCTATAGTCACTGAATGTTAGCCTCTTGTTTAAAGTATGTGAAGAAAAGACGTTTTAAGCAGCATGTTAGATAAAATACCGTATAAGTTATACTCCAACCTATTCCATTTACCCGGAGTGAAGCTAATATGCGATTTGTATCGCGTCTCCTGAGCCTAGCGATGACCTAGGTGACAGGATTCTTTGTTTCCATTCTACGATAAATGTCTAGCAAGGTGCATCACAAACTCATCTCCAACATTATGCATCGATAGCCCCCTACCACATATTTGTTGTGTAATGAAAAAAAACGCAGGAAAGAGAGGGCGTATGCTATTGTGATGGGCATAACCCAGAGCAGACACCTAGCCCATATACCCCGTGTCACGACCAGAACAGGTAGACAGACACCTTTGTAGTAGATGGATTAGAGACCAACTAACTACCCTGCTCTGTGTGTGGTTGGGTTGGCTGTATGTTATGTACTGACCAGACCTAGGTGGTTTCTCTATGCCATTATGTCACTGATATATATATGACATGTATACTATGGTTATATTTGTTTCCTGCCCTTGTTACTTCCTATCCCTGTTGTCACATGCATTTGCCAGTCCTAATTTATATGAAGCACCTATCTTAGAAATATGCATTTCTCCTGCCTAGGAAAGAAATACATTTCTCGTTTATATTCTGTATGGCAGTAATCTGACACAAGGTCCTTAGTGCTGAGATATATGACACTGTTGTTTCTATGGCAACGCGTAAGAGCAATGGAGATGTTCCATGATATGGTATTTCAAGGATACGTTACATCATGAAGAATGGTACCTGCAGGCCTGTCGATCATGTGTCTCTAGACACTTGTTTCTGTTAGTCTAAATCTTGATATTAAATTACGCCTACGTTTTGGTCTGAGATGGCAGGGTACTATGATATAATGAAACAGAATATTACCAAGAATCAGTTACCTCGTTGGCTCAAGCCTTTGGCAGTCCACAACAACCATCTGTATAGTTAAGACGATGAGTAAAATTACTTTTATTAATCATCGTATTATTCTGTTTTAAAGGAGAAGTTGTGAGTAGTTACCTAATATATCAAACATATTTATTTTACGGCTTTGTTGTGAGCTTCAGAAATATTTTGATAATTGGCCTAAGTAATGTAAGACAAGATAGAATCCTAATTGTAACGTCCCTACCTTCAGGTATACAATTGTGTTTAATTCTAACGTCACATTTATCTTAACCGATTAAACTTATCGCTGTTTCGTCTAAGACTGTCACCGATATATGATACTAATACCAGCTGGCTGTGTCAGGTATAGGTTCTCAAATTTAAAAATAGATCAGGGATTATAGGTTTACTATTTTTCACCAAGGTGTTTACCTTTGTTTTAGCCCTCATAATTTTTTTTCACTCTGTTTTTATTATCAACTTTTAATAGATATATACATAGCTTTTCTTTTACATAAACAGTATCACGTGATTGAGTTTTATAATGACTGCTGATATTAATAGAAGTATAACTATATTCCTCTAAGGTGCATGATATCTTTAGATATTAAACTTTTATATTCATGTTCTTTTGGCAAGTAGTGCCTTCAAACAGCCTATTGTTGCTGCGTTGTACGGTATACAATTACCTTAATGATACCTTTCATGAAAATAAAATTATTTTCAATACAGATAATCTGATATTATTGATAAGCTACAGTGCATACACTGAATGTCCGAAATACTAGTGCTTTACAACAGTTGCATAGAACCTGACCCCCGAAATAGGTAGTGCGGCTCTGGAATTAACATAATGTTTCTCTCATAACCTTTTTAAAGGGTTACCTGTAAATAATTTCGACGTATCCTGTGATATCTATTGGAAATTACTTCAGATGGGAGTATGTTTATTCTATTCAGAGGAGCAGAATCGTCATCTAAACCATATGGTGCTATATTCGAGTCCTCAATAATCATTTATGTTATATTTCAAACTGTCTCATGGTGGATACAAACAACTTCCTCTCGACACCAAGGAAAACTTGCAAATTTTAGTACTCAAGCCTTTTAGCAGATTGAAAACTCTCATCCAAAAATTGCTATATTTCATTTCGTTAAATGGAAATGTGGATTTGCGAAAGACGATATGGGGTGTGTGTAGCAGGGACGGCTGGTACGCCCCATATTAAATGCCAACAACTTCGGAAAATCGTTGCTCTTACTGCTCTGCAGACCAGACATAAAAATATGATGCATGATAATTTGCAGTATTGATATGGCTATAATTAGTCATTAGAAGACACTCACTTACAGAGGTTAATAAAGGGATAAACATCAGCACAGCAGCGAGGTTGGAATATTACGTTCCTGAATGTGAACCCTAAATATAAGTGAATATCTTGGAGGGTCTTGCAATGTGCAGATTGTACAAGTTACATACACGTTCAGTACCAGATAGATCTGAATATGCAATTATATGTGATCATACCTCTTGCCTGAGATAAAGCTAGTGGAAAATTAGATTTATAAGCCTTCGACTGCGTAGATCATTCAATCCTACTTTTCAAATTATCTGAAGCAGGTGTTGGAACTGACCTAGTTGCCTGGTTGAAGTCATATCTAGAGGGCAGATACTGCTATACAAGTTATGGTGATAAGGACTCTAAGAAGCAAAGAGTAATGTACGGAGTACCGCAGGGTTCCATACTGGGCCCTCTGTTATTCCTTATATATATTAATGATTTGCCCGAAGTAGTTGAAGAAGGTGAATTGCTGATGTATGCAGACGATCTTGTTGTGATAACGAATGGTCGGTCCATTATAGAAACAGAATTAAAAACCCTAGCTGTCTGTAATCAACTAGAAAACTGGTATACATCTAACAGATTGACTATTAATGTTAAGAAAACGCGTATTGTCTACCATGGTAACAAGAGAAAAATTTCGGTCGAAAAAAGGGGTAAGCTTTATCTGCATGGCCAAGAACTAGCGAGTGTTGAGGATATGAACTACCTGGGAGCCTTTATCGACAGCGATCTAAACTTCGAAAAACACGGGAATAAATTGGGGAATTCCTTATGCGATAAATGGGCTATATTTAGGAAAATTCGACAATTCATAAATACTAATACTGCAATAGAGATAAATAAATCTTGCTTATTACCCGTAACTGATCATTGCTCTTTCCTTCTGGATGGTGCCACAAAACGAGTTCGCGACAAACTGAATGTCACAATTTGTAAGGTATTGCGAACGGTAATAGGCAGAGACGCATATAGAGATGGAATACCAATCAGTAACGAGGTATTGTTTCAGAAATGCCAGGTTGTTCACCCTAATGTAAGACGAACCATATTACTAATGGGCATAATTAAAAGTTTAAAAAATATAGATGCATTGTTACTCGAAAACAATAGACCAGGAAGAGTGCGAATAACAAGGTCGACAGACAAGGACAATCTGCAACTACCATTCCCAAAGAAAGAAAAGTACAGACGATCGGCCTACTATAAAGGAATACAGCTCTGGAACAAACTGTCGGTCGAAGCACAAAGGACAACATCAAAATCATTGTACAAGAAAGAAGTAATCACTAAAATTGAGAATGACCATGCGCTGTAGATGACCATGTCTTGGCAGACACCGAAATCACCGTCGGGATAATATGGACCCGAGTTGGATGAAAAAACGAAAGACTGCATTGTTATATCACACTGTAATGCCAAAATGTCACTAAGATATAAGAAAATGATATACTTAATTTAACTATTTCCTGATTTGGTCCTCAGACCGCCGTAATGCCTGTTCCATCACTGAAAATTGAACTTTACACGTTATCAGTAATATTACTTCTTACAAGAGAACCTTATATCTGTCACCACACTGTACATAAATTGCTATTGTTGCGTTGACGTAATTCTGTCATTAATATTTTCCCACTTGGAAGAACAAAATGTACATTTTGAATGCGAGAAATAAAAACCCATAAAAAAAAAAAAAAAAAAAAAAAAATATTTGCTGAGACAAGAATGTAATGAACCTTCCCGAATATGATTATTTTGATACGGAGCTCAGTACAACATTGGACAACATACGAAAATTGTTGTGGGTTGGAAGCAATATTGACCCAAAACATGGCCGGCAATGACTGAAGGAACTGCATCAAGATCTGTACCTGCTGAAAATATACCATGAGTCTTGGTTAAAGCGTAATCTTACGAGGCAAAGCTGAGCAAGGGTACATAGTATACCAAAATAAAGGTGTGTTTTCAGCAGCTACAGATCGAGTGCGGTTCTGATTTTACCTCACCCTATAGCGCCAACGCCACTGATGCAAATTTCTTGAAAAGTAGCGGTCGCACACGTTCGCAGGGAAGCTCATCTGGCCACGTGAAAATTTGCTTCAGTGGATCAGGCGGCCGCATGGCAGTCGCTTGGCAGTCACATATCTCATGCGGGCAGGGCAATCGTTTTTAGTTCTTACATCCCCCATAAGGTGGAAAACATTTTTGAATCGCATTCCAGAAACCGAAATTCAATTACATTATAATCGCTTGGCATTCGCTTCAGTCCATCATTGTTCTTATGATATTCTCATGTCAGTCGCAACTCCCAGTCATACAACATTCACTTAAGTGGATCATAACAATCGCTGAAGTTGGCGTGGCGTTCGCATCACAGTCACATTGTCTTACGGGGTCTCACTCTGATTTGTATGTAAATTCAGTCGCCTTAGTGGATTTGGCGCTTATTACTGAATACTTTGTGACATCATCGCCCATTGAGTAACTTTTTAAATACTCCATGATCATTGAGTATGAAGTCCCAATGTTAAGTCTATGGGGAAAAGTACTACGGGTGAGACAAAGAACACTGCTTAACCCACCGACTTAAGATGAGTATAAATATACAAGCGTATATGAAATTAGATGAGACGTTTTCTCATTATTTCTTTATCATGGATAATTAAGACCGCATTGTGGAATGATGCTCAAATTGGGAGTTGGCTATTGATAACGGGAAACGTGAATACGTGCACATGTTTAAATACCACGGATACAGGGAAAATAAATATTACGTTTGAGCATAAACGTACTGGGAACTATGGAATGCTACCATAAAATTTACCCGTTTATATAAATCTTCTGATATCGAATCATGCTACTCAATATTGTCGTGGGCATGTAACCTTCAGGAGAATTTTCCTCTAGCTCACATGCCCACGACAATATTTCCCACCAATGTTATCCCATCCATCTTATTCCCTCGGGCCACTTCTTCTTCCCAGATATCTCATCTGGTAGGATGATTTGCCCTTCAAATTACCCCGCCAAATCCAATAATATCTGTTTGAAGCATTTTTATCCGCCCCAGAACAGTATTTGGGAATCATAAAGTTGTTCCTCTACAAATGCTAAATTTCTGCAACCAAGACAGCCTTCCGTTTCTATAACATAGTGATTCAGTCATCAAGTCTAAACGTCGTTAGCAATATATGCAGTTCAATGAAAGCAATTCAGGTATTTATTATATACCCATGCAGTATATATATATTTGAAAATTACGTACTGCTGTTCCATGTGCAGTATAAATTGTATACTGAACCCTGTGCAGTACACTGTTATACTGATCACGTTGAAACCTCAGCAGTGTATGGGCTTTCACTAGCAACGCGCGTGGTGGCCACCATGCAGTGAGAAAACAGTACATTTTTCAAACTTTGATCTTCAAATGGTTCCCCACAAGCGCCCGTTTATCACATCTACTATCAAAATATACCTCCTGAAAGCTGAGAGTCAGGGCTTTCCTGGGGCCTCGTTCTGTAAAAAGCAACAATTCCCCATCTCGTTTTGTAGTATGTACAGCATGGTCAGGTCGCTCTATATAAATACTTACCGCACATGAGAAACCGATTTGAACAATAACACCCAAATTAGGATGGTGGTATATGGAAATCATTATTGAAAATCTTCATTGTTCATGCCAAGAGTGTAAATAAGTAAGTGTGTATATAAGTTATGATATTGCAAGGGAATTAACGCGTTGTAGAGTAACCTCCCATCCTCCCTTAAGTCAAGTCCTGAATGTATTAGAACAAACTATCCTCGAGCCTGTTTCACAAACAAGGATTGTTATCTTAGATAACGAGAATTTAGGAACGATAACGTGACCCAACACATCTATTTGACCAACTTATCATAATCAAGCGAAATGTATTTAAACCCTAACGTATATAAAAATGGTTTAAAAATGTCGTTTGCATCTGTCCTACGATGCGACCCATAATGATAAAAGACAAAATATCCTTACAGAGACTTCGTTGTACAAATGTATTCAACCTCAAATTACGCCTCCTTCTCGTGCCGGGTCACCTCGATTGTCTCACCTTACCTCTGACTGTTCATTTCCTAGCATACTAACGGTTCTTGGCATTTAACTATACCTATATGCCATACAGTGGCACATACTTTTAACAACGGTCTAAAATAATGCCTGATGCTCAAAAAGGGTAGGAATATTACGAATATTCTCTTCATATGCAAGCCACAGTAATTGTTTAACATGGCATTTAAAAGATCGTTCTCTTTATCACCCTCACAGTCTCTCACTGATCTACAACCAAGCCGAGACAACAAACTCTACAAGCAGGTAGTAGATGAGGTAGGCCGACTTATTAAATACCTTTTTTTTTCAATTCAAGTGAAGAAGATGTGGATTACATTCAATCACCATCCATTTTCAGGGGCTGATCCTTTGCGTGCTAATAAATGATTATATTTCACCGCACTCTACGTCCACACAACTCACATCTTCTGCCGTGTGCTAGCGAACACGTCATGAACCTGAAAATAAAATACACGCTGGCTCATTGTTTTTATATTGTCCATCTAAATTTTCTATTCTTGTGCACATGAAAGTAAATGTAAACCCAACTTCGATGCTTTTGTGACAAAGGTAATTTGTATACATTGCTTTCATTGCTTTATGACAGGTCTATATCTATGATTCCCGAAATATATATATGCACACATAACTTTTTACAAAACCTCTATTTCACTATTGACATTGTCATTGAAAGTATAATATTTCTAACGATTTCGTCTCTGCGCCTTAATGGCCCGATATTTGAAATTATTGATTAAATCCCACTGCATTTAAGGCCGCTTAAAACCTCATAGGACGGAGACCTTAATACATAATATACATGTACAGGCAAATATGTAGAGTGTAGCCGCTTTACAGTATCTTCTATGACAAACATCATTTCGTAGACAATTGCTGCCTGTATACTAATTAGATGCCAGTTTCCCACTTATTCCCGGTTTTCTGGTCTGGATTGTGTACTAGATATTAGTCATATGAATAGTAGTAAATTGTAGGTATAAGATACTTTCTGGCTTTTCCCTCTATTTGCCACTAGCATTTCTCTATATAGAGCTCATATTTCTACAATGAATATCCCCTTGAATTATAATGTAAACTAATAAGCTAGAAAGCGCCACATGATAACGTGATTACACTGGTGTAATATTTGTTTCTGAATTTCTCTCAGGTCACTAAATGGCGCGCTGTAATTGCATCACGAGCAAAGAAAAGGTCGAGTCGAACAAAACGAAAAATACAGACCACCCCTTTTGTTCAGGTAAGAGGAACTATAATAAAAGGAGCCGTAGTTATTGTGTGGTAGGAGTGCGATATGTCTTCATGCTGATACCTTAGAGCTGCAGCTGTTGGTGTGTGTGTGTGTGTCGGGAGGGAGGTGTGCGTGATATTCGGGACCTTACTGGGAGCAATTGGCGCTGTTGCTATGATTCAGTGATGGCCCACCAGGGGATGCCCCAGATCTATGACGGTCTGCAGTGCCATGCCTCATTCTCTTACAACATGGAATCGAATCATGGTTCGACATGAATAATCAGATTGTGCAATAATGATTTCATTTCGTTTGCGAATAATTGGGGTCAAATGTCGTAAACAGCTTTTTCACTGTCGTGCCATTTAAGACCAAGTCTTTCTGTTATGATCTGGTTTTTGGATAGCCAACGGCGATTCTGCCTCACCTCCGCAACCAACAAGACAACTCGGGAAACGTCTCATGCGTTATCAAACAAAACAGGTGTAATTGTCATGGCATAACTGGCTCTTGGATATATTCTTAGCCTGGTGGCCAAACCCCTTCTTGGGGGTGATCTCCGCTTCGGCATCCATCCAATATCTTTTTTTATGATTCTTAATCTCCGGAATCTTCTGATTTTAAATCTGCCGGTTACAATACTAACATAATTCGGCAACTCAAGTTATTAGCATTTGAATAAAATAAAGAATAATACATATTTCTTGATCAAATGATTATGATTGAAATCATATGGTAGTTTAATTCTGGAATAATATAAATTCTCTCTGTCCGCCAGACCATCTAGCTCATCTGAAAGGTACTTGTTTCAGCAATTAATATTTTAAAGCATTCATACCCATTCAAGGTTTCGAAATGTGTCCTTTGATCGAGCTCGCGACAACAACTAAACCTCCGCGACCCCCTGGTAGTGGATGTTTTTCGCCTATTTGAATTATGTTTCTTAACTCATATGCTATTGGTTCTCACGCAAAACAAAATGTTAACAGCTTGGGGATAGGTCCCATGCTGTGAGCTGCACTCCGCGGCCATGCTCTGCGTTCGTCGCAGTGGTCAGGGGTGGGTGGTGGTGAGGAGGAGTCGGTGCTCCACTTGACCGGTCACTGTGCGGTGGAAGTCAGGGTAGCCCTCTGATGTTTGTATGTGCTCTCCTGCAATTCATACCGGTTCAGTATTAGAACGCATGATGTATCTAATAATGATATGTTCTTATGATCTTGCTTTCTGCCTCCGATCTTTGAGTCTGTTTTGAGAATTTTCAGGAAGATTCATTTGTATTCATAGAAATAACCGCTCAACGTGCTACATATACATTAATGGGTAACTTTACTTACTGATATAACATTAACCCCAAAACCTATTTTCTTCTTTATGTGTCTATTGGTTACCGTAGTATCATGCAGCTATTAAACTCAGAAAGGTTGTATTTACCAACTCTACTGACACCTTATACAGAGAGACTTATTGTTTTGCTGTAGGCTATATCATGTTTCAGTATCATCATATATGCAAAGGCTATAGACAGTTTTGGATATAAAAGACATACATCATCACATTATGTATGTGCTCGGATACTATCTTATTTTAGGCCCAAATACTCGAAAAGTAATCCTGTTTGATATGTAACTCCTGTCGCTTAAAGTGCGTTCAGATACCAACATCTATCAGCCAGTCGAAATCGACCTGTCACTATAGTATGAGCGCCTCAACTGCGATTAAGGTATGTCCTTTTTCTTTTTTATCCAATGTAAGGTTTCACGACAAACAAAGTTCACCAACCAGGGGTGATCTTCCACTTTGGAGTCACATATCGTAACATTAGGATATCAGAAACAGAGACCTCTACTTGTAGAGGTCGGTGGGTTCAAAACCCTCTGTAGCACAGCCATATTTCTCCAGATATGATTTTAAAAATGTCGATACTGGTTTTACATACCATATATAAAAAGGTACATTTTCGACAGGATCTGCCTGCAGTTTCACCCCCACAGAGAGACAGTTAAACAGACATAGGCTTAAAGAGAGAAATGCCGGGAGAGTAAGATTATCGTGTAGAGAAAACCCCAAACCTACTATTAGTTTTTGGATCTGTATACTCTGATATATATTTATTCTCATATGATTACTTTATAGCCATGTTGAAAACGAGGTTTAGTTTGGTAGTTTCCTGGTCTCCATACATTGAGACTATCTCTGACACTTTCAAAATGACCACCTTTATACTGGTGCCATAACGGACACGAGAGTTGGTCGTGCACATCAGCTACCAGCCCAAAACAATAATACCAATCCCACTCCGCATAGGTTCCCCTGTTATCTGTTAGGAACCTTGACGGATAGACAGTGCACCTTCCACCAGATTAAACTCTTGCTTCAAGTCGGAGCGGAGTGGAGACAGACATTGCACAGGGCAATAATTAACAGGGATATGTAATAAAGTGTACTTCATACAGTAGCGTGGGTCTCAGGCATTGTTCTAAGGTCGTCTGTTTCAAAAATGCAGTTTTTCCTGTAAAGGAGCATCCCCATACTGAGCAACAGAGTATGTGTATTTTACTTCCTTGAAGGGTATTACATTAGAGGGGGGCAAATACTAGCTGCATTGCTTTTATGTGGCGTCACCTGTGTTAAGTTACTAATCCGTAGCCCAATGTTGAATTACTTTTATATGCTCATCCCCTTTAGGTCTCATTGAGTACCAACTGAAGAGCACGACAGCTCCATGAATGTGAACGTTGGCGGGGCTTTCCCAAGGGGCAAGAAATGTGAGGACGCGTCTCAGTGAATGTGTAAAAGTGAAATGTTTTAACACCGCCAACAGTACTTTATCGAGGAAAACTAGATGAGAATCCGCTTGGAGACTTCTCGGCGTAGTTTTGGAGATGGGGGTACCCCTTGGGACACTATCTCGCTCTTCATGTATTTCATTCGACGCGAAATACTGTTAACCCTTTAAGGACGGCCGCCTATGGCAGAGCTACACACTTGGGGACGGCTATTAGTGACTATGTATAGTTGTAGGGGACGGGGGCACTGTCCTCTGAACTCTAAATTCGAAGGTTTATCACGTGATATAATATGGTTTTGTTAATATTATTATTTCTATTATTCAGAATTTAAAAATACTATGTTTCACTTACATTCTGTGAAAATTTCAGGTTAATTGTTAAAATATTTCCCTTTGAAAAACAATTATGGCATCATCCGCCTCTGGCCAGTTGATGCCTAAAGGCATCATCCGCCCTTAAAGGATTAAACCATTCCATTGGCTGCGTTATGTGTTTTATATTTTACTCCTTGATAACTGGATAGAGTTCAACGACTGCTCTTTTTGATGACATGCTTTCTTTTTCAATTATGTAAATATATATTACACGTCATATCATTTACGTAGCTATTGTGAAATTAACTAAGGAAATTACCTACTTTATTTGAGACGGAAGACAGGAGGTCCTACTACAACGTGATTAAAAAATTAGAAACACATAGATGTTCCAGAGTCAGAGATGCCAGATTTTTACTTTTCCATGGAAATCAACCTTTTACTTTTTAGTATATAAATTTCTCTTTCCTCGTGTAATGCAAAAATAATATTAATTGAGCCTCATTTACCCCAATAAAACAGTTACTTGAGCCTGCCCAGAGACCTTCAGCCCCATGCTGTGGCTGCTGACACCAACATATTTTCAAATTTTTCTCTTAACTGGTCTTTCCAGTACTCTTTTTAAACCAGACTTTAAACACCTCTCTGTAAACGTCACGTGTCACATGTTCGGATCAGAATTTTTACGTTTACAGGAACATCGTTTATTACTTTCTTCATCGTGATTGGTTTCATCAACTTCTCCTGAGCCATGGCATAGCCGACCCCATTGAAAACGTATCTAAAAAGGTCAATTGTGTACCATATGCAGTGTTAATTTCTGTGTGAGAAGTAATCTTACCATCACGTAGCAAGTGTTTCACCTGAGAAATTCCTGCTGTTTTGCATATATGTGTGACTGTAGCCTCCTGAAGGCCTGTCGGGAAAAATATGTTCCCCCTCATAAGCCCATTCATGGATTCAATGTCATCACCAGGTGGACTATGTGTTATCTACCGCACTATAGTTAGCCTCCTGTCGCTACAGAAAGCACAAACCTACACAACACAATATTTGCATATACTTTACTTTTTCGGAGTATTCCATCTTTGTCAAATGTAGATGCAACCTTTATTGACAATAAATAGGCTGTGTATTATCTTAAATACCTCCTATTGCTACTGTCATCTTATTCTTTAGGGGAACATTCTAATACTGTGTCGTCGAACCTAGAAGAGGATAAGCTTGGAGACTTCTCGGCCTAGTTTGTACTTAAAGTCCCCATTCCGATGCTTTGATCAGAATCTGAGGAATGCGACGGAAGAAAGGAGGTCCTTCAACGACTTTAAGAAAAAAAAAATAGAACAGTCTCTACCCAGTGAAGGTGAAAGAGCTGCTCTGAGGTCTTTGTGTACATTCTAGTGCACATAAGGCTCTATGTGAGAGAACGTTCTGTGAACACATTTATGACGTCACTTCCGCTACCCTGACTCACTCTCAAGCAACACGTAATTACATGGAAGCATATCACTCAACAACCTTTTGAGAATAAGATCTTTTAATCTTAAAGAGAGTAAGGTGTAAATAGTACAACTACCAAAGTTACCGTTATATATGTAGGTGTTTATTGTATAGGACCGACGTTTCGACTACCACATAGTCCTTTTCAAGGTTCTTTTAATCCTCTTACATTTGTACATCATAGCTAATACCCTCTTGTTTCGCTTAAAATTACTGCTCACATCCTGACTCTTGAGACCCCGATCTTTCAGATTTCCATGGAGATCTTGTGACAGTTTGTAGGGATGCTAAATGGCTTTGATTTTACCCCCTACTTGTCAGAAAAAATCCGTTCTCGGTAAAATCCCAATTTTATTTCATCTTACCAAGTCTCTCGAAATTCTGCTAATATATAATGATTGTTACGTTAACCATAGTGTCATGATGAACAAAGCATATTTCCTTTCCGGAACTCCTAGTGTTGCCTATCGTAATGCTTGGTGAAATAATAATTGAGGCCATCGTCCTAGACACATGAACGACATTTAGATGGTAATACAAATTCTTGCGTTGATTTCATGGCATCAGTAGGATAATGCTATGATATGATTATGTCCATCTACACGAATTCATTGGGGTATTCTTGCGCCAAGGCAGTCACATACTCTTACCCACAGTTCATCTCTGCTTCCCTGCCTTTCACATCTGAACGCGAGAAATTAACTATGATGTTCTCCATCGTCACATGAAGCAAAGAGTGCCATTTTTTCTATTTATATACCCGCTGACAAAACTGTGCCCGGGGGCGAGCTTGGCTGGCACCCAACACTGGACACCTGTGCCACCGTGTCCCTGTCTATTCCATTCCTAGTCCTATGAGAGTATCCTTTGTCGCCGTAAGCGCAACGCTAATCATTCGTTAAGCTATTTCGGGTGCATAAGATAATATAACATGTTGCGGTAGTCCTGCTGTCATTCCTATAATCATAAAGGTCTCTTATGGAATCAGAATTGGCATCTGATGTGTCCATGCTCTTGTGGGAATTATTGGCTTCCGACCAAGGTTTTGCCCGCCTCGAGTTCATTGTAAGTAATCCGGTACTCTATGTTATTCAAGAATCGTGGCTAGTGTTGGTAGTAGCGCAATAGGAGGCCAATTTGCAATATCACAAACAGACTCAAGTCTATAGCATGGCACACGGAATAATACCATAGTTCTCAGACAGGAAGAAACTATCAACAAATATAGGCTGTATCTATCTACAAGTATGTTGCATAGCAATGATATACTTGCCTTAGTCTAAAAAGCATCATAGTTCTAGCATTGGGGAGGATCATCGGATCTTGACATCTTTTATACATTTCCATTGATCTGAGACTGCTGTTCCAGTTATCCTATACTGAGAACTCTAACAACGTCCTTGTCATATGGAAAAAGTCTTCCGACTAGTAAAAATATATGCATCTCCAACGTCTAGTTTTTATTTCCCAGGGAGAGATAATGGCCATCCATTAGGGAAACGCGGGTTTCGTTATCAACATCACTTGCTGGTGGGCTCTTTATAGTGCCACGTAAATGAAAAAAAGAGACGTGTGTCCCACGCACGGGTCATTGTTCAGGAACACGTGAAGCCCTATCAGTGTGCATATAGGATGACTATCCATATCGAGAGTCTTGCCAGGTAAAAGCCAGCCAATGTACGATTCTAGTGCGATAAACCACCTCGCAATAAGTTGTTGACACTTTATCTGTTTGTATAGACACACTGTAATAGGTGGCGTCTTTCCGTGACAAGGACCTGGATTTTTTATCACTATTGCATCGCGAAGTTATTGCTGGTGGGAATCATGTTTGGGTACGGGCTCTTTAACCCTGCTACGAATCCATCGTATAACAGAGCTATTCGTTACCAAGGGATCATGATCAAGCCAACAGAAAATATCTTACATGATTTTCCACATATTTGACAATGTGGTTTCCGCATGGGGAGTCTTTATGACAAGATGTCAAGTTACTGAGACATGGATATTGCTTAGAGATAATTAATCTGTAATTGCATCCAACCTGCTCAATCTTCATCACCTTTTCATCGGCTGTTTTTACCTCATCTCAAGGATGTTCTTACCAGTATGTCGCCTGACAGAAATTGATCGGCTGTGTCCTTTGCTTATCAAAGCACCCAGGTGAGTTCTATCCTCCCACACACCAGAACCGTTTTCATAGGATGCGACAGTGGATATATTTTTTACGGACTATCTGATAGATATACGTCGAGGCGGATAGAAGCTTCTAACTTGGGAAACTATTCATTATGTCATAGGTAGAAGTATCTCTTCTGTCGAACTTCTGATGAAAGGTGCAGCGGTAACTCCAGATCAAAATGTGACTATATTTAGTTCTATGATAACAGGAACTGGCGAAAGGCTATCAATAACACAAAATAGAGGGGATTTACTATTTGATACCGCCATGAATACACCTTTGAGGGCATCAGATATAGCGGGTCATCGCTTTTGTAAAATGATCACGAACGTTGCGCAGAGCGTCAAATTTTGGGCCTTCACCTCTTCTGCTTGATAGCTAAACGATAACAAGTAAACCTCAAGGCTGACCGCAGTACATTAGTGAATACGACGCCAAGGCTACAACTTATGGCGAGAACGATTACTTATATGTAGTGTCAATGGGTAACTGATGTAGCACTTATCAGCATAAGGTGCAGACTGATTATACTGACAGTTTACACAATTATATCCTATACGGACTCTTTTTTGAAACTATTTTAAGATATTATTTCCAAAATTAGATATGAAGACAGCTTCACAATATCATGAATATCTTGAAATGTATTCTAATATATGGTGCTAGTATACACACTGTAAAATACTTCCCGTGAATTGTACAGTTTTTCCCTGGCAACTGGAATGCCAGGGAAATACCGTAAGTTCTACTGGCAACCGTAATATTTTTGCGAAATGATTGGTTTATCAATATCTTTGATTTTTGCAATCATTGTGATAAATGTTATTCTAACATCTAAAATTTTCAGCTCTGATGTTGTCAGTGCAGACTACATAACAGGAGTATTGATTAGAATCTCACACTACAAAGTTGCATTTTATGTGTTAGCATAGAGTCAATTCTACTTATATTTTACAAATGTCCCATGAAAGTGGTGTTTAATCCTCTGAATGTAGTGATGTCCTTTAAACTTGAGAACTAATACGTTTTAAATGGCAGACACGTTACAGACTATAGATAGAAATGTATAACACATTCAATGAAGTTAACTTCTGGATTTTATTCACTACTTAGACTGTTTGTTAATGTTAGACCTATTCTAAGTGTATGTAATGTATCCATTTTCACGGCTTTATACTGTAGACTGACCATAGATTGGATTTTTTTTACAGAACTAAATACGTTTACGGTACAATTCCGTATCCCGTATATTTTACTGAAAGTTCTTTCAGTGTAGTAGTACCAGATACACCAGAAAATAGAGGCTTATCTTATATAAATATAAAAAGCTATGCAGAATCACACGCTGTCAAATGAATATGATGTGCATGAATATAAGCATGCTGTTTTCCGATTCTGAAACTGATGTCAATGATGTCCTGATACAGTGGGTCAATTTATATACTACTTCTATTATTAATGTCCCGATACGAAGCGACAATTCATATACTACTTCCATGGCTTCTCTCCCGATACGGGGCGACAATCCAAATACATCATCAATGATTTATCTCCTGCTATGGGGCGCCAGTTCTTATGCTACCTCTCTGATTCAAGTCCCAATACATGGCACAATTTCATATGAGGCCATCCATAAAGTATGTATGCAGAATATCTGAAATTTCGCACTCGCCACCCCCTCCCAATCCTGTACGCAATAGAACAAAGAAGGGGCATACGCAAACTTTTTTAACCTCCCCGACCCCCCTCAGTGCGTACATACTTTACGGATGACCACTATACTATCTCTAGCGATGCATCCTGTGTATCTGTGTAACTGAAAGTATAGTAAAGTGAGCAAAATTCCAAAAACTACTTCAGGTACTTTCCCTGCTCAGAACTGATTATTGTTTAACGTACCAAGCCCCATAGATTACAGGGTAATTCAGTCCTAAACTGTATGATAGATATAACCCGATTTCGTTGACAGACAGTCACAATCCAGTTTTCACCGTGAATTTCAAGAAAGTCGCTCCGCAACAACAGCCATCTTTTCTGGAAGACATATTCATAGGTGGATGGGCAGGTATGCGTCTCGGCAGGTAGGCTGGTTATTGGGTGGGTAAGCTCGTTGGTAGGCAGGTCGATGGCTAGGCAGGCTGTCGAGCAGGCAGATAATGAGAAGGCAGCATATATACTTTATAGGGGGGGGGGGTGATGAAATACGACAGGCCTTTTATCAGTTCTGCTCAGCGATACATGAATTCCCAAATATAACATTCAGCCCACCACTGTGTTTAATTACCGCACTAACCTGATATATATCTCCTTTAAATATCACACCCACGCCTATCTCCATCTTCTCATTGTTAAACCATCTCAGCGCCTACCGCCAATCCCTACATTCGGGGTGGTGCACATGCACAGAATACAAACCACCAGTGTTGGCGGCTCCTGTTTGACCTACTGCAGTTTATATGACCGTCCCGTCTGATCTCGTCGGTTCTCGTGTGTTGGAAGACACAGGAGAGTGAGACTTTAATGAGCAATGTGGCTTCTGAACTAGACATAACCTCTTCTGGTATTTTTCTTTTTACTGCACTGGGATGCTTCAAAGAGGCAGTTTTAGCCAGTTGTAGAGATATTCTAGAATGTCCTCACTGAGCGTATATAGTGAAGGTGAATTAATGCCAAACGACACAGCAGCGATACGCTCAATCAAGACGTCTGTTCAGTGCGAAACAGCAGCGAGAACTGGTAGATCACGTGAGTGGCGATAGATGGTCCTTGAGATGGTACCTCTACGTATTCTGGAAGTTTTCGTGACATCCAGAAGAAGTGATATACTCCGGTTCAAATGGCGAGAGTAACTGCCATGCTGCGGGACTTTGCCATACAGAACTGCCATGTATTATTCCCTGTGTAGCGTATGTCATTATATATTTGTTCTTTGTCCTATTCTTATTTACCACTTCTATACATATTATGAGAATGAAACCTTTAGAACGGTGTGTATCATAATATAACTGCCTTAAGGTTGCCGTAGTCCTTAGCACGAGATTCGAGTTTGCACTTGTAAGTACCGCACGGAACTTGAGAGCTTCATGTCATATATCTGCCATTTCAATGTGGGTGGAATCGTAACGTTGAATTCTTTTTTTTATTATCGATATTTATACTGCCGGGTCGTCAGCTAATACTGGTTTGAAGTGACCAGGCAGATCTATACAATTCGAAATACAGGTAACATTTACATGATAACATCATTTGAAATGAATTTTAGGTTGACATCAATAACTGCAGTTCAAATTGTGTCATTGATCTCATGAACTACATTTAAGATGATTCATGGACATCTTTCAGGAAGGTACGATATCAACACGGTAGTCAGAGGTATGAAACGAATGTCTAAGAAGTCTTATTTAGAAAAGTCGCCGAATTTCGCTATTTGTGAATAAAAAATCAGAGGTATCATGATCTGACAGGAACATCAATATAAGACTGGTATTTTCTGAGATATTGGATACATTTCATTGAAACTTACAGATGTTTTATTCGCTACATGAGAAAGTATATCATCTACCTCGGTGGACCCTGTTTTTATCTGTGATAAAAATAAGAAACGACTGGGGAAATGGATGGCTTTATTGACAAGAGAGATTGTTATTTGGAATTTTATTTCCACGTGTTATAAGAACCCCAAATAATATACCCTGTCCTGTTGGGGTACAAGGTAGCGTCCTATGCTCGTTGGAACCTCAATTTCTCTTTAATAATTCAGGTAGCTACCTCGGGTAACTTCCTATTAGGGGGATTGATAATTGTTACATGAAACTGAAGAAAGATAATTTTTTTCATGATAGGTATCTCGGTGCATGGCAGTAGCTGTATGGAGTTTATGATTGCCTGGAAAGTATCTGGCGTATATATATATATATATATATATTCCGGTGAAAGTCCCTCTTCCTGCTTTATATTTATATAAACTCCGAGGGGAGGGTTTATATATATATATATAGTATTACTTGTGTATGTAGAGATAACTGCTCAATAGAGGAAGACAAACCATGGAATGCTTTAGCGACATGTTTATCACTTTCAATATTAACTTTGTTTTTATATTCAACAGCCAGATAAAGCCCAACAACAAGTTATTATGGTATTGTCCGGTGATGTACTTTTTCCTGTTGGAATGGCTACCATTACTTGAGTATTGTCTGTACTACTATCCCTGTAGTAGGCCTCCTACCTATGCAAGGCAACTAACACTAGCCACAAATTGCGGAGATTAATAGACTCGTACCTCTCCAGCTCTCTGGTGCACGTCCAATACTGTGTTTCTCCAAGTGCCAGCGAACCATTCTGGAGCAATGGTAACTCAAAATCCACTGAGCGAAGCATTTGTTTCAAGATACAAGTCAGAAAATAAACAGGGATTTATAATCTTTCCCTTACCTTTGTATACACGTGTGTTTCCATAAGGATTTTCCACCACTTCAGGTCGGCCTTAAGCCGATTAGGAAGGTTAGTCACTATCTTCTAAAAAAAAGTCTTACGTCCTTGATTCACCTTAGTGGCCGCCGACAAGTGGCCACATAATACCTGAAAGTCACGTTTTAAAGTGTTTCCTTATCAAGACATTGAATAATCAACATTTTGACTGTCATGTCTGGGGGAAGAGTTACGTTCATGATTACCGAGTCAATCTTAATACCCAACTAGATCCCGGTCATAGCTGGGTAAAGGGCGTTGACCATCAGCCCAACGGCACATTTGTAACCTTCAGGCTTGTCCGGGCTCGTCTGGACTGCATTGGCAACAGACTTCTGCTGGCGATAGCAGTTCACACTGGCAGCATTGTAAAGCATCTGACACCCTGCCAACCGTGTCCTAACTCTTTTTAAAAGTAAAAATTCTCCCGTTGAACTATTTCCGATCACAATCTGTCCAGCTGAGGATTCAGTCCAGTGGAACACAGGCTCAAAATAACCAGATTAGATTTGATACTCCTATGTATAAAATTGATTAGTGTATTGATTGTACCATAATCTTTAAATGCATGACCGAATCAAACCAGCGATCTGCTGATGATTGTACAGTATAAATAAATGAATTCTTTCAAAAAGAGGAATTGTTCATGTTCTTCTGGAAACCTAAATCACCTAAACTAGACAGAAGGGTATGTTTATGGTTGTTGCTCAGTGTTATTTATCTGCTCCTGTAACCAGAAGATCATCAAGGTAGCAGAATATATTATTCACGCCCTTAGCCTTCGCAAATTCGAAGACATGAGTAAATATATATAGGGGCTGCAATATGAACCAAATGAGAGACAATTATTCGCTGTTTATGTTCGGACAGCTCCCATTACGTGGACGCATTGAGGCCCGTGATTTGAACGATATTCTTTTTGCCTTGAGTTCATCAGACAAAGCATTTGTCATTAGTCGGTAGCATTCTGGCTACAAAATAGAATAATAATTTGTTCATATACGTCCAATCAAAATGAGCATCTACAATAGGGAACTTTCTTTTTATTATACCAATCAGAAGAACATCAACATTATTTACTTGGTCATAGAAAGAATAATCACAGGTTCCATTGGAGATTGTATCCTGACTAATGATGATCTCCCATGCAGTCACCCATAAAAGGTCTAGTATAAACTACACCATATTTGCCTACATACTCCATTCTTAGGCCATTAGGAATACCAGCAGCAGCCCAGGACTGTGTTGGGGCAGTCCACTTCCGGCGAGTCAACAACTTGCGAGGCATGAAACTCTCTCCTACAGCCTGGAAATTCTTTGTTTGAAAACGTGTTTTTCCATCAAACATGCTTCTCATCAAACCTTAACTTGCTACTAGTATGTTCACTCTGTGAGGAACTCTGAAATCTAGAATTACTGGTTTTGCAATTGTCTAATTGCGAACCGGAATCGATTCCTGGGCTTTGGTCGCCATGACAGTGTATGAGGTCAGTTTGCTCTAGTTCATTAGACGTAAAATGAATGCACTTCCAGTTTCTCTTGAACAATCAATATTTCACAGGGAAAAGACCAATAACTCAGGCCAGACTCAGACTTGTTAGCAATGGTTAACTCCACCTATCTACCTTAAGTCCTACTCTCTTTGGTTTTTGGGTAAGTATGGATTTGATGAGAGCCTGTACACTTCACACATATATGTATATATCAACGCCAATTCAGTGTGCATATGTCTCGAAGATATAGCATCATAGTCACACACATGATAATGTCCGAAAAGAGAAATGTTAACCATACCGGGCGTAAAATGAACCAAACCAAACCAAAGGCACACCAGGTCCACATCAATGCGAAACCTTTCGTAAGCTAGAATACTGAACATTTAGAATCTCATATGGGAGATACATAATCATATAGTCGTATTTCCTTTGTTTGTTGTATCTTATGAACAAATCTAAATGCCTTAGGTATGTTGGTGTCAATATTTGGGTGTTGTTTATCGCTAACTATCTCTTGGCCATTACTGCACCTTGATCATTGATCACTGTACCTTCCAGCTGGAAGCTGACCAGCTCGTCCTGCTGCTGGAGGAGATGCTCGCCTGGCCAGACGCTATCCAAGCACCCGCCCTACGCCGCCTGAAGGACACCTACACTCTCCAATCACAGAACGCTGACGTAAGTAGTAAAGAACTGTCGTGCGAGACAGACAAGAAGAACGTGCCCATTAATAATTGAACCATTTCTTTTTGTCTCGCACTGTCTGGCTACTTACCAGTTATACTCGTGTGTCGCACAGTTTCCACAGCTCAACGTCGCTTTCATTATTATGTCCGTGTGAAGTTGTGTGTACAAAAATGAGGAGAAGACATCGTTGAAAAGATTAGTAAGGTTTCACTGGTTTTAATGAACGTCACCGGCTACTGTGTAAATAACAGTACACTCTGAAGATTCTAATTCTCCACATACAGTCGGAAATACCGGAAGTGCGGAAGGCAATGGCAGAGGTCATTTGTATTAGAAAGTTCATGTTCCTATTTAGCGATCATACTTATACCACACTGCGATCTCAAATTATGTGAAGGTTGAGGTAAACCGTTCTGTTTCGGGAAGCATAGATTCCTTTGATTCCTCAGATCTATCTGGATTAAATCGTCCACATAGCCTCCCCATCCCCGTCCCAGGTAAACAGGCCGTGGAACGCGACACTAGCCCGGCAGACCGGAGGCTGCCGAAAGGCCATTGAAAGATGCAGATTTGGGCTTTTTTTAAAGCTCATATCAGTCATATTTCCATCTTAACGTCTCAACATAACTTCCCCGGTTATTGACTAGGCCTATTCTCGACTAGCCATACACCAGGGTGGCTGAGTATGCTTGGCAAAATATATGCAGGGTTAAGTATTTTTAAATCCCAGGGAATTCCTGTTGTCACCAAGCCAACGTTTTGACGTTATAATCACCTTCGACCAGGGATGCAAGATTTCCGACAAATCACGGAATTCTGACATTTCATATACACCGGCAAAACTCGCTGTATTAGAATGTTTATCAATTCATAGCCATTCTGTTCCAAATGATAAGCGTTTTGAATTTCCGATTATTTCCTCAGTCCCAAACTAGAACAAACACTCTAAAACATACTCAATTGAGAAATATCTCGCTGACAGATCCTTATTTTGCCATCTGGAATTCCTTTAAGGTAAAGCACATGTTTGATTTTACTCTGCTCTGGTTAACTCTTGTTTGTAACTCAAGGCTCTCACGTCTTCATTAATATCCCTTATTCACATTTGATATCCCAGGTTCACATGTGAGTGATGTATTATCTGATACAAGTACTAAGGCATATCTTTCTTTTATCATCTTTCCGAGAATGGAAGAAAGTAGAAGGTAGATTTTCTTTCTTCTATATGTAAATGATATCTTCCTTATTGAAGTGATTTATATAAGTCTTGTTCATTAAACCCTAACCAGGATGTGAATTTATGTCACATCGTTAACCCTTTAACAGCAGGAAGATGCCTCCAGGCATTCCCTTGGCTACGGCAGGAAGATGCCTCCAGGCATTCCCCTGGCTACGACAGGAAGATGCCTCAAGGCATTTTAGAGGAATCATTGATACTTTTATATACAAAATTCAATAGATAAAAAGATAATTGTTTGATTTAAAATAGATTTTGACAATGTATAAGAGCCATATTGACCTTGATTTGGTTCAACAAGATGTGATCAGTCACCAAGATAAATTACTTAAATTACATGACACATCACATGACAATGCAATTTCTAAAAAAAAGGGTGCCTGCCGTAGCAGGGTCGTTTGGGCCGTGTAATGCTGAACCGGGGTACTGGGTGCTGCAGGGAAAGGGTTAAGCTTTTTTCAATAAACTGCTTTATCATATGTATTTTGCCGGAGCAAGAGGGGAAGTTGCGAAACCGATTCTCATCTCTCTTTTGATTGGTCCAACCTCTTATCTACAAATATTAATCGAAGTTTGAAATAGACTCAAGACCTGTGTGCTACTTTTTGTCGTACGGCTCAGAGTTTCCGTTATTGTACTGCGTTTGCGCAAATAATGTGATAAGCTCAATCGTTGTCTACTATGCTTGAGGAATGTGTAGAAAAGTTAGTTTGAGGCAAAGTATTTTAGATTAGAACGACTTCCCATTTGACA
Organism: Alentia gelatinosa; assembly: GCA_950022655.1. Lineage (NCBI taxonomy): Eukaryota > Metazoa > Annelida > Polychaeta > Phyllodocida > Polynoidae > Alentia > Alentia gelatinosa. Next base: position 47,409,243 of record OX465579.1, on the reverse strand, counting down.
TGAAGTACCCTGAGGACAAGGGACTCAATGTGGGAATTTCTAGTAGATGAGCAAGGATTCTAATAGACAAGTGAGATTAAAAAGAGGTTTTCAAGGGAGCTTTTACCTTAGCAGACAGTCCCATATGGTATTACTTACAGCGCAGATGGAAACACACTCGGCAAGATCCGTAAGAGGAACAATACACGTTATTCAGGTGTAATAGGCGTCTAGCTGTAGCGGGTAGTATACGGTAAATATTTAATTAGAAATATCGTTATGGTGACTATATTTTACCGAGGTATAATAATATGCTACATATCCTGTCCGTGTAAGACAGTAAATATCCATGTTATCAATGTCCCTGATCTATAAGCAGTAATCTCCTTTTGGCAGGGCAGAGCATATTCAGGTTAGATTGCTCAAAAATATTTTCCTGTATGTGTTTACATACATGGAAAATTCTTTTTTTAGCGGTCCCACAGTCATATATTCAGGCTAGGTTGAGAGTGAATAATCAATTTGTGTTAATTATTGATATAAGGCAATAGCACGTTTGGGGATTATCACTGGTTTTATTACACTGCTAAGACAGGCGTGCATAGTGGCCAGATGTGTTGGACCTTTATGGTAAGGAATATATGTTTAAAGACCATTAACAAGAAACTAAATCAACGTCAGTCCTTTATGTCCTGCCTATTTATGTAGCAGAGGAGAGTGTCCTATTATACTCTGTACTTGAGAAGGCAAAGAGACCAGGTAGAAAATGTAGAGGGAAACGGATGAATAGACTAGTTCCATTGGGTCAGACCCCGTATCTGTATGCTATTACTTTAGAATAAGGCAGCAATGACCCTTGTCTCTTTTGAGGGAAATATGTAATTGCTGTATACATTCAATTCACTTTCAAGCAATATAATCATTTTATAAGCCTGAATAAGTCAATAATTTTCATTGGGGTAAACAACAATGCTTGATTCAGGAATCATTGTTCGAGGCTGTATTGTCACTTCATACATGTTCTGATAAGCTATTCAGCATGTTAGTGTTCACTCTTATATGCCTGGCGGTGTCTGTTTTTATGCTATGTATTGCTGCATACATATAACAACTCATCCCTGCAATACCGGTAACGAAATACCTGTGCGTCAAAAGTTGCAATTCCACATGTCTCGAGGGTAAAAACACTCCGTTTTAGACTATATCTGAATTGAAGCACAGGGTCCAATATAAACATATAACCTAATTGAAATTTAATACCCTTTTTATGACTTTTGCAATTACGAATAGAAACCTGAGCTTGCAGATCTATCCCCTTGTACTTTACACTGTAAGCACTTTTATCATACACATTATATAGCTATATTTCAAAGACACAGAATCCCGGAATAGAGGTGACAACTTTGTGTGCATTTGAGTGTCAGAGAGGATTAGTCTTCAGATAAACCACATGAGGATTACCCGCTGGGCAGATAAGGTCGGATAAGTGCTGATAGAGAGCGGTGACACACAGCTCCACCTCTGGGTCAGTCCACATTGGAAATTCTAATCCGTCTCGTGGACGGTCGACAGTCCTGTTTAAAGCCTCCAGTTTATACTCCCCACGCTCCTCTCTCACATAAACACTGCTCTATTATATCATATGTATTGGTGTCACACATCAGGAGTATCTGGTGCTTAGTATAGTGCAGTCACACGTCTTTAATTAAGAGCGGTAATGTCCACTGAATGCTCTTCCATATGTTCATGCTACGTAGTTCATTCTTTGCTATAACGCTGTAGGCTTGCGCGTGTATACACTTATTTGCCACGTGAAGGCATGGACAATGCAGTAACCGTTGACTTCAAATTCCCCTCTTTTCGTGCAGAAACGTACAAATATAGTGTTTAAACGGGTGTTTTGGGGGATTCGCTGTGGGTCTGGCACTGCGCCAACTAACATTCAATGCACGACCAGACTGGTCATAAATCGTATGCTACTTAATCAATAGATGTTGATACTCAAATAACACAGATGTTGGTATTGCTTCCTCGTCCATATTAGTTGATGTGAATTAGCCCCCCGCTCAGGAGTCACTTTTAGTGATACATAAAATAAGATTAAGAAATGCGGTTTTAGGATTCTCAATTAGGTAGAGTACAGTGAAGGATGAAAGTGTTAATGAAAGGGTAGAGTACGGTACAGAATTGTTAGAGAATAATAGAGCAGCAAAGTCTGTAGTAGTATTATTGCGTGTATGATATGTAGACATGTTGGCGTGGGTCCCAGTGCTATTTACATATTTGATTGAATGGTATTTTGATATGTGATGACAGTTTATAAACACTAGGCCACGTGTAAAGTACTTACCACCATTTATAGACCGTAGGGTATAGATGTCACCAGTTGAGGTGACCACTAATATGATGAGGTACCGGCACCGATGGGGCTTCTCCTGGGCGTAGGGAGGGAGGGTTCAGCACCGTGGGCGATGTGGGTCAAGAGTGTCCTATGAGCGGTAGGACAGGCTGTCATGGGAGCGGGGCAGCTGTCATGTGAAATTCGTTTATTTTAGATACTTGTCCACCTTATTTGTAACACTCCTGGCACCAGCCTGGCGTGGATATTCAAATTGGTGGTTGCCTTAGATAGTGACGTTTTGAGGTTTAGTGGTGTCTATGTATTTCTACGGCAGTCATATATATGCGATTTCCAAGTAAAGGATATCGTCCATGTCCGTGTACCCACATGGTACATGTACAGTTTCAGGAACGGGGATGTTGAATAGTTGTTTCTTTTTAATGAAATCCTTCTTTGATGACTTGGGTTGAACGTGCCATCGAATTCAGGTAGTTCATGCTATGTGACGTCCTTTTGCCCTTTGCATGTTCTGTTAAATTGGTCATTGCTTGGTTGCGCTGGAGGAAAAGGTAGGGTAATATTACGCACTGCACGAAACTAATCAGTTTATTCCTATATACGCCATGGCGGCAGTGCATGTATCGGCTGTAAATCAACTTGTTTTCATATATATATGCCCATATTTCACGCCAGCGTATGAGGCGTATTCAAGACTGTTTCCTTTTAAATGCGGACGCGTTTTGGCTGTATTTCACACCAAGCGTATACAAGAGGAAATATGCTCTGCGCAATATATATACGCCAGGCGTATATGTGTACCGATAGAAAATAAAAAAGGTGAAGCCCTGTTCCCCCCGCCTCCCCCATGGGTCGGCGGGTGCTCTCCCTCCCTCACAGCCCGCTGCCGCACTCGTGGGTGTTGGTAGAGGTTGCACCAACAGAAGTCCTAGTCCCACCCGTCCCCCTTGAAGTTGTGGTGGGCGTTAGGTGGGGGTGTCATAGATGTTAGGGCCCATAACCCGACTCCCTACGCTCACTCAACCAACCCTGAACACCTCTCTGTATACACCTGTGAATGCAACTGATATATATACACAGGCCATATATGTGTACGGGTATGAGTCTGGCGGCGTGGGCAGCACCAGGGCGATTCTTCACTCACTCACTCACTTAAACCATTGTCTGTGATCTTAACCTCTCAAAGCCTTATAAAGGCTTACATGGAGAACCCTACAGAAGAGCGGTGTTTGAAAATAAAATCTATTAAAAAACGTTTAAAAAACCCAAAGAATGCAGTGTTTAATATATGTATTTAATAAAAAGATAATAATGGGTTTTAGAACAATTTTTCAATCAAAATTGATAATATAACATTTGATTTTCCATATACCAAGGACTTAATGACTAATGGAAAATGAAATATGCTACCAGTGGTGTCCCCAAGTGGCAGAGGCTGGAACTATTGGATAGTGGTGTAAATACAACAGATTCAGGCGTATATATGAATCAGGCGCCTACAGATACACATGGGGAATAGGATGACCTTGTATACGCAAAATCATACCTATATGCGCCGGGCGTATACATATATAAAGTGGTTAGTTTCGCGCAGTGACGGCGATGTTATGTTGTGTATGGAGCAATCCAAGTATTCCAATAACTTATGGATGTCGGAAATTTCAAGATTTTCTTTTTTCAATAAACAACATTCCAGAATGTTAGTATGTCGGAAGCACCTGGTCATACCCCGACCGAGCTTCCGTGGCAGACCGCTGAAAGGTGCTGAGTTTTTAAAATACGTTGACACTAATCACCACCGAGTATAACGAAGTGCCAATGGACTGTGATATTTATGATGGAACTAATGAAAAACGCAGATACGTCCCTGATAGAAACACTGGGCCCTGTGCTTTCACCCCCTCAGGGCATGACATCCCAACGAAATGCTTAAAACACTTAATAGATGCATATGTAGTAAAATATTGGCCACAGACATCGGAAAGCTGGGTAAGAAGAGCTCATAAGGAAGAAGACAAGATTTTAGAAGTCCAAGTGATCGTTTAACATCCATTGAAGATTGAAGGATATCTATTCAATATAATATACTATATTTTTTTATTAACCAGGAACTATATTTACTCACCTATAATGATGATAATTTTATCTATAATTAAAGCTCCTCATGTTGTATAATAAATACATCACGTTTAAACTAATATAGATATAGAGACACGTCCGTGTAAGAAATACATCTCACGAATACTGATTTCAGCCCATGTCAATGTGAAACATGCCTTGGAGAACTCCTTTTGAAATAGTTAAATTAACACGAACAGGTCAGTTACGTGCAAACAGTCTTAAGGACAAGGCTGTCGGAAAGATAACAGTCAAAGATTTTTATGAATACAGGTTATCATAAAAAGAGTCAAAATTTATGTTAGGTCAAGTGCTTGACCTTGTGACTTAACAGCCTTTAATACAATTTAGATGCTAAAGAGAAAGGTGAAACGCCAATTTCTAGTTAGATAATATACTGATGAAGGCTGCATTGTAACACTAGTCACATCTGTATGTTCACAGATCTTCCGGTGAAATTACAGTAGTTCAATTTGAGCACCTACGGCAGTCCACTGTTAAGTATGTGTTAGTGGAGAGATAAGAGAGGTAAAATGACGGCCGCAACAGGGATTAATGTCGTCGGGGTAAAATTATCTTTTCATACTGTAATTAGTTCTCAGAAAAGAATTTGATTAGATACTTTTGCCAATATCTATCTTTAATACTCCTGACAAACTTATCGAACTGATAATCCCTGTCTAGTTTGTAATGACTGCATATAAGGGACGCACAGTTATTGAAATCGTTAAAGACACTTTAAATGTGCAAGTAGTGTCCGATTGTACCTGATTCATACGCGACATTCTAAGGTCATAAACTTCTAAATATTTCAACAGCGATTCCAATTATTTCCATGTGTTGATTGATGCATTTATGACATGATGGTAAGTGCACACCATATCGGACACGTTTTGATTGTAATTGCTATCAATAGCTATAAAACAATTAGATATACAACAATTAGGAGTTATGGTGCTTTTCATGTCGTATTACACACTCAAGTTGAAGAGTAAACTAGTAGATGATTGAATGATTTGCAGATATTTGATCGATAGGAGAAAATAGGTATCAGGTTGTATGCTCATATGCAGCTTTGTGTTATCAGCAGTCATGTGGGTCTTGAGAAAAAACAGCTACTCATATTGCTCCACAACGCTTAATAATATTTGAGGATGATACCCCACCATTTAAATGATTAATAAGCTTATCCAGTGTATCTTTAAGAGGCTGATGCCAGTTCCCAAACCAAACTGCCTATTCAAATGAAGCCTTTATGACTGAAAAGGTTTATTGCACAGAAATAAGCTGTAAGCTATTTCTGTTCAGAGCCGTGTTTAGTGAGTTTTAACTTTACAAAGTTCAGTTTAATAAACTGTGTCGATACACGGTGGCGGCAGAGGGCCAAAGTAGGGGCTGCAAATCTCCGAACTAGGTCCTAGTTGTAGGGGTTCTAGTGGAAAGTAGCGATTCTAACAATTCCCAAATTGGCATTTTCATTGCCCGAGTGTTCAAAGCCTATCAGGATTTAATGATTTGCCAGGAATATTTGTCTTCATCAAAAGCTTTTAGCATCAGCGGAAAGTACGAGGGAACATTCTAAAGATTGATTTTAAGAACCTCATACTGCTTTCTCATTTATTCTGAAAGGGATGTTGTTTGTAGTGTTTGTTTAATCGACTTAATGTGTAGACAGATATTACTGAATGGAACGGAATGGTCAAATATTGACTTTTGCCAAGTAATTCAATCTTAAAATATTCTGACCACACGGAAGTCCTTTATTTAACCATGTCTTATAATGCAATTTGATAGCAATTTTCCTCAGAGAGAATACGTTTTGTGGATTCCTTCAGAAAGATTCCATCCCTCGCAACATATCCATGTATAAGAATATAAGAACGAATCTAAGTAGAACAATTGGGGTTAAGTATGACTTTGGAGACTTTTTCAATATGGAAACTATTTCAATGAAGGCTTATACTATTTCAATGAAGGCTTATCGATACTGCTTTATCAAACCCTCTATGTATAGTCCTCTACATGGTCACATGCATATTTCATACAATTAATTGAGATATTACATGTACCTCCAGGTTATGGTAGTCATATAGATGTTAGTTATTGAACTAAATACATTTAGGTGATAGTCAATAAAGGTGCGCATTGTGACGGTGGTATATGCTCTATTGTATAATCTGCCATTTCAGGTGATCTTGATGGTACCTTCCCAAATAGAAGCAGCCCTTTAAATCATATTCAGTAAGAGCTTTTAGGAGGACAGTAAATTGTGTAAACGAGTCTGCCTCATTAAATCTGTGGTCGTTCACCCTTACAGTGTCCGCATCGATGCTACTTGAACGTAATGGTCGGCCGTTGTCTAAGCACTAGAAACCTAGCAATCCCTGATATGTACATGATTCATTTAAAATGTCACATTCCAATTATCATCTACGGAAACCTTCAAAGCTTAGGTTGACAATATGTGTCAAAGGAATTTTGTATTTTCTTACAAGTCTGACATGTTGAAATACTTTACAAAACGGTAGGAAACTTTTGCCTCCCTGTTTATCATATATTAATCCAAGACGGCAGCATTGTTACCGCATTGGTGTACCTATAACCTACGCAGAACCGCACAGCCCCATCCTTCTTTTTTTACCAGCACCACTGGCGAGGTACAATGTGCTCAGAGATGGTCCAATAACCCCGGCCCATAGCATCCGGTCCACCTCTTGCCGCCACTGCTTCTTTCTGGTGTGGTGGCAAGCCCCCCGGGGGCTGCTTTACTGGTACTGCCGTCCCTGTCTCTATCCGGTGGTTCACCATAGTCAATTGGCCCTGCTGATCTGGCGTAAGATTGAACGCCCCTGCCTCCGTATCCAGCAACCTCCGCAATTTTTCCCAGTGAGGCTCCTCATGGTGCAGCACAAGACCATTGAGGCACTCTCTCGCTGCGGCAGGTACCTCCACCTCCCCCTCAAATCATGAGCCGACATATCTCTGAGGGTAGTTCACACTGGGTATCCTCCAGGAACCCAAGAGTCGCCCCTTTCCTGACCATCACCGGGTCTGATCTGGCATTGGATACCCCGACAGGGCAGACTCATTCCTTCAGTGGAATGGTCAGGATAGTTTCCCCGCGACTCCCCTACAAACACTGCCTCTGTGTTACCTGCGACCATTGGAGACCCCCTGCTCATCACTCAACAGGACTCCAGATCGCGTTCCTCCCAGCTCAGGGTATTCTCATGGCCCGCAGGAAGTCCACCAGGCAGCGAACAACAGGCTCACTGTGCTCTCTGTATCTACAGGTAGACGGCCCTACTACCAAGATAGCCCTCCACCATGATCCTTTGTCCACCGACTCACAGCTTCCCTTCACCACCACCTCTCTGTGTCCTTCCCCCAACCATGTCCTGTGGGCAGTCTCTCATGAAGCGGCCCCATACTCCCCAAGCACGTGCGCCCATAGGGTCCAAAGGACACAGCCTTCTCAAGCTGAGATGCTAGGGCAGCCAGCTCCTTCTTCAGGCCCATCAGGCCCTCAGTGGTTAAGGCACTGGACTTGTAATCCTAAGATTGTGGGTTCGAGTCCTTCTGCAGCCACTCTTCTCCTTCATCCCCAGCAGTGGTAGGTTTACTGCTATATCAAAGGCAAATCTTATATCATGTCTATGTTGTGTGGGAAATAAAAGAACTCACACCTCGGTAAATGTGTAGGGGTGAGATTTCTGCCTAAATTTTAGTATATAGATTTGATCACCACCCATGTGGTGTAAAATAACAATGAGACAGTCTGGTAAGAACCTGTAATGGTTAACTGGATGTTAAATGAAACCAACCAACCAATCACGGGCAGAACGATCTGCTTCTGCTCCACCGCCACTCTTCCACCAGTCGGTGGCCTGTACAAGGCGTTAGCCTCCACACTTGGCAACGGACTCCACCAAACACACCCGAGCATGGCTTACAGTTACCTTTGGGGGCATAGTCCCTCCGTTTCCGAGTAAGGGTCTCAGCGGTCTTCAATGGGTTTGGACTGAGCCGTGGAGCTGACATTCTCGCTCCAAGAGCTAGATCAATGGAATGCCCATAGAGAGTGACTTATATATTGCATACTATCCTATACAACTGTGGTTTTCCTTGTATATGTCAGCGTCATGGCTTATTTGCCGCAAAGCGTATATGAATAGAAATATCCTGGGCGCGACATGTGTTGTTAGAGGTTGTGGTGGTAACTGTTTTTGGTTCAGTGCCTACCTACACTGAAGCCCTTAATCCTGTTGCCGATTCCGACCGCGGGACCGTGCCCGAGCCCGACCGCGAGCCTGGCCCCCCTGTCTATAACCACAGTCTCCTGATACTGTCATCTTGAGCCTTATGTGCAGACACAACCTGAATCATACAGAATGATGGTGTTTTGAAAGTAAAAACTATTGAAAATCGGTTAAAAAAAAGAGAACACTGGGTTTATCATACATAATTAATCCATTGATAGTCACTGGGTTTTTAGAAATCATTTATGATAGAAATTGGTAATATAGCATTGGATTTTCCACATACCATACACTTTGATGACTACTTGCAGATGAAATAAAAAAACAACAGTGGTGTCATCTAGATGCAGATATTGGAACTATTGAACTGTGGCATAGATGTAACAGAATCAGGTATGCATATGATGCCAACTAGGACAACCTTATTTCCGGCCTATGAAAAATATATATCTGAAAATTAAATATATGTAAACTGAAACGTTAATGCTATATATAGAATGTGCGGGCATATATATGACATATATATAACTGCAACATAGACACATGTAAACGTCTAGAGATGAAGCGTATACACAATGGCAAGGAGGAATTACTTATTTATGCCAAATGATATACGCATGACGTGTATATATATATATGTAAATCACGTTTATCACACTTTTCATTCTATTAGACAGGACAATTCTTCACCTTTTTCCTTTAGGTAAACATGTTCTTTATTTCAAACAAGCCAAGAAACATCATTATTTTGATATTACAAAAGTCGTAGAAAGAGTTTTCATTTGATATACCTATATACACTCTTATCTATATGAAAGGTAGAAGAAGTCCAGAGCATGGAGACCGGAACTTCACTGAGGTCCACTCGTGTCAGAATCGAGCATGAAATGCAGGCGTTCTCTGCTGTCCATTATATCACCTGAGAGTAGATATTTCTGACTAAGAAGGCAAATGAGTGTAAAATTTCCAACCAAAAGATTAAACCCAAAACATAAATGCTTAATGAAAAAAAGAAAGACCGTGCCAAAATCAAACAGGGCTGTAGCAACACCACTGGATTATATACCCTTTCTCGGCTTATATTTACAGGTCAGACATCGATGGTGTGAGCTGGTTGTAAAACACAGATATCGACCGGGGTACAGGGATGTGAGTGACTTCCTCTACAACGACCAGGTAGGCCTGCCTCTTTATACATAGCAGAAATTATTTTATGACCCTGTCATTGGGCTAATGTCATCGCACGCACATGTAGGTGCTGGCTCATAAGATATTAAAGATGCTGTATGGCCACCATACACATTAGCCAGCTGAAGATTTGTTCCCAACTTGTGATACTACATACAGCATAACCATAAATAAATATATTGTATGCCGTTATGGTCCGGTTCCACTGGTGCGACGCGATCGTCGCATATGTTTTATGGGTTTATAAATCCCCCGTCGAATGATTTTATTACCCCAACTGATCCGTTACACTCAATCGCTAGAAGGTAGAGGGTATTCCACACTGGTGCGACATAATCGTCGCAATGCATGTGGCGGCACAGGTCTATGAAAAACAGTCCCTGTTTAGAGTATGTGGCACAGTATGTACCATACACACTATCCTTATTTAAGCAGAACTGTCTTTAGAAACGTATTTTTAACCACTACGCTCACTCGTTTGGATGCTCCGTATCGTCACGAGGCTACGCCTCGTGACGATTACTACGCATCCAAACTCGTGGCGTAGTGGTTAAAAATACGTTTCGAAAGCGGTTCTGTTTTTATCTCACCCCCAACACGGACCTTACAGTCGATTTTAAGCAATAATATAACATTACTCCCGATAGATAACTGTCGCTCTCCATGTTTGTGCCAGTGCGGTTTAAGCAATGGCGCCGGAACTATTTTTTTAACTCGACGTTGATTGGATGCTGCGTTGCTACGTATCTCTGCCACCACCATGGCATAGTACTGTAACTTTACGTAGGTAATCGTTGCATATTTTCTTTTAACGTTAATCCTATGGGAGAACCTATACCAGGGGTGGGATAAATACCTCTACGGAATGATGGTTGTTTTGAAATACTTTTATTTACACTGGGAGATACTCAGCTGGTTTGGTGATTTCAATATATCCTCAGTTTAGTTGGTGTTACGGTCATTCCTGGTGCACTGGGTCTGTATGTACACTGTATAACAGGCAACAGGTATACAGATAGGTGCAATGCTAGGTATTCAGGCTTGATTAAGGTCTTGCTATTATTATTCTTAGTATTCCATTGAGATCATACATTATGTGAAATGATTCCATTAGTTAGGCAAATAGAGCTTGATTAGGGTCTACGCTACTTCAGCGGCTCGTTTTGTGGGCGTTTGTAACTATAAAGAGAGTCACTCGATCTGAGTGCTGTAGGTTCTGCATTCTAGCTGACAGCACCATTGTACTTTTCTGATATGATGATAAAATGGCAGTGGGAGGGATTAAGGGAGCATTGCACAGGGTTACACCTACACCCACAGGCTGCTGTTACCTGAGACCTAGCAACTGAGTGGAGGCTGTCAGGTATGCCAGTTATTGACTGCCGGGTATTGTATAGTGTGCAGTGTAGCAGATCACTAAAGTTGGGCATTCAGGTGGTTCTAAAACCGAAAGCATCAAAATCAAGACGCGAAGTGGGATCGGGATGTTAGAAGCATATTGCATACAGTAGAAACCCGCCTAACGGACACCCCGCGTAAGCGGCCACCCCATAAGTGGTCACTTTTGCTCGGAACAGAAATTTTTCCCTCTATTAGATGTTTGATTTAACCCCGCGTAAGCGGTCACCTCGCGTAAGCCGATACCTCGCGTAAGTTATTTCGGTACGAAAAGGCCTAAAACCCCGTGTAAGCGGTCACTTCTGACGGACACCCTACCAAAAATAGATTAATCTGCGTTTTCTTTTTAATGAGTATGTGTGAATAAATTCATAGACAATACATTTATAATTCAAAGTTTAATAACTTCGGATCCAATTAAGATATTGGAAAATCGATTTCAGATTTACCATCCCCTCTGTCTCCCCTACATATCGGTATATAACACTTCAATATTGGCCCGGAGGAAATTTGAAAACCCCGCGTAAGCGGACACTCCGCGTAAGCGGACACCCCGCGTAAGCGGACACCCTGCGGGGGTTACGTGGGGTTTTACTGTATTTCGGTAATCAACTGATCGTGATATTTATAAATTGTACAAAAACAATTGAGATATGCCTATATTATGTAATCCTGTTTTCACCTCCGATTACCGGTACCCCTGGCTTAGTTCCTGTATAACCATATAAACTCGACATCCCTTAATTCTCCCTATTATCTGATCTGTAAATAATTTCCGGAGATGATCAGATCTTATGCGATGCTCAGTAAACCCTCGAAATGCCCTGTTGAACGTGACCAGCTTTTTCCTTTCAATAGGACCTGACAAAATGTTTTGGATAAATCAAGTTTACTGTGGAAGTCTGTTGTTTGTGGAAGTCTGTTGGTTGTTTGAAGTCTGTTGTTTGTGCCGGTCAAATAACAACAGAGACACAGCACTCGCTGGGTACCAGCAGTGGCCACTCGCTGGTAAACTGAAGCAAGCAAAGTCTCGGACCGAGTCCGAGTTTTGAACGAAAAATTGGAGGATTTATGTTGAATTACATCTATACACTCTCGACCTTGGCACAATAAGTCTCTGACAAAGTGCACAGAACCATTAGTTGTCAGACATCATACCAATTCTAATGTACAAGTAGGTCTGCTGAATTAGAACAGAATGCTTTTGCCAGTGGCGAAATCCAACATGGCAGAACCACTAGGAGAGAGCACTGGGTCCAAGCACCGGTCAAATAAGTCTAAAACTTTAGACAGGCCTGATACTCCTGCTCAATAGGGCATTGGGAAGGTGGTAAAGATTGACCAACAACATATATACTACAGGTCCATGGGCTATCTGTAAGGACAAACAGACAATGTCTGTGTATCTGTGAGTTTTGAATGGACTTAGAGACAATGAATGGTGAAGGGTTGTTGCTGGGGTGGACAGCAATTACCAATCTGTTCACCCTCTTGGTCGCCTTGCCTCCTCGTGGTGCAGACTGGATATGCTTGCATGCAAGCGTAACAAAAGCGACCGGGGTGGGGAGTTTGCTCAGTGGTAAAGAGCACTGGACTTTGTTGAGTCAAGTCCTACTGCGGCCCCTTTTCTCCTTCACTCCCAGCAGTGGTAGATTTACTGCTATATCAAAGGCCAATCCATCTCATACCATGTTTATGTGGTGTGGGAAGTAAAAGAACTCTGACTTGAGTAAATGTGTAGGGGTGAGATTTTTACCCATATTCGTCTCATGGATTCGGTCAAACCCAAAGTGAGCTTATTGAACAAATTGGACATTAAACTACCTGAACAAACAAACAAACAAGAATGCTCCGAGACTACATATCCACGAATTCAACAAGGATTTAACAGTGTTTCATCGAATTAATTCCAATAATGGATAATATCTGTTGAAAATGCAACACATAATGTTGCAGATAAGCCGGGATTTGTGCAACAGCCTCAGGCTCTGTATGAAAAATAACACTGCTGTCAGTGTAGCTGACAAATGCAGATATTGAACAATCACAAACCAGTGGGTTCTTATATATCGAAACAAAATCTGAATTAAAGACCACATTGTGGAAAACAAGCCTTATAAGCCAATGTAGAAGCAGGACAGGTTCAAAGACAAGTCTTCTTACAACCACCAAACGGTGAGTACTGCCTCAATGATTTGACCAATGTTTGATACATTTCTTCCAGGTCGAAATAGCATATCCTGAAATGTGGCTTCATATTGATTTTATTCAATATGTGCAAGGAACTCGAATCAAGCTCAGGGTTTTCTTGATACAAAATGAATACTACTGTGTATATCCAAAATAATTTGGAAATATTTGTCAGGCCATAGTAATGAATACGAAATAGTTTTTATATTGTTATATGATAACATGTCCTGAAATGGCTAAATATTTATTGATATTTTTTCACTCGATGTGAAGTAGGGTCTCGATTAGAATTTGGTGTGTAGTCAGTATAAATTGACAGCCTTTGTGTTATCAGGAGTACCTGGGCTGATGTTGACATTTGTTAGTCAATAATTTATTGTCAGAAAAGGGTACTACTATGTTAGTATACGTGTATTGCCAACATGATTTGGTATCAATTACATGTTAGCGTCATTGAAATGAGTTTTGCTTATTGGTAAATAACTGAACACTCTTGTTTGTTGGGTACATTGATGATACCTTATTGATAGCAGAAAATGTATAGAAGTGCAATTTACAAGGTAATTCTGTCTTTTTAGTGAAGCTAGGCTCCAGATACAATAGGGGTCGTAATGACATGTGTTAGGATGCTAACTTGTACTTGTCCCATGTTTTTCTTATGTTGTAAGACTGAAAGAAATATCAGAAACCATTTTAGAAGTATCTCAATAACAGTGTTGAAAACACGTGTGAAGACGGGAAATTTTAATAATGCTATTCATTTGGTAAATAATGGAGCTTTGCATGTGCTCATTAGGCATTTTTAATGTGTTTTACTCAGTAGATACATGTAAATTGTTATATATTCAATTGAATATGTATCATTTTAAGTAATATCCTTGATATATAGAAAATGAGACCTCCCATCCTGACTCGAATGTTGTGAATTCCAAGCTCAATTGACAAAAATAGACACAGGCTGTATAGTCATAATATCAATATCAATAAGACAAGTTACCTGACAGGATTTATGGTTGATTCCTGTAAAAGCAATAAGTTTGGTGAAGCCACTTTAGGGGGCTTGGGAGAGATAAATTTGAGGGTTTGAAAGTGAGGGGGGGATGGGACGGGCACTTTTTATGGGTACCTCAGAGGAAGGTCTAGAGGATATTTACTGGTGGTTGAAAAATATTAGATCTGGATACATAGGTATCAGGAAATATCTATCACAGTAAATGTTAAGATAAAGACACTCCCAATATGAAATGGGGAATAGTCTGAAATAATGGTGGAACACCAAAGGCAATTGGCTTTTAGATACGTAGGAGTTACATTTTCATGTGAAAGAAACTCACACTAGCTTTTGATCTAAAATGCTTTGCTAGGTCACTAAATGACACTACTTTTATGTGCCTGTCAGACAACACAATGACAGGGGCCTATTTGAACCACAAAGGAGGTTCAAAGATTGTAGGATGTGATGACATTGCAAAAGATATATGGGTCATGTGTAACCATCAAGACAGAGTTCAAAGCAAAATGGGTATTATCTGTTTAAAACATTTTACTTTGTGAGAAATCAATAGGGACACTATCATATGGATGTTTGATTTATTGGATGCTTTTGCATTCAAATGGACTGGTGATTTATACATTTTCTCCTTTTTAGAGTGAGCCTCAGAGTCCATCAAAGGACTTTATTATCTGGATGAAATAAGATAAAGCTGAGCAGACTCTCAGTATTTAATGTGATGAACTTTTATACTTTAGTACATAAGAAAGGCTTTAGTAACAATACTGTAAACACAGCTAGGAGTGTGCTCTTAGCTTATGCAGATAAGATTGATGGCATGTCAATGGGAAATCATTACATGGTTAACAGACTGTTAAGAGGCATTTATAATGCCAGGCATCCTAAGGCTAAATATCATCAGACTTGGGATGTTGACATGGCTTTGAATTTACGTCAAATTGTGTTTCTTTACAGTAGTGTGATCCAAAGACCATCACTTGTAAGACATTTATGTTGTTAGAGCTGACAAAATGCTGAGAGAACTATAACTTTACATACCCTTGACACAGTTACTAATATTAGGAATGATGAGGATGTCATTTTACAGTTTCAAAATTGAAAAAAAATCAGCTAAAATAATTCTTACTAAGGAAGGCCAGGTCTAACTACAATTCTGTGCTGCTAAAATTAAAGGATAAAGGGACTCTGCCCTTAGAGGACATTAAAAAGGGACTGCAAGGTCATGAAGGAACACAGAGTACCATTCACAGTTATGGATAATGCTGGGGAAGGATTTTCACCGGGCAACTAAAGATACCATAGCAAGATGGCTAAAAACTACGATGTTGAAGGCAGGCGACTTTAAGGCATATATTCTACTAGGGGAACAGCTACCTCCAAGGCTGCTCTATAAGACTTGTCGATACAAACATTTTTCAGGAAAGCAAGATGGACGAATACTAACACATTTGACAATTTCTAAAAAAGAACAATAATCTCAGATGATACTGCCTTCGAGGATACGATCCTAAAGACAGAAAAAGACAGCTAGACAACCAACCGCCTGTAATTCTTTCTCTGTAGGAGCCCAGGTAAAAAGGCAAAGTCTCTGCTGTCATTGACTAACCAGCAACAAACAATAGACTTTACAGGTTAAATGAGACTTGGTAGAAGGTGAAGTTTGGCATGAAGTCTATTATGTTGCAGGGTCGTTGGGTCCCATCCAAAACTGTTGTTCCCTACCCAACTTTAGTGTTGTTAGAGGGTAGTTTCCCTGTGCTCCATTGGATGTTATATACTGCTGGTACCTGGCGAGTGCCGTATCTCTGTTCCTCAATTCGACAATCCTGCTCCCGCATTGACAAGTTATGACAACTGACAATCTGTCTGTGTGTCGTCCACTGCAGAATGCCTCTGCTGAGTTTAAATCTCCCAGCATATTTCTAATAACGCTAAACGATTAGGGGAGTGAAGTTAATTAACATATTTTAGTGCATGTGCAGTGATCACATCTACAGTGTACTGCTTCATGAGTTTCGAGACGTTTCATAAACCCCATGTAATGACTAGAAGTGTGTATTGACCAAATATCGAGGTATCTAACGTGTGGCATTCTCTTGAAATAATTCAGATGATACATACATATGCGAAATCAATCAGTAACAACAAGTTCATTCGCTAAAAGCTGCAGCAGGCAACACGCAGACAGACTGTCATTCGGCGTAACTAAGGCTGTGGATCTCGTCGACTGAACTTGTTTTCGATTATTTTAGCATATAGAAAACTCCATATACATGTATCTAAACTGTATCACACGAACAGCCCACGTTAGATACCTTGATATTTACCTATGCCGCATTGGTCAGTAATTGCAAATTGAAGAATAATTCACCGAGGAAAGGAATTTATATCCAGTGGACCTATGACCCTCGTTCACATCATAGCCTCGTTCTCACTCGGCGGCAGATTTAAAACAAGAAGGAACTTTTACCACTACCCGTCCCTCAGCTATATATACACAATATTATCACGATTTCGATCTGAGTGGCAACACAGATCGAAATCATGGTAATGTTGTATTTATTACTCACCTTTCGACTAATTATTCTGAAATAAAATCTTGTAAATAATTAGAAATTCGACGCAAGCGCCGTGCATTGTACATATAAAAAAGTTCCTATACTGGACGTCAGGTGGCCAAAAAAGCCGTATTCTCCTAGGAGAATACGACTTTCCGTATTCTACTCAGTAGCGATCTGGAGGCTCGATAGGGCTTAGTATTGAGACTCCGTATTGGGTGGGTAATAAAAGAGCTATATCTGGAAAATGTATCTTCTTAACTGATTTCTTATCCGGTCACATAAACCTTTAACTATTGTCTGACTTTTCGAGCAATAGATATTCTCTCAAACCAATATCCCGTGTTGGGTTGATTATTATTCATTACGGGGAATGGCTTGTATCGCACTGTTCAAATAGAACACGTTTATAATTAATTCTACTTTGGGCATGACGTCCTTGATATTGTAGAGGGAACCAGACTTTTACAATTTTTAATAATAACCACATACTCGTCCACTGCCGACAATCTTTTACAAACATAATAATTAATAGAAACGGCCTTGAGAGTCAATTTGCATTTATGAAACAAGGCGAGTGTGGATACTGATCTTCCTGAGGTGGTAGCTAAGCAAAGACAGTAGCAGTGTGGGCCGCATTGATTAAACCTAAATTGATTCTCACCAATGATCGGTTAGTATTCATCCTACCCCGTCTCCATGATTTTAGATGGAATGAATAGTTGAATGAAAAATAGTCACTGAGTGTTAAGCCTATAGCCTTTTTATGCTAGGGGTAGGATAACAATAGACCACTTATAACTGATATTACTATTAGAGTCACAAGAGATTCAATACAAAAAGCACATGTATAGATATACTCAGGTTGAGCTATTTGGGCTGACAGGTATATTTCTGAATGCCCCTCGCCATCAACAGATCGCGGTAATTAGCCATACACCGACCTACAGGCTGACATGTCACTCACAGATGGCCCTCAGCAGATATCTTAATTACACTTGGTGCCCGTGGAACGACCATACTGTAAAACTAACGGATGTTTGACAGTTCCGGCCAAGAATTCTATCCCCAAGGAGAGGTATACATTGCGGTGACGAATACAGCAGATACATGTGGACCAATTATTGGTCTCCATCTTAAACTCTGCCCACGGTGTTTTGCTCTGGATTGGGAACGCCCCTTCTTCTTGTCGGCTTGCTCTCTGTGTAGGTTACAGCAAATTGTTTCATAATACAGCACCACCCACCAACTTCCTGTACCACTAACAAAATATAATGCTGACACTGGGCATCAGAACAATGTCATTATTGGTGTGTGCACACAGTTAACATAGGAGTAAAGTAGAACAGCATGCAATGCATCGTATATATGAGCATAGGACCACGCTCAATATAATACCTTCACTCTCCTGATCACAATTCACAATCATTTCTATTTGGCAGTACTGGTGTTTCATGAAGAAGAATTTTTATTTAATGCATCGTTGTGTGTGTCTGCGAGGAAATACTTTTTGCCCTTCGAATTGCAAATACCACCAATTGAGTTAGAAGCTTGTTCCGGACCAATACAGGAAATGATAGCTAGTCTCACGCAAATAATCTCAAATTTCGATCTTACAAGGACTAAGTTATAAGTGAGGAACCACTACCTGCAGCTGGATTCTTTTCCTTGAATTCGAACTATTGCAATGGGATTTTAAAAATATACATCATGGAAGCTGTTAAAAGCTATATTACTAAAATTGGCTACCTCTCACGAATACTAAAAACATAATTCACAGCCTTTTTTATTTCCATATTAACTATAATGACCAAAGCAACTCGTCGAAGGCATTTAGCGGAAGGTCTCTGTGAAGCGTTAGGTGGCGCCAGTGGTTGTTCTCCTCTTGCAAACCCATAGACCCTCTTCACACTGGCGCCATATTGTAATGGCCGCCTAGGTAGATCGAACGAAAACGAGGCAAGCCCTCTCCACTCAGTCCAGAGTACTGATAAAAACCTAGTGTTTTTCTAACCTGAAAGATGGAAATAGCTCTCACATGATAAATAATCGGCCGATTTTTATAAACAATACATTGTTAGAAACCTGAAACTTGGGCCTACCTGCGGATATATATATATATATATATAAATATATATATATATATATATATATATATATATATATATATATATATATATATATATATATAAAATACCTGTGATATGAATAAGATTTCCTGTCAGAGATTAAACATCGAAATAGTTCATGTAAAAAACACTAAAATATTTTACCTTCCTGTTTTCACAGCGATTTAATGAAAAATCTAATTTCGATGACATATAGAAATAACCATCCTATCTTATTAGGTATTTCATGACAATTAAAATGATATCAATATTACCAGGTTGTGATAGATATTTCCTGAGGTAATGGACTAATAATGCGTCAGTTAATTGTCAGGAAATTTAGGAATTTGTCAGCAAAAATCTAAGTTTTGAAGCTATCACTGGAAATTTTAGCCAAGGCATAGGTATGTGATATCTATACTAACAAATAGACCAGAGTATTAGCTTTCTAACAATGGTTTATTCATAAAGATCGGCCTGTTATACACAAAGCCAGAGCAATTCACATCTTTTCAAGTTAGAAAAAAGTTTTTGTTCCAAGGTACATATAGTGCCTAACACAATCTAATACTGTCAGACCCAATGCTTTATTATCTCAGGAAATATCTATCACAGCCCGGCAATATAGGTATCATATTAATCGTCCTGAAATACTTAAAAAGATAGGATGTTTATTTCTATAGGTCATCGCGATAGATTTTTCATTAAATCACTGTGAATACAGGAAGGTAACATTTTTGCGGATTTTTTAACCAAAATAATCTGGATGTTCAATCTACGACTGGAAATCTTAGCCAAAACACAGGTATTTATAAAAAACTGCATCGAGAATCGTATAAATAGACAATACTCCACAAGTTTGGATGGGCCGCAATCGTCATCGAGGCGAAGCCGAGTGACGATTTCGACCCATACAAACGAGTGGAGTTGTGTCTATTTATAATTCGAGTGCAGTTCTGGATTTATCTCACCCCTTTTTATCAAATTAAATATCATCAAACTATCACAATAATTAGAAAAGACTTAGCAAATCCACTACGCCACGGCCGTGGCGTAGTGTTGTCACTTTACGGGGGTGATCGTTGAGTATTTTTTTCTAATGTTATTCCTATGGCTAAACTTGTACCAGGGGTGAGATAAATGATATTATACCACAACAAATAGGCCCAAGTTTTAGCTTTTTAACAGTGTTTTATTTATAAAGATTGGCCTGTTATTCACGACACAACAACAAATTACATTTTTCGTTAAATCTGTGCTTATGGGTCTGAAGCCATACTGCCAACCCAGGTAAAGTATCTTGCCTCGTTTTCACATGCAAGCATGTTGCTGGTTTTCGGCAAGTAGGGCCTAGTTACATGCAACTAGCGCAACCCGATCGCAGCGCCACGCTTATGTGCAAGTGGTGAATTACACCTCCACAAGTCGGCCACAATGACCAAAGCAACTCGTCGAAGGCACTTAGCAAATCTATTACCGAGGTTAGGAGTATGAAAAACAGTATCATACAGGTAATAAATTGAATTTCAGTAACACGAACCAAACTGAAAGTCTGAAATTATTTGAGGTAGGGGGCCATGGCGGCAGATGAAGCCCAAGTGCCGCGTCGCTGGAGGTCCGCAGTAGGCATGCCATGGGCCAGGAGGTACTGGGCCCCCCCCCCCCCCCCCCCCCCTCCGGAACGAGTGAGGAGTCACCTTGTTTGCATGGGAAACGGCGCGTTGGAGGAGGCAACGAACGAACGCACTAATCTGGGCGGCTGTGAAAGGCTCTGCCTGTCGTAGCAGAAACATGGGGTCAAACAGCCGCGACGGGGCGACCGTTACATAAGACCTCCACGCCCTGACAGGCGAAAGCCCGATCCTCTCTGGGATCCAGAGTGATGACTACGGGAGAATGGCCCGGACCAGTGGTCTTCGCCGAGCGGACGGTGAGGAGTAAGCGGCCGTCCTGTAGAACCGCATCTGCACGGAGGAGAGCATCGGGAGCAAAACGCGACTCGGCACGTGAGAAGGGGGGGAAGGCCCCCCCACCCCAGGCGGAGCCAGGCGATGTTGGCATGCATTTCCTGGCCGATGGTGATGACAGCAGCCCCCTGGGCCGCCCGGAGGCCCGCGAATAGGTGCGTCATGAAACAACAAGCATGGTCTGCTAACCACAGGAAATGGCTGTAAGCTTCCTCCGCAGAGTCCTTCCCTGCGGAGGGTGTAGGCGCCAGGTGATCCCAGATAATAACCAGAAGCTATGGCATCATTGATTGCACGACCGGGGGTCGGGGGGGAAAGACAGATCCAGGATCACACAAACGCCTTTCCCCCCCTTTTCGGGCCGGGTGAGGAGAGGAGACACTGGGGTTCACGGACCGAACGGGAGATCCGTAAGGGAACCCGTGAGGCCACCAACATGAACCTCCTTCTCGGCGAAAGTGCTAAGGCAAAACTCGGGCGCCAGACACCGACGGCCAAGACAACAGCCTTGTCGGTTGAGAGGGAGTTGTCTGCCCCACCTCCCGGCGTGCTCCCCACCAGGGTGAGCGCACTAAGCAGATGAAGAGGAAGCGGCAGGTCTGGCCCCTGCCTGGCCGCGAAAGGGCGTGGCGGCTGACTGAGTGCTAAGCGCGGCCTCGTGGCGCGCCCTGATGCAGCAATCCACGTAACTATGACCGTGGTGAGCATTGAAGTTATCAAAACAATACGAGCAGGAATGGCCGACCGTGCCCCCACTTGCCGCGTGGGGAGGAAAGATGGGGCACCCCCTGTCACCATTGTATGCCTTGCAAGGGGGGTGGGCGGGTTGAGCGCCCAGGGCCTTGACTTTCATTTTTGCCGCTGGTGGCTCCGCAGCGCGGCAAACCCACGAAGCTTCCAACATGGATATCGCCATGTGTAAATGCTGAATCTGCTCGGTATCCTCCCAACCACGGGCGAAACGACCTTCTGCTACCCGTACGAAGTCGTAGTCTAGGGCATCCTCGACCACTTCTCGCAGATGCGCTAGTATATGGGGCTTAACGGTAGATGGCACTGCAGCATCGTCCACGATACGTAGGATGCCCTAGATATGTTCTTGTATATTTACAGACCCCAGACTAGCATGATCCTTACAGCTGGAAAGCATCACATAATGACAGGGAATAGTGAATTTACCGTGAGAAGGCCGTAGAACATGAGCCATTGACTGCAAAAGCTGACGAACTTGTTCATCGATGCCCTGGTCCTGATACGAAACTCCGGGACTTGCCGCACCCCTTGGGATCCAGGGATGCGACAACATGGCAGATGCAAACCCGTCCTGTTGAATTGGCGGGGCCGTAGTAGCCGTAGTAGAAGGGCGATGACACTGAAACCCTTGCATTGGAAGACCCATAGGCGTTGTAGGCGAAGCCTGAGGGACCAATGCTGTAGGCACAACCATAGGCCTAGGTGAAGAGGCGGCAGCCTTGCCCCTAGAGACTGCTGCCTGGGTGACCGCCATGACCACACTTTTCATAGACAGCATTTGTCGTGTCAGCTCCTCGATCCGTTTTTCCATTTTTACTGACTTGTTCTCCCCAGCCGTAGTTTTCTTTGCCGGCAACTGAGTCTTGGCCATAGTCGCCTTCTTGGGTGGCATGATGAAGCCTGAATAGGTGATAATGCCGGATCTACGTCGGTAAATTACAGGATCACTTAAAAATGTTCAAAGAGTCTTTGAAGTGCGGTAGACCTGACGTCACAACGGCCACGAGCCGCCAGATGGCGCTGCATCTTGTAAGCGCGGAAGGTCTCTGTGAAGCATTAGGTGGCCCCAGTGGTCGTTCTCCTCTTGCAAACCCATTACGCCTCCACAAGTCGGCCACAATTCTTTACCAATAAAAGCGGGGTACTCACAGTAGATTTTATCAATAACTTCAGAGCCTCGATCAAGTCAAGATATCTTTCAGCTTTGCCAAACAATTCTCCATACATTCATTGTTACCTTGTGGTCATTTCCATTGCTCCCTTTTTTTGTTATACCAGTTAACTATATAAAACCAAAACTACCTGAACATCATTTAGGCTATTCTGGAACTAAACCTTTCATCTCATGAGTGTCCTGTACTAATTACATGGTTGCCACCCTTGTAGTGTTGACTCTAACAATTCTGATTAATCCATTCCCTTTCATAGAAAAGGCATATGAAGAAGTTTCTTGAGGTTACATCGAAAAATTGTTCACTACCACTACTTTTTTGTTTTTGAGTCTCTTAAAACAATTACATGCAGAGGTTCATTCAGGCACAGTTCTGTCTAGAAAAACTAGGAACAAGAAGTCTCTCCTTCTTCAAGATATCTTTTTAGAGTAACGACCAAGCATCTTTTGGTCGCTATTTACAGCAGTGGTGTTGCAATCACAGGGTGCGGTTCCTCCGATCAGTCAGACAATAATAACTAGAAGCAATATTACATTGTGGTTTCCGGCCTTAAGATTCCTGTTTAGTAGGACGTTTCACATTTTCTATATGGGACATCACGTGAACTTACTAAATCATAGAATTAAGCTTTATTTCATTTAAGTACAGAATGATTATCTGTAGCTGACATCTTCTGTTATTTGGAATTTCTTTTTCGGCGGCAAGCACTCACACTTCCTCAATTGCGTTATGTAAATTATCTTCCCAAAAATATGTGGTGAGAGACGTATATTTCCAATTTAGCGTCTGCACGAGGCAGGGTCAGAGGGTATTCTGTATAATGGATTAGGAAATGTCAGGGAGTTTACAATTGATATCATTGGTGTAGCCCGTATGGAATAAAGTCATAGGCAGATAAAGTGATTCCAGACAATGTCTGTTCGGCAGGCACTGCTTAGTAAGCGATACTCAGGGTCATTGGTAACCACGCCATGAGCAGAGATCACCAGAGCTTCCCGGATACTGTCACAAGTGTGATGTAAGTGCGCTGGGGGAGCAGCTCATCCACGAAGGTTCCTATGGTCATACATGTGAGACTTGTGAAGTCAAAGAGCGACGAGAGTAAAGTGGAGGGGATAAAGATAGGTTGTATGTCAAGGCAATCACCCACGTGCGGGGAAAATTCCCCGCTTTTATCGCACTGAGTTACTAAGTGTATAGTTTATAAGATGTTAAGCATACATTGTAAATTCCTCACGTGAAAGACCCTTAGTTTAGAACGACTCCCCAAATGAGATACAAACGCTATGGAGGGTTGTATGTACCCACATATATGGGAACGAAAATTAACGATATATATTCCTGAATTTTCACGCCTATTGCGTAAATGACCCACAATCTGATGATATTGACTTTATTGGGTAAGGTTAGTCAATAAAGTCCCAGCACCTAAACCAAAATTACCAGTAATGCAGAGCCTGGGTCGAGTGTAAGTAAGAGACGACTTTTTTCCCTTGCAATTGGCGTCGACAATCACCCCTAACAAGGAACAGAATCTCATGAGATTTTGACTTTAAACAGGTTTAAAATTTAGAGGGGCATTTTGGTGAGACAAATGTATTTCACATATTCTCCTCCAATCTGTGAGTCTCAGTGGTCCCAAATAACACCTATTCACACAGGGAAGTACCCTGAGTCGGCAACTGTGTACCCTGTGTACCCTATGTAGGGGTGTAGGGGTGAGTCTATGTACCTGTGAATTGAATCCGCCATGTTACCCTGAGACTGTGGAACATCCGAATTTGTGAAACTTTG
This sequence comes from Alentia gelatinosa, assembly GCA_950022655.1. Lineage (NCBI taxonomy): Eukaryota > Metazoa > Annelida > Polychaeta > Phyllodocida > Polynoidae > Alentia > Alentia gelatinosa. The sequence continues at coordinate 47,384,388 of OX465579.1, read as the reverse complement.
TACCCAGCTGGAAAAGAGCCGACTGGTGCAAAGGTGTGAAGTACACCAGTCTCAGGTCCATTTGTCACATCGTGTGAATCCTACTTAAGATGCACTCTTACCGTTCCTTTATCGCCGACAGGCCTATTCTCACCAAACTGTGCACAGGCCCTGGATGGGTGTTTTTGGAAATGTTTGGAGTAGACATAAAACCTTTTTTATGGTAAATATATATGGGTTTGACTATAAAATATATGAAGTGGTAGTTTCCAAATATGAAAACAGTTGCCATGACAACCATTCAAAGGTGGTGACTCTCAAATGTGTCTGACCGAGTAACCGAGGATGGGTTTTCTTGGATAAGGCCATTTTCTTAAAGAAATAGTGGTTGCAATTCAGTTTTTTGGCAGTTTCTATTGGGAAAACATACACTGCCAATTATTTTAGGTAGTTTGGGCTATATATTAGGCAGTTTTTTTTACATTATCAAGGGAAACCCAAAGAAAATCACTTGAAATTTAGCTTACTTTTCAAACAGCCTAGATCCAACCAGGAGTTGGTACCATACTATTCAGTTTTCCTACATAATAGCCCCCAGAGCCTCTTCTTTCATCTGGTATATAGCTTTAGTACTGCAAAATTCTGTGGGATGGCCCAAAGTAGGCTAGATAGGGGGTATCATGGTTACTCAGGCGGACAAAAAAGGAAAAACATGTTACAAACTTCCCTAATGGTTTTTTGGAGCTCCAGAAGTGAAAAATAGGGCTAGACACCCTGTTTTGGGCTAAAATTGGGCCCAATACAATTGGTTTCTAGAGAAAATTAGTGGAAGTTGAATACCTCTAGGTATTTCTTAGAAATACAGAAGAAACCACCAAAGTTAACATGCCAAGACCCATTTTTAGGCCATTTTTGACCCATTAGAGCCCCCTGGGAGGCCAATAAATATTTTTTTCCTGTTAAAATGGGTGTCCCCCTCGAGGTATCATTGAGTTCTATAAGATAAACAACAAAAAAGATACAGACAATACCCCTGGAAAAAGTCCCAGGTCTGCACAATGGCAATTTAACCCGTGCTCAGTTTTGGTGAGAATAGGCCGACAAAGGTACATCGATGTTCCGAAATCGGTAGATGTGCATTGGGCTTTAGGAAGATGTGCTACTTCAATATACTTATTAGAGGTTACGTTTATTCAGGACCACTCTATGCTGGTTGAGACATGAAGCATTATGTGCAAAGTATTTCAGAGACACCGCCCAATGCTCATTGCGACATGAACCACTGTACGTTGGCTAAGACTTGGACCGTCCTTTGCTTTAGATATCGACCACTAGTTTCTGGGTGAGAAGTAAGCTATTCTATGCTATTCAAACAAATCACCCCGTTAATTGATACAAACTCTACACTCTACATCGGAGGAGAGATGGACTGCGATGTTGTTAGAGCCATAAAGCCATTTTCTACTGGCTGACTATTCGCCACCGATACAATCAGGAACCACCGATGACAGATCGGTGAATGGAAACAGAGATGCAGAGAAATGTTCATCGATTAATTGTGCATAGATTATGCAATAAGGCAACTACTGACTGATTTGGTCAACAGCCAACAGAATCGAAGGAGTTTGAGATGGTCGGTAATGGTAATTCTGTTTGGAGGACAATTCTGTCAAGATGTACACTCACCTATCTTTAGATACCGACATGCGGTCGCTGGCCACCACCCACCGAGTTTTAGGAGAACTCAATTAATCGGTGCCGTTTTCGTCGGCCACTAGAAAATGGCTTAAAGACCATGTGATGTGCTTGATGAGCAATGCACGTCCCTAGGTTGAATGAGAGGTGGACCATCATATTATGCTGGGTGGGCAATGCTGAGGGAGCAATTGATCACCCTATTAGTGGACCATTCGATGTTGAATGAGACACAGACCACTAGGCTCAATGAGACAATGGCAGTGTGTGCAAAAGGCCACTCTATGCTAGAATCAGACATTGATTATTCTATGCTGGATGAAACATTATCCATGCAATGCTGAATGAGACCTAGACCATGGAGCTAGTTGAGTGATCGTAGGCTAGGTGTTGTTTTTTCCTACTTCGCCTACTTTTAAGATGGCGCAGCTGCTGTCAACCTATGCAGACAGACGCCGTGGTAAATTGCTGCCAGTTTCCTAAGATCTAATTATTTCCTCGCAGTGGTTATTCTAATGAAAACCAGAGACAGTGCCTTGAGACGCCTGTGGTTAATTTGAAACTTAATGGTGATCATAATTCAGTATGTCCTATGCTGGTACTGTATCGCTACAACATGTCATCCTGTATGATGAATAATGGATACCCCATAGCCTAGCGGTCAGGGGTGGCCATTGACATTTGGCATAACACTGACACTGCATATACCTTTACCCCAACTAACATGGTCAATCCTCAATACATTCTGCACCTTTGCCATGACTCTCTTAACTTAATCTTAAAAACAATAAACATACCCCATTTTTTCACCGCCAAGCCACACTTGAGTGCATCTTTTATTTACACTTCATGCCATTTCTATCATCCACTATTTCCAATACCTATATTTTGATGAATATGATCAATTTTATCAAACCAGAACCGCCCTCCTTTATTTTCATTTCTACAGTTAAGATAATGACCTGGGGTCTTTTAAAGACTTTTTATCCTTGCGGAGGATTCCAACAGGGATCATCCCACCGATCAACAAGCTATTTGGTGAGAGGAGACGCTTGGCATTTTGTAACTAATGTCCTCCGTAGGGGGAGAAATCCTGTATAATTAGTCTCTTCTAAGTGAATTCGAACTTGGACTAGGACAAAACAGGTTTTTTCTCATTTTTATTCTGGAGTGATCTCTAGGGTTGATAAAAACCCTATTTTCAGTAGGCTCCAGGGCCAGAAGGTTATTTACTGATTATGAAAATTATACAGTGGCATATTGACAGGATAACAGATATGTAAGATGATTTCTAATTAGGCATAATAAGGATTATTTGATCGATAGCTTACAAAGTTGGCAATAAGCAAAAAAAGAAAGAAATAGAGATAGAAAATATTATATTTACAATGGATTATATAAGGTTTATCACTCATTTCCCATGTTATCAGAGTGGTTATGGAAAAACAGAATATACAACCCAACATCATTTTCACAGTTCTTTAGGCAGTGAGCTTTCCTTTTTTTGTGAATGGCTGAAAGCTATCATATGATGTAATATAGACTCTACGTCGGTAGGATTCCAGATTGGATGTTTTCTCGACCTGTACAGAAGCTGTGGCTAGCCTGGTCTTCTGTACCTGGTCATCAACGTATTCGTGATCTTTACTACGCTTGAATGGTTGATTTTCTATGGATTCTATTTGTACTAGTTCTATGGGGTACATTCAACATATATTCAAGGCTTTATTTTGAATAATTTGCAGTTTATTAGTAAGGTGTTGTGCCCCTCTATGAATGAAGATGTATTGGTATTCTCGAATGAGTAATACCTTTGGTTTGTAGATTTGTATGGCTTGCTTTGTTGTTAAATATTTCTTAATTTGCGACAATATATAAGTCTTGTGACTTGCCTTCTTAATCTGGTTATTGATATGTATATCAAAGTTTAAGTGTTTATCTAGTTTAACCCCAAATAGTTAAAGCTTTCAACTTCATCTAGTTCTAAGTCATTTAAGGTATTTCTTGGTGTTTCATATGTCTTTGATTTTTGGGCGTTCCGAAATTCATTATTTTCGTTTTCCTTACATTGATGGTCAATATATTATTCATGCATCATTTTTGTATGTTCTTGACATCCGTCTGTAACCTCTCATGTGCTAAGCGTGGGTCTTTGTCAGCTGTTTAAACTACCACGTTGTTCAAGTATAATTTAATTTTACAGGAGGTTACACTGCACGAGAACTACCATCTTACATATATATGCGCCCGGCGTATATAGGTATGCTCTTGCATATACAAGGTCGTCCTATTCCCCGTGTGTATACGCCCAATTCCGTGAGCCACCATACAATAATTCCGATCTCTGCACATAGGGGAGACCACTGTATCATAACTCATTTACTATTAGTCATTAAGTCTGTATTATATGAAAAAGGCAACCTTATATTACCAATTTAATTTATAAAAACTTTGTAAAACGTGATTGAGTATAAATTGATTAATTACACATAATAAACCCTGCATTATGTTGGGTTTTTTTTTTACCGTTTTTCTAATAGATTTTACGTTAAAACACCACTCATCTGTAGGGTTCTGGGTATTCCCATATATAAGCCTTTAAAAAGTTAATACTATAGACATTGAGTCTATACCACACCACCGATGCAACCGCCTGACACCCCCACCCCCACCCCCACCCCCCACCCCCACGAAGAGAAGTCCTAGTCCCAGGGTTAGGTGGGGGTTAGGCGGCCTCTGTGCAAAGTCCGCGACCGGATAACGCGAGCCAACATAGAGTCGGAGGCGCACAGGGAGGGTGGCTGTGAGGCTGGGAGCAGGACTTCAGGCGCACAGAACGCACCCGCCGACCCATGTACAACACAATAAAGTGTATAGGCAGAGGACTCTGTCCACACACACTGGGGGAAGGAAGCCAGCCAGGGGACAGCGAACCTTTTTTTATTTCTTATCGGTACATATATATACGCCCGGCATATATTTGTCATGCACAGGCTATTTCCTCTCGTATACGCCAGGTGTAAAATACAGCCATGACGCATCCCTATACAAATAGTCAGGGATATGGCAAGCCAAAAATGCAGTTTCGTGGCAAACTCTTGTAAACACCTTGGAGTATGGCTTATTAGGGGCAACTTGGACTGGCCTTTTCAGTCCTGATAATGTTTTTGCTCTAAAAGTGGACATTCTATGTGAAAATTCTGTTTCCATGGCAACCACAGAAATTCAAATGTCTTGGCCGTATTTTTATGTTAGACTGGATATTCAAAGAAAAACTCTACCAAAATGGAATTTTCTATTGCTATTTCAAGAGACTATGGTGATATATAAAATTTGAGTGAGTTGATTCATGGGAACTAGTTGTGTGGTTACCATGGCAACCAATTACATGAAAATTGGCCAGTTAACCCATATGAGCCTATTCTCTTATATTCCATGCCATAGGTTATGCAGAAGATGATGACCTATTGAACATATCTTGATATCACAAATAGGATAGGCCTCTATAGAAATTTTTTTTAATTCTAAAATAGAGCATCGGAATGTTACCATGACAACGGATAGCTAGCAACTTTCTAGTGAGGTTCAAAAACTAGTCTTTCTTGCTACAGCAATAGGAATTCTATGCAATAGCACAAAGGAATCCTCCATCTCTGACTGAAATTCACCAATTGTAATATCTGAATATAAAATATGTTTTATAATGTTTAAAATGTGCAATTGGCTGAATTAAACAATTGGTTACCATGGTAACCAATTCAGTCAAATCGGTCTATTAGTATATAATTTGTCCCTTTTCCATTGATTTGGATGACATTATGTGCATAAAATGAAGAGTTTTTATAAATCTTTTAATACAGTTCATCAAGGTAGCCCTGGTAGATATGGTGTGTGCTCCAAAATAGAATGTCAGTATGTTACCATGGCAACAGGTAACATGGAAACGCTATTTCAGGTCTCAAAAGTGACTCATTATTGTGTTGATTAAGAACTATAGTGCAAACAAGACGGCAGGATTAGTGTCCATTTTGCCTCTTAAAATGATCCCTTCATCAGACTGTATATAAGAACAATGTAAGAACAACAATATAATGGTCTAAAGTATCATCAGGCAAAATTTACCTTCTGAATGATGATGTCATGTTTTTCACTATTCAAATTATTGTAATATGAATTGTGTATTGCCAAATTATAAAAGATTTGATAACTGTAAATGATTATGACAATTTCTTGAGCATACTTCAAAACCTCCTTCGTATATTTCAGTTCTTTTAAGACGAAGGTGATCAGTCAGAAAATAAGCTGTTTCTCCAAATTGTTATACCCAATACCAAACAAACATTCATTTCTACCATATTTACTGCTTTATGAATCCAATCATAAGGGTAGTTGAATACATTACAATCAAAGTGATCATAGCATCATAGATAATCAATATATACTAACTTTTCTTTCTGATCCACATATTCATATATACAACATGTCATATTTTTATTACAGTCACTTAAATCATATAGCAGAAGAAAGAAATGTCAAAGTTACTCATAGTTCCCGCTGGTAAGGCCACTCAAAAAAAAAACTTGTTGCTCATCACCGCGCGCATCAGAAAAATCGATTTTAGAAGATTTTTTTTGATTTTTTTAAATAGATGAATCTTGATATATTATGAAAGGTATGTGTATTTAGTATCAAATTAAAGCTCCTGATGTCAGGGATGCATTAAATGTATAGCCAGTAAAAATCTGGAAACCCCGCGTAAGCAGACACCCCGTGTAAGCAGCCACTTTGGCCCGGATCGGAGGGTGTCCGCTTATGCGGGGTTTTACTGTATGTCTGCCATCTTTGATATAGCAACCAAAAAAAAAAAAAAAAAAAGCGCCCTCGTCATATTTTTCATGGCTTGGTGATGAGAAACAATTTTTTTTTTTAGTGGCCTAACTCATAAACTGTGTAAAGATGTTGGGTCGCTAATAATCTTTCATGTATGCCACAGTATGATAATGAGGTTAATATACTATAGTAAATCGAAGGGGGCTTTGTAGACCATTTAACAACCAGTCTTCCTTCTTTCCTTTCCCACCCATACTTAACTGGATCAGGCAATATGGCCATAGCCCTAAGTGCATTTCGGCTGATTATAGCATAGTACTGTGCCCTTAGCAGGTGGTGTTTCAATGCATCTCTTGTTGGTGGCAACTTTGCAAGGGGCACATCAGGATTCTTCTCCACAACTCATAACGGATGGTAGAAAGGGCTTTACCCTTCCTGCCATAAAGTGACGACACCAAATCTTCGATGACATTCAGGATAGTCGGAGTTATTTTGAGCCCAGATCCAAGTTGTGCAAATATTTCTATTACCCTTTCTGACTTAAGAAGTAACTTCAGAGGTGTAAGTTTTCCCTTGCCATAGTAGCTGCTTGTGATATCAGTTCCTGTAAATGCATGGACTGCTGGCAAAATAGCACAAGTTTTAGCCCCTAGTTCATCTGCAATTGCCTTTATGTTGGCAATACGTTTCCCTCTTTGACATATAGGTGCCCATCAAAACTATACTCATGGTGAATAGCTAAAACAAGAACATATGTGTCATCAGACATAATTACTGCATGATAGCCCTGATTAACAGCATGTTTTGCATGTAATATGCACTTGAAATCAGCCTAATTATATGCATTCTTTAGTTTAGGAATTTCTTCACATGTTGTGGTACCAGAGTTTGCCACGAAACTGCATTTCTAGGCCTCTTTTCAGGTTCATATCCCTAACTAAAAAGGAAACAGTCTTGTATACGTCTCATACGCTGGTGTGAAATATCGGCGTATACAAATGAAAACTAGTCAATATACAGCCGATACATGCGCCTCCGAAATGGTGTATGTAGGAATAATGTGGTTAGTTTCGTGCAGTGTTATTGGTGTTATAATAACATTAACATATAAAAGGAATGAAAGTAGGCCTAGCGTTGAGACTTGGGGTACTCCGTGTGTGATATTAGTAGTGAGATCTTTTGTTGTTACATTCGCCTAAGAGACCCCAGGTGTCCTCCGCTAGGATTCTTTTCTGTAAGTGGACGAGAGTTTGGAAGATATAGATTACTCTGTTTAAACACTTCTGTTAGTGACAGCCCCCCATTACGGAGGTCTTCATTTTTAAATGTTAGACCTCTCCTACAGGTATACTTTCTTTGACCAGCGTAGTGAAATGTCCCCTTCTAAGATAGGGTCGTATACAGAGATGAATTAAATGCATCTTCTCTCCGGAATTTATGAAAATGAACATTGGAAAATATATATGTTTGGGTTATTTTTTCCCGCCATTATTATTCTTTACTGTTACTATTTGTAATTTTCAATTAATAGCACAAGAAGTATATCATATCCTTAACACCACAAACGGGGACAACCAGATATAACATGGAAATGCTTTTATATTTAATGACAATACATCATTAGCTCAGAACAGCTGTTGTTAATCCTTATCCTTTTCTGTAGTCTCACGATGTTTATATAAGTAAATTATGCTTTCATGACAACCTTCACTTCAGATGGGATCACCAACTATCTCCTGATGTATATCCGACCATCCCTGCCTTATTGCACCATTTGCTATTTTCTAGATTCCATATAAGTTCTGATCAATAGGGTACAATATATAGGTTTGATAATGTTGGATGATTTAGAGTATTATTTTATGTATATATTTCTGAATAACAATAGGGTTTAACACCATAATGTTGAAAAGGGCGCTATGATAGTCTAGCCCTGTCCATGTCCGTATTTTTTGTCTCTTTGAAGGCTAAGTTCACGTTGGGCACCTCCATGTTACTTTCGCGATATTGCACTATTGCGTGGCACCACCAAATTCGTTATTGTCTGCCTTCAACCTTATATATGGCTCCTAATATCTATATATTTTTGTCTTCAATAATTTAAGACATCCCGTGAAAATCCAGATGACGGATAGTGACGTGCAAGGAATCTAGGGGTATTAAATAATTCTCGTCTTTCCGAGTTTACGTATTGCAGTTTTGCCATTCACGCGGTCTGTTGGTTGTGAAAGATTATGCCCTGAGATGCGTACTGTTCGCCTGGCTTCTTGATGCCCCATCCGAGTTGAGGACACACCAGTCACAAAATGTGACGACGGTCAAATTTCTATTTCTTTTAGTTGACGGATGGTGCGCTTTTATGTCGTAGCAACAGTGAAGGTATTATCACGGACGGGACTTGATCCACAAAGATGATTGGGGGAAAATAAAGTGCCATTTTTATTGACCGCCACTGACATGCAAACCATTTCGATATGCTGGTTGTTTTCTCCCCCATTTTGAGCCCGAAAAGATTCTGCTGTTATTGAAGGAATTGCAAAATGTGCGATAACACTAGGATCCATTGCACAAGCGCGCTTTTATCTGAAATATTCAGAGATGCAAGTTTTTAAGTAAATTTTGTTTGTCATGGGTATTGAACCCATTATCTGGATATATTAATCCATCTTTATGGCCTACCGAATACAGCTTTTGAGATCAACTGGTACTTGGTACTGGCCATGGGTTTCCAAACTGAGCAGCCCGCATAGCTCAGCTTCCCAACGCCCTTTTAGCCTGTGCTGCAGAGCTCTGCTACGTCCGTGTATTAGCGAGGCTACATATGGCTACCCATGGCCTTTGGTCAGGGGTGGTCATTGCTCCCCCTGGTGAACCCCTCTACCACACCTCACAGGCGCCCCTCCTGCCACCTCGCGCCTTTCACACGTACTGCGCAGGCACGTGCGCCCCTCCGCCCTCGCTTCTCTCTCACTTCTACTCCACTCATCACTCAGTACACACATACCTCTATTTTCTCCTTGGCCCACACATGCTCGCAGCCATTGTTCTCCACGAGACCAAGGCTGGCACTAGGTATACCATCGACCGTAGAGTAAAGTGAGTAAACGAGTAAGGTAGAGAAATGGGTCCGAAGACGAGGAATGCCCAGGCAAGCACCTTAACCACACCAGAGACTGAAGGGTCAGAGGACACAGTGCAGGAACAAGTGGACTCCGTGTCGGAACACGCAAGCACCGTCCGAACGGCTTGTATAGTAGCTCTCGAATCTGGCCTAGGAACTGTAAGGGAAAACGTGGACAAGATTGATAAGATAATGGACGGGGTCCTGGATGGCATTCTTCGGATATCTAGGCAGAAATCACCCGACCGTACGTCTCAGCCCCCTACGGCCCGCATAGCGATGGAAGATAGGATGAGAGACTGGGCTCAGGAGCAAGCCACATACGTGCTACCCCTCAGAAACAACCATACGGCCGCTAAGCTCACATCCTATATACATATTACCAAATTGATTTCGAAGCAGTACATGTTTGTCGAACGGAAGAGACTCTCTCCCAGAAACTGGAGGTCAGAGGATCCCTGGGACCCATGGAGTATGTGGGCGCATTTCTCGGGCTGATGCAGGATAACCGTACGGCCGACTCGGAGGACCGAGATGATATGTATCGTCACCTCCACCAAGTATCAATAGGTGGTCAATCCCGACCATAGCCCGGCATCCGCTGATGGTCAAACCTTGTATTTGATCAGGTAGAGGCTGGGAGGATATCGTGGAGGGACTACAGCCACATCCAAGACAAACGGGTGCGGCTAGCGATGACAGCCACCACGGGCCCACACAACGGGCCGGACAGGGCCAAGACCGGCGGCAGGGAGGCACCTTGCCGGGGGTACAACTCCGAGAGGGGGTGTAGGCACAGAAACGGCCACCAGGACGGGGGGGGGTCAAATGGCTCCACCTCTGTTCATTTTGTGACTCTATAGCCCGGATGTGCCTACACTCGCTGCACACCTGTAATAGGAAGTTGTCGTACGGCGTGGGTTACGACAGCAATCAACCCGCTCTGACACCGGCACCCCGCAGGACACCCCAGGCCGGACACACAGTGTGTCCGACCGAGCTACCACAACATAGTTTTTAAAAAAAGACCACCCACCAGTGCACATGTACCCACCACGGAGGTGGGGGGACCAGTACTGGGTCATGGCCCAGGCGAGGAGACACCCCAGGTGGTGAGCCGCACATGTGCGAGTCGCGCACTCACCCGCGGTCCCATGGTCGACAGCTTCATGAGTCGCCTCATTGCCTCGGGAACTGGAAGTTACATGTTGAGTATCGACGTGCCCCGTCCCTACAAAAACTTACGGTCCGACCCCCTCGACTGGCACTATTATGCTTCAAAAGGGGGCACGGGTACTTTTGCGATAGCGCCATGCTGCTTAGTGCCCGTGCCTCTTCATATCACATGCAGTGCATTGCAGAGACCATAGTAGACATCCTAGCATCAAAGGGAGTGGAAGTGGCAATGTATCTGGACGACTTCATAATACTGTCCCCGGACTCAGAGAAAGCGAGGTCAAACTTCACTACGGCTCGAGAACTCTTTGCTGAATTAGGACTCCCCGAGACCCGGGATAAGGCTCAGGCACCCAGCCAGGAGGTCACTTGGCTTGGCATAGTGATTGACGCCCAGACGATGACTCTCGATCCCCTAGTGACAACTACAAGACGTGAGGGACCACGTGAGAGTGGCTGCTAGGAAAGCGTCCCTCACAAAATGACAGCTCCAGTCGGTCCTGGAAGGTTCATCATGTCCCGAAGAGTATACAGTCAGTGCGGCTGTACGTCAGCAAACTCCTCGAGGCAATTAGGGGCATGAAGGGCTTCTATGTAAATGTCTCATCTGATTTGCGGCAAGACTTCGCATGTTTCCTCCGCTTCGTGAGGGGATGGAACGGCCAAGCCCTCATCTCCCAGGGCCCCACCATGAAGTGTCTTGTTGTAGACGCTTGCCTCACGGGCATAGGCGGGACCGACGACCGCTTCGCATACTCCAGCAAGGTCAGCCCGGTGGAGGATCCGGTCAACAGAAGATTTCAGGGTGAAATGGGCACTGGAGGCAATGAGACACAACAAGGACTACATCCCCAACCTCAAGCCTCCCGTGCCTATAGAGGTCCTCCAGGCGGTCCTCGGCGCCCTCGACGAGTCACACCTAAACACATCACCACGGGCCGCCTTCCTAGTGATATTCTACGCGGCTCTATGACAGAGCGAGGTAGCCCCCCTCCCCATCAGCGTGTGCTTTCTACCTGGCACAACACCTCACGAGGGGCGATGTGTCGACCAAGCCTACACATGTGCAAGTCCACATTAAGGCCGCGAAAAACCTCCAACACGTGTGGGAGACCAAAGCGGTCATGCTGCAAGCATCACCAAATCCACAATTCTGCCAGGTGAGAGCCGTATGGAAAATGCTTGCTGCCTCCCCTACGGCCCAGCCGTCAGACCCATTCCTTAAGCTCGAAGACGGCTCTCCGATCACAACGCCCATGCTACCAAGGAATGGGACCAGATGATCTGCGCGGCAGGCCAACCACCGAGGACCTACACGCTTCACAGCCTGAGGAAGGCCGTGGCAACCCAGGCATTCAAAGCAGGCATGCCGGAACTAGTGATTCAACACTACGGGGGATGGCGGTCCAATGGCCACAGGGCAATTATTGTGGATAATGATGTCCGCGCAGTAAACCTATCACTCATAAACTCTATAAACAAACACAATTGACATCAATTATGTACAAACTTTCCCACCCACCTCTCCCTTATATCAATGGCTCCTTGGCTATTTTCATTATTATCAATACAATGTAATACATATACACTCTAATCATTGTATTTCATAATTGACCAATATTCTCACTGTCAATTATTTACTGTATTATTGTACTTCATATCTGATTATCAATAATCGCTTATTAACTATGATCGTCCAATGAGGTCAACATAATATTTTATTCTCATTTATAAAATTCTAATAAATTTTATCCTCTCTACTTTCATCCAGGGATGGGGTAATGGGATACCCATGGCCTTTGGTCAGGGGTGGTCATTGCTCCCCCTGGTGTACCCCTCTACGGCGCTTCACAGGCGCCCTCCTGCCACCTCGCGGCTTTTACACGTACTGCACAGGCACATGCGCCCCCTCGGCCCTTGCTTCTCCCTCACTTCTACTCCACTCATCACTCAGTACACATGTACCTCTATTTTCTCCCACCCACCCTCAACCTCTGTTTATTACTCTCTTACGTTCGTAGGGCTATTTTTATTATTATCAATACAATGTATAACCATATACACTCTATTCATTGTATTTCATAATGTTTCATAATTGACCAATATTCTCCCTGTCAATTATTTACTGTATTATTGTACTTCATATCAATAATCTCTTATTAACTATGATTGTCCAATAAGGTCGACATAATATTCATTTATAAAATTCAAAATAAATGTTATTCTCCAAACTACTGCCTCTCTACTTTCATCCAGGGATGGGGTAATGACATGTAAATGAAACACACGGAGGGTTTCACTGAGCCGCGGCCCAAAACTCTAGTTCTTAGCATTGGAAAACGTTGTTTTTATCCACACATATTCTCTTCTACCGACCGGAACCAAGTCTCTATAGGTTTCATGACCCTTGATGACTAATTATCATAGATAAAATCAGGTGCAGCAGATCAATGGCAGAAACTGACAATTATAACATTTCAAAGAACCATAGACAAACCATGGAAGACCATAGCGGTAATGACAGAACACAAATCTTCCGAAATTCTCACGCTTTGATGTCATTATGCGTTAACCCTTTGGGAGCTTTACACAATGGGCACACACACAGCACTTTTGAAGTACTTGTGTCCCTCTTGCTTCATCTCTATAAAGAATCTCGATCACGTGAAGACTGCGTCCTCTCTTCCTATTTGATCCACGTTCTGCTTCTTACCATGAAGAAAGCGAGCGGTAATTGCCTATTAAACCTGTTCTCATGTGCCCTGTGTCCCGCGGGCAACGTTCCCCAGGCTATAAAAGCAGCGGGAGTAGACATCGTTTAGTGTAGAGTGACCCCCTCAGCACCCATCTACCCCACCTCTAATGGGGCACTGTCTTGTGTTCCTGTCAGCGGGGTGGTTGTGTGAAGAAGAGGTGAGACAGTGTGCTTGTTTGTATGGAAGGGTCCTTTTCAATATGATGAAGGAGTCATCATTGAGCACCTCCTGTCCTGCTCGTCCGCAGCTTCTTTCTCTGTTCTCATCCTAAAAGTCCCCGCTGCCTCGTCACACCGCTAGGCCCCGCCCCTTCCAATCATCGCACCGCCTCCCTGCCCCACAGAGATCCACCTCCAGGAGGTGTAGGCGTAAAGCAATGGTCAGAGAGAGAGGAGGGGAAGTGGAGAGGTTGATGGTCACGAGATTGATTACCGGATGGTCCGCTGCGTTAGATCGCTTCCAAGTCAGTCATTGCGGTCTCGATTTGGAAATAGACACCCTTATGCAACAGTGCAAAACACTAGAACCCCATCCTTTTGCATGCGGCCCCACCTATCCACTCATACCCACGTTATTTTCCGTGCCACGCCCAGCCCACCCACCGATCTCAGTAGCACCATTACAAGACCAGGCGCACCCAGGCACCTGTTTCATAAGTAATGTGAAGGTTAAAGTTATCAGCGAATGTATAAATTTTATCATTGTAGAGCTCCCACATTTCCATTCGTTGTATCATAGATGTGCATAGCAACACTGATTATTCCCTCTCTTTTCTTTTTATATCATAGCTTGAAAGCCGTATCGGAAACCCTGTATCGGATTCATCCACTTCTGGCCAATAAAACTTACAACATATACATGGGAATAGCCCTAATAGTCAATGGATCATCCGTATGTAGGTGTTCTTTTATTTAGATTGTCTTAACAATGCTACAGAGCCACATGTGTAATGTTGAAGTTAAGTGTCAGTTCTCCTTTTTTAGAGGACCAGTCAAAGTACCACCCGCTGTCCAAGTACCACCTTCATGATAAGAAAGAAATTGATGAGTGTTTGGTCTGTGTCCTCTTTCGCCATCGAGTTTGGATTTTTAATGTTACTTATATACAATAGTGGTTGGAGCTATAGAGCCGCACTCCAAAGCTTCACATGGAACAATACAGTAGGTTCTGCTGAAGCCAACCGAGAGGTGCAGCGACCTTAGTTGTCAGTTTCATTTTCAGTAGGTTTCACTCGGATGAAATAGGCATTAGAAAATTATGAAATTTGGGAGATCAGAACTTTAAAAAAACAAATGTTTACTGCGGTTTAGGCTCCTAAAAGAGGGTACCTCTCTCTTGTAGTTAACGCCAGTTCAGGGGGAGTACAACGAATGAAAAATTATTTTTGAAATGGAAATTATGTAAAAGCTATCGTGCCGCAGTCAATTCCCACCAAAGATAACGATAATTATTTTTTGCAACAAGGACTTGCACTAACTGGCTACTGTTGAAGATAGCAGATGTCAATGTAGTTTATGAAACAGGTCCCGCCCAGACCAACACGCCGCCATTCCTACCCAGCCAAACCCGCCCTACCGAGGCCCGCCCTCCTATCGCTCCCACAAGATCCACCTTGCCTACCCAGACCATTCATACCCTTCTTTTTCCGACTCCCAAACCCAGCCAGCCCAATCCTAACAAGATATTCTGGAACCATCAAGAAAACTGCTTGAACTGTGCATCGCGTCTATACTTTTCTCACAAAGTGCAAAAAGATATATCTGTACAATATGGAACACTTCACCCCCTGTTTATTGAATTTGAAGCGACAAGGACATAGTCTTCAGGATAGGATTCTGCATGGAATTGTCATCATCATTCCATTCTGGCGCCTCAACATGATCCAATGTTTTGTCAATGAGTGAATTTAGGCCGTCTCACTGCTCCTGCCTCAATCTTCCTACCTCGCGATTAACGTCACCATTCATACTTGATCTTCTTCACCATTTCCTTATACATCCCATAGTCTCACACTGTATAATAGTATATTCCAATCCACTCCTCTCGCAATTGTCACACAGTCTACACATAAAAAATAGACACACTTCTCTATAAATGTTTTATTGTAGCACATATTCCACAGCGGGATAGCTCTTACCCTACATTTTATCAACCTCGGTGTTTATACTTGTAAAGTGCTGGTCCCACCAGGATGCACGATGTAAGCCGTGTTGTTGACTCGCTAGGTCGGGATGAATCGTGTGAGCATGTCAGATTAGATTGATACGGTGACCCCCCACCCCAGTAAGCGATAGTAGGGGCTCCTCACACAGGGGTAATGATCTTGCAAGATTTAGTATAATCCAGCAAGATGCATCCAGATGCTGCAAGACACAGCCCGACCCCACCAGGCAAAAAACCTACACAAAATCTATTCAGTAGTAGAACGTTTTTTCTTCCAAAACAATCACCATATCCTATCCTCCATTGCCAGGAAGTCGAGAGCTAAAGGCTGATATGGGTCAGATTTTCCCAAAATGTACAATTCAGACTTTTGGGGCAACACAAACAAAATTCAAAAAATTGCGAGTAATCAATTAAAAAACCATTATTTCTTTTAGAGCAACATCTCAGCTGTTTGTGGATACCAATTATACTGACTTTCTCCAAGCGGTTCAGTTTTTACACTTGTTACAGTAAAAGTTGATTTTTCTTATGGAACGTCCGAAATATTTTCAACATGCTATGAGTTGAAATACTGTCTAGTTCCTACTATTCTGAATACAAAGACCAGATTTACAATGATAATAGAATTAATACTGAACTTGTGCTATACCAAATTTCAAAAAGCTCCTATGAATATTACCATGTCTATCATATAAAAAACTTTTACTCACATTTAAAAAAAGTTGAAATTAAGCATAACAAAATAATTAACTTTTTTAAAATTAGGGTACACTAGCCATAAGAGATCTTTTTTTTTTTCTTCTTTTTTATATGTCTTTATTTGCATTCGACGTGCTACATTGCTCTTCCTTGCAAAACATGACAGTGAACACCAGCACCAACATTGATGATATTTACAATGTGAACGATACAGATACATAATACTCCTTTACCAACATTTTCTCATATTTACATATTATACACTTTAATTAGAATATACTTGGAAAATATTTGGAAAATAAATACTTCTACACAAAGCTATACATCCCTACTGTACAGGCATGCAAATATCATAAGTAACCAGTATAAATATTATACCATGCTGTACCCTTAAATAAACCCATTTAAGTTTCGGACGTTCCTCCAAATCTTGCGCCCGTGACCAGTTTCCTATGTCCACACAGAACCACATGTATCACAGTAAATATTACATCCAGAGGCACCAAAACTGCTACGTTTGTAGCAAACATATACATGTACACTTTAGAAGTGTATTCGACCTTCAAGAGATACTTATTTTAAAAACAGAGAGCCTGTTTGGTGGTGGTAGGCGGAAATACCACGTAAAAAAAGACAAGTTGAAATTTCAAAAGAGCAAAGGACTAGGTTAAATTGCTCAGAACCACCAGTGAAACCCACCAACACACTCCCCTACGTCTCTACTATATGAGACCTGAGACCTTACGTTAGTTTCGGACGTTCCTGCAAATCTTGCGCCCGTGACCAGTTTCCTATGTCCACACAGAACCACATGTATCACAGTAAATATTACATCCAGAGGTGCCAAAACTGCTACATTTGTAGCAAACATGTACACGTACACTTCAGAAGTGTATTCTACCTTTAAGAGATACTTATTTTAAAACCAGGGAGCCTGTTTGGTGGTGGTAGGCGGAAATACCACGTAAAAAAAGACAAGTTGAAATTTCAAAAGAGCAAAGGACTAGGTTAAATTGCTCAGAACCACCAGTGAAACCCACCAACACACTCCCCAACGTCTCTACTATATGAAACAAATGCTTTTAGATAGCTAAGGACCAATTTCTTCACCACCCGGGTGAGAACCTGAGACCTTACGTTAGTATCGGACGTTCCTCCAAAACTTTCCTCTACACATTACCCAGTGCCTGTGAAAGGCAGAGTGGCCTGGAGAGGCAAAGAACTTGTTACTCAACAAGGAAATATCCACATGTACCTCTGTACATAGGTACCTAGCTCTAAAAAATATAACATTTTATGGAAAAAAGTATGCATTTTTGGACTAATTAACTTGAGAATGACAAATCATTACTTTCTAGAGTAAGAGACAAGTAAAAAATGCAAAGGATAAATTGAAAATTTTACCAGATGATGTCAAATTATGTATTACAACTTGATTGAATTTTTCTACCACCTTCATAAGCAATTTAATAATCCTGTAGGCCCAGTCTACACAACCTTATGAATGTTTCGGACGTTCCTCCCCGCACAATTTCGGCCTTTTCAGCACACTTATATGTACCATACTCACAGCCACTCAGGAAGGCAGCAGGAGAGTATCAAAACTAAAGATAGGAAGAAGTGTCCTTACCCTAATTTATCGCCCCACCAACTTACACAGATCCATCAACATGGTTCTTAAAGCAGAATGCGAACGCATCAAGGCTCTATTGACAGAGGCAATCACTGTCCTGGACATCACACTGGATGACGACGATGGCCAAAGACTTGTGTGAAAGGACACCTCCCTCTTCCCTGAAGTGGAGAACCACAGGATGAACGGTTACCAGCTCCTTTGCGAAGTAGACAGACTGCAGTTCGTCAGGGTCAGTTCACGCCTGAAGGTCTTGCGTGGCGAGCTTCTTCGTTGTCTTCCCTTGAATGCCATGTATACACAACATCCACCCCCTTCCAGATGTCCAAGGAAATGAGAGCTGGCAACTGGTCCTAGAACGGAACCTGGAAAAAACGGTAAGGAAGAAGAGGAAGGCCGAGTCCGTGGAGGGGTTTCATCCTCAAAGCAAAGTTCTAATGCTTAACGCACAGACAAATACTAGTGTTGTGGCAGTGCACCGGAAGGATGTAGCGGTGCTTCGATGAACACTGCGGAAGAAACTGAGGGAAGCTCGGAGATGAGGGAATTCTTCCCGGAACTTCACATGAAGAACATGGAGGAACTCTGTAAGCTGGACTTTCTGGAACTTAACCTTCCTCAAAGTGACAGTGTCTTTCTTCCCCGGAAGAGTAATAGAGTGTTCGGGCCTCTTAAGGAAGTCAACTATAGCCAAAGATGTTGTGTGGAAGGCAGCTATACCCGACTTGTCCTTCCACGGTGAAGAGAGTTCTTCGGTCCAGGCCCACATCCCGTGAGAGTCGAGATGCCCCACGTACCGAGCGTAACTCCACCGGCGACACAATTTTGGCCAGGATGACATCGTATATATCCTGGCTTTGTGCACCTCACCTGAGAGTGGAAGAGGTGGCGTGGGTTGGGAAGTCGGTGTGGTGGGGGTGCGCAATGGTGGAGGCAACATCCTGCCCTGTCGCTCCCTCTGGCACAGGAACAGCACTGTGTCGTTGGCTGACACGCTTCTCCAGGCCATGAAGCTTGGCCCTCAGCATCACATTCTCCCTCTCCACGTTCAGCCGAGCAGCCTTCGCCTTCCGCAGCTTGTAGTAAAGTGCGGACGTACGTGGGGTTCTCGGGCCACTGGCCTCTATAGGCCGGCGGGGGGTGGAGGGGGATCTGAAAAGAGGTTACAATCCAATTGACATATAAACAAATTGTAGATAATTATCTATCTCATTTCCAGAAATATTGTTTAAAGTTATTGTTTTTCCATTCCAGAAATAATCTCAAATTGAAAATAATATTACTTTCCCTTGGTTCAATGATACATGATTAATTGATAGTTTAATCTATATAATTTATGGGCAGATAATCTATATGATTAATATACATGAATTAGAAACCTCTTGAATTAGAAGAATAACTGTATGTAAAGTTTACACTGTTATCTGTTCACTTGGAGTGAAGAGATAAACAAAATATTATAATTGCACATACATGTACATGTAAGTGCAGACACAGCTTAAAAATATGATGCACTCTCCCAACACCAATTCATTTCTACCTATCATGTAGCAGCTGCAGTACAGTGTAATAAATCTACAATTCTAAATGTGTTTACATAGTAAAAAGTGACTACAAACTACATTAACATAAAATACTTACGCCAACTCCTCAATTTGAGTTGTCCTACCAGCAGAACCTGGTGTTGAGATGCCGGCTGTGGTCCGAGGGGGAGGGGACTTGGGAGGAGGAGGGGTTTCTCGTTAAAAGGAGAAGGGTTTGGTGGTGCAGGATGAGGCCAAGGGGAGGGGGTGTGTTGGTTTCAGGGGTGGTGGTTTCAGGGGTGGGGGTAGCAGGGGCCGTTTCTTCCAGGGTGGTGGGATCAGGGGGGGGGGGGGCAAGGTAGCAGGGGCAGTGGCAGGGGGGGGGGGGTGCAGGGGGTTGAAGGGGCTGGGGAGGAAGAACTTTTTTAGGGGGTTTTCTTGTGGGTGTGGGTGTGGAGGTGAAAGGGACTGGGGAGAAACATCTTTTGGATGTGGGTGTGGGTGTGGAAGAGGTGGAAGGGAGTGGGGAGGAGTCTGTGAGAGAGTGGAGGGAGGGTTAGCGGAGGAGGAAGAGAGGATTTGAGGAGCCTGCTGTAACCGTCTCTGAAACCCACTCACAAGAGTTTTGTAGAGGCCAACATTCATCACATTCTCTTCTGAGTGGGACTCGGGGGGGATTAACAGCAGGCTCCTCCACGGGGTCGACTGGGTCTTCTGTGGATGTGGCTGTGGCAGCAGCTGCAGCGGCCTGCTCCCGCCTGCGAGAGCGGTAACTCTGTTTCTGCTTGTTGGCCTGTAGCCGCTGCAGCTCTTGGCTTTCAGTCGAGCCCGGCATTCCATCTTCCTGGTCCACTCTTTGCTGAAGCCATGCAGGGTCGAGACGCTTATGTTGCCTCCACTGTCGCACAGACTCCTTTCCTGCTGGGGTTGGGTGGGGGGGGGGCCTGGAGTAAATGTTAGGGAGGCGGGAGGCGGGGATGTATAGTGCTGAATCTGATAAAAAAGAAATGGAAATACCAAGTCTGAGCATGAAAAAATGAGAAATAATGTCAAATAGAACAAGCCTAAAAAGAGTGAATTTTTTTTTTTTTCAAAATTGAAAATCTGTGCTATATTATTGTGTAGTATAATAATGCGCACCTCCACACATATTTTGGTCTTCGTAATGCCATAGTAACAGTGCTATAATCAACATATTGTACAAAAGGGAACGTCCAAAACTTTACAAAACAACCCAAAACGTGCAAAAATTCAATAAATTCACAAACATAAGTACAAGACAAATATTCTACATTGTTTTACCTACAAAATGATACTAAGCATGAGAGAATAGGTTAAAATGCAAGGTTGTAGCAGGCGATATGAATTTGGCTGGAACGTCCGAAATGTTTCGCCGGAACGGGCGTAAGTCTAACACATATCAGAGTTAAATACACTCTAAACCTTTTAATACTTATAATCTAACTATTTCCCGCATAGAACATGTTAAGAAGTACATGTGGGTTGCAAAGTTTGAGAAATGCAGAGACAAATATTTGTGAAAGGCTCAGTTGAAAAGTCAAATTTGAAAAAAAGGAATGGGCGAAACCTTGTCAAACCCGTGTGGCCAGAACCCCATCTCCGCAAACGACCAAATAGCTATCTAAATGTGAAAAGCAACATGTTGCTGAAGCCCCCAACACCAATTCATTTCTACCTATCATGTAGCAGCTGCAGTACAGTGTAATAAATCTACAATTCTAAATGTGTTTACATAGTAAAAAGTGACTACAAACTACATTAACATAAAATACTTACGCCAACTCCTCAATTTGAGTTGTCCTACCAGCAGAACCTGGTGTTGAGAAGCCGGCTGTGGTCCGAGGGGGAGGGGACTTGGGAGGAGGAGGGGTTTCTCGTTAAAAGGAGAAGGGTTTGGTGGTGCAGGATGAGGCCAAGGGGAGGGGGTGTGTTGGTTTCAGGGGTGGTGGTTTCAGGGGTGGGGGTAGCAGGGGCCGTTTCTTCCAGGGTGGTGGGATCAGGGGGGGGGGGGATGGTAGCAGGGGCAGTGGCAGGGGGGGGGGGGTGCAGGGGGTTGAAGGGGCTGGGGAGGAAGAACTTTTTTAGGGGGTTTTCTTGTGGGTGTGGGTGTGGAGGTGAAAGGGACTGGGGAGAAACATCTTTTGGATGTGGGTGTGGGTGTGGAAGAGGTGGAAGGGAGTGGGGAGGAGTCTGTGAGAGAGTGGAGGGAGGGTTAGCGGAGGAGGAAGAGAGGATTTGAGGAGCCTGCTGTAACCGTCTCTGAAACCCACTCACAAGAGTTTTGTAGAGGCCAACATTCATCACATTCTCTTCTGAGTGGGACTCGGGGGGGATTAACAGCAGGCTCCTCCACGGGGTCGACTGGGTCTTCTGTGGATGTGGCTGTGGCAGCAGCTGCAGCGGCCTGCTCCCGCCTGCGAGAGCGGTAACTCTGTTTCTGCTTGTTGGCCTGTAGCCGCTGCAGCTCTTGGCTTTCAGTCGAGCCCGGCATTCCATCTTCCTGGTCCACTCTTTGCTGAAGCCATGCAGGGTTGAGACGCTTATGTTGCCTCCACTGTCGCACAGACTCCTTATTGGGTTTGAGGGGCCTCATCCTGCTGGGGTTGGGTGGGGGGGGGCCTGGAGTAAATGTTAGGGAGGCGGGAGGCGGGGATGTGTAGTGCTGAATCTGAAAAAAAAGAAATGGAAATACCAAGTCTGAGCATGAAAAAATGAGAAATAATGTCAAATAGAACAAGCCTAAAAAGAGTGAATTTTTTTTTTTTTCAAAATTGAAAATCTGTGCTATATTATTGTGTAGTATAATAATGCGCACCTCCACACATATTTTGGTCTTCGTAATGCCATAGTAACAGTGCTATAATCAACATATTGTACAAAAGGGAACATCCAAAACTTTACAAAACAACCCAAAACGTGCAAAAATTCAATAAATTCACAAACATAAGTACAAGACAAATATTCTACATTGTTTTACCTACAAAATGATACTAAGCATGAGAGAATAGGTTAAAATGCAAGGTTGTAGCAGGCGATATGAATTTGGCTGGAACGTCCGAAATGTTTCGCCGGAACGGGCGTAAGTCTAACACATATCAGAGTTAAATACACTCTAAACCTTTTAATACTTATAATCTAACTATTTCCCGCATAGAACATGTTAAGAAGTACATGTGGGTTGCAAAGTTTGAGAAATGCAGAGACAAATATTTGTGAAAGGCTCAGTTGAAAAGTCAAATTTGAAAAAAAGGAATGGGCGAAACCTTGTCAAACCCGTGTGGCCAGAACCCCATCTCCGCAAACGACCAAATAGCTATCTAAATGTGAAAAGCAACATGTTTTTTACACTATTAAACCTCTGCATGTTTCACACCGTGCACAGGGAAGGAAGAAAAGCACATTTGATAAAACCATTGACATTGTTTCGCCCGTTCCATTTCTTGGGTAAGGTTCAAAGCTATCGACCCAAAGACAAAGAAAAACTCCCGTTTGTCGCCCAACCACCACGTGCGAGGAACGGGCACAAGTTGAAAAATGCCGAAATACCAAAAAAAGCAAGGAAACATTCACTAAATACATACTTCACCACTTTCTAGGGTACATACACCAAGTTTCGGACGAATTTCAGAACATAAAACACACAGATAAAGCAAAAAATAGTCAATATTTCGGAGAGAAAAAAATGTCTGCCTTACCTCATGTGGCGCTGGATGATGCAAGAGGCTGGTGTAACGGTTTTACGCGCCAATTCGAAAGTTATGGCGGAAGGAATGGTTTCCCCAAAAAAAGTTTCGGTCGTTCCGTATTTTCTGAAAATTTACAAATTCCTTCCTCACAAGTCCCCAAGAGATTGAATCTTTATGATTTTTAGGCAACATATGCTCAATAACATATACTTCAAGTGTAGAAAACCACAGAAGTGAATATTAGTGCATTCCAGAAATATTGACAAAAACATCCGGTGTCACGGGCGAAAGGTGGTTCAGTATAAAAACAGGTAAGTGGTTTTCAATCTGTGCTCACTCACTTAATACTGGATGGATAAGGCTATAACTTTACTTATAATTGCACAACATCTTAGGGAGTATATAGGAAGTGTTAGTTGTGTAATAGGCGTGAAATTAGATACCATTTTATGAGTACGAAAATGGCGTTTCGGACGTTCCGCGCGAAAAAGTGACAAACCCATTTTTTGTCAGACCTTTGAAAAACCCAGGAAAAAATACCCAGATACCCACCAATATTTTGTATGGCACAGAAAACAGATACAGCTCACAGGAAAAGTTGCTTTCCATATGCTGAAAATGTAATATTTAATATTATGACGCTTATGGTATTGTTGTTTTTTGGTCTTTTTGACCATTTTTACCCATTTTCAGACTTTCATGATTTATTGCATAATGAAGGAGTTGTCATACAAAGTCAAACTTTATATCAATTTAAAGCTGGGAATGTCCTACATAACATCCAACGTTTTTAAATATATTAATTATTAAAGCTTTCACGGATGATTATGTACAAAATGACCTAAATTCATGGGATTGTACATTCTGAGAAAATCTGACCCATATAATGATTTTGAAAGGGTTAATTACCTTCATATA
The DNA here is from genome assembly GCA_950022655.1 of Alentia gelatinosa. Classification (NCBI taxonomy): domain Eukaryota; kingdom Metazoa; phylum Annelida; class Polychaeta; order Phyllodocida; family Polynoidae; genus Alentia; species Alentia gelatinosa. The sequence goes on along the minus strand of OX465579.1, from coordinate 47,360,185 downwards.
TAGGCATATTATATGTGGGTGAATTATCCTCCGATCAGACCCAAAGTGGCCTGTGCCGTGGGGTGCCGCTTAACGGGGTGAAATACACATAAAGAGAGGATTCTGTCCCGGGCCAAAGTGCCTCAAGTTGCGGGGAGGCTAGCCCCTTCACGGGATGCCCCACAATCTGGGTTGTGCTACGACTTGGCTAATGCTAAAAGAGACCCATACCGCGGCATTTCTGATACCTGTGTACCTCCAGATGTATCCCCACCCCCTTACAAGAGACAGTTTGCATCGATAATTGCGTACTGGTCCGCTCCTCTTGAAGGCATTTAGAGATATACTTGTATGTATTGTATTTATACACTGATGTCAGCTTTGGTCAGATTTTAACTAATCAGTTGCCTAAAAGCTAGACACAAACAAGGGCCTAAAAGATGTATGTTTATCACTTCTTCGAAAGTGTTCATTTGATTCGTATCGGATGCAATTATGCAGTGTAATGCCGTGTTTGCCGTGTATACGCCATACATATGGAATTTTGTTGACAGAGATCTACTGTGAAATCTGCCTGGACTACCTGTATTTAGTATAACAGTGCGTTAGCCAATCGTATCGTCCATAAAAATCACATGGTCAGCCTGGGATGAAAACGTCAGCCTAGGACGAAAATTTCATCCTAGGATGAAAACGTCAGCCTTGGTACATAACTCATAATTACTATAACCCTAGCAGCGGCATGTCACTATAGATTGTTCGGCAATGGGTATATAAGTATTGTGGTTACACACATAATATTCTTAGTCGACCACTGTATTCATAGTATGGCTCATATTTATTGTTTGTTGGGTGCCTCTTCATAGGAACTTTTGCAGGAAATGAGGAATGTAGAACTTTGGTGTCCTGTGTGGATTTCTCCAAAGTCTATTGTCCTTCTGTATAATGGCAGGTAGCTCCTTTCGCTTCAACAGCCAATATCTGGTGCCACGTGATATGTCCGTTAACGACGTGACTCGGAACACCTGTTCCGGACTGGTTTTGTCCTCTTTGTTAGGCTGAAGCCTGGGGTACAAGTGGAGCTTACAAAAATGATGAAATATGTATCAATTGTAAGGAGAACGCCTCTTATTGCCACCATTGTGGAGTGCGGCATGCAACATTGTGCAGGGAAAACTGGGTGTTTATCAGGTCATCTAGGCTCGTGCTAATCAGGCATTTATTTTTGTATGTGATGAATATGGTATTGGGGACATTTCAAATTAAGACATCGACACTCATTAAGACATTAAGACTCCGACCGGTGGGGTCAGTGAGAATCTGCATCATTCGTTTACGTCACTGTCTGATTATTCCTATCTTTGCAATAGGGGTATCAACTGTTCATTTTTGGTCGATTGCCATATATCAATCTATGGGAAATTCAATTTTGTGTTGGGAGGTATATAAAATCTTTCTAAAATCCTATTAGGTATCATTTGATTGATTAATGTAATAAAGCCATTATTATTATTTTTTTTATTTTTTTTATATAGTATTTACTTTCAAAATACCATTGTTCTGTAGGTATCAGCCTAGCCTTTTTTGTAATAGTACACAAGCTGTCAGTGAATTGTGTATCCACCTGGTCGTCCGTGCGCCCCCCACCCATTATCCTACTAACATTAGATTTAAAAAGATAAAATTTATAACATGAACGATGAATAAAAAAAAAAGATTTTCATAAACCCGCAGGGAACCCAAATAGGGAACCCGAAGGTGGAGGAAAAATGATCACAATAATGAACGATGACTCAGCCTGGCCTTATTAATGAGGTGATACGCCGTCGGTACATCCTGCGAGCCGATGGACAGGAAGGCCACAGTTCGTTCGTTCTGTGTATAGGATAGTCTCAGTAAACAAGCCAAGAGGATGCCTTTAACATGATATACAAATCAATGCTGAGCCGACCAAGATTTGTTCTTATTAGTAAGTTAATAACAGGTGTATGTACAACAGGTTTCACGAGTACTGAATACGGACAGAACGTTTTCCTTTAGAATGGTGGTGTCCTCGTGGAGTTTACAATATAGTAAGTCTCTGGAGAAACTATCTGGGTGGAGTGCGAAAACATATGAATGATTAAATGTATGATTATTAATTAAACGATTACTATGAAGTTTAATCCTAATCGACCTAGGGTTCTCGGAGCCGCGGTAGATTTACTACTATATCAAAGGCCAATCCTTCTCATACCAGATCTATGTGGTGTGGGAAGTAAAAACTCTCACCTCGGTAAATGTGTAGGCGTCAGATTTCTACCTGAATTCATCACATAGATTCGATCAACACCCCCGTGGTGTAAAGAAAACCTTGGGAAAGTCTGGTAAGGACCTATAATGGTTGACGGGACGTTAAATCAAACCAAATAAACAAGCCATGGGGGCCGCTGGGCTTATAAGGCTAGTCGAGGTTCAATACTAAAAGATGAGAGGGCTTTGGTCTTCAAACCTGGATGGGAGCTGAGTATGGGGTGGGCTGAGCAGCCCCGCGGATCCGAGAACCCTAGGTTGATTAAACTTCATAGTACTTAATCTGAGCGTTTAATATGGGACAAAAACTAGTTTTTTCTAACTTGAAAAAGGGAAATCTCTGTTGTGTCGTAAATAATGGGGCGATTTTTATAAACAAAACTTCATTAGAAAGCTAAGACTTGCGCCTATCTATTGCTGTATATCTTGTATACCTATGTGATAGCTCAGATTTTCTGTCGTAGATTGAACATCGGAAATTGCTAGGTAAAAAAACTAAAACACGTTACCTTCCTGTCTTCACAGTGATTTAATTAAAATCTATCGCGATGACCCATAGAAATAAACACCTGATCTTTTTAGCTATTTCAAGACAATTAAAATGATACTTATATTGCCAGGCTGTGATAGATATTTCCTGAGATACAGGAGCATTATGACAGATGACAAACACTCCAAACGTGCCCTAAAATGTGATTTTCTGATATTATCTCACCCCTGGTACAAGCTTCGCCATAGAAATAACATTAGGAAAAAATACTCAACGATCACCCCCATAAAGTGACAATACTACGCCACGGTCGTGGCGTAGTGAATTCGCTAGGTATATTCGAGCTATTCTGATATTCTGATACTATCTAACATCATAGAAGGGGGTAAGATAAATCCAGAACGGCACTCGAATCATAAAATAGACAATACTCCATTCGTTTGGATGTGCCATAATCGTCACTCGGCTTCGCCTCGATGACGATGCGGTCACATCCAAACTCGTGGAGTATTGTCTATTTATACGATTCTCGATACAGTTCTATATAATTATTGCATTTTTATCATATGGCATAGCTAGAAATGGCCAATAATTACCTCTAAATAATATTTGATCAATAAGCTAACCTACTGGTTGTATTCTGTGGGGGTTCATCTACAAATCACTCTTCATTTGAAGTATCTATGCCAAATATTGACTGATATAGGACTGAAGGAAAATCAAGTCTTTCTTGCTTATTTATAATGTCAGTGATTCAAGCAGAAATATGACCTCAGGCCAAAGATTTTTGATAAAATGACAGATGGCACCACAATTTTCGAATCTTGGGCCTAAAAAGTTCTGTCATGTATTCTTTATGAAGTTCTCTTGAATTCTATCAACTTAATTTTCGAAGATATCATATTTTACAAATGCTGCATTTGATCGACCTAGATATTGTCATTTTACCCATATTAAACGCTCAGGACTATAGGAGCCACGGGTTGTACCCCCTTGGCTGCTTTAACTTGTTCGAGACCAGAACACCGGACAGTTTGACCACATACAATAAATCACGGAATTTCAATTTAAAATTTAAAGAAATCTAAAATTCCTTGAATCACCATTTTTTAGATCTGATTTCAGTCCATCTCTTCATCCGATTTATTATCACTGTTTAAATCAACACTATGTTTTTTCCATGTGTATCTACAAGATGGCATAAACACAGTTAATCTTATTAAGCACTTGTGAGCAAGCAGGAGAAACTGATGGGGGTAGTTGGACTAGGACAATCATCTTTGTGGCTGGATCCAACATATAACTTGAACACATCTAGTCAAAGCTTTAATTGCTTTGGTTATCTCAATGCCCCAGAACTGAAGAACACTATTACAACCAGTTAAGGAGTAGGCAACAAGAAACCTGAAGATGATTTTCTTGTGAGCGTTTACTTTTGCACCTATATCTCTCACTGCCCTTGAGGAACTTGTACCCAGCATAATTACAAGAGATTCTTTCCCATGATAGAATAAAAATGAAGAAACAATACAGATACATATGTATCATTAGATATGACATGAACTGGGCCGTTCTTGTTCCTTGCCAATTTCATGGCCTGCGAAACCATGTTGACATACGCCTCCTCATGTGTAGTTTGTAGGTCATCCCTGTTGATAATGAATCCTCCACATACTTGTGATGGGTTCCGGTCCTGTTACTACAAATGTATTCTGTAATACCATACCCTTTGCTTCTCTCACAACATATTCAGTGATTATTTTCTTTAACTGTACTTTATTGCGTGTTACAGGCAGGGTGACCTGTAATGGCAACAGAGTCTAGAGGGATATTTGATGTCGGCCCACAATGATGTCACTAGTTCTTTCTATCCTTGTAGGGTTCTTGATACTATGTTCATAATATCGATCTAACACTAGGTACACATCCAGAAATGTCAGTTTTCCACTTTTCCGTGGAAATCCACTTTTCCACATTCAGTATATGTAATTCCTTTTCCTTGCTTCAAACAAAAGTAATATTGATTTAGCCTCATTTACGCCATTAAAACAGTGATTTGGACCTCCCCATAGACCCTCAGCCCTCTGCCATGGCCGACAAGGACATATCATCCAAGATTTCCCAGTCTCTCTGAGGTAGAAAAATCGACAGGAAAAATATTTCCACTTTTTTCCCAGAAGCCAACTGACATCCCTGCACATCATGTTGCAGGAGACATTGAAGGATATAACTCCAAAATGACTTCGCAACGTCTAACCCAGACACTTGCTGCTGCCATTCCAGTATTCACAGAATGGCACATCCACCAATAACAACTACATCTGCAAACATCTCTGAGAGAGCTCAATCTGCAAGTTCTTCTACAGAGTACTCTTACCCTTGCGTATCCTCACATCACCATGGTTACTACTTCTGGATATTTAGTGTATCGTGGAAGCCCTTAGGCCATGATTTCTCAAATGCCTTCCTTTGCCAGTCTCGAAACTGAATCATAAACATCTACATCTTCTAGTCCAATCCTATCTATACTAATGTTGACAATTGACTGAGGGAGAGTGCCAGGCTTTAAGGGATGGATCATAAATTGTAGATTTGTCCCGAGTTTCTCTCTGTCATCTTTGTCAGAATTAATCCTCCCGTTCCCTTCTTCCTTGTGAATGAAGGTTTCTTCAATCACACCTTTCTCACACATGTATGACAACTCCTTATTCAAATGGCCACATACATATGTGCAGACTATGTGCTCAACGTAAGAATGATTTTTTAAAAGGAGTAATTTAGAGACCAAAAACAATTGAATTCTGTAAAGGTATTGAAAAGTACAATCAACTGGATGAGAAGAAAGGAATGATGAAAAATGGGAAGAAAAACAAAAGAACTAAAAATATTTGACCACTTTCTATTATCTGCAATAGAAGCATATAATAGTCTTTCCTAGAGGTCTGGAGACCACATAGACGAGACTAGATATGAGGAGTCCGGTCGCCTGTAAAAACTAATAAAGCCCTGAGGATATTCACTATCGATAGGATACTGGATTTTCCTTAAAGTTTAACTTACTTTCAAATGAGAAATACAATGATCACAAATATAACATGATAGCTGTACGGCAATACATGATAGCCAGATTGACAGTTTATTCTTTAATATTTCAAAAATCCTGTAGACTAGACGAGATTCGGATTATAACCGAATTGCACTTGCGATTTAATGGCTGGAAGTGACAGAACTCTTTTATTTAGAGCGCTATGAATCACAGAGTCGTTTCCCACTCGAGTAAAGGTTCAGTGAATGGCCTAACAATGATAACAGCAAATGTGTGCGGCAGACGATTAGATGGATTCATTATTGCTTACATGCCTCTTATGGTTTCTGCAGCTATTGTGTTCTAATCAGAATTCACTCCCTTTCCATCGAGATTCAAGGCATGCACCATTAAATATTTACCTGGGAGGCGTCTGAGATACCTTTATGATGCCTCTCGACAGTTATTGCAACACATTACGTTGGAAATTAACTCAATGGATTTGTTTGGGCCCAGTTCCTGGTCCTGCAATTACCTACCAACGGCGCCTAAAATGTTGCAAGATCAATCATGTAGATCCTCTCTATCTAGTAAATGAATAACCCTTTTAACTATTACTGTCACAAATCCAGTGTGAAAGCACAGGGGCCGTCCATAAAGTACATACTCATTAAGGGGGTGGGGGGGGGGGGGGGTGTTGTTAGACCCAATGCGTACAAGAGCGGGGAGGGGAGGGGTTGATGGCATGATTTTCCATACGCATCGTTCAGAAAACATTGCAATGCCTTGAATAAGTTTTATTTAAGGCTAGGGAATGATGACAGGTTGGTGGGTTGGCAGGTTGGTGGATGGGCAGGTTGGTGGATTGGTAGGGTGGTAGATGGAAAAGTTGGTGGATGGGCAGGTTGGTGGATTGGTAGGGTAGTAGATGGGAAGGTTGGTGGATGGGCAGGTTGGTGGGTGAGTAGGTTGGTGGATTGGCAGGCAGGTTGGTGGTTAGACAGGGTGGCGGATGGGCAAGTTGGTGGGTTGGCAGGGTGTTAGATGGGCAGGTCGCTTGGCTGGTAGGAAGTCAGGATGGTGGGTGAGTAGACTGAGGGTTGAGCAGGTTGGTGGTTGGGCAGTTTGGTGGATGGGTAGGTTGGTGGATCGGCAGGTTGGTGGATTGGTAGAGTGGTAGATGGGCAGGTTAGTGGATGAACAGGTTGCTGGGGTGGCCGGGTGGTAGATGGGCAGGTTGGTAGGGTGGTGGATTGGCAGGTTGATGAGTTTGTATGTTGGTGGATGGGCAGGTTGGTGGGTTGGAGGTATGATGGATGGACAGGTTAGTGGATAGGTAGGTCAGTGGATGGGCAGGTTGGTGGTTCAGCAGGGTGTTGGATGGGCAGGGTGTTGGGTAGGTAGGCAGTAGATTGGCAGGTTGGTGAGTTGCCAGTATGGAGAGGGTATATACCACATATTGAGTAAAGGGGGGTGGGGGTCCAGAAAATGTATATGTGCAATATAAATGTGTATATGCAAAAGCGTATTTTCTGCAACAGGGGTAGGGGGGTCAATTCTACTTTATGGATGGCCCCCACACAGTGAGGTCTGCAAATTAAGATTGTGGTTTCATATATGTAGGTGATATTTTTTGCTGGGATTTCCATTGCAAGTTCTAGAGAAATTGCCGGATTTTCCGCCACTGTCTTTGATAGATGGAAATACTTCTTCAGATAAAAAAAATTCCAGTAATTATTCAATAGTTCTGTTTGCTGTTACCGGTTTTCCTGTATTTAGTTGTTATATATTATCATCATGTTAGATATATGTCCTACTTGACTGTTTCAGGCCATGGGTGTGTACCTCTATGGAGAGTTGGTGCTGTCCCGTTGTCCTGTCCAGAGAGCGCTTGCTGTCGAATGCTTCCAGAGGGTGTCCGCGGACCTGGAGGAAGGCACCCGAGCCACCATCCGCGCCATGATATACGGCGAGACGGCCTCATCCTGACGACGTACATCTGAGCTGTTAGCTTCTGCACTATCATTGTATTCTTCATAATTGGGCCTAATATATCATATAGTCATCCGATATCTCCAATCAGAAATAACATTATAAATGAAACAGACATTGAGCCGCTGAACTATTAGGCTTAAGTAGTACATTGAATAATATCACTGCCTAAGAGGTAAAACAGTATACCAGGTATGGTGGGTAACTGTATTCTGCCGGTCGCGCTGACTGTGATGCCACGGAAGATGAATCACGTGGCGCACATAGGTGTATTTAATTTGTATTGTCCACATACATCCATATCAAAAATACTTTTTATTTTCAACTTCTCAAAAGAAATGAATAGCGATTCAATAATGGTATAATACCCTGCGAACTCAGGTTTAGAATTGACAATATTTTATGTAATAAATATCCGCTTCTATTTTTTTATCAAGACAATTGACGGGGTATCAATGAAGTACTCCGTAGTTTCAGTTGAACGTACCGAAACCACAAATAAGATAACGGAAGTCTTTTATACGTAATAAACTTTTAAATCAGGAGTTGCTGAATATTTGATGACGGAAGAGAAGCTGTTTCTAAAACGTGTGGTAAGTACCCGTGCTTGTTCTATATAAGCCAATTTGTATGGTAATCCAATGGTAATCTCTGCCCAATGGTAGCTCTGAACGGTACGTTACGCATGTCATTCTGCAGCAAGTTAAGATGACTCTGAAATAAATATATTGGAAATATCTAGTTTGTCTATGACTGTAGTTTCTATAAACTATCTGATTCTAAGATAGGTGAAACAGGCGTTCTTAATTCCTGAATTTAATCTCCCAGAATATGACTTGTCTGATCCTGCAGCGTGCAGCAGCAGAACAATAAGAAAAGCAAAAACAACGAAAAACAGAAAAACGCACAGTAAGAAAATGACGAGAAAATAGCACAGCGTTGATATGGAATCATTTATCGAGAATCCCCTTTGTACTGTGAAATCTTACGATGAGACCATATTACTCAACAACCTATCTATCTTGTTAAATTAGGCAAGCACTCAGGTTCATACTGTATACTTTATGTGTGTGTAAAGTTTTCCTCTATTGAGCTCGTATATGTTTTACAGCAGTTCCATGTATAATGTGACGCTTATGGTCGAATGCTTATAGAAACATACAGTTTCCAGCATAATGATTTTACAAAGTTACGTTCTGCATCAACAAAGGAGGCACCTGGCTTCACTCCTGGTTTTCAGAGCCTAAGGAAATAACAGAGTTTGGTATTTTTCTCATACAACATCCTCTTCAAACTCCTTCGCAATGCAGAATCAGATGATACTAGTGACTACTAGACAAACTACAATGTAGAAACAGCAACGGAGATCAGACATGATGCGAAGTATTGTATATAATGACATATTATTACTCAGGGAATAATCTAACCCAGACCCGGAATGTGTTGCGTAATATAGGAGTAAGTTCGTTCCGTAACAGCGCACCGTGGTAATTATCAAATCTAGTATACGCCTGAAAACTCGGGCTAAACATTATCAGGAGAGGTGCATTACCAGCTCTGGTATTTTGTGGTTGTAAATCAATATACTTAAGCAAACTTGACCTTTTTGTACATATAGTTGAGTGTATGACACAATTTTCTCTCCTCCAGATAGGGTGTTCTTCCATTACTGTGTAATTGTGCAACCTTAAACAGTTATTTTGTAAACGTTGCTGTTTTAAAACAAACTTTTAGTCCGCAGCACGTAAACAAAACATCGCTGTAATTAAAGTAAGGCAGAACACTCATTTTGTAGATTTTTATAGCAGCTGATTTTATGATATACGACCTTAATTTTACAAACTGGTACCGTTTAAACGATATTGTTTTAATCGTTCTTCGAATCTGTAAGTGCATGGTAGTCCAATTGTCCATCTAAAGTAACACCTAAATATTGATACTCCGGTACATGTTGAAGTCTGATTCATAAATCTAGTTTTAGAAGTACATAATTTTTGTTTATTTTATAGGCACCGGATTTCTAGTTTATACAGATCTTCTTGTAATTTATATTGTTCATTGATATTTTCACCAATCCTATAAATAACAGTATCATCAGTGTGCAAACTCAGGCTACAAATTCCCAGCGCCACAACAAGGTCATCAAGGTAGATCAGAAACAGTAATGGTCCTAATGTGGACCCTTGCGTGACACCACATGAGATATTATGCCATTATGTAATTATGTAAACCAGAGTGCCGGACGTTGCCTGAGCCTGTCTATATATATGCCGGTGCATCAGTACATTAGTCCAGGTAGACAATACAAAGAAACATACTAATGTTAAGCATGTGTGATTGTCAACAGAACAATACTCTTTCTTTTTTAGATTATCGTTTTGACATTCTTCAGCGGCATGAACTCAACGGACAGGGCTATATTTTTTTTTTTTTTTTTTTCAGATTTTATTGGTTCTTTTCACTTTACACAGTATACATTTTGTTTTTTGATATTCATCAATCACTAGAGCCAATAAGAGAAACCTGTCAGCATTGCATGTATGCGTGTGCTGGTTTTCATCAGGTTTCTTTTCCTGTTAACATAATAACATCATCGATTACAAATGTAGGCATGTAATTCCGTATTTTCACTTACAATCTAACACATCAGTTCCTATCTATCCAAGACAATCTTGCTGCTTGTGATGATGAGTATGGGCTCCCCCACATTCCAGCCGCTTATCACTCGTTCAGACCTATAATATTTTCTAACATAATGGTTTTTGTGATACTCTTGAACATTTCATATGTAGGGGTATTCCTCGTAACAGGCGGCAACTGGTTCCATAGTCTACTACCATAATATTCTACACTTTTTTGGTACAAAGTTCCATTTGGTTGTGCCACCCTTAGTATTGGTGCATCATAAGCTCTTGTTATACCCACCCTCTCCTCACAATACCCTGCAAGACGTGATCGTTTATACATGGCATTCAGCATATGACATTTTCGACGTTCTTCCAAAAAAGGTATTTAAGCCATTTGATGCAGTCTATAGATACTCGTACGATAATTAAGTTTCAAGATTATCCTTAGGCAGTTGTTTTGCGCTATCTGTAGTTTGTTTCTTAATACAATTGAGCCATCTATGTACAGTAGGTCTCCATAATCAAAGTATGGTATTAGATATGCTTTATAGACTTTCAGAGTGGCATTTTGACTAAGGAAGGGCCTCATCTTGGCTAGTAGATACGTTCTAAATGTGATTCGCTTTAATTTTTCACCAATATGTGTCTTATATGTTAATTGGGAGTCCAGGAAGACCCCAAGATACTTGTAGGTGTTCACATTTTGTAACGGAGTATCATTTAATAACAACTTGATGTGGCCCATCCTTTTACATTGATAATTTGTTCCAAACGACATGTATTTGGTTTTTGTGGCATTTACTGTTAGCTTATTCTGTAGGCACCATGTCTCCATCAATAAAAGGCTATTTTGCAATTTTGTTTCCAGTTCGTCTTTGTTATTACCATACACATATATTATAGTGTCATCTGCATATAACTTTGTGCTGCACACATTGCCCAGGTATTTTATCATGTCATTTACATACAGTAAGAAGAGGGTTGGCCCCAAGTTGGACCCTTGTGGGACACCGCAGACCACTCCATCCGCTTCCGAATAGTAACCATTTACCTTTGTTTTTTGAGTTCTATTGGATAAATAATTTTGGAATAAATTAATATTTTTGCCCTTGATACCATAGTAATTCATTTTATTAAGTAGGATGGAGTGATCTACGGTGTCGAAGGCCTTCTTAAGATCTATGAATACCGCTCCCATTACCCTTCCCAAATTAATCTGTTTTGCAATCTCGTCCGTGAAGTCAGAAATAGTTTTCGTTGTAGAATAACCTTTCCTGAAACCATTTTGGTTTTCGACAATAATGTCATTTTCATTAAGGTGAATCCATAGCCGTTGATTTATCAGTTTCTCAAGTAATTTTGCAGGTACTGGTATAATAGATATTGGTCGTAAGTTGGCACAATCAAATCGATTGCCTCCCTTGGGTATGGGAGTAACTACCGATGATTTCCAGGATATTGGAATTTCATAAACTTCAAAAATAGTGTTACACAAATCAGTAAAGACACCAGGTATCAAAAGTAAGAAGTCCTTCAATATAGCAGTTCTTATGCCATCTAAGCCTGAGGGTTTCCTAACATTTATTTCTTGTATTAATTTTGATATTTCCGCTTTGTTAGTTGTTATATTCTCCATTTCCTCATTTGTTTTTTCATCATAGAATTTCCAAGGCAGGAATTTATCTTTTGCGAGTGCAGGACCGATATTTACGAAAAACTTGTTAATAAAGCTTGCTGTATCCTCTTGTTCTATTGGCTCATGTTTTTCGTTATCTTTTAGAGTTATTCTGTGGTAATTTGTTTTATTCGTTCCCGGTAGTATCGTGTTAACATGCCTCCAAAAGGTTTTGGAGTCATTCTTATATGTTTCCGTTTCATTTAGGATGTAATTTTGTCGGGCCTCTTTTAGTAATCTGTTTATCTCTTTTCGTGCTTGTCTAGCAATTTCTTTATCTAGTAAGGAGTTACTTTTCCTAGCCTTTGTTAATAATTTATTTTTTTCCCGTATCATGATTCTGAGATCACCTGTGAGCCATGGCTCGTTCTTTGTTTTTATATCGAATGTTTTTTCCGGGCAAATTTTATCTAAGAAACTAGTTAGTACGTTTATTATGAATTTCCACTTATCAGTTGGGTTTTGAATCACATCTAGATTTTCCCATTTGATGTTTTCGATATAGTTCTTGAGCTTATCAACAGAGTATTTCTTATACGAGCGGCCCATGAAAGTCAATTTCTCATATACCTCTTCTTTCTTTTTTCGGTTGACATAAACTATCCTGTGGTCACTGATACATGTATCTAGTACTCCTGCCGCATATAGATAATTAGTATTTGTGAATATTAAATCGAGAGTACTGTTTCTATCTCCTAGCCTTGTGTGTTCTTCTATTACTTGTAGGAAGCCCCTTTGGCTCATGGCTTGTATCAAGTCTCTTGAGTGAGGTTCATTCTTAACTGAGACATCAATGTTTATGTCTCCCATGATATACATTTCCTTAAATTTATGCTGGTTTATATTATCTATCGTGTCAACCAATTTTTTTAAGAAATTTGCTTTATTTCCATCCGGCGACCTGTACACATTAAATACTACAATTGGTTTTATGAATTTCCTTTTTAGTATAATAACTTGTATCTCTATGTCATGACTACTTATATTAAGGTCCTTATAAGTATCAGCGTCAAAGTCAAAGCTATTGTGTATCAATGTGAGTATTCCTCCTCCCTTCTTTGGATATAGGTCTCGTGGGTTTTCTTTCCACGTCCTGTCTAGTCTTCGTGTTTTATAGTTAGGGAAAAGATATGTATCAGGTCCATCATTTGCCGTCAACCAGGTTTCCGAAATTGTTATTATTTCTAATTTGTTATCATCTAGTTCTGCACGCAATCTTTCGTATTTCGCACGTACGCTCCACGCATTAAGGTGAACAAGAGTCACACCACGGAATATGTTTAGGTCACTTATATATCTAGGTTTTGCCATAGATACTACTGGAATGTAGTTTCAATACCCATACCCCCCCACCACACAGCATGTCAGCTCTTTTCGGTCTTAACTTAGCAAGTTTCTGTTTTTTGTTGTTACCTTGTGTAATCAGTGATTTTATCTTCGAATAACTGTTATTTTCCTTATTACTATTCTTTGCCAATATTAGGCAACTACGGTCTCCTTGACCATTGCCTAACTGGCACAAACTACTTATCATTTTAAATGACAGCGTGATAGTGCTGCCTCCGGTTCACGGTGAACACAAACCCTCACAGAATCCTTATAAGTAGTAATACTTTTCTACATCGTATTGTTCAACATCGTGTATGTATATCTATTCATACGTTTCAGTCAGTAGACTCTCAATGCCGTCCTACCTCGGAGACGGTAGCTTGGTAAAGACACAGTAAGTAAATACATCAGTCTATACAACAATCACTTTGTGTACTTCAGGAGCTCATTACAGCAACTTAGTTGAATATGATTCTATAAAAGGAAAAGGAAAGAGGTCATACTTCAGGTAATTGTTAAGTTAGTTTCGGTTAAATTTGGATTAAATTTAAATTTAGAACAAGCTGGGTGGTGGTGGTCTCGCAGCGTTTCATCGACCCGCCGCGATGACCCATCACTCCCACATTGTGTTTCTAATTTTGTTTAAATGCTTTCAATAGTTCTTTGGCCCAGATGTCTACAAGTTCAAGCGTAGGGTGTACTCCATCATCTTTGATCAGCTTGTAGCTATGTTTCATTTTGTTTTGCTTATAATGATGTACACGTTTTTGTATCCATGGTGTTGATAGTGCAGGCTGCATATGTGCATTTAACTCAACTATTTCCTTGTTAATCATGGATACAGCGTCATCCACAATCGTTTGCTTGTGAGTCAGGTTAGATCTTGTAGCACGGGATAGTTCAGTTCCAATGAGCGGACACACAATAACCCTTGCTGAGGGATTATTTGTGCTTATCCACTTTATTCCTTCCTGAATATAGGCACTTAGGTGAGCAGTTAGGTCAGTCGTGTATTCCCAGTTGAAAGTTATTATTTTACCACTTTTAGATGTCACATTGCACGTACCTCCCATTATGTAGTAAGTATCCATAGGGTATTGAGAGACATACCAGTCCGTGATTACAACTAAGTCCTGTATAGTACGGCCTCTAAAGCAATATACCCTAGTTTCAATGGATCCATCATTAGCCTGGTTTAAGGCTGCTTGTAAGTTGGCGCCTCTGGAGTCTGTGATCAGTATATGCCTTGTTTTCATACCTATGTCTTGGGTTTATGGAGACTATTCATTTGTCTCCCCTTCTTCAAGCATCTCCGGCTCCTGTTCTTCTTCTACAGGTTCTTCTTGCTATTCCTTTTCAGTCCCGTTTTGTTTGTCGATAATCACTTGTCTTACTTTTTGTAGCAACTGACCTAGTCTGTTCTGCCCAGTGATGTTGCCCTGGTATATTTGGCTGACCTCGTTTAGCAGCCGACCGCAACCCCACAGTCCGTCACTCGTGGCTTCATACAGGTATTGCCCTTGAGTGGCAATTAGTGCATCCCCGAGATCACTGTTTTGTGTGTATTTCGCTAATAGTAGCTCCTCCATCACCTGTTCCTTGTTCTTTTCCCATTGCGCTGATTTTTTTACTCTTTTGGCAATGTTAATCACCTCGTACACATCATTGGCCGCTTGTATGCGTAGTGCCGCCTTTGAGTCTTCACAGGTGACTGCCATAATCGTTTGGTAGGCGCGTTCCAGGGAGTCGTATTCGATTTCTCTGCACTCTATATCGCACGGATATTGGTTCGAAAATACCGCATGATGCCCCTGGAAAGCGACCCCGTCTGGTGTTTTTTGCTGCTTCGCTTCTTCGATACTTACTCCCGGGTGTGCTTGTTTCAGTAAGTCCAGCTGATTGTAAGTGTATAATTTGTCTTCTACTTTTAGCGATAATCCTTTCATCATAACTTTCAGCTTCTTTGAGCGTGCCAGCGCACCTACCGCTCTCATGGTTTTTGTCTTCTGTAAGTCGTCTTTCGATAACTCATCGTGTATCGATATTTTGTCCCACACTATGTTTCCTTTTAGCTTGTGGAGGTTTCGATATATTATCGATTTGAGGGATGCCAGCGCTAACACAATAACAATGTCTCTGGGTCTGTTGTTTGGATTATAGCGGCCACGCCTGTATAGGTTCTCAATTGGTACTTCACCGGGGTTTAGACCAATGTCACTCAGTAGACGTGCCACCTCGTCTTTAAGCCTTTCTTCTTTGACCTCAGGTTTTCCCGAGATGACCAGTATTTTTCTTCTTTTCTCTGCATCTATCCAATCTAACCTCTCCTCTGTCTTGATAACTTTGAAATGAGTTTTTAGCGTATCCTTTTCCAAGTCTTCTACCTGAGCATTTGCTCGGTTGGCATAGGCATTTAACTCACTAATTTCGCCCTGGGCTTTGACAAGTTTATCGGCCACTTTGTCCAGGATGGTGGCAGTATCGTTCACTGTTTTCTCCGATTTTTTCATTCTGACCTCAAGTTCGGATATCAGAGTTAAGTGAGAAGAAGAAATGTTCTCCTGTTAATATATGCGCTGTTCTAGTTCGTTCACCTTTTCAACGATACTGGCATTTGAGGAAGTTGGCTTTAGGGTCGGTAGGTATTTTCTTATTACCTTGAGTGGTGCCTCCGCCACGTCCACATCGATTTCGCCAGCCCGTGTTGTTCTCAGCTTGCGTGTCGTGTCTCTGGCATCTCTGGGTTCCTTTGGTGTTTTTTGTTCCGCCATTTTTGTCCGACTGTGTCGACGACCACCTTACGAGGGTAATTCCAGATTTTCAGGGTTCTTTTCTTGGTATAACTTGGTCACAAATGGGTATTTCACCGCACCGTCAGCTTCGCACCGCTCACACGTCTGCCATGCGTATCTGATTGTTGTAACTGAAGAATATATTTGTAGTTCACTGTAGATGAACGAGCGTTTCGTGAAATAAATAGCCTTTGCTAGCAAGTAATCTACATTAACCTGGTCTAGGGGACAAAGAGATTACAGATACATTAACGTCAGGCAGATTTTCACGCAATATATCCGGTATTCATGAACCCTACCTTCTTGATTGTACATCATCCCAAATGTATTTTGATTTGTCCCGTTGGTTTTGGAAATTTGCCTTCATCATATATATGGTTAGTCACTGGTATGAAGTATATATAAACATTTTACGACAAATTATTTGCGGAAGACTTCCATTTATAATGTTCAGAATTCCGCAACAACTATAAGACGGCCCACGACCCCAACCCGGCCCTGCAACAACCGAACTTCGTGTGGGACACGAATCTCTTGAAAGGCTGCCGACAGATAGTCAAAAAGTGCTGACTTAATGATCTTTGGAAAGCGAGGGAGCTACATTAACTGATCAATAATACACACATCCCACAGGTTCGAGCAAGCTTGTTGTACTTCTAGTTCCAACATTCTCCATTTGACGCCTTTTTATTAAACTTCCAATCTTTTTTCTAACCATGTGTAGCAATCCTGCTTGAAGTATATTAAGCTCATGGTTGTTTACATACCTGATATTTTACGTTTTTCAGTAAAGCACTGACAGGGAAAACACATTGAATTTCATGAGATGTTTCAGTAAAACCGCATTAGAGACTCCCTTTTTGCTTAGTAATTCACTTTTTCATTCATATATCATCAATTAATCCCGTCACGCGAATATAACATGGAAGAGCATCTTTTGATATTTATACTACATGGTCTTCAGCTGGTCTTACTGGTCATGCAGTTATCACACAATAGATATTATAGTCTAAAGCAGGGTTCCCACGGAAAATGAAAGTGGTCATGGAAAAGTCATGGAATTTGAAAATTTGCCAAAAGTCGTGGAATTTTTCTATATGACAGAGATCATTGAAACACACAATGTGCCATATAAGATGAAACATGCATACCATGATTGATTATCAAATTGTTTTATTTTTATCTAAAGATAACATTTAGACATGGCTTTCGATGCTTGTATATTTCAGGTTTTTTCCTGGAAACCTTCAGTCATTGAAAGAACACCTCCAATATTGCGAGCATACATTAGACTTGTTTGCCACTACTTAGTCAATGCAGGTTTTGGGCAAGGCCACACTTTAGAAACTATCATCCAGAAATACTGTAAAACCTTTTATTGTAATGCTCATTCTGCCTGTTTCAAGAGAGACTATTGTTAGACTGCTAAGAATTAATTGAGATACTCCTTGGAAAAGCCCATATTGCTGCTTACTATAACTATTTAAACTTAGCTGCTGTTAGGTAAAGATATACCTGCATAATATTACAGATAGTGCTTAAGAATTAATTGTTCAATCATTTCTTACAGTTGGATATTTCAAATATATCAAACTTATGGAGTTAAAAGATATCTTTTTAAGAATAAATTATAGCATCCCAGTGAAAGGGGGGGGGGGGGGCCAACTTTATTTTAGGTATTCCCATGGGGGGGGGGGGGGGTATTTTTCACTTTCTGCCCAGGGTCGACGTTTTTAGCTAAACAATGAGGCAGACTCCCATATTTGTGTTGAATGACAAGAATTGATATTTGTAGTGAAATGCATTCATATCATATCACAAGAAATCAGCTTAGTTGTACTACTATAGTAATGATTGTGATGTAATTTTTTTGGGTTCCAACAGACTCGAAAGTAGTCCATGGTAGGACCTCTCATTCCGTTATGCCTCGTCCACAAACATACTATAGTAATGATTAACACACAAGGTAACCATAGTTGTATCACTCCCTGGAGTTCAGTGTCTATGGTTACAGTCCCGTTTCTCTACTGCGAGATTGGTCTACACCTTCCCTCAGTCTGACAGACTGATGTGGAGGGAGACAACAGTGGACAAACACTAGTGCATTTGTCCCGCGCATCACGTTTCATAGTCGTGATGTTCACTAGACAGTGATCAGTCACAGGTGTGACCAATTGAGAGTGACCGTTTTGCATTTCATAGTCATGATCATCACAAGTGATTTTTCTGAAAACGATCCCCCAAACAGTCACTACTAGTGACAAGGCAATACATGTCACTATTCGGCTCAGACATACTACGAACATAGACAATGGCGCTATTGAATATGAGCCAAGTGTAAGTGTGAACCAAGTATAAGTCTAAGTCGATAAAATACAACGTCGACATGCCACAAGATGCTGTTTTACGCACTATCCCGCACTCTCCTACCAGATCTTTCACTGCATTATCACTTGCTAATAAAAGCGGTCACAGGAAGCAGAGCACTGGATTTCTGCTTGGAGAGTGACAAGATTCATATTGGTTCCTATGGAACTGGTTGCTGGCAGGTAAAATTCCATAGAAATAGTGATTTTTTTCAAACAATCAATAGATAGTGATCGTTTCAATGGTGAAATTATTGTTAGTGATCAAATAAACAGTGATTGCATTGTCAAATAGTGATTTGGTCTATGCAACGCAATATAGTGACAGTCACTAAAACGATCACTAAAACAGTCACTCTTTCTCCGTGATCACTAATAAAGACGTCGCTGTCTATAAAACAGGACCCTGTATTCCTTCCCTATATCCACACCTTGGATTGATCCACTCATACCAAGGATCCCTTACACCATTCCAGACTATAACAAATTGCCAGAACATCTGTATTTGCATGTCAATGATACTGCTACAAGAAAAAGTGAAGGTCCTTTAAGATCCTGCAATTTAGCCTGATGACTACCAACTGATGGCACAAATCAAGAAAGCAGTTGCTGTTGGATATTTGAATGTGAACAACCACGGCTCAATATGTGACTTCATTGAGAATTAGGTTCTAGGTAGTCCAGCTTTATGATTGATTATATGGGTACAGGAAAGATGGGGGGCTTCCAGCATGTCTGCCAGCTGCCAACTACAGCCTCAAATTGGCAGGGGTTGCATCCCTGATTTCAGGTTAGAACATTAGCAGAATTTTACAACTATAGAGACTAAGAGAATCAACTCAAACTGTCATCATAGTGTAGTGGTTGCCGGCTTTGACTATGTGGAGAAGTCTATCCTCGGAACGATTGTATCTAACTCCCTTCCCACCGATATTCCACCCTATGTGCTATTACATATTACAAACCTAGTTTAATAAACAGTAGATGTTTATCAAAACAACCTGAAGTGATCCCAGTTAGATCACTCCCAAAGTACAGTACCTTAGCATGGTGTGCCAAGGAGGCTGATCCAGACATCGGAGTACTGGACTCGCCTAACACCGAGAGGATCCAGAGAACCCAACAAACAAGGATCCAAGGATTCACTCTTCTCAGAGAGAATGCACAAGAATGCCTGTCGACCGACTGAACCTGGCCTATATATATTCCGAGTTACATAACCACAGGCTTCCCCGTGCCACTCTCGTGTGCACTGTCACCTGGAATCACTTCACAGTGGGGACTAACATCCCGCGCCCTCTTTCGAAGAGTGAAAGAACCATCGCTAGACTAACCCGACCCCTACAAATGCATTGTATAGTAGTGCAGCCAACTTCAACCAGTTGGCATTGTGCTTGATACTATCACACTTCAACCATTAGCCTGTGATTGTATGTAGAACCTCATATCATCACTAAGTATAGGGTTGAAGAGTTAAATATAACATCACTCACCAGCCTTGCTTTGAACTTGGAAGTGGGGAATAAAAAAAATGGCATTAGGAAAGGCTTCGTGCTGGACTTTGAAACTTGTTGGCAAAACTCAGATGAGGCTATGACAAGTGTGTGCCCAAATTAGATTTGCAATGGTGCCAACAGCTGAAATAAGGTTAATATCTTAATGTCTTTGAGGTATATAGTAATGAGAAAACTGTAAACCTAAGTTTATAATGTTCTAATTCCTCACCTGTATTCCCTGATGTTTAAAACCTGGTCTAAACACCTCATTTTAAACATCTGTGCAACACAGTTTCACAGATATTGGAACACTACTCCACTGTAGTAGTTGGGGGGGGGGGGGGGGGGGGGCAATATTTTTTTTGGTATTCCCATGGGGGGGCCAACTTTTTTTTGATCGGTCGGTGTTCCAAAAACTGTGCCCACCCTGGCCATAATTAATGAATTTGAATGTGAATTTTGTTAAATTTTTTAGGTCTTGATTACTCAGTTTGTAAATGATAATACTGGGGTATCTTCAATTCTGTATTCATGTAATAAAGGCTGTAAGGTCTGGTGATTGTTTCCTTGGCAAATAATAGTTACTTGTTTGGTTATATCTCTTTATAATTACTTACCTGTATACAAAACCTAAATATATAGTAGATATACTAGTAAATAAATAGGTACACTCGTGGGAGGCATGATTGGCGATAATAAATACATAATGACAGTTACAATGTGTGTTCGTTGCCATGTAAATAGCTTGATACTAAGTTGCAGTAATCATACCATTCCTTTAAGTTCCTCTATTTCTTAACAAACGTTCTTTCAAACTTTAATTTCATTTATTTTCCTTTATTTCTGTGAAATAAATTCTTTTTAGATAATTCCAAGTCCACATAAACAACATGAAATGTTATTTCAACAGGTAATATTTCTAAAATATACACATTTGACCAAAATGTTCTCCAAAAGCTCATATTGTGAAATATGCAAAATTCATTCATTACAGGTTTGCTTCATCAAATGAAATCCATATTTCTAATTGCGTATTTGTATATTGTAATATGAAACAATTAAACCAGCTGTATTTCTCATAGTTCACACATTTCTAAATAGTCCTGAAATGTTAACTATGGTGGTTTTGGAGTTTTTCTCTTCCCTTGTTTGGGTTGGAATATTTTTTTCTGAAATGTTAACTATGCCTAATTGTCAATTATTTCTAAAAAGTATAAAATGCATGGCCCTGTCATAAGCCAATAGAGTCATCTGGCTGTGAGCATTTGCTTGGAAGCTGGCTTTAATTCACAGTGTTGGGCAAGACTGACGATTTAGAGCATCCAGTTCCAACTTTAGACTTTGCATAATTCGAAGCAACACGCAAAGAATGGTGCCCTGCTGGGTATATTTCTCTTTAAAATCATCAAATTCCTTTATCTTTTTATACTTTTTTGCACAAACTATTATAGAAAAAAATCTAAGATTTCTCGTTTTCAAAAGCAATGAACCTGATTGAATTTCATTTGATGCTCAGATCATATAGAGTGGTCGGCGCTTTTCCATCGATATATGATTGTGACATTTCTTTGTGGTCTCATTGACATGTGAGAGTTTGTGGACTTATCGACAATCCTATCATATCTAGAGGCAGAGTTATGACAGATCATAGAATATAACATGATCGGGTGGTTATTGGAGGTGGTGATATTTCTTCTGTGTACGATAGGTTGAAATGTCGCTGTGAGTGATTGTTGCCTCGAACAGCATCTCTGGTTTCAATGAACTCTGCATTTTGGGATATCAAGAATCGGTCGCTAATATCAGAACTACCTATGCCATAAATTATGATCTAATGATTTCATCAAATGACTGAAGAATTTTACTCTGAGCGAGTCCATGGATGTAGGCCTGAACAGGGCATGACTGGCATCTGCTTTAAGCTGGTCCAGGATTTGATTGTGAACCCAAATAATGTTCCACCAATGGCTGTTTACCTTGAAACCCCAAGAAAAATATTTGACTATGTGCCCCTAGAGGGCCTTCCCCTCCTGATTGCAAAGCTTTGTTATACATTAAAATTACCAGTTGTATTGGTCCAATTGGTAGCCTATTTCATGGGTAATTGCATCCCATTGTATTGTCAGTTCGTACACACATCTACTAAATATGTTAATTTTGATATGTTTATTTGTAATTATACGGTGCTGCCTACAAAGGATCGCTGGCAAAAGCTGATTTTGATATGACTCCCCATTGACTGTTTCCCGCCTTCACCACCACGACTGCAGTAGCATGAATGGGTTTAACCCCTGAGCTGTAAACCGGTGATCCCAGGCCCAAAGCTCTGATATAATAGCTTTAGAAGTTTGGGCAGAATTTTAGCATCAGAGTTTGCTATACACATTCATAATATCAACTCTTATCTTTATTTACCTTCGTTAGCTCGTTAACCACAGTACTCTGCGGACAATTGTCGAGCAGTCATCATTCTATAAATATCCCAAAATGGCTGAACTAAACTGTATTGTTCAAGCAACCTATGGAATACAGGCCAGCAATAAACTGGAGCAGCACAGTGTGGCTGACCCGCATTTGATGTGCCCCGTATCATAAGAATGGGGCACTCACCTAACTTGGTATTGGGTCAGCAACCACCAGACCAGGGACCCAGGGAGCTGTTTCAAAACCATAGACTTAACCCACGTTTTGAAACAGCTCCCTGTTTCACTAGTTTCGTGACAAAAGTGTTAGACAGGCATGAAAAGCGGCACCAACAGTGCAAGCAAGAACGTAGTACACAGGCGGAACCAAGCCTAACAGTACACTACAGCACCAGTAACATGGCAATGTCTAATTCTTACGAAACTGGACACACCGTGTTTGGGGTCTGTCTTGCCCTAAGGGCAGCTACTTGTATTGTCACAAAACTAGTCAACCCCAATAGGTCTGTATGGTGTCACAGACGCCATCTAGACACGAAACTAGTGAAACAGGTCCCAGGTCGCATACCATCACCCTGCCTTCAACTGTTGACCGCCCGATTCAGGGGAAGCGGTTGCTAGGAGCCTGCACGGGGCCCATGTGATCATAGCTGGCTAGAATAAGATGGGTCCATGGAAGAGTTCTGATAAATCATACACTTTCAGCTGGCCGGGTGCTGGGCAGGCAGGGCAGTTCAAATGATTGTTCAAGGCCTAGTTGGTGGAATACTCGCTTTAGGCAGCATCAGAAGCCCATGGTTATGATTCGATAGAATTTCCCAGCCAATTTTGTTGAATGTATGTTTACAGATGGTAAAAGTACAGCATTAACTGTTTCATAAAATAGAGGTTTGAAACAGTCTTCTTGCTCTCCACAATAAGGCCCAGCAATCTAAAACAAAGTCTGGAATTTATCGAAGGTATTCAATGATTAGATGGGGAAGTTGCAGACTCTGACACCAATTATACACGTCAATAATCGTGAGTCAACATCGGATTTCAGATAAGGTTTGTACAACAACTTATTTATCTATATCTATACAATAACTAGGAGCTAATGATATTTCCATTTACAATGGATGAGCGCTGGGTATCATATCATGATATGATAAACTTGCTAATATGACTACCTCGCTGAAAGACCACTTCAATACCTAAATGTCAAATTTCTTATCACTAATACAACCATGAAAATTTCATGGTTTGACTATATGATAGGTGATAATATGCTTATTATCTTTTGTTTTATTTAAATGTTCATAATAAAAGACTTGAGCAAAATGTTCATAATAAAAGACTTGAGCAAGTCTAGGGATAGGTAGGTATTGACCTATAATCAGCTGGCAGGCGATTCCAATGCATGGGACGTTTATAGTACATAATTCTCTGTTTACAGAAGAGCACATGGGTGAATAACTGGTCAAACTGGTTTGCTGGCTCTGCATGTAGCGAGTGTGTCCCATCAGAAACCAGTATGCTCAGGCTAAATAAAGACCAAGGCAAACGCAACTAGGTGCAACACCTGTATTAGATATGACTTGCCCAAATTGTATGACATATATGAGTAGTGTTGAATATGTATGTGGTCAAATCTGGAATGGTTTACCGATAATAGTAAGACAAACACCAACACTGAAGTCAGAACAAATGTATTATTATGTGGATATAATCTTAATAAAGACATTTTGAAAAAAAATACCAGTAAAACACCCAGTATATAATAATTCACTTAAGCAAGTCTATTGTCAAGACTCAGACATAAGGCTGGCTCACTGGGTCAAAGGAGGGAGAACTGATACTTTGATTACAGTGTATTTAGGTGTGTCCCATCAGACTTGAACATGTATATAGCATATTTAGTCATTATCATCATCTAATAGTTCACTTTTCTAGTAGCAGATGACAGTATCCATAACTAAGTGTCTGCTATCTAATGACAGGATTGATATATTGAATATTTTGCCCCCAAAAAGACTATAGAATAAAAGATCTATTTTTAGGAACCAAGTCAGTAGTGAGGCAGGGGTATGGTCAGACTGGGATACTGGACACCTGCCCATTTCACCAGGTCTTTATAGTTGGTGCATGGATAGTGAAGGGATAGATTCTTTGCAGTAAGATGAAAGCCTGTGTGAGCATTCTAACCCTTCTAGATGACGTATATGAGCGCGATTTCCCGCGCTCAATAAAAGCACGACGTATATATTGTGCAAAAGTCTTAATGTGATAAAAGTTAAAAGTGACTCTTACTATTTTCCGCATGGGTTATTATTGTTTTATAGAATGATAACTATATTTGGGAGATGTTGGAGTTGGTAAGCCGGAAACGTGCGATCAGTGTGTGAGGCAGCACAACTCGCGCTGCGGAAATTTATAGGGCGTGTCTGCATGCAGGTTCCTCGTATCGCCGGAATATGGAGGGCCGTTTCTGTCGATAGAAATAAGAGAATGATTCTCTGGAACAAACAGAGGGATAAATGAAATACGATATGTTTTTACCGAAACGGCCAGAAGTGTGAAATAGTTTATTTTGAAAAACAAAAACAAAAACACCAAAAAAAAACTAACGGCGAGACTCCAAATTACCAATGAGTTGAACCGTGTCTTTTTATACATATACATAATGCTCATTAGTTGCCTCACCCTAGGACCTTGTAGTGTGCAGAGTGCATGTAGACCATCTATACTCGTATCAGTTGACCTGCATCTGACTGATCCGCTGGCCCCTGTTCTGTAGGCGTTGTAGTAAGTGTCTGCATTAGTAGCACCATCAATTACGAAGGAAGCATATATTCCAATACTGGTCGTATTGTACTGATATATATCAACCTAGCTATCTTTTCGGAAATAGCAGATCTTAGCTGGGTAAATTTTAGATGTAGGCCCATTAATCAACAAGTTCCTCTGCATTGTAAAAGAGAGCCTACATCAAGACTGCCAAAAGACAAGTGAGAAAAATGTTCAACCAGCATAGAAACAAAAGACAGGGAGCAACAAATGACAGTCTGAAGGCAAAGATGCCTAAGATAAAGAGTCAGCTTGCACCTCCTAGAATAGTCTCTATCGCTACCTCCTACAATGACTGCTATGCACAACTACAAAGTAAAGTAAAAGGCTGATTCCACCGCAAGAATGATTTATCGAATAGTGTCTGAGAATTTCGTAAAGTACCGGTAAATTTCGTTCAATTTCGTACCCACTCCTTGAAAGAAGTCGGAGGCGCTTGTACGCTTCCATCGAAACTGTGAACAGTTGAAGGGCACGTCTTGGACCATACATCAGTATCCCAGTGAGTCTCTGTTTCCTTGTGGGTCCTGATTGTCTTTAAGTTGTGAAAGTGGTCCAACGTCACTTATCTTTGTTAAAGTTGATTACATGTAGAACCTCTGTGAGAATACTTTGATGATTAAGCTGATCTTCTGCCGCCTGAAGTTTAACATGTGTTTATGGCACGGGAAAAGACATGGAATGGGCTTTTTGTTCTCCTGGGCCTTAGCGCTGTTTGGCCTTTTGCTAATGGTTAGTGACACTGCAGGGACTTACTTCGACCCAGAAAGTGACTGGATCACCGATCAGAGAGCACTATACGGTATTCGCATCATGATGAATCAGTGTATCTCTAAGACCGTGAACGGAGCAGGTCAGCAGGGCGCGTCCTGCTCCCATTATTTATCTCATGTTTAGAATAACGAATCCTGATATATTTCCTCGCTGACTCTTTTGCCAATTGAAATACAACATGTACTTTAAAAATATAATGCATTTGGATGCCGAAATTGATGTAATACTTTATTAGAATTTGTGGTAATACAAATTAACTAACCCAAAGGCCTAGTTGTGTGGGTCTGGCAACTTCCACCAAAAATGATCTTTTGTAAAAATTAGATTATTATTCAATCTTATACGTTACCTAAAATCAGTCTTTTAGTCTCGCTTATGACGATAAAGAGATTTTACTTGATTGTATATATGTTTGCGTTAACGGACATATCTTGCTAGGGTTACACAAAGGAAACATAGCTGTCCGCTACTTAGTGTTCCTTTTCAACTTTCCTTCGATCACAAAAGGTTTCTATTACATGGCCACTTTGATCATTTGATGTAGTGCGCCCAAAGCGTTAAGCTCTCTGTTCTTTATGCGCTTGTCTCTAACAAAACTAAGCCATCTCGAATACCTTCATCACAGCTGCGGAGCGCAGGATGTGCTAAAGGTGTTTTTTACTGATTTAATTTACATTGTATTAATGAGATATGTATAGGACATTATACAGTCTATATAACTATGTAGTTATTTTTTCTCTCTCTAAAGTCGACGGCCGCTTTTAACTCATGAATTTTTGACCTCCCAATTCTTTATCACTATACACCAATCATGTTTTAACCCAACACTCTTACTTCCCTTTTTGTCCAACTTCTTCCAGCCCCCACCTGACTTTCTCCCAATGATTTGAATTCGCAATTGCAGAGCTCTCTACCATCACTACGTAAATTGAGCACTTCCTGATCCATGTAAGTCCCACTTTCTCAGAAAGAAACATATTTGGTGAACTACAAACAACTCTTTTTTATTGTTAATGTTTTTCCGCATTATCTGTAGAATTTTGGGAACTGGCATGATACCGTCATCTGTTTGGTCTTTGTGCTTGTTTTTGACCCGTGTCATCTCCATTGTTGGCAGTGCTGGAATCGATTCTTGCCGGCAACAAAACTATCGACGGCGCATTATCCCGCTACGCTGCTTGTTTTGTCTATGGTACGCTGACAGACCCAATGAAAAAGAATCCCTGGGGATTGACTGAACTTCACCTTGCATTATGATGCCTGTGGGTGCCCATCGGGAAGTCAGACAGCCTCGGCAACGTTCATCATATTGTATTACGTATACAACTGACAGAGCCTATTCCCTGAGCATGACTTGTCGAATGAAAAGATGAGGGTGGGGGTTTCCAAGCCGCTGTATGAGGAATGAAGTATTAACAAAATCAAGTGACCTAAAGAGAAAATCTGCATAGTACCTAGTTCGAACTATTATCCTAATACGGAATGAAACGAAAGACCGTAGACTATATCTCTGCTGACAGCCTCTATGATGAAAGACTCTAAACCATCAAATCCATAATTTCTTTCCCATTCAAATAAGGTAAACGATCTTTAAGTTTTGGATCCACGTGTCCAACCTTCTGCAGTCATAGTGTATATATATTATAGTTTCCTGATTAAGATACATTGAGGTGCCACCAATATGGCTCGGAATCGAATCCATGAGCTGTAGATTGTACGAAATAACTCCTGGTATTATATTTTGCGCAATGATATTGGATAGCTGAAGACGGAAAAGATGGATTCCCACATTATCTTTCAAGAGTATCCTGTATTGCTAGATTCAGCTTTCATGTCGTAGCAACAACCAGGGTGATATCACAGGAAACGGAAGCCTATGAATTGAGAATGGAATTCAAACAATGCAACTCAATTTACTTTGTGGCTAAACTACCGCAACTCTAATGGCTCAGTGTCCACTATACCGAATCTTGCAATTTTAACTTTCCAGAGAGGGATGTTCACTTTGTGCAACAGTCACTTTGAGATAGGACGTGAAGTGTACGGAGTGTTTTATCAGTATTTTTTGCACCTTTTCCATTACCAGCGTTAAAGTCAAAACGCACAACATTGGCAACGTTTTAATGGCCATTGACGCCATTAAACGGAAATAGTTTATTGGCTAAGTGAAAGCCCAAGCTCGCTATCAATTGCACCACCTTTTCGTCCCAGTGCAAGTATTTGAGGGACCTTTCTGAGACATCTATTTGACTTCCAAAGATTAACCTGAGAAGAATGCTACAATCAGCTGGATTATGCTGATTAGTTGATGATGTTGTTCGCCTTATCGAAAACCAAGCCCATATCATGATGAGAGATAGATTATGTTACAATTAACCATGATATCCATTATCAAACTTTGGCGGCAGTTGTAACGCACGCAATTCTACATCACGAGTCTATGGTGTCAGACCCGGCCATGCTGCTGTGTAACTCTGCTTGCCGGTCACCTTATAGGCGGGCGTCCACCAACCACGACAAGGCTACGACAAGCGCCGACAAGAAAGTTCCAATCGGCGCTTGTCGCAGCCTTGTCGTATGAAGAGGGGCTTTACGACAGCGTTGTCGGGGCGGGTTGGGAAGTGCACGCTCCACCAAAATTCCCTATTGTAGACCTATGCGACACACTCTCGACAAGCCATAACACTCCACTACAAGGGTCCAGTCGTGGGAAAAATCAAACATGTGGATGTTGTTGTAGTCTTGTCGGAAGGCTCCCAACAAGCTTCCAATCATGGCCTTGTCGTGCCCTTGTCGTAGACTCTTGTCAGGAACTGGGGTCCACTAACCACGAGAAGGCCTCCAATCGTAGGCCAATCGTGGACCTTGTCGGGAAGCCATTGTCGTAGCCTTGATGTGGTCGGTGGACATTCCCCTTAAAACATAGTATCAATATTCCAGAAACATCAGTAACCAGATTAAACACAGGGAAAAGTACCCAGTCGCGTGCTATCACTTGTGTGAAGGTGTTAGGTTTCGGAGTCTAGGTAACACAAGACTTAAGTCCATCGATCGTCATCTGTTACCTGCAGTAGATAAATGCAACTTTTAAAAGCTTCGAAGTAGGTTTCTATACACAGTTTACTTTCTACCTTATCACTAATGGGAGGTGCGGGTTGTGAGGTTCCTATATCTGAGCCGAATTGTAAGATTATCTGCTCTACCCATTAGAGAATGTGTGATTCCAAATAAAATCCTAATGGAAAAGCATCTTATTTGTGCTGATCCTGACCGTTTATGACAGAAGTATGTAGTGCAATACGCGGATCCGTAGGGTGGGATTACTGTCAGGTTCTGAAGATACAAATGTTGATGTCAGCCATATAGTTTACTTACTTCACTGAAGTCGCAGTTAGGCGAAATAACGATCTGCAGTTGTATTTGGTAGGATGTATTATTCTCATTCTCTGATATGCAGTTTTCGTATCTGAAACTGCGGGGTCGGTGGTGCATGTATTATGAGGCGGGGTAGTGGGATGCAGAGTTTCGGAGGGAGAGAGGTAAAAAGGAAATCAGGAAGATCAGAAAGGGATCGAAGGAAGCAGAAGGAATGAAAAATGTATTGAAATAGCAAAATATTCACTAAGATTCACCTTGTGCAAGAAATTCTATATCGGCTTTCCTCATATTTTGCACCTACCCGAACGATATTTCCGTGTTTTTTTTCTCGGAAAATCCGTTTCTTTTAGCAACATGGAAGTGTATAGAGTTACGGGAGCATACCTTGTCGTCTTTGCGCGCGCTTTTTGCCTGAGCGTACCAATGAGAATGATTTACATGAGGTTACATACATGGTGGGGGTGTTGCTCGTGTGGTAATGCAGATAGTGCAATGAACCCGTGTGTATTGTCTTGGAGCTCTTCGTAATGACCGGGGTCGGCGAGGTATGCTCAGATTGACAGCGGAAGGCGGGGAGGCTGTCAGTTAGGCCTCCATTGGATAAAGCGTTATTTGTGGGATCGCGGATGGGGCCGGGGGTTGGGGCGCACGGCCGGCAGTTACTGAGCAATCTGAGCGGGGCCGATTTATGAGCAGTCTCAGAGCTGGCGGAAAGTGTTCCATACAGTATGTATGAGGGGAGCCTATCGGGGTAATCTGGGCGCTGCGATGGACGGGCCGGGGCGGCCCCGCGGGGACTCCCTGTCACCGCCGCTAACCATCCGAATGGATTGCGGAACAACGCCAAACGTGCACTGTAACAGCCCACGTGGCCGCTGGACGGGCTGTCGGGATCCGGCCACGCGGGGCCCGTTGCCGTTTATTCCACACCGTAAACACGCTGCCCGCAAACTAATCTGACGCCTGCGCCTCGACCTTTCTCTTTGCGCACACCTCCTTGTGCGGTCATCAGGGGTTCGGCAATACTGCCACTTTGAGTGAAGTATATCCTCGCACTCCAGCCTCTGCAGTATATACCCTGGGTTTTTGGTCTGACTGCCTTATGATTATAGTCTCAAATACTGGTGTAAGACACAATAGGGATATATAGCGCCAGCAGACATAGGTCGCAGAAGATTGAGAAGAGTCTTATATAGTTGATTAGATGGTTCCCATATAGTCGAGATTGTGAGATTTTCTGGTCGCATATTTCATTCAACAAGAATACAAAGGTTTAAGGTTAAAGTTTTTTGCTGCTTCCCGTTGGATATAATAGGTGATAAATAATACATTTAAAGTATTGTGGCTAGATGTTTCCATTAGTGCCGGAAAGGAGGTTGGCGACGTTGTATGGCGATATATGTAGTCAGGAGCGTAGTCTAATGGCCCTTATGCTCTTCTGAGAGTAGATTTAGACCCCACAACCTCATGCATGAGGCAGGACTGCCAGCACTCGCAGACCCCGACCACTGCGTTATTTGGGAACCTTTCTTGGATATGAACATGCGGTACCTTCCTCCAGGTTTGCTGACTCAAGGTACCAAGGTAAGGCCACGATGGAATTGGTTAAGCATCAGTTGGTGGTTGACCAAGTGATGGTCATCGGGTGATGGCAATGGGCAATATGATGCCTTCGTAGTGTAGCCCGGAAATAGCAATTCAGGGGTCAATGATATGTGTTAAGTACTAAATTGAACTTTTATTCTAGGATGTCCACCCGTTCTCTTTATGTCGTGTGATTATCCTGTCATTTTCCTGTCCTTTATATGTATTGTGCATGTTTCTCCAGTCTAAAGTATCTTGTACATATGTAGAAGAAGGCCAATAAGTATTGCCGAATGTATGTTTTAAAAAAATAATGAAAAAATGTATACCCGTCGAGATCGAGAATTAGTTCTCCATGTCCCAAACAGGGTCGGTGCCGATTCAATTTGACGATAATGAATATTACCTCAAAAACATTAACTTTGTTATAGAATTTCCCCCCACAATAGTTAGGGATTAAACATGTTTTTGTTGCTCTTGATATGTCACAGGATTTACTGAGCCTTAAATAAAAGGTGTGACGACCTCTCCCGTTTTTACAAATTACATAGACTTTAATTATCTTTACACATTATCCTCGACAACAATGGATGATCGATCCCATTTTCTCCATAGACCAAATCCACTTACTCAGCAACTCTCATTCGTCTCAGGAACATAACCAATGGAGCCATTCTAAGTATGGACGTGTTAGATATTATTTCTGTAATTAGACCTTCAGAAATTGTCACCTATGATTCACTTGGTTTTAATCGTATTCATATCATATTGATTTCTGAATCCTTGTATACCATTGCTCTGCCATTTTCCGGCCCGGGATGGGAGGGTTGTAACTGTAGTATTGTAGCAAAGATTTAGTCATGAAAACTATATTCTCGTATTGCCTGATTGAAACTCTAAGTACCTGGGCCTTAGAAATAACGCTATAAGCCCTTGTGTAGTTTTAACGTGTGCACAGGAGATATAACCCGACAACAGAATAGTTTTATCCAAGCTGGATTCAGTTCATATTGTAGCAGAAATAGTCAAATAATTGTGAAAAAAGGTGAATGATTGGATAAACAATATATATCTGATACTTCTTTATAGTCAGTTCTCCTTGCAATATCTTTGAGATTCCCTTCCTTGGTATAATTTTCATTCCGGAACAAGCCTTGAAAAAAATTAATTATGAGTGATTTGTAATGATCAAGTATAGTAGATAAAATTTCAAATCCGAAAAATATTATCTCTGATATAAAGAATGCTCATATTTTCGCCTAGTGTGTTCATGGCTTTCATCCAGAGGGCCTTAGAATGATTGGTTATAGTTCCCAACCCTTACCAGTGCACAGAAAATGACCTACAAGTAAAAGGATTCAGAAAAGGTCTTTTATCATGTCTTATACAGTAGTAGAGACATTTAATTACAAACACAGACTGACAAACATACAAAAAAGCGCAATAGTAAGTGCAGATAGACCAGCCCTCGTTATATTGTTCTGAAGAATCACTGTTCAGTGTGAATTAACGTGCGGAGACCACACGCGTACATTGGTATCTTCCGTGGAGGTTACAGCTTGGTATGGGTGGATGTTGACATGAGTCTCATTCCGATGGGCCAGAACCTGTTGTAAGCTCATGAGGAACCAACTTAAAATTGCCCGGCGTTTTAATTATGTACACACATCTGCAATTTATGATGTCCTTCTTAGAAACACAACATTAACTAATATGCCCTTGGATATTCACAAGCTCAGTTTCCTCTTAATGTTATTACTCTGTCAATGACGCTTCGTGGGAAAATTGTTCTTTTCTTAATACAGAGGCGGGCAATAATAGGTGAATGTCCGAAGTGGTGAAGTCACAGTGTTTTAACATGAATAAATTACGTTTGCTTGGTAGGTGCACATATCAGGGGATGAAATGACGACTTTCTGGAAAAAAGATAAGCGTCCGACGTTGACCAGAAGGAGTCAGTAACTGCCCATGTTGTACACCGTTCTATGGATGTTCAGCTCTTGACGTAGTGGCGCCATGTTTGTCCGGCGGCATGGTGATAAGGTTCTCGGGTGCTAGCTCCAGTGACGTCATCACGCACTTGCGCGATGAATTCTAAATACCTGCCAGCGTTTCGGAGTCGTTGAAGCATCGTGTGGCACAGAGCCGTAGTTCGAGCTTGCATTGCAAGAAGTTGGAGGAGCGACTGTAACCTTTGCTTCTCGCAGTACACACAACGAACTCTGGCACGCACGTCTCAGTGTAGCAATCTGCAGACATCGAAGAAAATGCAATCTGAGTGTGCATCATACAAAAACCATGAAATATAGATGAACAATAAGGAATGGTGCTCAAATAATGGGCAACATTGTTGAATAATAAGCCTATTCCTATTTTGTAAACAAGTTATCATAATGGCCATCTATACAAGCGTACACTATCTACCAGCAGTTTCTCTCTGGTATAGTTTCCCCTGGTCAAATGAAATTATGACCGTCTTTTGAACGTACCTTATTTCGGAGGGATAAGAGACTTCATTTCTCACTAAAACAATGGCTCTGTGAAATACGATGTTTGTTATTGGAGACACTAAAGGCAGACCGCAGCTACCAGCTATTCACCTATAAAAGTTCAACTTCAAATGCAAGATAGGAGCCCCCAACCTTTGCAGCCATTTGTACTCCCCATGCACCTGGACGGACACAGAGTCGGGTCGCGTGATAAAGCATAATACATATTTGGAAATCCCTGACAAAGGCTGTTGCTAGGTTCACAGACAGGTACTGAGAGAAACGCCGCGCCATGTTCACCGCTTTGTTGTTTACCGAAACGCACGTAACCTGGCCTTGGGAGCGGCTGAGGTTTCTGCTCGTAGTTCAGTGTACGCACTTAATGCCAGAGGGATCTAATCGAAGCATGTTTAGATAGATATAAAAGAGAATGGACTACATGATGTGTTACTATATACCCATGCTGTATATACTGTAAATACACACCGTTTCGGCATATGACGTAAAAATACTGCACGGACCGCCGGTCCGTACACTAAAATACGGACCACCTTGCCATACACGTTTATTAAAAAATTGGTTGTTAAGCCAAATGAAATTGATTTTTAAAAAAAGATTTCGGGTATATAGTAAATATATAACGTCCAACCATGCTTGTACAAGTCACAGAACTTGATGATAATTTATCGTTTGTACGGAACTCGGCATAAATGCCTCGGTCCGTACAAACCGTAAATTACCATCTCGTTCTGTGAATTGTACGGCATGGTCAGGACGTTCTATATAATTACATGATGATTCGTTGGGTCACTTAAAGGCATATCAGACAATTTGGCTTGAAAATTAAAACCCATGTCACTTTCCTGAAAGTCGGATATATATGATGATATTGGGGTGTTGGACAACGCATATCTCACTTTAATAACGGGTGTCATTGTGCTTACTTTTGATTTAGAAATTAAAATGAGGATATTATCACAATAGAATATAGAGAGTCTTAAAAGTTGTTTTATAGAAACCCCATGTCATCTTCTTCAAGCTTTCACAGAATATAGAAAATGTGGTGTACCACACATTTAAGTTTTAAGGTCACCATGCCTGTTTTTGAAAGACCTGCATAAAACCATGGTTTTAGTACGTATCCTATATAAATCACTCAAATGAGTTAACTATTGGGTTTGGTCATACTCGATAATATTTTATATTTCACTTATTTTGTATAAGAATGAGCCAAAAGAACCGGATTGAATTGATAATTTTCAGTATTTGAAAATCACAAGGCGGCGCCACTGTGTATTGTAGGATATGCCTTTAAAGTTTAAGGGGATTAAGCAAAACACGTCTCTGTGATAGATATAACTTACTGAATCTGATTCGAGCAGTATGTATAGTTGATAAGCCCCATCCATATAAACTGGATATATAATCTTTTCTTTAATCTGGCATTGGATACCACTACACTATCATTAAACATACCCTTAGTTCCATATAAACCAGTGAAGACACAACAGGTTCAATTTTATTGAGCGTGGAGCATGCTCATATACGCTGCCTAGGTTATCGAGAAGTTATGGAGATATTTAGCGTGCTGCAAACACTATATCCCTTCACTATCTGGATGCCAACTCTGTGATATTAGTCAGGAACAAAGAGACAATGTCTTAGTATCATACAGGAGTGCCCAACTCAGCATGACCAATCACTTCAGACTGAACTACCCTATTTACCCACTGGTGCTTGATTATGTCTATCCTATCCCATTGCTTGCTTTACATCAAGGGCTTTGTAATATTCAACATATATTTGTATTACTTTATAAATGGGGATAACAAATTATGAATGTACTGTCCTACCTATTGCAGGTGCCTCCTCAGCATCCTTTCCCATAATAGCTTCATCTTGGACTGAAAAAACAAAAAGCAGGGTCAAGCAAATTTCACCTGGACTACTTCTGTGGACCTGTGGTAGCCGAGAGATTGTGATGATACACGATTGAGTATTGTGGTATTATACGAGCAAATCTATTTTTTTACAGGTAAAAGAGAGCGGCCAGTTATTGAGAGAAATATGTGTATAATTTTTCCAATTGAGCAATATCTCTGTTCTTTGATTAAGGCGAGCTAGAAATTCAAGAAAAATAAAGATGGCAGTAAGGCGGAACTTGATGAACCCGAAAGTGCTACATGAAAAGATATTATTATGATTCTTCTCTCATATGTCCCACACGAAAAAGGTAGACCGCTTATCAATCACAGGGCTTCTGCAGAATAAAAATCTTTACATTTAACATTATGTGATTGGGGGATAGACCTACTATAGCGGAAGTGTGGTGTATTTTAAAGGAAACTAATGTCATCTTTGGGAAAGCCACTTATCAGTCTCAAAGCTTGTTGGTTCAGTTAAATGTACCTATCTGAGAAGTAAATACTTATAAAACAACTGCCATATTAATGATGATGATGATGATGAAAGATGTATGATATAAATGTACTTACTTGAAGGTATTCTATGAGAATCATCGGTGGACTTCTCTCTTTTGCTCCACCAGGCTGAAATTTGAAAAGCGTTACTTACAATCGTTTCAAGAACCTTTTATATTTTATATGGTAGGTAAACATACAAGTGTCAAGCATGCGGTTTCAAGGCTGAAATGTCTACCCCTATCACTTACAAGTCAAAGATTGATATTTTTTCATCGACATAATAAATCATTTTTTGTACACAAATAATTTCAAATGAAGGGAAACAAACCGTTGAACATATATACCGGTGTTAGTCTAAAAAAAAAACGATCCAAGAGCACGTTCATTTCCGTTACAGAGAGTGTTATACTTCACTGCTATTAGAAACAAGTCACATCTTGCAATAAGAACCCGTATTTGTATCTAAAAATAGGTCCAAAGATTTCAAAATGCTGACATGAATAATGGCTCAATTCTAGAAATCAGGTCTGTGGTCACAATATCGCTGTTGGCCGGGGTGGTGGTGGTTTGAATTGACAAGCACGACTCATAATTATGCCCCATTTTACCCGCAGGGCATGTATCCCTCCCGTGGATTCCAGAATTCTAGAGAGCGGTAATTGGCAGAAGACGTCGCTGCCACACCAGGGTAAGTGTCTATGAACAGACAGTGATGGCTAGGCCGGAGGAAATGAAGTCATCTCTCCAAGTCACCATCTTCCCTCCCAAACCCCCTCCCACAATCCGAGCTGAGGGCGAAGTACACGCGCGCACTTGACCCTCGCTTCCGGTGTCTCCCGATCGAGCAGGTGTCGCAATAAATAATACCCTCGCGGGGAAATTGATTACCTTTGTTAGGTGTTTCTCAGTCACGGCACTTTGAGGGAACTCGGGGCTAAGGTTAGGAATAGGCGTCAGGATGGGTCAATGGTACATAATTTCCCCCCAACACCCCAGCATCTGGCCAACGGTGGCGGCAGTAGGACAAAAGGTGAGACGCTGGTTGCTTACCGTTGCGTTTCCTGATGACATGCGCAGAGCGTGGCTCGTGCCCACCCTGTAGTGACCTTCCCTGGACGGAGGAGGCTGCAAGGGATAAATGACGAAATTAATAAGGGAAATGACACGAGTTTGACAAGACGACTGTCACCCAGAAAGAACGTCAACCAATAGAGTATCAAATACGCACAAAATTGCTTTTAACTAAATTTAATAAACGAGTAAGTAGAGGACACAGGCAAACAGCACACGTCTCCATACGATATCATTATTGGCATTGGAAATTCGATAGGCTAATAAAACGCGGCCTACTTTCTCTCTTTCAGAAATTTCAGACTCAGAAAAAAAAATTGATGCCATAACATTGGTTCCTGAAACACTGCTGAAGGTCTCTTGCACTCTCTGTTTGGTATCTCATTACAGTTTGATAAAACACAGCAATTGTTTTAACCCGGAAAGGACCGTATTTTGATTTTATGCATCCCCAAAGTTATGGTACCTTGACACATGACGAATATGTAAAGAAACATGTAACAATTATAGTTGTAACAATTAATAATTGTGTACGGTAGGCTTTAATAATAGAGTAGAAACTCTGTTAAATATAACATATAACTGTTGTTGTATGTATAACATATGATTGTTGTTTTAATAACTTATTTGTCTCTAATTGTAGCAGATCACTTTTTAGTGGCCCCGAGATTTTTTTAAAAGGGCGTACAAGTATGTGTTTTTGAGATACAGTATCTAATCGTTGGTAAGTTTTATCAGTGGTAATTGTGTCCCTTTGTGGGATTGATATCCCCTGTCGCTCATGGCTTTTTTTCATTTGATGGCCAACATAGAAGTCGCATTTGTTGACAATCATAAATAAGTTCAACTGTACTTCAGACGTGGGTAGAATCCCTCGGATTTTTTTTCGTGTATGGTTCCTCCCGGTTTTCTTTGTGTTTGACTTTGGTAGGCGGTGCAGTGGTTTATGAGTATCGTACTCTATTTTACTTTCTGGTTTTTCTGTTGTTGCTTTGTTTTCTGGTGGGCTCTTATGGTCGTTGGTTGGTTTCAATTTTCAGCGGTGAGATATTCTTCTGATTGAATGACCAGTCTTTTTTTCTTCTATGGTGTTTTTTTTGTTTGATCGGTGTGCTACTCTTGATTGGTATGATGTGACTAGTTGTTTTATGTGGAGTCGGTGGGTGCTGCTGGAGTTGTTACTGCTGTTGCTGGAGCTGGAACTTGATCGGCTGTTCGACGATTGGCTCCGGTTTCTTTTCTTATTTAGAGATGTTGTCTGGATAGGTGTTCATCGTCGGGATATAAGTAGCATAGGGCGTCGTTCCGTTGTTTTTCATGGCGGAGATGTACTCTGGAGGCGAGAGCCTTTTGGTAGGTGTTGTTGGTTTCGTCGGTTTCGGACGCTGTTGAACCTCTTCAAGGGATGTTCTTGTATAGGCCATTGCTGGGTGGTTGGGTCTGTCAGCGGTGGATCGATGATGATTGGTTTCTTTGCTATATTTATGGCCGGTTCCGGAGTCGGTTTATTTGGTGATCGGTGTCTGAATCATGGGTTCTGGCGTTTGTGTTTGTCGGTTGATCAGGTTCAGTGTCTCTGTTGGCGACTGGAGGCCTAGAAGATACAAAGGCTTGGCCCTTGTAAATTATTCTGAATTAAACATTATCAAGGTTAATGTCGATAGGGTTAGTTGGTTTGGCCAAGTTGAGGCCCGGCGTCCACAGGTACTACGATATGGCTCCGATATTGTCTACGATACACCTCCCGATAAAAAATCAAAATCGCGTCGGAAGGTCACCTAATATCGGGGCAGTTGACCACGTTACTGCGATCAGGTACCGAAAAAAACTATTACGATTCGTGGTGGATTGGCATGTCTAAACAGATATCTACGATTTTCCACCTTCCCGATATGTCCCCGGTATTTCCTTTCTGTATCGGTGCCATATCGGTAGGTCTAAATTTCTATCATAGTAAGTGGACGCTAGGCCTAAGTTTGCTTGGATTGCGATTTAGTGCAAATTCTGCAATTAAGGTGGGCATCGGCTTGTCATCAAGCTTATGATGTATCGTCAGTTGGTTTCTTTTAAGGTTAGATTTTCTGCGAAAGTTTTTGTAGGTCAAGAGCATTATCCATTGGTTACCCATGGCCTTTGGTCAGGGGTGATCATTGCCCCCCCCTGGTGAAACCCCTCTGAACTAGCATGCCCCTGCGCCACCTCTCCACTATCGGCCGCACTAAACATCAAAGTGCGCTAGGTCGACACTGTACTCTGCCTCATACGCTTCTCAGGTCTCATACCCTCTACACATATTTTTTCTACTCCGCTCCTTGGCAATTCCCCCGTCGTACCTCCGGTCTCCATATTCCCCCGAATATCAGTGGCCCCGTACTGGGATACTAAGTGATACTGTGGATCAGTTAATTTATCATGTGAAACATGTTGACCAGAAGTGCTATGGCAGCTTCTCCAGCAACGGAGACGGATTCTGAAGTCACCCTGCGGCAGCAGGAGCCATCGGCCGAGAGCGACCACGTGGATTCGGTCTCGCAACAAGGCACGAGCGCCAGCGTACGGTCTCAGGCTTCAAGAATCACTGCGCTAGAGACCAATCTCAGCGGGGTGAGGACCGATGTTAATGAGGTGAAGACCGACGTGACTAAGATTTCACGGCAGATGGACGGGGTAATGCAGATCTCCCAGCCCGCCTCCAGGAGGAGCGGCTCACGGGCGTCGGCGGCGGCCGCACGGACTCGGGATTGGGCTAACGACCAGACAGAACGCCTTCTGCCTCCCCCACGGCAACTACGGGAAACCTACTGGACTGAGGAACATCTACAACGGGAGTTCGGCCGTAAAACCATGCGGCACGACCGCACCACCGGTAAGAGCTCACTATTGTCAGACCTCAATGCCCGTAGGCTCACATCAAAGCCGTATATGTTCATGGACAGGGACGGCGTGTACACGCTACATCAGAAGTTGGACCTACGGTCAAGCCTCGGGCCACTCAAATATATCAGTTGTTTTCTTGCCCTGTTGAGCGATGACCGTGCCTTGCACCCTGAGGACAAGGAACACATGTTTCGCCATTTGTACCAGGTTTCTGTTGACGCGCAGGCACGGCCGTGGGCCGGGGTCAGGCGTTGGAGTAACTACGTGTTTGACCAGGTGGAGGCAGGCAGGATGCTGTGGTCCGACCACCGCCGGATACAGGAAGAGCGTGTCCGGCTCGCCAAGACTACTACAAACACAACGACCGCCGCTAACGGCAATGAGACCGGACGCTCGCGAGGGAGGGAGGCCCCGTGCCGGGACTTCAATGGCGAGAGGGGGTGCCGCCACCGTAATGGCCACAGTGACCTGTACCCACACCCCGGCGGGTACCCCAGGCGGGGTACCAACTTCAAAGTACCACGAGGCCGGCGGCAGTGGAGAGCGTGCACCAACACCAGCCGACTTAAAAAAACGGGCAGGCCGCGCCCCGCGAGTAGGCGAGGCGTGACACGTGGATCAAAGGGGGTCCGGCGGCCCGGATGGTGATGTAACGAGGCAGGCCCCCACACGTGACATCAGGAGTCATGTGGTCCCCCCGGCAAGTGGCCAGGGGGATAGCACAAACAACAACAAAGCCGCGGGGAATACACTCCCAGAGGACGTGCCCATGGTTTCCCCGGCCCCGGCTGCCTCCTGCTGCGTGGCCGGTGTTAGTGTTAGTGCGTCAGCCGGCCACACGGAATCTAACACTCCGGACTTTGACACACTAAAAGAAGTGTGTGAAACCGGAATTCATCGGAAGGGGGTGAGGACGGACCCATTCGCCTTCCGGGATCATCGCTGGAACACCTGGCCAGAATTCACAGCTGTAGGGCCCGCGGGGCATGCGGAAATATACGAGGCCGTGCAGGAGACCGGACTCCCCAATGCTCTCGCTGCGAGGATACAGGTGCCGTCCGATCTCAACCTGCCAGCCTGGGATCGTTACTTAGGGGGCACCGAGGATGCCAAGGAGCTCCTGGGATTCCTACACTATGGCTTCCCCCTGGGCTACCTCGGGCTGGAGAGCGACACGAGGGGCATGGCCAACCACCCCAGTGCGACCGGTTACCCGGCTCAGGTCGAGAGGTTCATTGCAAAGGAGGCATCTTTTACCAATATGATGGGACCGTTCGACGAACCGCCTTTCAGCCTGTGGTGTCACGTGTCGCCGTTGATGACACGGGAAAAACGGGGCACGGACGATAGGCGGATCATAACGGACATGACTTTCCCGCGGGAGCGCAGTGTGAACTCGTTCATCACTAAGAACTCAGTCTACGGGCTGGAACGAGACCACCGCCTCCCAACGGTGGACAAGTTCGTCGCCAAACTTGTGAAGGCGGGGACCTCGTCATTCATGTCATCGATCGGTGTGTCACGTGCCTATAAAAACTTCAGATGTGACCCCCTGGACTGGCCACTTTTATGTTTCACGTGGGAGGGCGGGCACTACTGCGATACGGCCATGCCATTCGGTGCCCGCGCCTCCTCATATCATATGCAGTGTGTGGCCGAAGCTATCGTGGGCATCCTGAGGACCAAAGGAGTCACGGCCGCGATGTACCTCGATGATCTGATCATCCTGTCCGAGGACCAAGGCAAAGCGGCCGTGGACTGCAGCATGTTTAGAAAATGTTTGGTGTCTTTTAAATAGCTTGGGATGGTAGGTAGGATGAACTCTATCTATAGTGTCTAATATTTTGTCAGTAGATGAATCTATGCCCGAGACTATGCGCTGCTGGGGTTGTTTGGCTTGTGTATTTTGGGGAGCATATAGAAGGGTGATGTATGCACATTTGTTGGCATCATTATTTTGTGTGCATTTTCTGGTAGTGCCCCTGTAGTTTCCAGGTCTATTAGTTGTTTGGTGATTTTCTTGGGGTGTTGATTGGGGTGTAGTCAAATGTTGTTGGTAAGAAATGTACTGCATCGTGCGGCTTCTTGTACGTAATCTGTAGTATTTCATAATACTATGGTGCCTCTCTTGTCGGCAGGTTTTATTATGATGTTCTCATTGTTTCTTAGTTCTTCAAAAGCTTCTCGTTGGTTTTTTGTAAGGCTGTGTATCGATCTTTTGGGATGGTCTTCTCAATGTCTGTATGTTGTTGTGGTGGTGGAATCCATCCAGATGTTTCAATAGGGAATATGGTTTTATCCTACCCCTAATAAAAAACACCATAGGCTTAACATTGGGTCACTGTATTCGGTCTGGAGTTCAGAAAAATGAAAAGTATCGCTCTAGTGGGATACACTTGACAAATGACATCATTTGTTAATGTAGAAGTAATTTAGATGGGCGGGGTAGGATAAATTCTAAACCAAACTTGAGTTAGTCATGTTATTGTTCATCGCACTCCGGCAAACATGCACATTACTCAGTTTTTCCGCGGAATGGGTGGAGCTGGGTTTCATATAGACCGTGCTTGAACTTGAGTAGTACGGGGGTTGGGCGGCACTCTACCGCCGGTTGCCCGGCTGTCAAACCGGTCCCTCACACGGTGTGCTTCTATCAGAGAACGTCAGCCTCAGCCCACTCACAATATATCACCAGACAGGCGAAGAAGCCATGTTCACACGGCAATGCATGATCTGTCAACGTATTCAAGTGGCAATCACAGTCTTCTCCTCATGGCCGCTGTCATGAAACAGAAAGTGGATATGGCCCATCTGTGGCAAGAATCGACCCAAATCACAATGCTTTTTCATGAACTGCCCTGCCTTTCAGTTCCAGAGATATCCAATGTTCAGTTGGATGTATATTTGCATTCCCCAAAATGAAAGGCGATATTCTAAGTATAAGCCAATATGCTAAGTCATATAAATATTTTAGGATATTATATAAAACATGTTATTGATGATGTATATATTAGAACATGGTAGAGTGTAAGTGGAGATAGGTCTGACATGATTGGTTTCTAGTAAAAGGGACCTGCTCTGAGGCATTTGGTACAAGCCTGAAGAATGTTGTACCCCCGCAGAGAGCGAGAGTAATATACATCTGGCCGGAGCAAAGTGAGGTTCAATTTTTTTGCTTGTGAGCTTGTTCAACTCTCCTTACCAAATAAGAATATTCCGACCATGGCCCTACATCATTTGTATCGTACTAAATTGCCTTTACACAATGCATGGCTATCTGCTTTGGGGTTTTTCCAGGTACTCTGAGCCATTGTAAATATGTCAATCTTGACGTTACGAGGCTTTGTGTGGTGGCTCAGGACTACGGACCAAGCCATTGTGTTTGGACATCTATTGAGGT
This sequence comes from Alentia gelatinosa, assembly GCA_950022655.1. Taxonomy (NCBI): domain Eukaryota; kingdom Metazoa; phylum Annelida; class Polychaeta; order Phyllodocida; family Polynoidae; genus Alentia; species Alentia gelatinosa. The sequence continues at coordinate 47,316,877 of OX465579.1, read as the reverse complement.
ACAACTCGGAAGACACTTATTCAAACCTGAATATTTGTGATAGCCTTATTGTTAATTGTAGCGGCAGTTGTGTATATGCATCCAATGCATGTGGCATGCACTGGCAGCATCACTTACATTGTGTAAAGATCACCCAAACAATAAGGTTCACATTAGGTAAAATAATACCATTCTTGGACCACGCCTTCAAATTATTTCTCCTTTATCATAAGTGGAGTAATTTTAGACATGCTAAGCGGTACGCTTGTTTTCATATCGCCATATATCTCAGCATGTTAAAGATCAGTAAAATGTCTCCTAGGATATGTAAGGAATCATGTCGAGCATTACCTTTGAGTTATACGAACACACAATGCGACAAACCTAGGTAAGTAAACAAAATTCCTTGAAAATTATGCCCTGCAACTGTTTTATCCAATGATAGCACATCTTATTAGTACTAGCACTCTCTCAGCAGATTGAAGTTCAGGATTTACCTCGATTTACTTATGAAACAAATAAATGCTCAAAGTAGAATGTTATCTAGCAAATGGTCAATTCTGAGAGCATACTTCATATTTAATATCTTCTCCTCTCATTTAACAAACATCATGCCACACGTTATGTACTCATTAAAAAGCAATAGATATTATGTAACTCGATCCCAGAAGGCACACACATCCTGCTATTGCAGAATGTCTTATGTATATCCTACTCTTTTACATTACAAAAATACACATATTTACAGACAGAAAACATCAGCGATGAGGTTTTCATTCTTGTATTGTAATTAGTGAAATGTGAATGGAGATCCGGTTCACACCAGTCCTAGTTAACGCTGTCTCGCAGCATTTTCAGTTCTCGGTGACAGCACAAAGACAAGACTTTCTTTAGAAGAGGAGGGGACTTTTATGATTTTCCATTAACACGTGGCATAGGCTCTTGATACAAGTGTTGGACTGTAACTTTAGGGTCGCTCAACATGCTATAAGACTAGTATGAATTATGCAAATAGCAATTAAGCGTATTTAGCGATAGAGAATCGCATGCATACGAATATAGACTGGTGGAGAGAATATCAAAAAGAAGATATGTAGCTGTGCATCTGAGAAATAATCCAATAATCTGAACTCTACAGAGTGAGAAAAACATTATTCTCCATGAGCATATTATTTTTTTAAAATTATTATTACGTCAGTATTCGATTAAATATCGTTCTTCCATACAAACGGGAGTTTTTGTTGAACATTAAATAACATACTCAACATAACAGGAAATCAATCGAGATATATAGTTTTTTTTGTTTCATAGGAGGTTTATTTCATTTAACATATAGTACATCAAGAAGTCCATGTTGCTTATCAATACCTTAAAAACTAGTTACATAATTTCCAGAGCATATTTTAAGTGCACTCAAAGAACAGGTTTGTGATGCCAGGATAAGAGAGCCGCATCACCTTCGTCAGACATGCTTTATATCGGATTTACTATTTGACAATTTCACATTTTATACCCTTCTTACTTTCACCCCCCCCCCCCACTTTAAAAAAAAATTAACTGTGTAAGAAAGATGGTTTTTTTTTTTAACCCTGTGGTACTCCCACGTTTACTCCCAATACCCCCCGACTTATGACCCCTACCTCTGTAAAACATTTTCTACCAGTCAGATAAGATTCAAACCATTTTAAAAGTAAAGGACCAACCCCAGCTTCCGCCAGTTTGAAGAGGAGAATCTCATGATTGACACAATCAAAAGCCTTTTTAATATCCACGTAAAGGGCAATAGCTACCTCACCGGCATTGAGTGATTCAGTCAGGAATTTTGTCAATCTAAAAACCGCCCCTCCGGTACTACGCATTTTTCTAAAACCAAATTGATTATTATCGAAAAAGTTGCTAGATTCAAGAAAGTTATAAAGTTGTGTATGTACTATCCTCTCCAATACTTTGCCTGGAGTAGGTAGTACGCAAACAGGCCGCCAATTACCGGTTTCATTCAAGTCATCAGACTTGGGCAAGGGTGAGATTCTACCACTCTTCCATTCACTAGGAAAGCTGGTCTGAGCTAGGAGACTAGATAGAATTTGTACAAAGAGTTTCAAGTTGCCCGTTAAACTAAGTTTTAGAACACTACTTTTTATTCCGTCTGAGAGCAAGATGGCGAAAGGAGTTCTGATATGAAAGGTTTAGACTTCTCTACTTGCGACTCTGTCGAGGCACTCGTGGATAGTCAGCTTCGGTTGGTTTAAAGATATCGGGTTCAGGACTTGTAGGTACTCCCTTTGAAATGTGTTTTTACAGGTTCAATAGAACAATAAATCCCATTACAATTCATTATCGAATGAAGTTATTTCCATGCCATATACAGATTCATACGTCACAATAATGTTTATCCAAAAGATATTTCCAGAATTAATAGACTGTGCTTTGGCATCTGTTTACTTACAACCTATACACATCCAACCTTGCGTCAGGGTAATTACATGCATATGTATCACCCGACTGGAATACTCTAATCGCGTATTTCGCGGCTTTTCCATGTTCACAGAATAATATTAAGGATTCACAATCAAGATATAAAGTAGGATTTTTTGTCAATGTTCATATTCCCCTAGGAAATCTTCTGATTATTTGATTGATCCCAAAATGATAGACCCTGCTGCACAGTCAAGGGCTCGCCAATGTCTCTAAGCTTGCTAGGGTATCATATTTGCCCCTCTATCAGTAGCAGCGTTCACGACTTGTATTAACCAAATCCTTTCTAATTCAAATGTCTGTATCTGAATAATCTGGATTTTATGAGGCGCATTTGTTAGCGCCAGGTTTATTGTTTAATGGCTTACTCGTGGCAGGACTTGGGAGATAGAATTAACGGATTCCACTGGCAAAATAATAGCTCTACTCTGAGTTGTACAGAAAATGTATATAAATCAACTCACAATTATGCAGGCGGCATTTATACAATTTGTATCGGTTGTAAAGAGTTATAATGAACATAGATTAAACATGATGTCTGAACGTCAGTGGTACTTATACGGCTGTACATCTAGTTAGGTAGAGAAAATATCACTCGACTTCACATTTACGTTCGGAATGATATTAGTAATTGAATGTCTTAAGGCAGGGCCTAGGTGAATTCCAATGGCTCATAACTCTGTTTTGATTTGCCAACGTGACTTTCAATATATTCTGTTAATGGCCAAGGACAATTGGCCAAAGTTATTGCCTGAAATATGCGCTTAAATGTTAAAGGAAGAAGCCGATTGGCATAGATACGCTCAGCTGAACGTATAAATTCAGATTCGTCGTCAATGTGTTGGCGTAATGAAGACTTCTATTCAAGATTTGATGAAGACGGGAAAATCTGCATTATTGATATGTCAATAAGTTGAATAAAACCTTCTAATATGTTTCATATAATATTCTATGTCGTATTCTTTCACAGAGTAATTAGCTATCGATATCATCGTACACGTATGTATTATAAACACTCGGGACACGGCTAGCATACCTGTAAGAGGGCCGGAATAGTCCTGGGGGCGGTGTCCTTATGATCTGTGTCAATTTGTATTGGATACAAGATCATTAAGGTAAGCTACGACCTTCCCTAATTAGCCTTTCAAGTTTCATTAGCGATAACCTACAGAAGCGTTGCTACGTGACCCCTCTCCCAATAGTCAGAACTACAGCCGGATGTGTTTCCCGATGGGGACCACAACCGGATGTACCACCACGATACGGTTTGAAAATGATGGGAGAGCGGAGAAAAACCTTTTGGGGAGGCCATGGCATGTGGTATTAAGAACAAAATTGATGAGTGTTCGGTCTGAGTCCCTGTTCGCCATCGAGTTTGCAGTAATATGAACAAGGCGATAGCCGAGTGAATATTCAGAAGCGCTGCAAACGAGATGGCGAATGGGGACTCAGACCAAGCACGAATATGTTTCTGATCCTTTCTTAGCCTTGAAATATTTATCGGTGTATTACCCATTGAGTAGGAGTACCGAACTCGCACGCCTGTTGAGAACGAGTTCCTAACATTAAGCCTATGGACATTCATACCAGGCTAAGATAAAATGTCATCACCCACCCGCCCCACCTCCATCACCTACAAGACCAGGTGAAAGCAGCAAGCTGGAAGTCATGTGTGGGCGACACTTTGAGAGAATGGGAGGATGTCTGTGTAGGCGCTGAGGTGTGGCGGGCTCGCGACACAACAAAGTACATATCTTCAAGTTTCTTGACATATCTGGAGAACAGACCGAGACTAAACCACTTGTGCATCGCTCGAAAATACTTGTGTCTCTTACGCTTAACGCCCAGACTATGGGACAAGCTCTTTTGCGGCAACGCGAAGCAGTACACCTGATTTCCAAATGCGTCATTCCAACTCCAATCACTGTGTTAAGTACTCATATGAATCACAGTGCACATATGTCGATAATCTCTTTGGTAATTCCAGATAGATTCGCAATATTGCTGGTTTGTAAACATGTGACATCTCTAACCCTTACATAGTCCTGCGGCACTGCAATTTATCATACTATTCCAGGGGTGGTGCTCGACAAGCTGCAATACATATATGGAAATGATCATTCAGTGATAATAGATAGTTTTAGGCATCAGAATTTAGGTTGAAATAGAGACTCTGTGCTTATCATGGAAGGATTCGCGTCTACAAATTCACACATCTGACATACAACCGCGTAGTATGTTGTGTAGTGTATTTATATTTGTGTTTCATTTACGTAATATGTGTATCAGGTGCCTGGAAAGACAGAGTGGTGTAGGGAGAAAGAATAAATCAAATGCAGGTAATGGTGGAAAAGACGTCCCTTATGGTGTTGCTCTGCATTAATTATGAACGAACAATGGCTCGTGCCAATTATGGCGACTATTATTGTACACGACAAGTATGTCTTTTGGAATGATGACTTCCATCCTAGTCCTTCTTACTATATTCCTAATATAGCGACTCTTATAACGACTCTTTGCTTTTCAAATAGGAAATATAGGGAAGTAGCCCGCCACGAATATTAGTATACGTCTGCCGTGTCTGTTCTATTACTATTTTTATATTCATATATCTAGACTACATAGACGTGAGCACCAGAAGACTGGTTTAATGGCCTATGCAGTAGTTACAATACCTTGCTAGTTCCAACGATTCAAAGAACAGCGAAATAGACGGTGTTGTGTTCACCTGAAGTTGTTTTTGACATAAACCCAATCTTGCACTTTACAAAATCTTGATTTACCCTCATTAATCGCAAGCTTATTCTTGCAGCACCAACTAGATAAATTGATTCAATTCTTCTTGCATTTGTATCGCAATGGGTATCATGTGCATAGAGAAATGTGGTTGCGTCATAGAATATGTTCGGTAAGTCATTAATGTAACGATGTGAGGAAAAGGGAAGGTAAAGGAATAGACCCTTGATTGACACTTTAGCAATAGCTTCAAGGTATAATAATATTAAGGCCGCCTCATTAATGATATATAAGATATCGTATCTGCGTCTGACTGCAATTGCCTCCACTCGGTATCGACAATCATTCCACGACAATCATCACAAGAACCCATATCATTAATAAAAGTGGTCATGAGTATACACTTTTCTCACAGAAAACCGTCTTGGGATGTATCCACATGTCTTGCCTGTAGGCCCAGTGGGAGCTGGTGGAAACTGGTAATATTTCAGGAAAGGCTGGCAATTAACCACATTTCCTTCACATTCGGTATGGCGTGCTTGCGCTACAAATCCCGACTCTTGTATGCCTCTGATTATGACGTAAATACACAACACTCGTGTTTACTTGCAGCAAAGTGGGACTAACCGACAGCATTCAAGTCTTCTCCTACAGAAATAAGATGGTGCTTTATTTGGTTTCGCGTGCTGCTCATGGAGTGGCGGGTGTGGCAGGGAGTTGCTCGGGGCAGATAATCACTTAGTGGTGATTGGATTAATCGGCCTTACCGCGCCCTAAAAGCCGCTCGGGGGAGACAATGAGCGGACGCCCGCATAGCCCGGACCGGGGCAGAAATGTCATTTGGCGAGTTCAAGTGCTCACGTGCTACGACTCATTGCGGTCAATGGTGAGCTGCTCACGTGGTAATCAGAGCTGTGAGTGAGTCCCCGCTGCGTCGTGCCTTCCTCCTTCCTCCCACAGAGTCTAAGACTCTGCTCACTCTCCCAGTGCACGATCTCAGCACACTCTCCAAGCACCCCCACTGTACACACCGCCCACGTCGTGTAAAATAGTGAGGAGGAGGAGGAGAGAGGTGCTGCAGTACCTGTAGGCAATGTGGAATCCGAATATATTTCTTCCCACTTGGTATTTCCTAAATAATGATATGCTTCTTGAAGCAAAAGTACCATTAGCTCATATCAAGAATTCTAATCGATGGACTTTCTTTTCTAAACCTTAAAGAATCTTACTCTAGATTAAGATAAAATTGTGATTCTCGTGTCTGCTTATTCTCTCTCTCTCTCTCTCTCTCTCTCTCTCTCTCTCTCTCTCTCTCTCTCTCTCTCTCTCTCTCTCTCTCTCTTTCTCTCTCTCTTTACATTGTATTCTGGTTTCAGTTCACCATGGTATTGTCAAGAGAGGAGCATCTTGATAACATAGACTTGGACTCTCCAGGGTATGAAGCTTTATCCTACCCCTAATATAAAATCTCATAGGCTTAACATTGGGTTTCCGTATGCCACGCTGACTGGCATACGGAGTTTTATATGCCACTAGTGGCATACAGCATTGTTATCACGTAATATTCCAAAATCGAGGGTAGGATAAAATCAAAACCGGATTCGTTTTAATCTTGGCCACCGCATTCCACTCCTGAAGTTTTGGCTCCGGACTTCACTCGGCTTCGCCTCATGAAGTCACTTTGCCAAACTCCAGTCGTGGAATACGGTGGACAAGATTGAACCTCATCCAGTTTTACGATAGTATGCTACTACGAAGGGACTATACTTTATCCTACTCCTCACATAAATCTCCGTAGACTTAACATGGTGTGAGTGTATGCCACGGTTATGTCTTATGATATTCATATGCCATGGGTAACTTATGGGATTGAAAACACGTGACGGGGTAGGATAAAATCTAAACGTCACTCAAATTCATATAGCTCCGCTCCGCTTTATTATATCATTCTGCAAAGAGAACTCACGCCATATAAACAATTATATGAAATTTCGTAACGGTTCGTGATAAGTAGTATGGACAGGACGTCTGCATGACCATCAGTGACCAAACATTTCACAGGTATAACACCCACACATTCTCTTGGCACTTTCCACAATCTGGCCGTCCGGCCATAGACTTTATTATCAAATTGGGGACACACCAAGACTGAAACGCAGTGGTTTCCGGAATCGCCTAAGTAAAATGTGGTGTATGTGAGCTATTATTTCATATTTCGCCTGATTATTGCTTCTGAGACGCTAAATTATCGGTGGGAGACATTAATCTGAAACAATATTTCACATACACGCCATTATTCTGGAGATCGCTGCTGTTTCTCGCCTTGTCGAACATACAAATTGGTTACTCATGAGTTTGGCTCAGGGGTAGTCATTGCCTCCCCCGGTGTCCCCCTCTACCGCGCGACACGAGCGCCCCTCCTGCCCCCTCGTGGCTTTCTCACCTACTGCGCAGGCACGAGCACCACCACGGTCCGTCACCCGGCCTCACTTCTCCTCCACCCGTCCTGCAGTACACACGTACTCCAGTACCTTTTATCGTCTCTTGGCCACGTGCTCTCGCCCCCTACTCCCCGAGTACGGGCAAGCACACCATACACGCGATACAAGGCTATACACGGAAAGGAGAAAATGGGACCAACTACGAGGAACGACCAGATTCCCAGCACATCGAAGCCGCCGGAGGCTACGGCTGAGTCGGAGGCCACTCTCCAAGGAACGGCCGAGTCCTCTAACGAGAACATCGAGTCGGTCTCGGACAGCGGGCAAGACGGCTAGGATCTCCAAACTCGAGTCGAACATGGAGAAGATGGGTAAAACCATGGAGAGCATGTTCGAGACGATGCAGGCCATGGCCGAGGACCGCACAAGAGACTGGGCCCAGGATCAAGCCTCCAGACTACCCGCACCCAGACAGCTCAGAGACCACTACGTGAGCGAGGATCATCCCCAGCGAGAGATGGACCGTGAGGGAATTCGTCACGACCGTACGGCCGGTAGGTTTACCTCTGATTTGACCGTATCAAAGTTGATCTGTAAACCCTACATGTATGTTGAACGTGAGCGCCTCATGCTGTCTCAGAAACAGGAGTATGTTAGCGCGTACTTGCTGATGATGGAGGACGACCGGGCCGTACCCGAGGGCGACCGCCGGGATATGTACAGGCATCTCTCTCAGGTATCAGTGGATGCCCAGACACGGCCCTGGGCTGCGGTTAGGAGGTGGTCAAACTACATCTTTGATCAGGTGGAGGCCGGGCGTGTGTACTGGTCAGACCATGTGTGCATTCAAGACGAGCGCGTACGCCTAGCCATGACGGCCGCCACCAGCGGTCAAGACGGAGGCAGGGCAGGGCTCGAGAGCTTCCCTGCAGGGGGTACAACTCCGAGCGAGGGTGCCGCCTACGGAACGGGCACCAAGACGGGGCGATCAAATGGATTCATGTTTGCTCTTTCTGTGATTCGGTAGGGCGGATGTGCACGCACTCTATACACGCGTGCAACAGGAAGCTGGTGTACGGTGCGGGTTATGACAATGCTGCACCAACATCCGCACCCGCCCCATGCAGGACGCCGCACGCCAGACACACGGTCAGCCCCTACCGAACTAGGAGTGCAGAAACAACACCCAACGGCTTCAAAAAACGGGCCAGACGCGCCCCGCGAGTGAGCGTGGCGCGAGACGCACCCCTTGCACTAGGTACGAGTGCACTCGGCGAGGGGTACCCGATCAAGGAGTGCACTACTGATGACGTCACCCCCCACGTGACAACAACAGCGCGTGCCGCGCACGTGGGGGGAAGCACGGACGATGCAACCCCGCCCACCGAGGAATACACTCCCGTGTATGAGGGTGTTAGCGGGGCGGCGGAGCAATTGGCTCGGCAATTGCCCCGGGAGGATAGCCACAAACCCACTTCAATCGACTTCGCGGCCGTTAGGAAGTTCTGCGAGACCGGTATCGGCACCCCCGGAGTCCGGACCGACCCCGGAGCGTTCGCCGGACATAGGCGGGCCCACTGGCCGCAGTTCACCGCACCCGGGCTGCCGGGTCACGCCCACATCTATGACCTTGTGAGGCGCACGGGCCTACCCAACGCCCTCGGGGCCCGTATCGAGATACCCACTGACCTCAACATTCCGGTCTGGGTCCAGTATCTCTCCGGAATCCCCGGCAAGGAGGAGTTGACTGATTTCATCAGGTTCGGATTCCCTCTGGGCTACGCCGGGCCGGTGAGCGATACCTGCGGGGTACCCAACCACCCCAGTGCTACGGGGTACCCAGAACAGGTGGAAAAATTCATCAGGAAGGAAAAGGGGTACAGCAACCTCATGGGGCCGTTCGAGGCCCCCCCTTTTCTACCTTGGTGCCACGTGTCGCCTCTAATGACACGCGAGAAGCGGGGGACGACCGACCGTCGCGTCATAACCGACATGACGTACCCGAAGGAGGACAGTGTTAACGGTTATATCGTAAAGAACTCAGTATACGGCGAGGAGAGGGAGCATGGCCTCCCGACCATGGATGGGTTCGTCGGCCGCCTGGTGGCCTCGGGGCCCGGGAGTTTTATGTCACCCATCGATATCTCCCGGGCGTACAAGAACTTCAGGTGTGACCCCCTCAACTGGCCGTTGCTCTGTTTCACGTGGGAGGGCGGGTACTTCTGCGACACGGCCATGCCGTTCGGTGCCCGTGCCTCCTCCTACCAGATGCAGTGCGTAGCAGATGCAATAATTAAGATTCTCAGCCAGAAGGGGGTGGAGGCCGCCATGTACCTGGACGACCTCATCATCCTCTCCCCCGACGGGGAGAAGGCGGCCTCCGACTTCGCGATAGCCCGAGGGCTCTTGAGGAATTGGGTCTCCCCGAGGCCCGAGAAAAAGCACAGCCCCCCAGCCAAGTCGTCACGTGGCTCGGTATCGTGATCAATTCCCTGGACATGTTGCTCACTGCCCCGAGGACAAGCTACACGAGGTCCGGGAGCACGTACTCGGGCGCGTGTTACATGTAGCCAGGTGTATCTGGCCGGCATGCCCCTTTGTGAGTAAGCTGCTCGAGGCCCTCCGGGGTATGGCCGGCTACTACATCAATATCAACTGGGAGATGCGGCAGGACCTCGAGTGGTTCCTGCGCTTTGCCGAGGGTTGGAACGGCCATGCCCTGATCCCGCGAGGTCCCCCAACCAAGTGCCTGATCGTGGACGCGTGCTTGTCTGGCATCGGAGGAATGGACGGGAGGTATTCTTACTCCGGCCAGGTCTGTCCGGTGAATGACCCTGTTACCTGCATCGCGGAGCTCGAGGCCCTGAACACGGTTTACGCGATGTGCACGTTCCTCACGGACCGTGACCGTGGCACCCGGTCGGAAGTCTACTGTGACAACATGGGGACCGTCCAGGCACTCCATTCGGGACACGCCCAGAACCCCGTCCTGGCCGAGTGTGCCCGTCAAGCCTGGATGGTACAAGCCAGACTACAGGTAGACTTCGTCTATACCCACGTCCTGGGTGCCCTCAATACCATGGCCGACGCGCTCAGCAGGGCTCACCTAACCTCGAGAGACTTTGACACGGCCTCGATGTATCTGAAATTCCATTCCCTTGTCGAGATAATGCCTTGTACCCACGTATCGTTCAACCCTGTGTTGCGTCTCACCTGCAGATCCGGCGTTACGATCGCTCCAGACTAGGGCATCTGCTCCGCAATGCGAGGCGCGTGCCCGTGGAACGGTCGCGAACCAGCGCAGCGCCGTGGCGACCTACCTCGCCATCTGCCAAAGGATGGGCGCCGACTCCCAGAGACCTACCGTCAGCTTTACCACGGCGTACCTCGAGTACGTCGCGGACCACGCCCCCTCGCCGGCGACGGTCGCGAACGAGCTTTCACACGTGCGGTCACACCTGCGTCTGACGGGGGGGGACATCGCGCCGACGGAGGACTTCAGGGTGAGACGCGCACTCGAGGCGATGAGGCGCAACAAATCCTATCAACCGAACGTCAAGCTGCCGGTGCCGATGGACGGCCGATGGACGGCCCTCAAGGCGGCCCTCGCGGCCCTCGATGATTCATCCCTGCACATCGCCCTGCGGGCCGCGATCTGGTGATATACTACGCGGCCCTGCGACAGAGCGAGGTCGCCCCACCATCTGCGATGAAATTCGATCCGACGCGACACCTGTCACGCTGAGACGTCGTGGTCACGCCCGGACAGGTGTCGATACACGTCAAGGCAGCAAAGAACATGCAGAGGGTGGGCGAGGAAATGACGGTCACCCTACAAGCATCCCCCGAACCGTCCTCGTGCCCGGTGCGGGCGATCAGGAAGATGATCGCGGCCGCCCCTACGGCCAACCCCGAGGACCCATTCCTACTACTGGCCGACGGCCAAGTACTCACCACCCGGATCCTCAGCAAGGAGTGGAAAGGCCTCCTCCTATCTGCTCGTCAGCCTGCCAATTATACACTCCACAGCCTCCGTAAGGCTGCCGCTACTCAGGCATACCAAGCGGGTATGCCAGAGCTATCCATCCAGTGCTATGGCGGCTGGAACTCAAATGCTCACCGAGTTTATATCAAGGACACCGACGCTAAGGCTGTTAAACTTGCTCTAATTCGGTCCCTAAACAAAGACTCATAATTCTTCCCACCCCCCCTCACCTTTACTGGCCTTTTGGCATTTTCATTTTATTATACAATTACGTATGTATTGTCTATACAACTCTATTGTATATCATATATTAATATCTTAATAATTGACCACTATTCTACCGTCAATTATCATATATCTACTTTTACTTACCTTCATATTCACATTACATATTAATATGTCGTCCAGTAAGGTTGCCATAAACATTTTACTGCATTTTACTACATAAAATTTTATAAAATTTTATACTCCCAGCTACTGCTTCTCTACTTTCATCCGGGGATAGGGTAATGATCCTTTTATTTGAAATTGACTCCTGCTATTAAGACCTTAGGGAGTGGGTAAAAATTGTCGCATTGACAGGTTTGCCGCACTACCTCCACTATAGTCTGGCGGCGAATCTTCTGATTTCAAATCTGCCGGGTGCAACGCTGAAATATTTGGGCAACTCAAATTATGAGCATCTGAAGAAAATAAGTTAAAAAATGATTTTTTAATCAATAAATAAATATGGTTAAAATAATATCATTCTCATTGCTTAAGAAATCTATCAACTTTGAACCCAATCATCCAACCAGTGTAATTGATATTTGTTTTGATCTTTTAGTAAGTTTTTGATGTGCCATGACCTATATAGATTGAATAATTAGGTCATAATGATAGAATTACTTAAAATAGCTGGCTTCATAAAAAATCCTCATAAAACAGATAAGGGAACACAAGAAAATAATAAAAGGCACTCAGTGTGCTTGTCTCTGGACATTTATCCTAACAGGTGTAGGGTCAACTAAATATATTTAAGATTGATTTCATAGTGTTCCTACTAATTAACTTGGTATAAGTTTGTGACATCTCGCCACACAATTTACAAATTAATAAATTGAAAGACTGGTCTCATTGTTGAGAGGAAATTTGACATTTGGGTATTTGAAAAATTGGCCGTTAAGCGAGGTGCCACAACAATGGGATGGTCGCATTACTGGGCAGTTTGTAAACATAAAATAAAAGGGGAAACGTTTGGAACAGACCCAAATTGTCCATTATCAAGGGATGGACGCGGGAGCTAGGTGATCGCTCGACGAGGGTCTATTGTATTGTTTATAAATCGATTTTCAACACGCCTAAGAAAGTCAATTAGATATCTGTTGCTCATATATCTTGATTATGATGAAAGATTCCCCAGAGAGGCATATCTATTTGCTTCTTTGCATTTACTATTCCATGCCAGTCAGATGTATAATTATAGCATATAGTGCTTAACTGTCTGCTGACAGTAACAAAGCTATATGAATTATTTTGCTGAGTTACATCGGTTCTTTGATTGCGATAGCTTGAGGCTTGACTTGATTGAAGCATCTTTTCTCTTATATGAAACTGAACTATAGGAAAAGTGTACAGAAATATGTCAAACAGCTCCAAGGAACAGTTTCGGAAATGTGGGCATCTGGGCTCTCTGCAATTTTAGCCAAGTCAACAGTTGGATTTGGTAGGGTCCAATTTGATTTTGGTTAAAGCTTATATAAGGCAATTAGGCTAGGTTAATGAATTCTAAAAGCTAGGCTCCTACCAACATATGTGCAGAGGCTGTGTAGAGTGGAACCTACAGGTCATTTTTCAATTGGTAGAGTTATAGGTGAGTACCAAAACTGGACCATTCTGTTTGGAAAACCCTCCAAGCATTATTCTGGGACTTGTACTAAGTTATACCTGGAGAGTTTGAGGCAGTCGTGACACACCTAGACCCATGCAGTAGACCTATAAATACCTGAGGGCTCTCTCATGACCACAGTATGTACATGTGTGACTGTGAGAGTTGACACATCGCCATGGGTGTACTGACATGGATTAAGGTAGAGGAGAACACAAAATTACATGGCATATAATTCATGTACGTACAATAATTAAAACTAATTAGTTATCAACACAGTTAGGTATTGACAAAGGATGATGTGTGTTGCATGCTTTCTTCTATATATACAAACTGAGAGAGACGTATGTATCTGAGAGTTTGTGTCTATCAGTGTGTGACTTTAAGTCTGTGTGTACCATACAATGCATATCTTTGTCTCTGTGAAAAGATATCTGTCTGGCTGTGTACCTGTGTTTATCTGTATCTCTGTATCTGTCTATATCTCTGTGTGGCTGTGTATCTACATATATGTGTGTATCTGTGTACCTTTATCTGTCTGTGTATCTATCTGTGACAGTGTTGTAATTTGTGGAACTTACTTTCCATGGCCCACCTGTAGCTTGCAGGGTCCCCACCCTGTGGACTGGTCAGTCTGGCTCCTGTATACCCCACACAGTGAGTCAGGTACACTGACCGCTAACAGACAGACTGCCCACTCACTGTTTGAGAGGGTGGAGCTATATTTTAAGATTATTATCATTACGAGTAGTTCCCGTATTTCAGCTTTAACTACTGGTTCCCGAATGGAGGCAATTACGTTTTTATCACAAGCATGTTATAGACAGGGAAAGGAGCACCTCGACGTGTGCGGTAGCTGGGGCGTAACAAAAATGGGAATTAAGTGAATTGAGCTCTCACACATTTACAGCAATCAACAAACCTAACACGGAGATCACCACGCCTCCTCCCCCAAGACTCTACAAGGTAGGTTCTAAAATAAAAGCAATGAACGAAGAATACAGAGTTGGTTCCTTTTTGGATGACTACCACTGAACTTCTGGTCATGTCCTCACCGGTTACAGAATGCTACCACATCCGCATGACGTTGATATACACAGTTTTTCGGGTCATATAATAATCCACTGCACTGCAGACATTTGACAATACTACCGGGGATTTCTATGACGCATGTGAACCTCAGGAAATACGCTCTGAGGGGAAATCTCACATGGAGTATACATATAAACCTGCTGGTTCCATCTCATCATTGAATACAACGTGGAATAGACGTAATTAGATGTGATTCTGGCAAAGGCCACATGTAGGATCATCTAAAATGACTAAATTAAGCCACGAGCCCTCCGGGTCTCCAATGCACACCAATGCGCCTTACGACGCGCTCTACGACGCACAATTGCATCGCATTGAATGGCCTCATGGTACATCGGGAGGTCTGGCTTTCTACGTCGGTGTTGTTGGGTTCCAGGCCTTAGACTTCAATTAGGCTACTGTGTATATATAAATCAACCAAGACTTCCCCCATAGGGCATGTATATATATATACCATCAAAAATATATCAATTCATCCTGTACACTACCTAACTGAATATCATCAGGTACTGCTCCTTCCAAAAATCGCTATACTTTATTTCATTGAAATAAATCACATTATTTGAGAAAGAAGGACACACTTTAAATAGGGAAAAGGTTGAGTAAAGTCAAATAATTAGATGCAATATAAAGCAGGATGCATTTATCCTTAGCTGTTTGTCAGCATCAGATGAAAGCTTCTTGCAGTTATATACTCCCGAGACTCTGATAACATAAACTATTGCATCACTAGATTATTGTAATCATGGACAAACCACGTGTTCTAGGAAGGTTATTCTTATGAAAATGAAGCCAATGATATCTACATGAGAAATAATGCAAGACAAAGCTCACAAATATTTGTGTGGAATATTAGTTGAAGAAAAGGCCATAATACTTCAGTTCCTAATGCTAGTAGAATCATTTTACTATTCAATTACGATCACGTGTAAGGAGAGCGATGGGAAAACGAAAGTGAGCAGCATTAAGCACTTGGCTTTACATCCCTCAATTGCCGTCTGAAATAACACGTGAGGGATATTCAATTGACAAACTCTGCTCAAAATGCCATTATCCGACTGTGGGTCACATTTGAAAGAACGCGACTCCTAACCACAGTGGCGGTGTCAGGTGGCTTTTTTCACACCTTCTCCTCATTCCTATTTCAATTAACATTTTGTAGACTATTTTTTGCTCAATTTCAAGAGCCTTTAAATTCAGTTCTATGATCAACTTTCCGTCAGCTAACTGATCTAGGCACCCTAGGAGTATCGTTTGTGGGATAAAAAGGGAGTGGATGATTAAATATCCTTGATATTCTTATTTTTACTGTTCAAGTTATTGACCGGCTTGAACTGCGTTATTCATTGATAGTCTTGGCACGACGAGAATCCCCAAGATCATAATTTTCAGTGAATGTATCAGTGAAGCGAATAAACCTGACAAAGTATTCAGAATTGGGACGCTAAATACATTACTATATACCCATGCCGTATATACTGTAAATACGCACCGTTTCGCCATATAACGTAAAAAATACCGTGCTGAACACTGTTCTGTATGGGAAAATACGGAGCACTTCTGTAAACGTTTATTAGAATATTAGGTGTCAAGTCAAATGAAATTAATGATTTTTTAAAATTCCTGGTATATAAATATAGAACGACCTACTATGCTTGTACAAGCCACAAAACTCGATAATGATTTACAGTTTACAAAACTCGGCGAAAACGCTTAGTTCCATGCGAACCGTGAATTATCATCTCGTTTTGTAGCTTGTACAGCATGGTCAGGACGTTCTATATAAATATGTCGTGGATTTCAGAATACGACATTGATACCTTCACTTTCTGCATGTACATTACAGTTTCGAAACATTTAACTTTTGGAAATACATGTGCATCTTGCGATAAGGTAATCCGGTCTCATGATTGTCTGTGCGTGCATTGTCGAGGTTGTTATGACGTGAGACAAACGGCCAATGGGATTGCAATCTCCCAAAATTAATCACGTTAGTATGAGCACTGCCTGTAACCGTTGATGTTTATTGATAGATTATTCGTTACGATGTTGCGATTTTCTATAAACATATGGATAAGCGGATATTGGCATACAGTGAAATGTCAATAATCATCGGAAGACTCACTACCATTAAAAAGCAAATGCTGGGGGCCCTATCTGGTTACAACTGTATTGTTGTTCCTGTATCGGAGTGTCAATCACCTTAGTCAATCCATTCGCAGGGAAAGGATTTCATTATTAGTTCGTGCTGCTTTTTTTTCAGCAAGTACGTAGGTTAGAGATGGAATTCTTTTTTTATGAAAATAATTGAATAGAAATATCAAGTGCTTAGTATTCTATATTGAGGACAGGCTGGCATGATCCTTCGGTTTGATGCAAGTACACATCGCTTGAAGGCGTGGCGGATGACCGATTCCATTCAGAATAGATCAGGTTTCAGGTGCAACCATGCCTCCCAACTGAATGCAATTATGTTTCTGCTCGCCTATTAGCGTTGGGATACATTCAATTCAGTAATGTGATAATTAATATGAAGATTCAGATTCTTTATGAATGTACACATAATGTACACATATATGCTCGTATATTCAGTTTTTAAAGTTACCACGGGCTGTATCTATGTGGTTTTGTATTGCTACACTCCACGCAACATTTTCTTTTCCATGCATTAGAAATGTAAAATAAACATTATAACTTCCATGGGTGGGATATATCTACATTTGTTACGAAAGACCAGATTATATATGATCGATGGCTTGGACAGCAGAAAAGCAAATTATGCAAATACTCTTTAGCCAATTCCTCTTTGAAGAGGTGGAATAAAAAGCAGAACAACATCCACCTCTGGTATTATAGGTTCTTGCATTCGTATATTTAAGATTTCATATTATACCGGACTCCTCTTCGCTACGCTTCATGAGAAATTAATTCAAGACTCAAGTAGGACTCCTATGATATACAATAAGTTTAAAAACATTAAGACTGTTATAAGACTGATATCATGACTAAGGTACGTCCCTATGGTAACTCCTAATGTACTATATCCGTTCGTTAATCACAAATGCCGAAGATTATAACATATACTCGTCACGGAATATCTCATTGCAGAGATCAGTGAACGAGGCCAATACGTGATACAGGGCGGGATAAAATCCATGGGATAAGGAATGTGAGAAAAAAGGATGATACCTTCTGATGAGGAAAGGGAAAATCAAGTAAGACAGACAAGAAAGTACATATTGGACAGTACACAGAGTCGACCGGAGGGTAAAGCCTATAAGACACCGACCCGACGGCTGTGCCCGATTCTAACTTTCCCCGACGGATCCGTCGGGTCTGTAACAATCTGCATCAATCGGGTCGATGTACGCACTTCACCGATCCGATTTTATTGCTTTTCCCGACGCGTTGGGCATTACTACCATGTCAGATATGACCGACTCTCCCCGACCTTAACATTTCGGTGTACACACTTTCACCGATTGTTACCGATTCTGAGTTGGCCATTTGAATAGCGATGCTACCTATCCCCTAGTCCGATTTAAAAGTTCCTTATATCGATTTGTAAGGGAGACAGAGGCAAAAAATTATCTGAAAACCGTTTCTCGATATCTTAATTGGATCCGAAGTTATCAAACTTTGAATTAATTTCTATGATTCCACACCAGCGGCCCGTGGCTCACACCGGCTCGGCTCCCGGCGGCTCTCTTTGATCTTATCCCGGGTAATTTACGAGGTTATAAAAGAGGGAAGTGTGATCGGGGACAGTCATCATGTCGGTGTCTTATAAGTATTAGACACCGACATTTTATTCCCGACTCTCACCGAGCCGATGGTCGGGATGAATTGGGAACGAATTTCGGTGTCTTATAGGCTTAATATATAGAAAGACAAATGGTGGGGATACTGGGGATCACTTGAAACATTATAATGAAGAATCGCGGTTTCCTTGCTTCAAAATATATGAACGGAGAGCGGGGCCTGACACTGGACACTTCTATCTGTTTTTGGGGATGGTGGTGTGTCTTTTTCATAATAGCGCTCATGGATCTAATTCCTGGATGGCCATTGTGCTACCTTTTAGTTGAGTTTAGTGAAGAGGTGTTATCATGATACTGGATGATGGTAGATAGTACTTACCGAGGGTTAGGAGCACGGCCAGGAGGAGAATACCCAGCGTTAGGACGCTCCATCTGTTCATTCTCATAGCGGAAAGCTGCAGTCCTCTGTAGCAGACAATAGACATTCTATGAACTATATTGCCATTGTCGGTAATAGACAGTTAACAGGTTATTAAATATGAAACAGCTCTTACTATAGCAAATATAAAAAACCTTAAGTCTACTTTACAATATCTTTAACAGACCATAAACAAGCTCTAAGTTTCATAAAGGTTCACGAATATCCTGTTAGCAATAGAAATTAACTGTAAGACTCCTTGAGCTTCTGTATGAAATTTCTCTCTAGGAAACCATAAGCAGGGCCACTTTTTTCTCATGAAGGCCGAGTGCCGAATTTGAAAGTGCCAGTCATAGTCCCATTATTGAACTTTATTTTTGATTGTCCCATGCGTCGTATACAGGATCTACAATACGTTGCTTACATGACTATGATTTAATCGGACATTATGATTTATGAAGATGTAGATTACACTTAAATGGTTATTCTAAAGTAGATTTGTTCTACACTAATACATTTATATAGACGATAATCAAAGATTTTTCGGACGGGCAGTCGTAAACCATGCGAGGTTGATTCCTAGTAATACATGAGCGATTGTGACTGTATTACACTGTCAAACTCGTTTGGTTTACAGATCCGACCTTGAAAAAATCATTGATTGTTGTATTTCTTTTCCATGGTCATTAATAATCATCTATTCCTAGAAATTCTACAATGGGTTTGGAAAAGCCGTAAACCATATAGAAAACGGGTAGTGGTTTAATGTTGCCCCATACATTTTCAATGGGGACTTGGATCGTAATCCATGGTTAAGAAACGTTAATATATTCCATATACTACTTACACAAGATGTATTATGAAATAATGCCTGAAGCAGTATGACAATCGTATACTACTAGCCTACGCCTCCGAGTTTTTCGTTAAATTCTACTTGGGTGTGAATTTCTAAAATAGGCCCAGATAATGGGCAATTTACTATGATATATACAAGTTTAAACATAATCCATAATTGACGATATCACTGTCATTTATTATTACTATCATTATAATCATGTCCAATAAAGAATTGAAAATAAAGATTATTGGTAGCACATTTACTGTACTTTCACTAATTGCTGTCCGCTCAAATAGATGGCCAATTACAAATCCCCCTGATATCAGAACTATAAAGTGACTTGTAAGCAGCAGTAAATAGAGAAGAATATAATGGTTATTTGGCCTTATCTTCACCATCTGATCTGTAACAATAATTACGCAGGCATAGATACCTACTACGGAAATGAGCATGAAAATGTTTTGATTGCTTGTGTCAAATTTTCTTTTCCAGATCATATTACAGAACATACGTTGGTCCATTTTACCCAGTCTTTCAAGTTATACTTGATATGATAAATGAGGAGAGATTTCGGAGGTAGGGGAAAGAAGGCGATGTGATGATGTTAAACTCAGGGGAAAGGACCCACTGGTTAGCAAATGGGGCACATATGTTGCTATATACTATATATATCAACTGCTCTACATTGCGTATATGCCAACTCATTTCCTTAATTTTCGTTTGCAGTACAAAACACTCTGTACTAACTGTAACATCTGTTACTGTTCTCCTGAAAACAT
The DNA here is from genome assembly GCA_950022655.1 of Alentia gelatinosa. Lineage (NCBI taxonomy): Eukaryota > Metazoa > Annelida > Polychaeta > Phyllodocida > Polynoidae > Alentia > Alentia gelatinosa. The sequence continues at coordinate 47,296,506 of OX465579.1, read as the reverse complement.
CATCATCTCAAGCGGAAATCTAGTTTACACCGGTCTCTCTGCTTCTCTTATTTATGATTCTAATTCATATCGTGGGATCACCTTTCTGTTTCTTACGTTCCCTAACAATACGTTTACAAATAATGTGTGATAGATAGATTCTGGAACGACTTGAAAAATCTTTGTGGTGCACAAAAACAAATTACGCATAAAATCAACGAAACCAATTTTATGTATTTCCATCCACAGTGAAAAAAAACTAGTAAATATCCAGATCTATATCTTAGTGATATAAGGTTACCCCAAGTGTAATAATTGAGAAGTCTGGACTTCAATTAACATTTCACAAAAAGTTCCAAAGCACTCTCTTATAGACTATCTTGATTAAGCAAGATTAATCCATATCTAATTACCAATACAGCTTTTACACTGCGCAAAATCCACCATTTTATTTATATATACGCCATCGCGGAAGTGCATGTATTGGCTGAATATTAACTTGTTTTCATATATATACTCCCAGGCCTTATATACGGATGCGTCTTGGCTGTATTTCACACCAGGCTTATATGAGAGGAAATACCCTCTGCCCCCGCCACCTCCCGCCCCTTTGTGTTGGTAGAAGTACAGGTGTCCTCAGTAGGAAGCCCTCTCCCCACCACCTCCCCCGCCCCCTCTCAGTGAAGCCCTCTTCACTGGAGGCTTACATACGCCTACAGATGAGGTGTATGCACACAGGGAGTAGGACGACCTTGTATACGCAAAATACTTACTTATATACGCCAGGGACATTCATATGTAAAATGATGGTGTTCGTGCAGTGTTAGTATCTATAAAACATTTATTTTGGCATATGTTGACTATGGTGATAAATTGTATATGGACTCCTCCTCTACCCTGTTAACCAAATGTAAAATAAGCATCTATGCATGCGCCTTCATGCTGATCCATGTATTCTAATGATAGATTACACCGTAAAGCAAAATTTAATCATCTAGCAGACCGACCTGAGATACATCTATAAATTCCATGTTCAACAGAGCACAATAAAGTGAACATCTAGCCAACAGTAATCCAAATACAAGATCTGGTGCTTCTCCAAAGTTAAAGATGTTCCGACCTTAGCATAGCTTATCAAGATCCATTCATTATCACAGGTACATAGTATGCTAACCATACATGAATTTAAGTAATTAACAAAGACAATTAGGACAACATCTGGTCCTTTCTTCTGGTAGCTCCAGACTTTAAGAGTTAGGTAAAGAAAACCAACCTGTCATTCAAGGTTGATATCTTCTCCCCTTTTTTGGGAGCAGTATATATGATCATTTATCCTACCCCTCATATAAATATACATAGACTTAACATGATGTGACTCTATGCCACGGTCATGCCATAAAACATGTATATGCCATGGTGACATATGCAATCAAAAACCAATGACGTGGTAGGATAAAATCTAAACGTCACTTAAATTCATAGGCTAGGGTAAGATTCATAGGCGGACATGGCATATATATGCCTACCCGCACTCACTAACTGTTGTGACACGTAATGTGATTTGTATTTAAAAGCGCTAATATTTGGTGTAAGCAAGGTTGCCTCCTGTGCTAATTCCCCAGTAAATAGATGCAATACAAAGTATGTAAACTTAAATAAAGAAATTGTTAACAAATAAACAAACAAATAAGAGCGAAGAGGACTAACTGGAGGAAGTAGTCACGAAGAAATAGACAGAAAAAGAAGTTATAGACATTGGCACCGCATTAGGAAGCATAGTCTGATAACGATCATGACAACACTTTCAAACCAAGCACATATATCTTCCGGTAACTGAAACATACTGCGCAACTTCCACATAAGAAGGTCTCTAGGTAAGCAATCAAATGCCTTGACATAGCAGTAACATATCACATTTTTTGTAGTATGCCCAGTGATAATGTACACATTGGTATCGATCGTGCCTTCAGTTCTAAACACCAGCGCCGCGACGTTAACCGGTGGTGGCTTTCGAAACTACTCTGTCATGCAAATATCTCCCCATCTGTCTGACTTATATTATGGACTAGTATGACGTGAAATATCTAATCAAAGGTTTATTATACACAGACACTTTTTCAATTTGTACCTTTCGAGTTAAAGATCTATCGGTTTTTATTGAGCCTCCAGTCTTTTAGTATGTGTCATGTCACACGGATGTCGATCACCCTCACCCCCCTCCACAATAAAAGGAAATGGAATTGGCGTGTATGTGAGCTATAATCTTGTTTTGCACCTGATTGTTGATTCTGGTACATCAAATTATCGGTTGGAGATATTACTATGAAATAATATCGCACATGATGATTTCTGTTGCAAAACTGAAGATCTCTGCCGTTATTCGCTTGGTGTGTCTCCTCCATAAAGCCGAGGACATACCCAGCGAGTCAGGGCAGCGATCTCCGGAATGGCCAACACAAAATGACATATTTGTGAAGTATCATTTCATAATAATATCTCCCAAGAATGATCTAGCTTATCAAAAACAATAATCAGGTGAAATATGTAATTATACGAGCCATTTTGTGTTGGCGATTCCAGAAATAGCTGCGTCTCTCGCTTGATGTATCCCCGGCACTAAGATTTCGTGTCTCTTTTGGATCGTTCATAGATCAGGCCCAACAACTCCTTCACTCAATAATCCACTAGTTATTCTACCTTGCATACTTATGCAGGTGATGCACGTTACATTCTCTCATCGTGCTCTTGTGAACAGTTTTGCAACCTTTGTAATTTTGATATCATATACCCGATAGCACCATCAGTAAGAAGAGTCATGTTTAATAATGTTCATTATTGGCTATAGGAGAGCTCAATGATGTTAATACCAGACTAGTTCACAAAATAATTGAAGGCATAATTATTAGTAGATATTTTCAATTGCATTATGCAATTATTCATCTTTATGATGGATACGTATAGCATGACATTTCTGACCAGCGATGATATCTTCTGCCCCTCCGTAATGGGTTGGGGGGGAGTGGGGTGTTTCCCCTACGGAAAAGATTTCGTTCGAAAGCAGAGACTAGACACGTTTTAGACAACACATGCCACTCCCACATTTGTGCAACGTCTTGACATGGCGGCAATGCAGTGACTTCCCCAGACGAACAACCTGTAAGGGATGCAAGAACCCATCACATTGACTGGGGCTGCTGGGGGCGTTCCCGCTGCTAAATTGTTTATTAGATCATCCAAAGAAAATATGGAGAGTAGAGGGAATCATTAGATAACGAACTTTCAATGGCCAACAGGAAATAACCCACCCACCCCACCAGATCCAGCAGGGCCTCTAGCCACAAAGTGCATTCAACTTCAAGCTTTTAGCATTATTCTTCCTCAATAAATACATATGTAGCTTAATTAACTTCAGACTGTCACAGTCCAGTTACAGATGTTGCACCTTCGGAAACAAGAGGCCGCTTTCTGTATGTATACATCTGTCTAACGCATAGTGCCTTTAAATAATCATTTGCGGTTTAGTGCTAATCACTTAACCCTTTCCCTGCAGCACCCAGTTTTCCTGTTCACCATTACACGGCAGGCATTGCCTGCCCAAACGACCCTGCTACGACAGGCACCTTTTTGGGAAGTAGCAATGTCATGTGATGTGTCATGTGATTTAAGTAATTTACCTTGGTGGCTGAACATATTTTATATATCAAATCAAAGGTCATTATGGCTCTTATACATTCTCAAAATTTCTTTTAAATCAAACAATTATCTTTTTATCTATTGAATTTTGTGTAAAAGTGTCACTGATGCCTCAAAGATGCCTGGAGGCATTTTCCTGCTGTTAAAAACCAGTATATTTGGGATATTAAATGCTGATACAATACCACTGTTTGATGTTATATACTCTGCAGTCTTACCAGATGGCTACCACATTCCAATATACCAATACAGCTGAAATCAACCCTTGAAGTCACGGCTTTGGATGGTGAATATGATCATACCACGAAGATCAACAACTTTAGTACAATCAGATTTCATTAGTTGACCAATTATATAACTTTTTTCAATTATTATGTATTCCACTAGAGAGGAGTACATCAATGGGCCTCTGCTGAGCAGGTACTATGGCCATCCATTTCAACTAGTGGCTTTGTCTCTTGGACCCAGCATCCACCTACTACGATCGAAAGCCTCCCGATGTGCTACGATACATAATGTGAAAAACCATAGACGATCGGGAACCTTTGTATCTCATACAGACATCTAGACTAGGAACATTGGCATTCATTGTAATTTTTTTATTGATCAGATTACGTTCGACAAAATATTTCGTCGCTATTCCACACAATAAACGGTATGTTGATAACAAAAACGAAATAACAGAGTGACAAACACATCCTACAAAGTTGGCTAGTCAGTTGGTATTACAATTAGTTACCAAGTTACCAGTTTCTTTTTTTCAATAAGTTCTATCAATGCATGAACTCATCTTTGTCAAAACTTCCTGACAGAAAGTTTTCCATGGTATGCTTAAGTTTGTGTTTTCCGACTCCTTCGTCAAAGTGTTCCAGATTGAAATTCCAATATAAACTGCTGATTTTGAGAACTTCTCCTTTCTGGGCCGTGAAAAATTGATATTAAATGGTTCAATAGTAAATTCCCCTCATCTTAAGATCATCACCTATATTAACGATGATTAATTTAACCGCTAGGCGTATCCAATTTTATTCAACATGTGCTACATTATCTATCCTCTCACTCCAACATTTTACCCAGAGTTATTACATGTGTGGCCAATTTATATTTTCTAGGACCAACATCGGCCATGTGGTTCGTGTACACTTATATCACGAGCACCTCTGACTTTTATTGCTATGCTCAGGCTTTTATTGACCATCGTTGTTGTTGCATGAAAATGTACTGTAAGAAGTCACTGTATTCAATTACAGACCATAACTAGATGAGGACCTAATACAGATCCCTGTTCTACTCCATCGATAACTTGTTTTTGATTAGAAGTTGTACTATTCAGCTTAGTCTGTTGTGTTCTATTAAATTTATAGTTTCAGGCAGCTTCATTGTACTTTCATCAAACTCAGTTTTCCCAATTTTTCATTGCAAACACTATCGTAAGCTTCATGTAGATCTGTGAAAGATTATAAAATTCTATTGTCGTCAATTATCATCTGATAGAAAGTCACTATTGTCTTACTGTCGCACCCATTCACTAGAATGATGACGATCTATAATAAAGTAACATGCAGGACTAGCTACAGTTCCGTACTATTCAAATATATCAGAATACCCTGAGATAGTCCAACCTAAAATCAAATTTCTATTCGTGCTTCATTTCTCAAATTATCAAATGTAACTTCGAAAACTAGTCATGATAATGACTCAAATAAAGCATGATTTCTTTAGGACTAGAGGATATCTATATGACTAGAGCATCCTTCATCCGCAAGCTGAAACTGATCAAGTCACATAACCAAACGTAAGGCTTTCCTTACACGTCTCTAAGTGCCATATTAAATCTTGACTATCATGTGATATATACATGTACTTGATAAATGAATAATAGATGATAACGATTTCACGCAAGAACCGGGGAAACTAATATCAGACAAAGTTTTGTACGAAGAACGGAAGTTATATAGTATATATAATTGGTGTACTGACAGGAAGGGTGACGGAGTTGAACTAATGGGGCTTGATCGCCTTAATTGGTCCATTTTCTATTGTGCCAAGTGAAAGTTTGTGTGTGATTTATAAATCTATGTAATTGGCTACGATTCAATGAAATCAGCATACCTGTTCGTAAGTATATGTCAGCGAATGATAATACTATTTTATGCGATGAGGTATGATGCATAGACTGATATGGATATTTACGTATGTCAGTCTTTTGTCATTTTCTGTATACATTCTATCATCATGCCAGATAGATTAGCCCTATGTTGGTATTATATATACTGACATTTATCTAATGATTTAATGTGAGAAGGATATCTGTACATATTACTAATTGAACCGATCCACTTATATTGTCTGGCGACCTTTTGGAGGCCTTGGCTTCAACTTTCTATTTGATTTATGAGATGTGTACAAAGCCTGGCATACAGATACATGGACAACTCAGTTATAGTTATTTCTAGGATAGAATATGCAACTGACGCAGATAAAGTATTTCTTCAAGTGTATAATCTTTATCTATTAACGTGTTCCGTGGTCAACCTACTCAATTGATCTCCTCGCCTCTTATCCAGTTTTATTCCTCCACTCCTTTCATAGCTCCGATCTTGGTTTCGCATTACCAAACCTTCCTTGCATGGTATATTTGTAAGTCAGTATATATATATATATGTATAGGCCCGTTTCAATTTGTCAACGAAAACGGTGTAGATTTTTTGTGTTCTCCTAATAGCCTATTTCCATAGGCAAACACCGATATACAGTCAGGAACTCTAGGCGGACCTTTAGCACTGTTGACGCAAAATGGACAGATTATTATGAGAACACAGAAAATCTACACCTCATTTTTCGGCCAATGGGCCTTATCTATGAATCTGCATATTTCATCCATAAACAATACCAGGTCTGAAATTATGAAACAAAGTTAAAAGGTTTGTTGTATCTTATCATTCGTATCCTGTCTCTTAGTTCCGTAGATTGATACCATAAATAGGCTCAGAGGAAAACAAATAAAGGGGAAAAAATGCAGATATGTTATTCGAAAGGCCAGGGAAATTATTGTCATAAATGACGGGTGAAACATTTGAGCTTGGAACACATTCATATCAAAGTTAAAAGAATGATAAATATCTATCTCTGCATTATTGACCATCTATAAGGTATAACCTATCACGTGAAGAGCTACATATATCTGAATTTTTGTACTACACAAAGGCTATTGTCGAAAACGTAGAGGTATGATATATGACTTTGTTTGAAAAGCCAACTGAATTATATTATGATATCAAATGATATGAATTGTATTATTTTTATGCATATGATAAATTGAAATATAGGATGATATGTTTGAACGAAACAGATTCTATTGTAATACTGGGGGGTGTTTTTCAGTCACGACAAGTTTTAATATAGTGACTGTTTCGAGGCGTCAGTATCCTATAGACCTATGATCGTAGAGGATCGGCCAATGATCGATGGATGCGACACGTAGGATGGTTTGAGGTGTGTTATAGTAATAATAAAAGTAGAGTATCGCAGGTGAAATTGTAGTCCAAACGGACGCAACCAACGACATAGTTGGATATGTCGTAGAGGTAAAATGGATGGTACTAACTCATTTTTTTCAGATGCTATAATTTATTGAAATTATGAAATATTTTGGGTGAATTTTTCTATATATCTGGTGGACCTATACCTGAAATGTTTTAGTTGACAACTGCGGGCACTGCACCCCTCGGCTGCTTTTGAAAAACCTACTGTTATGTTAGTCCCAATCTAGAAGCATCACTTATAACGATTGTCATTACTTAAAAACACGATGCATACTACTATGGTTTTTCTAAGACACTCGTTCCGAACGACGGTTTTGGCGCCAATCTCTCGTGGCGTGCTACGACCGGGCCTATAGGACACCTTCCATCTTTTTTTATTTTTTTTTATTTCAGAAAACATACATGTATATCGACAAACAATTCACCGGGTAACCAGCGGTCTTCCATTATTGGACGTAAAACAGACACAGGACAACAAGACTAACCAAGACATACAAAACATACAGAAAAGAATAACAAAGAAAAGCAAATGATCTTTTGTCGTTCACATTCGTTGGGCGATCTTAGAAAATCGTTACTCACGACTGTCGTCAGTGAAAAACACAGCTTTGGTAATATCACACCTTGACTAATTCAGTGGTTGTACTATTATCTCCACCTTATCTTTTTTACTATACCGATTAATCCTCGGTATTTCGTAGATAACAAACGCAAATAAGAAGATTAGATCTGTCAAGCATATAGAATGAAATAGATACTGTCTTTATTATACAACGTGTGAGTGTATAACTTGATGGTGCTAGAGTTATTGTAGCTGGTGATGTTGCTCGCAGTCTCCAGCATTGTCAGGCCTCTCGGTGGAGCGGGTGACCCCGGCGTGTCCCGCTGCCCGGCTCAGTGCACACCCACGGCCGGGTGCGGGCAGTGGGGTGGCAGATGGAGGCGGGGGTCTTGAAGGGCCCCCCGTGCTCATTGGTCCCCATGTCGGCAGGCAATCCCTAGCGCCTCACACTGAGTGAATCCCTGCCAGAACAATAACACGGGCCATGTCAGTGAGCCGGGCACCAGCTGAGAGATATGGTAATAGCACAAACTACCTTTCCTCTCTGCTTGCTTCCGGACCCGCCCACCTGAACCGCACCTTAACGCAAGGCTATCCAGGGGCCTAGGCTAATCCACATACACTGCAACACCTACTTGATTCGACAAAGAACCCTCAAAGCCCGAATTCAAGAACGGGCTTGTCGCGCGTTCAAATCCTTTCTCTCAAATCTTGCAGCAAGTGCGGCTTTTGAACCGCCACTAAATATAGGGCAATATATATGGGCATCTATGTCTTGGCTTGTAGGGATGGAAATCCTTGTTTTCGTTTCCAGTTATTCATTACTATTTTACTGTCTCTTTTGAGGGAGTGAATTCCAATAAAAAATATTTCCATTTTTTAGCTTAACTTGATGATTCACACTCGATTTTAGAAAGTGTGAGTGGAAGTGTATAAATTGATTATCATTTAGATAGCAATGACACCAAATCAATTAGCTTTATTCATTCAATCCATCACCTTATATTTTCCCATCCTACATGGATTACCAGAGACTACCAACAGATTACTATTGGCATAAATCGTACTATGAACAATCTGGGTTCTTCCTGTACCTAATCTCTCGGCACTTCTTAACCATGCCACCATGTGTCGTCTACATGTAACGTTCCATAACCATTGTGTTAGAACTATAAGTCCATGCTTTATGTCTACTTTAGAGATATCGAATTTAGAGAAACGTTTAAAATTCTTTCACTGTGAAATGATCGAGCATGGTCTTACCGGAAGTGAACATTTACAGTACAAATTGCATGTTGATAAAAAATCTCCAATGCTACATCTAAAAAGAAATATAGATATGACCATTAGATCTATACCTTATCAGAGCATATGAACTAGGATCTATAATCGTTACCAATTGTTTGAAAAAGACAAACTAATTAGTACAGCCACTATCGTCATTCCTCCATCATTCATGTATTTTCCGACTGTTATCATACCCATGACAGTATAATGTTCATTGAGGTGATTCGCACATGTATGATAAAGAAGCCAACTTGTTGTTACGGCCATAATCGAAAACCAACCTACATCAGTAAAATTATGACCAATAAATTCATAAAAAAGAGAAACATGTGTCAGCGAGGTAAGCCAACATGAATAACAGTGAAAGTTTAAAAACCTCTGAAGATAATCCTCTATTGTATATATCTCATATCCTCAAACCTCTCATATCTATGACAGAAAACTGATTTAGGATAGTTTCTATTTTCATTAAATTATGTTTCTTTCAGCACAGTTAATACGAAATCAAAGCTATACTGAGGGTCATGCCCAAAAGGAAATTGTATATTGAGCGACACACGTTCCCTGGTTCCTATCATAAGCTCTCCGCTGGCGGATGATCATGACCCGGGGCACAAGTCTATGGGCGAGGTACAACATAGCATACCTGAGAGGAATTGGACCAACTGTAGCCGACCAGTAAGCCTGTACGATGGACCTCTTGACATCTGCGTTACGTGTCAATGTTGATTTTACTGACACTAATACCGAATGTAAGCTATCATAAGCTGTTTCATTGGGACCCATCTAGGATACAACCGCCTAGTGCAATCGGATCTGGAGAAGCTACATGAAATTGACTATATCCGTTCTAAGGCCTGGCGTCCACCTACTACGATATGGCTCTGATATGGTCTATGATGCACCTCCCGATAAAAAATCAAAATTGCGTCGGAAGGTCAACTAATATTGGGGCAGTTGACCACATCTCTGCGATTAGACGCCGATAAAACCCCATACAATGCGTGGTGGATTGGCATGTCTAGACATATGTCTACGACTCTGCACCTTCTCGATATGTCTCCGATATTGACCTTTTGTATTGGTGCCATACCATATACTACTTCATATCGTTATTTGCGTATTTTGTTGGATAGTGGGTCGACCTACACCAATGCCTTGGGTCTATTTAATAATTTACATCTGCGAACGGACAGTTTACAAGGAGGGGATTATCAAACAGGCCCCTGAAGCGTTTGATAAAAACGACTCCAGGGTCTTTGGATTAGGTGAAATACTGCCATGCATTACGTGAAAAATGGAAAGGTTAGACTGATGTATATTTCCACGGTACAATCTACACTAGAATACTGCCTGTTCTTATTCAGAAGAGCAAATCCTACGAGAGCACGGGAAATCTCTTTTCTATGGTGGATTACACCATTGGGATAGCTTAGCTGTAGTAAGGGATTGGACTCCAACAAGCAAGGTTAAAAGAGCGATAAAGCCACAGTAGACAGGCTGGGGTGTAGGACACAGGAAGTTAGATTATTATTAATTTGTCTGAGTTATTATCATTGCTGTATACGATTACGCTTTTTTAATCCTTTTTTTCATTTGAAATTGTAACTATTTTGTCATTATATAAGCAGATCTTACATATATATATATATATATATATATATATATATATATATATATATATATATATATATTTATCCTACCCCTAATATAAAATCCCATAGGCTTAACATTGGGTTTCCGTATGCCACGCTGACTGGCATACGGAGTTTTATATGCCACTAGTGGCATACAGCATTGTTATCACGTAATATTCCAAAATCAAGGAGATAGGGTAGGATAAAATCAAAACCTCATTCGTTTTAATCTTGGCCACCGTATTCCACTCCTGGAGTTTTGGCTCCTGACTTCACTCGGCTTCGCCTCATGAAGTCACTTTGCCAAACTCCAGTCGTGGAATACGGTGGCCAGATTAAACCTCATCCAGTTTTACGATAATATATATATATACATATTATCGTAAAACCGGATGAGTTTTAGTCTTGGCTCCCGAATGCCACGACTGGAGTTTGGCGTAGTGATATCACGAGGCGGAGCCGAGTGGTATCCGGAACCAAACTCAGGAGTGGCATACGGGAGCCAAGATTGAAACGAATCAGGTTTTGATTTTATCCTACCCCTCTCTACAATATTTTAATATAAAAATCATGAATGAAAATCATCAAAATTCCGTATGCCCCTAGTAGCATACAAACGTCCGTATGCCAGTCAGCGTGGCATACGGAATCTCAATGTTAAGCCTATGGGATTTTATAGTAGGAGTAGGATAAATACATATACATATATACATATACATATACATACATATACATATATATATATATATATATATATATATATATATATATATATATATATATATCCTTTTTAAATTCAAATGGAACGATTGTTCACGGATAGAATTTGAAGTAGACACTTTCAGAGAAATGTTGAACATGGAGGGATGTCAAGATACTATTTAAAGAATTAGCCTGCGCTATACGCCAGGCTCATGAGAAGTTGTCCATGTATAGAAGGGTACAGAAAAGTAATACTAAAAGAGTTTTAAAGGTATGTCAAATTGATGGTACAGTACGAGGACGCATTGACTGTTGAAAATGTGCTTTGCTAGGGAATTATTCGGTAATAACTTTTCCTGCTCTCATAACATTACCTACTAAACATTTCATTAACGATGCAGTAATTCATTAGGCGGAGTATCTATAGGCTTCACATAGAAGACCTGTATAACACAGAATATAGAAATAATCTATTATTTAATGGTCAAAGCATATACATCAGTCAGTTTTACCATCCTTGTAGGTCACCACCTTTTCGTGTATGCTCATGAATGGCATGGTAAATACAAGGGTTAATTCGACAAAACGAAGAATATCTCAAGAAGAAATAGTAGAATGGAATTGCTAGCTGTTGTGGTAGTGTGAAAATCGTTAGAAGAGTTAGAATTGACAACTAATCTAGTGCCCTTGATTTATCAGAACTGCGATGATAGATGTTAAAGTATTCATTGGTAACTATTTGGTTAAAACAAAAAGTAACGACAGAAGCCAGAGGTGACAACAAGGAAGCCACATAGAGAGCAGCAAGACGAAGCCAATTATACTTTAAAGGCGACCACCGATTGCCTGCGGGTAAAAAGCCTGAACTATATGGTGTGTGTGGTCGTATACTCACACAGAACGCGGAGGCCCGACCCGGTAAAAAGCGCTTGCCCGAGGATCTGTTATTTGAAAGGTGTTGGTATTTTTCTCTAAGGACACTCATATCAGTACAATGTTTTTGGAGGTGCCTGTTCATTTTGCCAAGTAACGATACCTACCCCGTCTGCAAGGTTAGCTGCTGGGGGGAATGAGCTAGCTCATTTTTTAATAGTGTCATCAGGGACCGAGCATACTTCAGAAGCGTTTTACTCTGAATAATGCCACAGCAAAACGAATATGTATGTAAATGTGTGTATGAGTATATATATATATATATAGACACACATTATATATAGTTTGATTTAATACTGTTTACGATTAACGTGATGTGCAGTTGATATAAGGATAATATCGTGATTTGTTATATATCATAAACATATGTCCGTGATGTCAGATTTAATGTTCCCGTTTAGTTAGCTTCGTCATGCATAACTACTATGTCGGCCAGACACTTAATTGGAGGGATATTTCTCATTTGGAGTTGTTTCTTTTGCGTTAGTATCTTTGACATTCCTATGAAAAGCCATGACCATATGCACAGTTCCTGCATATAAAACATTTGAATAATAATCTGACATGGGGAAGTCACATATATGTTTCTCACTGCAGCATAAAGGGAAACAAAGGCCCTATCAAATTAATGGCGATATTCTTGCCTGATCAAAAAGACGGAACGATAAAACATAATGGGATAAGGCGACCTATAGCAGAAAACCCATCGATTTACATACTCAAATTCCATGTCATCGGTGCAAATCCTATCAAGAGGAGTAGAGGACGTGTATACAAGTACAGAATACTGTCACATCAAAAATCAAGTCAAGGAATCCATTAAAGATATTTTATATGTTCACATACGTGTGGCATCAGTTTCTTTGACTTCCGCCATTTCTCTACGTATAGATATTTCTGATGTATTATATGGCGACTGTTTCTGCGTTATTGATGTGGGAGGGGAAAAGTCAGTTAGAAGGCTCTAATACTTCTGGTGGCAGGTGGACTGAACATGTAATTAAACAACTCGAAACATTCTACAAACTAACCACAATGAAATATTTTCATTTTTCAACTTACGTGCTCCCATCATACTGTCCCGCACATCAGGCCCATGCATAACAATAGAAAAGAATCGCGACAAATACGCAATTATGAGTCATCTTCATTAACTTATTCTTGGCAAATCAATGACAGGCGGATCCGCAGCAATTGCTTGTGAAGCCACGGCGAAGGTCATGATGCCTCGGAATTCATTGATACCTGTGACTTGAAAATGTGACGTTGGGTCTCATGTTCGATGAAATGTATGTTCACAATACGTGGAGTGCCATACACCTGTCTGCCACCCCGCGGTGTGTTAGAGATGGTTATGTGTGTGTAGGAAGAGAGATGGGGATATTCCCGCAAGTAGCGACCGTATATGTGGGAACGGGTTTGCTACTCCTAAAGCTGAGACATTAACGAGATGACGCGTGGGCGGGCCAGTTGATTGGTAACAAACCTTGGCGTTATCGCCTGCCTTAATCAACTATGAGTCAATAGGCCTAGTCTCAACCTAAACGAGCGCAAACATGTCGGTCAGCAGCTTAAAAACAGCAATAATTATTGCACTCGTTCATTTTCACCGTTCGCCGTCCAACGTTAAAGGGATTGTCATAATTGGATTTTCTTCCTAGGAGAAAAATAAAACCCAACAAATAAGGCAGAGCTTTGAATTTCCATGAGTCCTTAAACATCCTCCCACCACTTCACACCTTAATGCGCTGTGTCTAATGGCGCTCCTTGAATTCTCTCCAGTGTAGTTTTTCTTCGCTTACCGCTTCAACATCTTTGAAGTAAAAGATTGTTGTCTGATTCATCTTCCATATGAATGCGAGGAGGGTGTTGAGATTATTGAGATGATAAGGGTAGGTTTGAGCATGATAGATGATATTTTCCAATGTCATTCTACTGAAAAACCTATCGCTCACAACCAAATGATGACCTCGAGAAAACTTTAGAACTGTATTGAACTAAAACACATGTATGGAGAATGATAAGCGTGGGTTTTGTTGTTTTTTTCTCCGTACAAACCGCTAGGATCGTATCAAGAATGGACGGATGAGCTAAGATTAGGAGGGACGTTAAATAGAACCTAGCGACTGTATCTGAAGTAACGCAACCGTTGAAATAACCAGCTATAAAATTGTACCCACTTCTTGGTCTCTATTATGCTCCACTATGCTCAGATGGATACATAGTCGCCATACAAGCTTCAAGGTCAAGCACTGGGGCCCGTTTGATAATCTAGGATCGTACATGGAGACCATTTTCTGTATGCCACAGAGACCCAGGGACGACGTAGGTAAACTTTATTTAACACTTATGGACGACTAATACTAGCGAGCAAAATTAATTAATACTAAAGAATAACCATTGTACGAGGTACAGAAAAGGGTCTTCAAGTATGATCTTAGATAATAGAACGGGCCGAAGGTCCATGCCCACCTTCCACCTTAACAGGTGGGCTTGAAATAGCGTGATATAGAGCGATGCTCTATATATACACACTTTCATTACTATTTCCCAACATATTTCCGTATTTATTAATTAGGATATTTATTTGCTTATCTATCTTATTTATTATTTTATGTAATTGATAGCAATTTGTGGATATATATGATGGGTTCTTCCGTATTTAATATATCTTCGCCTCGCAGTACACATCTTGAACTCAAGAGCATGGCGCTTTCACCTCAGACTGTTGTATGGAGAGAAAACAGCAGACTGAGAGCCTATCCGTTTCTGACGTGTGAACTATACGAGATGAATTTCTTATAGGAAAACATAATGCATAGCTTTGTGCTGTCTGTGTATCAAGGGAGAAAAGAGGCTGTACATCCAAATAAATGCACATTTCTGATATTCGTAGGTTTGGAAAGGCTGTATCATATTCTACAAAACTCTTACTTATATGGTCATATTTCCATATAATTCGAATTCAATTTGAGATTTTGTTTTGAGTCTTGTATACAGAACACAATTTCGTTCCTGTTTTACAAGTATTCATCTGTCACTCTGTTAATTGAAGGTCATTGAAGGTGCTTGTCGTATATGTAGAGGGGGACACCGTTTAAAGCTTGAAGGTCGAATCGGATTGGTTGGTGAATGTTACGGCAGAACAACTGCAGGATATACGAATTTTTTTAAAAATCATTTTCGAATTTTCGTAGTATCATCTCCAGCCTAGCCTAAAAGAAAGCTTAGTCTTACCAAAACGAAAATCATGTCGCCTACAGCAGACGGCATTTAAATCCTCCTGCAAAACGTGCCACTATTTGTATCGTTGATTCTCTCTGGACATTAAGAGCAGTCATTCTGACCTAATGTTTCTTTTATTTACCGTTTCATATATATCTATTTTTCTCACATCGGCCGTTGACAATTTGGTATTATCCGGAATATATCAGGTCCAGCGTGTTCGCATGGGTCTTTGTAACAGAAACTTAGTGGAGAAAGCGTTGTGCGAAAACGTGATTTGGACAAACAGTTTTCTTAATTTATTTGGTATACTAACTTGTATATATACCATGTACCCCTGATATAACTAGTCCACTATTCCCATCATTGGAGCGAATTCCCTTTATTCAAAACCCAGTATAAAAGTGAATGTGGCTGTATGCCTAAAATAAAACCTATGGGCTAATATATATTCCAAGCCGATATAACCCTTTTTTAACAAACCTGAAATGATAGAGTGGAAAATGCTGAAAAGCTGTTCTGTATGAATTTGCGTGAAAAGGAATGTGTGAAGCTAGAGTGAAATATAGAATACATAGTCAGTCGTACTCACGTGGCACTAACACCTGGCTGTGGGCACACCTGAACCGTGGACGGCGACGAGGACGGTGTACGTGATACTATAGGTCCCTGGGTGACTCACGGGAGGAGCTGCTCCACTAGCGGCGGCGGCGGCGGGCTGTGCTGTGGCAGGGCTGGCCACCCGATACTCGTATCCACCAACTTGAACTTCTCAAAGCACCTCGCGCGGATTGTTGTAGGACGACGAGGGGCCTAAAGGTGGAGGCAGAGAAGTTGAGCAACTCCTTGTGTCGTTCCCCTTTACTGAGCAGATCTGAGTAACTCGTCGCTGCTGGCGGCGGTGGCGGCGGCGGTGGCGCGGCTGGTGGTGATGGTGCTGGTGGTGGATGTGGACGTGGTACTATATGGTTCAGAGGCCGGGGTTCACTGCGAGCGGGTACAGACAGAGCATCTCCGGAGATAAGCGCGGGAAACCTCGCTCAAATAGACCAAATGGCGTGAGTGGGCGGGTGTGGGTGGCACGCGGGCACAGTAACCTGGTGGGAGGTGAGGCGGCCGACGTGTGCACCTGAGAGGACCCCTATTGGGCAGGAGCGGAACTAACGGCATAATCCGAGCCGCATATGACATGCAGCAAATATAAATAGCTGAACAACACGTTATTTCGACACGAGACCCTTAAGGTTAAATTACAGGCATATGGCTCCAAACAGATATATTGGAGAAGAACCCTTATACAAAAGATGAATATGACTACCAAACATGCATGCGTGTTTACACATGAACTGAATGTTTGAAGGGAATAAGCCAGGTATATTATTGAATATCATTCAAATAATCGTAGTTGTGAACGATACCATATGGATACTGACCGTCGACAGCTGCGCATATCAAGCCCCTAGCTATAGGGTCTAACACCAGCCTAGGCCCAGTTTTCTTATTCAGTAATCCGTATTGTAATAAAACTGGCGGTGTTGCACATGGTAGTCACACTGATAGTGACATATAAATATAGATATAATAAAGACACAAGACAAGGACATAGAGACAACATAAT
The DNA here is from genome assembly GCA_950022655.1 of Alentia gelatinosa. Taxonomy (NCBI): domain Eukaryota; kingdom Metazoa; phylum Annelida; class Polychaeta; order Phyllodocida; family Polynoidae; genus Alentia; species Alentia gelatinosa. The sequence continues at coordinate 47,279,325 of OX465579.1, read as the reverse complement.
GGTACAAGTTAAACCACAAAATGGTGAAATGTGGATTGAAGGTGAAGGACAGGGTTGTGGTGCATAAGTTGTTGTTAGGGGGTGATTGTTGTGCGGTGTTCGCCGTTGGGCCGTCAGTTTTGTTTTCAACCGTGTGTCAAGCGTTCTTGTCCCACCATTATAGACTGTAAGTAGATGTATTTTTCGTTTTATACATATGGCTGTACGAAATGTATGATTTAACATTTTGTCTCTCATGGCATGATTCATGAAACAATAGATTTTTTCTTCTTTTCCTATGACAACTTTCTTTATTGATTTTTCCTCTTCATCTAGTTTTTTCATCACAATAACAATAGTGTGGGTTAGCTGTCAATAACTTGTCACTGGTTTCCTTCAGTTCCGTTATACTTACAGATAATAGTAATACAAAACAACATAGGTACACGCACATTCTACACAACTGCAGGACCATTTCAGTAGTACAGTTCCCATGTTTATCAGTTTAAGATTTAGGATTCCATCATTGTTTCCTTTGTCTTTTAGTGTAAGTGCAGATCTTATTAACAGAGGTAATTGGTTCCAGACAGTAGCTGTAGTATACTCAACACTCTTCCCGTATGTTTCAATTCTTGGTCATTCTAATCTCAATGTTTTCTCAAGTTCTAGGCATTCAAATTTCAACAGACATTTCATCCTGCATCCCACGATAAACCACATTTGATACATGTGCTTTCCATCTGTCATTCAGATAGGGCATCTGTCATTCAGATAGGAATCTGTCATTCAGATAGGGCATCTGTCATTCAGATAGGGCATATGCTAGAACAGGCAGCATCGTTTGTTTCACATTTAGCACACAACAAAAAGTAGGTCGCCAATGCGGGCACAATATTGTGTAAATTGTCTACGTCATAAATCGTATAGACGAGGCGTAGCGGTTCACTTCTGCACCTAGCGCTTCGCGACCACGGATAGAGAGAAGATTTGAACGGACCGCGGGAAGTTGTCTACGTCGCCCACGATAGCGCATAATGCTGACGGTAATGAGAGTTTATTGAAACTATTGATGTACAAAACTATGAATGAGGTAGTCGAGTGAATACCTTCTGTTTATCTGAAAAGAAAGCCCCACGATTGAGTGTATGATAGGTTGAGAACATTGTTTTTTTAGGGTGGGTGGTATACATTTTCCAAATCATCTGTTGGAGGCTGGAGAATGAGGTTATTTGATCAAATTGAGCAGGACACGTGAAGGTCAAAAGAAATGTTTGGAGAGTGTAACCTCTCCATTATCACCAATGAGTTGGTAACAATGACAAACGTGAAGATTTAGAGAAATAGTTTAAGGTTTATTGAAACTATTGATGTATAAAATACGAAAGAGGTAGTTGAGTAAATAGTTTTCGTTCTATTAAGAGGAAATGCCAAAGGCTGTAGTCAAGGCCAAAGCCACCACTTTTGAGGGGTCTGCCGGGATGTATGCCCAAGGGGAGGTGACTGAGATCCAGGTTCCATGGTGTTGGAATGCCTCCCCTCCTGAGTGATTGGAGGGAGGCCGAGGCTGTGCGAGGGAATCCAACCCAGGTGAGGTGGCCCCCAAGATGGCGATGAGGACCTCAAGGGGTGTACGTCTCGGTTAGTGAAGGCAAAGGCTGGTCTGGGACTTGGGAAGGTAAGGGTGTAAGGCAGCAACCGGGCAGGCAGGAGGGAGGGGTGGCTCGGAGGTGGACCTCGGTTTTGTAGAGAGAAATAAGATAGTGAGACCTGAGGGGGAGGGGACAACATCCTCCTTCCTGAGGGTGTGGTGCCCAAGTTCTTCACAGCCACCAGGTTTGAGGCCCTTAGATGGGCGAAGTAACCGATGAGGATGGCTGATTTTGGAGCGAGAGGCCTGCCCCGTCGAGGTAGGACGAGATGTGTAGGATGTCCAATTTGAGCACTGTAGGTGCACAGGACATGTGGGGCGAGATTGTTAGTGCCCTTGTTGATGGCGAGGGCAAGAGGAGAGTCAAAGGCAGAGGTATCTCCTCCTGCTAGAGTGACCAAGGACCAAGCCCCCGAGACATAGTTTTGCCTGGAGGCCAGTGCCATGAAGCAATTCGTGAGGAACTCCTGGAACCAAGTGAGGTGAGTTCAAGTGGTGGAGGTGAGATGAGAGGGACCTCATTCTACATGCAGGACTGGAGATATAGCCGGGCCTGCTTCATCCTGTTGACTGAGGTCGAGGGCGGGACCTACGCCCGTAATGCCCCAGTCACACTGGCGTAAAATTTGGCGTTTCTTCTATGTATTTGAATTGTTGGGGACCACCTTTTAGCTACGGATTTGGAACGTATTTGTTTACTTTTCTTTAACGTTTTAGTACGCTTCTCAACATTCATCAACGCTTATTTACGCTTATCCACGCTTCTGTAAGCATTGTGCTGTTTTTTTACGCCAGTGTGACTGGGGCATTAGGAGAGAGCTGCCTGTCATCCAAGGGCACCACCTGGAATTTAAAAAAGTTCGTTAGAAGCATGGCAATGTCTGCTGGTTCCTGGATGGATGGGAGAGTCGGTGGGCAGTGAGGAGCGTCTGGCGGGGGCAGCCGTCATATGGTCGCATGGGTAGGCTGCCACACTCACGATAACATCGATATCATGGATAACCAATAACAGCCAGAGGGCACTTCTGTATGCCACCATGACATCATCCTTTCCTTCCCCCTTTTGGAAGTGAGAGGCGACAATTAAATTTCTGTTGGAAATAGTGATTTTTCGAGTCCCTGGGAGCCACAGGGGTGAAGGTGGTGGCTGCCTGGAGAACAATGTTGGCTAGAAGTTGAGGTCACGTTATCGCGCCGGTGGCCTGTGTAAGGGCTGGCGGGCAATATTGTAATGGCCAAATGCCAGGAGCAGCAGGAGGTGGCCGAACTCGTCCAGCATGTGGGAATAGATTACCAGGGGGCATGGCACGAGTGCCTTTTTAGGTGGTGCTGCGATTAGAGTCCCATCCTCTGCGATGTGCACCTGTTCTTCTGGTGTTGCCATAACCGGCTCGTCATCCGATGGGTGGCTGCTGTTGTTGGCTGCAGTCTAGGTGGCTGTGACTGCTGGATTCGACATGGGGGCGTGGTATGGGAGGTGATGCGTTTGAGTCATGTTGGTTTTTGCGTGGACGTGGTTGTTTTTCGAGTTGTCCTGGGCGGTGCGACGATTGTCAGGTATAGGTTTCCTCTGGGTTCCCCCGGGTTCGTATTTAGGCCAGGGCCTACTGACGAAACGATACGGGATCAGCTGCAGCCTTGGTTTTTATGCGGTAACACTCTCCATGCTCTACACACCAGATCTTGGACCACACGAGGATATCTTGAATGTTATCTCACTTACTATTCTTCTATCTGTTATAAATTTCGTTTCCAACCGGGAACACTGTATTTTATACCACTTCTCTGTCATACCTAATTTTTAGACCATTTATCAAGGCTTTGTTCATCAGAACATGTAAACGGTATTCCTATATACCCATTATTGAACTAACTAGAGTTACATACCGCTGCGGGGGGGTGCATTAAAAATAAGTTATGTGTCGAGGTTGACGTTTTCGTCCCGCTCTCATGTTTTCGTCTCGCTCTGACGTTTTCGTCCCGCTCTGATCGCGTGATACAATACAGCAGCGGGACGAAACAATAGCTGTTGTGGTTACTCGATAAGGGTGGCCATTTGCTTCGGAAGTGTTTCAGGTAAAGAATTAAGCATCTTTATCGATATTTGAAGGTATATAGGAATAGGGAAACCAAGTACCGGTAAGCAAAAGTCAAAGTTACTCAGTAAGGCTTGGAAAAATTACTGCCCGCGGCTGACGCGTTGGGCAGTAATTTTTCCGAGCCTTACCTCGTAACTTTGAACTTTTGCTCACCGGAACATAGTTTCCCTCTAATAGCATTAGGTTGACATACAGCATTGGATTATTCCAGCATACTTTAAAGAAGGCATAGGTATATTGTTAGGCCCGGCGTTCACCTACTACGATATGGCACCGATAAATACACAATATAATTAACGTCGTTTTGAACTCAGGAGGTTACTTGTGGTAGTGTTACCGTAGGTTTCACACGTCTCCCACTTTTTTAAATACACAATATTTACAGGTTTTAGATACAAGCGGCCGTATGCTCCGAGGAGTTGACGCGTAGTAATATCCGAGCGTATGCGAGGATATTGCGGAGAGTCAACTCCGAGGAGCATACAACCGCTTGTATCTGAAACTAGTCTATATTGTATTTATTATCCACATTTTTCTAGACAAGTGGCATGTCAATATCAGTTCGTTTTAGCTATGCACTATTTTTCCATACAACATATCCGTATGCGCCGGGTATGTCCATACCAAAGCCCTATGTGTTTTCTATGGACACTTTGTATTAGGTGGATAATAAGGTCTACGATGCACCTCCCGATAGAAAATCAAAATCGCGCCGGAAGGTCACATGATATCTGGGCAGTTGACCACATTTCTGCGATTATGCACCGAAAACCCCATGAAGATGCATGGTGGATTGGCATGTCTAGACATTTGTCTACGATTTTGCGCCTTCCCGATATGTCTCCGATATTTGCTCTTTGTATCGGTGTCATATCGGTAGGTCTATATTTCTATCGTAGTAGGTGGACACCAGGTCTAATGTTCTGATCTCTACATCCCTATCGTAACAAATCATATTGGTTTCTATTCAGTGAGATTAGTCATCTAAATTGCACATATTTATTAGTACCAAAATGACGGCATTGTGACAGTGGCCATTTGTAGCAGCTTCTGTCCTGATGTTTACTGTGCAGCAGCCATGTAGTGAACGGCTCGTTTACCCTCATCATTCCCTCAAGTTCCCGGTCTGCCCACACAGGGGCAGGGTGCTCTGACATGGCACCTGAGTTGTTGGTGACATAAGCGGCCCTCCTGGCATGTGCAACAGACCGGAACGAGCCTATATTCAATCTTCATCGGCTATTGCATCAACAGCCAATAACAGCTCAGAGCTTGCAAGCTCATCCTGTAGCAAGATGAGATTACCTCAACCTTGCCTGTGTATCTTCATCTAAATATGGTTCGCTTATATCTAGGATACCTAATATATTATTATCTTGTGGTATATTGCCTTGTATGTTCATATTACCTGCAGTGGGTTATGATCATTTTCAACTCCATGTGCCATATTTAAATGGTCTGTGTTGTTATTTAGTCTATTAGCTGGTTCCCAGACATTATTCAAGACACGCCAGGACCTTTCTTTTTATTGGCATAAAGATTCTGATGACATCAGATGTTCCCAGTTTTCTTACGGTTTACCTTACCTTATTCCTAAGTTCCCTCAATTAATCAAGCATGTTATAGTAGGCATCGTCATTGACATTCAATTTCCTTCAGTTTCTATCCATTTAATTTCTATCGATTCGGACAATCCCCACATCAGGTATTTAAGCAGGTCTTGGTCACCGTTATAAAATCAATATAACTTGATACCGTATGAAATGTATCAATCTTATCGTACAAACTATGGAAAATGACTATGGCATAATTTATTCAATTAAATTGGTGTGACATAAATCATCTATTGTTCATAGAAAAATAGCTCACACCATATTTCCGGCATTCGATCCATTGGGTTCCAACTATTACTATATATGAACATTAGGATTATTGCACACTATACTCGTGATTTCTGAACATGAATGTTTCTTTCTCGGTGATGTGGCCCTGCTGTTTTGGCAGAGCCCATCACTGCTGACGTCTGGTGGACAGAAAACTCACCACTCACTCTCCATTCCCATCTCACAATCTCACCACACGTATTTCATTTCCACACGTATTTCATTTCCACATCCTTATTATTCTAATATTACTCTACTTCATAGGGCGGTTATTTACATATCAATTTGTATCAAATATTTATCACATTTATCATGGTATTTATCATACTATCTTACTTACCAAAAGTCTTATCAATTAATGTAATATTACCAATTTTACTACACTACTACTCATATCAACTATTTATTATCATTTTATGTCAATCATCATTGATTTTATGTTATTATCATATGATAATAATAATAACAATAACAACAATAATAATAACAATAGTAATAATAATAATGATAATAATAATGGTGATGATAATGATAAGGCGAGGTATCGTGACGGTGTCGACCGGTGTCGGTCAGTGTGGCACCCTCCTTCAGCAATTCGCTTAAGATTGAAAATAGAATCCTCCAGGACACTACTGATATTATAGATGAGAGTGAAATGCGATCAAATTGAATTGTCGGCACTCTTTGGTTGAATATAGATCAATCGGATGGTGCTGAGCTTCTACTTTTTCAATCCAGCAAGCTCTATCTTTATTCATCAGAAACGTACACATCGCTTCAACTTCAAGCTGTCATCCCAGATAAAACAGTTACATCGGTCATATAGTCATGTTTACGCAAGTTTTGTCTCAGTTAACCCAAGAGATCGGGTTTCAAAAATATACCAAACATATCTACATGTGAGTCTCTTGCAGATCGTACAATATCGATGCTTAAGCTGTCCTTAACACATTCCACTACCGAATAATCCTTCACTATGCCGCTTTAGGCTTCAGAGCTGCCACCTCGTGTCCAATAATGTAAACAGAGTATCACTTGTGAAAACCACCTGAGAGAACACCACTCCCACCTCCTCTATCATCCCCATATATCATATATAGAAATAGGTATTGGATCTCTCATGGAACCTTTTTATATTTGGTTATATGTATATATATATATTTATATATATATATATATATATATATATATATATATATATATATATATATATATATATATATATATATATATATATATATATATAAAGTGTACATTTCTATCTTATTGTCAGGATAGCAAGGAAAAAATACAGTTGAGTGGTTTTCTGAGTGTGTGAAAAAGGGGCCTTGTAAGCGATGGGAGGGGCCTTGTAGTGCTTGTTAATTTTTGGGAGGGATGTCGTCTGCAATTGAGACCCTGTGCTCTTTTTGACGAATGTGAAAATCTCAGAGAAAATCTGATTGTGAATTCTTGTTAAATGGAGTAGCTAACAGTTTTTTTTTATTGTGGATGAAAGCTCTAACATTGTCGTTATTATCGTTCTAACTATAATTATATTCAAGAAACTAAGTTCCTTTATCAAATGTCTGATATCGTAGAACAGGAGATTACAAATAGAAATTTAATGGGAATTGTAGAGAAACAACCTCTATATATTCATGCAATGCAAACAAAAAGAGGTTAAATCTCTTTGTGAATCAATTTCAACAGCAAGCAATGTGGTGAATAGTGAAAGTACCTTTGTACGAAGAATGATAAATATCTATTTGCTTCTTTCCAGAGAATACAAAGGTCAGCAGACTGCTAGAATAGTTAATGGCAGATCTTAGGTGGTGGTCAGCCTATATACATCAAAGTTCACAATTAATTGCCTGATGACAAAAGGAAAATATGTCGGAGGAACATATCAGGGGTTTCAAATAAGACTTAACCAAATAATATAGGTTTTGACCCCATATCATCACCCTCTTTGACAAGGGGTGGGGCTTCAGCCTTAGTGGAGGCAGGGGTTAGTTTGGTGGATATACGTGATTCTGGTGACTGGCAGAGTATGTCGGTTCTGCTATACCTGACCAGGTCAATAGGCTCAATGATCATGTTGAATAGAAAACGTTATTGTTGATCAACTACTGAAATTATTATTTTGTTTTTAGTAGATTGCCGGTTGGAAACCAAAAAATGGGTCTTTGTTTAACTGTTAATAAAAAAGCGCCAATCTACATGGACCTATTTACTCACCTTTTAAGGTACGATTATGTGGAGGACAGATGGGGTATATGCGAGTTTAAACAAGCTTTGAACCGAAAGGGAGCGCACGTCTACAGAGGAAGCTGACCTGCAGAGGCTCGACCAAGACCAGAGCCTCACTCCTTGGAACCCCAGCTGAGAGCTGACCTGGACTATTTCAAAATCATTTTTATGATAATTGGAAATAGGAGAATAGTTTAGCATTGTATGCCTTACACTGTGGTAACGAGTTTGTAATATTCATACCCCCAGACTTTCCACTTGAGCAGTCAACACAAGAATGTGTTTATGTAAAGTGAAGAATTTCATTTCATCTTATTCGTTCCTATACTGTTAATCTGTTATCATTTACTTGTTGAGTAAGCAAAGTTATTTAGTTAACGGTGATCGAATCAAATAACGACACCAACAAATGAAAGACCACCATAACTGGTGCTTTTTGTTTTCAAACTAAAAGAAATTTAAAAGAAATTTAGCCTGTCCTTTATATACATATGTATGTATTCAAAACTATGCAAGGTGTAGTGCGCCTTACAATGCACATTGAGGCGCTACAATACACTCACGACGCAGAAGCTGGAACCTAGATCCTCTATGACAATCAAACATTTGGGTGTATGATATCTTGCAAAAAAAGAATTTTACAAGAAGTCACCAGGATACATGAGTGAAAAGAACTGGAATGGGCTAGGCGGACATTTGAAATCCCAACCTAGTAAGCCCTTTTTCTTTTTAAAGACTAAGGCCCGGCGTCCACCTTCTACGATAGAATTTCAGACCTACCGATATGGCTCCGATATAAAAAGTAAATATCGGAGACATATTGGGAAGGTGCAAAATCGTAGACATATATGCCTCGACATGCCAATCCACCATGCATTGTATGGGGTTTTATTGGTGTCTAATCGCAGAAACGTGGTCAACTGCCCCGATATTACGTGACCTTCCGACGCGATTTTGATTTTGTATCGGGAGGTGCATCGTAGACCATATCGGGGCCATATCGTAGTAGGTGGACGCCGGGCCTTATCTTTAAAAACTAGAACATATGTACCAGTCTACGGACTCGACCAACTGTAACGGCGAACTATAAATAGCTCATATATCATTCAAAATGTATTCACCCTCATTTCCACGCTATCATTATTGGGGACTGAAAACTAGTTATTTTTGACTTGAAATACAAAAATTCTCATAACTTAGGCTATATAAAAGATATAGATTTACAAAGGATACCATATTAAACCAGAGATTGTGGGTTTTATTGTCATATATATTTTGAATTTATTGAGGTGATTTATCTGCATTCATTTTTATCATATTTTCTCTGAAATCATGCTAAAAGTTAGGCAAAATGTTGAACTTCTAGAATATGAGTGAAGATTCCATAGAATTCCATATGTAAGCAAATCAAAGCCCAGTTTAATCAAGTAGAGATTTTCTTGAGGATCATTTTGATACCTTAACTTTTATTGTACTCATAGTAGAAGTCAAAATAGAAAAGTAGCAAAAAGCCCCTTTTTGTGGTATGCGCCATATATTATAGCATTGTGGTGGTAGGCAGAGAATGGAGAAGTAAGGCTTGGTTGGAGATGATGCAATATTTTTACATTATAATTTCAAACAATGTTTTTCCTCTAGTTATTATTTAGAAAGAATTGCTTCCTTAAACTAATTAGATATGCAACACAAGTCAATCTATAAGAATTTTTAGGGAAACACTGTTTGAATCCGGACCCGACCTTAGTCCCTAATATGCCTTCCTGACCTATAGTTTTGCCAGTTGTAGGTATTCATATTATTTCCCTATTCTCATCATAATTACTGTTGTAACTTTTGTTTCATTGAACAATGTTTATGACATCAAGAGTAGGTACTGACTGAGATGAAAGACAGTTTCAGCAATAATGGAAAACCATCAACAAAAATGAACTGGATGCTCAATAAGAAAATTTAATAAGAATTAGATAAAGGTCGTTTCATATCGATATTATGAATCTGTCGTAATTTGACCTATATCTTAAACTTGATTGTTTTAGTGTCTGGAAAATATTGTTTTGTTTATACTGGTAAAAACCTGGTTATACCCATGCAATATGTCCTGAACTGTTATAATATTATCCGTTTTGATTAAGATGCTACCTGAGATCTGTATCGGTACACTGGTTGAATCATGAACTGTGTCCGTCACCTGCTTTCCCTCCGCCGATGCACTACGATACGTATATTGATATACCGAGAAATGAGCAATTTCACTTCGTGGTGCATCGGGAGGTCTATCATAGTGCATCATAGTAGGTGGGTGTTGGGCCAATCTATACAGATATGTTGTATACTATAGTTTACATACGCATGCATATCAATTCTGATAGAAGGTGATTCAACAAAAAAATCCCTTTCAGAATTAAATTTCAAACAATATCAAAAGACAGATTACTGAGTATTTTATTGAAAAATGAAATAAACATTTTACAGGATGTTCCGAACGATTGATATGATCTTTATATGGATCTAGTACATTTCCAATGCTAAAATATGCACTAATGTAATTGATGTAGGTTTTGTGTTGTGCATGTAAACGAATACGTAAACTACAATCCACACCGTGGTATCAAGCACGACAAACCATGAAACGATTGGTTATTCTCATCAGCCCTATGATTTTATCCTTCTAATTCATACATATTCTCCATGCCATTTTTAAGGATATGAGTTTATAAATGTGCATGTACATCACATTTATGGAACTTAACTACCCTATGTACTGTCAGCTATGTCAGACGCAACATACGTAGTTGACCATAACTTCAAATCAATATGCACACAAATTCGCATGATGCTATCAGCAGTCCTACAGTAGTGTAACATTATTGTTTCCATATGGTATACTTTATGATAGTTTCACTTGAATATCAGATAGGTCATACGTTCATCCTCAAAAACTGGATGAAATAACCACATTCAGTAAAAAGGGGAACGATACAGTAATCTGTTAACAAAAACTATGCAATTAGATGATAAATGTCCCAACAGGGTTCCCAACGATTCAATTCTAATATACAGTTTGCATGTGAAATAGATTAACTCATAACTGAAGGAGGCAAAAGCAACAGTGTATATAATTATTACTTTTATTGCAATAACATAAAGGTATGATCAGAAAATCAATTACAACCTTTCTTTAAATAGTTTCTTTCAAAAGAAGATTTTGAATAGGAATAAGAAATTATTTCGAGATATCGACAATCTAAGGTACTAAATATGATTCTAGATAAAATGTGAAATATTTAAAGATTTATTATATCATCCAAGTATACGATTGCACATGTCTTCATTGTTGGTACAGTTATTACTGAATAATTTCAGAACAGACATTTGTAGGTTAGTATACATGTGGTACATGTACAACTGCGTGTATCTTGCATCAACAGGGCCCTAGTGGATCTCCATACTACTCTTTAAAGAGAAAACATTACACTTGTGATGACAGCAGTCAAAACACCAAGGAAAAGTACGACTGACGACGTCTTTTGCTTTGCCGATCCATTGCACCTTTCGGTATAACAGCAGTCGTATATTGAACGTATAGTTCCTATTTGGGATGTACCCGGACATGTTGAAAGTAGACAACCTCGGACTTTTCTTGTTTCCAGCGTGCCTTCTAGATACCTTGAAGTTATTGTCTGCAACAAATAGAAATTATTATGAAATTGGTTTCATATGTTCTTACTATGTCTAAAGAACAAATCACTGAATACCATTACCCATAACGCCATCGATATAAGTCGATGTTACTTAAGGACTAACGCGTTCTTCTTTGTGTAAACTAAATTATTTATTGGACATAGTTCTTTCTGAGATATTTTGCTCTTACATTTCCAGTGCAATTTGTTGCTGACTCTATATGTAAATATAACAATGGATGAAACAAACAATAGTAAATTTATGTTTGAGTGGTGATTGATGAGACATGTACTCGCTCACATCAAAGTAACAATTGGGATCATTTTGAGATCAAAACCTTATGTCTAGGTCACAGAGCAAAATTTGTTTATCGTAGCAACCATGTGTATCAAATATAACGTGGTGTGGGACATTAGGTTCAGTTTGGATGGTCAATTTCAGGTAGTCTTTTCAATTTGCGATTAAATAAGTGCTTTGTGTCAGATCTCTTTAAATCTTCCGATTAGGCATTCCGCAGCCTATATCCCTTATATTTAGGTGACTTCTTTGTATGTTCAGTTAGTGGCTGGGATATCTTGAAGAGGAATCTATTCCTGGATCTAAGGCAGCTAAAACTAACAATCGCTTCATTCTCATTTTCATCTTCATTTTCGAGTTCAAGGGTCATGTGTTTCTCTTATACGTTAAGGCTAATTCTTCTCGTCTATGCTGGAGGGTAGAACATTTGTTAGTCTATATGTATTTGTTCACTGTGTTTTCTCTAGCCCAGTCTTTTCTTTTTCTATTCAGGTGTAGTCATTACAATCGTCCAGGGTTAATCAGTCGTTCTTCCTACTTAACAACTTCTTCTACTTAACAAGTAAAATAAGTGCGGTGAAGATTGAAGTACTGATTTCAATTGAAGGGAGTTCCGATTAAGATATAGCTTCCAGGTCATATGACTGTGATTAGGCAGTGTCTTTCTTGAGAATTGCTCCTCTTCTCATCTTCATTAGATTAATGCGAAACAGAGCACGGTTGTCAAGGACTCTCACCGTCCCATCACGTGGTCACGGTCACGTGACCACCCCACTCCAACCCTGCGCCCACTTCAACCCTGGGACGCCAACGAGAAGGAACCACCCACCCACCCTACAAAAACTCTTCAATCTCATCTCCTCAACTTCTCCTACTTCGTAGGCCTTCTCAATAGCTCGTGAACTCTCTTTACAACCTTAAATATATGTTATCATGGACTTATAAAAATTATCTCGTATCTCAAGTCTACTTAATAAATTGTATGTTCATACCCATGCTCTATGTTAGTCATCATAAGGGTCATATGACTCCGGTAGAACCTGAATGTAACACTCATATATACTTAAACACTAGAACGTACAAGACAGAACATGACAAACAGACAAACATTGTAGTGATGACAATGACATATTATGACAAAAGGATCTCAAAGCAATTGAAGTGTTTTTAGATGATATTAGAGAATTTACGATTACATAAGTGATTCTAATTCTGGTCATGTGACTCAGATCAAACTGCAAGGTTGTGAAAAAAGTCTGGATCCAACAAAATACCTTTTATAGCTGATTTGATATTAGCAGTGCTGGCTATTGATTGTACATCGAAAGGGAGATGATTCCACAGTGAATTACCCACATATAAGGGGCTATTTTTATATTTTTCTGTTTTGGGACGTCTTAGGTTAATTTTGATTTTTGATTGAGCTTTCGTTCTGACATTTTCCTCCCTTCGGGTATTATTAACATTATCCAGCACCCAACAGTGAATTAAGCTAAGAAGGCGCAAGTATAATTACATTACCCCTAGATAATTAAACCTATTAACAACAATGAGATTTTTGTTATTTAGAGTGCAAGTATCGGTGGGCAAACGGTTTTTGTTAGCGAACCACATCAATCTCGTTTTATCTATGTTGATTGTAAGCAGATTTTGTGAGAACCAGTTATACATGCTTGGTAAGTCTTCTTGTAGCCTAATACATATTGACGTCATGTCCGGTCCACATACAGTTAAGACCAAATCATCCGCATGGATCAGCGCAGTACTGTATTTGAATGCAATAAAACGGTTATTATACACATGACAGGTCCCAATACGAACCCTCTGTGGACTACATATTTTATGGTTAGGTACTCAGTCCGTTTATTATCGACTTTTAGGCACTGTGTCGCTTACTCCCCATCTTGTTTCTACTTGTTCTTGCTGTATTTCGTGTAAAAACTTTGTTTTAACAGTTGTTAATGAACTGTTGATGTGCTCTGAATATATGACAACAGGAACACTTATTGATGTGTAAGTCTTTGTCAATACTATCCATAAGTATACTGTTTGGTGTATAGCCCTTGTTGCTATGCATCAATCAGGTAACATATATGAAGTTGTTTTTAAGTGCAATTTCAATTCAAATCATGTATGGTGTCCCGTTCTTCAATTTTAAGCATTTTAAGCTAATATATCAGGTGGCGTCCGCGTGTTAGTAGAAAAAGGTTGTGAGATAAAAATTATTTAAAGAAACATAAACTCTCTTTAACACGTTATTGAATGCACGTGGCACTCACGAGCAACACAAATTTCTTTTTTTCATTTACGCAACCAGCCTATGCATCACTGCATGAAAACCACTATTTTACATATATATATGCCATCGCGATAACGCACGTATCGGCTGTATCGTGCCTTGTTTACATTTGTATACGCCTTTTATCCGCGTCTGCGTTTCAGGCGTCTACGAGGTAGTTTTCATATGTAGACGCGCGCGACTTGGCTGTATTTCACGCCCGGCGTATCCAAGATAAAACATGCTCTGTGCGATATGATACCAAAAAAGAAAAAATTGCGACCCGCGGCCCGCCCCGTCCTGTGGGTGTTGGTAGAGGATGCACCAACACTGACCTGCCACCCGCGACCTCCCAACCCCACCCCCTACCCTAAAAAACGTTTAAGAAAACCAAAGAATGCAGGGTTTATTATGTGTAATTAATCAATTTATATTCAATCAGGTTTTATAAAGGTTTTATAGAATAAATTGGTAATATAAGATTGTATTTTCATATAATACAGACTTGGATGGTTAATGGCAAATGAAATATGCTACCAGTAGTGTCCCCAAGTTGCAAAGATCGGAACTATTGGATGGTGGTGTATATACAACGGAATCAGGTGTATATATGACGTATATGAGACCGCACCATGGACATGTATATACGCCACTAGATAAGGCGTCTATGAGACGGATAACAGGTCAAACTTCTAGACGCAAAATCCTACTGTTAGATGCGTTTCGCATACATATGTAAAGCGGTAAGTTTCGTGCAGTGCATCAGCTGACCAGGGGCAGTATGAAAACAGAAATGATACACACAAAAATACAGACAAGCAGAGAAGAGACAATTAGAATGGAAAACCTGAGGATGGTATAGCTCAAGGAAAGAACAATCAAGGAAAGGGCAATCTACCACCATCAAAAGTTTATCATTAGATTATCTAGCGGGTGACTTAAATAAACGGTTAGATATATTGAATTGTAAACAAATGAAACTGAATAATTGATTTTCTCACATGGGAAAAGAAGTGACTACATAACAGACTTTCTTACATCAGGCTACTCATTAAGAATAGACTCAATCAATTCAGCCTGGTCAATGAATAGAGAAAGCCCCGCCTTCACGGCTGTCAGGCACGCCCAGAACGGGGCTTACAGGTCACTTCTCAGCTGGGAGCAGCGTTGGGCACTTCAGACGTCGACTGACCGCACTTTTAGGCAGGGGGACCTGTGCTATCCATGCTCCCCTATGCCTCACAATGAGTTATAGGTTCGGTGTCCTGACTTGGGGACCGGCACTCTCAGCCGGACGCCGCATAGATAACCATACTTAAATATTAATCAGGGTCAGAGAGTCTCAGTGTCTCAGTCAGAATACATACATTGCTTTAATTAATAGCGTGATGCTGGTATACATAGACAATAAACGATGGTTTTGTGGGCAGGCGGCCGAAAACCACGAGGGGTTGACGTGTAGTAATACACGAGCGCTGACGAGTGTATTACGATTTTAACTTCAAGTGTATACTATGGCTTTGCGCCCGTATACCACAGTTTTATATAATAGCTTGTGGTTTACTGAGTCGCCATACATTTTCGATTGGGTCTTTGTACCCGATGGGTAATAAATAGGGTGAGTATAATAAGTAACACCTTATAGTTAGATTGGACCATTATAAATACTGTATAACTTTGTGTATGTGTGTTTTACCTGTGTCTGTGTGACTGTGTGTATGGTTTTAGCTATGACTCTGTGAGCATGTGTGTCTGCACTGTATATTCCTATCTGTCTGTGTATCGACGTCTGTCTGTTTATCACTCTGGTTATGTCCCACAACTCCGTATAGGTAAGTAAACAGCTGTAATCACAGCGAAGCCATGTTCTCTCAAGGTTACCTTTCCATGGCCCATCTCTGATCTCTGATAAATGGCCAGTAGCCCAGCCTCCCACCTAGCTATATATCTCAGCCGGACACCGCATAACCATTCTTAGCCCTTTAAGGCGGATAATTCATTGAGGCATTCCCCAGCATAAACCGGATAATGCCTCAAAGCATTATCCGGTCTACGCTAGGCATTATTTATGTAAATTAATGATATTTACGATATCATTGTTTCATCAAGAAATAATTGATCAATGAATATGAAACTTTCAGAGGATATACCTATAAGTAGTGTATAAGGGCCCTTGCTGGTAGGTAGGTATTGTTCACTGGGGCGTGACGGGTTAGGAAAGGGGACGTGGGCAATTAGCGTGTTTAGCGATGCGTGAGTGGTTGTCTGTTAGGTAGGTGTGGGATGTAATGTTGAATGGATATGATTTGATATGATTTAGTATTGAATAAAGCTGTATTAATGATTTAGTATTGAATAAAGCCGTAGTAATAAGATATTCAGTGACAGTGGTTCCTGAAGGTGGGGATATGGGTTGATAGTGTTGATATTAAGAAAATTGAGTATTGAATAAAGCTGTATGAACAAGTTATTCAGTGGCATATATGTTTTAAATGACTCCTTTAGCCATGTATAGTTTGCTTTTTTATGACAGAATGACAAGAGCTTTGATATAAGAAAGGATTTAAGGTGATATGAATGAAAGTATTATGTATGTTGATTGTGTTGATATTAAGAAGATATTTAGAACTAGTGAGGAGGAGAGTTACTGGGGAGTGTTTAAATGAAGCTGTGGTGATTCTCAAATACTAGCCATTGAGGATGTCGGTTGCAAGAAATGGTTGTATTTATATGAATATAGTTGTAGAAGGTTGATATGCTGTTCAAACATACCCACATTGAATATTAAGAAGTGTCTTTCATGTTAACGTTAGGCTTACAGTACAGAGAGATGGTTCCATCCTATCTATATATATATATATATATATATGTGTGTGTAGTGGGGTGGGAATTCAGCAGTGTTCGTGTGTTTCACGGAAGGTGGCGCGACGTGCCGATCCTTACTGTGTAGTGATTCCGGACAACCCCGCACACGAGAGTGGCGCGGTGGAGACCGGGATTACGTAACGCTGGGTATATATACTCAGCGTTCACAGTAGGTCGACAGGCTGTCCTCGCGCATCTCTTCTACGGAACAGACCCTTGGGCCCTCACTTTGAAGGCGGGTTCTCGTAACCTTCCTGGTGGTTAGGCGAGTCTTTCAGATTAGCCTCTCCAGCGTTACCTGGCACTTACGTGCTGGGGTACTGTACTTGTGGGAAAGATCTTCCAGATCTTTCCGGGAACTAGTGACTAATAAACATCTCTGTTTATTAAAAGACGTTGTTGTGTTATGTGTGACTAGGTCTGTGCAAACTAACCGAAAACCGAACCAACCTACGTAGAGTGCGTAGGGTGGGATCCTGCCTGGAACTAGCATTCCGGATTGGGGTCATCCAACCTGCTAGACAGGCGGCGACCACCACATTGGTGCCGTGACCAGGATCCTAGGTTGCTTGCACAACCCGGGATTCTCGGTAAATGCACGGATCTGGAATAAAGACCAGATCTCAGGCTGAACAGGAGAGTGAGGATGGGGAGGTAACTTCTCAACCAACTCTTCCGGCCCGGAATGACGGCAAGGGGAAATCTCGGAAGAGAACCGCCGCTCAGAATCTGAGTTCGACGGTCCTGAAGAATTTCAGTCCGGCAGCCGACAGCCGTCATGGCCCCGCGAGGGATCTGGAGGGACTCAGTAAAATTGGGTCTCAGACAGATAGTCCTGGAGAGTCTAGTACTCCCCGGGATGGAACGGAAGATACCTTTCAGGCACCTTCCGATGAGGTTCCCGAAGGCTTTCTTGGACCAGAGCTCTTAGCCGAGTTTGATCGGAAAAGAGAGGCCCGAGATATGTGTCGGGAACTTGAAGCTCGCAATCGAGAGATCGCCGAGGAGGTAGCCAAACGGCACCATAACTTGGAAGAACTTTCGGTTCGCGAGATTGAAACTCTAGAAAGGATCGAGCAATTGGACCAACATGTACACCACATGAAGGACCAGGCTTGACTAGCAGAGACAGAATCATCCAGAAGGATGCCTATGTCACAAGCTGGCTGGAGTAATGTAAGAGATCATCTATACTCCCCTTCTGGGAAGGTGGAAGATTTTGAAAAAACCCTACCAGGTTCATATCTGGAACAAGGGCTGCGGGGACTCCTTTGGTTAGCTTCCGGCTACCTTCCGAGTCGAGATTGGGTTCTCAGAGTTCTGAACACACTAGCAAAGCTATAGCCGAACTAGGTTTCAACTCTTTTAACCAAGTTAGGGAGCAAGACCGGATCTTCAACTTGTGGATGGCAAGAGCCGACAACGTTCCGATCATGCGTCCAGAGAACGCAGCCAGGAGGAACGCTGTCATTCCAAAACCTTATGGAAAGGGAATGGAGTGGGAACACTGGTTTGCGGGATTTTGTGAGGATATACAATGTAATGGCTGGAACAAAGTCGATGCATTGCCATACCTCAAGAGAGCGCTACGAGATGGACCCGGGGAAGCCGCACTTCGCGCTTTTCGCCGTTCCGGTGGTACGGAATGGGATGAGTTAGTGGAGGTGGCCTCTTATTATTGTGGTCAGCTAGTAACGCTGAATCCCAGATCCACTTTTTTAAAGAAGATCCAGGGTAGAGAGGAGACAACTCGGGCCTATGGGCTAGCTTTACAACAAATGTTGTTGGAAGTTTACCCGGGAATGGGATTAGATTCTCCCACGCTGCATGAAGATCTGCAAACCCAGTTTGTAAAAGGGCTTCGGGATGATGACGTGCGAACAGAAGTCATCTCTAAATGGGAGCCTGGTATGAACTTCATGCAGGTGTTGCGAATAGTGGACGCCTATGAACAACGGTGTATACTATTCGGGAAATACGCTAATCCAGGAAAAACTTCCTGGGTTAACGTAGTAGGTTCTACTTGGTCACAAATCTAGCTTTGGAAGGAACAGTGATGTACCTTCTGTGGCAGAGGCAAAACCCAAAACCGCAGAACCGGAGGAAAACTCTTCCGAGGTAATGAAGTTGTTGACCAAAATCAACGAAAGACTGAACCAGGTGGAGAAAAACCAGCTGGACATCCGACGTTGTTGGCAGTGCAACAAAATGGGAGATATCTCTCTAGATTGTCCTGAAACCCAGAACGTCACTACAGTGGAGACACCTCGTAGTCTGCCTGCATTGACGGTTGCTTCTAGAAGTGAACCGGAAAACAAAGAAGGACTGTAGCGAGCGGCAACACTGCGGTCCGGGAAGAGATGTGCCAAGAGACACAAACATGTGAGATCGAATAAGAAGGGATTCATCCCAAACTTACCAGAAAAGGGAAGGATACGAAGTACGGTCGCAACGATCTGTAGTAAGTATCTTTCACCTGGGCACCCCTGTCTGCAATGGCTTTGTCAGCGCGGATGGGATCTTGGAACCTTGGATGGGATCTCACGGTTTATACGACAACCGTCTCCCTTAGGTGGGCGACGTTGGTATGTGCTGGCTAGAATTCAGGGAAGAAAGATAGATCTATTATCAGATACTGGCGCAAGTCGCTCTGTGTTGAACAATGGACTCTATCAGTCTCTCGGGTTCGCACAGGAATGTCATGTTCCTGGGGCTTCGGCAAAAGCTGCTAATGGCGCTCAAATGAGATGCTATGGTAGTGTGATTATTCCAGTCTCAATAGGTAACACTGAATTTGTATGGGGTCCCATACTCAGTGATATTGAAGAGAGTGGAATATTAGGCGTAGATTTTCTCACCCTCTATGGAGGCTCTGTGGATCTACAAGATGGCACTCTCCAACTCAAATTTCCTGAGTTAATGGAGGTGGAATGTAGTTGTCGACGGATTTCTTCTTTGATTTCTGTTCGACAAGATGTGGGCATCCCACCTCAGCAGATGGTTAATGTCCTGATAGCTGGGGAAGGTGATTTACCACGTGGAGATGCACTCTTCCAGCCAAACCCGGAATTGTTTTCCCACAAAGGAATACAGGCCTGGGATACTTTGATCGGAAGTGCTAGAGAAGGATCAATTCCTATAAGTAATCACACCTCCGGGTTGATTAAATTGAAGAAAGGTGATACATTAGGCTGGGCAACCCTAGCTCATGTAGATGGCCTAGTAGACTCCGGTCCACAGGGAATCACATCTGTTCCAGTTTCCGAAATAAACGGGGAAGATGAAAAATCCGAACTGGGAGAACTGGACTTTGAGGGAATTGATTATGAAGAAGTTCGAGTTAGTGCTATTGATTCAGGAACAGTATACATTCCAGTTCCGAGTCAGCTGCATGAAGCCTTAGTTTAGACGGCAGACACACTAAATAGTGGGGAACGATATGAACTAAGAATACTTCTAAAGAAAATGGAGTCAATCTTTGCTCGACCAGGAGATTCTCAGGGAAGAACTGATCGACTAGAACACACGATTGACACTGAGGGACACCAACCTTTCCGTCTTCCTTATCGACGGCTACCACCGGTAAAACGGGAAGCTTTAGAAGAGGAAGTAGAAAAAATGGTGAGCCAGAAAGTAATTGTTCCCAGTGCAAGTCCTTGGGCTTGCCCTGTGGTAATGGTTACTAAGAAGGATGGTACTTGCCGGTTCTGTATTGATTACAGAAAACTGAATAGTATCACCCGGAAAAATGACTATCCAATACCACGGATCGATGAGTCTCGACTCCCTAGGAGGGAACCAGTGGTTTTGTACTCTGGATCTCCAATCTGGGTATTAGCAGGTAAAGATGAACAGTGGCGATCAGCCTAAAATGGCGTTCAACACTCATCAAGGGCTTTACGAGTTTACCGTAATGCCATTTGGCCTCTGTAACGTTCCAGCGACATTCGAATCCATGATGGATCAGATGTTGCATGGCTTGCAGTGGAAGAAGTGTTTGGTTTATCTGGATGACATAATCATCTTCGGAAAGAATTATGTTGAATGTCTAGAGAACCTGAGAGAGGTATTTGAGCGGATTAAATCTTATGGATTGAAGCTCAAACCTCAGAAATGCAAACTGTTTTGCAAATCTGTGGAATACTTGGGACGGATAGTCTCTGGAAATGGAATCCGGGCAGATCCTTCCAAGTTGGAGGTAGTAGCTAATTGGCCATGCCCCCAGAATATAAAAGACATAAGGTCTTTCCTAGGATTTTGTTCGTACTACCGCGACTTTATTCCGGGTTTTTCTGAAATCGCACATCCCATGCAGCAGTATGTGGTACTAGATAAGCCAGGGAAGCCAAAAGAGATCCAATGGACTCCGGAAGCTGAACATGCTTTTCTGGGACTTAAAAGAAAATTTACGGAGACTCCCGTGTTGAAGAACCCTCTGCCCCAGGGTCGGTTCATTCTTGATACTGACGCTAGTAATGAGAGTATCGGAGCGGCGTTGTCTCAGATCCAAGATGGTGTAGAGGTTCCAATAGCTTTTGCCAGCAATAGCTTAAGCAAAAGCCAGCGGAACTACTGTACCACTAAGAGGGAACTCTTAGCTGTTGTGGTGTATGTAAGAAAATATTGACACTTCTTAGCGGGTGGAGATTTTATCTTGCGTACTGACCATTCTTCTCTCAAATGGCTCTTTAACTTTAAAGATGCCGAGGGAATGATTGGAAGATGGCTGGCAGCCCTTTCCGAATTCGGATTAACTAACTGCCAGATCGAACACTGGGCTGGAAAGTCTCACATTAATGCAGATTGTCTCTCAAGGAGGCCAGTGCGGAAATGTGGACGTCCAGATTGCCGGGATTGTGGTGAGCATAGAGCAGTGATAGCTGCCTTACGCTCCAAGGAAGTAAAAGCGCCCCAGAACTATCAGTGGACTCTGGAACAGATTAAGGAAAGTCAACAGGCTGACCCAGGGTGCTGTTTAAGAACTTACAAGGGAGAAAATAAATGCTCGTTCGATTCTCCTTGGTCCGATATCGTTTTATAAGGGCTAGGAGAATTCCTGAAGGACAAACGAGGGAGAGGATCAATAGTGAGGCATGAAATATCGTTTAACAAATTTATCCCCCAGTGGCAATTGTCCTCCACATGGTCCTATGTCGTCCAAAAACGGATAATTGGACGACACCTACAGGGGGTGTCGTAGAGGGAACTTGTACCCCTGTCTTTGGTTAAATCTATTATAAAATCACGGGTATAAGAAGTATATTGATACAATAACATATTCAAACTGCATTACCATTCTAACCCCGATACCTGATTTGGGATAAAACAATTGCTAAAGAAGAGGAGTGTTGATATCATTTAATGAGGCTGCTCCTACGCGGACTGTCCTCTCGCTGGTGAAAATTCTCCTAACTTTGACCCAGATCGTTTATGGAAGGACATCGTCCAGCTTCAGCATACCATTACATTCTACTGAATACACTGGTGCCCTGCCATGTCCGACGCTGATCTCCTTCCACAGACGATCTGGGTTAGGAGAATTTACAGCAAGGAGAGGAGAGTCCACGCAGGACCTCCCTTATTAAACAATATTCACACCGGATCCTCCCCAATGTCCTCCCTCGCGGCTGTTCTCCTATCGTCCAGACCAATTATCCCTCGTAACTTCTTAAACAGCACCCAGATCTGTTCCGGTTAATAAAACTGGTAGCGAATGGGCTCCACAGACCTACAGGACCCGAGATCTCGCCTGAAAACCGAGAATTTCGGAATCTGTGTGGTCAATGGAAAGAATTAGAAGTCCGGGATGGAGTATTATATCGATGGAGAACTACGTTGCAACCACTTAAACGTGCTCTGCAATTAGTGGTCCCTCGAGAACTACGTTCCGGGCTAATGACCCTATGTCATGAACATAGGAGTGCAGCTCATCTAGGATGGAAAAGGACGGTTGCCAGAATAAGGCGTCGTTACTACTGGCCTGGAATGGGTGCAGATATTCGAAGATGGATATCTGGGTGTTCCGTCTGTAGCAAAGTCAAACCCGGGGTAGGACTCGGAAAGATGCCGCTACAGCAGGAATTATTTGGAGTCAGGTTTGCCAGAATCGCTCTAGATATCATATCTGGTATCGACGAGTCTGAAGAAGGGAATACCTGTATGATGGTGGTGATGGATTACTACACAAAATATGTGCAGATCTATCCCATGAAGAATCACAAAGCTGCCACTTGTGTGGAAGCTTTGGTGAAAAACTGGATGCTGCCTTTTGGAACTCCGAGTGTGCTACATTCCGACCAGGGACGGGAATTTGAATCCCAGATCTGGAAAGAGATGTATAGGATATTGGAGATTAAAAAGACGGTATGGTATGGTGGAACGGTTCAACCGGACATTGATCCAGTGTCTTCGGACCCTGGTAGATGAAAATCGAAAGAATTGGGATGAATTGGCACCATTTATAGCTCACGCTTACAATGGAACCATTCATTCAATTACGGGGTGTTCACCTAATTTGCTCGTCTTTGGCGAGGAAATAGTAATGCCCGCTGACATAGTCTATGGGGTTCCCGGAATGTCTACGGATGATCCTTGTCCCATAGGTTTTGTCGAAAAGCTCAGAAAACGTTTTGTAGAGGGATATTACCTCGCGAGACGGAATCTGACAAAAGCTGCTGAGTGGCAAAAGACTGGCCATGATGTCAATCTTAAGCCACGTAAGTTCCGAGTAGGAGACCGGGTTGTACGATACCACACTCCGTTGATAAATGTAAAACTCGCTCCTAACTGGGATGAACCATTCAGAATTGTTCAAATATTGTCAGAAATGACAGTAGTGATAGAAGATGAATGGTCAAGAAGGCGTTACAAATCCCATGTATCTCGTTTACGACTATGGGAAGGGAAACGCGAAAGTTCCGGCTTTGAAGTTTCACACCCTGCTACAACACGGGATGTGTCACTGACCGCGGGCCCGACTGGGGTACCAGGGAGGTCCCGGGTTCAAAGAGCCGGGAAAACGGGTGTCAAACCCCCGTCAACACGGCGGTGGCAGACCCCGACAGGGAAGTCCCGGTCAAAGGTTATCGGGGTTCCGAGTGGGTGCCCATCAACACGACGGAAACCGGGACGTCCGCGGAAGGTGATTCCTACTTACGCTAACCCTAAAAGGAAGGTGTGGGTAGATGAAAAGCCTGATACGGATAAGTCCGAATTTGCTACAAATCGAGCTGTGTATAATAAACATGGTTCGAGATGTAGAATGGAGTCTAAAATAGACTCAAAACCCCGCCGCAGCTCTCGATTTAAATCGAAGGCTGTGGTTAGCTACAAAGAGTAGTGGTGCCGGGGTTGTCGAAAACACAACGAGAAGCAATGGTACGGAGTGTAGATCATTGAAAGTCTGTGGCGTGTCAATTATACGTGAATGTTGATCAAATAGTTACCTTAGAATCAGTCGTTGTGTGCCGCAGCCCAGACGTTGCTCTAAGGGACCCCGTCGAGGACCCTCTAGAGGCTGCAGAATTGCCGAACGCTCTGTAAGGTCTGATCCATTTATATGAAAATTGTACACAGTCTCCCATACTATCGATGTGATGCACGACGGCGATAAGAAACCTCCACGCGGTGGAGAACTCGGGGTGGAGCTCAAAAGGGGCTTCCCCGGGTTTCGGAACCTGCGCTGGGCGATTGAGAGGTGTGAACGAATCAAGTCAAGCGTAATGCTGACCTTTGGTTTCTTCACCCATGCGGTGTTGAGACGCTCAAGATGAGCCAGTTCGGCACGGTTGATTGGTTCGCGACTGCGAATCTGGGTCAACTAGGAGTATATGGCCAAATGTCACGGATCGTCGCCAAATGGACCTAGACAGGGGTGAAAAATAAAACTAGGAGTATGGTCAAATGTTTTTGTGTCTAAGTAGTACAGTGGATGGGGCATATGTAGAATATATGGGAGTAGGTTAAATACCCATAGTAAATGCACACTACAGGGCCAAAGTTTGGTAGTACATTTACTATGTGGAAACGATTGACTCCCTATTTCTGTACACTGCAGATATTATACTGATAAATTCAATTTTTAAGGCTAATTGTCCAATGTGTCTTTAAGCTCCATGAATAGTTTGAGTGGGTATTCTTTCTTTTTTGTTTTGAACCTTACTAAGGGTATATCAGCTAGGGGGTCAATCGTTTCCACAGGGAGTCAATCGTTTCCACATTCTCAGATATAGGTTCATAACTATGCACAGGGAAGGAGTACAAGAAAGCTGATACCATGTGGAGTTACCTTGATATTAGGGGGTATTTATATGAAATGGACAATAGTTAAATATAACACACTTGTTGGCTATCACTATAGGGTGGGAGTCAATCGTTTCCACACAAAAACTACACAAACTAAGTGAATAGGCTCCCAGTGCTATCATAGTATAGTTAGATATAAAATAAAATATATATAGACATAGCTACATGTTAAGGCTTACCAGGATATATTTTATTCCAGTCTGTGCTATATGTAGATATTGGGAGGGCTCATTCTTTAGGGAGTCAATCGTTTCCACACTAAAACTACACATGTTCATTTTGCCATGCAGAAAGTGCACTATCCTGCCCAAAAATATGCAAATGGTCTGAAAAAATTCCTTAACCTATGGGGGCCCAGTTAAGAACAATAATTGTCAATATGATTATATTTTTCTACTAATGCTGACCATTGCAAGTATGGTATATTCATTCTTTCATGAAAAACACTGTTTTTGGGTGGTTTTGGCCTTCTAGCTCTGTTATTGATGATCCCACATGGGCGAAACCATGGTTCCCCTGTAAGGTCTGACTGAGCCTGACCAGGATACACAATAAAATCATAGATCTCTATTAAATTTTGAATTTTATTGAGTGGAGAAGCAATAATGGTCATTTGACGACGATCCGTGACATCTGGCCATATAAGACCCTGTTTTTTCAGTAGTCTTCACTCTGTGTTCGGAGTGGTGCCTAGCACCACGGGAGTCGGGCGGTAGCAGCATGGCTGGCCGTGCCCCGTCTACGAGGGTGAGCGCAAGCTCCCCTCACCGCTGCCCGGATCCTCAGCCTCGGCTGAGCGGGGGGCAGATCTGGCCGATGATGCTTTGCTCATTGGGTCAGATGATGGTGATTTTGACCTGGAAGGGGACGAGTCTGAGGACTCTGTTCTTCTTGGGGAAACCAAAGATGAACGACCCGGACAGGGAAAAGATCGCAAAGGGAAGAAGTCCGAGGCGGCCCAGGCCGCCAAGGGTTCTTCTGGTGCCCGTCTGAAGACGAGCTCGGTGAAAACAGAGGCCTCTGATTCGGATGTGATAATGATGGACGCCGGAGGTTCCGAATCGGAGCGTGAGACGCCGAGGCGAGGCCGAGCCCGCCCGCGTCGTCGCTCTCCGAGGAAGTTCTCCGAGCGGTTTGAGTCAGGGCCTGAGGTTACAACTCAGAGCCTGGAAGAAATGTTAGCTGGGATCCCAGATCCCCAGACACGAGCCATGGTACAGTCGATGTACCAGCATTGGACTCCTCCTAAGGTGAAGTCGGCGGAAACCGGGACCTTTTTGGCCCCGGGTCCGGTGGCTAAGCCTGGAAGGGCCGAAGCTGGGGCAGAGGCGGCCATGGAGACTGATTCGTCAGTTGGGGGCGACTCTGTGTCAACGGAGCCGTCCAGCAAAGGTGATAAACCGGTGTCACAGCCGGCTAAACCAGAGCCGGGTAAGTCTGAGAGTAACACTGAGGTGTCAAAACCTAAAGATGCTTCTGATTCTGAACCGCAGCTGTCGAGACAGCAAAGAAAGCGACTCTGTCGCGCTGCCCGGGAATGGGCTGAGGCGGAGTTGGCTAGAAAGGAAGGCCGGCTAGACTCGCGTGACTCGGGTAAAGGGAAACCCAAACCCGAGAAACCAGAGAAGTCGAAGGGGGCCGAGTCGAAAGGCTCAGACAAACCCGCGGCGCAAGCTGGGCCGAGTACGACTGACGCTACACCGAGCACCTCCATGGGTGCCACGGGTGGCGGGGAAGTCAAGTGTTGGGGGACTGAGATGGATAGGGCTAAACCCCTGTCCAAATCTGACCCTGACAGTGATGGCGGTGATTTCCAGCCTGGCGTAAAGACTCTGGGCAAGACTTACACTTCCCGTCATGGGAACCGGCATTACATTCCTAATGGTGTCGGTTTAGATGGAACGTCTGACGATGAAGAATGGTTGGTTGACGAAGGTTGACGAAGGCACAAGTTCGGTAACGGCGATCATTGTGTCTTCGTGAGTTGCCATGGAAGGGACAAGAAATTGTCACCAACCTATGCAACTGCGGGTCGTTACGCTAGGCACCTCGTCGAGGCCCACCTAGCTGAGCGACCATGGCTACAGTGCCTGGGTAAGAAAGGTGGTTCTTGCCAGGCCGGGTGTGCCAGTTCACGGTGATCGTGTCTTGTCCGACACATTGCCCGGGAACACCGGACTGCTGGAGCTGCAGCTCGGGAACGGGTCTTGAACCTTTGGCAGAGGTTCAATGACTTAGGTTCCGATGCTCAGAAAGGCAGGCTGGAGCCCGAAACATGCGTGACTGACCGTCGATTGTTTAAGATCGGATGGAGGAAGAATCCTGGCTGGTTCGGGAGTCTGATGCTATCCGCCTCGAACCATCGTCGGATGTCACGGGAGTCGAGGAACAAACGGTCCTATAGCCGGGAACCGTCCAAGGGTTCCTCGAAGGTTAGACA
The DNA here is from genome assembly GCA_950022655.1 of Alentia gelatinosa. Taxonomy (NCBI): domain Eukaryota; kingdom Metazoa; phylum Annelida; class Polychaeta; order Phyllodocida; family Polynoidae; genus Alentia; species Alentia gelatinosa. The sequence goes on along the minus strand of OX465579.1, from coordinate 47,251,619 downwards.
ACGGGTTAAGAAGTTGTCGTCATCCTTGTCCAGCGAGGATGATACTTCTGGGAGATCCAGTCAGAAACCTAAGAAGAAGTTGGCCCCTAGTAGGCACACCATCGCTGACGTGGTGGAAGCTGCCTACCAGGCTACGCCAAATTTGACTGAGGGACTAAAACTCCTCTCAGCCAAGAGTGACGGGAAAGTTCCGACTGCTTCAAAAGCAGACAGACCCACGGAGAAACCAGCCGGGACTCGTCCTAGCTCAAGCCTCCCGGGAGTTACCCCGATCGGCAAAGGTGCTACCCAGACACCCGGGAAAGTTGTGAGTGAGGAAGCCTTTCCGGCACTACCACCACCAGCCAACCCGGTTGTTGAGGTGAAGAAGAAACCGACGACACAGTCTCCCGCTGCGTCAAAAGTAACTTCCTCTCCCTGTGCGATATCGGTTGAATACGTCCAGCCGGCGGATCAACTAGAGTCGCACATAGGCAGCACGTTGGAAGGCCGTGTCCGAAGGGGCGCGCAGTCTCTCCATGAGAGCCTCGTTAAGGAGCTAGTCAACCTAGCCCGGTACGAGGTTAGGGAAGCCACGAAGGGCCTGGCTACGCAGTACGCGTCGGACTTAGAGGAGGTGCGTATTGCGAAAACCACGGCTCAATCGAGGTTTGCCCGGGCGGAAGCCCAGACCCATCGCCAAGATGAACGTTGTCTTCGGCATTTGGGTATGTCGCTCTACGACATCGGTGACGACCCGCAAGCCCTTGAGGAAGCGTGGTTGGCCCGACAACGGAGCCGGGGAAGATTTCTTCAGTTCACCACGGAAGGACCAGACCCGACACGCCGGCAACTCGCCGACATGTTAGGGTGGTCATCCGTGGAGGAAACTTCCCAACAGTACACTACATCCAGTGCAGCCCAGCCTATGGATGTCAGTATAGATACTCTGCTGTCGGGACAAGGTCAGGTCCAACAAGATCAGACTGAAATCCTACAGCCGAGGAGGCCACCAGCCTTGACGCGGGCTGAAACATCGGCAAAGCCGTCCCAGGCTAAGCCGGTCGATCAACCCAGGGAACAGGGTGGAGCTCAGGGGATGAATACCAACATCGTCTGTGCTGAGTCCACTGCGACCAGAGCGAAGCGCCCCGGTAACGTCGGTTCCACCGACGACTACCATGCCCAGTCAGTCGGAAATTCTCGACCACAAGATATCCTCTGACAAGGATATTTAGGGTTGACAACGACCGGCTCGATTGTTGCCTGGTAGGCGGGGGATACGCCGTCCGAGCTCGGAACCGGCAGAGTCCACAGCTCTCCTGGGTCCGAGATCAGACGGGTTCGGGAAGTCCCGGGTAGGAAAAAGAATTTTCCGACCTAGCAACTTCCATGATGGTCTCTCGAGGATAATTACTTAATCTCGATAGATTGTCGTGTGGCCTCCTGACCGGAATTCTGCACTTTCTCAGCTAACCTCAAGGATCGCTGGGAGGGGTAGAAGAAAAGTTAGGAGTAACCTATGATAAGCGATCCCGGGTTGGGGCTGAGGAAAGTCGATAAACGACTTCCCCGAGGCACAACCCTGGTTTCAGACGGCTGAAGGTTCTCCCGATGGCCAGGCCCGTAATAGGCTCCCATCACGAAAAACCTCCGGCCTGTGGTGTGAATTCCTTCCACACCAGTCTCTGGTACCGTAAGGAAGACTATGCCTCACGGGTATGGATCTGACTTACCGGGTCTGTGTCGGAACTGAGTTTGTCGACTCGATGGTGAGATAGTAGACGCAATCCCTGTTCTGTTGGATTGCGCCGGCTATTTCTACCTTGAGTCGATGATCGTAAGTTTTGTATCCGGCTAAAATTGGGGCCTTAATTGGTTCTCAATTTAAGCCGAAGGAAACATGCCAGTATAGCTGGAGCCCGCTGGGCTCGATACTCCAAGATAAGGAAGAGAACGACGCATCACCCGCCGGGAGCCTACAATGGACTTCAACAAGATCCGGAACGGCTGGAGGCAGGGTGCTCGACAGGCCGGGCTGACCACCTGTAGGTCCGCGACTGTCGAGTCTTCCCTGCCCAACGCTCAAGAATCCGCTCCCCGTCTCAAGATGGGTGAATATCATATTTTCTCAGGGTGCTAGCGAGGCTAGTCCTTTTTACTTCAAATGTCGTTTCTCCTTTCCTAAATGTTGTATCTTCCATATTTTTAATAACTTCTCCATCTTACAATTCCACCTTTTTCACTTATACATCGGTATCAGTGAATTTTTGTGAACGCCAGGAAGCTAGAGAGTAGACCAAGAACTGCTGGATTTATGCTATAATTTTTAATTGGGTCGTCCCCTAGCAGCATAATGGCTGCCTTGGTCCCCCCCTTAGTAAAAACTGGGAGGGGTAATGTAGTGGGGTGGGAATCCAGCAGTGTTTGTGTGTTTCACGGAAGGTGGCGCGACGTGCCGATCCTTACTGTGTAGTGATTCCAGCCACACGAGAGTGGCGCGGTGGAGACCGGGATTACGTAACGCTGGGTATATATACTCAGCGTTCACAGTAGGTCGACAGGCTGTCCTCGCGCATCTCTTCTACGGAACAGACCCTTGGGCCCTCACTTTGAAGGCGGGTTCTCGTAACCTTCCTGGTGGTTAGGCGAGTCTTTCAGATTAGCCTCTCCAGCGTTACCTGGAACTTACGTGCTGGGGTACTGTACTTGTGGGAAAGATCTTCCAGATCTTTCCGGGAAGTAGTGACTAATAAACATCTCTGTTTATTAAAAGACGTTGTTGTGTTATGTGTGACTAGGTCTGTGCAAACTAACCGAAAACCGAACCAACCTACGTAGAGTGCGTAGGGTGGGATCCTGCCTGGAACTAGCATTCCGGATTGGGGTCATCCAATCTGCTAGACAGGCGGCGACCACCACATATGTATAGGTAGCAGTTACAAAAGCATTCAAAGTATAGTTCTTTTAAACTAGAATATAACCCCCCAAAATATTCCAGTTTAAATGGAATTTCTGGCCACCTGCATGTATGCGTCCTAGATGTTTACGGGTAGAGAGTTAACGACCTATGACTATAAAAAGGTTGAGTGACCCCTCTCATTACTACATCTGCAGGCGGGCCGTCCTGGAGAGGAGTGGTGAGGAGTTAATGGCCCATGACTAACATAAATCTTATGTTAGGTTGAGTGAGGTTTGAAATTTGAGGTGAGATGACCTTGGACAACTTCAAGTAACGCATATATTCTATATTCTTATTCAAAATGCATTGGAATCTGAACGAATATTTTTCATGAGATATTATTGGAATGTATTGAATAAAGTACATGTGGTGAGAGGAGAGTAGTGCTGTCTGTTGAATGTGATATAGGGTGTTATGTTTCAAATAATCCTCTTTACCATGTATAGAGTTCCTTTTGATAACGGTGTCATGATGTACTAACAGATTTAATTTACGGACAGTAATAGGAAATAGAATTATATATATATACATATATATATATATATATATATATATATATATATATATATATATATATATATATATATATATATATATATTATATATAATAGAATGTTAGGACGATTTTGGACAATATAAGGCCATTTGCACGATGTAGGCAATGCTTATGTAAGAATATTTGCCATTCTCATTTGATCGTATCGTACAAAGCTCGTATGTGTACGATAAAAAAACTTATATAACGATATCAGCCCTACGACCATTGTACGGGCTGTTATATCATCGTTCAGAACTTATGCAACGGATCCCTTGCTTCTGCGGACGGGTGCTGACCCATTCCCATGCCTGCTACGTAGTTAAGATGTCATGGGGTTGATAATGGGCTCCCAATGACTACTGATGATATTTTGTGAATTGCTCAGAAATTTGTTCTTACCGTACAGCCGCTGCCAACATTACAGGTCTTTGCATATTTCGAAGGTGGGTTTTGAAAACAGTCGCTCATTCCAGCAGTCCCACTGTCGCATTCGTAACAGACAATGGCGCTGCCCACTGGAACAAAGACAAAGTAATGCTGAGTGCGAAATAGGATTGCAAGTTCAAATGTGAGAAATTGTTACCCATGGTCTACAACTATGGTCAAGGGAAGTCATTGCAACCCCCCCCCCCCCGCCCCCCCCCCCGGGTGTATCACACAAACACTACAAACATTCTCATACGCACATCCACCACCACCGCCATCCACGCTTTACCTTTCACACTATATACACGTATTTCTTGTTTACCCACCCACCCACCCAACACCAACAATTACAATCAAGACTGCCAGTTAATAGTGTGCCAGTGTAAGTGTGGGCTTCAAGGGATGAGAAATGTTTACGAATTAGTGAATGGATTGATGAGAGATTGGTTGTCTGGGAGATTTCCTGTCCAGAATGTGGTGCGATGAGCGTTAGATCTCCACCCCGGGCGTGGAATACCAAAATGGCCACCACATTTCTGAGGCTGCGCAACTGTGTGCATTGGTTTTGCACTGCGTCAGCTGCAGCGACAAGTCTATCCCACTCTTGCATCACGAGGAAGAAATGTCGGGATGAGCGAGTAGGGATGATGATGTTCATCTTGTTTACATCTGACACTAGACAGCAGGTTCAAGCATGGCTGTCTTTGTTTCCCTAACTCGCTGTAAATTCTTTGCCACTTGTATGATAATCGCCACGTGGATGGGTATGACCGTCAACGTCTACACGTGACAGCTGGGGGTCGTTGCTCCTAGAAATGTGGGAAAAGCGTTGCTCCGGTAATATCCGATCGTGTCGTGTAGTATCGTTGTTTTCATGTTGTATATCGCTACCCTTTACAACACCGCATTTTCAGTGTCATAGGTGGAAGGGTCAATAGATGTTTTGTTTGATATAGATGGCGACACAATTATGATGCGATCCACAAAAGAAATTGGGAGCAACGCTTTCAACCTTAGATCGCTATTCTGCGATCGTCAGAACGGGGAGCCAAGACCTTCAGTCTGGGCCCCGTTACCCCACTTTTCGTGGTATCGCTAGGTATAATCGAATTTTTTACTATGTAGCCATCTGTATTTAATTTTAAAAATTTTTTTTTCCCTTGTCTCATGCAGAATATACTTCTAATTTGTTGTTTCGCTATCGCATTTGAAAAATGTTAGCGATACCGCCTGAATATAGGGATACAATCCGATATTACGGGAGCAACGCTTTTTCAGTCGGATCGTCAAAGTAGTCGTAAAAATACATTTTCGATCCGATTATAGCCAACGATACCACAAAAAGTAGAGCAACGGGGCCCTGGTGCCTTGTCGGATAGTAGTCCTGCGCCCTCTGTGGTGCCACCTCACTTTGTGCAGGAGCAGGAGGGCAGCTGAGATAGACTAATTCAGCGGCGAAGGTAGTAGCCACTGATTTGAGGACGTCCATTAAGATAGCGATCTTCACATTTGGCGTATACTCCTTGTTGCAAAGTATGGCGGCCATTGCTCGACGTAGCTAATGTCCTACATCAGCGCCAGCTCTACTCTACACTGCCTTTAAACGTCTTCCTATACACACCTTCACAACACCTGACCTTTCTACAGGAACTTGATCTATGTACCCTGTCTCTTTGCACACACACAGATACACACACAGATACACACACAGATACACACACAGATACACACACACACACACACACACACACACACACACCCACACACACACACATACACACACACACACACACACACACACACACACACACACACACACACACACACACACACACAGAGCTACATGCACATTTCTTTTCAAACAAAATAAAATGATAATAAAAAAGCTCTACGCATATTCATCTTAAATATTCCTGTATCTTCTCTAGAGTACCAGACCTACATACCAGCAAATCTCTTTTCTCGAACAACGTGCTTACCGTATATTGCATCTAGAATTCAAACATGTTTGAAATCCTGAAAAGAATTCAGTTCGGAATCCCTTATTATTTCCATAATGAAGACTAACATATTCACTGGATGTTCGTTTTGGTGCAATTAATTGAAATCTCATGGTCAGGACCCGGTCCTCAACTTTGACTTGTGAGATATTCTTCATAGTCTCACTTAGCTTTAGTCTCAATTCTAGTCCATCCAATTAACCTCAGTCTCACTGTATCTTTCAGTCTCAGTCTTTGACCTGCCTGGTCAAAGAAGCTGGTATTGGACCTGCCAGCTGACCATGGAGACGTAAGGCGTCAGGAGATGGGTGCATTGCACCAGACCATCAGTCGCTTGTTGAAAGCGATAAATTAGTTCTTAAACTATAGGAAACCGTTCCAGTATCTTTAAAAGAAAGAACTCCAGTTCCATTGGCCGAACTAATGCAGGGCAATATCCAACAGGATCCTTAATCATTAGAGAGAATACTTTTACGAAAATGCCCTTACTATAAAAAGAGACCGCCACGAGAGAGCCTGATTATGGTGAATTATGTAGATTTCTCAGTGATCTACCGCTCAGCTAAACTAACATTATAAAGATACATATTTTCAATACAGGACTTGGAAGTTCTATTTGTCACAGGGGCAGATCCTCTGTTTACACAAGGGGAGGGGTGCTGGCTGCCATTTTGTCAAGACCAAGCAACAAGGTTCCAACACAGTAGCTTCAAGCTGGCGCCAAAAACGGTTTGGATCTCCGAATATATCACAGTATATCATGATAAGGTCATATGGGATCTAGTAATAACAGGGTAATAGAGGTTTTTCTGTTATCAAAGTGGTACTGGTTATAGTCACTCGAAATGCTTTACTATAAAGAATAACGTGCAAGCACTGAAAACTTACCACTAAAAAGTGCGGCAAACACCAGTACGACACCAAAGAAGCCCCTCATAGTGGTTTGCTGTTTTTTGTACCGTTGATTTCTGTGCACAAATTGTGCACTAAGTATATATCCGTTAGGAAGATGTGCCTCGCTCCGCAGTATTGGTCGCCGTAGTAGTTGCGATGTACTTGAATTAAGACTGGGAGCATAGGTCCCTGACAACCTGTCCACTTCTCCGGGGAGTTCCTTATGACGGCTTCCACCCTCTGCAGCATATACCAGGTATGGTAACGCCCTGCCCTCATTTGCATGTATGTACACAAGCATGCCTCGTTACCGCGAGGCACCTGTCCTCAACTCCACCCCTCCACCACACCCGATCAGAGTAAATACACGGCAGACACGCCGAATTAACGTCTGCAATATATACTAGCTGCCAAGATAATTCTATTACAAGTATTAGAGTGAAATACGTATATTTTGAGACTAAAATACTCTTGTTGGATCACAGAAGGCGTTGGTCAGAAGTCCATATGTTTAGCTGCCCTCCTAACCTCAAAACGTATTTGCACAGAAGAACCTATCACAGTGAAGGTCTGTACAGCTTCAGGGAAGGTATGAGATCTTCACTTTAGAGATGCAGGCCTCTTATTACCAATACACGATTGAATGCTGAATTCAGACAGAAGCAACTGATCAATTGCCATTTCATCCACATGTTTGACACATTGGTTATAGGCAAAACATTGATCATTGCTGAAAATGCCGTTTGACATCTTGCACTAGCTAACTTGGGTTCATGTCAGAGTACCTGGATAAATGTATCGATTCATAATTCTAAAGCTACAAGGTCCATGGTAACGTAGCATATACTCTGATAAGAGCAAGTATGTTTTCTTTTAGACATGTTGGCAAATGCAAGACTCCTATTTGTGACCAGAGGAAAGCCACAATTCAAGGTGCAAGCCACAATGCGTCACTGGGGATACTCGGTGTGTGTGAGGGGTTGCATCCCGCTCTGCTCGTGATATCTGTGTGTGGACTCAGGCCGGGTTTAGGTAAAGCAGGTAAGGAATGGGGAGGGTGAAACGTACCAGTCCATATATATCTTTAGGTGACACTCCTGTATTTATTCATGTTGTTAACCCTGAAGAATTTACCCAGCACGATGTAGGTCGTTCAAACGCGAGGGGCAAGTTCCTCAAGCTAGTATTTAGGAGACTTATTTTCATACTAGACTCTCTTCTTATTGTTAGAACCTCCTTGCAACATCTTCTAATTTTGATCCCACCCCTATTGATGTGTGTGGGTTTTATCCAACTTCATTTTGGACTGCTGAAATCTAACATCAGAATAGCTGGGATCTTCCCTTTTATCTGTGAATACCAGGACTGTTTTCAGAGCCACCCTCTGGTATCCACACATCATGAGGCTTGCTGAGCTATATTTGTATTATCAATTGTTGGATGTATTTGGTTATCGTGAACCTTTTTTTTTTTTTTTTTTTTTTTTTATTGCACAAAAGAAGCGTACAGTGTCGGGCCTCTGCATAGCAGTTATTATGGCCGTCCTCAAGAACGTCTACATAAGAGTTTCAACAGAACTAGTTCCTCATCTGACTAAATACAAAAATGTACAGTTGGGTGTGAATAATGTAATGAGGATGAACATAATCTCATACATTTACAAGAAGTATTTTCGTTTCACGTAAGCTTTAAAGTCTTTTATAGTGCCAGTTTGGACTTCTTTGGGTAGATCAGTCCAGGAGTGCAGTGAACTGTACAAAGGGCTCCTTTTAAATAACGATGTTTTCGGTCGTTTCAGTCTTACATTGACCTTTTCTTGACCTCGAGTTTTTGGATCAGCAGCCTGGGTAATTTTTTAACAATACTTCCTCATGTTAAGTAGACCTAAGTAGGTTCTATGGACATCGAGAGTCTGCACCTTACATAGTCTGTGTAGATGGTCAGTAGATAGTTCGCCAACCAGAGTCTTCGTACAAATCCGCAAACCACGGTTCTGAAGCTTCTGGAGTTTATTTCGCAATAGCAGACTGGCTCCCGATATGAATATACTGGAATAATCGAAAAGTGGTGCTACCATGGTCTTATATATCTGTATACTGGTATCTCTATTGATATTTTTACGGATTTTTGCTAATTTGAACAACCTATGATTTACCTTTCGAATCGTGTCATTTACGCTTTGTTCCCAACTTAGGGTGTCATCTATGTGTATACCAAGGTACGTATATGATTTGCAGTAAGGTAAGATTTCAGTACCTATGTGTAATCTAAGACTATCCTCTTTGAAATTTATTTTGTTAAGTTTCAACCTTGGACCGTAAACGCAGATTTTCGTTTTTTTGTGGTTTATAAGCATATAGTTTTGATGGCACCAATTGACGATTATGTCTAAATCATGTTGCAGACGATTTATGGCAGAATCTAGGTTCAGGTCAGAGGTATATAAGACTAGGTCATCTGCGTAGAAGATATGATTGTTTACCAGGGGCAGCTTGGGAATGTCATTTACGAAACAGTTGAACAGTAGCGGTCCCAAGATACTACCTTGTGGGACTCCGCTTACTACCGGTAAATAAGTTGACAATGAATCGCCAACTCTGACGCGCTGTTTCCTGCAAGCGAGGTAGCTGGTCATCCATTGAACAAGTGTGGGAGAAATACCTAATTTATAGAGTTTGTTGATTAATAGTGGGTGGTTAACACGGTCGAATGCCTTGCTGTAATCGACGTATACGCAGGCTACTAGCTTCCCATCGTCTCTTTCAGCATAGAGATATTGGACTAACTTAGTGACTGCGTCTGTGGTACCTCAACCTGCTCTGAAACCGTATTGGTTATCGTTGAAAAGGTTGTTGTCCTCTAAATGTCTGTTAATAATCTTATGAGTGAATTTCTCGAGTAGCTTTCCTGGAACCGGTAATAGCGAGATAGGGCGCCAATCACCAATAGACAAGGAATTGCCATTTTTGGGTATTGGGATAACATCCGCCTTTGACCATTCTGTGGGGAAAATTTTTTCATTAAGAGAAGTTTGAAAAAGATGCCGTAATTGGTCAATAATTATAAGGGATGTGTCCTTAAAGATCTTTGAATTAATACCTATAAGTCTGCTTGATTTATTTACATTGATACCATTTATCAGTTGAAATGTACTCGGCGAAAAGGACAACGATCATTTGCCCACTTTACAAAAATTAGTAGATATCCCTGCCCACTAATGGCACATTTCCACCTGATGACTGATTATTTCCTCGAGGCTTACCGATATTTTCTAATGTGCACCGTATTATAAGAGTCAGACCTAAATAAGGAATGTCAAGTTTTTGATATCACAATGATATAAAGTATTGCTTTATACGTGGTTATAATTTTGTAAGAAGGACTTTTATCTAACCTCATCCCATTATGTTGGCGATATTATATAATAGCCTGGTAACATAACTAATTTATAGCTCTAACAATCAACTTTACTCCTATAACGATACATCTATGCTTATATGTACCTCAGGATTTTTATTTTCTACTGTATATACATTTTGAATGTTAGATAGTATTAACAAAAGTAACTATGAAATGAGATGGTATAAATGTAGCGGAGGGGGAAAAAACCCCCCAAAAAACCTATTCAAAAATCTATTCAGTTTACGAGAAGTTATCAGCTTTTTATGCGTTATACCTAACACAAGAGGTTGCATACTTCTCTACACTACTAATATAGTTTTTGCTCCATGCGATTTGAGGCAATGTTTGAAGGGAGCCTTTGACGGTCTATTTCTTAATGTTTCACTCTGGGCATTCCATAATGTAATGGGACCTCTTATAGAACTCTGTCTTAGGTCTGGGGGGTTTGAATAGCGATTGTTGGGATGGTCTTAGCTTACGTTTAGTGTCTCCTTGGTCATAGGTTTTATTGTTGCCTAGAATGATGCCTGCCTTAAATGCCTGTTTCCTCATAAATGTGAGAGACATATCAGATATCCTCTCCTTCACCATTGATACACCAGTTAGTCTGTGGAGTTCTTCGACAGTATGCACCCGACAATTGTCCATGAGGCTGATACGGAGACCTCTGTTCTGTAGGTGCTGAACCTTATCATGCTATCGTTCCTTGGTTCCGCTCCAAAGAAGAGAACAATTATTATACAGAGGTGCAATTGTCTGTTTATAAACAAAGACAGCCACCTCTATGCTCATCATATATCTGCATTTGGTATAATTAATTAATCTATAATTTAATCTTTTAATAAGCCTGTTCATGGGCATCTGAAAATTGAGGGTAGCATCAAATTATTTATCGTAAACAAGGACAGCCACCTCTATGCTCATCATATATCTGCATTGGGTAAAGTTAAATAATCTATAATTTATTCTTTTAATAAGCCTGTTCATGTGCATCTGAAAATTGAGGGTAGCATCAAATTATGTATCATCGGGCCAGGATACGTCATCCATGGTCTCCTACACCTTTCCTGGCGGGTGACACCCATAGGGGTGTCGTGGGGGATTCAAAATAACAAACAAATGATGAAATTAGTTCCAAATATATCACTATATGTCACCACATGCAGTGATTACGACCCCTCGTTCAAGTGTCCCTCAAACTATATTTCAAGCTCATTTTGTCCTGAGGATCACTTAAAGGAGACTATGGACAAGGATTTCTCTACCTATGGATGTACTCGGTCTGATGTATGTATTGAGAATAATACAGGGTGCTTCCTAACAGTTCCTTGCTCTTGATAGTGATTAAGGCCCAACCGCTTCGACTTCCACCTCCAGCGTTTGAACCATCCCATATCTTTGTTTGCACTTAACCCCTGATAGGGTATATATAAGGAGCAGATGTGCACTCAAGGTCACTTGGAACCCAGACACTGAGGTGTCAACATCTCCAGGATGCTGAGCATTACCAAGACAACAGTCGGGAGGCTGGAATACCATAGGACTCTAGGCTACAGAGGCCTATACTGAGGATAGAGCTTCTCCACAAGTAACTATCACCCCAGCACTGGAGGAACAGAGATTAATGACCGCTACCACCATACCCCACTGCTTTGGATCATCTATATCGTCAAGTCAAGGAAACATTAGACAATAACAAAAGTGATAGACTGTGAGTACTGCTATAACCAAAAGGACTTGTATCATATAAACTCTACAGAAGTGAATGTGGTCGTGTGTTAATGTTGTTTTTTTAAAGAATTTTATTTAGACTGGCCAGTTGCTCAGTTGAGACAAGTGTCGACTGGTTTCAATGCATGACCAGTTTGATTTACAATAATTTCCAAGTTGTCAATAGTGAGTTGTATAATAACAGGATAATAGTGAATAACAGTGTAAGCTAATACAGTGATAACATGACAATGCAATATTAATGTTACAAAACGAGTCAGTGATGCAAAATAGAGCTTCGGGTTTGCCGCATGAAGACCTACGGTCAGAAAATCAATCATGAAAAAAATTATCCTCAGTTGAGCATTCCGTTGATTATGGTACACACAATTTTAGTTTTAATTTCAGCAAATATTTAAATGTGGTATATGTTTCGGTAAGTCTCAAGTTCACCGGTAACGCATTCCATAATGCAGGTCCATTATAGTTGAGAGAGTTCTTATACATCGTCAGTTTGGGTCGTGTTTGCTTGAAGATTGGGCCCACGCTTGACCTTGTAAACCTAGTTGTGGTTTGTAGTAGTGAATGATTTGTCAAGGCAGAAACATTGATTTATAAATGACTAGACAGGCATCAATAGATAAATATCTACGGATCTTTTTTAGTATATAAAGCTTGTGGAGGATTGTTTTTCTTATATTGCTAATGTGTTGTCTAAAGTTTAGATTTCTGTCTGGTGTAATTCCCAGGTATTTATACGATGGTACAGTATTTAATAAATTATTGTTTATTGACAGTTTACATGAGTTATTTGATTTGTTATTTACTCTCCTAGACGAACCAAAGACCATTGTTTTTGTTTTGTTAGTATTTATAGTTAACAAGATTTTTGCACACCATGATGAGATACTGTCCAAGTCTTTCTGTATGGCCGTGGAGGCAGTTTCAAGTTTATCGGACGAGTAAAAAACGACAGTATCGTCGGCATAGTGCAAGAATTCACATGTGCTTATTGAGTTTTGCAAATCATTGATGTAGATAATGAAAAGAAGAGGTCCCAAGATGGACCCTTGTGGGACACCATAAGTTATGAATTTAGAAGAAGATTTAATATTATTTGCTATGGTTACTTGAGATCTTTTATTTAAATAGCTAGAAAACCAATTTAAAATATTATTTTAAATGTGTTAATAAGATCAGCAGTATCTGATAATCGAACATCAGCGTTATCAACTTTTAATTTGATTTGCGAGTGCTTGCCATGGTCCTCAGAGGTGAATTTTGTTATTCTTTTCCAAAACTTTTTATTATCATTCTTTTCTTCCTCTAAACAGCTGCGTAGATAATCACCCCTAGCTTTCGTTAAGTTATGATTGACAAGGTTTCTACTCTGCCTAGCACGTTTCCAATCATCATTACTCTTGGCTTTTTTGGCTTTAGAAAGCAACCTGTCCTTCTCCTTAATTTGTTCAAGCAGTTCGTCGGTTAACCATATATCACGTTTCTCAGATACTTTAAATGACTTTATAGAACAGAGTGTGTTAAGTTCCTGCAAAATCACTTGAAGCATTTGTTCCCAAAGAACATTTGGGTCCCTGAGTTGATACCAGTCTGTCCAATCCTTTGAGTTTAGCCTTTCCGAAACTAAAACTTTGTCATAATTTCTAGGGGATCTTCCCTGAAATTCAATTTTAGTGCGAGCTACTTTAGGCTTTTTTCTTATAACAAATATTCCCAGATGGTCACTTACATGGTTAGGGGCTATACCTGAGGCAATATAGTTATAGTTGTTAGTCCATATCAAGTCAAGGCAGCTGTTTCTTTGATCGCTATAGCAGGTGATATCTCTAATTAGCTGATGAAGACCTAAGGCACTAGCAAGCAGTTTCAGTTCTTTATACTCAGGTGTATTTGCTGTCAGGTAGTCTACATTGTAGTCTCCCAACATAAATATGTCACAATTCTTGTCTCCAGTCATATCAAAAACATCTTCCTTTAACATTGTGGAGAACGTTTGAATATTACCATGTGTGGGTCTGTATATACAGGCAATGAAAATTGGTCTCACAAAAGGGATGATGACTCTGACCCAGATAATTTCAATGTCTGGCGTATTTCTCCAAAATGGTTGAAGAGTATCAATTTCGTAGTCAAGGTCCTCCCTAATGTATAAACCAACTCCACCTCCCTGTTTAACTTCATCCGCCCCCGGCTCTTTCCACGCTCGGTCACATCTGTGGAAGCTGTAGCCTGGGAGATCAATCAGATAGCTAGGCATTTTATCATGTAACCACGATTCGCTCACACAACATATATCTACATCTGAATCCACCAGGATTTGGTGGAGTGTATCAATCTTTGACCAGAGACTTCTTACATTGAAGTGGGTTATTTTGAGCCCTTTTTTCGGTAATGTACCTTCAATCATTTAGTTATGATACAGAATTTTCTTGTGTAATAAGGGAGTTGAGTCATGAGTGATACTGCACGCCCATCCCCATACGACCATTTCCATCTCAACATCACTGTGCTAGTAGTTATAAACAGATCAAACAGAAAACAAAATAAACTATACATGACAAATAAAGTATACATTGAGTCTGCTTCGGCATCCTAGGCCGCAGACGAGTTAATAATGACGAGAAGATATAATAAAGTGAAATTAACGTTCAAATAAAAAATTCAGATATAGGCTTAACTAGGCGAAGCTCCTGTGATGTTATAGGTCTGCATACCTGTCGTCAATCACATGTCTAGTTATATACAGCATTACAAAAATAAAACAGTTTGCAGTACCTCTCCTGGACACAGTCACCAATGACCTCGAGATTTAATCGGTTTTAAATAGTGAATAGTTATGTAATTGTATACTCTGTTATAATATGTGTTATTTATACATATCTGTGTATGGTTATCTGTCTTCTTAATTAAGTATAGAAGGCATTCCAAAATTCTCTTTTCTTGTCACTGTGCTAGCTAGTCTATAAAATTAGGTCTTACTGTACATGTACATGACACTGGGACTTGTTTCATAAGGTAAATCTATGATGGTACTAAGTCAACAACTATCTCTGACACTCAATAGACATAAGTCCTCTTAAGCCACTCATAGATGGGCTTCATTTATACTCAGTGGAATGGATGAGAGGATGCAAGCTACTCTTTACATGTTGGGTTTATCATTAGTAATAGCTATTTCGTGGCCTGTTACATTTCACAAGTACGAGCGGGCAGCCTCACTTTTTCAAGACAAATGCTGTTAGCTATTTCAGTACCTTGAGCTAGATTTAGTACTCGTGCTGCCATCTGGTTTCATGAGTAGTAATAAACCAGCAAAAGTCAAACCCCAGGTGTAAGGCGCGCCTCCAATTGAGCAAAATGGCACACCTGTGGTTTAATTTTTGATACTTTACTATTGTTCTATATACTAAATACCTCACCTATAACGTGCACCATGTTTGATATCACTGCGCGAAAAACACCAGTTTATTTCTATATACGCCGTTGCGGAAGTGTATGTATCGGCTGTAAATTGACTAGTTTTCATATATAATTCCATATTTCGCGCCGGCGTATACAACACTTTTAAATACGGACGCGTCTTAGCTGTATTCCACACCTGGCGCTAATGAGAGGAAATATCCTCTGCCTGAAATGTATACGCTGGGCGTATGTGTACCGATAGAAAATAAAAAAATGTGAAGCCCTGTCCCCCCCCCCCCACCCTCCACCTCCTGCCCGTGGGGCGGGGGTTAGGCAGGGGTTAGGCGGGGCTTAGGCGGGGGTTATACGGGGGTTAGGCAGGGGTCAGATGATTTCAGGAGTTAACTATAAGCTTGAATAGGGTAATTGAATAGTGGACCTAGACTGACCACACATAGAAATGGTGTTCTAAAGTAAAAAACAGTTTAAAAAAGCAACATAATGCACGGTTTATTATGTGTAATTAATCAATTTATACTCAAGCATGTTTTATAAAGGTTTTATCAAATAAATTGGTAATATAAGATTGTATTTTTCAGATAATATAGACTTGGATGGTTAATGGTTAATGAAATATGCTACCAGTAGTGTCCCCCAATTGGAAGAGATCAGAACTAATGGAAAGTGGTGTAAATACAACAGAATCAGGCGTATATATGAATCACGCGCCTATAGATAAGGCAAATACACGCAGGGAATAGGACGACCTTGTATACGCAAAAGCATAACTACATACGCCGATCGTATACATATATCAAATGGTTAGTTTCGCGCAGTGTATCAAATGAAAGCTGAGACTGATATGTGTATAAGACGTGCCTTATAAGCAAGATAGAACATCTAGCCACGAAATGAAAATATTGCAGTTTCCCATAGACACCAATAGTTAAAGACAAATGCTGCTAGTTGGGTGATTTCTAAATTCAATTGAATTATTGCAAATAAATCTGGATAATATTTTTCTTGGTAAGCTATTGGCTTGTACACTATAATCTATGGCCGAACATGTATGAAATACTGCCCGCTGCTAGGGGTGTAGTATAAATAATGTTCGCGCCCGCTGTGACAACGGGCCGTAGTGAATTGCAGAAGTCTTTCTGCTCTTTGTAAAGTTAATAAAAGGGCGTTTAAAACGATTGGGAGGTGTATAGTATTAAGAAAACGTAGTGACTGAGCCCGTACGGTGTCCGTTCTCGGTCATTTGACGAAAAAATACGGCCCTCCCACCTGGGGTGTCGGGCCGTATTTTTATCATCAAATGACCTCGAACGGCCATCCGTACACTGCACGAAAACAACTATTTTACATATGTATACGAAACGCGTCTAACAGTAGGATTTTGCGTCTAGAAGTTCGAGCTATTAGACGTCTCGTAGATAATTCCGACCTCTGCCACTTGGGACATCAGTGGTAGCATATTTCATTTGCCATTAGTCATTAAGTCCTTGGTTTATGGAAAATACAATGTTATATTATCAATTTTGATTACAAAATTGTTCTAAAATCCTATTTATTATCTTTTCATTAAATACATATAATAAACCCAGCGTTTTTTTGTTTTTTAAAACGTTTTTTTTATGTTTTTAAGGTTTTTCAAAACACCACTCTTCTGAAGTCATACCTTGGGTACTGTGTATATAACACAAGGTCTGGTCAGTTATCAACCTACCAACCCAAGTGCCTCCACACATCTGCTGCCGACGCCGCTTTGACACCTGCCGCTTTGACACCCGCCGCTTTGACACCTTTCTGCACACAGCCATGCACCCGCCTGCCCAGAGACAATAGGGGAACAGGGCTTCACAGAGAGCTCCCGCCTAAAGTGCTAAAACAACACACTGATAATCCACAGCGGGTGCTGGGGGTGGAGGGCTTCCTTTTTTATTTTCTATCGCTATACATATACGCCCGGCATATATATGTAATGCAGAGGATGTTTTATCTTAAATACGCCAGGCGTGAAAGACAGCCAAGTCGTGCGCGTCTACATATGAAAACTGTCTCGTAGACGCCCGAAACGCAGACACGTATAAGAGGTGTATACAAGTATAAACAAGCCACGATACAGCCGATACGTGCGTTATCGCGATGGCGTATATATATGTAAAATGGTGGTTTTCGTGCAGTGGTACGGGCTCAGTAACCACGTTTTCTCATAGTACACACCCGACTCATCAGGTCAATGGAACTCTCCCTTATGTAGAGTGAGGTGGTCCGAAGAGAAGCCTGAGTGACCAGCAGGGACAGCAATTGAGCCTCTTAAGAAGTACTCCCTCCCTGACGTTAGGCGTTAGGCTTGGCTAGTATTCACTGCTTGGCCGGCGACCCCTGAGCTCCCGATGCGCTCCGATACGCCCTGCGATGCAGTTCCCAATAGAAAAATCAAAATCGCATTGGAAGGTCACCTATGATTGGGGCAGTTGATCACCTCTCTGAAATTAGGCTCCGAAGCAAAACGGGCGTCTACGATTTTGTCCCGATGAAAAACCTGTATTATAGGGTGTCTACAATGTTTAACATGATTAAATGTCGGTGGCTAATCGGGAGCATCGTAGAGTTTCCTGCCGGGAAAATTCCTCTCGTGTGTGAGATACTAACCACAAAATTAAGAAAACTTTGGAATTTGAGAAGGTACATAATTCTTATGCACTGAGAATTGGGTGATTTTTTATTGGGTTTAAGTTTCTCAAATCAATAATTTCTGACTTTGAACGAGCTTTTAATGTTTGGATATATACATATATAATGCTGTTCTGCGTATAATGGTATACAATATTTCCTGAATTATAATGCATTATATGATTGAAAATATAAATGCTCCTTCAAGATCTGCATTAATACACTGGTTACATCATAAAGTGCATTGGGACCGTGATCTTCTCTTTTTTTACAGGAGAATTCATTACGATGCATGACCAAGTGACTTGTCCTTACATTTGTCTACGATATGGACCTTCTCGATTATTCTACAATTTTGACTTTTTGTATAAGGGCCATATCGCATGTCTAAATTGCTATCGTAGTAGGTGGACGCCGGGCCTTATCTGACGGGTTCTACTTTTTGTATCTAGTGGGGTGGATGTCCAAATAGGTTTATCATTTGTAGATAGTCTCAGTATCGAATATGCTACAATAGCTATCCAAGGTTGGTATACCGTGAATGTCGATTTTAACCGAAGAAGACTAAATGAATGATTATACGAGAAACATTTTCCAAGCTCAGAGATATTCCAAATTTCAAAACAAATGCGAACGGAAAATAAAGTTTAGATCTAAGAGCAAGAAAAGTAGACGGAATGATACTAGATGACTTTAGTAAGGCTAATCTAGATCATTGTTACCGTGTTATCGCAATTTACTGTCAAAATAATACCAAACTGTATTCGGGCTATGTACTTCATATCTGTAAAGACGTAGAGCAGGAGTATGTGAATGGACTCTCTGAACAGCATTTTTGAGTAGAAAGTTGGGATTAGAACACTATTAGGAGGGTTGCAGAGAGACGCACCCCAGCGGTGAACGCCCTTATATCTTAGCTCCATCTACCTTCCGTGTCTGACATAGCTCAAACCGGTTTTCTGTTGATTTACCCTCGTATTCAGTCACGAGCCCCCCAAAAACCTCTCAAAAGAGAGCAAATAAGTATACAAACATTGCATGTCAAACATAACCTCGTTCTAAGGAATGACGCATCTTAACATTCGTTGCCATTTCTTTCAGTATGTATAACCATATACACTGAACCAAACGCTCATCTTAATTTTGGGGGCATATCCTTGCCATCAAATATTATCAAGTATTCTTTGATACCGATGGTTCAAATATCCCAATGTTGACTTTATGATGCTTATACTCTTTCATTACCTTGCATTATCATTCTTTTGTAATATGCATGCCTATGTTGACATGCTCCATGCTTGGTATGAGGGCAGAGTCATTACCCCAGATCCCAGGATAAAACAAGAGGAAAGCCGGAGTGGGCTGATAAAATTTTATTAAATTTTATAGTTCTTATTGATATTAATAAGGTTATACAATGAATATCAATAAGTGTATAATTGACATATGTATATTGTTGTCAATTATGAAGAGTATATGATAACATAATGAAGTTATTATGTAATATTACATAGTTTTGATGAACATGTAATAATAAAATAATACAAATAGCCCTACGAGTGTAAGGAGTAAAAGTAGAAAAGGAGAGGGTGGGTGGGAAGAAAAAGTACGTGTGAGGGGTATGATGCCTGAGAAGCGAATGAGGCAGAGTACAGTGTCGACCTAGCGCACTTTGATGTTCAGTGCGGCCGACAGTGGAGAGGTGGCACAGGGGTGCACTAGTACAGAGGTGTTTCACCAGGGGGGGCAATGACCACCCCTGACCAAAGGCCATGGGTAACCCATTACCCCAGATCCCAGGATAAAACAAGAGGAAAGCCGGAGTGGGCTGATAAAATTTTAAGGTTATACAATGAATTATACAGTGTATAATTGACATATGTATATTGTTGTCAATTATGAAGAGTATATGATAACATAATTAAGTTATTATGTAATATTACATAGTTTTGATGAACATGTAATAATAAAATAATACAAATAGCCAAGAAGCCAATAGTTATAGGGAGAGGTGGGTTGGGATAGAAAAAGGTCACTTTCTGAGGGAAAGGGACTTGAAAAGTGAGTTGTTGACAGTCCTAAGGTCGGAGACCTTGATATAGGCACGATGTGCCTGGGACTTCCACCCTCCATACCTCTGGATATCGAGTTCAGGTATGCCCGCCTGGAATGCCTGGGTGGCAGCGGCCTTCCTGAGGCTGTGGAGGGTGAATGTTTTCACAGTTTGGCCTGTGGCCTGCAGGAGGCGATCCCATTCTCTTGTCATCATCCGGGAGGTGATGATTGTCCCATCGGGCAACGTGAGGAATGGATCCCGCAGTGAAGCCGTAGGGGCAACCCGTAGTAGTTCCCAAATCGCGTGTCGGGGGCAGATCCTGACACCGTCCGAGGCCTCCAGGCGCATAACTTTCTGCTCCCCCACGAGCTGGAGGTTCTTGGCCGCTTTTATCGTGATCGTCACGTGCCGTTGGCCGAGTATCACGTCCCCTCGTGTCAGGTGCCGTGCCGGATCGAACGTCCATGCAGACTGCGGTGCCACCTCGCCCTGCTGTAGGGCCGCATAATATATTAGCAGGAGCCCCGCCCTTATCGCCGTGTGGAGAGGCGATACCGCGAGCTCGTCGAGAACGGCCCGGAAGACGTCCATCGGCACTGGGGGTTTCACGTTTGGGACGTAATCCTTGTTTCTCTTCATGCCTTCCAGTGCACGCCTCACTCGGTGATCCTCTGTCGGTCCGACGTCCCCCCCCCATCAGTCGCAGATGCACACGGATGTGCGATAGGTGGTTCGCGACCGTAGCCGGGGAAGGGGTGTGGTCGGCCACGTACTCCATGTAACTCGTGATGAGGCTCACGGTCGGTGCCCTGGGGTCGATCTCCATCCTTCTGCAGAATGCCAGGTAGGTGCCCACTGCGGATCGCTGGTTGGCGAGCGTGCCTGGGGCACGCGCCTCTGACTGTCGGGTAGATGCCTTCGCTTGGAGTAAAAGAAGCGCCGGATCTGCAGAAGAGACGGAGTATCGGTACAAACGAGGGATGTGTACATGGCACGATGGGGTACAGTTCATGAAGTCGAGTGAGGGAGATCGCTTTATCGTAATCAGTCGGTGACAGGTGGGCCCTGCTCAAGGCATCTGCGATGACGTTTTGCACCCCGGGGATGTGGATGAAGACCAACTCAACCTGTAGGCGTGCCTCCACCATCCATGCCTGGCAGGCACACTCCGCCAGGACCAGGTTCAGGGCACGCCCACTGTTGAGAGTCTGCACAGTCCCGAGGTTATCGCAGAATACCTCGATCCGGGATCCGCGGTCCCGGTCAGTGATGAAGGTGTGGAGTGCATATATAGTGTTAAGAGCCTCGAGCTCTGAGATGCACTCCACGGGATCGAGCACGGGGCAGACCTGGCCGGAATAGGAGAAGCAGCCGTCAGTCCCTCCTACACCCGAGAGGCAGGCATTGACAGTGATGCACCTCGTCGGCGGGCCTCGAGGGATTAGTGCACGTCCATTCCACCCCTCGGCGAATTTCACAAACCAGTCCAGGTCCTGGCGCATCTCCGAATTGATATTTTGCCCGTTTTTTGAAGTCGGCTGTGGGTGTTGAAGCACGCTCCGGGGTGCCGCCGCCTTTGTAGTCGCTTGCAGTTGGTATCCCGCCTGTGGTACCTGCCGTGGTGTGGGTACAGGGGGAGCCGCTGTGTTTTCGTAGCCGTGACCATATGTGAGCTTGCGGTTGCAGGCGTGCACCATGTGACCACACTTACTGACCACGGAGTCACAAAAGGTGCACACGTGCAACCACCGGATGCCCCCCTCTGTGTGGTCGTTGCGGTGGTGGCACCCCCTCTCGCCGTTGAAGTCGCGGCAAGGGGCCTCAGATCCCCGAGCGCGTCCGGTCTCGGTGTTGTTACTGCTGTTGGAGGTGTGGGTAGAGGTCATAGCAAGCCGGACACGCTCTTCCTGTATCCGGCCGTGCTCTTACCACTGCATCCTGCCGGATTCGACCTGGTCGAAGACGTAATTGCTCCAACATCTGACCCCGGCCCACGGCCGTGCCTGAGCATCGACCGTAACTTGGGGAATATGGCGAAACATGTCTCCCCTATCCTCGGGGTGCAGAGCGCGCTCATCGCTCAACAGGGCCACAAAACAACTGATGTATTCAAGTGGCCCGAGGCTCGACCGTAAATCCAGCTTCTGGTGAAGCGTGTAGACGCCGTCCCGGTCAATAAACATATACGGTTTGGCGGTCGGCCTGCGGGCATTAAGGTCTGAGAGAAACGAGTTCTTACCAGTGGTCCTGTCTTGGCGCATGGCCTCACGGCCGAATTGCCTCTGCAGGTGTTCTTCCGACGTGTATGTCTCTCTCAATTGGCGTGGTGGGGGCAGCAGGCGGTCCGTCTGTTCTTGCGCCCAGTCCCGTGTCCGTTCGGCCGCCACCGAAGCCCGTGAGCCGCTCCTCCGCGATGCCGGCCGGGAGATCTGCATAATGGCGTCCATCATGCCGTCCATCTGCCGTGACATCTTTGATACGTCCCTTGGTGCTGGTCCCTTGCTGGGAGACCTGCTGGGAATCCACGTGGTTGCTGTCTGCCGCTGTTTGTTGCTGCCGCAGGATGACTTCTGAGTCGGTCTCCGTTGCCGCGGATGCCGCCATTCCACTTCTGGTCAACATAATTCACCGTAAATATCTTACTCTCTGTCCTGGTATTCCTGTACACGATCACCGATATTCAGGGGAATATGGAGACCGGAGGTACGATGGGCGGAATAGCCAAAGTACGGGAGAAGAAAAAGTATGTGTGAGGGGTATGATGCCTGAGAAGCGAATGAGGCAGAGTACAGTGTCGACCTAGCGCACTTTGATGTTCAGTGCGGCCGACAGTGGAGAGGCGGTGCAGGGGTGCGCTAGTACAGAGGTGTTTCACCAGGGGGGGCAATGACCACCCCTGACCGAAGGCCATGGGTAACCAATTTTAACCTAGGTTTTAGACCCTATCCGCCACTGTACAGCGACGGCCAGTGGTTTTTACATCATCTAGAGGTTAGAGGGGTCCATATAGACTTTCAGGGTACTGCATACAAACTATTCCTTCACTATCTGTGCGCTATTCACTGTGATATTGATAACAGACCAGGGAGCCAGTGTCTCAGGGGCATGCCCAGCTGACCATGACCAATCACTCAAGACCAAAATACCTCAATACCCACCGGTGCTTGATGTGTTTGGATCCTAGATAGGCGATTGCAAAAATGTCAAGTTGACTGGGTGAAACTGGGTTACAAAAAACTATCCATAGGCTGAGTTTAACTCAAACCTGTTAATTTTTAATCATATATAATTGCACGCTCATTCATCAATGATGAACCTAATATTTGCTCCTAGTTCTAATTGATCCCATTGTGTTTGATAGTATCATCGCTCTTCTACACAACTAGTGGTGATTGCTAACAGATATATTGATGGTAAATACAATGAGTCTAATCATATAGAGTTACTCGAGATGTTAGTCTAAGATAGAGTTACCCATTACTGCATCATCTTGTATTTTTTTCTGTTGCTTTATGTTGGATTTATATTTGGTTTACTTTGTGATTCATCAATCATCGTGAGCAACCAATTACTTTTTTCCTAAACCATTCAGCTGACGTGTCGGTTAAACAGATTTTATTTCAAATTCCTTTATCCACGTTTTTATTCATATTGCGTGATAGTGACAAATCATGTGCTTTATTTACGTTTTATAAATATGAAATCACATAGCTAATCATATAGCTAATCGCACTCATACATTCACTGGTATAGACAAACCGGTTTCAGGTTTCTAGTCTCAGTACGTGTTTGTTGAATGGTCACGCTAAAAGCAGTATTACTACCAATCGTGACTGCCTAGAAATGTTCAACTGAGGTGATTTGACATTGGAAATTGGTTAATCGTGTGGCGTTACTTAAAATTGGAATCGGAGTTTTATCTAGAACCTACAAGTGATTGCATTTCCGTTACACTGTCGCCCACCCCTTTTGAAAACGAACATGTTTTCAATACTTTTCTTGGATCTCAAATACAGACCTTTTTAGGGAAACGCATTTCTTAAATTGTATTTTTATAAGCAGGAGATAAAGGAATTCACAACAATATTAGGATCAGTATTCACAATAAGTTGCTCCATCTTAAGGTGTTCCATTCAGTTCAAATCTGTCTGAATCATTTGTCCCTCACAATCCTGAAAGAAATGCACAAACAATAACCACACTACAGGAGAGGGATGGAAACACAATACGAAACTATGGATTATTAAATGCTACACTATGGCACAAACGCGCGTATTGGCTGTATGTTTCCATACAATTCCGTTTAATTTCGTCTCCAGCGTAAACGGCGTAAACGGCGTAAGCAAGATGGTTGATGTCTGTGATGTCTGTTTACACGCACGTAAAGGCTTTAATGGTCTACACGCGCAAAAATATGTAAATAATTAGCTATAAACGGCTACATACGTGCGCGTATACACATCACATATGCGTGACGTAAACTATGATAAACATAAATTGTACATATTGCTACACTCCGCACGTATTCATATATAGACAAAAGACCTTAAAAAATGTACCAACAGCCCCCCGCCAATACACCAATACTGAAACCAATGTGCCTACACTGCCCCAGCTTCTGCTTCCCCCACCCCTGATTGTCACCCCAAGTCGCCGCCCCACGTTTTCAGTCTTCTTTTATACTTCAATGAAAGATTGTGCTTTATAAACAAGGGTATACTGAACTACACAGAAAAATGGTGTTTTGAAAGTAAAATCTATTAAAAAAGACGGTTAAACAGCAAAGGAAAGCTGGGTTGATTACATCAATTAATCAAATGATACCCAATCGGGTTTAGAAAGGTTTTATGATAGAAAGATCTGTCTACGCTAAACGTCCAATACAGCCATTACGTGCGCGTAAATACACGTCCAATATGTTCTCTACGCTGTCTACGCCAGCACCCAATACGACGGATGTATATGAAAAAAATTAATAGATACAGCCTTTACACGAGCGTCTACATGATACACAGTATGGCGCTTAACTATGTAACTTTTTTTTATTGAACAAATCCATTTCTGGCTCTGGGCTAGTTCTGCCAATGGTAGTACATAGATCCATTTACAGTAATGATTATTTCTTATGTAATACAGTTGTCACTGCTAGATGTTTCTTTCAGTCGCATATAATTTATTTACACAAACTGACATCTATCATAACAGAGCCAAGAGTTTATTTTGTAGTTATGTAGCGTTGAAAACACGCTAGAAAATGTTTATTTCGAAATTGATCTATGGCATCTATAACATCTTACTGACCAAGCTCTCTTCCTGGTGTATAAGACGATGACCCTTGTTGGACTATGGAGACATATTGTTTTTCACTGTAGCACAATCGATATGAACAAATTACAGGTTGTATCGAATGACAGTGTTGTGACTAAATCAAACCCGAGACGAACACTGTAGCTATCCACAGATCTACCCAATTGCCAGTACTGGATAAGGGTCAAACCTATTGCACATTGTAATTTAACAGTTCAGACAAAACAAATGGAATTGTTTTAGACACAAACTATGCACACTGGTCTACAGTCGGCACCACTTTCAAGGTGTCCCAACCGAATTTGAGATCATTTAGAAGGGTTCTGGCTCTTCAAAATACAATTTTGCTTAGAAACCTGGAAAGGAATAACGTCATAGGAATAGGAGCCTGCTCAAATATGAAGGTGTATCTTGAGACTAAAGCGCTTCCATTGCGTTTGTCATAGTTTCAGCTATTCACTGATCTGTATAAGAAATAGCTTGTTTCCCATATAATGTATTAGATGTCAAGTACTATTCTTTTCATATTTAGAGAATTGATCTAGAAAAAAGGGATCTATGAACTGTTGATGTATTTTACACTGACATGTAAAAAAGTACACTGTACTGAAAGGAGCTTTGCTTCTTTGGAACAAAATAGACCAACTGACTCTCTTAAAAGCCTCAAGACACAAGTCGTAAAAAACTCCATCTCACTCAGCTTGTCCCGGAATAAGCACGGTATATCAAAATTGACATTCGTGAACATGACATTCATTATATTAGAACAATGACTTAAAAACCATAGCAGTGGAGATTGATAAATATGTATTATCATTGTCGAAGCATCTCTAATTGTGTACCTTGTACTTCATCATGTGATGAAAATAATATTGTTATATACCTGTGGTCAACATCTATCAAATACTACCCGCTGCTAAGGGTGATTTGACAATAATATTCGTGCCCGCTGTGAAATAAATACGTCACACTAACAGACGGTGGAATCGACAACTTCGTAAGTGCTTAACATTGTGTTTTTAATTATATAGACCGCCCTGGCCATGATGTACAAGTACAAAACGAGATGATAATTTACAGTACATACGCCAAGGTCCATACGAACTGTAAATAATTAAGGAGTTTTTTGGCTTGTTCAAGCATGGTAAGTTGTTCTATATTTACTATGTGCCCGAAATTAATTTTTTTTTAAACCAATTTAATTTGGCAAAACGACTCATATTTAATCAATGCGTAAGGAACAGCGTTCCGCATTTTACCATATAGAACACTGTTTCATACGGTATTTTTACATCATATGGCAAAACAGTGCATATTATCGTAAAACTGGATGAGTTTTAATCTTGGCCACCGTATTCCATGACTGGAGTTTGGCAAAGTGACTTCATGAGGCGAAGCCGAGTGAAGTCCGGAGCCAGAACTTCAGGAGTGGAATGCGGTGGCCAAGATTAAAACGAATCAGGTTTTGATTTTATCCTACCCTATCTTCTCTATTTTGGAATATTACGTGATAACAATGCTGTATGCCACTAGTGGCATATAAAACTCCGTATGCCAGTCAGCGTGGCATATGGAAACCCAATGTTAAGCCTATGGGATTTTATATTAGGGGTAGGATAAATACAGGATATACGGCATTGGTATATAGTAAATAATGATAAGCAAATGTCATGACTATGGATGAAACGGTTCTCGTTCTCGGTCAGTCGGCAAGCTCATACAGCCTGTAGACGGTAGGCCGTATAAACTTGAAGACCGACTTCAAACGATAACAGGGATTCGCTTAATAAATGGTGTATGATCATATAAAAGATCTTAAGAGTGTTCTAGAGCTGATATTTTTACATAATTATGTTGATCGTAGGGCTACGACCTTTGTACAATGCGATCAAATGGAATGCCTCAAAATTGTTACATAAACATTGACCTACATCGTGCAAATGGTCGACGATCGTCTAAAATCGACGAAACGTACGACACCCCTAGGGGATGTCGTGAATGTAGCTTGTATTGTATTCACGTATTCATTTTATTCATTCAGATCTAAAATTGAAATATATAATTCCATGATGTACTAAAGACCATTGGTAATATTAAGAATAAATGAGAAATACAAGCCATATATATTATAGCATATTTGTACATAAGATTGATAGGGGATAAAAAAGATAATACTACTATCTATCACCTTCATGCATATCACAATAATAATGATCATGTGTGGTCGTGTTTGTGCTGTGGGTAATATCAGTAGGCTACATGGGCGTTGATATTGGAATCCAATACGTTGTATACCTCATGCCTTCAAAATTCATGTAACGGACCCCTGTTTCGCCCACAGGACGTTTTCTAATAATACAAAACATGCATAGTGTTTGTAACAGCAGCTCGTGTATTTCAGCAAATCTGGCGCGACAACACTTCCTTGTCAATCGTCAGCAACATGATTAGATTGAAAATTCACACCTCAATGCACGCTCATCAGAATTCTATATATACATTTATAAGTAAAAAAACAATGAAAAATGCTTATTAATTAAATAATATGTGCAAATATATACATTGCATCCAGCTTTGGAGCATCCTCACAGTGTTGGGCATCAGGGCTGGTTGATACACGCAACAGGCAATATATTGCATATCATTATAACTGTATCACATCATCTTAGGCAACTGAATGCCCAGGTAATAAGGCAATAGTTATTACCCATAGGCGGCCATCCAAAGGCACATACTGGAGAGGAGAGCGAAGGCAAGGAGACAGCGACTGGTGGAGTACTCTACAGCCGTATTGCAGAGGTCCCCCCAGCAGCAGTCAACATGGAGCATGGGGTTCTGCGTTTCGGGGTGACAGTCCATGTTGCATCGCCTCACCAGCTGAAAGTTCCTATCGTCTAGTTTCAGCAGCTCCTTCTGCAAGCAACAATCTGGCTACTTAAAGGCATATCCTACGATAAACAGTGGCGCCTCCTGGGGCCTTTTAAATACTGACAATTAGGGGCCCCTCTCACCTACTACGATTAAGTCTACGATTAACCCTTTGGCCGCGTCGGCGACAAACTGAACAAATCGTGTAGTTGTCGCCGACGTACCTGTCAATTAGTCAGGTCTTGTAGCCGACACACGCGCTGGGCGCCGACGGGCTACGATAAAGTCATTCGATAAAGATTAAGGGTCTCAAATTAATCATTTTAAAGTTTAGCATGGAACTAAGTCTTTATTGTCTCAAGAACAATATGGTATTGTTATGTATATACTATTGAAAAATCAATTATATCGATGCTTTATTTCTTTAAATTATAACAGATTGTATATATGTTACCTCTAGTAGATAGTTAAAAGAGTTTTCCTGCTATTCTTTTTGTCGCCGACCAGCCGGGTACAAAAAGCAACCCTCCACTACGACGGACTACGATTAAGTTACCGACGGCGGTGCGTGTCGCCGAC
Organism: Alentia gelatinosa; assembly: GCA_950022655.1. Lineage (NCBI taxonomy): Eukaryota > Metazoa > Annelida > Polychaeta > Phyllodocida > Polynoidae > Alentia > Alentia gelatinosa. Next base: position 47,222,796 of record OX465579.1, on the reverse strand, counting down.
GTTGTCGCCGACACGCACCGGACTTAATTGTAGCCCGTCGTAGCCTGTCGTAGTAGGTGGGAGGGCCCCGTAATCAATTGAAACTAGTACTTTTGATTAATACCAAATGAGTGAAATATAACATTGTGTCGAGTTTGGCCTAACCCAAAAGGTGAATTGGACCAATTTACATTTGCCTGCCTTTTATAGGAAATCTATTGATAAATTTAATTTTCTTCAATTCTGATTTTTAAATCTTTAACGTGTAGTACAACATATTTACTATATTCTGTGCAAGTCTGGAGAAGGTGACTTCATAAAGAATACATAACAGAACCTTTCAGGTGTTAGATTCTAAAGTTGTGGTGCCACCTGTTATTTTATCAAAGAACTTTGGCTTGAATCACTGACATTATAAGTAAGCAAGTAATACTTGATTTTCCTTCAGTCCTATCTCAGTCAATAATCATCATAGATACTTTAAATAAAGAGTGGTTTGTAGATGAACCCCCAAATAATACAACTGGCCGTTTCTAGCTATGCCATATGCCAAAAATGCAATAATATCAGAAAATCACGTTTTAGGGCTCTTTTGGACTCTTTGTCATCTGCCATAATGCTCCTGTATCTCTATCACATCCTGGCAATATAAGTATAATTTTAATTGACTTCAAATAGCTAAGAAGATAGGGTGTTTAAGACATGAAGGTAACATGTTTTAGTGTTTTTAACCTTAGAAATTCCAATGTTCAATCTATGACAATACATCTTAGCCATGACACAGGTATATCAGGTATATACCACCAGATAGGCCCAGGTCTTAGCTTTCTAACAATGTTTCGTTTATAAAAATCGCCCTATTATTCATAACACAACAGCGATTTGCCTTTATCAAGTTAGAAAAACTAGTCTTTTGTCCCATATTAAACGCTCAGGACTATTTCTTTTATAGATGGATTCGTATTAGAGAAGAAGATGAGAATCCCTCACTCCGCGATTTTAAGCCCTGACCCGCTTCAAGTCTCATATTTACTCACACTACACATGCCCGTACAGTTCACAGTGGTGATGCCTCTCTCCTCTCCATGCTGGTCCCACGTCAGACAATCACTGTTTCCTCGCTCCAGTTTGCGGCTTACGGAATAGAAACAGTTGTGGCAGTTCCTCCATTTGGGTCTGTTCAGAGCTGAAACAGATCATAAACGCCATAACACTCATATTTTCAAGAGATTCTGTCGGTGTTTTTATCATAAATTTGCCAATTGATTGTTACTTTAGCTAGGATACTAAAATCAGTAAAATATCAAATATATAAAAAAAATATTGCCAATACATATAGAAACCTTTTTCAGTATTTTGGCATTATCGATCAAGTTGTGTATTGTCCAATTCATGACGTCAGTGCTAGTCTATTGTTTAACCCTTTAAGGACGCTTGATACCAGTAGGCATCACGGCGCTATTGCCGCATGGTGCGTCCGGGCATCACCGCAACGCATGATGCCCTAAGGCATCATTTTGTCAATGTTACGGTAAAGAATATTTATGAGGAGCAGTCATCAGATTTGTATACAATTTTGACATTTTATTCAAAACAGGATATGACTTAGGTATATATGAAAAAGAATATATGTGGTTGCCCATAGCAATTTGTTAGATGACTATTTAAACATAACAACTGTAAAAACCTGTCATCCTCTAGCGGCAGACTCTTGCAACTAGCCTCGTCCTTAAGGACATTTCTTGGTCACAGTTGATCGTTCTCATAAGGTTCACTCATGTTGGACCATACAAAAAATATATTTGATCGTTTGTGTAGGTTTCTGCATTTTTCTCACCCCTCACATTGACTAACTGGCTAACATTTTTGACATAGTTCTCAATTGAGTATTTCTTTTGAGTTTGAGTTCCAATATCAAGTCTATGAGGAATGAATACCAGGGGTGAAATGGAAACCGGGATTATGTGTGAACGAGGTGTACGGTTTCGTAGAGAACAAAGGGCCTGTCACTGTCCAAACTGTGGGGAACTCTATGATACTTCTCACCCTGGGAAAATCACGAAATACCCCCATACCTCCATTTCTAAGGCAATATAACGGCGAGGATGGAGTATCAAGGTTAACAGTAATATAATGTAATATTCCTGATCAAAATATAAGGTATGATATTGTATTTACCTCCGGTAGGCCACCAGAAGTGACAAATGACATAAGTGCATGGACAAACATGGCTAACATACCTTCTTCGTCTATGACAGGATGAAACACACAACACTGGTAGTAGATGGGTCCTCCGCACAGATCCTCCACGAAGACTCCATTCTCACACCCATCATATCGGTTCTTACAAACACCGCCAGCGAACCCACACGCCGGACTACCGCCCTCTGAGAATGGTATATCAAATATATACTCTATAAGCTAACTATAGTGTTTACATGTGTTGTGGTTATAGTTTTAATAGAAGGAAGAATATAGACCTAAAAAGAAACTCTGGGCATAGGGCCAGGATGTTGGTAAAGGTGGCGTATCAAGGTTGGGGAAATAGGCCACGAAGATAGTTCATCGTATTGGGCGGTATGGTAATGGATTTCTGTTGTTCCAAGGGGTATGATAAAAACAAAAAATTAACCAGGCTGTGATGAGGCTCGTATATGACCGTTGCCTTCTATCCAATAAATGTTCCAAAACGGTAATCCAAGCGAAACATTACAGCAAGATTCTTTTCTGTAATGAATGATACATACTTGCAAACTGTAATACTAACAAGAACGATACTTTTGGACTGACTTGCGTTAGCAAACGCTATTTGAAACTAACCTGCTTTTTCGAAATATCTATTGCGGCATAACATCATCATCGTCTCTTACAGCGTTATATGTGTGAACAGACGAATACCAAGATAGTAATAGTCACAATAGCATATTATCACATCATAATACAATGGTCTTAGAGGTTATGCCAGTGGCATATTTCATATTATGTACCTCACTCTTTATTCAAATCTAAAAGCGTGGTTAGGTCTTCGACGATGTTAGGAGATTATGTGCTACTCACCTGCAACCACCAGGAAGATGGTGAGAATGCCTGTTATTACCACCAGGAGGCGCGTCATATTGTTGGAATGACAGCATCAGCACAACCGGCGCCACCTAGTCGAGTCCCGAGACATTATATACCTCCTCAGAGGGTCCCTTGTGTTTCTGGCGCGGCAGGAACCTATGGCGTGTCTATGAGACGCTTCTGTGAATAAAAGTGTACACTGAAACAGTTTTAATGTGCCGCTTTTATATAGTATATGGCTATACATGAGGCAAAGCTAGTAAATTCTGATGATGCATAAAACATGTTTCAATGTAAGTAGTATAACAGAAAGTGGATTTGTGTCAGGAGGCAGACTTGGATCAACAAGCACGACCACATTTTCCATTTGAAAAGATTATCTGGCCTGAATTTCGGAATCAGTCATAGGGCGTTGAGCTTACAAAGTTGACTTATAACATCAACAAGGGTACAATTCGCCAGGCCTTGTGCAACTTGGAATTGAATTTTGAAATACATGTATATCTAGAAAAAAAACCATTCAAAAAAAGCAACTGAACTGAAAAAACGACTAGGAAGTATATGATAGCATAAGATATGTATTTCATTACACTTCAAACCTGAACTACTACTACTATTACTACTACTACTACTACTACTATTACTACTACTACTACTACTACAAACCTACAGTCTAGAGTATATTACCAGCTAGCAAATATATAGTTCTCAACTCATTCCCTGCCAGGGGATATAGCCGCCTTGTTCACACTAGGCCTAATCTAAACGCACTGCCCGTGGCTGCTAATAGAACACAATTATATGCGCATACAGTGAATATCTCCCTGTAGGGTGCTGTATCGGCCATGCCTTGTCGTCTGGCAGCCGACTCATAACCATGTCAACAAGGTTTTGTTTATTGTTTTCGGGTCATTGTTTTTTGGGCAGAGGTAGCGCGCCAGACAACGTCATACAATGTGGCGTTGTACACTGCTCGCGTCGCCAAAGGGGTCCGGAGGTAGTGGGTTTGTGGGGGTGGGACGAGGGGGTTACACAGCAACATTATACAATTCCATTTATATAATATCAGAATGCAGCTATGGTGATGGGGGGTGGGGGGAGTGGCGGTGGGGGGATCTACAAGCTTGAACACTCTATTGCGCCACGAGCTAAGTATACCTGGTCTCGCCACATCAATGCACATTAATTCACCTTATGCTACTTGGAGTGTGAGCAGTCGACGACAGGTCACCTGACGAGGAATATGGATGCTCACTTCGCCAGAACACTGTACGCATTAGGTGACAAAGAACTAATAGGTCACCCCGGAGAACATGTGGGAATGGTCAATTAGTGCAATTACCCCAAATCAATAGTGTAGCCCCATGTGACAGTGGGGGAGAGTCGGGGGTGGGTGGATATTTTGCACAGAGACAGTCGCCAGCCGCCTCACGCGCACAGGACAAAACATCCAGCGGCCTCACTAGGGTTGTCCCTGCACGTTCTACAATCCAACATTTATACTGAGTTGTACTGAAATAGTGATCACAAAGGACTAGAAAGTTACAACATGCTTCAGTTAGTAAATCAACAGTTCTTGGGTTTGGCGAATATATATGAACTATAGATATGTTTGTACTATATAAAAACTCGCAACTATCAAATCAGCCGCTGAAGAGTTACACTGTAACCAGGCATTATGTAACTGCTCCCCATGTAATCAACGGGTATCGCGCATACGTTGCACTCCCATTTAATTTCACTTACACAGAAGCATTGTTCTCACTATACAAATAGAAACTTGCCTTTACACCCAATTTAACCAGCCTAAACGCAATATATTCACGGCTATACTTTTCAAATTTACATTTATAACATTTATAGACTATATTGTAGAATAGTATATTATATAGAAATTGGAAAACATTACTTGTTCGAAGTCGACGTTTCGCCACATGGTTACTACTGAGATGACGGACAATCCGTGTGTCTGTGGAGTGTTGATAAAACTGTGTTCGGTGGGATTTATAGTGCATACGGGTACTAATGCAATGCGATCAGACTCAGGCGGTACCAGTCCCTCGTTGCGACGAGGCAACTGTTCCAATAATAGAACAAGTCATACTAACGTAGCCTTTACCAAAACATCTGAATTACCTCACGTTGTGTTGGCTACTGAGCGAAATATTCAATTAACTAGATGTCACTGGAATATGTTTAATCTAAACAAATAAAATAACTTAATGGGGACCTATAATTGAAGAAATATTTATCTGATGTAGTCACTGTTGACACTATTTTGTTTTATTTAAAACATGTAGCATCTTTAAGGAAGCTTTTGGTAGTTTACGGTGGTGTACATCGAGATCGTTCCGAAAGGGGATGAAGCGAGTGGTTGTATTCACTACTGTATGATTATATTTTCGGTGCCTCTGTTAGGGCCCTTATATACATTCTGGCTGCCCTAGACAGAAGTCCCTGTCGTCCTAAATTAGCTGCAGCATAGAGGACTGTGTATTTCCAATGGAATCATTTGATGACCGCTATGCCTTCCTCTTTAGTCTCCACAAGCTTTTTACAACATTGCCCATTAACCTTTTCTTTTGCTTTGAAAGCGGGAACTGGTAAGTGTTCATTAAATTCCCGTTACCATTCGTCTTTTCGCCATAGGTTAGCTCTCATAAATTCCGATGCCTAATGACTTGAGCTAGATCTTCATGAAGTTCTTTTTAACAAGACACACGAATGACATTTACAAATGTCGCACCTACCTGCAGTTTTACTCACGTTTACGAGCGCCGCTCGCTGGTGGTCGCCCTGACTCTGTTAGGACTATGGCATAAGCGACCACATCCGGGCACCTCTCATGGTGAGAGATGGCGTCGGGCGTCGTCATGACAACATGGTCTATGCATGGCTGCGTACATACATCGCCTAAATCATTAAGATTGCGCCTCCGTATTCGTAATAATACTCGCCAGTACTCGCTTTACGTTTCAGAGATCGAGAACGCCTGTTCCATATTTGATGTCCACATTTATCAGAAATGGTACTGTCTATGAATACAGCGTTGGTCTAGCGCTGACAACCTTTGTCTCCTTATTGATCCGGAAAGATATTATTGTACTAATCGTCCTGCTCAAGGAATCTTGAAATAGTTTCAAAATGATAAAGTAGACATCAATTGTGTCTCATAGATGGAATCATTAAGATAATCGATATATATATATATATATATATATATATATATATATATATATATATATATATATATATATATATATATATATAGAGAGAGAGAGAGAGAGAGAGAGAGAGAGAGAGAGAGAGAGAGAGAGAGAGAGAGAGAGAGAGAGAGAGAGAGAGAGAGATTCTACGTTTCCTTATTATATACAATATAATTATCACGAAATGCCATTTTAACACTGCACAAAACTTACCGCTTTACAAATGTATTCGAAACGCGTCTAACAGTAGGATTTTGCGTCTAGAAGTTCGACCTATTAGACGTCTTGTAGATGCCTTATCTAGTGGCGTATATACGTGTCCATGGTGCGGTTTTATAAATGTCATATATACACCTGATTCTATTTATTTACGCCACTATCCAATAATTCCGACCTCTGCCACTTGGGGACATCAGTGTTTTCATTTACCATTAACCATCCAAGTCTATTTTATATGAAAAATGCAATCTTATATTACCAATTTATTTTATAAAACCTTTATAAAACCTGATTGAGTATAAATTGATTAATTACACATGATAAACCATGCATTAAGTTGTTTTTTTACAGTTTTTCTGATTTTTTTAAAACTTTAAAACACCATTTCAATGCGTGGACAGTCAGGCTCACTATATAATCGCCTCCCCCCAGTGTCTCTGTGCGCCTGAAGTCCTCCTCCCGACTCCAACTGCGACTCCGACTCGGCCCCTGCCTTGTTAGAAGTAGTGTGAATGCGGCCGCCACCCACACAGCCACCCGCTCAGCCGCCCGCCCTCAGGACTGAAATCATTTCATGTTCAATACTATGTATCATCTCAAACTTTTGTAACCACGCAGAGACTATGTATGTAACATGTAATCATGGAAAGAATATGTCTGTACTATTGTGCAAATAAAGCTGCTTTTATGAAAAGGAATATTGTATTTATTATTCAGCATAGGAAATTCAAGTAATAAAGGAATGACATAATGGCCGGAGATCCTTCGGGCATTATTTTGCAAGCTAGATGATGTTTCAGGGACGTTTTCAAGTATCCTCCTGCGAGGATACAACCCCTCCGTCTATATACACACCTCCTATGTGTTCTCAATGGTGACTTCTTATAAGGTGGATAATCAAGACAATTATAATCTTCGCCATAAACTAAATTGAGTAATCAAAGGTGGTGAATTAGATCAAAGGAATGCAAACCCCTTAAAAGAGAGGGGCTGCAAAGGATCGTATTGGGGAAAAATGGAAAGAGGAAAGTGATTTAGGGTATTTGACAATAGCCAATTGTTATTTTTACCCAGCTTTTAGTATGGATGCACTTGGGTTTGTAAAGCAGGGTTTGTTTAGCGCATGTTATTTTCATGTCTCTGTGTCCAGGGGATAATTCAGACTTAAACAGAGATGTAAGCAGATTTGTACTTATATGTACTTATACTAATGCTGTTACAGTAAAATTGAATTTAATGAAGTCCATAGACCGATCATGTGGTATTAGTGAATGTACCACACCAATTGGCTGTATCTTATATTTCGTGACTATACATGAGTTATCGTTAAGCGCCACCTAGCTGTGCGTTGTTTAGTTAGGCTGTCGCTTGGTCAAATTACAGCTCAGTCTTGTCTCAGTTGTGTTTTTGAAAATTAGACAGCTGGGACAAACTAGGGGATTAAATTAACAAGTCTAGGCTGTCCAAGCTTGATAGTTTATAATTGTCTCTGTATTTCCTCATAGATAAAGATAGGTATAGGATACCCTTGCCTGCCAATGTGTTATGCACAACCGCAGGCGATGATCCTATGTTATTTCAATCATATCTGGAGTATTAATGAGGCAACATGCAGATTCAAACCACCATATAGGAGACGGAGTAACTCAAATTACGATACAACCACTGAACGTACCCTGAAGATAATCTAAACAGGTATTATAAATAAAACAAGCTCACAAACCAAATCCTCCAATATTTAAGGATATGTTGCTTTGAAGTTGTTTGGTCAACTCGGCCACGTATAGATCTATGAAACTACCCTCACCTCGGTCCTAGCGGAAGAACGGACAATCTCATTACAATGTTCACATGCCCATTGAAATGTCAGATATTGGTCTGAACAATATGTATGGTGGTCATGTGGGCTAAATATAGGGTCCAAGTCACCAAGAACATCTGTGGTCGTGAGACTAACATCAGGGTCCACTGTGCGAGTAGTTATTAACAACCACTGAATCTTGTCAGACATTAACTCCGCGATCGTGAGGAAAGCTGCTTTCGTGACGGCCTCAAGGCTAATCAAGAACCAACCTACGTGGGCATTTTCTCTGGGCAATATTTCTGCAAAGAACTACCATGGTAAAGGTAAGGGCAATGCATATCGTGCAAATTTCATTTGTGTTATACTCAGTTCGGGTTAAAAGTAAAGGTATTGATATTTATCTTAGCCTGGTATAAACGTCCATAGGCTTAGCACTACGAACTTGTTCTCAACAGGCTTGCGAGAACGGTAACTCGTTCTCAACGGGTGATTAAGAGATGAATATTTCCTGGCTAAGATAAAATCAGAAACATATTCGTGCTTGGTCTGAGTCCCTGTTCACCATCTCGTTTGGTGTGGTTCAGAATATTCACTCGGCTATTGCCTCGTTCATATTACTGAGCACTCCAAACTCGATGGCGAACGAGGACACATACCAAACACTCATTCAATTTCCTTCTTAGTATTTGTTTTATAGCGTTCTGTTAAATACTATGCAAAAACATAGTAATGACGCCAATACTCACATACTCATTGAGGTCTCTCTGATAAATTCGTTCATAACGAGTTCATAGAACTCGTCCTGAACGAATTCATTGGAGACACCACAATAAGTAGGTATGTATTGGCATCATCATCTATGTTATTATATCATGATGTACCTTAGATTGTTTATAATTCGCCCAAACTGACCGTACCTTGACTCTGACTGTTGGCCAGTGCAGTGGGTACATCACAAGATTAACGGGTTAAGAGATTAACTCAAATAGACTCCCCCAGCTGAGGTTAGGTTCGCTCAAGCTTACCGCTATTGACTACAATATGGAGAGTATGTTGTCACTGGCCACTCTCCAATTGTATCTTCTGTCATATGCACGCTTACCGAAAAGCAGAGTCTACGATTTGGAGAGTGGAGAGGAGATTAACATATTTTCGCGCATCCTGTGTGTTGCACTTCCGAATCAGTAGTATACTGGTTCAAGAGTTGGGAGATATATGATATGTAAATAACGTGGGGCTCCAAATTTACTATGTGGCAGCAGCCTGCCCAACGCATTGCTAATGTCATCTTGCTGTGGTTACCCACTTTTTGTCTTTATGAGGAGTTTATAAAACATCTCCAAAGTCAGGAAGTAATGGTGATCTGCCATGTTTAAATTTTCCACTTCGACGAGCGCTTCTGGCCTCTCAGCCGATCAGAATGTGTTATTTCTTCAAAGCACACCATACTAGGGTCAAAGCACACCGTAGTAAGGTTTAACCTTAGTAGGGACAAAGGACAGTAGTAAGGTTCAAAGCACGCAATCTGTATCTGGGTACAATGGTACAAGGTGTACTTTGCAATATGTGCGTAATTATTACACCCCCCACAGGCGGTACGTAGTCACATAGAGTTAGTGCATAGGTATTTAATCATATATGATATGATACTTAGAAGGATATGGCACTACTCTTTTGGAATAGGTTGTTTTAAAATATTTTAGTCTCTAGAAGGCAATCAACTTACATAAAGACAAATATACCGATACCTATGTCACACTTTATTCGAACTTATTACATAGGCTGCTCAAAAGGTTTCCTGATTTCATAAGGTAATATTACTTGTTTCATTAGTTCATCTCGATCATCACTATCTATTGTCTTTTCAACACAGGGGCTGCATATCCTGATCCTACTTTTGGGGGTCGTGGCTGTGGTGTTGATTCAGGAAAACGCCGCACAAAAGGTACCCTCACGGGCAAAAGGTGAGACTCTCCTAAGTTAACATCAGGCTAAGAGTATTGTTTGTTGACCAGATTTGAGATCGGCTTTTCTTAATGATATTACCCCAATGCCTTTCAAGAAAATGATCTACCTGTAAGTTTGAAATAAGCAAAACATGGATATTGGGAAAATCAGTAGTAGCAAGAAAGTGACCTTAAACGAACCTATCTAGAAACAATACTGTCATGCATCGTGAGTCTATACGGATAACTGTACTATTGTATGAATCAACAAGGAAGTCTTTGCCAACTGTCAGCTGACTTATAATCTATAGTTGATACAGAGCAAGGTGTTATATGTGTGATCTTTAAACAGGAGAGGCCTGGCTGAATTCCAAATTTCTGACAGAAGTATCATCACAGGTTATTGAGAAACTTAAGTCAAAGGTTCATCTCTCCGAGCTGGAGCGTCTGAAGATGTTGAAGATGAAGATCCCTAAGCTGAACATACCAAGACTAGTCTCAGCTAGAAGACGACATTTAATGATACCACCTGTGGCCATTCACGAGGCAGAGCTAGAGAATACGTGGATGGAGAAGTCCAAGGAGATAGAACCATGAGAAAACCCTGCCGACATGTGTCTTCAGTCCGGTATCTGGGGTCTTGTCTTGTCCAGTCACGACCAGACTGGAGGATATGATACATTTACATGATTAAATCAGCCAAGGTAATAGCAGACTTGTTCCGTCTTAAGCAATATATGTAAACTACATGGTTCTTTTAATTTTTATTCACTATATTTTTCATATTCTCTTGAATAAACAACTGTAATTTATAACATTTTGGTTGATTTGGAATCGGAATCCTGCACTCCCAAGCCTGTATAATGCCACTGATGTATATCTAAATACCTCTAATTTTTTCCACCAATAACGGAAGGGAATGCTATCATACTAGTGGTGTATCTGAAAACGCAATTTGTTGTCAAAGAAGGAACCAATAAAATGGCCTTTACCTGGGGGCAAAGTTCCAGGAAGGTTAAAAAGAGTATTTCTGATATTATCTGAAATAATATAGGCTTTAATCACTAATCACCTTCTGTCAACTGCAATAAAACCTTATCTAAACAAAAAAGCATACACGATTTGTTTTGAAAATAAGAATAGGTTGGGTATATTTGAAGGTTAAATACACATAAATACGAGTACACAGAACTATAGCCCTGTGTGAGTATAGGTAGGAAATGGCATGGTCAAAGCCAATAGGACAACACAGGTGCACACGACTATTAACTTAAGAAGATGCATAGTTTGACCTCAAACGACCCCATTGAGGGGAGAGTCATCTGAACCACACGGGATGTCCTTCCGGGCCTAAAGGTTCACGCTTATCTCTAAATACCCCTCACAATGAACCATGGATGTCCAAAGACTCGTGTAGTAAATGCCCCTCATAGAGAGACCCAGGACTTCACTGAAGGCTGGAGAGGTTCTTTCCATTTACGCAGTCTACCATGCTGATGGCGACGATGAAGGTAAGATCTATTCATATGAAATTATCTTATTGGTCATGAACATTCCTTGTCTTCTTGGGCAGAAGAATCATTGATCTTTGAATATATATTCGATTGATAACCTGGACTGCCATGTAAACTATCTACGTGTAAGCTACTATACATTAAGGCAGAAGATACAAACTAAGGATTTTCAAGTTCGAATAAGCCAGTTGAGATTTAGAAATCGCTGGACTACAGGGAAGTTTTTTTTTTACTAGAGTAAGTTTCGAACGCTACATTCTTGCAATTTTCCATCTGGCAATTGCACCTGTAGATGTGAGAGTGCGAGAAGAGTTATACAACCCTTTGGTATGCAATATACAGTTGAAAGGACATCGTAACAATAATTTCTGAAATCTATTCTTCCACAGTTTATAGGCACATTCCGAAATTCGGTGGCGAGATACTCCACCTCATAGTCTAACAAAGTGTTGTTGTGAAGGACACGTTACGATAGGTATTTGATTTGAAGAAAAAAAAATCAAATGTCGACGTGACGCAGACCGACGAGTTGGATTTCAACTCTTTCTGCGTAGGAAACGTGATGTGACTAAAATATGTTTATCCTAAAAGAATGAATGAGAAGGGATCCAAAATGTAGTGTATTCTGTGTCTTGTCGTGATTAATGCCGCTCTTCCTTGGGGTGTTTTTGGTAATGGTAATAACGTATTGCAGAACCGACGCCGGCCTTGTCCTATTGGCAGTGTTCACTATGACAAAATATAAGAGACTTACCGTACTCACACCGCCACCACCGCCACCATCTTAGTTTCACCGTTTTACGTTTTCATCGAACACCTTCACTGCAGCATCTACAAACTGTACCTAATGTAATATCCCTCCCACCACAGGCACCTTTAGTCCTGATATGACAAAATCACTTAATATCAATGTTATCTTGGTAGAACTTTTATTAGATTAAGTCGGGGCCTTTATGGCCCTCATACCTTCGGCAGATTTTATGGAATTCTGGTATAGTGTGCTCGAAGGCATTATGCTACGGTGACAATGATGCCAAATGTAGGGATCTCTATCAAAAAGTTGTTATTCAACCTGAATAATTGTATTATTCTACCTCATTGTACACAGAATGATATGATTGATTTTTCATTACTTTTTATCCATTGTAGGTCGTTCAAAATGTAATCATTTTCCCGTTACTCATTATTGGAGGATCTCTTTGCCATGAAGGTAGGTAGATAATGACTGAGGAATGGGTTTCAATTGCTTTAGTCATAAAAACGAACCACCTTACACCTGTTCTGTGGATCAGCAGAGAGAATGTGTCGTATTTCGTATAAATCTTCACGGTAATTACGACAATTAAGCTTTTGACAGAAAATATAACTGAACTCGGTTACCTGAGATAAATGGATTGTAGTACAGCGTATTCCTCCATGGCTTGCAGTATAACCTGTTGGCAGTAATAAGCAGATATTGAGGCATAATCAATAATGTAGAGATCCGTTAGATTATCCACTGTTTTATACATACCACCTCACCTAACGTAACATAACCGGTAACCAATTTCTGCAGTCATTATGATTCTCTCTTTCACAGCACCAGTGCAAACTACAGACAGTATTGGGGAGGCAAGAACCAGCGGACATCAAACCGCCAACTCCTGGACGCCTGTGAATCACGTGGCGACACCTAGAGCTAATACATTTTATTATGGAGCATGGTCTAGTACTGCCTACACTCACCAGGAGGCCGAGGCCACATCAGTGTATCCCCACGCAGGCTTCTTGGTATCTGACGGTAATCGAGCACCACATCCCATCTATCCTCTCACCAGATCATCTGGGTGGGTGACGGGTTATGGCGCGCCGCAACTACAAACAGATCCCCGGAACACACGAGTATATCCACTGAATATCTATCCTGTAGATCAACCAAAAGCCAGGCAGACCCCATTTCCTAACCATGCTTATTATGTGTCTGAGGCAGCGAAACGTCGGAAAAGATACAGTCGAAATGCTAAGAGAGACTACGCGTTACCCGTCAATTCAAAATTAATTTGGCCTACGTATGGAGCCGAGATGCAACCGCGATATACATGGTCCCCTTATACGAGATACACCTTCCCTACCTATGGTGGTGTGACATGCAACACTGACGTTCAACCCACCGTCCCTTACCGCACTCTTCCAGCATTTACTAGGCAAACATACAGACCCAACACCTATCCAGCCTTTACGTGGCCCACCTTGGGAGCATATACCCACACTAGGCCCACGTTCCCGACATTCCCACCCTACACTTACCCTGATTGGTTCCCGACCACCTACTTCCCCCGGCTCACCCGCTTCCCAACATTTCCTGTTACGACAGTGGCGCCGCCTAGTAGTGAAAGTACGAAGCAGCCTTACGTCACGCTGACTTATCCAGCATACACGGATCCTCCCAGTGACCCCGGCAAGGTCTTTCAACGACATATCGTCAGGACGAGGCGCCACGTTCCCGGAGTAGAAGAGCAGAGGTCACAGAGAGATGGAGGCCGACGCGACATCACAGAGTCACGTTCAAATGACATCAACCGCAGATTGTTCCAGTCAATCAAGACGAGCAAAAAACGTGCTCTACCCAGCAAGGTGGCGCAAGATGGAATTCTCCACGCGCAGAGTGATAAGAATAGTCTCTTGCTCGCGGCCAAGAACGGACGTGTCCCAAGGTCATCGCTTCAGTTGCTGCTATCTGGGAAAACGGTACCACCTATTGCTCCCGAGGTGTCTCCCAGTATGTAAGGGTCCCGACATACCCTTGAAAGAGCCAGCTTCAGTAGAGAACACTCCATATAACATTTATCAAAGAAGTTTGGTGTTACTGGTACAAACGAATGGATGGTACAATTATTATTATTATTATTTTCATTATATAACCATGATTATATAGATATAATCAATATATAGAGACATAGTGAGTGTGACTGAATGGAATCTGTTCCGGGAAGAGATATTTTGATCAGAAGTACTCACCAAGTTCAAAGAACGAGGTGAGTATTTCAGACCAGAATGTCGAGGAACAGATGGAATTCACTCACACTCACTGTGTCTCTTTATTATCATATACATAGAATTAATTAAGAATGCCATACTACAACTCACTAAATAGCAGAATGAGTGGTCACGTGGTATAGAGGGACGTGTGAATATTCTTTCGTCACTCAGTGACGAACGGAATCTGTACTACTGGTCTGTAAAAGTAGACATTCGCCTATAGGTATAATAATAACAAATACTTCACTCACATTTATTCACTGCAGTTCCTGCTTTGTTGTCTGGCGTCATACCCTTTATCTCACCCCTGGTACAAGTTTAGCCATAGGAATAACATTAGGAAAAAAAAATCAACGATCACCCCCGTAAAGTGACAACACTACGCCACGGCCGTGGCGTAGTGAATTTGAGATGACGTCATATGGATTCGCTAAGTCTTTCCTAATTATTGTGATAGTTTGATGATATTTAATTTGATAAAAAGGGGTGAGATAAATCCAGAACCGCACCCGAATCATAAATAGACACAACTCCACTCGTTTGAATGGGCCGTAATCGTCACTCGGCTTCGCCTCCATGACGATTGCGGCCCATCCAAACTCGTGGAGTATTGTCTATTTATACGATTCTCGATGCAGTTCTATATAACTCTTCCAGGTTACCCGGTTGCTGATGCGGTTACCATAGGTTACTTGGTGACGCCCACATGTTTAAATGCTCATTCCGTGGTAATCTGCTCACCTGTTTCTTTTTAAAGACGAAAACGAGATTTATCCTCGTTTGACTTGTATGTATATCTTCTAATTACGTTTATTTATTGTTGCCGATCGCCTAGATGTGATGGTATCTCCAGTTGTGTCAATAAATGAAATTGAATGATAACTACAATTTGAACTAAAAAAATTAAATTTGGTTATATTTATAATTAAAATATTCATTGGGTAAGATTCGAAAGATTGCGCTTAGCGGTCTACCACCAGACTCTAAAATATGATGAGTATGTGGGCTATCATTTCATAATGATATCTCACACCGAAGCAATAATCAAGTGAAATAGCTCATATATCAAAAGTCTACTCGGAGAGAGCACAGGTAGCTGTATCAATAGTTGAAAAACTCTCTCGATTGCTCTCACTAACCAAATAGCGGCACTTCGTGTTCCAATAGGAGAGGATGGCAACAGCGAGCAGTACTTTAAATCAATGTGGTACTAACAGTTGTAGTACCCGTTTCAAAAGTTTCAAAAGTTAGTGAGCTCTCGCTGCCACTGTGGTGCCACTGCTTGCAAGAGGGTCTACCCTTTCGTACTGATCATAACAAAAGTTTTAAATCAATTCTTTTTTTCTCCCAAAATCTGGTAACCCCGGACTAACGAAAAGAATTATACCAAAGATGTTTTAACTATATATTGATTTTCATAATTCTATAGTAATCAACTACTTTGTGAGAACTTTTATACTATTCAATCCAAGAACTGCATTCACTGCACCACTCAGTCCGTTCACACACACTTACCTACTGCAGCTCTCGACCCTAAGGTATCACTTACTGGTCTTTCAAACAAGAGCTATAGTGTTGGGCATTGTAACTCAGTTCGAAATGCATGTAGAGACGTCAAATAAAAACTGAAATGTTTGGAAAAACACGAGGAATAATTTGGGATTATGGATTTATTAATTAGATATAGATTTATTTAATGTCTAGTTCGTCATGCTACCATAGCGAACGACACCGGGATCTCAACAGCGACACCACTTCTGAAACGAGACATCTACTGTTAGTGCCGCTGATTGCTCTCGCTATTGTGGTGGCTATTCTCTTTTACTCCCAAACTAGTGAAACAGGTCCCAGGATTACATACACACTAATGACTGGTTTTGTGTAAGAGTGGCCGTGACCGCCAAGTAATTGACATGTAGAAATATCCGAGCGACAGCAAGGATATTACATCGTCAATTACTAGGAGATTACTGCTACTCGTGCACATACTCCATCGTTGGTGTATTTATTATCAACCTACACGGTTAATAACAAGTTTATTGAAATAGAAAGTAAATTGCAAGACATATGTAGTTCCAGATTACGCAAAAAAACAACGTTACTCTCAAGCATGGTGGCAATTCAGTAAAGACTTAAGCCAGCTTATAAAGTTTGCTATTTGTCCCTGTTTTTAAAAGCATGCAAAACGTTTTATAATTTTGTATGATGAATGAGATTATCAGGTCTGTTTCTAAATCACTAACGTAAGCTAGGCATTAAAGAAAAATATTTCGAAGTGCTTGATGATTTGACCTCATTATCAGGGGACTACTTTGGACGATGGGCAAAGTGTCCAGGGAGCGAAACCCCTGGGAGCACTTGAAATTTATAGATTATACAAGCTGCATCCAGGTCTTTGTTTGAGGGATGGGGGTTACACACCAGGGACCTGTTTCACTAGTTTCGTGATATGTCTGTGACACCATACCGACAGATTGGGGTCGTCTAGTTTCGTGAGAACACAAGTAGCTGCCCTTAAGAAAAGACAGACCCCAAACACGATGTGTCTGGTTTCATAAGAATTAGACAAATCTACACATCACAGGAGTCACATATCATTTCAAGTTTATGATATTGTCACATTATGTCACATTCTATGTCCTCGTCACTTTTCATGTCTGTCTAACACTTTTGTCATGAAACTAGTGAAACAGGTCCCTGATGCTATCGGGGAATCTTGAAAGGGGTTCAGTAGCAACGGCCCTGGAGGTATATCCCAAGAAACAGTTTGGTTTTCAGATCTTATACAATTCATATCCAATATTATGTTTAAGGAGGGGGTTACACCCCCGATACTACCCCAGAGGATTGCGAGAAGTCTAGGGGAAAGAGCCTGATTTGGGGTCCAGGGATGGCGGGGGCCGGGGGGAGGGGGGGGGGTGGCCTCCGGAAGTATTTGGCTTTTATAGATTAGATAGTCTTTTCAGGTTATATAACTGACATAGGGGTTGAGTGACAAAACCCCTCGGTGAGGTCCAGGGGTGAAGCCTGCGGAAGCATTTAGATTTTATAGATGATACAAGCTGTTCCCAGGATTATGTTTTGCACTATTTTCTATGGAGAATAAGAAAAGGCAAGCTCCAAGCTGCCTGACACTAGGGCAGGTTGACTGCATTATCACGTGCACTTCACGTTAATATGGCGAAGCTTTTATCTGGAGCCACGGAAACAATGGTACTCGTCACTAATTCTATGTGCTCGTCGATTTTGATTGGTAGAAAACAACGGTTATTTGTAGTATGGTATTGAATTAGCTACAGGCAATACCAGAATGATGGAACAAAGGAACATGAAATATAAATGGAGGTCGACCATCTCACATTACCAGTATCTGGAAATAGCGGATAATTCAAATACAGTCATGATTAAAAATCTGTAACAGTAGAAGGATAGTGGCTTAGCCTCTCTAATATGGTTCAGATAGGGTATACTGGGAATTGTTGACAACACCCATAATGAATATCCATTTTCATTAATGCCTCTTAATCCACTTTACCTAGAACCCTATTCTAGTACCGAATCCAAAGGCAAATTTGTTATCTTTCTTTCTGGTAATTTCTTTTTGTAATGCATTTAAGGATTTTTCATGCACTGTCTCGCAAGCAATGCTGAACCTGTCTAAACGACCGACGTGTTATAGCAGCGGGGGACAGGGGTTGTTAAACGTGAATGGTCTCCTCAAATATCTCTTGGATTGCTGGCATTATCCTTGGTCGATTCGACCGCTACACCCAAATGTTTTCAACGGACCCATGGGGCCGTTGAATAAACTACGAACGTCAAAAAAGTATCTTAGAATTGTCTTTTTGGCCATAGTGGTTTTTTTTAATGTATTGTAAACATGAGATTTTTTGACGATTGAGCAACTTAAAGCTCTTACAAGGGATATATACAAATACGTTCATATAGAAAATATCTTCTATTTTGTCATACAAAACTGAGTTTAAAAAATGTCCAGGATGTCGTTTATCATTGGAGTTATCATATTGTCCAGCACCAGCACCAGAAGCTACGAACAAACTTTATTCAACAGCCCCTTGTGGTGTCGTTGAATAATCTAAGCCCTTTTATGTGCGCCAAGAGACCCAGGGACGATGTGGGTCAACTTTATCTAACACTTATGGACGACCTTATTGATGGCTAGACTGTCCTAGCGAACAAACCCTTGTACGAGGTACAGAAAATGGTTTCATGCAGGAGCCTAGATTATTCAATGATCGCCTAGTTCCCGAGTGGAAGCAATATTCTTTTGGAGACCAGCGTGGAAATGGGAAATCAGGTAAAAGGTACGTCGGCTTAATCATGGGCAAGTTTCTGATGCATGACAACTCGATGCAACCACCGCCTGAGGTTATTGGCGGGCAGTGCCACCGTGCCTATACAAGATGGTATCACATGCTCATACTATATTTGGGTTTCAAGGTCAAGATCAATATCGACATAGTCGGTCCTCTGGCACTAAATCGAATGGTCATAATTTATGTGGGAGCTGTTTTGTAATTTTTTTCATTTTCGTTTGGGAAAAAGGTTTACTGATATACATAGATAACCTTTCCATATTTGCGGTTGTCCCATAGAAGACAGGGTCGGAAAGTGCGTGTACTTCAATGTTACTGCATAAAGGCGACAAGTTATCAGGAAATATGAAAATATTTTCAGAGGATTTTTTTTATCACCTTGCTTTCAAGCGAAGGAAATATCAGAAAGCACCAAATGCAATATAAAAAGCAATTTAGGTTTTTCATCTTGTACCTTTCAACTCATTTATTTTGTTAAAAGCATAGCCCTTCAATTGAAGGCAGGCGATATAAGGGAATTAACCTCTGTGCCGGAGGTTTTATAGAGAGCCGTTGGAATGCCCTTATTATTTGGGGGACCACCAAGATCTACTGTTGGAAGGGAAACGGAATTCAGGTCAGACGTGTATTGGCAGGGAGAAGCGATGGTCATGGTACCTCCCTTTCCTACCTCTATTGCCGGCGGCATTTCATCGACACAAGAGTAACTAAGGATGTAAATTGCCCGTCCGTCGCAGGAAGACTTATGGATTTCTGTCCTCAACTCTGATAACCATCAAGGATATATTTACTAGCTGGCCGTTTGTGAGGGCTATCATTAATGGAAATGGTATTTAACAAATGGCGTTGGACACAATCAGTGATCTGATGATGCTTGATGTAGCATCCGTTTGAATATAAGAAGTCTACCTTTATATAGAAAATGATTTCGAGCTATAGCTTGTTTATCACGGTCATCGTCAGGCATCATTAGACGTTTAGAAAATATACTCAGATCACTAAAAGTTAACAGATCACTCATAGTGTTTATGGATTTAGTAGTTTAAAACAATTGGTTTCAGGATAAAGCAATTGCTTTGGGGTACATTACGATGCTCAGATTCTTACCATTGAACCGCTAGACAACGTATTAGGTCCACTATAGATATGCTCTGTGTTGGGTCATTTGATCCTTCATCTTCATTGTGGAAATGGAAAAGTTAGTTATGATTTAACACAGTCGGAGTAAGGCACCAGACGTACAACGGAATTGGCGCTCATATATACCTTAGGGAACGGTCAGATTATAATACAAAATTGATTATCTGTCTGTTCGCAATGACTTTGATGTCTCTTGTCGAGAAACAGGAGCCTCGAGGGTCGTGTTACTTGGAATGTGACTTTTCCCTCTCTCAATTTACCATGAATGAATATATCTGGCTCATTCACTCGTGACATCTTTAAGGCACATTACACACAATATGAGATCACGAGGTATGAAACGTAACTATATTGGAATTAAGTGTATTTATTCGGCTGTCATTGACAACGTATCGCTGAGAAAATCACAGATATTTACATCTAACACGTATACAAATAAATAGGGGAGATATTCCTAATTTAATTTATAACATTTGCGACTATGATAACAGTTATCCAAGAACCTTACAGTGGTAGCACAGGGGAAATTTTTTTTTTTTGTTTTGATAATTACGCTAGCATAGATGTGCATATAGGTTGTGTTTGCTAATGGTTCAATGTACTTGCGTGTAAATGGTGCAAACTGGCCCAGCACAGGCTTATTATCTATGTGAACATAATCAGGCGTAAATACGACGCTAAATAGGACGACCTTTTTTCCGCCCCAGGAAATTATAATACGTAAACTGAAAAGTTCCTGCTATGTAGGTAGTAGAGTTAGCATTCAAAAATGATAAATATACATCTATAGTTGAGTCATGATGATAGACGGCTGAGTGGAGGATGCCAGGAATCCTGAGAGTCACGTGACGTTGTGTCATGTGCTAATGCTAGTCCTAATGAGATAAGGATAAAGGTATTGAGTGATATGTGTCCTTTATTACGCTTCAATCTAGCATCACTCCCGGTGCATTCTATTTAGAATATGACTGCTGAGTGAGGGGTTTCACTTATGAGAAGATGCTTTTAGTTTTCCCGACGCACATACTGACATAGGCTTATAAGCCGATTAAATAGCGATCTAAGCCATCTAATCTACTCCTGGATTAACGTCCCTCAAAGGTGCATAGTATCCTACACTCTTTTCACTTTTATGGTTTCCGTTTCGGTGAACGCGTTGGTGACCCTTAATATAACAAACAATTCTCCCCAATGTTCCCGCCATTGAGGATAAAAATGTTGTGTTCCCACAAAGATAACCGCTAGATTGAAACAAATATAATATTGGGATATATCTCATTACAGTGTTTATCGGGAGCGAATGGTTCAACAGGCTCACAGTAGAAGGCGATCACTTTCGGTTCGGAGTGTCGTATCGCATGAGATGGCAGTCAATAGAAATAAAGTACAACCGGAGGGTGAGCGGGGGCCAGGTTGGGCGGGTACCGTCAGTGGTCAGCGGCGGTCTGACGTGAGACGGTGGGCGGGTAGGCCACCTGAACGCAACGAGCTGCTCCCACACGACCACACGGTGGCAATGTTGTCAGTTGCTCCGAGCAGCTCTGAGCAGTTCCGTTGATGCGACTTGTGCTCGAGGGGTCTGTCTCACAGGGAGGACAACCATATCGGCTTATCCTCACACTGCTTTCACTACAAAGCTCTCTCTCTCCGCTTTAGTCAATATCTCTTTACACTAGCGCTTTCTCATAGTTAAATAATTAATTGTATCCAGCAATTCGAGCATCTTAGAGCTCTAGTTCAGTGTGCGGAGGGAATCCAGCTTTGACGGCTCTTCAGGCGGCAGACAGGTGGAGGTACTCACGCATATATATTCTCACGAGGTCTTCATTCAGCTACGATGAGTAACCTACCCCTGAGCAGTTCACTCTCCCCGGACGCGAGCGGCTCACAGGCCGCCATTTCCTACCCCATCACCAGCGGGATATGGGACACTGACTCTCAGGGCGAGTTGCTCATCACGCCGACCACCGCAGCGAACATGGACGTGAGCAATTCCTCGCTACCTGAGCTGCTCGATGGAGAGCGGGACTCCTTCACCAACGACTCCGCCTGGACTTTCTACGACAACAGACTCGGACCTTTCCAGATTGAATACATCAGGATTGTCTTCATTCTGCTGTACACAGCGGTATTCGTGCTTTGTGTTGTCGGTAAGTGCACCGATGGATTATTTCATTGTCATTTATACAGTCAAACACCTTCCGGCTACCAGGTCTTGCATATGCCGTTTTATACATTGCGGGGGAATTTTGTTTCATTCAATTACTCTGCCGAAAGTCATGACTCAAGTAACGGGTGTGTTCAACCGGGCAGTCCGACTCCATCAGGCTTCCGCCAAATATGCTTATAGCGTACAAAGACACACACCTGATGTCGTATGACGGCCGTACGTGCTCCGGCCGCCTGTAACAGGCAACAACTATTTCAATCAGTTCTTGACTTCTGTTTCAGATATCGAAAAGCTAACAGATTTATGATCGCCTGTCTCCTTTACAAATCAATACACATGTGTAGCACTTGCATATTGGGCGGGGGGAAACAGACCATTGCTATTCAAACTGCCTGCTCAAAATCGAGCTTTTGCAACTCAGGAAATCTGGCTGTCAAGTATGTTAGTAGGCCACATTTCAGTTATTCAGGGTTTACATACTTACAAACTTTAGTGGATTTTTAACCTATTCACCCATGAAAAGGTAGAGTTTAAAACCTTTTTTGACAAATTTAGAAATTGTATATCATCACTAAATGCTCCCCCCATTCTGAGAGAATAAGAAGAAAGAGTCGACTTGGATAATTTTATGGATAAGATTTTATATAGTAAGTGATTAAACTGTTTTTGATATATAACATATGATAAAATTGATGAAGTAGTTTGATGATGGTAATAAATAAATAATGGCCAAGAAGGGGAGGATATGTTGTGTTGTGGGAGGTGCGTTGCCAATAAAATGATGGGAGAGGGTGGGTGGGATGAAGTAAATGAGTAAAGGGAAAACAAACAAACAAATGTGAATCAGTTAAGATAATTTGAAATTGAGTTCGTAACCAGTATGAGGTTGTAGTTTGTAATATATGTTTTGTAGGTCAAGGATGCCCAGCCGCCAAATCACTGAATACAGAGCTCACTGTTACCCGCCATGTGTACCGCTGTTGCGGCCGACTTCTTTTAGTGAGTGTAGCGAGTACTTTTTGTAGTCCTCGCCAACACCTATCAGTGCTGCGGCCCATATGTCTCTTACTACATGGACAGGTATAGGGTGTCTCGTTTGCTGATACATGAACATGGGTTTGTCTTGACGCGTGGTTGTCATATTGATGAGCATCGTCATTATGGCATCTACTGGGCAGAATGAAGCGACTTACGACTGTTAAGGCTGTTGAACCTTTAGCAACAGCAAGATGCCTCCAGGCATTCCCCTGGCTACAGCAAGAAGATGCCTCAAGGCATTCCCCTGGCTGCGGCAGGAAGATACCTCCAAGCATCTTAGAGGCAACTATAATACTTATATTCAAAATTCAATAGATAAAAAGATAACTGTTTGATTTAAAAGAAATGTTGACAATGTATGAGAGCAATAGTGTCCTTTGATTTGGTATTAACTAAATATGATCAGTCACCAAGGTAAATTACTTAAATCACATGATACATCACATCACATTGCTATTTCCCCCAAAAAGATGCCTGCTGTAGCAGGGTCGTTTGGGCAGGCAATGCCTGCCATGTAATGCTGAGCAGTGGAACTGGGTGCTGCAGGGATATAGTTAAGTGATATTGTATAGAGGACAGTATGTTCGTTACCGTGTGTGGCGATAGGTGTTGTGTGACAAGGAACTCGAGAAAGGCACATATCTGCTGATACGTTGGGGCATACGGTGGCAACCTCAGGCGGCTGGAGAAGTGTAGGTACCTCGTGACAGCGGCTCCACGGTTCTTGTGTGTTCCCGCTGCCCTGGCTTCCTCCTGTCGTGAAGCAGCGAGTTCCTGAAGTGATCTCTACACCAGATGTAGAATAGACGGGAGAATCGATTGCATCAAGTGTGTAGGTAAACGGGTCAACAATTTTAATGCCAGAATCGTACACAATTCTAGATGCATTAGATAGATGGGACTTTGACATATGAGCCCTGCTTAGAGAGAGATATTGTCTCTGCCCGGGACAAATTCAAAGGTGAGTTTCACATTTAGGACTGCCTGAACCAGCCATGCGCTTCTAGCGCCCTCCAGGAGGACAGAGTCACGGCCCCATCCAGCCTGGAGGACACTTACGGTGGCTTCGTTGTCACAATGGACCATGCCGTGAGAGCCGTAATCCTCCCTCAAGAGGAAAGTATGGAGTGTACGGCCTCCAGATGTGCGATGATCGCGACACAATCGTCTAATGGGGCAGCCTGGCCACCTTAAGCGGAGCTACCATCTGAGGCGCCTATACCTGACAAGTTTGCATCCACGTAGACGTGTGTGTCTGGGTTGAGCCACAGAAGGAGGCAAACACCGTTCCAGCCATGAAGGAATTCCTGGAACAATGCTATGTCCTACGTCATATCAGAGTTTACCTTGCAGTAGAATCTCCTGCAGCGACTGGAGGAGGCTTGACACAAAGAGGTGTGCAGGGGCAACACATTTCGAAATATGTAGGAGAACTCCGAAGAGACTATGAAGTTGTCGCTTTTGCGTGACCCGCCGGGATATATAATAGTCAATTTTCTTTTGTATCTCGCTCACCTTCGCCTGCGGTACTGACACCTCCATCCGTCGGGTATTGATCTTGACGTCAAGACATGTGACGACATGCAATGGGGGCTGGCATTTTTCCACAGCCTTGGGTACTATTAAATCCGTGAGTTGGTCCGTAGCAATCCTGAAGTCACGTTGGGCAGCCTGACAATTATCTAAAACAATGATTAGATTGTCAAGATACATTCGAGAGGTAACACCGGATCGCTTCAGCATGTCAATGATTGCCTGAGCTATGCGCTGCATGTGGTTAGGCAAAGCCCTACTTCCAAAAGTTACTGTCACATCACAGAAGTAGTGCGGTCCCACGGCGAACACAGGAGGGGCCAATCGGGAGGGTCGCTAAAGAAGTTTGTATATGCCCGAGATATATCAAAACTATATAGCTGCGCCCAGGGTCTTGTTTGATGAGTTTATTAGTAAAGTGTTCAACAGTCCGGAGCTGGTGGCTCCTTACCTTTCCAAGAGTGGCGTTCTTTATCATATAGGCATTTACTGACCTGGCCTCTGGGTAGGTGAGACCAGTTATGACTCGCCCTTTAGCAGTGTCACGCTTAGATCTAGTTATCAATGGCAAGACATGAGACCTACTCGATAAAAAGAGGTGACGTAGAGGGCCAAACTAAGCCACTGTGGGCGAGCTCCTTCTGGATAAAGGCATCAACATCGGCTTTGAAATTAGTAGCACTGGGATGATTAGTGGTATCTGTAGATGGGCTGATCGGTCCCAGTGGAAAACTGTATTTAATGAATGAAAATAACTCATGGTTGTCGTTGTCGGTGAGAAGGCGATGCTCCCAAGCATCAATATTGAGCAATGTTGGTAACTTGACTCTGGTGTTCAATACGTTAGGCATGCCAGTCTTGACAACCTGGCAGTATATGCATTCCAGCTCGTTACCCAAGGCCTCGGTCCTTACAGCAGGCCAGTTATGCCTCCGATGAGCAGAGAACGTAAGAGGGGACATCTCAATTGTGGGGTAGAGCTTATCCTCCTAACACACTTTACGTATTATCGTAAAACCTGATGAGTTTTAGTCTTGGCCACCGTATGCCACGACTGGAGTTTGACATAGTGACTTCATGAGGCGAAGCCGAGTGAAATCCAGAGCCAAAACTCCAGGAGTGGAATGCGGTGGCCAAGATTAAAACGAATCAGGTTTTGATTTTATCCTACCCTGTCTCCTAGTTTTTGGAATATTACATCATAACAATTTTGTATGCCACTAGTGGCATATAAGACTCCGTATGCCAGTCAGCGTGGCATACGGAAACTCAATGTTAAGCCTATGGGATTTTATATTAGGGGTAGGATAATAAGCCAAAGTCAAGCTGTCCACCTCAAGGGACAGGCTCGAGCCCACTGTGTTGACGGGCTGCGCATGTAGGTATGGCTGTCTCGCTGTGGAGGGCGGGCACAGTCACGACGGTGTCTCTTGGGGGGGGGGGGGGGGGGGGTGTAGGTGTCGCGTGCGTCGGCTTTTTAATTCCGTGCTGGGCCCAAATATTTCGTCAAGATTAACCGATGGTATACTTCCACCTAGTTGACACACCGGTAGCTGGTCCATTCCGGCCTGTGCCAAGACTAAGTTGTCCTGACCTTGGCATGTAGAGTTGGTTTTCAAAACCCGGCATACTGCGTAGTATCATTGCCCGTGGTCATGTGAGCATTGTTAACCCTTTGAGGACGGCTGCCTGGGGCCTAGCTACTCCCATAAGGACGGGTGCTGGTGGCAGTGTGTCTGGCTAGAGGACGGGCACATAATGGTTAAAACTGATATTCATGCAATATGATACATAATCATAAATATTTTATTTCTTTTTAATAGAAATACTAAATATGATGTTATATCTACCTTTTCTGAAGATTTCATGAATATTGCTCTAGTATTTCTGTTTTCGTTAATATTGGGACAATGATGCCTTAAGGCATCATGCGTCTGTAGTGCGGTGATCAAATGCTTCCAGGCATCATGCGTCTTTAGCGAGGTGATGCCTCCAGGCATCATGCGTCCTTAAAGGGTTAATAAACAGTGACACATGCGGGAGTTCATTGAAGCCGTGCATGCGCTACTCGGAATCAACGTAGGCCTGTAGCCGGGCAGAATCAGAACAGTTATGTCGTGTAGTTCTCGGGACTCGACTTCATGCTCTATAGTAGTGCGGGGCCCCGTTATGCATTTTTTTGTGGACTCTCCATGTGCCGATCCGTGGGGTGTTATGTGCATTGCCGTTGCTGGCATGATCAGCCTTCCTTTCGCAGATCATCACTGAATGTCCACATTCTCTCCCCACTGTCTTAAAACAGTAAGTACAGAAGTGATACACTCTTTTGGAACCTGCTGCATGATGAGACCTTTTGCAGCAACCTATAGGTGTGTTGAGATCATGACAAAGGCTGTCGAGGGTCAGACTTCAGCCTGGGACCTGTTTCAGTAGTTTTGTGACATTAGGCCTAGACAGATATCAACAGCGGCACCAACAGTGCAAGAAACAGCGGAAAAATTCTACCAAATATCAGAGAGTCGGAGTGGCCAATCTTCTTCATATTTGGAACGATCATAGGTTATATGTATCCCCTACTCGTGTTAAAGTGTCATCACTTAATTCCTACAGGAAGTGAATGCAATTCCGTGTGTCATCGATTGCAGTCTTGTGATCTGTCCGTATGGTGTCACGAAACTACTGAAACAGGTCGCTGGTCTACTCCTGTCCCTATTAGCTCCAGCCGTGTTCACCGCCACACCTGCCGGCATCATGGTCATTCTCACATGATCATTGTATATTTACTGTGAACTGGCCCAGCCTATCGATCCCTTCTCAACCCTGTCCCAAACATGCTGGAACCATCGTCTGATGCTTGGCCATGATCTGTCCATGGCTTCTTTTGTGACATCAGCAATATGGGCAACTATGAGTGATCAATCAGAGGGGTCAGTCGCTCTCGGGTCTGACAATAAAGTGAGGGATGCATGGATGTATTCAAGCGGGCCAAGCGAAACCCTTATGTCGAGCTTTTGTTTTACAGTGTTACATTCAGGCCAGTCTATAGGCTTCGCTATGAGGTCGCCTAGGAATAGCCTGCCCTTAGTTTCCTTCGTCTGGAATGCCTCTCGGGCCAGGTGTGCTTCAACATAACCCCGATCGGTCCGTTGGTGTGACCTGGGGCCTGTTCAATTTTACACCCCAACGATACTTGAAGGTCCGAGGAGAGGTCGTAGGAGGGTTTGGTTTTAATAATTCGATTTATCGTGACTAAGGACAGTTGTGGCCGACGATCCACGAGGTATCGGCAAATTTGCGTTTAATGATTTATAGTGGGAGAATGATATTTCGCGAAAACTGTCCTGGAACTCTCCTGACTGGTGACACCTCCTTGGGTATCCTAGGGGAATCATATTAACAAGAACAGCTTAATCTGTCCATTTAAACCTACGGATATATCTTTGTTATAGACTAAAAAGCAAACTGGCATAGATTAATCGAGAATATCTAAAATATTTAGCTAGATTCATTAATAATTACAAATGAAGAAATTAGTTATTAAAAAGACCCCTATAGGGCGCCACCTGCTTTTTTTTTTGCAAACTCTCGCTCAAGTCTCCTCAAAACTGTCTTGGGGGATGTATTTTGTCCTGGGACACCTTCGGGATCAATCCAAGGAGACTTTGACCCAGGATTTCACTCCTTATTGAGGACAGGGAACCCATTTGACGACCCCTCGCGGAAATTGTCGTCGGTGGAGGTGTCCGTCGTTGGCAAGGACAAGTGTGGTCAACTATTAACGAGGAATCGTCAAATTTGCATTTAATAATTTATCATGGGGGAATGATACCTTGTGAAAAGTATCCTGGAACTCCCCTGACTGGTGACACTTCCATGGGTACCCTGGGAGAATCAAAATAACAAGAACAGCTTCATTTACTCATTTAAACCTACACATGTATGTTTTTATGGCCTAAAAACAAACTGCCAGAGATAAATCAAGAACACCTGCAGTGTTTGCTAATTCTCGTTCAAGTCTCCTCAAAACTGTCTTGGGGGTGTATTTTGTCGGGGACATGATCGGGGTCAATGCAACGGGACTTTGACCCAGGATTTCACTCTCCATGGACGACAGAGATAATTAAACGCGTTTGACGACCCCTCGCGGATATTGTCGTCGATGAAGGTGTCCGTCGTCTGCACAGTCCTCTCCCGAGACACCTCATAATTAAACGACCCCCTGGCTGCGCGGGTCCTTGGTATGACATGTGGCAGTAGCATGCTGTATGGCGACAGAGATGGGCATGGAGGGGAGCGATCCCGTCCATTGGGTGTCATGCCACGGGGGGTTATCCGGTCAGGCTTGATGGCCAAGCAGGAAGTTAAACTTCTCGTTTATTCCATGGACTGTACCTTTTACGTCCTATACCTGGGACTCAAGGGGACTGACTCTCCCTATTGGACGATGTAGATCCCCTGGATGATCCTCTCATGATAGACTGTCGGGTACTCGAGCTGTGGCGCCTGTTGAAAATTGGTAATTAATTGTAAATTAATATTAATTTTCTCCCGGACTGTCGTATCATAATTTACCACCTGAACTACCTAATTGAGACCTGAACTACCTTGTCATGTACCACGTGACCACACCACCACACCAGTTCGTTTCTAGTACTCACCTGGACCGGACCTACATCATTTTGAAAATTATTTCTGAGTCCTCGTCTGTGTCTGCATCGTGCACTCTCTCATCAGAACTAGTGTAGTGTATTTTCTTTTTTTTCTTTTTTGTATGTTTGTTTGTTTGTATGACTGTCTGATTATGTGTTTTGGCTAAAACTGGGAAGAACGTCCCTGGACGACAGTTGATGTCTGTATTTTCTACTGAATAAAAAAAACCAAAAAACAACACTGTAATGTAGGTTCCGTCGCACCCAGACGCATTTTTATAAAATTTCTTCTAATCCTATGTAATCCATTCTGGCTCTCAAGATATGTCTGTGACACTATACAGCCATTGGGGTTGTCTAGTTTCGTGACAACACAAGTAGCTGCCCTTAGGAAAAGACAGACCCCAAACATAAGAATTAGACAAATCTACACATCATGGACCTGTTTCACTAGTTTCATGACAAACGTGTTAGACATACATGAAAAGCGGCACCAACAGTGCAAGCAAGAACGGACAAAACAAAGTCTAATGTCTAGTTCTTATGAAACCGGACACACCATCTAGACGCCATCTAGACATGTCACGAAACTAGTGAAACAGGTCCCATATGGCCCAATCTTCAGTGCTCAGTGGCTCTGTTGATACGATGATGATATAACAGGGTATGTGACTTGATGTGATTTTTGGTAAAGAAAAATGGTGGTGTTTTGGAATATATGTGTAATGATGGGTGTTTAGGAAGAAGAAGGAAGTGGACAGGTTTGTAGTTCAAGTGTTTACAGTAGCACACTGTAGGTGGGGTTGTATTGTATTGCTAGTAAGGGAATTCTGCGCCAGGTCAGGGAAGAAGCAATGAGGTGGCCTGTCACATATGTGACACGCCTAACCAATTAAAGCAGATTTTATGAATAAAGAAACCATTCTTATCTAAGTATTCCAATAATGTCAATAAATTCACATAGACTGTGGACTGGTGAGCCTCAGAAGAGATCGGGGAGCTGTTTCAAAAGTCGGGCGGGTGCTAAACGAGAGTACTCATCGCCAATGCGAGAGGCCAACAATGGAACTTGAGGCGTCGCTGTCGAGGTGGAGGTGCCGCTCTCTATGGGATATTGGTTGTAGTTTTGCTGCCGCTTTGATTTGAGGTGCCGCTCGCTGTTGCCGGCCTCTCGCTTTCAAAATGTGACGTGCCGCTGGCGAGACCTCATTCGACTTTTCAAACAGCTCCATGCTCTGTTCAAGTAAACTTTCACCTGATGAGAATATGGCCATGGTTCAGCATCTTGTCAACCTTTTTGTCTCACCTCTCCTGTAAACCCGGTTTATAGTAAAGTAGTGAGGCTTTCCAGACAACTTCTTATGGAACGAAAGCACAGCTGACAATACATGATGATAAACTCTTCACGTTTTCAAACATAACTTGAAAATGGCGACATCTTTGATCGGATGGAGACATGTTCAGGAGTCGTACCCTCGAATATGAGTCAAGGCGACACAGGTGAAACTAATTGCGTTGCGTTTCATCATTGCCCCCCCCCCCCCCCATCCATTTAAAAGAAGGGAGTAAAATTAAACACCATTGGCAAACAATGGTATTCAAATCATCCAGTAATTTGGTAGGAACAAAGAAAATCGTTTAGTGCAGTTAGAGCCCACTGCAGTCTGCAGTGTGAACAAACACGAATCACAATTTGTGATTTGTATAAATGGAGAAAATGAAGGTAGATCAGCAATCTTTTGTCGACAAACCTTTCTTTAACTGCAGACTTTGTCCTCGGAAGGTCTTTTTACAACAGTTATTATTAAACACGTTCCGCGGGGTCTCTGTGAAAAAAAACAAAAGCATCAAATCAATCTCGTATCGTTTTGTCATTCCATCCTTTTCCCATCGGTCATGACATCATAATCTTCCATCCAAATAGGCCATCCTTTGATGTAGGAATAGGTTCTGCTGAATAACCGTAAAGAATATGTTGTGGTTAACTCGTGATACATGTGAAGTGTACAGTTATTTTAGGCTTGTATAAATCTCAAGACATCAAAGCCATATCAGAATAGAGGAATAGTAGAAGGGTAGATAGCAATATCATCTGCACTGATTATCATAGGATTATTTTCTCTTCACTGATTACTACAGGGTTATTTATGAGGATTGACAGACTTCCACGGAAATATCAATGTCAGTTTTAGGTTTCCATTTCATAAGATACTTTTAATTCAGAGTGGAATGAAATTCATCGCAATAAGGATTAATCCAAGAGTTACATTGTTATCCCGAAATTTCAGTAGCTGCCTTCCCCTGATATAATCCTACAGAAACGGATATATGGGTTTTGTTGTCGATAATATATGGAGATATAGGTATTGTGACTTATGAAATCTATTCTGCGTTCTTTTGTATCGAAACGTACCATTCAATCACACTCACTATGTCTCCTTATCATTACATAGCTGCGATAATTAAAAACGCCATTTCAAAACAAGTCACCTGGTGCGGAATGAACATATACATATTAGCCTGTTCACAGTGTGCACATATGAAATCCGCATAACTGATACGTACGTGTGTGAGACATTCAAGCACATAAATACGATGATAAATAGTATTTAGTGTCACCAAGTGTGGAAACAAGAGATGCTTTATTGTTTAGTGATTGTCAGGGTACACAGCCACTATTATTATCATTATTATCATTGTTAGCATTACCATCATTATCAATGTATTTGCTGTCTTCTGCCCTTTTATTACGGCCCTATGTACTAAATATTGTAGAACCAATTTGGGTATAGAGGGAAACTATATTCCGGTGGAAATAAGTCACGAGGTAAGGCTTGGGGAAATTACTGCCAAAGGCGTAGCCGCGGGCTGTAATTTTCCCAAGCCTTACCGAGTAACTTTGACTTATTTCCACCGGTACGTGGTTTCCCTATTCCTATATACCTTCATTTGTCGGCTAATATCGATATAAAACGAACGTCTTTGAACGTCAACCTGGGCAGTAAACGTCAACCTGGGCAGTAAACGTTAACCTGGGCAGTAAATTCAACCTGGGCAGTAAACAAAAGGTTTTCCACCCCCAGCAGCGTTAAGTAATCATATGTTGTTCACTCATAGGTATATAGGAATATAAGACACAGAGTGATTGCTAGTTCTGTTATCATCCGCCAGGAAATAAGATAGTACCACTGAAGTCGGGGGGGGGGGGGACAACCACTGTTATCAGTTGTTATAATCTATAGGCAATATTGAGACGAGGATGGTAATTTACGGTTTGTACGGACCGAGGCATTTATGCCGAGTTCCGTACAAACCGTAAATTATCATTGAGTTCTGTGACTTGTATAAGCATGGTTGGACGTTATATATTTACTATATACCCACATTTTTTTAAATAATCATTAATTTAATTGTTAACAACCGATATGTTAATAAATGTGTATGGCAAAGTGGTCCGTATTTTAGTGTACGGACCAGCGGTCCGTACAGTATTTTTCCGTCATATGC
The DNA here is from genome assembly GCA_950022655.1 of Alentia gelatinosa. Classification (NCBI taxonomy): domain Eukaryota; kingdom Metazoa; phylum Annelida; class Polychaeta; order Phyllodocida; family Polynoidae; genus Alentia; species Alentia gelatinosa. The sequence continues at coordinate 47,189,673 of OX465579.1, read as the reverse complement.
TAAAACGGTGCATATTTTCAGTATATATACGGCATGGGTATATAGTAAAAGCATGTTATACTGTAAAGAAATCAGTCACAGCTCAAATCACTCACAGACGGATGTGTTTGGTTAACAAATTACATTATTTGTAATCGAAACCCTTTATCCAATAGTGAATTAAACAAAGCCAAGCTATCCTGGATCATTCTGCCACAGATGATAACCCATCATAACAATCTGGAACATGGCTGCATTGAGAAAGAGTTAGGAAGACGGTGAAGAAGAAGAGTAATTTGCTAGGGGACTACGCGATACTCCGCCGTTACACTGTGGGATGTTTTGTGAGCTGCTCGTTAGTTTGTAATCACGGGCGGAGCATCTCATCCCGGGCTTATTACAGTTTGAGCTAATGTGAGTTAGAGAGGCGCTAGCGGAATCCTCGGGTCGCCAAGCCTTAATTTTGGTGGGATACATACTTGAGGCATGCGTGCAGGCTGGCGGACTCATCCCGGCCTATGGGATTAGTCAAATCTGGCCCTTATTAGCCGTGCAAAAGGAGCAAAAGGCGTCATCCTGCCCGCCCGTCTGAGCAGCTCACAACAGGAGGAAATCAAATCGCCCAGAACGTTTCTGGCATTAGTGGAGCCATGACTGGCACACTGATGTGCATAGACATTAGACCAGCATGGGCTAATATAGGATGGGCCAGATATACATGTATACTAGGGCAGAGAGTTATTGTCCTATCTTTATCTTCAAAGCCGAAGCTACACGCTAAAAAGTACTCGCTTGATTTGAATACATGTGAGGTCAGCAGACTATCAGTCTTTGTCTTGCGGAGGAATATGAATAAATCATTTCCATTGAACAATTTGACCTTAAAAGAGCAAATTATATGTGCCATCTGGGAGGTGTTTTTAAAACTAAGAACGATACTGGCTGAACGATTTCGATTAGGACTAACCTCAGGCGATAGTGACCATGATCGGGATGTCAGTCCTTCCTCAGAATTCCAGGCGGTTTCTTTTATTTGCTATACATTACTATTTATTTAGAATGCAAGAAAGACCACAATAGGATCAATTCATTTATCGTTTTTAGTTTTAAAAAGACCTTCCTGGTTTCAAAAGCTAAGAAAACCTTGGATGAAGAAGAAAACAGCTTTGGAAACAACACTTTTCGAAAAGGTATAATACTGAACAAAAATGGGCTGCTCCTGTATCGAGCAGGTTACACCTTTAAGAGAGGCATATTCATAGCTTATCCTACTTTGATTGCTAGACTGGCTCCAGCCCCTGTACCCCACCCCTCCTCACTGTGATGCAGGACCATTCATACTACAACATATGTTACTCTGATTTTGTTTAATTATTAAATAAATGTTCATAGTCAAAGACTTGAGCAAGTCTAATTGCTGACCTCAAAGATAGTGGGCTGCCTAATGCATTTTCGTGTTAACATTTCCTCTGATGCCAATGGAGGAAGCTATTTGATTAGATATAAACGGGAGATACCTAATACATTATTAAATCACGCTTGGGAATATTATGAGGGGTGGCACATGCATGTCTGAGTGACGATGTCATCCTACATAATTATATAATCCTAATCAATGTCTACTTCCGAGTCACCAAAATTAAATAACCTATAAGTAGCTATCTTTGTAAAGACGTGTGTTTCAATGTAACAAAAATCTGGAGAAATGTGGAGCTGAGTCTAGAGAACCGACACTGATTTTGCATAGTTTAGTCTCACCTAATATTCTGTGCAGGCGTTTATGAGGATGACAGAATACCCATTGGTCTAATGCATGAAACATATGGCGCGGAATTATAAAACAACAGCTTTGCCATATGTGAGGCCTATAGTTTGTGTTACCTCTTTATTCTCCTGAGGTGTGTGTATAGATGAAGGCAAGCTCCATATGTCTTTATTATTTTCTCACATGCTGCAGCGTGTGTGGCGTAGTTCCCTGCTCAGTCTAGCATAGGCCAAAGAACCTGAGACGATTCCTCATTTCATCATTGTTGGCAGAGGGAGGAAGATTTAGTCGGCGTGCGCGGACACACAAATCAAAGATTGATAGGAGGAATGGAATGGATTTTACCTATTTTTATCCTGCAGTTAAAGAGAAAGGAGTGTAGACATATATAAGGGATTTAGCACGATGCAATTCATCAGTGCCGTCGTGAGATAATGAAGACAAAAGCAGCGATTGATACTGATAAATAGGTAAATTAGATATTCAACTACACTTGGCATTTTATGATACCGTCTACCTTCATCGCTACCTTATCTAAACATCTTTAGATGATAACTGAATTATCCTCGGGTATTATTGGCTAGCTCAATTCTATGAATACTCTGATTTGTCATTTTATTTGAATAAAGGGAAAATTAGCCTATATAGGTATTCTGGAACCTTTATGTATAGAAAATAACCGGGGTATTCAATTATAAATTCTATAAGGTCCACATATTGTGTTTACTATACGGCATATAGCCTATGAGTCATGGGCGCCGCCATGACGCCCCCCGATTAGGTGCTCTTCACTGATGGAGGTGAAAAGGTAGCTGTTCTTCACTAATGGAGGTGCAAAAGAACTGAGTGATAATTTGGAAATGTCACTTTTCTTGCCTCGCTCACATATGTAAATAAAGTGCTCCATGTAAAAAACATGTCCTGGGTTTTAGCATTATATCTTCCTGCTCTGGGATGGGTCTAGAGAGTCAAGGGAACCATGGTAAAACATTAAAAGACAGTTGAATTTAGTAAGAACAAAGAGCCAGAATACAGGTTCTGTCCCCCGACCACCTAGTGACTGTTTCATGAACTAACAATGACTCTGTCCCCTATAGGATATCGTATTCATCCCGATTGATTAGGATAGATACAATTATTTTATTTTGTTGTCCGGACACCACTGGGCACTGTTACGTAATTACAAATTATATTGCAAATTACTGATTTATATAAGGTTTTTAAGAATGGTTCCAAAATATTTTGTTAATGTACCCTCCACTTGGGTATGTATCGTGCAGTTTGATTGCTACATGATAACGGGATCGCATAGGTAGCATTGGACATTATATTTGTCAGATCTGACATTTGTTGGTCAAAGGCAATAATAACAGCAAGACTAGATATCTTTAACTGTAATTGTAACTTTCATATATTTCATATTTCTATACAAAATACAACCCACGTTACATTATTCCTATGGTTCTTTGCATAATTCAATGGAGATTTTCCCCGATGTGATAAAATGCCAATCGGTCACAAACTTCTAAAGTATAGCTTTTTACATATCGTAGACATGGGTTAGCTGAGCTATGAAATTCCATTTGCATGGAAATTTGAATTTTGCAAACGATCCTTTAATGTGCGCCATATTCATTTAACGTTCTGTTGGATCTTTACCCATCAGACTTGAATACCCTTTACCTAGGCCTCTATCTTCACGCCAGAGAACCTTTGCCAGATCACTAATGGAGCATCAATTAAATATCGGAGGATGGTGTATAGGGAGTGGGGGAGAGAAAAAGCTGTGACCTTATGACTTTGCAGAAGTATTTCTACTTTTACGCTCACTTCTGTAGAAATTAGAAATTCTTGAATTCCCAGTGATAAATTGGAGAACATATCTGGACTACAAAAGTGTGTTAGTTGATAGCTTAGGTCCAAATTACATTGACAGGAACATACACATACATATATAAAAACATAGTAGCAATGAACAAGTATGTATCAGTGGGGTATCCGACAGAATCCAAGATAGATGGGCAACCATGTATAAGACTAAAGTCTATCAACAAGACGAGGAATAATACTGGTGGGTTTACACGACATTGTTCTGAATTTATAGTTTTTCTCCTTCATCTGCAGCTGGATAATGTCCCCGATTTAGCTTAAAGAATATCAGATGTTGATAGACGTAGGGGCCGTCGCTATATAAGTATTCCTTTGCAACCATGGCGACTGAAAGTAGAAAAAGGACAAAAGAAGAACGTCGTCTGACAGATGTAAATAATATATCGTAGAAATGGGGTAGCTGAGCTATGAAATTCCATTTGCAAGCAAAAGAACCTTTAGAGACCTGGTAAACACTGCAAACTGTACAGATATTCTGAATCGAGCGTAAGACTACATGGACTGTCTGATAATACCCTAGTGTGATCACGTGTACACGATGACCATTGACATACCATTTTCCCATCTACAAAACAGGAAGCTAAAGCGTCCTATAACAGCATTTTTCAGGTAGATCCCGCTCTACGACGGCATGTTACTCCTGGAACAATTTAGATAGAGAATGACCTTCAATTAAAGCTTACAAAAGTAACCGCAGTACTACAAATCCAATGATGATAAACATGATTAAAGTGTTACACTCAGATTAGTCAGTACTTACAACTTCAGTTTTCACCACTGAGCTAATGGTAACTGTTTCTAGAATGACATTAATGGTATATGTTTGGGCACCTTACTAGATTCTCCGTGACTTTCTCTGTGAGTTTACTTTCTTTACGCTACAAGCATTTCTTGTCCACCTGGATTGTATCAGTTTGATCGATATTCTTGACAGCATACTATTATTTTGCCAATCAGAGTAGGTTATTGCAATGGATGTTTTGTGCTGGATTTGTTTCCATGTCAACCAAATTATAAGGACATGACAATAACATCTGCTCATTATGTCCCATGTAGGGAAATATTGCTTATCGAGTAAATTATTAAAAATCTATGTTGTCATGGAAACAAGTGATGCTATATATATTTTTTGGCCAAGGGAGTGGCAGAATCAGATTCCCCATGTATCAATTGACAAACATGGCTGGGTACTCTTGCTATATCTATCTATTCTCCTGGGTTATTCATAAAATAACTCTGTTTATCCTACCCCTAATTAAAAACGCCATAGGCTTAATATGGGATTTGTTTATGTCACAGGTGTGACATAAAGTGTTGTTTATGCCACTACTTTCTGATACTGAAAAGATATATGAACAGGGTAGGATAAATGTCACTCGTCTTCGACTCGTGAAATTATGGAGCCAACAAAATGTGTAGCATAAATAAACTCAGACTCAAACTCGTGACGACTCTTGATATTATCCTACCCCAATAAAAAAAATACCATACACTGCACGAAAACCACTTTTTTACATATATATACGCCACCGCGATACCGCACGTATCGGCTGTATCGTGGCTTGTTTATACTTGTATACACCTATTATACGCCTCTGCGTTTCGGGCGTCTACGAGACAGTTTCCATATGTAGACGCACGCGACTTGTCTGTCTTTCACGCCTGGCGTATATAAGATAAAACTTACTCGGTGCAATATATATACGCCAGGCGTATATATGATACCCAAAAAAAAAACAATTGCGACCCGCGGCCCGCCCCGTCCTGTGGGTGTTGGTAGAGGATGCACCAACACTGACCCGCCACCCGCGACCTCCCAACCCCACCTCCTAAGCCCCTGGAGTCGGGCTTCAGGCGCACAGAGACACTGGGGGGAGGCGATTATATAGTAAGCCTCACTGTCCACACATTGAAATGATGTTTGAAAGTAAGATCTATTAGAAAAACAATTAAAAAAAACATAATGCAAGGTTTACTATGTGTAATTAATCAATTTATACTTAATTAGGTTTTTATAAAATGAATTGGTAATATAAAATTGCAATTTTCATATAATACAGACTTGGATGGTTAATGGCAAATGAAATATGCTACCAGTAGTGTCCCCAAGTTGCAAAGATCGGAACTATTGTATGGTGGTGTATATACAACGGAATCAGGCGTATATATGACGTATTTAAGACCGCACCATGGACATGTATATACGCCACTAGATAAGGCGTCTATGAGAGGGATTACAGGTCTAACTTCTAGACGCAAAATCCTACTGTTAGACGCGTTTCGCATACATATGTAAAGCGGTAAGTTTCGTGCAGTGATAGGCTTAACATTGGATTTGTTTATGTCACGGGTGTGACATAAAGTGCTTATGTCACTACTATCTTATATTCAGAATTCGTGAAAATGGGGTAGGATAAAAACCTAGACGCCACTCGTCTGAGTTTGAGTTTATTTATGTCACTCATTTTGTTGGCTCCGTAATCTCGCTCGCCTTGAGACGGGTGAGGTGCACGCGGTCAGGGCTCACGTGGACACCCGGCACGCCGGAGAGGCCTGTGTCACGTGGTGCGTCCTTAGCCTCTCGTGTGATTATGGAGCCAACAAAATGCGTAGCATAAATAAACTCATACTCAAACTCGTGATGTCTCTTGACACATTCAACATAAAGAAACATAAGAAAACCGAAAATGAAGGTTCTCCAAGATATTAGAATTTTATCATGGCAACAGTCCTTCCGAGAAAATAGAAGAAGGTGTATTTTTATACATTGTAGTGTACGCTTTTGACCGAAGAATCAATAATTTTACTCCAGAAATAATGCCTTCCTTTACCTGTTCTTATCAAAGAGATCGTAGGAGACACGGATATCGTTCGCACTAATTTGCCATATGTTTGACATACATCCTACGGGATGATAGTGTCAATAAGAGACATTAACACTCCTCCTTCCCCATTTAACACCGCTCTCCCTGTACGGACCTATATGTATTTGGCCAATAGCCCACCTTGTTGATTAGTATATATCATTGTATACCCATGGATGAATGTCTCACTTTTACTGGCCAGGGGTACAGATTCTGTTCGTCAATGAGTAAAAAAAAGAAGATTCATACATCCCTCTGCACCACATGTCCAGTGTCATCGTGTCATTCTGCTATTTAGGGATTTGTAATGATTAATTATTTCCAGGTAAATAATAATAAGGATACATAGTGAGTGTGACTGAATTACACCTGTTCCTTGTTGTTTTGGTCGAAAATATTCACTTAGTTCTTCAGGCTTCGGATGATACCCATCAATAAAATGAGTCTCCTTTCTTTAGGAGGCATCATTTCACTTTTTTTCCAATAATTCCTCGTTACTAAAACAACCATCTTTGTACGCTTCTTTTCCAATGGCAGTCCGTAGACATCTATAAATACATTTATCCACGGCTTGTTGACTGAATTATGAATGGGATATGAAAACAGCTGTGAACTTGTTTTAATAGATATCAAAGATGATGAACAGGAAAAGGATAATAGTGGATCTATAATATGGCCCCCAAAGGGAGCATTGGGGTGTTATGTAACGTTGTTATTCCTGTGATTAGAGAGGCCCACGCACAGAGAGGTAGGCGCGCCTCGCAACTGAATATAGGGTATGGCCTCCAGGAGGGAGGACTGAGAATTGAATGTACACCGATCGTTTGGAAACAATAAAGCAGAATCGAACAAGCAGCCAACTTGGTGTAACCTCTGTAGGTAGGTCAGGCTACACTGCTTCGGCACGTCATCAAATATTCATGTTAAAGCATGATTCCACTTGCTTACGAATGCCTTGAAAATTATGATTTCCCACGGCAATGACTTGAGTGTATGAATGGCATCGCAGTAACACAACTTCCCTGCATCCCGCATTGACATTGGTGGAATAGAACATGGCAGAAGTGTAGAAACAGTATGTTTTAACCTGATGAAGGCTAAATTACCGAAATGTTTGTGATAAATTGTACACACTGTTATCAATCAATATTTGATATAAATGTTAGTGGACTCGAGGTTGTTTTTTTTATTTAGGCCTGGCGTCCACCTACTGCGATAGAAATTTAGACCTACGGATATGGCACCGATACAAAAAGCAAATATCGGAGACATATTGGGAAGGTGCAGAATCGAGACACATGTCTAGACACGCCAATCCACCACGCATTGTATAGGGTCTTTATCTGTGTCTAATCGCAGAAACATGGTCAACTGCCCCGATATTAGGGACCCTTCCGACGCGTCCACCTACTACGATACGGTTCCGATGTTGTCTACGATGGACATCCCGATACAAAACTAAAATCGCGTCGGTAGGTCACCTAATATCGGGACAGTTGACCACATCTCTACGATTAGGCACTGATACAAAATGGGGGTCTATGATTTCGTTCTGATGAAAAACGTGGATCGTAGGGTGTCTATGACATTTCAATATGCTGAAATGGCAGTGGCTAATCGGGAGCATCGCAGAGTATGAGATCGGAAGATTATGAAAATTTGGAATTAAATAGAAGAGATTTATACCCGTATGCCCTGTAATTTGGAGATTTTTCATTAGGCTTAAGTGTCTCAAATCAATATTGTCTTAGTTTGACTTGGAACAGAGCTTTTAGTGCATGAAAAAATACATGAGTGATGCTATAGTGAGGCTAGCTATGTATGTGAACACGGATATAGGATGAGTCTAGGTTTGACCAATATAATATTTCTACACTGCTACCTTATAAAAATGTACTTTTATGGGTCTTCCATAAATAATATACAACTGTTCAGTACAGGTATACATTGCATAGTATTATGGACGTAGTTGGATGATGAAGTTTTACATAGTTTACTATATCATGTGTTGTTGGTGAACAGCATCTTGAGCTCCGATTTGACCGTGCTCTTAAAGCTGATATGGAGCAATACTCCTTAAGAAAAAAGGTACATAAGCTTTTAGAAACCCTATGGCCTGCCCTTTACAGAGTGAGAGAACAGGCCTGTGTGTAGAGCGGTCAGTGCACCTGTCAATGGTGTCGGGGGTGTGGGACATACCCAGAAACATGGGGTGGGGGGGGGGGGGGGCAATGGTCATTGGTGTGTGGGAGGCTGGGAGCACTGATCGCCTCAGCTGGGGCATGGACAACTCATCCATAATACATAAAATGGATTCACAGTGGAAGGTAGCTTTTATATCTTGTATGCAGAGCAGCTTTACTAAGATACACACAGATACATAGAGATATGAATACCCAGACATACAAAGATACAGGTATACAGAGATACACACACACACACACAAAAGACATAAAGACACTCTCACAGGCCTGCTCTCACAGTCACACAATGATACACTGTCAGGTACATACAGATACATTCACTGACATAAGGGATGTACAGACAGGCAAAGACACACATGGGTCGGATTTTTGAAACCTGCTAAATTACGCTTTCTTCCTGGGATCAGACACTCAAAAAATAATTTTAGAATACTACTTCTTTTTATATTTTATATTAGTCTCCTACAACGTACCTTCCAGAAAAACATTATTCCAACAAAATCAGACAAATAGTTCAGATTTGAGAGCCTTTTGAAATTGTGTATGATACTGCATGTTGTCCACCCCCCTAAAATATTTGAAATTTCAAGAAACGTTATAAATACTCATAATTTGAGAAAAACTAATATTATATTGTGACATATGTCATATTTGACCCAAAACACCTCTATCATATATTATATTTGAAACAAAAGCTCTGAGCTGTATTTGGGTTTGGTCCAGGCAGGGGTGTCGGACAACACGCGGGGTGTCGGACAACACGTTTTTAAGACTACTCAGGACAATGACTAGAATAATATCAGTCACTATAACCCTTTATATTCTTAATGAAATGATAGAAAGCTACGTTTTTCAAAGCAAATCACTCAATTACTGATAAGAAACAACCCCAAAATCAGTATTTATATCAGAGTGTGTTGTCCGACACCCCGGGGTGTCGGACAACACGTTTTCAGTTTTTGAATCACAAGAAGTACATTTTTTTATTTAGGAAAAAAGTAAACTTGGTATCTATAAGTGGTAGGAATACTTAACATGTGCAGGGGTATTTGTTATTCTATTATGATTATTATTTCTTCTAGACATCTTGTAACAGGCATGTTGTCCAACACCCTGATTTTTGGAAAAATATCATCATGGAATCAGAATGTTTTGATATCGGAATGGACAATCCCATTGTGTTGAAACTTTCAGGTATCATAGTAGGGATTTTGGTCCACATCTCACAGTAAAGGAAAATTAATTTCTCATTGTATATTTCATTAGTATTATGCTCTCAGAATTGGGATGTCAGGCAGCATGCTCTATAGGTCTCTCTGTTGGAAAATTTAAAGGTCATGGATAGCTTTGACCATTTTAATATTTTTTCAAACTTTTACCAATTTTCAAAACTAAATTGTCAACACTTCTCATGACATATGCTTTAAACATGTTGATAAATATAATCGGCTCAAGATTGTATCCCCCAGAATTTGAAAAAAGTGAAAATCACTAGAAAATCACAGTTTTTGTTGATTTTCGGCAGGAAATATTCCTCAGAGCTATACAAAACCCTATATTGGAATGAAAGACCATCAAAAGATGCACCAAAAAATGCCACTTTTACATTGATTAGATACGTTTATACAACATCAGCCTTAAATAACCCTGTTAAAAATCCCACCCACATACACACATATAGATACATAGACACACTTATGGCTAGGTTTACACGATCAAGGCGACTGTCCCGGCATGGATTTTTGGGCAAATCATAACCCGACTTGGTACTTTTTGACATTTTTATGGTTTTTGCCCGCTCGGCCCCAAATATCCCGTTGAGACTGTTGTATATCGACAGGGTCCTGTCGGGGTCTGGCAGGCCATGCTTGCGTAGATCACGGTGACAATCACAATCACTTATTATTGTGAACTAATTACATGAGAAATAGTGCTTTATAATTATTATTGCTTGGGTGCTGTACTATCTTAGATTTACATTCATCCGGATTTTTTGGTAGAGTGCTCTTGTGTTCATGCTTTCTATTGAAGCTGTCTTGAGGTTCTTCCTTGCAATTATTTGATGTCTCTCCTCCTTTAGTCTCCTAGGTGTTACTTGCATTATCATATCTTCACTTGCATTATTCCAGGCTCTAGAATTAAGTGGTAAGTTCTATTTGAGTGGTAAATTTGAAGTTAATGCAAGAAAATTATCTTTATGTACTATTTAACCCTATCAGTCTGAGCAATGCTTTGAGGCACTCCCAGGCAGGGTACGATGAATACCTTGAGGCACTCCCATGCAGGGGACGAGGAATGCCTCCAGGAATTTTTTAGGGCCATTACTAAAAACAGTATTCTATGTTACAAAATTCATAGACTTTCTAAATTTTTTCAAAATAATTGAAAATATACATAGGCATCATTATTCAGTATGAGTGTTCTAAATATAATCATATATTGCTAAATATCTGTTGGACTTGATATGTGGGCCTCCCGCTAGGGGGTCGGACTGAAAGTGTTAACAGTTCAATCCGTATGCAAATATCTATGAAGAAAAACGGTGAGAGTGAACTTAAGCGAAACGATTTATTAACAATACACATGTACAATAATGAGACTCATCACATATCGGTTTCACAAGGCATCGGTTTCACAAGGCAACAATCAGCAATATATCAGCAACATCATAGTTTGTCAGTGTACATAACAAGGATATAAATATAAAACGCCCATGTAGGGAAACACAATACCTATGTCCACACTTTTGAGGACATCAACCAGTCTATCTTTGAATCAGATAATTCTACTGAATCATTGCCGGAGCTATCACTCTCAGAGGTGTTTGTGCAAGTTGTAGAAGTGTATGTGCAGGTGGTAGAGGTGGCTGTGCAGGTAGTGGAAGTTGAAGTAGCAGGTGTACATGAAGTAGCAGGTTTCCAAGAAGTAGCAAGTGTACACAAATTAGCAGGTGTACATGAAGTAGCAGGTGTACATGAAGCAGCAGGTGTGGCGGTGGAGGTGGGGTCGGCCAGGTGCGGCAACAGGAACTGGAACCGATCCCAGATCCATTTGTCCTGAGGCTTCAACTTGTCAACACCATGGCCCTAGTTGCCTGGAACCAGGCAAATTTGGCAAAGTCTGATCCACATACTGAGGTACCAAGTGCATAGTTCCCCGGCGGGATGACCAATCCGTTTCACCTGCTGTTCTCACAGCAGGTCTTTGTGGTCGGTGTCCCGGAATGCAGTGGACTGCTTGACATATAGTTTGGGATTATGTCGAAGGAACAAGATTATATCCTCCTTCTGTTCCTCGCTGAATTTGGCGAAGGCCCTGTGAAAGCAGCGATGTTGACTGCTGCGAGCAGGAGTGGCACATGCAACAGGTGCAGGGTCAGTATCTGCTCCTTGAGGATCACCAGCAGCATTATCTGGCATATGTGGGCATCTTGTTGTGCAGGTGTGTCAGCAGGTGTTTCAGTAGGCATATCAGCACGTTGGAGACAACGGTGAAAAATATGTGTAGGGGTCAGGGTAGTCGAGCAGCATTTGATTCACTTTACTTTAGGTGGCGCGAGTGCTGATCCCCACTGTGCGGTAAGGCTGGTGGACCCATGTATGCAAATACCATGGGGTTGCCCGCATTACGTAACTCAGTCAGTATATATATAGGCTGAGTTCATGGCGGTTCCTCTCTGTCGATTGAACGCCTGGAGTCTCTGTATTGGTTAGGTTTCTCTGGAAACCTTTCAGCGGTGAAGAGACCTTAATCTCTTCCCTGACATTACTTTGTGCCCCGCAGCACCAAGGGACTGTAACAACAGTTATCAATAAAATCTGTATACCTGAAGTGTCTGGAGTCTGGTTTTCTGTTCTAGGCTAAGCTAGGTAGCAGGTCCTGCATCTCCCCAGTCTTACCTTGGAACATTCCGAACCAACCCATGCAGAAGGGGTAGCACGGGGTAGCAACTCGTCTCCTCCACCGGTGAGGTAGAAAGTGCCCCGGAGAGTGAGAAGACACTCTCAGCAAAGTTGATGGGAATGAATTTTACCCAGACGTAGCTCGACCTATCAGACCTTAGGTGGACGTGAACATCAAGCGAAAATTGTCTTAAGTCGAATGGGTCCATTACCCCCTGGCATGCGCATTGGTTGCGACAAACTTGGCATGATGTAAGTCACCAGAGTATCAGACGGAACTGAGCTCAAGTTGACGGCCTCTGTGAGAAGTCTGCGACCAAAGCCAGGTGATATACCACTACCGAGCCCGTTGACTTAAGTTGAGTTATGCAGAAGTCCCGTTGACTTGAGGCAAACCCCGGCGGACATAGACCATGGAGGGTTGCCCGGACTGTCATGGCAGATTTTTTGACAATCAGAAATTTGTCCCGGCAACGCCCCAACAGTCAAGTTGACCTACAACTGGCAATGCTGATGACATAAGGTGAACTCGGAAGTACCCGTCGGGATACGGCGACAGCATGTTGGGGATGTCTGGACTGTCGGGGTGATGGTGTAAACCTTTTTTTTTTTAGGGGTAAATTTCTTTATTGAGTCAAAAAGCGATACACGTTTTTTTGGTGGTTTTTTTACACTGTTGTCTTATGAACATATTAGCTCAATAAAGAGGCAAAGGCCCCAGCCTTATCATAAGGCTGGTATTCTTGGCCAAGCCATAAAAATACAGTTATTAGCTCATTTATAACATGCTATAGTAATAAACGGAAAGAACGAACAACAAAATAAATAATAGATCAGTCAGGAGTAGTCATAATGAGACAATGATTTTGTAGTACAATTTAGTATTATCAACAACTAGTCTAGCCAAATTTTGGCCTTCATATTGGCTCGGGTTAATGTTTTAAACATGGTCAATGATTCAGTGTTACATACTATAGGGGCAAGATTATTCCAAGCCACACCACCATGAAAACTTACCGATCTTGTATAAGCCATACCATTTGGGCGATCAACATGAACAATAGGTGCATCTGCAAGTCTCGTATTTTTAGAAGGTTTAACAATATTATCACTCAACCTCGACCTTTTATACATGTAATTTAACAGGTGAGCTTCTCTCCGATCCTTGAGCAACGGGATCTATGCTAGCCTATGTCAATTTTTAATGGAGACATAAGGATTGGCCCTGAGGCAGATACGTAGAGCACAATTTGTAGTTTCTGGAGTTGATCAGTAAATTTAGTATATCTAACGACCAGGTAAAAACATTTCAGTAATGGCTAGAGTATGCAGTTAGTAGTCTGAGGTTACTTGGTATACATTGTCTATTGTGCGGTCTTTTGTATGTGTATTGTACTGTTTTCTGTGTATATGTCCAGTGTTAACTGTGTTTTTGTATCTATGCACATACATTTTGCAGACAAGATTAACAGAAACGACAAAGAAAATGACAAGACTTTAAAACGACATGCAGAGTCAAATGACCTGCACGACCAACGAATAATGAACTATGAAACGCAGAGAAAATGTTTGTGTATGTGTTGACACTTTGTATACTACATGCAGCACCTTTGTTTGTCTTTGATGGGTCAGTCAAAAGGAAAACGCCTTGCTAAAAAGGAATTGTATCAAATCCCTTTCATCTGAATATAAAAAAGTACATGTATATACAGGGCATATATATATATATTGTTTGAGTTATTACATTTCTTTGCACTGCTGGTATTGCTGGTCATGGTCGATAATCACGGACCCCTGTATGTGCACTCACCTACCTGCCATGTTTGAGTGAATCACCAGGCTGAGTCTGTGGGGTTATATACCCGTGTTCAGGCACATTGCATGCCCCGGCATTGGCCCAAGCCAGCCTGGGGGGCTGTTTGATAATCTAAGGTAGTACATGAAGACCCTTTTCTATACCTCGTACAAGGGTTATGGTTTAACGATATTTGAGTCTGTTTGCCAAGACAATATTAGCCTTCCATAAGGCCGTCCACAAGTGTTGAATAAAGTTAAACCACATCGTCCCTGGGTCTCTACGGCGTTTAGAAAAAGGTCATCATGTAGGATCCTAGATTATTAAACGGGCCCCTGGTCTCTAGCACTACACATGGAATTGGCTCACGGGTGTTGTAGGCGGGGCTTACTCTTTTTGATTCACTAACTCAAATTAATTGCCGTTACTTAGGAATGAATGAGATACCATCAAGCTTATTTTACTGAAACACCAGTCGAAGTTCAATGCGTCAGGGTTTAAGTACATTACCCATTTAAATGATTAGTGACATCGCGTGATAACGCGAGTTAACACCTCCCTTATAGAAAAATGTAGTATGATACCCGGTGGTGGGCTCTCATTTTCTATAGGCGATCAATGTAATTTGTAATCCGACGGTTCTTCGAGTTCCGCGCAACTGCTGGAGGTGCAAATAAATGGTAATATCCGGTGTATCGTTCCCAGCTCCTCATACTCTGTCAGTAATAATTACCGAAAGTAATTATCATTTCAAAGCACCGGGGCCATTTCTTTCTTCCTAATGCGGTCGTTTCATACTGAAAATGTCTCTCTAATTGGAAGCACGCCTCTCAAATCACGGAAGCCACCTGCTGGCTTCCTACAAATATAATTCTAGCACCATCATCTACTGCCTGTTTGCTTTATGAGATTTGCGAGCAGAGCTCAGAGGCCTGCTTTACTGCGGGTAGCAGTCGGTAATACAACAGAATGAATGTGTTTGAATTACAAGGATGAATCTCATTAATTCCTGGAAACTTATGATGCATTCCGGGTCTCCGCCCTCATTCACTTCTTAGGTCTGGCGTCCACCTGCTACGATATGGTTCCGGTATGGTCTACGATGGACCTCCCGATACAAAATCAAAATCGCATTGGAAGGTCGCCTAGTATTGGGGCAGTTGACCATGTCTCCACGATTAGGCATCAATACAAAAGAGGGGTCTAAAATTTCGTTCCGATGCAAACCCGTATGCCCTGCAAATCTAATGATTTTTTATAAGGTTTAAGTGTCTCAAATCAATATTTGCTTAGTTTGAACTGGAACAAAGCTTTAAGTGCTTAAAAAATTACACATTGTTGTTCTATGTGCCATGGGAAACATCATTGATGCGATATTTCCTGAATTATAGTGTATCATATATATAAAATGAAGATAACACCTCCTGTCTGGACTTCCCGGGAAGGCTGAACTTCTCGACTTCATAAGGTACGGTTTTCTCCTAGGCTACCTCGGTCCTGTCACTGATACCCAGGGAATCCCTAACCATCCCAGCACTACGGGATATCCCAGCGAGGTAGGAAAGTTCATCGAAAAGGAGCGGTCGCACTCCAACCTGCTCGGGCCGTTCGACCACGCCCTCTTCTGTCCTTGGTGTCACGTGTTGCCGTTGATGACACGCGAGAAAAGGGCCACCACCGACCGTAGGATAATTACGGATATGACGTACCCACGAGACAAAAGCGTCAACTCATACATCATCAAGAACTCCGTAGACGACCAGGAGTGCAAGCACGGCTTACCTACGGTCGATGATTTTGTCTCCCGCCTAGTGGCCTCGGGGCCGGTGAGCTATAAGAACTTCCGGTGAGACCCATTGGACTGGCCGTTGCTGTGCTTTGTGTGGGAGGAGGGGTACTACTGCGATACGGCCATGTGGGCACCGCGGGACCTGTGTGGAGGTATTCTAAGACAACATGGGGACCGTCCAGGCACTTACCACCGGGCGGGCACGCAACTCCATCCTCGCCGAGTGTGCCCGCCAAGCCTGGATGGTACAGGCAAAGCTACAAGTGGAGTTCGTATACACACACGTCCCAGGGGTGCTCAACACGGTCGCCGACGCCCTCAGTCGCGCCCACCTGACCTCGAGGGACTACGATAGGGCATCCATTTATTCATGTATTTTATAGCATTTATAACTGTTTTATGCTTCACAGTTTTTAATAAATACATTTTAAGGCAGCACAGCTTTCATGATAATTATTAACACAGCTGATATGAGATCAACAGAGTCTTATCTAGAGAAATGTGAACAACGAAGGATATATCCTGTTCACTTACATTAATCGTTTTAGAAATACTCCGAGAACGTAGAGAACTTAGGATGTCTGGCTGTAATAAATGTTTTCTTTGATATCAGCCTCCAGTGGATGTTTTTCATCTCACAGGCGTGCGATATCTACACACTTTCTTCTCCAAATAATAGCAGTGTGTCTTTGTTCTCTAATATTTCAAATTTATTGAGCATGGCCGCGTGACCATTTCTTTTTATTCAATCGCCTTATTGTGCGTTGTTCCTTGCATACATCCACAAACAGACAGGAATACAGACGAATGATACACTTTAGGTTCCTTCATACAGGTTAATACAATATAGTCGGTCTTTGATGTACTCACTCATCTATATAGTATCGTGTTGTTTTGTCTTTCCCTGCAGCTCCACCATAGTTATTAAGTTATCCTACCCCAGTGACTTTATAGAGTTTTACGTTTATGACCAGCGGTATTGCCTATTTGTCTCTCATCCTCTGCACCAGAATCTCGTCTTGATAAAATAATTATGCTACAACAGAAATCCTCTCGAAAACCGGCCGTGGGCGACTTAAACACGATACATCCTATAGTTCATCCAATTATGAATACATGATTTTCTGTCCCTAGGCTCATAAAACATGACTTGACTATTGTAATGTTAGAACTACACTTACACAATTCGAGGAAAATGATACCCGGTCGTTTTGTTGATGCGAGGACTGTTTGATAAAGCAAATCAAGGAGTTTTAAAATGTAAAATGAGCTTTATTTTAAGCAGCAGAGAATAATGCATGATACAAACGTTGCTCATACTGAAGCACCAGTTTGTACAGTAGCCATGATTAAGGTGAACAAGTATAATCCAGATACACTGAGCATCATTGCCTCCCGAGATCCAGATAATAGGCTAAATAGATTATACCTCAATGTGTTGTTATATAGATTCCCTTCCGAGATAATTGAACCCCTTGACGTCCAACGGCTGGACAGAGCATAATTAGTAGGTAGGTCGGTATAGATGTGATTGAAACAAATGAGATCCCGGATGAATACTCAGAATAGTGCTGCACCTTAAACTACGCCGACGACAGCTTGAGGAAAGGGATGAAACAAAAACTCTGCTTTTACAGATTCCAGCGAACAATCCAGCCAATATTCTGGGCATCTCTAGTAAAAAGATATACAAAAAGATATACAATGTCATAATGACTAATACGAGGCGAAACTGTGGACGAAATTTTTTTTTTCACGTGACAAGACAAATGTGAAAAGGTATATATACAGAATACAAGGTATACAAATTTGTCATAACAGTAAAAGTTTATAAAGGGTAAATCACCCGTAAGTTTGTGGGGTGGGTGGGAGGTAAAAAGCGTTTTGAGTCTTTCAAACCACAGGAGCGACTGACACTTGATATGACACGTGACGACTGTATGAGTTCATTTCTCCCAACGTCAAGTAGGTGTCTCAGCGGTGTTGCCGCGCTTAATGAGACAGCTGCCTCAGTCATTATAACTCCACAAGTTCACATTAATTAACACAAAGAGGGCAATTTGGAGGAAACATATTTGATAATATCTTTCTGATCAAGATTAGTAATTAGAGAAATATGATATGCCAATGCCATAAGGCATAAGGCGATAGTAATAAATAGTTCTGAAGAAACTGTGTGGGTTGTGTGGGTTCACATTCCATGAGTGGTGTTTGAAGTGGCTGGTGGGTGGCACCCTCTGGGAGCTGATATATGAGCCACCAGTTCGTTTGGCAACAAATCCCTGTTTCGATGTATGGATTGGTTGGGTTAAATCCCATACGGGATCCTTGGGGTACGCCTCAAACGTATATTCTCAGTGCAGACATGCCTAATATGAAATATTCATAGCTAAAAATCGATAAAGAAACCAAGATTTATGTTAATCATATTTTGAAAAGATAAACAGGAAAGGAAATGAGAAAATCGAAAATTGGTTATGACATAACACACTCTCCAAGTAGTACGAAAGATCTGGTTGGAGAATACTAAACAGGGAGCTGTTTCAAAATTCGAGTGAAGTCTCGCCAGTGGCACGTCGCATTTCAAAGCGAGAGGCCGCAACAACGAGCGGCACGTTGAATCAAAGCGGCACCTAAACCGCTACCAATACCCAATAGCAAGCGGCACCTCCACCTCGACAGCGACGCATTAAGTGCCATTGTTAGCTCTCGCTTTGGTGGTGAGTACTCTCGGTTAGCACCCTCCCGACTTTTGAAACAGCTCCCAGGTCCCGGTACTCGGTCAAGGCGGCCGCTTATTCAACCCGACCAGAGCTAACTTTTTGTAGCTCTGGCTGCCAGTCTGCTAGGTGAAGTTGGTCCCAAAGCCACCAGGCGGCAATTGTCTTCAGAGAAGTTATCGATAATTTCCAATTATCCTGAATTAGTAATTGGAAGGAAAACACTTCATTGAATGTTTCTGGTCCAGAATAGTAGTCAGAGAAATATGATATGCCAAGGCCATGAGGCTTAAATGCCAAGAAGTAGTTTATATCAGAAGCGGTCGATGCTCCTCCAAGGCAGGGTGCGTAAGGGCTTTAGCCCGAAGATGATGGCCAAGTTCCAAAGCATTTGACCTCCCCTACCAGGCCCCCTGCTGCCATCGCATCATAAACAGCATCAGTCTGAGTCTATGTAGAGTGATCCTCTTGGCCAACGGGAAGGCAATAGCCGGGAGGGCAGCACGCATGACTACAAAGAGCGGCCGAGAGGTGAGGGTAAGACCGTTGAGTAGTAGAAAAGATGGGGATGATAGCAAGGTTGGCATGGCAGAAATATAGGCAGTGTAGACCATGTAAATAGTGACATCTGGGAAGTGCGGCAAGTTGATGCGCAAAGGAGCCACTGAAGCATGTCATGTTTTAGTCGCTTTGACAGTTAAGCTGAGTGAAGTGTCGTGAATCTGGACATCCTGGTGATGCAGTGTGTGTAGGCCTCCCCATGCTCTGATGGATGGGGAGAGAACATTCGAGACCCGCAAGAAGCTCAATTAAGTTAGTGTAAGCACCAACTGGAGGATGAGGGCGCTTGGACCTGCCCTGGACAAATTGTTGAGTATGATGCGTAATTCAGGAAGATGTACTGGAGGTACCAGGGTGGGGTGTGAGATGAGAGGAGGCGGGCTCCCCTCTGGACCGCTTTGACCGTGTCTTCTGAAAAAGAGGCGTGGTTGTCCCTAGCCACCATCGCTGGAGACCTGAAAGTGTTCATCAATGCCTGAGTGTAGAGGGTGGTGTGGGCGACAGTTGGGCAGTGGGAGGGCCGCTGCGACAGGGAACCAAAAGCTTTAAAGATGTGCTTGCGACATGCCGAGGCTGCCTCAGTCAATTCCACCAACTGCAGTATTATGGTACGGAGCTCGGACCCTCTTCTTGAAGTGAGAAAAGGCAAAAGTCGCCATATCATAAGCAGGATTACGGCTGATGCAGGAGCAGTTGGGACCGAGAGTTGCATCTACTTAGGTCATCAGGAATGCGAATCTTAGGTGGACTTGGCTGTCAGGGAGTTGTCGGGGAAAGTTACAGTCTTTCAAAAATTCAAGCACTACAGTCCCAATGATTCCCGGCAGCCCCCCCCCCCCTCCCCCCTGTGGCTAATGAGAATTGGGACTGCCGTACTTGGCCGAACTTGACCATACTTCGCCTTTAATCAACGGGCCGGGAGACAGGGGCATCTGGATAGCACTAGTCCTATGGGGCCGTAGTCCACCGGGATATTCATTAAATTTCCAACAGTCACAGTGAGAGAATATGTTGAATTTACATGCGTACATACATGTAAACCACCAGAGAAGATGAATAACTGTTAACGATTGTGAACATGTAAGTTTGATGAATGTTTTTTTGATATACTTTTTCTGAAAACTATCCGCTTCCGTTTTGCAATAGTGGATTACAGGAAGGTGAACAAGTTAATTGCATACAATATAGATATAAATATAGGCATCTCTGTGTGACTTGTTCCCCCTAAGCACACCCAGACCCAACCAGGACCGCACCGGCATAATAGCCGTAGTTGGTTGGGACTGCCGCAATTCACCACAATTCACCTTGAGTGAACGAGAAACTTCTACTGGGTTCACAACGGAAGTTGTCGGGCCCGTGCCAAACAGCTGAATCCAAGGCGACCTGCGGCAACCAAAAGTCACCCTAACTCGCCGGGATAATGTGGGCTGAGCAGAGCAAAAGCCATTAAAAGGTCATAAAAAGGTCATAAAAAGTCCACGTCGACTTACGGTTTGCACAAAATTCACTGCCGGGACTGCCGAAGTGATGGTAAACCTAGCATTACTGATGGCTGCAACCAGCGATACATCAAGGGTTGCAATTGCCAGAATGGGGGCCCACCATGTGAGAGCAACAGGGAGAGGAGTGATAGGCCATGACCTCGCTCGCATCCTATGTAACCACGCTGAAGCCCAAGGCTTGATAATCCAGATCAAGTCATCTTTAACGCTTGGGGTATCACTGCTGGGCCCAGGACTTGGGACAGGAAAGTAAGGACCTTTGAGATGAACTGCACTTGGATCACTCAGCAGATGATACAGAGAAGTCAGCTGGCTAATGAGTGGAACTGGCTCCGGTTGATCATCATATAAACACCTTAGGCAAATAGTATGACCTCTCTAAAGAAATATTCTTGCTTTCTACCCTATATTGGGGTGTCAGACATAACATAGGGTGTCGGACGGAAGAAATGCAATTTGTGTCCTCAGGTGTTATCAAAAGGATTTTAAAACAAAATGTTATTGTCCCTTAAACCCCACATATAGTGGTAACATATAAATGAGGCTTTATTTTTAAAGAAATAGTTACAGGAATTATAATCATGCTTTATGTGACTGTTACGTCCATGACCCCTCTTTTTTGGAATTTCAGTTTCATATTTCATTTGGAAAATTTCCCAATCATAAGATTCTCAGAAATATTTCTCTTCCCTTTTTTTTATGACATTTCCCCAAACCTTGATGCTATAGGATATTTTGCTAAATCAGCTTTTCTATTCCATTTCTTTATGAATACATGGGAAGACTTTGTTCATCCTCAATATTAATTAAAAATGTAAAATCTAGAGGGGAAAAGTAGTTTTTCTCAATTTTCATCAAGAAAACCCTTGCGTATATAGGAAAAAACCTCTATTGGAGTGATAGATCTCGTTAAGACACGTCTATTGATATGAGAATTATAGCTCTAAGAAGGATATTAAGAGCACTATCCCTGAAAAATGAATTTTTACCAAAAATGCAGGTTTTGAAAAATTGACCCTGATAGCGCAGCAGACCATCCTCGCCCTACAGTGCACGTACTACCTCAGCAATGCGGTCTCTGGGATGCGCAGGACTATGCCTATCGTGTCCACATCAATTCCAAGCCAATCGGGATGCTGGGCTGGAGGGTGGCACTTGCCCTGGGCGAGTACCAGTCTGAGACCTAATAGAATTTTGTATTCTCACTGTAGATTTTAAAGCCAGCTGTTAGCCAGTCGTGGCCATATAATCGTGAAATGAAATAAGATAAAAGGAACCAATACAATGGAAAAATATGAATATAATGTGAGACACAATTTTAATTCACACATCCCACCATTTACCTGTGCGCCACCCAGGACCTGTATCAGAAAATCAAGAAGAAAAAGAGGCACCTGGATAAAATCAAAGGACTGATATGAGAAAGGTCTATAAGAGGAAGACCAGCCAGCGCCACGAGTCAACCCATCTTTGAGTAAATATTGAAAAGACAAAAATATTTAACAGTGTGTTGAAATATGGACAGAACTTCTTTGATAGAAGTAATTCTACAAGTTGCATTCTGTTGCAATACAAGTTATAACCAGCAATGTAGATAAACAAAGGATAACAACGTGACTTGGATCAGAATTTTAAAGACAAGGGTAGCAACTAGTTAATTTGGATAATATCACTACTATACCAACATGAAAATAAAAATGAATTTAAGAAAGGGAGCAACAGCGTATCCTAAAAGAAGAATACAAATTCAGAACTGCCTAAGGCATTTGTATACCTGCAATTTCATAACAAAAAAAAGAGTTAAGGTCTGTAAACATGAATGAGTGAAATTGATTGCTTTAAAAAACAAAATAAAAATTCGGAGGTAGAGGTTAGAGTCTTATTCTTAAAAAATTCATTTCTGTCTTCTTCAGTATCGCCTGTCTGGTTTTACTGAGTCCTGAAAACATTAGATTCTTAACCGAAGGTCCAAAAACACCCGGCGTTGATTCGATTTACCGCAGCAGCGGGTCCGGATACCCTCTAAGGAAGCTTCCTTGACGTACCACACTGATTCCCCGAGCTATTTTTACGGGGGCACTACCGGCAAGCCATGAAGGCAATTCCTAATTCATCTGGCTATGCCTCATCAATATCCATACTACACAAATTGCGTGTGACAAGCAGGTTTATGAGATTTTCACACCGCCGCCATTTCCTGTACACTCTATATCTTCATTCTACCTTAAAGATTGTCGCCCTATAAATCTGGATATATTTGGTATGAGCCACTCTTGATAAGCCTCTAGGGATTACCAGCTCTATTAGTGTAATGTGTTTACAGGTTTCAAGATATCATCATACAATGTCAGACATTCCTTTGGTGGATTGATTAAAACGAAAAGTGTCGTTCGGAGAGCATCGTGAACATCTATTTTTGTTTTGATTATGTTGAGCTTAGCAGACTACAAATATTGGATCTCGATGTATAAGAGCACTGGACCATGTGATCTGCTCTGATAGTACTCATTATAAGGTAGTTTAACTATTGACCCATTGTTACAGGCAGTAGAGGCATGGTTTGTTTGGTTGGTTTTACGTCCGGTCAACCATTATAGGCCCGTGGAAACTTTCACTCCTACACATTTTACTGAAGTGAGAGCTATTTCACTTCTCACACCACATAGAAATGATATAGATATTGGAGCAGTGCAATGTACCAGAGGCACATTTAGCTGGTTTCCAAATATCCTCTATAATACATTTCCACTGAACCTGTGTTGCCTGCAGCAAGCTGGCCAAGGCCAATCGAGAAGATTTATTGGTTCGGCAGTGTTTAGGGAATATTTCATTGATTTTTCTAAATCTCATCGATATTATGTTTTTATACGCAATAAGAGAAAACCCTATTTAGGCACTGTCACATTCTGTGATAAGACTTTCAGTTATCATGCAGTCATTTCACAGATGTCCATTAATCATATCAATGTACAAGGTGACTGATCTCTGTATTTCATTATCACAAATATTTCACCAATTCGGGGAGTTTAGACCAAAACAATCAGAAAACATACAAATTGAGATATACAGCCCCTTTAATGATTGTCAAGTGCCACAATCGCTCAGCCAATCAGATAATGTTATTTCTAAAGTGGGCAGAATGTCTTTCAAAGCAGGCAGTATACATGTAAATGTCAGTGTAAAGTATCATTACTACATACAAAGCAGTAGTGTGTATTATGTTTGTGGATAGTATTATTACAATAGTAATGATAACAATAATAAGAAATGATCTTATTTCATTTGATTAATGGCCAAATATTGATTCAGGTCGTACTTCCATTTATCATCCACAACCGTAGCAGATGACAACAATCCTTATAATGTGCACATCTCGTGTGCATCTACATTGTATATATGCAAAAGAAATAGCTAACAGGATTTCTGAGGATGAGACCTTTGCTTTATCGCTGATAGCACCCCACTGATGAGCTCTTAACCCTAATTTGAATGTCATCTCCGTCAAATTATTCAGGAGGAAAGGACAAGATCAAACAAAAAAGTGTATAATGTTATTTTAACAGAGTAACTGCAACTGAATATATTCACTTCAATATTGTGAAAGATTTAGCTCTGGTTATAATGCCGTTAATCATGTGATCGCGGGAGAAAATGTCTTAGAATTAGATTGACAAGTAAGCTTTTACATATTATCCTCCTACAAATTTATGAACATCCAGTGATATAGTGCATATATGGAGACACGAAAAGTTAAAACCTAGGACAAAATGCATGGACAGTACAACACCGCTAAATGGAGGTCCCGTGTGAAGGGCCAATTTTGATCAAAATTGAATCGTTTCACACTATATCAGATGTTTGATTTGTTCCCCACTTAAGTTGATACTCTAGTTCAAAAATGCAAAGTTTTCCCCTCAAGCGATGTGCTACATGTACGTGTATCAGAACAGGAATATGCAATTAATGACATTCTCCCATCACTTCTTAGTCATAAATGACCATCACTGAAGCTGTGTGAGGGCAAAATTCGACGCAGATCATGTTGGTTTTCTCCACACTGACAGTTATGATGAGGCCACGCTGACTGAATTTTTCTGTTGTCCGAATGATATCAAATAACCCATTAGGAAGGATCATTATTTCTGTCGGATCGGATACTTGGAGTTGATTACTCTAGAGTGGAAAAATAAATGTTCTCAATGGGAAATATGTTCCCTTACTTCTGAGTCCTACTGGGCTGCCCCTAAAGAAAGCTTCAAACTTATTATTATCATTTATCCCATCTAATCATCTCATTGCATTGAACAATTATCATTCGCATGGTGTTGGGTATATTTGTCTTGTCTTACCATTAATATCATTAGTATTATTATATCTAGGCGCATGTACTGCAAACATCGATGTTGTTATGTAAGCTACTCAAGAGCGGGTTCAAGATATGTATTGATTTACGTAATGGAACACCACCCTAGTTGTGGATTACGAAAGAATATAAATTAAAGCTTATTAAAGCCCAGTTCTAATCCATAGAAAAACTTCAAAATGAGATAATATTATATATTTAAAGCAGTATTTTATCAATGATAGTGACATCTTCTTATAGATCTTGAGGTTGAAATGATATACATAATTCAGGTTCAGGTTGCATATTTGTTTAACTACAGCAGACATCCCGCAGAATTAATCTCTGCTAGAACTGCGATATCCATCATATTCCAGGGATAATCTTATCTCCGCTATGTATCTTGTGAAAGTAAAACAAGCTTCTGGGAGTGTGCCAAGTTTCATAGATATGCACAAATTGGGATGTAGTTGAATGGCAACACTCTTGGTCGTCTGACATCGCCACAACATATGCGATTGCCCACTTCAACATTGGAAAGCATCAGCTTGTAAATATTCATGTTTATCCTACCCCTAATTAAAAAACGCCATAGGCTTAACATTGGCTGACTGTATTCGGTCGAGCGAATCAAGTGCTATTTATTGCACGAGGGTAACAAATGAATTATTGGGGACGGGGTAGGATAAATAATAAACTGAACTCGAGCTAGTAGTGTTAGTGTGTATCGCACTCCCGTCAGGTCTGCTTCTCACAATTCTCAGCTAATGCCTCGCGCAGTATTTCGCGACCTGCCCGTCGTGCAATACACACTAACACTACTAACTCTCGTTTCGTTTCTACTAATTATTACTAAAAAGTAACAAGTAGCAGTTAAATTTCCATCATTAACAAAACAGCGCCAATGTAGGGAAAAATATGCTACTGTCTTACAAAATTACCACACAGGGCCCACACAGCCCTCGGCGATAGGCCAGTGACCGCTTCGACTGAGCCGAGCAGACCACTGGCTCCAACGGGCAATGGTTCCGTGATGCCAGCTGGTCACTCGCATCAAACACACTGGCTCTTCTATTTTCCACTGAATACTGCGTTTAACCAAACAATGAAGGTAATTAAAGATAAGTGTTGATGTTTTGAATGTGTATAGAACGCCCTGGTGCTTAAATTCTGCCCAAAGTACCGGAACTATCCAAACTTTTTTTCTCCGCTCGCAGGTTATGCTCAGCTCACGGGTGGTTCCTGTACATGTTGACCGCGTCCGTTGAGGTATAGGCTGGAAACCAGTCAAAGGGGAGCTGTACTTGTCAACTTGCTCATCTGCTCATGATGATTCAATGCCACACCTACATGTTATCAATGGATTTCACACATTTAAGCTATTCAAACTATATTGCATGAATTCCCCACATTATCACCTTGAAGCAATCATCCCCTGCATCACAACCTACATTGCACATCTTCCAGAAACACCTAAAAGCTGATGTCAGTGCTGAGTACCCTCAGCGCTGGCAGTGAGGTACACTCTCCTCATGATTGATGATTTTGAACAATTCCTTCTGCAATTAACAGTGATGATTTCCAATCATCGTTGTAAAAATAGGCCATGCACAACATTGTAGGAAATGAATTACTGGCTGATAACCGTGGGTGTTATTGCATTTAGGAAATTGACTGCATAACATATCAAATTCTTAATTACCTGTTATTGTTAGGATGGCATAGACCTATTCCCAGCTTGTTTAGGTAACCAGAATCGGTAAATTATATCTTCTCGCGGGATCTACTGAAAAGGTTTCCATTTGTAAAGTGGTGACTGGTCTCATAAATATTATTCTTCAGTTACATAGATCAATTTATGTAATATTCGTAAATTGTCCTAATTTACCTATCTGAATAATTGTATAGTGGTAGAACTCTGGTCCAGAAGATATGTGTTTACGAATATCCCAACGAAGTTGTGGAATTGCCTTTTCTTATAATGTTGCAATTTAATTGCACATTAATGGGATACCACACCGACAAGTATAAAAACCATTTCCTATAGACATTGGACAAAATGGTGATAGAAATTGAATTATATGAAGAAACCATAATGTGAATTCGGAAAGCTGAAAATCAGCTGGGCCTTGGTGCCCGAGTTAGGTTCAATGTGAACGACTTTCCTATGGAGTCTGACACGTAATGAATGATCATTTGTTCTGACGGGAAGGGGTCCTTATTTAGCCTTTCGTAACATAAATAGAAGGCAATTCAGGGGCTTCCAAGCTTGATGGAACAAGGAGAAAACAGACATCCATCAGATTGCCTGAGTGACTTAATGCGAGCCAGAGGGCCAGACCTTTGTTCATGTGAACCTCGAGATAAGGATAATCGAGCAAACCTGGGGCTAGTTTCAAAACTTCGTTTTGAAATCGTATTGTGCGGAGTCTCAGATCACTGCTGAGCTAGGGATAAAGTATGAGGTGAAGACAGTCTGGAGAAATAATATTTATTATTATATAGATGATAAGATAACAATAAAATGATGATAATAATAAATAAATAAGATGTTGATATAAGATAAATACATAGAGTGTTAAAGGTAATACATTGTGGTATGTTAAATAGAGTATAAAATAATACATGGTATGTTAAGACATTGTTGGTAAGAGACATATAATATATATATGTTAATTATGTATAAGATAATAGCCCTACAAAGTAGGGTAAAAGAGATGAAGGTTGTGGGTGGGTGGGAAATGAATACGTGTGTAGGGGTTGAAGGGAGACGATGGAATGGGCAGAGTGCAGGGGTTGAGAGTGCGCGGTGAGGTGGTGTGTGTGGTGAGGAAATTATCCACCAGACGTCAGCAGTGAGGCATCCCGCCCAAACGGCGGGACAACACCACTGCTGACCTAGGGATAAAGTATGAGGTGAAGACAGTCTGGAGAAATAATATTTATTATTATTATATAGATGATAAGATAACAATAAAATGATGATAATAATAAATAAATAAGATGTTGATATAAGATAAATACATAGAGTATTAAAGGTAATACATTGTGGTATGTTAAATAGAGTATAAAATAATACATGGTATGTTAAGACATTGTTGGTAAGAGACATATAATACATTTATGTTAATTATGTATAAGATAATATGCCAAGACCGCCAATAATGTTATGTATGATTTGTGGGTGTGGGTAGGGGGAGGTGAAGGGGGGAGGTCTGGTGGGTGGTTTTATAAAAATAAGTGAGTATTTTGTAGATTTAGTTTTAAGAGGATTTTAAGTTTGTTGGGGCCTATTTTGTAATTGCCCTCGTGAGTGTCGAGGCGATATTCCTTGCTGTGTTGGTCTGGATATATCCCCTGTATGCGTCCGAGGACCACTGCCCGAACCTCTGGACCTCGAGTTCCGAGTGGCCCGCTTTGAACGCCTCGGTCGCCGCGGCTTTCCTTAGGGAGTGGAGTGTGAATGTTCTTGGATTCCCTCCGGCCGTGCGTACCGCCTGGGCCCACTGGTGCGCCTGGTATGAAGCCGGCATGGGTCGTCGGGTCCCATGGAACACAAATACTGGGTCTGCTGCCGTGCATTGCGTGTTCCGAGACATTATTGTAGCGAGAGCGGTACAGGGACACAGTGCGGCCTCGGTCGCGGGGACTATGACTCGCTCCTGAGACTGGTCGTAGCGTTGAGCGTTCTTTGCGTGCTTGATTTTGAGCTTGAATCCCCCGTTGCTGGGCTTGACGTCTGCCCTGGTCAGATGTCGTCGTGGGTCGAAACCTTGGACCGTAGGGGCGGCGACCTCCGATCGTCGTAGAGCTCCGTGGAAGAGTAATAGTATTGCGGTCATTTTCACATATATAGCGGATAGTGTCAAAGTCGGGAACATTACCTAAAGAACTCCGGCCGGCAGTGGAGGCCACGCCCCCTGGCGTGTCTCCGCGGGCGCCCAGGGCGGTCCTGTTTCGGCCATCTGCGGCCGCCTCACGCCATTTGAGGTGGACTGCTGTATTTTCCGAGGTGTGTGTGTCCATTCCCTTGATACTTTCGAAGTTAGGACGTCGTGCGGGCACCACATACTTCTCTGGACGACAAAACACGGCTCTCGAGTCGAGTTCTGTCTCCAAACCGGAAGTGCCGCCATCTTTGTTTCGCTGCAGCTGGTTCCCGTGTCGCTCCGTAGACTGTGTGGCGTCCTCCCTGTAGGTACCAGCCCAGTGGGGGCCGCCATCTTGTTTACCTTCTCCCAGCTGAGGCTTTGCGCTGCTTCCTAGCTTGTTCCCCCGTTCTCTGTACGTAGTCGTCTGTGCTGGTGCTCTCCAAGCAGAGTTTTCCTCGCTTTGCCGCTCCCAGCTGCTTTCTATCGGCGTCCCTCGCAACACACTGCGGGGGGCACCTACTGGCCGTTTTTTGAAGCCGTGCGACCGTACGAGTCTCCGTGCCTCCGGTCGCGATCCAGACGGTCACAAACGCTCATGTTGTGGCCGTTAAATATATTTCCAGTGCGTCCGAAGCAGTAAGAGCACCCGTGGAAATATACAACTCCACCCTCTTCGTGGTCCCCGTGTTGTCCACACCCCTTGGTCGAGTTATAGTCCCTACAGGCTACTTCACGACCGCGGCCCCCGGTCCTCGAGGGCTTGTTGTTATTCGCACTCCGTGATCCTAGAGGGGCCTGGCTGCGTCCTGACTAGGTCACTGGGGTCCTGTCCATGAGGCACAGCCTTACGCGCTCATGCTGTATCATGTGCCAATCCATCCACCTGAGCTTGCCTTTTTCCACCTCGTCAAAGATATGTTGTGAGAACCTACGAACAGAGGACCAAGGTAGGACCATGGCATCGTCCATGACGGCCTGTAGGTGGTCCATTAGGTGGGGGTTGTTTTCTTGGTCGCTGCGTCGGCCATCTCTGATCAGACACACCAGAGCCCTGATATACTCCAACATCTCGATCTCCTTACGGACCTCGAGCTTTTTCTTTAGACTATCGGTTCCCTCCCGGTCCAGGTACATGAATGGTTTAGCGATATATTTATCGATAAAAATATCGGACGAGAGGGCAACTTTACCTTCGTTTCTCAAGGGGCGCATGAACTCCCTCGAGTATTCCTCCTCCAGGTAATTGTCGTATCCTTGCTGTGCGCGTAGATCACGAGGTGGGGGCATCCTCGGCTGCCTCTGATGGGTCCTCGTGTTGGGCTCGTCCCAATCTGTATCGTAATGGCGGCTGTCGATTTCCCGCGCTTCGCACTGCCTCTCCGAGCGGGTGTCATGGCGTCATCGCCTGGGTGTAGGGGGGTCCCGCCGGTCCAGCGTGGCCTTTAGCTACAGCTCCATTTTTCGGTCGAGGCCTCTAACCTCGGCCTCCAGTCAGTCGACTCTACCTGTAGGTTCCTCGCATTTGCTCGAGCTGGCCTCATCGATGGTTTCGTAGCCCGACCGGGGGTACCGCTGGCGTATGTAGACTTCGCGCTCAGACTCACTACCGGACCCGGACTGCTCGTCGGCAGCCGTATCTTCTTCCTCGTCTCACTCATTTCTCGTATCTCTCTCTCTCCTCGTACTCCCTCTCGTCTTTGGAGCCATGTTGCGCTCCTCTCGTATTTCTTCACAGTCGAAATTCAGCTATTTCAAACATGAAAGTGCGTGGTATGAAGTGCCAAAAAGTGTGTGTGAAATGAATACGTGTGTAGGGGTTGAAGGGAGACGATGGAATGGGCAGAGTGCAGGGGTTGAGAGTGCGTGGTGAGGTGGTGTGTGTGGTGAGGAAATTATCCACCAGACGTCAGCAGTGAGGCATCCCGCCCAAACGGCGGGACAACACCCTCTCTCAAAAAGGCATGTTCTGATAAGTCGTATACCATAAAAAATATCGAACATTAATGAGCCGATAATAATAAACAGAATGAGCCGAAGTATTGCATACCTTGAGTAGGATTCCGTTTGTCATTTCTCACATAAAAAATAGGGAAAGGTATCCGGATGTTCTTTCGCTGTGCATATACCATACCTCTTATGATAATTAACCCAATCCTTACGAACGAATTTTGTGATGCATCGTGTAGGCGGCGATGCCAGTCCATGTGTATGGTTGGTAAGGGCGAGCACCAAATTTCAAAAATAGTGTCACGTGACGTGATTTTTGTCACTATGGCAACCATTTCCTATTTTTTTCAATAATTATGTTGGTCATATCTAAATACATATTTTGTGTAAAAATGGTGTTATAATATTGATTATTTCATGAATTGTGGGCCTAAATTGTAAAATGTCAGATGATGCCATTTGGCATCATTCGCCCATGGCTGGGGAATGCCATATGGCATCATTCGCCCGTGGCTGGGGAATGCCATAGTGGCATCATTAGTAAGGAAAGGGTTAGTATGTTCCAGCCAGTTCAGTGGCCATGTTACCTAAAAGACATCATCCAGTAACCTTTTGGGAAAAAACCTTTTCCCTTATGGTATCTCTCTTTCCCTGTGTGGGTTTGGAATCTTTAGAGACGGAAGAAACATTCCGACTGGGGACCACCCAACGATAGAGTGGCTTTTGGCTCACCTAATTCAAAATTATTATACATATATGCATTATCACTTCAAATAAATTAATGGCGGTCGCTGGTATCATAAGAGAGCTGATTCAGATTACAAGCCCAAAAAGCTAAATTGGTAAAATTTGTAAACAATGACTGTTCGTATTGAAATCCCGCAAATATCAATAGACCCTTTTCTATAGTTATTCTTTAGCCTCCTCAGGAAAGAATACAGTGATGACATTGGATTCTATGTAATCCCGGTTCTGATTTGGCGGATTTGAACATGCATATCTCCCCAAAAGTGAAGAAGAAATCAGATATTGTTTAGAGATCACGCCTTGAACCATGTTCAGTTAAAGATACTAGGAACTCACAGGGGTAAATATCAATATTTAACAGATATCATAAGAATAAATACACGACTGACGCTCCCTTACATCCAATATTGAAACCAGTCGTTATCTTGGTTTTCATAAAACCCTGAAGCAAATCGTGTTTTGTCCTTGGAAAGTAATGAATTCTGGGTTGTACAGTTTTCCGCTTTAAGCCTAAAGGGCTGAAGTAATTACTTTGGTAGCTCCCTTTGGCACGTGATTAACCGTCTGCTTGAAGGGATATGCACTGGATGATGTGAAACAGGGCGTGCGGACAAATATTAACACGGCAAGAATCGAGTAATAATCAATTTAGGTTTACAGGATAGCTAAGTACCATCGTCATTCCTATAAACAATCTATCAGAGCACATTTTAGATAATCAGTTCATATGGAATTAGGAGAAGCAACATGTACATAGAATTACATTTTCTTTGTGTTTTTGAATATATAAAAATAATAATAATGATAATAATATAATAATGATGAAAATAATAATAATAATAATAATAATAATAATAATAATAATAATAATAATAATAATAATAATAACTACCCAGGCAATACCTTTCTATTGTAAGGTATTGCACACATATGGCATCAGTCGTCCTCAGCACACAGCCTCAAACCTAGTCGCATCCCTGGTAAAATACATTTTTTATTGAGGGGTTTATAAAAATCCTGGCCAAATCCCCGTTTTTCTATTTGGATAGTGTAGTAGCAACCTGCACATGTGTTACCAATAGCGTCCTACCAAGTGTCAGGTGATACCAAGTGCATTTTCAAATCTTTTGTCATCATCGACTGAGATCAGGAATTGTGTGGCATTATTTTCTAATTTCTGTGTGAGTTTCGTAGTTGTACTATAAAAGAGATAAAAGAATAAATATTTTATCAACCACCGTGGTTGGTATGATAAGCACCAGGGGAGTCGTGGGTATGATCGCAGTTTTGGTGCGCTATTTTTTCTCAATAGTATACATCATGAATCAATCACCATAGACTGCGTCAAGCTCCGATGTCTCCAATCGTGAGCTCATCAAGATATACACTATCTTCCATATCGTTTATATAATGCTATCCTCTGACATATGTTGGTTAATGAAGCACGACTATCTGTCAAAGTAAATCAGGTTGCCAACAAGCCCTAATGAGGGAATATTTCTGTGTTCTTCTCGTGGATGTATTGCCGTGTACACAGCGCCTAGATACCCATGGAGATTTCTTCCTTTGTTTACACAGTGTCATCGTGTCTCTCATCGCCATTATAACATGAACTTGTATTGAAACGTGAGTCACTTTGGTGCGTCTCCTGGACATATCTCTGATGAGAAACCTGTCACTGACAGACGACCTCCTGTCTCAGATAGAACCCTCTGCCCCTTTTTTCATCTGACTCCAGCAGACACTGGGATCGGATTTTGTTGGTCTCTCGTGAGTTCATTACCCTACGTATTTGTCGTCAGGTCATTGGTTTGAAGGTCTGTCTCTGCCGTACGTGTTTACATCGAGCTTTTGTATCCCTCTGGGATTCAGAGCTAGGAGAATGAGGTTCCTTTGGCAATATTGCCCCAAACTAGGTGACAAAATAAGCGAACAATAAGATAGGTAGGAGACGATACCTTATATTTGTGAAAGTTGGGAACACTAATCTTTATGGGAAAATATTTTTTTAGCTGAATGAATTTAACCTTATAACCTATATGTCACCGTACGTGGTCAAGTGGGTTCAATGAGGTTTTAGGGTAAATATTGGTTGTTACTTTTTAGCAGAATCAGATTTTCATTATCAGAAAATGAATCTTTAATCATATTGAGAAAATTAAAGTTGATTAATATTATTCAGAACATAATGCCCACGTACGGTGACATAAATAAAAACACATGTATGTTTCTTGGCATTAACATGCCTGAAGTCCTTGCAAATTGCAGATGTTAATGGTTCCATAATACTCTATTTATGTATAAAATATCATTCACTAATAATGTAAATCTTTTTCCTTGCATAAGCAACACCTAATAATTTCTGCCCATGTACGGTGACCAAATAAATTTCACCACCCATGTTCATTTGGCTGTGGTATATTTGATGGGAGAATTAATTTATACACTACAGATGTTATGAAATCTGTTAACATACCTCTTTTACATGGAGGGTTAAAAAGTACCCCAAAAAGTACTTTTCTATAATTTTTGTACCTTTTAATATGGCTTGCCCACGTACAGTGACATACCCTTCACCACTGATTTTTTTACACCTAGACTACATACAAATTTCCCTTATTAAACATTTATTATGTTTTATAAGTTCTGCAACACATTTGTGGGTATGAAATATTCAGACCAGATAAACATTTAAAGTTACAAATGTATAAGAGGTCTTCAAAATATAGATATACAGGTTTTTTCCATGAATTTTGAGCTAAAAATGCCTATTTTAGGGATTTATGAATTTTCTTTCAAGATATAGGTACATGAAAGTAGGGTTCCCCTGACAGATTTCTCAATTCTGCATACTCTAAAAGCGTTTCTGATATCATAAATCTAATTTTAGATAGTAAAATGACCCTTTGGATTATTGGTCACCGTATGTGGGCATCGATCACAATCTGGGAGAATTGACCATATACCTGGGACAAGGATCCACTCCTCACTCTCCTCAGCTCCACAGCTCGGACTGGTCATTCCTGCTTGCTGACCGGACTCTGAATTTTTTTTTTTTTTTTTGAGAGTTTGTTTTGCTATATTATTAAAATATATATATCACAAATATGCCAAACCAAAATGTCTCATTGCTGTTTCTTATATACTCCGGCAGCACAAGGTTTATGTATATATATATATAAATCTCTAGAAACCAACTGAGGCAGGAATGGCAGAACATCATTTATTATTCTTATCCGATACAGGGTTCCAGGATAAGAAGTGTGTCGTATACATTAGTATAAATACCGCCAAACCGCCAAACTACGAAAAACAGGATTTTAGAGATTTTTTCGTCTGACGAAATTCTATCCGAGAAAGATTTGGACAGATATTGATACACACAATCACTTGACCAGTCCCCACGAATTTTAATATCAAAAATCGGAAGCCCAGCTCTTACTAGGGCTGTCACCATTATCGTAATGAATGTGAAGTGTAGCGGGGGAGTGACAATTGATGACAAATAAAAGACAATTTTTTGGAAAACCAATGATAAGTACAACGCCAGATATTCTTACCCCTAGAATAACAGAGAAGGGGGGTATCTGGTGAACTATCGAGTGTAATAAGTCGAGTACTATCATGATGACAAATACAAAATTTTAAAATCGGAATCCTAGCAAAGGACAATTCTAAAACCCTCTCACAATGTTGAATTTCGATTTCCTAATGATTAAAAGAAGACCCCATTTGTGAAGGGAAACATCCCTGACCAAGATACCCGAATCACCATCAAATAAATTAGACTTCCGGAGCAAGCCCCAGAAACCCGAAATCAGGGATAACCAAAAAACCTGATCTTCCTGAGAGGAGAAATCTAAAATTGAAAAAATTTGATTGAGATGAGAAATGGTAATGGGTGGAGCCTGGTTATGGGTGTCCCCTAAATAATGTCTAATACCTTTTAAGGTAGATATCAATTGAAAATCAGATGGAGAGACATAATGATAACCATTGACTTTATGTAATGTCCACAAAGCCGAAAGGTAGTTACATATAGACGAGTAGGAAAAAGTCTCAGCCATGTAAGCCAAATAAATACAGGCAACATCTATTGAGGTAGGCAAAGGCTGAAAGCCATAAATCTCACAAAATCTCAAGTAGTGACGCCATTGAGTCTTTCGAGTCTTGAGAGTATTCGGAGCCATCCAAGCTTCCAAATACATCTTGACCTTGACCTTGAGGTCTTCAAGTGCTGAAGCAACACAATTCAAGGGCAGGTTAGAATTCACCCAATTTTGGCATTTTAGTGGAGGATAAGCGAGACAGGTAATCTGGGAGAACATTTTCACCCGAAGGTATATATACAGCGAGGAATTGAAAATTATAAATAAAACTGAGCCAGAAGAGCTTCCTGAGCCAAAACATGGCCCGAATAGTTCTGGAACGACCCATATTCAACATTGATACTACCTGGGTGTTATCACTCTTAAGCCGAACCTTGTGGTTCCTCCACGAGTCTCCCCAGCGAAGGGCTGCACAAAGAACTGGCTATAGCTCAAGGACATTGATATCTAAGTCTGGAGTAAATTCGGATGGACCCAAAGAGTAATGCTCATCAGGGAAAATACTCCGATTTGATTCTAATAATTAAAAGAAGACCCCATTTGTGAAGGGAAACATCCCTGACCAAGATACCCGAATCACCATCAAATAAATTAGACTTCCGGAGCAAGCCCCGGAAACCCGAAATCAGGGATAACCAAAAAACCTGATCTTCCTGAGAGGAGAAATCTAAAATTGAAAAAATTTGATTGAGATGAGAAATGGTGATGGGTGGAGCCTGGTTATGGGTGTCCCCTAAATAATGTCTAATACCTTTTAAGGTAGATATCAATTGAAAATCAGATGGAGAGACATGATGATAACCATTGACTTTATGTAATGTCCACAAAGCCTGAAAGGTAGTTACATATAGACGAGTAGGAAAAAGTCTCAGCCATGTAAGCCAAATAAATACAGGCAACATCTATTGAGGTAGGCAAAGGCTGAAAGCCATAAATCTCACAAAATCTCAAGTAGTGACGCCATTGAGTCTTTCGAGTCTTGAGAGTATTCGGAGCCATCCAAGCTTCCAAATACATCTTGGCCTTGACCTTGACCTTGAGGTCTTCAAGTGCTGAAGCAACACAATTCGAGGGCAAGTAAGAATTCACCCAATTTTGGCATTTTAATGGAGGATAAGCGAAACAGGTAATCTGGGAGAACATTTTCACCCGAAGGTATATATACAGCGAGGAATTGAAAATTATAGATAAAACTGAGCCAGAAGAGCTTCCTGAGCCAAAACATGGCCCGAATACTTCTGGAACGACCCATATTCAACATTGATACTACCTGGGTGTTATCACTCTTAAGCCGAACCTTGTGGTTCCTCCACGAGTCTCCCCAGCGATGAACTGGCTATAGCTCAAGGACATTGATATCTAAGTCTGGGGTAAATTCGGATGGACCCAAAGAGTAATGCTCATCAGGGAAAATACTCCGATTTGACGGAGTAGACTCCCAGACCCTGACCACCCAATCGGTACCCCAAGTGGAACCAAACCCGGTCATAGATGAATCAGTGCATACATTATCTACATATGAAGAAGCATTCAAAATTCTGGCAGTGCCATTTAAAATTTCAAGAAACTTAGACCACCAAATAAAGTCGTCCAGCAACCAAAGGGGGACCTTGCAGGTAGACTCCCAAATTTTTGAGTGAATTGCAAAGATTTATAACCTGTCCAGTGAAGGTCCTACCCCCACAAACTACAGTACTAGCATGAGATAGCAAGCCAGCTAATTTCTGTAAATCTCGTTTCGAACAAGAAGACCTACCCTGAAAGTGAGAACACAGCTCTTGACCTTGTCAAGCTTCCTCAGAGGCAAACGAAGGTCCATAGTCAGGGAGTCTATTTCAATACCCAAATATACTACCGTGGTAGCAGGGGGAATCAGCTTTTCTTCAGCTACATTTAATCCTAAAAATTCTAACAAGGCAACAAGTACCTTCGTAGCTAAACTACACTCTTCCCCAGAAGAACCCAAGATGATAAAATCGTCAATGTACCCAAATACCCTGGGGAACCCCCTACGGGACATACAAAATTTTTTCCAACCCAAGGATCTCAATATAGACCCTAGCGGAACAAAGAAATTCACCAAACATGCTACCACAACAGGGAAGGGAAGGTGTCGGCTAGACTACACAACGTAGAGAGAACAAAATCACATTGTCTGCAAAGCAGAAAATGCTCACGGAGCTACATATCCACTCCCCGAAAAAATATTTCGGGGAGAAAGACCACAGAAGAAACGCACATTCGCCTGACAAGATTGACAAACAATCAAACCACGACGGGAGCAATATCTCCCGTTACAAACCACAGTGACAGCAGATACTGACAGTGACAGCAAAGTGACACCCCTAAAATCAACAACAAAGTGTCAACATATACACAGTATCACTGTTCATAATTGGGCTTACCTCCTTGTCAAAACATTGACTGGGTGTAGGGGTTAATGACTCCTATATTGGGGATTTGAATCCAGATCCCTACAGGTACTGTGTGTAAAAAACGATTGCACATAGCGCCCCACACTCCACTGACGTCGGGCACACTTGAAACCGCTGCACGCGGATCCCCACGAAACTGCCCACGCCGCGCGGAGACCAACCAAATCCGCCGTCAGCGTCACATGACGCGCTCGGCCAATCAACGACTCAGAAACTGGGTATGTAGATGAGAGCGCGGCAACTTCCCGCGGTCCGCTCAAATCTTCTCTCTATCCGTGGTCGTGAAGTGCTAGGTGCAGAAGTGAAAGTCACATCATCAATACTAATATAAGAAAAATTTTCAAAAGTGTCATCCATATAATTATTAATAGAAAAATTCTCAGGTCTGCTGCAGTCTG
Organism: Alentia gelatinosa; assembly: GCA_950022655.1. Lineage (NCBI taxonomy): Eukaryota > Metazoa > Annelida > Polychaeta > Phyllodocida > Polynoidae > Alentia > Alentia gelatinosa. The sequence continues at coordinate 47,150,849 of OX465579.1, read as the reverse complement.
TAATTGGCCTCAGCTTGCCCGTAGGCTTAATCACAGCCCCTAAAGAATGAATACACTGGGGCATTTCCACAGAAACACTCATTTTACCAGATAAAAGTTCAGATTTTACAATGTCATCCATCTGAGCCGAAGGCCCCTCAGATAGAATCGAGGAATAGTTGGCACAAACATAAGAATTACAGAAATCATTGTTCACAATACGTACGCCCTTGGAGGCTTCTTCAAAAATGTAGTCAGCATTGCAATCAATGCCACCATAGTGCAGTATGCTTTCCAGAATACCGAACACGGATTCAACTGGCACAAAACCCCCGATATTTCATGATTGCCCGCACATGGACCCGAACAAAAGGTATGGGCGGGTGGGGAAGAGCGTTCTACATAATTCTGAGCATTGAAATAGCTCAAAACAAGATCATGGGAATCGAAAAAAACGTTTTTGTTACCTGGAAAACCATCACCACCGCCAAACCAGAAGTGAGGTCGGCCATCTTGGATCTCCGCAGCGAATAAACCTGGAGCTGGTTCCCTACACGCCGCGTCTAGCGGGCGTTTCGCTGGTACATGAGTTACACTTGTAGCCGAAACGGCAGCATCTGAATCCGTTGAAACCCCCGAAAAACCAGCGAATAAACAATTGACATCATCCGAAACCTCAGAGATCTCTGAAGAATTTGACTGTATATATTCTTCCCCAATAAGTTTAGAAGAGCTAAACAACTTAGCAGGTTCTAAATTACTCGATTCGGAAATCGAATCAAAAGGCATTTGCTGCGGAGCACATATAAACAAGTCATCGCTCCCGCCATTCTGGTCCGGAGCGATCAACAAGTCCTATCTGGCATTCTTCGGACAATCCAATATTTTATGAGGAGCACCACATGTATAAATATGTTTATTTGGGCACGAGGAACCTTTCCGACACGTTCTACCTTCGTGAAAAGCCCAGCAATATCCCAACGGGCGGTTAGAACGAGACGCCAACAACTTGCGATCAACTGCCTTTTGCGCTGAACTCACAGATCGTAGGCTGTCCGGGCCGAGATGTCGCTGGACATATTCGTGAACACCATAACACACTGAGGCCAGGCCTAGCGACTCGGCGCGATCCCTAACGGCAAAGTAGTATTTGATTAAAGAACTTGAAGTGTGTAACTTAGCCTTGTCAACCAGAAAACGGATGTGCTTTACGTAGTTCATAGCATCAGCCTCACCCTTGGATACCAAAGATTCAAGAAGACAAAGATTCGCACTAATAACATCCTCCACAGTTCGATCTTTTGCCGTGTCAATCAGATAAAAGGGCTCCAAGTCAAGTTTCACAAAACGCTTACGTTTGGTGGCACAACAGTGAGACTGGGAGGGACCTCGTAGAGCAGCCGTCGCATCAGTCGTCGCGTCGACCGGGACGCCTCCAAAAGCATTCCCGGAAGGAGAAGACGTAGTCGGCGACTGCAGAATAGCCTGAAACCACTGTGGGATGTCTTCACGGCCCGGATTAGTAGCTGTAACCTTCAGAGTTGTCGCATCGACAACTACTGGAGTTGTCGCCGGCACCACAGGAGCAGTCGCCGCAGTCGAGGAAGCACTCGTGATGGGTGCGGAGACCGACAGCGCGACTGGCGAGAACTCGCTAACAGCAAACCCTGGAGGAGACTCAGCAGAAGTGACAGTCCTATCGCCCGGGTTATCGTCCGAATCGTCTTCACCATCGTCGCCCGCCAGGTAGGTTTTCGAATCAAATTCGACTTTTTCATTGTCAATGGGGGAGCGACAGTTTTCAGGCGTTAGAGCAACGCCGTTGGCTTTGCAGATCTTGGCCGCACTTGACATATATTTACAAAACTGTCCACCCCTTGGTGGATGAGACAGCTGACAAGCAGAGCAGGTGATTAACTTCCTTCCCTTAGCGACCAAAAAGCGTAGTTAGCGAACAGAAAAAGTGAGCGATGGAGAAGAAATCTTTTTCCTGTGATCAGGAGTTGAGCAAGGCAGAGACTGAGTGTGAGTCTGCGTAGATGTGGCTTCCGGAGATTTACCCGGATAACTTCCAGCAACCGGAGTAGTTATCCCGCCCATATATATACACATATATATATATATATACATATATATATATATAGCGAAGTTGGAGGCGCTGTCGGTCTCCGCACCCATATATATATATATATATTGGCAATGTAAGGTACAATTTTAACGAAAGAAAGTTCAAGAGGTATACTTTGATGTTGACAATAATGGACATCGGGGGAATATAGACTAAGTCGATCGTCTTGAAGTAATGCAAAATGTATGAATTATTTTAAATATTCTCGTCAACTTTGTTTTAAGAAATTTATACGACATCGTTTTGGGTTGGAGTCCGACACGAAAAAGCATTTTCCGAGTACCGTTGCATCATCGGACCGGGGACCGTTGAATAACCTAGGCTAGTACATTAAGAACATTTTCTGTACCTCGTACAAGGGTTATACTTTAATGATATCAAGTCTGTTCACTAAGACAGTCTTAGCCGTCCATGAGGTCGGCCATAAGTATTGAATAAAGTTGAGCCACATCGTCCCTGGGTCTCCTTGGTATACAGAAAAGGGTCTTCATTTACGATCCTAAATTATTAAACAGGCCCCTGACCCATAACTTAGAAGTCATTCTAGCATTGCCACACCTTGTTTGCTTGGCTTTATACGTTAAGAGCAGCTTAATTTATACAAGAGAAAATTGTTAACCATATATGCCATCACAATGCTCTACATCCAGGCCCACCAGACCTGGGTAATCTAACCTGTGAACCTCCGCCGTTGGCTATTGAGGACGTCTCTGATGATGACGCAGGCAGTTTAGTTGGGGAAAAAAGTCACCTGATTACAGTTGAGTAGCTCAGTACCAACTTAGCCTGCACTCCCTATCCACCTTTACTATATACCTACTGCCGTAACTAACGTGATTACTACACGCTGTTGTCCACCATATACGGCACAGCCGTGCAGAACGTTAGGGTTCATTTCACGGTCGTAATGGATATAATTACGACGTCGATATTTAAGAATGGCTGACGTTTATCGCTTTGACATTGGTAACGTTAACGTTAGAGTACATATAGAAGACTTATTGAAATACTGTGAAATCAAAAATACATGAATGAATTACAGAAAAACCTTGAAATACATTAATAAAAACCTGAATAAACATGGCAACGACCTTAAAAACAGGAGTGCAATGAGGAACAACTGCTATGTTTTCTTCCCAACGTTTTCCCGCTGGTTCCCCGCTGGTTTGCAAGTGAAAACAAGTGTTGCTATGCAGGTTGCTACGTGTGTTGCTATGCGACAATGTCACATCCGCATTCCACAGACGAAACGAAAGCTAGGGTTCACGTCGACCGTTCTGTGCCCAAATCGGACTGAAAATGACTCTTACTGTGCCCAAATCGGACTGAAAATGGCTCTTACAACTGAAATAAGGTAGTAATATGAACGTTTTGGAGGCATATAGTAAAGATAAAACGTTGTACCTGTAAACGTACAAATTTCGATCCTCACTCTGGCCCTTGGGACGTTTAGAACTCGGTGTAAACACCTCGTTGTAAACGTCCCAGGTCCCGAGTTCGGATCGAAATTTGTACGTGTACAGGAACATCGTTTTATTACTATCTCTTCTCTTACATGGTTTCTCGACCATTGCTGTCTAGGTGATATCCGGACCAGTTGTCATAGATTTATTGCCGCTTTATATTCACTGTGAAAGGCTCCTAGAAATGGGCCGGCCAAAGCCTTTTATGAAGAGGGAGGTATGACAAGTGATGTTAATAGAACATTGCTTGCAATGTGTAGAGAAAACTTTGAAGAATCTATTAGCTGCCAAAAATGTAATACCCCATGGAAAATATAGACTTTCACTTTTCAGACATCATTAATGAGTGTATAGCTATTTGCCTTATGTTTGATATCGTTCGGGACAGATTGCGTTTCTGGCGTTTATTCAATATATTCTCACGAACGGCACATGGTAGTAGGCTATTCCATATAACATATAACCTCTAACCTGATTTAGAAACTCAATTGTTGGATTGAGCAGTGTCACGTCATAACATGGGAGTCGTGCTTCTCGGGGTTTAGTTCTTTGCTATAGACCTGTGCCATACATAAAATCACGATTTAGAGCAAGCACTTTGTTGCAAATTCTGCAAAAGACTTAGTTCCACAGTGCTGTAGTTGAAAGAGTGTTTCCTGAATTAGGCAGAACCATTTGCGTTGCTTTCTTGACTTGTGTTTGACGCAAAGATGGCCATTCGGAGGTCTAGCCAGAATAGTTCCTCGTGTACACCCAATATTTTCTTCATTATAGTTAGTGTCTCGCTGTCAGTCTGTGCCTCACATACGCGTGTTTCCCGCCAGCCACGGCCAGTGAGGCTAGTCAGGGGCCTGTTGAATAATTTAGGCTTATACATGAAGACCCCATTCACTATGCCAACGAGACCCAGCAACGATGTGGATCAATTTCATTCAACACTTATGAATGGCCTCCTGTCGCCTAGAACTGTCTTAGCGAACGAACATGAATGTTATTAAACGATAATCCACATGCATGGTCTCCTTGTACCCTGTACTTTCATCGGCAGAATTTATGAGTGCTAGTGTTTGATAATATTCATTATCCTACCCCTAATAAAAAACCGCCGTAGACTTAACATAGGCAAATTTTATGGGGTAGGCTGTGACATTAAGTGTTTTTTATGCCACAAGTGTAATAGAAAAAAAGACCAATCAGTGATCAGATCGTGAGCTACTACGAAAAAAGTTCCGGTTTTACTCAGAGCGCCCATTGAAATGTTTGCTACCATGATGCAGAATATTTCCAGTGATTTATGCAACAAGTTCCAACTCAAATAGCATTCTGATATGAAAAAAATTTCATTAGAATATTAAATCTGTGTCGGTACTCACACAAATCTCGATATAATCACGGACGGTCAGAACCTGAGGCTGGGACACTCCCAAAGCATTCACGTTTGCCGATGACAGGCAAAGATTCGGCAGTTTGCTCCCACCCAGTTGGCCTCAAGTTCAAATCCATTTGATGCGACCTACTATCAATCCGAATAGCTCACACAGATCAGTGAATTTGCCTCCTTCTTCTCATAGTAAGGTTTTTAGATCAGTGTTGTGGTTTAAATTGAATGATCCAGCATGTACGGTATCCAATCTGCCTAAGAGCAGGAACCCACCAACCCCGATAAGGTCCCCGATAGACTTCCCGACAGAGGTAGCAGGTAGCAATAAAGATCTTGTACCTGAAACTGTTCCAAGTCTGGTCTTGTGTTTGCTGAGTATAAAGTTCTAAATCCTGCATCTCCTTTCAACTTACCAAGAATACCCGAACTAACCTATGCTGAGTATCCCACAGGGTAGCGACTCGTCTCACTCCGCCGGAGAGATTAATCTAATCTCGGGTAGTGAGTTTAGAACAGCCATCCGCTACACTACTAACATTTCATTTTACGATTAGGCACTTGGACTTCTACAGGTAAACATCTCCTGACTAGAGGTAGTGTGGCTATCAAGAACTGTTGAATATTCACTTATTGAATTAGCAATGTAAAAACATTCTCCTCCCCCAATATTTGTTTTGGTATCTTTCCTATCCATTCGCATTGAGGTCATATTTGGTGAGTCCAACGTACTTTCCATTAAGCCAGGTTTCACTAATAGCCAAGAAATCCAAATCCGGAAAGTTGTACTGAAAATCTGCTTATTTTGCATACAAACTCCTATCATTCACTGCTACAAATTTCAATCAATTAACTTCATATAAATTCTTTGGATTTATAAACATTATTGACTATGATAATACCATTCATTCCAAAATCAATCACCCATTCCAAGACAAGGACAACGAAGACAAAGACAATGGCGAGAGGTGCATATATTCTGCTGGGAAAAACAAATCCTGCCTCCCAGCAGAGCCAAATGGAAGATATGGGTCACATTTGCTAAAGGCTATCTGCAATGCCTCATCCGCAGGGACTATTTCCCACCAGGATTGTCTTTATATTTCAAGCGCTAGGCCTTGTAGGATCTCTCCTACATAGTGTGTCAGAGATATTCTAATAGTTCTGGGCTCAGCAATTGACAAGATAATAAAAGTGGGATAAATGTGAGCATGGCCATATCTTCTCAAAAGATTTCATTTGATAATCAGAATGAATAGTGTGACAGAATTACAAAAGGTCAGCAGATAAGCAGATTCAACTCCAGATATTACAATATAGATATAAAGGAGCATGGTATATGTGTGTTTATGACATTTTCAAAAGGTTTTAGTTTTGCATTTCTGAACACTTTTATCTATTGCATTTATTTCTGCAGGGACAGTATAGATGGCAAGATATTAAAAAAACCGAGGTAGATCAGCAAAGCGTATCTGTGTGTTTATGGTGAAAATACGTCACATGAGTAATTTCCATTCTCTGCAGATGGAGGGCAGCAGAGCAACGGAAACAGTTTAGAGTATAACCACATCAGCCCGCGGTTAATGTATGCAAATATTAGGAGAATTGTGCATTTAATTAGGGAAGCATGAGTTTTGGTACATAGTTAAGGGGAGGCCCTTAGGAAATATCTCTAAAAGGACATTGCAGATATGTCACAGGGGCAGTGTGGCAGCCATTTAACAAAAAATGGCTACCACAGAGCACTATTGCATTTTCAGAATAGCTATTACCAAGTGGAAACCAATATCACTCACCTTAAATGTGTACAATATGAACAAATACACATACATCATAACATATGTAGAGCCGCCATCTCGGATTTTATTATATACCTATGCACTAACGTAGTGTAAATACATACTGCTCCTAGGGGTACAGTTAGTCTACACATAATGCACTGTACGCCATGAATCTTTGTACTGATGCCTTTGGATAGTGACCGACTGCATGCTTTGGCTGACAGACTGCATCCTTTGAGCCTTACCTGCATGCTTTGGCTGACAGCCTGCACGCTTTGACGAAATAACGCAATCTGATTGGCCGAGAGGCCGACAACAGAATTCTAGGTTCAAGATTCAAAAATGGTGGATCCCTTCGCTTCACGAGTTCCGTGGCGTCGTACAGAAACCACAGAACGAGTTAGTGTGTATATTTATCAAACATCAAGGTGGAATACAAGTACAAATCACGTGAAACATGTTATATAGCTTAGATATGCGAGATCAATCGATTTCAATACGTTCACGAACCGAGCAGTTGGCTGGTTCTCGCCTGTGTACGCCGCTGATCTCCGCCGTGCCCCCTAGCGGATACCCCGGGAACCAGCGTAACCGAGCAGGTGACTGGTAGATGTCAACAAATAGCGGAGACACTGCACCACTCGAGTACAGCTGTCCGATGGGACGATTGAGCATAGCAGGGTGATCGTTCGCTAATTTATGCTGCGGTTATAATGTATTCGCCTGCGTGGTGATCACTTCCCGTTGTCCACTTCCGACATGTCTGCTAATGTACACATCGTCTTTGCAAGTTGCAAAAAGTGACTTCGACGTCTAATTAAAGTCAGTTTTAGCAAATTAAAACCGAATTAAGGTATATAATAATAAGAAACCATAGTAGTGGTGCCAATATGGGGTAGATTTACTCGTTGTTTTGGAGAATTTCTCTGAAACAACTCATAAATCTACCCTGTATTGTCACCATAACGATGGTTTCACATAGTATAGAAACAAGAGTAACTTAGATAACACTTGAAATGGCTGTCAAGCAGCTTGATGGCAACAGATGGCAACTGCTTCTGTATTACAGAGAGACACAAAGTCAATTCTTAGGATTTTAGTGGAATAAAATTTGAAATAATCAATTTCTAGAATATTATCCTAGTATTTTCAACAAAAAGGTCTCGGAGGTGAGTCAAACTGAAAAGAGCAGGCTTATTTATCAATTAAACCAGCAGAAATATATATTTATTATGATCTCAAATACAAAAGAGTAGTGAATTCGATCCCAGGCTAGAACATTGATACTGCCATTAGAAGAACTAGAAGTGATGATATGGTCAAGTTTATCGTGGACAGACACAAGAGTGCAAAGTACGAGCGTTCCCCAGGTTATAGAGGCAGAAAGTTGTGTGATACTCTTGATACGAGAATACAAAAACAAGATACGGTAGCATCTTTTAAGAAATGTATTAAAGAGTTTATCAATGCATAGAAATAGTAAATTAATCTTCTAAATGATGGATATCTATGTCTTATATCTCACCATCAACCCATCCTCATCTCATCCATCCTTTCTCATATCACCAGCAAAGACTTTGTAAGGGATCATTTGTAACGTGGTTACTTTTCACAGATCCCAACAGGAAGAACTGATATTGTATCAGATGTTGAGATGAAAAAAATTTAAATTTTTTTTTTTTTTAAACTGGCTGTGAGACTGGTTGTGAGTCCCTGTGGACGAGAGTTTCTAATCAATGCAGGTAACCCGGCCATTGACATTAGACGACTAAAGCGTGAAGACTGTAGAGGAGTACAAATCGCCACTATGATAAAATATTGTAGAAGTTGAATATTATCTAAGTGCAGTGGAGAATACCAAAGTGCCGAATTCTGGAGACAGATAAATGGACTGATAAATGGTGAACACGAAGATGTACATTGGTTGATGAACTTATAGGAGAATATGTGTCAGAGACGAACACGGCTAAGGCCCGGCGTCCACCTACTACTATAGAATCGTAGACCTCCCGATATGGCACCGATACAAAATGTCAAAATCGGTACCATATCGGGAAGGTGCAAAATCGTAGACATATGTCTAGACAAGCCAATCCACCACGCGTTGTATGGGGTTTTTATCGGTGTCTAATCGCAGAAACGTAGTCAACTGCCCCGATGTCAGGTAACCTTCCGACGCGATTTAGATTTTTTATCGGGAGGTGCATCGTAGACCATATCGGTGCCATATCGTAGTAGGTGGACGCCGGGCCTAACTATATAAATACCTTTTTTCTGGTATAGGGAAGAACATATATAATGAATGTCACCATGAACTAATTTAGAAAAACCTCAGCAGTTTGAATGATACAGATTTGTATATGACTGAAAATAATATGATTGGGTTTGTTATTGACAAAGAAGAAATAAAACAGTAAGTGAGATCAGTACCCATTAAAAGTTCAGGGTTACTGAATCTACCAAAGTTGTGAAAGAGAGTATGTATATATTACTCAATGAATTCGAGCAATCATTCAACAGTTCAATACAATCAGGAAAAATCCTTGTGTCTTGGAAAGTAGGTAGTATTACCCCTCTACCGAAAATAGGAAAACCCACTAATGGCGCCTAATAATCTTGCCACAAACTATAGAGAAACATATAGTGACAGAAAAGTATGAGTTAAATAGTACATGTTCAAAATGACATGGTACAAACAGCCTATAAAGTCCAGCCTATAGAGGAGCCATCATTTGGAACAAGCTCAGTGAAGAAACTAAAAAAAAACATGAAAAGAATTTTCAAAAGCAAGAAAAGGCAGGAACTACCTAATCTCATACAAAGCTCTATATCATACTGGAAGAATGGAATGAGCAAAATCAATGTCTACCAAATATGACTAAATGTATGTGAAAAAAAGCAATATCACTGTGTTTAATATAGTGCCGAAACTAATCCTACTCAACTTTTCCATCTTTATTTTCTTCTTTCCTTTCTCCTAAAACATAAATGTATCATGTTTTGTTATTTTCTCTGGATGTGTATCTATGTTTCAAGGAAGAGAATGAAATAGATACTTTAAACAAAAAACAAAAATAGAAATCTAGGTTTAGTCCCCGCAAGGAATGTCCTCTGGGAAGATTGTCTTTATATTTAAACGCTAGGCCTCTTAGGACCTCTCCTACAAACATGAACTCTCTCTGGTTAGGTTTGTGGTGGTCACCACCTGGCTAGCAGGTTGGAAGACCCCTTTCCAGAACGCTAGTTCCACCCTACGAACAATTACGTAGGTCGGTTCGGTTTTCGGTAGGTTTGCACAAACTTTGTAACACAAAACACAACTCACACGTTTAATCAACAGGAATGTTTATTAACAACTACTTCCCAGAAAGATCTGGAAGATCTTTCCCACAAGTACAGTACCCCAGCACGGTGTGCTGGGTAACGTAAGTTGGTCGCCCATCAGAGCTCTCCTCCAATGGTACAGTATGGACAGGGTGTTAGGGCATCGGACCCATCGGCACCTCGGCCCCCCGCTTTCACAGCTTTCACGCCTTCATGCGCGAAAACGGGAAATATCTTCCAATGTGATTACTTACCCAAAATATGGATTCCCAAAGAGACAAGCTTTGCTGTATTATAGTATTTGTCTATTATCCACAATAAAGAATCTTACAAAACAAAAACATATCTCATAAGACATGTTTGATAACCCTTACCCTATCTTGGCTTCAAATTTGGTTTTCTCCTGGGAAGAAAACAAACAGAAAACCAATCCCCTAACCCTATCCCTTACCCTAACCATTTCCCTTTCCCTATCCCTAACCCAGCCCTAACCCTATCCCAAACCTTAACCCTAACCCTAACCCTATCCCTAACCCTATCCCTAACCTTAACCCTATCCCTATCCCTAACCCTAATCCTATTCCAAACTTTAACCCTAGCCCTAGCCCTAGCCCTAACCCTAACCTTAATGTACTCCAAGAGGAATTAACAAATTACAGTCAGTGGTGCAGCGAAAACAAACTGACTATCAATACTCGCAAAACTAAGGCCATGATTTTCACAACCAAACCCGGATTAACAACTATATACCAGTCACCTTTGATGCTCGATGGAGATTGACTATGTGGACTCTTATAAATACTTAGGGATTATCCTGGACAACACCCTCACTTACAAAAAACATCTGCAGAATCTGACTAAGATTTTATCACATAAAGTATACTTATTATATAAGCTAAGACCATATTTTTCCGGTCTATCTGTAGTAAGGCTATATAAGCAACTAATTCTCCCATATTGCGACTACGGCAACGTAGTATTCAACCGTGGCCCGATTGCGTTAGTTGAGAAAATACAAATAGCTCAGAATAAGTGCCTCAGATTAGCAACCTCAGAGTATCCCAAGCCCCATATTGAAGACCTACATAGACGATACAAGCTTGATAAATTAAAAATCTCCTAAAGATAGCTATTAACAAAGTCAACGACTCTGAGTTCCGCAATGAAAGAGAATTGTATACCTGAGCCCACGTGCAAGTTTTGTTAAAGGTACCAAAACCGAACGATGAAATGTTTACAAGGAGTGTTATATACCAATGTGCAGTATGAGAAGAATGCACTATGAGAAGACTATCATACACCACTGTATTAGATATGTTTACATATAGTTACATGGTCTATATTAAGCCAAAAATAAGTAGGGCAGTAAGCCCACCGTATGTCATACTAAGGAATTACAATTTTCCAACATATTTGTCTATATAGGGCCTTGGCCCAGGAACGGTATTTCTTATGTTACTCTTAAGTATCTCAGCTGATATAAGCCTAGAGTGATGTCCAACTGGCCCGAAGGAAGACAGGTCTTCGAACCTATGAAGTAACCAGTATAAATAAAAGTAATTAAAAAAAACTTTTTAAAAACCTAACCCTATCCCTATCCCTATTCCTAACCCTTTCCCTAACATTAACCCTATCCTTAACCCTCAAAAGCGGGAGCGTGAAACGCAGCTGCGAGGGGGCTGAGATGACCGCACAAAAAGGGTTCCGAGATGCTGAAGGGGCCGACACTCAATGACTACTGGCCAGTCAGACATGCACATGTTTATCTCTGTATCTCTGCATCTCTTTATTTATCTCACCCCTGGAATAAATGCCCATAGGCTTAACATTGGGAACTCGTTCTCCATGCCCCTACGAGTATTGTGGTCCGTTCTCCATGGTCTAAATCCTGTGTGTCATCCATTCTTTTCATGTGTATAGGGGTGAGATAAATACAGAAAGCACCTCGTTTTGGTCAAAGAAGTCATTCTGCAACTCGTTTGAATGCTATGTGATATTCACTCGGCTGTCGCCTCGTTCATATCACTCCGCATCAAACTCGTGGAGAGCGACGACTTTGACCAAACCTTGTTGGTTTCTTCTTTAGTCTGTGTACATGTATCTGTGTGTATGTGACTGTGTACTGTGTCTGTACCTGTGCCTGTGTCAGCGTGTGTAACTGTATATGTGACTGTGTTTGTCAGTGTATGACTGTTTGTGTGTGTGTACATGTATATGTAAATATGTGTCTGTACAACTACCTAGAACTGAACAATACCCCATACAGAGAACCTCTTATGTACCACATCACTGCGGCCTGGGGACGTCGTGAGCGGGTGTGCCAGGTGCACTGACCCCTGACACACACAGGGCGCCATCTCGCTGTGTGAGGGGCGGCGTTATCTCTTTTTGAAAATTACCATAAGGAGTAATTCGCTTATCTCAGCTTTTAAACTAGGGACTGACTTCATTTGGCGAGTTATCCTAAACGTGGCGAGGTCTCCTGTAAAGTGCGGGACCACTTCGTTAAAGGGCGAGTACTCCAGTGACTGTCTCACCAGCATGCTCGTCCATTGAAAATGGATATCATATTTGCTCCTAGTTACATAGAACTCTATATGGCATCCCCTCACCACCACATTACCGCACTTCCTGCAATCTGCCTCACCCCCACTTTGGTGAACAGATAGTTGGGTGTATAGTTTCGTAAAGGTCAGACTTCTCTGCAGTGGCCTTTCTGAGAAAGGATAGTAAGGCCTCCATGACCATCAGCAAAGTTCCATGTTGTTTCAAACACTATCATGGAGAATCAATCACCCTGACCACCATGTTGATACCGTATAATATGTGAGTTTGGTGGTTCCGGATTTAGGAGCGATCAATCATATTTGCGCCTGTTTGGTAAATCATGCAAGATTGGTGCCTATATATCGGTGCCTCCCACTCCACGTTCTGCTTAGACAGGGAGAGTAATCTTGGCCTAACAGTGATCATCCGTCATGAAACTACCTGAGCTAAAGGACCTTTTAAAGTAATAATAAGACAGAAAATATGTCATGAGTTTTGGTTGTCTCACGAGACAAAGGCAAGTGAGATTAAGGCCCAGCGTCCACGAAGCTCCAAATAGTCTACGATAGGCATTACGATGCACCTGCCGATGAAAGATTGAAATTGCTTCGGCAGATCAGCTAATATCGTGGCAGTTGATTAGTTCTCTACGATTATCCTACCCCTAATAAAAAATCCCATAGGCTTAACATTGCGTTTCCATATGCCACGCTGACTGGCATACGGAGTTTTATATGCCACTAGTGGCATACAGAATTGTTATCACGTAATATTCCAAAATCGAGGATATGGGGTAGGATAAAATCAAAACTTGATTCGTTTTAATCTTGGCCATCGCATGCCACTCATGGAGTTTGGGCTCTGGACTTCACTCGGCTTCCCTCATGAAGTTACTATGCCAAACTCCAGTCGTGGCATACAGTGGCCAAGAGTAAAACTCATCCAGTTTTACAATATTACTCTACGATGCACACCGCTGGTCTGCGACTTGTTCCCGAAAAAATAGGTGCATCGTAGGGTGTTTAATTGACGCAGACAAATTGGTGCGCTTCGTAGAATATTCTGCCAGGAAAATTTCTCTCACATGTAAAATACTCAACAGAAAATTATGAAATTTTGGAATGAGGTAGAATACATGCTGGCAATTGTCCCCAGCAAATATGGTGTCTTTTTGTTTAAGTCTGAGTGTCTCAAATAAATTATTGTATAATTATACATGGAACCGTGTTATCAGGAAATATTGTTATTCGATATATAGTGGTAAAAGATTATTCTTAAACCTGCAATATTTGCCAAATTATAGTGCATTATACATATATTGATAAAAAATATTTACTTGATATATGCATTGTTGCACTGGTTCCGTCGTGAGAAACGTTGGGATCATGAGCGTTTCTAACCTTTGAGCTGTCATCCACCCTCCCATACACAAGTCCTAGCCTTTGAGCTGTCATCCACCCTCCCATACAAATCCAAAATGGTGGACTGGGGAATGCAGATGTGCCCCTTATCAACTAAACAGGGAACTCAATTATTGCACGAAATGCAGCCAACGGGCACCAGACAGCGTGACTATCACCACCTGCTCATGGGTATCTTCGGGATCGTGTTATTGGAGCTCTAGTGGAGCAAGACCTCCAATCGAGTGCCGATCGAGAGAAAATTGACACAAAACATTTCTGTGGTAGTGAAGCGCTAAGGGAGCAGCACCATCGATTATGTTGATACCATCTCAGGTGGAGAATGGGTTGAAAATGGGTGAAGAACAAGGATCGGCGCAGAGGAGGACCGCCTTAACCCTATCGTGCTGGGCGCTGACAGCAGAGTCACAGGCATGGAGCCGGGTACTAGTTCCAATGGATATCGCTAGAGGCCGGTATATAGGGTATATTATGTACATATTATCTTTGCATCACGTAGCATGACACGTGATCTTTGATACTATTTTCCATTTTACCTACGAATATTGAATATGATGGTATACCTACATGATGGTAAAGTTTCATGATTATTGAGCTAATATTTCCAATTATATTGCAAAAAACAGTTTTTTTAATGATGCCTTAAGGCATCACCCGACCAGCCCTTGTTGATGCCCAAAGGCATCACCGGCGTGAATGGGTTAACAGCGCAGCCAATGAAGGCTGATGGTGGCTGACAGCGATAGACGGCGGCAGACAGCACTGATCACTAGGTTATTGTGTTCCATTGCATTGATGGTACCCGAAAAGTGAATCAGACACAGTCAGAATCATGATTCGGCTGAGGATTCTGCCGGATGGAACAGCCGCTTAATTCAAGTCCTTATTCGAGATCAATGATGTCAATTTACCAGGCTGGTGACCAGCCAGTGCTGCCCGCTTTATTAGCATCCATTAGGAGGGTAGAATTAGCTGCTGGAGAAATTAACTAATGAGTCACTTACGGGAAGTCGCTGACCCCTGTCTTAGAAGGTATTGCTCGGCAAAGGGTGTACATACATATACATATGAGCTTGAGATGATATGTAACATTGGGTCTTCTACATTAAGGAATTCCATACAGATTCGTGTTCAATTTTTGCGTTACCATACAGAAAACCTGCACATGACAGATCCATTCTGCCTCTAATAAACGCCGTATGGAAGGTCACAAGCAGGGATGAATATTAGCAGCAATCAAGACAAGGTGGATCGAGATAGTGTTACGCCCATAAATAGCAACTGAATTAGTCCAGTGCCTTGACATCACGCACACAGAGTTTGAAGATAACCTGGGCCATGGCCAATTACCATGGTCAGCGGCCAGACTGAAGAAATCTTCATCACCCTCGCTGCATGAGCAAGTAAGTGAAGCTGGCTGTCTCTGCTTTAAAATCTTTACAGTAACCGCTCATGAATGGGGTTTGCTAAGAGAGGCTCCTTTTATGACAGAATAATCAAAGGGAAAAACTGTCACGCTAGCTTTTAGTTAAAAAGACTAGTTTCGACAAGACAAAGTGGGGACTGAATGAATAAATCACCAATGAGTGTTCGGTAGGTTAACAAGATAAAATGCAAAAGGAGGATCTCTGAAGGGGATTTGATATTGGTAATAGTCCTCTGTAGTGTTCCCGCAATCAATTTCAAGGGCATCAAAAGTTAGCCTGTTTCATCAACACCTTTGCCACTCCACTCCGCATACTAATTTGACTCTAAATTTCTGTTTTTAGTTAGATATTGGTGGTCAATGTGTTACCGCTTAATAATCACTGCGCTGATAGGCTTCTCATGTTGCTTGGCAACGGATGAAGTGCGAATGTAACTAGCACCTTGTGAACGTCTTTTTGTCGAAGCCAGAGCCGAACCTTTGTGTTGACCCAACGCTCTCCTGCTGGTTGTTTAAGTAGCGCTTGGCTTCTTTACGCAGCTTCACTAGGTTAAACTGATGTCGAGAACGCTGCATTTTGATGCTCTAGAGAACCGTCGAGAGGAAGACCAAATCAACATGGAGTTAGGTATAGTGTCATATTGAACTGCCAAAGGATACTTACAAGAGGATTTTATAAGATTTTTTCAATTATGTTTATGAACAATATCTGAAGCACATATGTTAGCTCTAATTAGAGTTGACATACTGTGGTTGGCCTCCACTAGGTAATAACTATAATAAAATCGATACTTATAGAATGTAGGAAATGCTAAGTCTTGGAAAGGCATTGAAAGATTGAAAAGATTATATATTACAAAACATCCCTTTGTCATCCTTGAACCTGCAATTCGTGACCAGTTTCACTTTTACTTTAGAATTATCACTTTGACCTTTGCTCCTTTGCTGGAGCAAGATATAATTTGAATCAAGGAAAAAAATCTTCCTGAAAAAATATGTCACTTTTTTGTAAGATCTTGTGATCAGTAAACCGAGATGGTGCTAGGGAAACTGATTTACTCAGCAAACGGAACATATTGAGGAGGAATTTTCAAACGAAAACGCATATCGAGATCTCCCTAGCAATTACCAGATGTCTAGACGCCAGCAAATCCGTCAACAGATGTGGACTTTCCGCTTGATTAAGCCTGTTGGATATGGCAGGAACGTGGCTATTTGATGAGGCCGCCTCAATCAAGACCTAGTTACAGCTGTGCACTTCTGGTCTTCATCTATCAATTAAAAGCTAATATAGATACCAGTTTAACGCTACTCAAAATATCTATAGTTTCCCACAGGTGCTTGACCATGGATTTTACCTCTTATATGTTTATAGACACATTTTATGTGCGATTAAGGGATGAGAACGGAATTGATGGGAGGGTTATGTCTATCAGCACGGACCTGCATACTTATTAGTTATTTTCTTGGGATAGGACTATGGGGCCTATTTATACGTACGGCCGTACTTCAGGCAGGGTTAACCGGGACATGCCATGTGAGCGGAGTGCTCAGCCATAAACGATTAGCGCAAAGGGGAATCGCTTCTTTAAATTGTTCTTATCTACATATGATCGATTACTATGGAAATACTTACACTCATGCCCAAAAGCGTACTGTACAAATATATCATTATTATGTGTAAAGGTTTGTCCGCTCTAAAAAAAAAGAAAAAACTGAGATGGATGAATAAGTTGCCAAAAGAATGTATTAACAAACTTTGGATCTATGACAAAAAAGGCTTTGCCATGAAAATCAATTTGTAGTAAATTGAGGCGATTGCCCCTTTATTTGAGTCAACATAAATTGTACAATATATCTAAATGTGTAAACATGAAAGCCTGTATATGCCACTTGACTGAATAACGAAACCGTTATCAAAAAAACAAAAATAAATAATAATAATCGGTCGTCAGGTGTAAATGACTTGCAGTGTCACCGATTATCGGTTTCGATATTTTCCCGAGGAGCACCACCTCACGACTTTTCTATTTTCGATATTCTATCGGTGCATTTTTCGTCGGCAGGCGTAATTTCGGCCTACATTGTACCCATTCATCTCTTGACCAACAGGGTTAGCAGTATCGTCGAATAGTGCATAACAGAACTGTGACGTAATTGGATGATCCATAATTCATACAGAAATTGCTTATATGAGCCGTGCTTTTTATATGCGTCAGCGTTTGTCAATTTTTACCGACTCCATTTTGACATTGGTCTAGTACACTGGGTCTCCACAATCATATATCTGAGTGTACCGACTCGGCTTCCTGACAGCGCATTTCGTTGATAAAATTCAAACACCTTGTCAGATAAAGTAAAGTGTTTTCCAATATCATTCCAGCACGGGAAGAGTTCCATTTATCTGTCAACATTGGTTACCAAATTCAGCCAATAAATTCTTAACCTGCAGAACAATAGAAGATCTACCCTGTCCTTTCGTTATTTATGTACGATTCCTGTAGCATTCTTCCTTTGTTCGGGGAAAACTCAGTGAATATTTTCTCGTTCGATGGACCACCTTGACCCTTGACATCCGATATCTCTGTTGGGGTTCCTTGATAAGACTATACCTGATACCTTATCGTGTTTCATGCTGCAAGGTCACACTTATCCTGCTGCTCCTAAGGTGCACCATCAACCTGTCTCCTAGGCTGAGAGATATTGCTCATTAACCCTCTCACCGTCCCTCCTATCACGTTCACAAGAGACACTCCTTATCACTGCTGATATGCGAAAATGGAAACATTGTAATAAAACAATAATGATATGTTCTGAGAAAATTCTAGGTGAAATGTCAAAATCGTTTAAGTAATGAGCTGGTGTGCAAGGTAATTAAGTATTAAAATAAGGGTGGTGTTGGGTAGGAAAAGAAATATATTTTGTTGATTAATTATGATGGTGAAGTGGTGAGTGAAGTGTTTGAGAATGAGTGTAAGCCGAGAGCTAGTGTGTTGTACGTGTAGGGTCTGTGGTGAGCTGATTGGGCCTCCTCTCAGCAATGCTGAGAAAAAGGCAGACGGATATTTCAGTATCTCATGAATTGAATACGAATGTTTCCTTCACCACCGGAATAAAACACATTAAGAAATCTAAAAATCCGCTAACAAAACCAAATAACAACTGTCCCAACAAAGCACAAAACGATGCAATGTTGTTGAAAAATCCGGAAGTTGAAACATGAGAGAGGTGGCAGGTGTGTCCGGGAAAGAAGCAGGCTTGGGAAAATGATATTTCATTTACAAATTATTATTGATAAAGTTGATGAAAATATAGATGGTTATAGTTTTTGAAGAAGAAATGGAAAGAAATGGAAGAAATGGAAAAATAAAGGAGTACAATCTTATCTCAAAGCATATTGGTGAAAGTGGGTGATGGTTGGGAAATGGGTATTTGGAATGTGTAATGGGAGGGGATGCTAATGTGAGGTGGGACTTGAAGGGAGGTGTATGGTAGTGTAAACTGTTTAAAATATCAAGGGTGAGTTATTATGCGGTGTGTACTACTGTTTCACTTCAGTAGAAGGAAAGATTGGTACCCCCTTTGTATACTAGATTCGCAAGGGCACGGGATAAATGTCATATCTCAGTGAAACTGAGGACCGAGCACAGTGTATACTCAAATTAATGACATCAAAATGAATGTGCACAGTGTTGCAGTCAATATCCGTCAATCTCATTTCACCCGGGGCCCTTCCACAGTGCATTCTCCCTATTTGAATTGCTTTAGTCCCAACGTTGTCTTTATTTTCCAAATTGCAATTATGAACATATATGAACATATATTATGGTGTTCTTTGAAGATACTGAAGGGAGAAAACAGGTCACATAGAGACATGAAATATGAATGCAAAGAGGTAAGAAAATTCCTGGAATATAAAGGGTCTTCCCTGTAGAGCCCCCACCCCTTCACTTCCCAGTGCAAATTGAAATGGAAATTGCATAGGCGCAGCAATCTGTCCTCTAGTACCAAGATTTATTGCATAAATCTAGAGTGGTAACCTACTTGTGTAACCATATTGAAGGTTATGTTGGCTTGTAAGAATTTTCATTTTCATGTCCGATAAATGCTAGTGTGCAGACCCGGCCGCTCCTTAATAATTGACGACCTGTAACATATGCCCCCTCCCCATCCCGCATACATTGTAGTTGTTAACTTGCCTAAACCTCAAAACTAGCTATAGACATTAATAATCACAAAGTAACTGTAGATTTATTTGAGACAGACTTAATGATGGTAATAGATAGGGGGGGGGGGTGTAAATGAAAAGCCGCGTGAAGCGGCCAGAACTGGCATCACATCTAATCATTTCACTAGACAATATGCACCCAGCTGGTGCACGGGAACCTCCATCACTGTGGCAGGTGCTGTGGAGGTGGCGTGGGAGTGGATCCCCAGCCTCAGGGATCTAAACAACAGTGTTTATTTGGTTAACGGTCTGATGGTCGATACTTTGGGAAGCAGGCTCATGAAACCCAATTGCTAAGAGGCCAAGAGAATTCCCACTATCGTCCTCAAACATCTGTTGTGTAGCACACCTACGCCAGTGTTATCTACTTTTGTAATAATTGATATCATTTCTTTTTCTTAAATGGTTCCCATTTTGATCTAACCTCACACAACATTGTGAAAATCATCAATATCCCATATTAGAATAATCGGATTTACCGACAATGGTATTCATGTAACGTGCTTAGCATACATTATAAGTGATTTTAATACCTGTCATCATGTGGTTCTAGTGAAAGTTTGTCCCTTGATCACAAAATTATGACTTTCTTCGGAGACCAAGGTGTAGGTAAGTAAATTTCATAAGCGATGTGCTGCACACATGTGTCATATTATTGTTTTGTGTTGTGAGACCTAACAGCTATGTTGTGAAACCGAAACTAGGGGAATACACACACTGCATTCTACAGCATCATGGTGTCTGTCTTCTTCCTTCCTCACTCCCACAAATAAGACAAAATACAGCACTCAACATGGTGTCAGAAGTAAAACTCATGGACAAGAGGGAGGAGAAGTATTTGGGGATCTGAAGAACCAACCACCAACTGTCAGCTAAGTGAAACTACAGTATCATTTGACTGTGCTGTCCATGTCAAACTGAACTAAACATTCTAAGCCTGTAGTATTGCTATAGTCTGTATCAAGTGCTGCTGGTCATACTCATAGTCAAGTGTATGATATCCTGTCATAAGCCAGTTAGTTCAAGATGCCTAAATACGAAACACCAAAGTCATTTACATTTGACAAGCCAACAGCCTGGCCTGAGTGGAAACAGAGATATGAGAGGTTTAGAAAAATAGAGAAAATAGATAAAGAAGATGGGGACCTCCAGGTTGACTCTTTGATTTATTGCATGGGTCCTGAAGCTGAGAACATTTTTAAGTCCTTCAGTTTGATGCTAGACCAGCCGCTACGCAAGATGTGCCAAACCCTGTAGACCCGAAAGAGGACTATGACACTGTTATTAAGAAATTTGATGCATATTTTGTGCCTAAGCGAAACACAATTCATGAACGCACAATATTCTACCGGCGTACCCAGCAGGCTGGTGAGTCAACAGAAGTGTTTGTGCGAAATCTACGTGAGATGTCGGCATACTGCGACTTTGGTGAGAAACAGGATGAACACATCCGTGACCGACTCATCAGTGGTATGCTGGACCGAGAAATGTCAGAAAAGCTTCAACTGGAACAAGACGACCTGTCACTCACCACCGCAGTCACTCGAGCACGCCACTCAGAGTTGGTGAAAAGTCAAAACACGTCAGCCGCAGATGTTAGCTTCGTCAAGAAGGATGCTAGTCAAGGTAGGCACCACCACAAGTCGGGCAAGCAGTCATTTAAACGCTATGAAAAGTCAAGTCAAGGTCAAGCTTCAAAACAGTCAGGCTCGAAGCCTAAATGTGGTCAGTGTGGCTACATCCATAGATCATCAAACAAAGACGCATGTCCTGCCATCGGTAAAACTTGTCAAAATTGCAAGAGAGTCGGACACTTTGCCTCAGTCTGTAGAAACAAAGTACAGGAAGTCAGCGAGACAGCAAGTGCGTGTAGTCGTGATCTATTTTTCGGTGCTGTCACTTGTGACGACAGCGACCCAGCGTGGAAAGTCAGCCTAGACATAGTTGGTGATAATTGGGTTACCTTCAAGATTGACTCGGTTATGTCTTACACTGATTATCTGCGCCTGAAGCCAAGGCCCAAGCTGAAGGATGTCACTTCAAATCTGTCCAGTCCAGGTGGTCCGTTAGACTGTAAAGGGCAGTTCATCGTCACAACCAAGTTCAAGGGTACAAAATACAATTTTCGTATCCTAGTCATCGAAAATGATGTCGAGTGTCTCCTCGGTCATGGAGTTGCTACGCGGATGGGACTCATCACGCACATTGACTCAGTTGAAAGCATCGGTCGACTGAAGACAGATCCAGTCAAGATTCTGCTTCGTGAGGGTGCCGAACCGGTCGCACTTACTGTCGCTCGTAGGATACCATTTCCTCTGATGGGCAAGGTAAAGGAGGAGCTCGATCGTCTTGTCAAGTCCGGTGTCATTCGGGAAATCACCAAGCCAACCCCTTGGTGTGCCCCGATGGTGCCAATCCTGAAGAAGACGGGAAAAGTCAGGTTGTGTGTGGACCTTAAAAAGTTTAACGCAAATGTCAGACGCGAGAGATTCGTCCTACCGACCCTAGATGACCTGACGTCAAGACTCGCAGGAGCAACAATGTTCTCATCCCTGGATGCTGCCAGTGGTTTCTACCAGATTCCACTTGATGACGAAAGTCAAGAACTGACAACTTTCATCACACCCTTTGGCAGATACTGCTTCCGTCGCCTGCCATTTGGTATTTCCTCAGCACCCGAGATCTTCATGAGGAAGATGCTTGAAGTACTGGACGGTCTTCCTGGTATCTTCGTCTACATGGACGATATCTTGGTGTATGGGAAGGATGCTAAAGAACATGACGATAGACTTGCATCAGTCTTGGACAGACTGAAGCATATGGGTTTGAAACTCAACAAGGAGAAATGTTCATTCCGACAGACAGAACTGAAGTTTCTCGGACATCATATCTCCAAAGATGGTATTTCCGCAGACAATGACAAGGTCGCCGCTATTCAGAACATGCCCGCTCCAACATCTGTTACCCAACTTCGACAGATATTAGGAATGGTTCACTACCTTGGGTCATATGTTCCTGAGCTTCATGTGATCACAAGACCACTAAATGATCTGCTGAAGTCAGACAGCATATGGTGTTGGGATAAGACCCAACAGCAGGCCTTCGAAGAGATAAAGACTCGCATCTCATCAACGCCAATACTAGCCTACTATGATGTCACCAAGCCGACATTTGTGAGTGCTGACGCTAGTTCATATGGACTGGGAGGTGTCCTTCTACAGGAACAGAATCAACAGATGAGGCCTATCGCTTACTGTTCAAGGACATTGACATCAGCCGAACAGCGATACGCTCAAATCGAAAAGGAGTGCCTTGCAAGCGTCTGGGCTTGTGAGAAGTTCGACCGTTATCTGTGTGGCTTGGAAAGCTTCCGTATATTTACTGATCACAAGCCACTAGTTCCCCTTATCAATGATAAGGACTTGGACAATGTCCCACTCCGATGCCAACGTCTTCTCATGAGACTTATGAGATACAACGCCACCGCTAAACACGTACCAGGGAAGGAAATGTATGTGTCTGATGCTTTGTCCCGCAGTCCAGTCAGTCATGATACAAGTACAACTGCAGCTGATGTCGACCTGCATGTACAAGCCGTCGAGAGCATCTTTCCTGCCTCTTCAGAGAAGAAGTGTGACTTAAAGCAAGCCACCCAAGAGGATCCAGTCCTGAGGGCTGCTGCCATGTACACCCTGACAGGATGGCCTAGATACATCAAGGATGTACCTGACAACCTCAAGAGTTTATACTCCCACCGAAGCCTCCTATCCGTTGTTGATGGACTGTTGGTTTACTGCAGCAGGATTGTAGTGCCTGAGTCTATGAGGGCAGAGATCCTGGAACGTATCCACGAAGGACATCAGGGCATTACTAAGTGCCTTGAGAGAGCCCGGTTAGGTGTATGGTGGCCTGGCCAAACTGCGGACATCAAGCGCATCATTGCCAACTGCCAACATTGCAATGAAAGGAGACCAACTCAGAGGCGTGAGCCTCTCATGACTACTCCACTTCCACAGGGACCTTGGCAACGAGTTGCCATGGACTTATGTCAGTTTAAAGGCAAGGACTTCATAGTCATTGTTGATTACTACTCTCGGTGGATCGAAGTTCTTAGCCTGGGTTCAACCACTAGCCGAGCAGTCGTCAGTCGTGTCAAGGACTGTTTTGCTCGATTTGGGATTCCAAAAGAAGTGGTCAGCGACAATGGTCCTCAGTTTGTTGCCTCAACTTTTAAGGACTTTGCCGAGCAGTACAACTTCAGCCATGTCACTGTTAGTCCCCACCTGCCATATGCCAATGGGGAAGCTGAACATGCTGTTCAGACAGCAAAGCACCTGTTGGACCAGCCAGATCCATGGATAGCTCTGCTCACGTACCGTGATACACCAATTGCTGCAACTGGGTGTAGTCCATCCCAGTTGATGATGGGACGCCATCTCAGGACAACTCTTCCAGTATTGCCATCAACACTAGAACCAAGATGGCCTGAACGAGAGACCGTTCTTGAGAAGGATCAAGCTGTGAAAGCAGCTTATGCCAAGAACTACGATGATCACCATGGTGTGAAAGCATTACCACCCTTGCCAATAGGCCAGAAGGTCACCATCAAGACGGACAATGAAAAGGGTTGGTCACAGCATGGTACCGTGAAAACAGCAGCTGACACGCCACGATCGTACATCGTGCAGACACCTTCTGGTGTGAAACACAGGAACCGTCGCCATCTGCAGCCTGCACCTGCAATGCCTATACCTGATATGAAATCTCAAGATATTCTCCGGGAACCAGAACCTGTCCCTGATGCTTCAGTGACTGAGCCCGTTCCTGAAACACCCCCAGAGAATACTCCAGAGACTGTCAAATTACAGGCCCCGACACCTGTAAAACTGAGACAGTCTACAAGAGTTTCATGCAAACCAAAAAGGCTTATTGAAAACTGCTGAACTTGTTAGATTGTCTTACTAAATGTCCTATATACATATATCTTTAACAAACATTTTCCTTTCAGGATTATGAGAGACTTTTAAAGTGTCATTTCTATTATGAGTAATACTCAAGTGTCCTTTAGTTTCAGAAATCGCAAAGACTTTGCTACAGACAAAGGACTGTCATATATAACGTAGCCTCTAGTTTATTCATTATAAACTGTCTAGTTATATATATCTAGTATAGATAAAGAAAAGTCAAATAACCAGTATTGTTCCCAACTTGCCAAAGACTTTACAGTATTTTCTATATCTCAAAAGGGGGGAGATGTCATATTATTGTTTTGTGTTGTGAGACCTAACAGCTATGTTGTGAAACCGAAACTAGGGGAATACACACACTGCATTCTACAGCATCATGGTGTCTGTCTTCTTCCTTCCTCACTCCCACAAATAAGACAAAATACAGCACTCAACAACATGCACCTACCAATACAAACATACACACACAATACACACATACACCCACACACGCACACACGTACATATTTACATATAGTCTCTTAACTATATGACACAACATATATAGCTAGCCGTAGATAGAGTGGCGATAGGTAATTCTGCAAACATAATGGAAATAAATTATCTGAAGAAGCAGCTCCACCAGTAGGCTGAGGTTTAGGTAAAGAGAATTGATTTTTCTCTTTGGCCGACATAACTGACGTACATGCATGGACGTGTCGTTGGAAACAGGAATACCTTCATCGCGGGGATTTTAGGGTTCTGCGTCAGGATATTGAACACCGTTTTTAATTGTTTTCTTTATTCATTGAAATACACCTCAGGGTAAAGGCAGCTGTTATGAGTGTTGCTAATTGTTTAACCATAGCTAGTAGGTGTCAGCGTGGGTCAATGCTCCCCCACCCTCCACCGTCCTCTACTCGTATCAAATTCACTCCCCAGCACGCCACCTATCCTCGACTCCCCACATCTCATCCAATGGGGGGGGGGGGGGGGGGAGGTGGTATATCAAATATTAATGAGGTTGACATTCAGGCAATGAATATTATTTATGCAGAGAATCCGTTGCTCCATTATGTTTCGATGAGAGGGTGCCCGCAATATTACAAGCGGCCAATTACAAAACCATCTGAATTTATGTCCCAGGCAAATGTCAAATGGTTGACTTCTTTGTTTACCCCATTCGGTACCGTCATCACCTTCTTGCTTCCATCCGCGACAATTGAAAGGGGTACTACACTGATGCAAAACAATTGTTATGAAAACACCAATGAGGTTAAAAAAAGGGGGCGGGGTCAAAAAGTGGTGTCATTCAACAAAAGATTCTTGTATGTATGGGACATGTGTTACACCCTTAAATGTAATTAACTCCCACAAATATAATAACCCCTAAATCTAATAGATTTCAACCATATTTGTAATAAACTCTAAAATTTAATAACATCTCCCTTAAATGTTATATCCTTGTCAACCATATTGTAATAAAAGGTCACACTTAAATGTAACTTTGTTACCATAAATGTAAAGAACTCCTCCATTATTTGTAATGAAGATCAGTGTCTTCAATAAAGAACAGTACATTTTCATAAGATAATATCCGTATATTACAAATGTGGTTGTAAGGGTTATTACATTTGTAGGAGTTTATTACATTTAAGGGTGAAACAGACGTGTTCCGCAAACTTAAAGTCTTTTTTGTGCCAATTCGAAACAAGGGTCGTGGTCATTTCCTGTGTTAAAGTGGATAACCTATGGCCCGTCGCATCGCATAGCGGTGTTTCCTGAAGCATTACACTGGAATGGCCTTCAACAGGCAATGCATGACAAATGATTTGAGGTGTGGCATCCCATTTCTCAGGGAGCAGAGAGGCATTGCTTGGAATATAAGAATGAGGTATAATGTCATTGAAAGGCTTAGCTATATAGAAATTACTATTTTTTTCACAGGAAAAATATGACCTAAGGAGCATCTCTACCTTTCCGTGACCAGCAATTGATACTAGAAGAGTTGAGCAGCCTAGGGTTACACCAAAGACATATGGTTAAACCAAGTGCGGCCCTTGCCTATATCATTACTCGTGGGAATACACCAGTGGGATTTTATGGCTACCGCAGAAAGTGAAGCAATGCTGTATGCAAATGCATGCGATGGCGTTCAATGGTCGTATTTTCCATTGGACGTTTTAGCGTCACGCAGGCAGAGGACCAGGTAACAAAGTGGTCCAACCATGGTGCGGACTGGTCACTCAACCAGGATAGCTAGAGCGGATTACATGGCCAAAGCGTGGCGCGAATAAATGAGACAAAATCACAAAAGGGGTCACTGGACTGTCCGCAATGAAAGGTAGAGAATGTGTGGTAATTTGCTGAGGGTTTCAATGAAGAGCATCTATAGAGTGTATGGTATAGGGTGATACGGTCTGCAATGAATAACAGAGAGTGTGTGGTCGGCCGATGGCTAATGTTTCCACAAATATCATCTAGACCTAGCCTAAGTACTAGTCTCAGCAACATCAAGACCAATGCTAACCTCCGTCAGTTTCCATCGCATTGATAGATGAGGGAATAATTACCAATGGAAAGTTCTTCTTTGTTTGTCCTGCATCTGATCACCAAATATGGGTTCCAAATTGAGGCTTACACTGATAATTGCATATTTTGCCATATCAGGAACAATTAGCTACAAGATATCTCATATGGTTATCTCATAACAGTACTTGGATTTAAAATTGTTTTTTTATTTAGCTTAACAACATCTGATACAATCAGTTCTTCCTGTTGAAAAAGGCTCTTACAGTCAATTCTAGATGTAGTCAAGCTAAGTACCATAGCATACCGTACCCATGTGCCATAGGTTGAGGGTGAGTTTGGGCCTGAAACTATGAATTTTCAACTTATTTCTTTGCTGCCAGAAAGGGGCCATCCATAAAGTACGTACACACCGAGGGGGGGTGGGAGGTCAACTATTTTGGAAAATCTGTGTATGCTCCCTCTTTGTTCTATTGCGTACAAGATTGGGAGAGGGGGTGGGGGGTCCAAAATTTCAGAAATTCTGCGTACGTACTTTATGGATGGCCCCAAACATTTATAAATGGGCGACGAAAGATGAGGACTCTTTACATCGCCGTTTTCAAAGGCTAATATCTCATGTTTAATTCGTATGACCAAGGTGGGACTATCAGTGAGGGTGGGACATAGGTTGAGAACATATTTACTACTTTTCTAAAGGTTCTTTACTAATGTTGATAATTTTTCTTTGCTTCCAACATTGCTAAAGGCGGCTTATATTAGTACTAAGGACCATACGGTGCATATTTTAGCCATTAGGAATTGACATGATATTGTGATTTTTGGGAGTCTACAGTCCTCTTCTTATCCCCCTCACCCCCATAATATGCAACACCAAAAAATAGTGGTTAACCAGTTTTTTTATTATTCAATCTGATAGAGAAAGATTTTAGTCAGGATAAAAGTGCATATAGATAATATCTATTGGCAATTTTCGCGCAAAATTTACACTTGGAAAATATTGTTTGAGGCAGGTTGGTCTAGATCAATTTTGGAGGGACATATGCGGTTTGTATTTTTTCTTGTGTGTGTACATGTTTATGGGGGAAGTAACCACAATGACAAATGTGTTGTTTTTCATTTTCATCGTGTTTATAACCCAAAATTGAATGAGTTAGAACATAGTGAAGCTGAAAACAGAGGTTCTTTCCGTTTCGTGAGAACGGGTCATATACATCCATATATATATATATATGTCTATGGTATTAATATACACACAAATATCTATTGATAATAGTTTGAAGTACATTGGAAGGAGCATGATGTATGACGTATGAACTTTTTCGTTTTTCCTTATATGTCGGCAGTATTAAAGACGTACCATGACTTATAATTAGAAAGATTCCAAATTGAATAGCGTCTGTGAAGTAAAGATCACTTAAGACACTTAGTGGATGACTAATTAACAATTTTAAAATGGAGCAAGTTGTTCTCTGTGAGGTTGAGCGGATTACTGTCCAAGCATGGTCCCTCTCAGTTAACAGAATCACAAAAGGGGTCCCTGGTCTGTCTGCAATGAAAGGCAGAGACTGCGTGATGGATTTGCTTTGACTAAGGTCCTAATACGATTACATGCAGCGGGTCGCAGCTATGAAACGAGGCTATTTCGGGTGGTGCTTATTACCCACAACTGGGATAGTTACTGATAATTAGCCCGTGGGGACAAATCTATGAGGATTTGTGATAGGTGGAAACAATGAAAACTTACATAAATCTCCTAATGCTGACTCCCAATGCCTCTCCTATCTTTAAGTCATGGTGTATGACAGGATCAGAGTCAGTATATCTGATTTGTCCCCTGCTCTAAGCGCCTTAATCGCTGCAATAAGGGATTATTAAGAATAGTGGAATGAAGATGTTATTATGGTAGGTCCCATGGGTTTTGACATTGATTCGCTATATTGCCTTTCATAATGTTCAGTTTGAAATCTTTAGTTTGGCCGTTATATTAACCATTTAACCTGGTGTATCTTTTAGTTTCATGGTCAGAATACATGCTCCTTCATCTCTGTCATAACTGGTTATTCTTTATAGAATTATCCCTGATAGTAGACTGACAGCTGATGCTTTTGCATAGATTGTCATATCTTGTGATTTGTTGGTTTGTCATAACTTCTGATTTGTATTCTACGGTGTGTTTGCTTTCAGTGACTTATAGCGAAATAGATTTACGTTTTATGTTTCATACACAGTTTATAGAAATACAAATCTTTCAATGTTAACTAAACTAATCTGTTCTTGTATCATGAATTGCAAATCCTCGTGACACGCTTAAGACATAAGCCAGACACATTTTATAAAATATGCTTTGGCCTTTGATATTTTCTTTTGATTATCGTTCCATATTCTCTCTTATGAATTTATATATACAAATCCATAAGATCCTTTATAGGTAACATCTTAAACCTAGTATCCTACATAAGAACGTATGAAAAGAACTGTGCCTTGATATAATTTCCATATACTTATCTTGGCAGGGAATCTGTTGGTGATCTATGTCGTGCTACGGCACCGGAAGATGCGCACGACGACGAACTTCTTCCTGGGGAACCTAGCGGTGGCTGATCTGTGCGTAGGAATCTTCTGCATCATCCCCAATCTGCTGCTCTACATGTCTCCTTACTGGTACCTGGGCCGGGTGAGTGAAACAGACGGACGTAGAGAACAATGGTGGAGATTCTTTTGATAGGAGCGGTGCTTTTTAAAGATTCAAAGAAAGGATATTACATTCAACACTAAAAAGGGAACTTTATACCCAAGTTCACTGCAATTGCTTGTAATAGTCTGACGAATACACATCATGTACAAAACACATGTGGTACAGAAAAGACATCTAAGGCGGCGTTTCCACCTGTTGTGAAATTGTGCACTGATTATTTGAACACTGTACAAAAGTCGGCTTGTGATGGCTTTGAGGAATCATCTTTACTCAGTTTTAGTAGAAGGATATTTAGATTTGCCATTGTCTCTTTGCAATATTCTGCATTCGCAGAGGCATATTCCCACTTTTCTTTTAGCTTTCTGTGTTCATGGACTTTGTTCAGCATCTTCTACATTGCTTATTTTGGTCTTTGCTTCCGTCTTTCATATGCCCTCTGATGTCTTAATCTCTCGCATAACATTATCTCTCTCTCTCCCTCTCTCTCTCCCTCTCTCTCTCTCTCTCTCTCTCTCTCTCTCTCTCTCTCTCTCTCTCTCTCTCTTTCTCTCCTGGGGGTGAGCAACAGATTCTCACTGATCATCTATCTCTATTGATTACTGAATCATGTTGCGACAAGTAGGCCCCTGCCTAAAATTAAAGAAGGTTCCCTTTCAGTTACATAAAAAGGTGATTAATGTTGTAGATTAGGTGTTCTACTAATATACATAGGGGCGATGATTATTCTGATATATACAATAAAACTCTTTTCAATATGCATTTCTCTTATGTTTGGTGTTTATTACTATTTGGGTAGGATACAGTGAATAGATGTATAGAGAATGGATGTATATTGTCTATAGGCAAGGGACCATTTAAAAAAAAATAAAAGAAGAACAAAACGTCAAAATAAATTTTGTTTATTTAAAGGATGTTGTTTTTGAAGATGATTCAACTTAGCAATATTGGTACAGGATAACTTACAAATTGCATTAATATCAACATATATAACATTAATAAGTACATATTGATATTGGCAGATGAGAACACACATTGCATACATTGCGAATGAAAAATATTCAATGTGTTTCGTGTAAATCAGTGACTTTATATTTCCAGGTGATGTGTAAGCTGCTGTATTTTGTGCAGATGATGGCGTACGCTGCTTCCATTACCATCCTCACAGTCATCTCTGTGGAGAGATACTTTGCCATCCTGCATCCCTTGCGGTGTAAGACCTGGAAGAGATTGTGGCTACTACGCGTAGCGGTTCTCATTATCTGGACGGCCTCGGCAATGACCGGAATCCCTCATTTAGTGCTACGGGATGCTGTGTCCACCTCAGGGTTGTCTTTCTGTATAGTGGTCGATCTAACATTCAACCGGCAGGCATATGTAACCGCCAACTTCCTCATCTGGTACGTCGTCCCTTTATGTCTGATGAGCCTGATGTACTTTAAGATCTCTGTTGTCCTGTGGAATACTTCCAAGTTGGATCGCCTGAGCACGAATGCTCTGCATCACTGGCGGCAACAGAAAAAAGTCAAATATACATATACGGTGAACAACGGGCGTGAGCAGCATCCCCGTGACCCACCATACACCACTTCCGGACCACAAATCTCCATTGAAGACCACTACCCGGAGAGGTCCAGCTCGTCCGGGGGATCCTCCGGGGAAGCCCGTGAACCCCCGGTGAGTGACGTCACCAGTGCTACCACCTGGCGGACCAGTCGGTGCAGCACGACCGTGGCACTGAACGGAGACCCCTGCTCGGATCTGCTCAGTGTGCAGACCGGGTCGGTCGAGGTGAGCCCTGATGAGGATGCCGTCAACTCAATGCTGCTCGCCCATAAGGACCTCGTCCCACCCCGGAAAGGATCCAACGCCAACCCCAACAAACTCTCCCCGATTAGTCCCGATGTTAATAACGCTATATCGCAGTATCTGCCCAAACCCGAGGACAAAGATACCAGCAACTCTACTAATTTAACCAACACAGACGGCAAGGGTGACTCTAAACAGCTAATGGCCAATTCTGCGTCAAGGAAGGTTGGAACGGAAAGGAATGAGAAGGTTAGAAGTAATTGGCATAAGATTACTAAGCAGGTGCACAAGTCCTCCACTGGTCAGTGGCCTGTACAGAGAGCTGAGACTGCCCTGCTAGCACGGCGCAGGGTGATCAGACTGCTCATGATCATCATTGGATGTTTCGCTGTCTGTGTGCTCCCATACCACATCCAAATGTTGGTCAATGAGTTTGTGCACACCAAACCCAGCTTCCTGAAGGAGATCATGAATCCCATTACCTTCCTCATCTTCTACTCTAACAGTGCCCTTAATCCCATTCTCTACGCGTTCCTATCGGATAACTTCAGAAAGAGTTTGTGTGAGCTGCTCAGAAATCAGACTTGCCGGCGCCGCAGGCCGTCCTACAGCCAGCCACAAACCAATGCTGCTTCTAAGCCCATGGCTACACCCAACAGACAGCCGGCCAATCTGAAAAATCTTGTTGTGTAGATTTGAAAGAATCTGGTAATAATAGATATCATACACAAATCACTACGTGCTTAATTACATCGCTAATACAAACTCTAGTGGTTGCATGAAGAGGCGTGTTTTAAATAGAGACAGACTCTTGAATACAGCTGAGCTGATTACAGTTAGGTAACTGTATTGAGAACAAAGAACAATGACGGTGCATCTATCAAACGGGTTCAGTGTATGTATTACAGCTAGGGTTGTCTGAATTTCGGGCCGCTTCCTAAATGCAGTCTTGAAAACATTCTGACGTTGGTCTCTAATGATTGATACCTTAATAGGTAATAATAGATATACATGTATTCATAAAAAGGTGAGCCCGTTAAATTACCATGCTATTATATGTCTTTCACTTCTATTGGGCTACAGTAGAAATATAATTTTTATATAGGCTGAAATCTCAAGTAAACTAAAAGAAATTTCGAAACTGAGTTTATTAACAGGCCTAAGTAGATAGTAGGGCCACGGAGTTTCCTTTTAAAACAGGGTTTCGTAAAGGACTCCCATATGCGACAGAACCCTAATAGATGTGGCGGTAAGCAGGTTTCAGATGCCCTGTGGAGAAATTACGCTAATGAACCACCTCCAGGCTGCCTGGAGGGATTGATGTCTTACCCCTGTAGAATTTGTAGATGGCCTTACCTCAGGGCAGGCCTCATACCCGCGTACCGGGAGCTTTAGGTCACAGAGTGTTCGCCAGTTCTGCTATCATCCGCCAGGAAATTGTAAGAGAGCGCCACTGTAGTCGGGGGACAACCACTGTCATCAGTTGTGATGATATTTAAATGGTATTGAGACGAATCTAAAATTCCTCCATGGCAAGCACCCAAAAATATTTTTGATAAAATCCATTCATTATTTGTCTTGCCACCTGGTGTTTCGGATGGCGTTGAGGGGTAAGTTCCTTATAGTTGACACTACGTAATACTATCGCTCGGAGTATTACTACGCGTAAACTATGCGGAGAATACGGCCACTCAGATCGAAATCATGGTAATATTGTGTATTTATCGGTTCTAGTTGTGATATATCTGACAGCTTCATAGGTGTGCCACCTTATACGATGTATACTATTTTGCCACATCTGAAAAGATTAGAGAAAGATATATGAAACTTTTCCATTCTTTCAAAATAATTAAAGAGCAAAGATAAGATAGTGCCTGTTTCTGTAGAACATCCGTCGTCTGGGATGTTCGTGTAGGCCCTGGTTCAAAGGGTTAATTTACCTAAAGGGAAAATGCGACAAAGGGTCATTTGAATATTCTCGAGTGAAAACTCCACTTACATTTGGCATACTTATATGTTGTCGCACACACTATATTGTTTAACGAGTATTATGAATAAACACAATACAATTATCTTCTAATGCATGGTATATGTGTTGTGAGAGTATGCTATAAGTATTCTACGAAGAAAAACCTTGATGATATGAAGGATATTTTTCATTGTATTTGACATATTTTTGCATATGGCTATCATAATATTATTGAACTAGCCAAATGTATTGTATAAGAGTCACCTTTGTTTCATGCAGATCTGAATTAATATCATGACAACGCCATTTACTGACAGAATGCTTTAAGATCTGTAACCTCAGATGTCAAATACATATTCTACACAGACAAAGCGCACTAACTGTTTAAAATTCACAAGCAGTTTCCGTATCTAAAACATTTGTTTTCCATTCCATATTGCCTACTATTTTCAGAATTGGCACTTGGTTATTTATTTATTTATTTATTTATTTATTTATTTTCATCAGGAATAACCCAGTCATCTTTATCAAACATTGAAATTTATGGTTATAACTATCTTCAATGTATTCGGTTATCTTTGATAACTGAAGGCAATGCTACAGAGCCTACTTATATCTCCATTAGACGTTAATCAATAATGTAGTTTTACCTATTATGTAGTGTTGTTTATTTATTTCCTATATTGTGTTGGTAAATGTATAATCTATGTAGGAATATACCTTCAATATGTGTTTGATATGTTATTTAAACATTGTATCAATGGTTGGGCTAAATCAAATATTTGAGCAAAATAAAGAGCTAAATCCTATTTACCTTGTCAATCTGCCTTGTTCATCTTAACATTTTACTTATTTCAGCACATTAGACCCCTGGATCCCGTGGTCGGAAAGCGGGGTTTTCAGTCTGTTGATTATTGTATAGTAAAGTATACCTATATGAATGAAGGAAACGTCGGCTATTAGATAAAAGGTTTATTGAATAACCAATTCTAAGCAAATATATGGAACATAAATACAAAATTAAATTTTTAAAATGAATATAGAACAAATATATAAATACATTGAATAGATAAATATTTAGCATCCAACACAGTTCAATGAACAGTTTCACAGTCCCAGGTAGGCATCCAGACAAAGTCATGCTTTCACACCTCGCCCTCACCACCCATCCCCCCATACAACAGAATAGACGCAGATATAACATATAAATAATGGACCAATTAATAACTCCATTCATAAACCGACGTAATCTGTTTGATCTCAACTTTGAACTCCGCCTTATTATGCAGTTTTACTTGAGTTCCTCAAATTCAATCTTAATCTGACTACACTTTCCTCCATAGTTATTGAACTACTTGGCCGATTTTT
Source organism: Alentia gelatinosa (assembly GCA_950022655.1). Taxonomy (NCBI): domain Eukaryota; kingdom Metazoa; phylum Annelida; class Polychaeta; order Phyllodocida; family Polynoidae; genus Alentia; species Alentia gelatinosa. The sequence goes on along the minus strand of OX465579.1, from coordinate 47,115,858 downwards.
AAAATTCAAATATATTCCGAACCTATACAATGCGGCAACTAGGAATACGGAACACATAAAGACAAAGATGGTCTTCCTTTTCAAGGCATGAATGATATTTGGCAGTGATTCAAGAATAGTGAAAATAACGAACATAATTATGGCCCTCTGTTTATAAATGTGTCTTTATCTCTCTCCCCTTTCCCTGTATTCTATATGCATTCAATAAAAGATACAGATAGGCTCTTGATGCACCGTACTATAGAGAAACAGGCTTACTGACAGTCAGCCTGTTTCTCTATTATTATATACCTTAAAATATCGAATTTTTAACTTTGCTACTGGGGGAATATTTGGATTTTGCCGCCGTACATGCCCCGTACGCCACATACATACCCCGTACGTCACCTAGGTGTCGTACGGGTATAAATACGACATGGGTAGGAGCGGGCAGTATGTGTAGGATATACTACCACAGGTATATAATAATAGAGTATACTGCGACCCTTTTCTGTTCAGACCCAGGGATGATGTGGGTCAACTTTATTCAACGTTTATGGACCTTATGGACAGCTAAGACTGTCTTAATGAACAGTCTTAAATATCATCAAACGATAACCATTGTATGAGGTACACAAAAGGCATCCAGAGGAAGGGAATACAGAAAATGGCTAGGCAATCCTTCTGACGATTGTCTTTGTACGTATATTCTGTGCAGATATCAAAGGTCAACCACGGCATCCACACACAAACGTAACGTATTGTGAGTTGTCTAGACGCTACCTGGTGGACTACATCTCCTTGACAACCAATCCACACCCGTAGATACATCTTTAGGGTGCGACATGAAACCTGCATATCCATCAGGAAATTGGATCCCCAGCGGAAGAGACCGAGCGGAAATCAACCACACGAGAAACTCCGACAGGCGGTGCGTCGAGCCGCCTGCTCAGTTCCACGGAGGGCAATTAGTGTGACGGGAAACATCTCGATAGGAGGTCGGCCTGGCAGCGGTGGGCCTGTAGGCTACGACCGGACTATTTTCTGAGCGTGGAGAAATGCAATAACCAGAACAGCACCACCCTAGAGGCAGCGATTGGCCTCGTTTGGCACAGGGCTGTCGAGATTCAGTGTCCTTCAGCAGGTCTTGTGGCCGTTATCAACAATACCCATCCCGTGGTAACAAGCCAAGCGTGACTAATCTTACCTGACCACCAACAATGACCACTGCTGTAGTTCCCCGAGCAGTGGTCATTGTTGGTAGTCAAGTGACAGCAGCCAGATATATCAAACAATATGAGCAAATATTCAATGCTTGTCAGTATGCTTTGGTTGCAGTTATAATCCTGTGAAATGATCACATTACAGTTGCATGTTTTTTTGTCCCCCCCCCCCCCCCTTAGTTCGTGATTTTATGATTGTGCAAACAGTAAGGTATACAAAATAATGCCAACAAATACAGGATAATGCAAGACAATCACATAGGCGGCTAAAGTCGGAGAATAATTCAAGATATATCAATTATGTAGGGTTAAAGTGCCGTTGGGCTTAATGATAGCTTGGTTCCACACAATGTTTCGACGAAGTAGCACCCGAGGTGGTGTGGGGAGGTGAGGAGGGAAAGTGTGTTTTACCACTGAGAAATATGTATTGCCTAATAATCTATATGACCTAGACTCTACGGATAGAGATGTTACTGTGAGTTAGCCTGATACATCAGGATTATCCTTGTAACTGAGGTAGTTCAGTTCTAGGATTTATAATCCGTCTGACTTACAGTTACGTTGTCGTAGTTATTCGTTCTCTCCCTTTTTAATGGATTGCCTACTTTGGTGTTGTTGTAGTTGAGACCTAGACTGAATGTACGAATATGCTGGACTTAAATAGCAGCCTCTGCTTAAAATCAATGTGTAGGGCACTGGCAGCATCACTTACAGCCTAGGACAACCCTACTGAACCTGCTGCTGGTGTGAGAGGGTTCCCAGACAACAAACAGCTACAGCTACGACCCTCATACAATACGATTAAATTGAATGCCTCAAAATCGTTACAAAAATGAAAATGAAAGCTTGTGAGCAGATGTTCTGTTGTTTTCTTACACTTACTATTCATATGTAAAGGAAAATAGGGATTTCTGAGTAACGCATTATGCATTTATGTTGTCATGGAAACAGAAGTGATGCTACATTCTGTTAGACAAGGGAGTGGCAGAATCAGATTCCCCATGCAATAATTGACAAATCTGGCAGGTTTCATGCAGGAGACTCTCTAATGACCATTTTTATACTCTACTCCTCTACTAGTTGCCATGTCATAAGGACTTGCCAAACAAATATTCAGTTAGTTTATCATTATTTGGCAGATATCGTCATAGAAAATACATTGTGATGGCTGCCATGGAAACAATCTAATGACTTCAAAAAACCGCGCTGCCCATTATTGCAGTGTACTTTTGCTATATTCATCAATTTTAATGTGTTGTTCATAAAATAGCTCTTTTTATTCAACATCAAGTACCCTAGAGTACCATAAAAAACAAAAATAAGGGTTCTGCTAGAAATTGTAATGTTACCATGGCAACAATTCTTCCATGAAAATGGAAAAGGGCATATTTTCATAGTGTATACCTTTGATAAAAGAATCAATGATTTTTTCACAGAAAAAATGCATTTCTTTTTATTTCAGAGTATCTAATATACATCAATGATTATTGAAATATGTTTTCCTTCTGTTACCATGGAAACGAGCATGATGCTACACTTTCTGGAACAAACGAGCATCAGATTCAGATTCCTGAGGTTATAATTGACCAACATGGTAAGTTTCAGCCAGGAGACTCTCGGGTGTCATTGTGTCCCATTTTCCAGGTCATTTGCTCCCCTACTAATTGACCAACATCGTTCAAATGGTCTTTAGTCGTCTATAATAGTCGTAGCATACGACACACAAGGGGGTGTCGTGGCAAAAGCTTGTACTGTAACTCTGGGAATTTTGCATTTTCTCCAGGACAGTCTAAGAAGCCAATACCTCAAGAGAAGATCTGTTAATGAACAAACAGTAAAATACACCAACAAACCTAAGATTAAGGCCTGTGGGCTAGTTAGTGTTGTTACATCGTATGATGTCCCATACCATGTATCTCATACATACGACCATTTGTATGAATGATTCACATGTCTAATTTATATAACGACTTTGGGCGTGGATATAGGGTCGTACATCGTTTGATAGATTGCATTGTCCAATGCTCGTATTTTTCAAAATTTATGTAACGGACCCCTGATCTGGTTGATAAAGTACGAACGATATATAAAATTATCGTAGGATTGTCCTACAAGCCGTTCTGTTGAATAACTTTATTATCGTTCATTCAGCTTAAGAATTGTTTACGAGAGGATGGAAGGTAAAGATCTTACAAGTGTTGTTTGCTCCAAACTCGTCTAAAGATCTTGCACCAAGCAGCACATCAGGTCTCGTCTGGCTTGTTTGTTCTAGTCATCCAATTATAAATGAAGGGAATCAGGGGGCCGTTGAATAAACTAATAAAAAAAAGTATCTGAAGCAGCTGATCCACCAAGCCTCAGCTAGAGCTGACAGATGGCTATATGGTCACCATGTGGTAGTCAAGGACAGTTGTCGGCCCAAAATGCATGTCGCCTGGAATTATCTGGTTGGTGGATCAGCAAATAAACCAGCCACAACAGTTGTCACAGACCGTCGGACCACCGTCATGTCCCTCAAGGCCTGTCGCCGGCAAGCATCGCCTTGTCTGTTAATCCTCGCCGATTGTCTGTCGGCTCCAAATGCCCTTACTTTGCCGACTCACGAAACAGTCTGGCCGACCAACAATAATTTCTGAGTGTCAACCTAACCTAATTTGCATAATTGTTGGATTCGATGCTGTTCACGGGAACTCGTTCCTCCTCCTCGAGAAATACCTATACAGGGACTGTCCAGTCCGGAAAATGAACTTTTAGAGAAAACAATCGAACTGGGAGACTGATGTGATAAAAGATCTAATTGTAGAACGAAAGGAGATTGTAAAATTATATTTATACATCGACTAAAGTAAGGCCTTTGATTGAGTATACCATGGATTGCTAATCCGTAGACTATCATACCTAAATGTCAACCAAACTGTAATAGACTGGAGCGCTGATTATTTTAGGGATCGATACTAATATGTCAGAGTCGGCAAATCTTTGTCAACGCGACGGAAGATTGTAACAGTCATACACGAAAAGAGTATACTCGGTCCCCTGCTGTTCTACTGCTTTATTAACAATATAAAAAAATCTTAATCTCACATGTAACCACATCTTCTTTGCCTACATTGTTTATATGCCAAGTGGAGACAGTAGATTGTTCCTGTTATAAACTACTGCCCATCCCAATGAAAGAAGGAATTGAAACGGCGGCTGGGTAAATAAAATATTTATTATAGACATATATTTTATGTTGGTAGATAATTAAATATAAAATGTATTGTATAAAAAAAGGAATGCGTGGATGAGGGGTTAAATATTTTGTAGTACAATTAATACCCCTATGAAGTATAAAAGAGTTAAAAGAAGAAATTATTTTAAAAATTGGTGTTGGGTGGGTGGGTAAAAAGTATATATAAAGATGTGTGTGAGGTGGGTGATGGCGGACTGGAATGAAGAAGGCGGAGGTGTATGTAAATGAGGTGCTGTGTGTAGGTAAAATATGTGGGGTTGTGTTATGGTAGTTTAACACTGGGTGGCAGTAGTGAGCCAGCCTGAGACCACCCTGTGCCTCTTGCTACACCAACCATGCTTCAAGATCACAGAGCCTGGCCAGAATACCTGCCTCGCAGAGGCCTCGCTGTGTACTTCTTTTTGAGCTCAAATATTCATATATAGCCGAAATCTGTTCAGTTGGGCACAGAGTTGAGTTGGTTAACAATTACCGGGTGACTTCCTTTCTTCACTAATTATTCAGCACTCAGATGTTTTGGTGTTTAGTTCAAATTACCATTGCAAATATAATTATCTGATAATAACAACTGTTGGCATTATTCCTAAAATCTAATGATAAAGTGTCAAGTGAGCTTGGAGGGCATTTATGATCATTCAGCATGGAACCTGAACCTTTTAACAAACTTATCCAAATTGAGGGATATTTTCATTGAAGAATTTCATTTGTCTGTTTAATCTTGTTCTTCAGTTTTATTACCTTTCGAGCCCCAGTTATACGTTACTTGGATTGCCTTGACCCCGAAGGGAGGGGGGAGATTTGCTGCTGGACTCCTGCTAATATTGCCAGTAATTCTCAGGTATCACCCACTCCCCTCCCTGACCCCCGCTTATCTTTCAATGTGCCTGTTTTTACAGCTACACCCTATCTAAGGGCAATGACTGCCCTTCCCTTTAACCATTTCATGCCGGGCACTTGTGGCAAAGCAATGTCTGTAAGGCCAGGTAGGGTGTTAGTATATACAGAAAGATCTGGGAGGAGAGTGTGGGATAGTGCGTAAAACGGCATCTTGCCATCCGCACTAATTGACCGTTTCCAAGTATTTTTGAACTGTTGTGTTACATATTCCTAACTGAAATAAGCATAATTCTACCATTTGAGTTGTATTTTGATAGCAGCAAACGTGATAGTTTTTACTATCTTTCGAAACGGCAGACTTTGACGTCACAACTTCCAGACATGTCAACTTCTGATTGCAACGTTTTATTTTATCGACTTACACTTACACTTGGTTCACACTTACACTTGGCTCATATTAAATGGCGCCATTGTCTATGTCCGTAGTATGTCTGAGCCGAATAGTGACATGTATAGCCTTGTCACTAATAGTGACTGTTTGAGGGATCGAGTCCAGAAAAATCACTTGTGATGATCAAGACTATGAAATGCAAAATGGTCACTCTCAATCGATCACACCTATCACTGATCACTCTCTAGTGAACATCACGACTATGAAACGCGATGCGCTGGAAACGATCACTGTTAGTGATTGTCACAACTATAAAACAGGACCCAGAACGATTTGGTCTTACCCTATTGGCTGTTGGTACAACAGCCAATGAGAGCGCAGAGCTCACAGATGCCAAGCCTGTCATGTCAACCCCCTGCTAAGGGTATAAAAGAAGGACCCTTTTTTGTCAATAAACAGTTAAGTTCTTGACTCATAATAGTAGATAGTACATCTGAGTTCTTACTTTCTTCTCTTAAGGTCTTCCCCATTATGCAAGTAAGGCCCAAGACTTAACAATGTCCTATGACATTTGATCTTTAATATCAATTTATGAATATTTCAAAATGGTAAGTGTAATTTCATACCTACATTCTGTGATCAATTATTTACAAAGTCATTACAACTAAATTATGATTTTGTAAGTCTTTGAAATTGATGCCTTAAGGAATCACCTGGCCATACTCGGTGATGCCTCAGCATCACCTGGCCACTGTTTGTGATGCCTTTAGGCATCACCCGACGCAAATGTGTTAAATTGGTTCTGCTGATAAAGTGGTTGCGGCAGACATCAGTCACTTGATAGAACAAGTTTTAATTGGTGACCTTACAACCTTTTTCATAAATCTCATGTCACTCAGTTGATAAAGGAAATGTGTTCCTCTCATTAAAGCAGACCTTATGATGAATTATTGTAAATAGGGCCTCACTTGTGTAACAACAGAGTTATTAATTACACTTCACACCACCTCCCAATTGTTCTGCCCGCCTAAACTACATTGGATTCTAAGACAGACTTAATCCTATTCAGGTTAACTTCTATACTGTTCACTGACACTGAATAGATATATGGCGTAATGTAACACAGTGATGTATATTAACCGATGTGTAACAATGACAGTGCTGGTTCTAATGTTCCTGTTTAGAGAGTGGACAGGCTCTGGAATGTGTGACATATTTACAGCTACATGGCAGTATAATAGAGTCGCACACTCTGACTTAAGCAACAGTTGCCCAGTCGTGGGTGATATGTAGCACCATCAGTAGTCACATGATAGAGGGATTGGGGGAGGGATTGATGGAGGGATTGCAGGATTGAGGAGGGATTGGGGGAGGGACAGATCTCATTGTGATTAACTCAAATTCATCACGCAATCATTATTTCAATATTTTATATTTCATTTTTGCACATTTTTTTTTCCAAAACGTACACATACGGTACATAACATCACTATAATATGTTATAGTGATTTTTTTTTTTTGCAAACTGTGCAAGACAACCAAACTTGAGTTGCCACTATTTGAATAAAGTTGTGAGCACTGTTTCAGACTTAGAAACCCCCTCTTAACCTTATCTCCTCTGTCAAACGAAAAGACAGTACCGCCCAGTGACATAGACAATAGTTCCTAGCTGTCTTCCACCAAATCGAGCCTGATGAGCACCTTGTGAAACCGCTATGGGAATCTCAAACAAAGGGATTCCCCCTTACACAGTAATCCCTGTTATCCTAGGACACCATCATAGTGTCCTAGGCTCGTAGGAACATCAATTCCCCTTCAGTACTAGGTAAGTACCTCGGGTAATTATCTAATCCCCACTGATGGAACACCCTGCTTAATAGAACACCCCGCTTAAGGGGCACCCCGCTTAAGGGGTCAATTTGCTTGAAATGGCAATTTTCCCCTCTATTAACAGTTTAATGTAACCCGCTTAAGGGGTTTTCTCGCTTAAGGGGACAACCCGCTTAAGGGGACAGTTTTTTGGTACAGAAATGCTTCTCCACCCCACTTAAGAGGGACACCTTATCAAATACACTCCAGATTATCTTGATTTCTTGTTTATGGTGTTTGTGTGTGGTGGTCAGACAGTTGACGCAACAAGGGGACAGCCACAGATACTGAGACAAAAGACAAAGGATTCTCGGGCAGGCACCAGTGGCCCGGGTTTGTTAATTCTGTGCTAATCCCTGCATCTCTAGTAGCTCTGAGCAGCCCATAGTGAGTCGGTTTTAGCACCACTGATTTTTGCCCTTGGTGATGGTGGGGTGTGTAGGGGTGGATGGGGGGGGGGGGGGGGTGTGGAGGGCGAGGTGTGAAAGCATGACTTCACCTGGATGCCTGCCTGGGCCTGTGAAACTGTTCATTGAACTGTGTTGGATGCTAAATATTTATCTATTCATTTTATTATTCTATTTATTTTATATCTTTTTTTTAAAATGAATCATGTTCCATGTGTTAGCTTAAAATTGGTTATTCAATAAACCTTTTATCTAATAGCTGTCGTTTCCTTCATTTATATAGGTATTCTTTACTATTAACCATCAACAGACTGAAAACCCCGTTTAACCCTTTAACGGCCGCACGCCTCACACAGGCAGGAAAGCAGAGGCAGCGCCACCATCGACGTTCGCCTATACTAGAGGTAGGAAGACGTTACATAGTGAATGTGTGAACGGCAGACGTGTTTTGCTGTGATTTTCGCCATTTTCTCCACAAATTGATGATTTATTCAATTTATTTCTCCTTTTTTTAAAAATAATATTGAACCCCTTAAATACCTTAATGATATTGATAACCTGAAGGAATTTTGCGAATTCATTTTATATATTTTGAAAAAAAATGAGTTTGGAAAAAAACCACAAAAAGATGCCTTAAGGCATCTTCCTGCCGTACAGTGGTAATGCCTTAAGGCATCTTCCTGCTGTACAGTGGTAATGTCTTAAGGCATCCTCCTGCCGTATAGCGGTAATGCCTTAAGGCATCCTGCTGTAAAAGCGTTAAGAGGCCAGCCCGCTTAAGGGGACAGTTGGCTCTGAATGGAGGGTGTCCCCTTTAGGGGGGTTTTACTGTACATCACACCAATTCAGGGAATCGGTGTGATAAATAATGCGAGCAGACGACTGCTGTGTAACTTAGATGCGGTAGCTCGAACAGTGTAAACCCTAGTCACGTAATCAGAAAACATGTTATAGTGAGCCAAAAGTTCTAAGGTGCCAAGAATTGGTATATCTCAAACCCTTTTGACAATTGTTCTATATCCAGGAAAGGACCCTTGGAATGAATAGTGTACCGGTACCTTATGTTGTAAACATGTACAGTACAATGAACATCCTTGATCTTTAGGTATTTTACTACAGTAGTGGCGCCACCTCGTGCATGATTGATACTAACACTGGTCACAAGAGCAAACGTTTTGTTTTGTGCACGTCCTGAGCAACGCTAACCGCCAGAGCTTACTCTACGTAAGCTCTGGTGGAGTTAATATCGAGGCCACCTTAAACAACTATATGTAGTGACGCGGCATAGACCTTTCACAAACCACTGACACGACCACTCTGAGGCAGGTATGGGGTGAGCGATTTTTTCCAAGGACCGGAACCAAAAATTTCGGGCCGACGAACATGAATCTTTTCACTAACACCTTAAACAACTATGCCCTGCACTATGCTGTTAGTGTTTTTCACTATCCCTACATATCTTTTGTGTAACTTACACTTGGAGAATGTGCCATTATATAGTCTTGAAGCCATTTTTCCATGTTTCTATTTCATTTTGTGTGCATTTTTGATAAAATGACCATAAGGGTAGACTTTAATACCCTGGTTTATCGGTGGAAAGGCAACAAATTGCTTTTAAAATGTTCCTTGTGAATATCTTCTTTATTCACAAACGTTTAAAGACTTACAATAACCATCAACATGTCCTAGTACTCACTGTAGAGTAACGAGTAATTTTGATGCAATATATAATTTAAACGAATATTCATTTCATATATAGGTCTTAATATTCCAGGAGAAAAACTGAAATTGATAACATGAGGGTACAGCAATGGTTCATTTTTATTATTTTCTTTATCTCTGTAGTGAAGAGAGAACGTTGAGATAGTGGTCTATACCAAATAGAAAAGCTTAAATATCCTTCCTCCTCCAATGCGTGAGCTTAAGGCCACGGGCCCTCATATCTCGCCTTCTAGAGTGTGTCTATTGGCACCAGAAGTAAGCATTTCGAAGTTGAATTATAGAAATATATGTTCAATGTCTCTGTAGTGACAATTTAAGAGGAAGAATGATAGGGGGCTTTATACAATCACAGAAGCCTAATCCTATTTGAAAATGTACCAATAGATACACTGGCGATATATATATCGCATTTGTCAAAACTATTCTAGAAATATCCGAAGAAAAGATAGCTTTATTGTCTCGTTGTTTTGGTACCAAGAACTCTAGTGAACAACTAGATGGGTATAGATCCATCCTATCTGAACGTTACTAGTGTACAACGTTGTTACAGCGTCAACATCTTGTACGAATATAGTATATTTACAAATAGTTGTAGTCATTTCAATCACAATTGTGTAGGTAGAACATCTATCCAATTCTATCCATTTGGTCTATATAATTCAATTAGAACTTTTGTAGCTGGACAATTAACAAATAGTACGGCTAATTACACACAGAACAGGAACCATAACTTGATTCGAATGATAACGATAAGTTCTATGTATACCATTTCAAATGTATATGGCGTAAAGGAATAATTATCATACATCGAAACAGAACGTATATACTGGATCAATATCATTAATTCACAAATTGGGACAACAAAAGACCGCCGATATACTTGTTTGAACCCTACGGATTACCATATTGGGACTCCTGGCAAACTGTTGTACTACTCTACTGCCACCTAGTGGGTATCACTTGATTCAAATCTGTGCGTTCCAAGCTAGTACGGGCATGAGTAGATCCTATAAAATTACCTCTATTACACGTTTACACCTCTGCTGTAATGTTTAATCAGAGGTATACACAGATCATTATAATGAGTTATTTCGTAGAAAAATGACTAAAAAATGTTTATTAGCAAATAAAGGTTATTTTAATATCATAGACTTATGACTTTAGATATTTGACCATCAATGTGGAATCTAAAATGACATTGACTTCGATACTTATTACGTAGCTAAATATGTCGATTGCTACTAAATAAATGTGTCGATTATTGGAATTAGAATTGATCAGTTTCTGGTTTACATCATCACCTTAATTAATCGAAGCTTCTTAACTAATTATATTATTCATATAGTTCATTTCAGAGAAACAAGCGCGTCTATTTGATTCGTCGTTACATCGGGTACGGGTCTTGAATTCCTCTGCCTTTTCCTCCTTTCTTTATTGCGGCGTCGTTTCCGGTGACGTCTTCCTTCCCCGTCCCTTAGTTCCGCATGACGTCGCGAGGAGTCGCGGTTCTTTGTCCGTCGGCGTCGGTTGTGTTTCCGCCACCGCTCTCTTGAAATGGGAGCTTTTAGAGGATCCGACCTGTTGTTGAGCAAATCTAAAGATAGGCAAAGAAACAGATAAATAGTATCTAGCAAGATATTAGGAAATAGACATAGATATTGTTTTAAAATCATACATGTATCTTTTATCAATTCCTTTATAGATATTATATGGGCACCATAGATTTAATAAGTGCAAGTGGTCCGTTCTAAAGCCTACCCACTTGATTGTTTTGGACGGCTTTGTTTGCAATGAACCGCATAGATAGGCCTATCCTTTATAATTGTTGATAACGTATGGTTATTACGAGAACAAGAGCGTAAAGAAAGCGCACAACATCCCTGTAACTATAATTATCAATGATAAGATGTGTATCAATTCATGCATGGTTATTCCGAGAAGAAGGACTTGAAGACAACGTACAGCGGCAGCATTCCTGTAACTATAGTTATCAATAATAAGATGTGTATCAATTGGTGTATGGTTATTCCGAGAAGAATGACACGAGGAAATGCAAAGAAGCAGCATTCCTGTAACTGTAGTTATCAATGATAATCTTGTAACTATAGTTATCAATAATAAGGTGTGTATCAATTCGTGTATACATGGTTATTCCGAGAAGAAGGAGTTGGGGACAACGTAAAGAAGCAGCATTCCTGTAACTATAGTTATCAATAATAAGATGTGTACCAATTCATGTGTGGTTAATCCGAGAAGAATGACACGAGGAAAACGTACAGAGGCAGCATTCCTGTATTAAATTATAATGAATAGATATATCCTACCGACGCAGGACCGGAACTTCATCCGGCATCGCCGACTCTCGGTGCTGACAGGACACTTGGTACCGTTTGGTGACGGATGTTGTATGATGTCGCGTGTACGCATTGAGAGTCCGTACTTGTAGCCGCACGTCTGACCGGCCCTCACACAGGCTCCCCATGTGGACCATTGCTTCACTGCACAGTCCACTACGTAGAGGCAGAGGCAGATGACGTTACTAATATTATTATTTACTTTGATACTAATAATGTAATGCAGCATAACTGTTCAACGGTGAAGATGACACATGCTTATCAACTATTTTTTGCATAAGGAAACAATGAAACATTCATGTGATTTGTAATCGCATGGTCAATAAATAAAGCATTGCATTGCTCGTTATTAAAAAAGGATGTAATACAGTAACAGTTTTGTTCAGTTATATTAAGTGGATTTCTGCCATTTTCAATTTACTCCTTTGCTTATATAATTACCATGTTACGAAGTTATAGAGCAACAATGACTATCCCCACTTAATTTCTTAATAATTTGTATTGCTTATGCATGAGTTAATGTGTGGTGGATCAATTGCATATGAGGGGGGCATCTACATACGCACACGTTACGTAACTGTCCTTGGCTGATGCTATAGGAGCCTCTGTTACGACTATGGACCGTTTGTCATATATAAGAGATATGATGAAATAGGCGGTTTACCTCTAGTTTTACACTCCTTGGAGTACTGGGCATAGTACATGCCAGTCGGGCACCCTTCAATACACCTGCCTTTAGTTGCCAGGTAGGGCGGAGAACAACGCGTACAGTAGGACTGACTGAAGCACGCCTCGCAATGTGACACAGTACACACTGAAATGACAAGTTGGTAAGGTAACAGATAACCAAAGAGTGGCAGATAGATATCTTACATGGGAGTACATCTGCATGTATCTGCAAGTTACAGATTTTACACATGATGATTGTCAACTACGCCAAACGGTATTTGGTATAAGGTATTTGGGCAATAACGTATTACCTACCGTGATAACTTATGAGTATTGTATGGTAACACGATAACAACTGAATCAATATGTACATCGCATATTATAATATGGAGCTGCATGTTCAACCCCAGGTGATTCCGTTCCCAAATGATTATACACAACGTAATGGCAAGAATTTAAAATGTACTGTAAAATGATATCGAAATAATAGCATATGATTACAATTATGGGTTTTTTCATCATGGCAGAGAAAGGTCTATGACTTGGTGTCTGAAATGATTATTGAACAATTTTGAAATACTCTGAGAACAGATATTCCTCAAATGTAATTATTTTCAATGATTTGTTAATGTCAATCTACATATTTGGAATCAGATATCTTTAAACCAACAGCAACCGACCTAAAACTTATGGCAGGAATAGCACTATAATTCATGAATGTCTAGGCCTTTAACGGGAAATTTAGGTAGTTATTGCAGTGCCTAGTGTATCTACACTCAGTATTAAATTTGGTACTAGTGCTCCCATCTGGTTTCATGAGCATCTATGAGGGTGATAGGGTGCACCTCGTGTGTAAGGAAAACCCCAACTAAGCAAAATGCTATGAAGCGCACCTGGGGTCTGATTTTTGATACTTTAGTATTGTTCTATATCCACCGCATCTATAACTATTTGGTACTAAATGAAAGCTAAGACTGATATACTTATACAAGACGTGCCTTTTAGGCAAGGTTTTATCTACAGTAACATTACAAAAACGTTAGCATGGGGACATAGTATTTGTTTAGCACTTCTCATTTGCATATGTTCCAAACTATCATAACATATAATTATTTGAAGATAGAAATATAACATCAGTGTCATCTAGCCACGAAATGAAAATATTGCAGTTTCCCATAGACACCTTCTTCAGATGGCCTTCTCATAGAGGTTAGCACCATGACATGCCTTTTTGCATTTTCTATTTGCTGATATATGAAACATATTATTTGCAAAACTCAATAGAATTTAGAAATCACCCAAATTCCAGTATTTGTAATTAACACGTCAGGGACACGTGAACTGAGACTCTGTTGAGGAAGTCTTAAAAAAGACCTTATCATAATGACAGGATACTGTAAAACCCTACGGCTATAGCGTTCGATGCCCAAGGGCCTAGCTTTTTGGGGTACTTAAACCTGATGGTTAAGGTAGTATACACAGCAGAAGAGGTAACAAGATAAAGTAGCAAGATGTCTTACTGCGGCACCTGCTGTACTTGGCTTGGCGTACGCCGTAGAAGCCGGCTGGGCACACCCCGACACACGCCCCGGTCTGCCGCATCCCGTCCCGCTGCAGCAGCAGGAAGAGCCGCGGCCGGCACGTCACGCATCCGTTAACCTTGGAGCAGCTGGCACAGCCCCGGGGACACACCGGGTAGTACCCGATGATGGCTGTGGAAAACAGAAGTTGTGTTAGAGCAGTGCGTTGGACACAGGTGATTGTGATATTATTATTAGTACAGAGTCATCGATATAAATATAGACTCAGTGTATACACATTATCTGTAAAGTCATTTATAAAAATTAATAATAATGACGGTTTTAAAACAGAACCTTGAGGTACTCTAGTTGTAGATGGTACATTTTCAGATGCAAAGTTCTTTAATATTGTATTTTCATATTTATTTTCTAAACAGTCTGCTAATGATATGCTTTAATTTATAAGTATTCCTTACTTTATTAACTTATGATATAATAATGAGTGAAATGCCTTTTTTAGGTCTATAAGAATGTCAACTACTATTCTATTGTTGTCTAGGGTCCTTAAATTATATTCTAATAAAGTAAACATTGTTTGGCCTGTGGAAATTTGTTATCTATTGATAAATTATTACTTAATAAGAAATTTTTAAGAAGATCGTGAATGCATTTTACCGGATCTTTTGAGCGACAAGGCACTACCGAGATCGACCTCCAATTACCAAAATTAGAAAGATCACCCTCCTTTAGCAATGGCGTTATTGTTGCCATTTTTAGTACATCATGAAACCTAGCATCCTATATGGATTATTGATAGTTGTTATTATTAAATCTATATCTTTCAAAAGTATGACTTTTAATTTACCTGTTTTTATCGGTTCTATACCGTTAAAGATGATTTCAGTTAGCCATGTAATTTACTGCATTTTATATTGTACAGCATTGTTATACACGTAACAGATCCATATATATTGCATTTCCCCATTATAGGTAGCGGAATTATAGTGAATTCGCTTGGTAGTATGTAGATAAGATATTGTAATGTAAGGTTATTTCAACGTTCCTGCTGCCTTGGAAGATAAGTGATAAACTGATTAGATATTCAAACTGAATACCTTACCGGAGTTTGTAATGGTGAAAACCGAAATGAGTGCTTCTCCAAACCTTGGGTACCTGAGTCAGTGGCACCCTCTCTGTAGCTACTGTCTTCACAGAACCATATACAATATGATCGCTTGAATAGTAATTCCCACAAAATACAAGACCTATTGAATTCGATAAGACCTTTCCCCACAGAAAGTAAAGTATTCTTACTCTAGGTCGTTGCTGGGGTGTCTCGTTACAGGCAGCGTATTTCGGATCTTGTGGACATAATCATAAAACCCAGTATATCTGTGTATCTACTTTTGTGGAAAAACATACAAAGCGTCTACGTTTATAATGTTCCATTGCGAGGATTTCAGCGCGGATCAGTTGTTCTGACGGCATCTCCTCCCAGTCCTTGCAGTGGAGCACTAATGGAAAACCCATCGCGAACATCGCCCTCAGCCCTTAAGGGTAATGGTGTTAACTTTGCCGCTGATTAGAGGTTAAATCCCTGATTCTTTCATGATGTTCAGGGGGGAGAGTTTGAGTTGGATTTCTGGACGCGACTGAGAAAAAGTCAGAAGAGAGACATTTCCTCAATAGAAGATGAAGGTATAAAGTTTTGTTGGTAGTAAATGATGACATAAGTCTACTAGGTGAATCATATGCAATAGTCTCAATAGAGTAATTATATCTCCTCTATGCTCTTGAGACCTGCTACCGGACCATCCTAGCTATAGAGGAGAAGTTACTCTGATAGAAAACCTGTTCCTATATGCCGCTATTATCTTATCCAACCTTTTGTCTCATGATGAGGTGATCTTGCCATTCTAGCTCAATATCTCGTACCTCTGTGACATAGTTTTCCATGCCCCTAATAAGAATTAACTGTAATAATATAAATTGTATCACTATTTTCATTTATACGCTTGAACCCATGGTATTATTAAACACAGTATAACTTATCCACCAATAGAAAATAAGAAAATGACTAAGGACAACATCATGTATACTAAATGAATCAAAAGACCTATTACATAATTGTTAGCTAGCTTGCGTCTTTTGTACAAAAAAAACTCCGAACAGTCGTTGATGTTTGAAGTTTGGAAACAAAGATATCATTTAAAATAAGGTGTACACATACCTGACAAGTACACTATGATATTTAGATTAGCGAGTATTATGAACTTCAGTATCAGAAGAATTATTTTCCAGGTTATCAAACTAAAGTTATGCTATTTGTTTAGTTCAACCCATCTCCTTGCTTCTCGTGTAATTTGAATAACATCACTATCTTCAACAGCGAACTCGTAAAAGAGACACACTAGAATATGAGAAAACATATGGTTGGAGGAGATATACAAACTATGCTTGGGTAATCATAATAGCAAAAAGAAATGGGAAATGCATGTCTTCAACCAGTGTACACCCTCAACATACCCCCGGGGGAATAACCCATGGCCGAGACATGCTTTTTGACACAATGTTGGCCTATTTTGTCAGGGCTTGAAACTTTGGTGGCATCAAAATATTTATGTCTAGAAGGCACCTTGCTACAGGCGGGAGAGCTGGGAGAGCATTGCCTCCGGGCATGTCTGACAGGGTACCTGGCTCAGCGTATTGTATGACAGCTGAGGCTTCCTGCTAGAGGCCAGTCACTACCTCACGCCTTGCTGTTGTATCCTATAGCATCTCTAAACTTCTAGTCTATCTGACAACGTTGTGTGTTCACACTTGCACATGCTAGCATAGTTTATAATTTATCATCTAAAAAGGTACGTATCATACATTTTCGAATTAACTGCTGCAATACAGTAAACTCGCAAAAGTAATGCCAGTCAGTAACGTCCTTACGAGAGTTGATTTGCATTATATTTATGGCCTATGAATAAAGACAATTTAATGTTCAAACATCGCCATATATATGTCTATGCATGCTATATTTATAAGGTGTACAATAATCTTCGTTTGCATCAGTCTATACAAGGATAATCCTATCCATATATACGATTAATCTTATGATTTAGACGAAGACAAATGTTTTGTACAGAGATTGATAGAAATATAAGGAAATATATAGAATATCTTTATATCAACCAGGCACTCTGGGAAAATACTTTCGTTAATGACGATAATACTTTCAATGTGATTTGGAGAGCATTTTATATACCCAAAATACGTTTCAAAATACAATGAAATACCTACACAGATTATTTCTGATATGACATGTACGTAGGCAAGCATTAATGCTTTGGAAAAAGTTAAGTTGATTGTAGATAAGGCATCATGGGTATTTCCAAAGACAAGGTGCCAAGGCAGTGTACCTGGTCCAGGCCATTTCTCAAGTGTGAGTGTGTTTCTTCCTCTCCGTTCGAAATGAGTGGATGGAGAAGGAAGAAGGATCCGTGACCCCAGAATCAGACAAAAAGAAGTCTCAAAATACATGCATAGGTGAATTGGTGAGGTGCCAGGGGGACACCAGGGCAGACTAGATAAATAGGGTCTAGCTGACCAGCAGGTGTGGCAGCTCTATAGAGGACAGAGCCATTGTTAGTTCATGAAGAAGTCACTAGGTGGCCAGCAGTATGACAGTCCCCTTGGAGAGACAGAACCTGTATTCTGGCTCTTTGTTCTTATGAAATTCATGAGCTGGATGACATAATGATTAAACCCAGGACATGATGTATTTCACAGGGAACACTTTACACACATGTGTCAGCAAGGCTAGAGTTGACACTTCCCAATTATCACTTACTTCTTTTGCACCTCCAATGGTGAAGAACACCTACTTTTTCAACTCCAATAGTGAATATCACCTACTCTAGGAGGCGTTATGGCAACACCCATGGATCATAGGCTGTATGCTGTATATAAGATCACCATTCTCTGGCCGGACACCAGGAGCCTTCAACAGGTGCAGCAGGTATGATCAAAGGAGGAGCTGACAGTTAGAACTAAAGATCCGTTCACGTGGATGATGTCACTCCTCTTGAAGTTGTAAGACGCTTAAGCATTTTGTGTTATAGAGATGAATAGGTTAGATGCCCTGAGGAGGAGAGGGGAGAGGAGGAACACATGAGAGGTGCACCACTGGGGAGAGATAGGTAGCCCATAGAGGAATGCGAGAAATTTCTTTGTATGGTGTAAGCAAAGGGCTACGTGTATTAACCTGCTTAGTATCGACTGAAGATCATGTTGCATTGCATAGTCTCTGCCGAGCCAGGTGTTGCAGATACTGATGATGTCGCATAATCTATCGGGGGAAATGGTGACCCACATCTGGAGAGAATCGACCCCAAAACCCAAGTGGGAGTTTACTCAAGGCATTCAACCCTATATGATAGACATCCGCCTCATGTTCGAGGCGAGGCTTAGCGCATCAATTTTCAACCGATTAACCACAGCAGACAGCGGAACACAGCCAGACAAAGCATGGGGAATGAGCATGTTAAGCACAGTTTGCATGATCTGCAGGTCCTCCAACTGCCTAGCAATGAAAGGGAAGGGCTGAGCCGAGGGAGCCACCACTTGAAACTCCCTCCTAGACTTGCTTTAATCCTGCACTTACCCAGGTTGTGTGGGTAGTATAAACTAAGGATTGTAAAACAATACTCGCAGATGTGCGCAACTGTCATACATGCATCTGAAGTGTGAGGTGCCTGGAGTTGGCACCCACATGAGGTGTTGTATGCGGTGCATGGAGGGTGGTGCACTGTCTGGTGCTTCCTCTTCGAGTCACATGTGCCAGTGTCGCCATCTGATGCCTTGATGCATGTACTCTCCAAGCATGATATGGCTGTGCGTAGGTACTGTATCTGAACCTTGCTACTCCAGCCAAAGCAAAACCTCCCCTCTCCTATGCAAGGGAAAACCTCTTCACTCCACCTTCTGACAGATTTTGATCTAACGGATCTTCTACTATCTCCCATTACATAGAGGCGAGTTGCCTTGTTGGTGCGAATATCATCAAACATCCTCTATTTTACCCCAAATGTATTCTTGGATATTGAGAGTTCCTATTATCATTTTCTTCTCTTTTAGATTCGAGGATAATATATTCATACGGTTGAATTAGCTTACCCGTAGTAGGCAGTAGTCTGTGGCCCATAGTCTGAATGATTTGCTGAACTCATTGATCTAGCGACTCATAAGGAGGCTCAGACCGCATTGCTGTGTTGGCGTAATGATTGGGTCCTGGGTAGGCATGACATCATGAGTTTTCTCCTTTGATGCCATGGGCAAAGCAGAATGCAGAACTTGTGAAATCCAGATTCGCCCCACTCGGCAAAACATTATTTTGTTAAAGTACTACCTCGATATTCTGTTGTCCAGTCACAATGCTTTTCTCAAGGACTTTTCGGGGACTCTTCTCTACGAAAGTTACCGGATTCTTTGTCTGGGCCACGATGAGGGTCATCATGGAGGTTTACATAGGGACGATCTGGTCCTGCATGAGTTATGCCTCTTCCTAGGCATATTAGTGACAGCAAGGCTTGATTATTTCGGCATCAGATCACCACTAGATTTTACCCAACTTCAAGTCCCCTTGAAGACATCTGGCGGTGAAACCTGATGACGTCACATGAAGTCAGTGCTCGGAGAAACCGCTAGATGGTGTGTCGACGTGTGAGTGTGGCAATACTTAAAATCTAACTTGTCTCTGTCATTAAAACTCATAAGTTCCCCATAATTAGGAATGGACGACAGACCTCGACCATAAATCATGAAAAAAGCAGAACTGTATCTATCAGATCAATGAAAAAAGAGGGAAAGATATCTCACTCAGAAATTGATTCTGATGAATATTTGGGTATGTGAAGGGTTGTTGTATAACTTTTGCACTAAGGAAGGAGGTGTAACGGACCACAATAGAACAACACGGACTCCAAGTTACTATGAATTCTGTTTAATTTCCCCGGTACGCCGGGTTATATCTCAATCCTACACAACATGTATCACGTGTCGACATATCATTGGTTCACATAATAGCTTAATCATTGGTTCAGATAATAGGTTGACCTATGTGTCCGTCATCTAGGCCACGCCCCCTGAGCAGACGCGGTGTGGGGGGGTTCATCTCTCGGTTCACTACAATACCTCCCTTTATTAGCGAATTCCAATTATTTGGAATTTACCTAACTTTCATACGTTAATTCGGAACCGTATTCTTAATTAAGATGTACCACTATTCTATACATAAAATCATTACATTCGTAGTTAAGTCTAAAAGGCTAAAAACGACATAACATTTTCTACGTACTATGACCTTTAAGATATACGGATGATTGCCTATAGTTAATACTACATGATATATAGATTCTTCAATGTTCGTTGCACCATTTGTGTGATATAGACTTATAGGTAATTTTACTTAGTGTCTTTATCCGATGGTGACTTTCACGAGGTGTCTTGTGACAAGTGTTGTCACACCGAATTAACCGGTGGTAACCCCGGATACAAGGTTTCCGCCAAGGTGTTTGTGGGAACCAAGGGAATATGGGATTGCACTTCTTCTTTGATCTTGTCCGTGGTGGCTTTAATAGTGGATCGAACCACCTGACAAATGTCTTCTTGTTATAGACACATATTCCCACGCACACTACTCCCACTGACAGGAGTCCCACTATTCCCATAGACAGTCCCGATATGGCCAACTTATTGGACATGGTCTCTTCGGTTGTTGCAGGAAGAATCCAATCCATCACCTCATTCATAGGTAGTGTAACTCTACCCATTTTAGCTAGATCCTTTGCTACCGTATCCGTAATCTTCTGGGGCCAGTTTATCCGCAGAGCAGGTAACTCAACTGGTCGGGGTGTACGTATTTCCAACTTGCGGAATCCTATGCTGACTCCTTTTAGAGTCCAGTCCGCAGTTTCGATGCTACATCTCTCATCCAAGATGAGTTGTGTTATTTTCCCCATTACTTCGCGTCGTGCTGTGGTTCCGGTACAGCGATGAGTGACCGTGATATTTGTGAAGGGCACTATGGTGATGATCAGTGGTTGTTTTACATCGCGCTTCGCAAAGGACTTGGCTCGTGGTTTTGGTGCTATGGTGACGGCACACTCCTGGGCTCCATCCCCTGACACCAATTGCGCCTCACAGGCAGGTCTTGAATATTGTGTTGCCGGAAAGCACACCAATGGTTGTTGACCCAAGCATACATCGTCCGTCGGGAAGAATGACGCTGTTGATTCCGATGACATAGCTACCCGGTCGTTTCCGACGATGCTCCGTGTGAGGTTGTCCGATAGGACCACTGGGAAGTACTGTAGCCTATGTGTGATGTATACGTCCCTTGTCACTGCTGGAATTAGAACCTTATATGCAAGTCGATCAGCTCGTACATACAGAGGTTCAATTTCTAAATTATGGTAGTACCACCCGATAGGGAGTGCGGTGTGTCCCTGCTTTTCCAAGTCAGCCAGAATCGTTTTTAACTCGTTCGTGAAAAGGACATCTCTAGATAATCTCCCTCTCTCTAGTTGCATACATTGTTGATGAAAGAGATCTACAGATCGTTCGAACTGATTTACCGCTAGCTCCATGACTGTCAGTACTTCATCAACCATTTGTCTTACTTGCAGTGTCTGAATGGCGTAGATGTGATCTTGGATCTGTTGATTAATGTTCTATTATCGTCTGTAATTGCTTGGTGCGCTGTTCTATGGCCATTAATCCTTGCCTGTTTTCCTTGCTGTTTTGTCGCGTTATGTTGAGGACCGATAACATCATAAGATCATGCTGCTGGAGCCATTCTACCGATGATCCTAGGTTAGTAACCTGTTGTGCAAGTACCTTAACGTCAGTTTCTGTTGCAACTCCTAGGCAAGCTTTAGCTAACTCACCCAGTAGTGAGCGTAATCCTCGTTTACTGCGTTCCCTGCCATTTGTTTCTTCAGATATTTGGCGCGCTCCTTGTCTCAATCCTTTGTTTATCTGTTGTAGGCGTAAGTTCCATACATTCATCGTCCCTTCCTCTATCTTTGTTTCCGAAGTATTGAAATATTGCCGTACCTGTGTTTCTAACCCCGAAATGTCGGGCAAATGTGGTGCTTCGAGTGATACCACTATTGTCCATATCGCTGATACCACTCTGGTTTCCCCTTCTACAGTTATCAATACTCCATCTTTCTGTAGTATAGGCGATGTTGTTGGGACTGCCATCATGATGGTTGAGAGAACTGCAAAGTATCCTAGTGGTTTACCCATCGTTCGAGGTATCATCTGATGTTGACGAATAGTCCTTATAATTGATCTCCGTCCGCGTGTGGAAGCCTGCTACACTGCGATGTTGTGCGCGTGTCCGGGGTACGGAAGACTGTATACTCTGGGTGTCAGTTGTATCAATGGTCGATCGGGTGATAGTTAGGTCGTCGTTAACGCTTGACCTGTGAATGACGGTGGTGTGTAACGATCCCTTTTTATGTTCCCATTCTGACACTGGTCCTTCTTTATTGGCTTGTGTATTGCCCGGCCTTGTAGTCACGGTCCAAGGTCGCGACTGTGTGGATTGGTATTCACTGCTGTCATCTCCTTCAGCCGCGCCATCGTCCGATGACACCTCTGATATCGTGTTATCAGGAAATGTATTGTCAAGGCTTGAAGTGTCATGGCTTGTTATATCGGCGTCCCGTCGCCCGCTATCGTGCCATGTTTGTTCGACCCTTTGATGCGCGTCGTTATCGTCCGCCTCACTGCTTGTCATGCCCGTTGCTCGAGGACCCGCATTGTTATCATACGTGTCACTGCCTGTCATGTCTGTGACTGGAGTGGCCTCGCTTGATAACCGACCGTCGCTATCATCGTTATCATTAGATCTGACAATAGGTATTGCGGGCATGCCTACTTCGGACATGAAGGGTAATCCGTTATTATCGTAATCCTCCTGGCTTGTGACCCTGTGTGTAGGAGGACCACTTGCTTGTCTGTTTCTTTGTCGTTGGCGATTACGCACCTCGCGCCTTTTGATAGTGCGTCGACTGGCTGCGTCGGCTTTATCAGGTGCCAGGTGGTTGAGTCTGTATCGGTCATTGATTATGGACCCTCTAGATAGTTGGATTATGGCAGATGGCGCATCTAGCGTTTCTTTGTTGAGGGCTCGGTTCGCCGGCTGGGAATTGCTTTGATGTTCGTTATCTGAGTGTTTTTCCCTTTGAAAGTCTCTATTAACAGTCGTGGGCCAATATGACACTTTAGGCGGCACTGGTTTTATTCTATCCATGTTGATGCGTACTTTCTTTCCTGAAAAATGTAGCAGGTCTACTACATTGCCGCTTTTGTCCGTTATCACGTACCCATGTAGATAGGGCGGTTGGAATGTTGTTTGTCTGAAGTTCTGTAATAAGACTTCCTGTCCTATGTCATACGCGGGAGCCTCTGGTCTTTTATCCAACCTTTTCTTGTTCTTCTCTTGTATCTGACGGGTCTGTTGTCGTGCTTGTTCCAGTGCTATTTGACAATTCTCTATGTTATCCTTCAGCACTTTCAATTCTTCTCCTTGCGGAATTCTGTGACTATTTTGATGTGGGTGTGCCGGTTCACGACCGTGATGCAGAAAATATGGTGAAAACCCAGTCACTGTTGAAATCGATGTTCTGTAGGCCCATAACGCAGTGGGTAGTTGCGTTTCCCATTTGTGTACTTGTCCTTGTACCAGTTTTGAAAGCATAGATTTAAGTGTCCTGTTCAATCTCTCCGTTTTTGCATTCGTCATCGGATGGTAGGCTGTGGAGTACCGCCATTCTATGTGATAGTCCTTACACAGTTGTCTTGTGAACTGGTTTATAAACTCGGTTCCTCTGTCCGAAATTACTGTTTGAGGAACCCCATGACATGGTATCCAATGATTTCTGAAGAAATCCACAATGTTTTGGGCTCTTTTATCTGGAATCGGAAGTACTTCTGCCCACCCTGTGCAATGATCGATTGCCACAATGGCATGCCTATTCCCGTGGGTGCTTGTGGGTAGCGGTCCAATTAAATCAATTCCCACTATTTCATCTGGGGAAGTTGGCACTGGCATGGGTTGTGTGGGTGGGTAGGTATGTACTGGTCTATATAGCGCACAAACTGGACACTCGCTCAAGACTTGCTGTATTTGTCGCTTCATTCCCGGCCATTTGTACGCTTTTAGTACTCGATCATAGGTTTTTTCCATCCTCTGGTGTCCTAGTTGCTCATGGAGTTGTTGAACGACTGGTCCAACCAGTGCGGGTGGAAGTACAATACCAGGATAGCTTTTCCCCCCAGCTTCTTTGACCGTGTAGAGCACACCATCTTCCACAAAGTAATCCTCTTCGTCTCGCTTTCCTGCTTGGTATTGCGACATCTTTGCCTGTTCCTCTACTAGCTGTTGTTTGTCAAGTTCTTTATTGCTCCATTCATTCTCCTTGCGTAGTAATGGGCAGGCGATCACTGATTTTCTTGACACTATTGTACTGGCCAATTCCAACATTGGCGTATCATCTACTTGACATCCGCAGATCTCCAGTTCAGTGTCGTTATTTATACTATCGGGCGGTTTTGGTGGGAGTCTTGACAGCATGTCTGCTCTCACGTTGTACGCTCCTTTCCGATACTCAATGGGCGCCCCATACTCGGCTAGTAGCACGGCCCATCTCTGTATCTTAGAATTTCGGATTTCTTGCTGGAAAATCGATTTCAAGGGCTTGTGATCAGTTATAATGATGAAGGAAGCGCCCTGTAAATATGGTCGTAACTTCTGAAGGGCGTATATAATGGCGAAGGCTTCCTTCTCAATAGTGGCCCACTTTCGTTGTTGTTCATTGAGCTGTTTTGACACATACTGAATCGGGCGTTCCAGTCCTTCCTCATCTGTTTGTGTCAAGATACCCCCCACGCACCCGTGACTCGCATCTACATAGAGCCTGTAGGGTTTCGTAGGTTCAGGAAACGCCATAACTCTATCAGATGTGAGAGTGTCTCTAAGTGAGCGCCACGCTACATGGCGATGTTCAGTCCATTCAAACGGGGTGTTTTTCCTTGTGAGTTCCACTAGTGGTTCCGCATACTCTGCAAAATTAGGCACACATTGTCGATAATACCCGGCCAATCCAAGAAATCGCTGCACTTCCTTTGCGTTGGTTGGCGGCAGCATTTCCTGAATGGCTTCGATTTTGCGCGGATCTGGTTTCAGTCCTCTACGTCCCACGATATAACCAAGTAGCTTGACCTCCTCTTGTCGGAATTTACATTTTGAGCTGTTGACTGTCAGGCAATGTTTGTCGAGTAACTGAAAGACTTCTTGTAAGTGATTTTCATGGTCTTCCACCCTATTTGAGTATACTATTATATCGTCGAGATATACTAGAACTGTTTTGTTTAGAAGAGGAGCTAAGTTAATATATCGCTGCCACGTGGCCGGGCTGTTACAATAGCCTTGTGGCATGCGATGAAACTCGTACAGTCCGTCCGGTGTGCAGAAGGCGGTTATTTCTCTGCTCTCTGGAGTGAGTTCGATCTGAAAGTATGCGT
Source organism: Alentia gelatinosa (assembly GCA_950022655.1). Lineage (NCBI taxonomy): Eukaryota > Metazoa > Annelida > Polychaeta > Phyllodocida > Polynoidae > Alentia > Alentia gelatinosa. The sequence continues at coordinate 47,090,066 of OX465579.1, read as the reverse complement.
TTTTCAGATCTATGACGGAGAAAGTTGTGGCCCCTGTTAGTGCGTCAAAGATATCTTGGATGTGGGGAATAGGGTAAGCATCTTTTTTACACAGCAAGTTGATCCGTCTGAAGTCCACGCAGCATCTAATGCCTCCGTCGGCTTTGGGTACAATGAGAAGGGGTGAGGCCCATGGGCTTGCACTTGGTGCTATTACTCCTTCTTGCATTAGTTTGTCGATTTCAGTTCTTACTTGTGCTTTCAATGCCAACGGTATTCGATATGGTCGTTGTCTTATGGGCGGGTGATCCCCCACATCTATATGCATCTGTATTTCTGGCGCCGATTTCCCGGGTACAGCTTTCTTGGAAAATACGCGCGGATATTGTTGACTCCACGTATCTAAGTCCGTGTGTATTCCCGCTAACTCATTCTGGGCGTCCTCGCACTGCCCGTAGACGAAATACTGGTTAGCCAACCTCACATTTCTTTGCGTACAATTAAGTTGGCAGTCCAATAATTCCATGCTATCGATTCCCAAAAGCAAGTCGTGTTGTACCATATCACAAACATACACATCAATCTCTTTGTCTAACAGGGCTATAGATGCTATCCCCTTGGTGCGCAACACATGACCTGACAAGGATCGCAACGGTGGTCCCGCTCGGACAACGGGCGGTCGACCCGTTAATTCACACAATGTCTCCCACATCTCCACTGTTATTAACGATCGTGACCACCAGAATCGATCAAGGCATGCATTTCCACGTTGTCTCCTTGTTTAACTGTTATACATACTCGACCGTCTGACGCGGCGATTAGTTTCCCTGTCCACCTTGATGTGACTGTCCAGGATAGGGTTGTTGGTTTGTTGCCCACGTGTCTCCATTGTCTTGTGCATATCCTTGTCCATAGTTCTGATTTCGTTTGTTAGCGCAATCCCTCGCAAAGTGGCCTATCCCCTTGCATTCGTAGCATTGCACCGTGTTTTGGTAATTCGATCCTCCGCGACCACCTCTACCTCTTGCGCGACCTCTACCTCTTCCTCTGTTTTGGTTTCCCGGCTGCACCCCCACATAGAATATGTTGCCTGTCATACCTGCAGTTGGCTGCGCCTCTCGGACGTCGCTATGGTAGTTAAGCACATTGTAATCATCGCTATGTGGTGTTTGTTGGTTTGTCGAAGTTGTGTTTACCGCATTAATGTCCTGAGTGGTTTCACTCTTCTTTTGTGGCCGCATAGCAACTACTAGGGATTGCATTTGCCTTTCCAGTGATTTCATTACCCCGGTTAGTTCCTTGATATACGCCGGTTCCTGTGACACCGGGCTGTCGGGTGGGGGCAATGCGGCTTGTTCTAGTGAGTTAGCAGTGTCAACTTCTAGTATACGTGCGTTATGATTTGCTATTTCTAGGGCAGTTTTTAAGTTAGCAGGCCGCTGGCACCCAACTGTTTCCCGCAGTCGTAAGCTTCTTAGCCCTTTGATATAGAAGTTACGTAATTGTGTTACCATTAAGTCCATACATTGTTCTTGATCGGTGTATGCCCGATGTACATCCCCCACATATCTATCTCCATATTCTCTCACCGTTTCGCAGGGTCCTTGTTGTGCTTGCTCCACTTTTTCTCTCAGCAGCTGTACCTCCGCAGGTCCGAGGAACTGCTGTAGGATAGCGTTCTTCAGGTTAGCCCACGTATACGGTGTTGGCGGTGTTTTCTTGGCTAAGGCATACTTGGTGCTTGTGATGAATCGTCCTAACGCGTCTTCCGCCTTCGCTGCCGCTGCTTCCAGAAGTAACTTCTCCCCCGGATCTACGTGATCTGCTGCGTAGTCTAGTGCGTCCAACCACTTACGCACGGCAGTCCTGTCAATCCCATCAATGACTGAAATTCCTTTGGTGAACTCATTGAATCGTCGTCGTGTTGCTTCAACTAATGCCAAGTCTAATTTCTGTTTCTCGGTCTGCTGTGGTTCCGCCATGATTGTTCTTGTTGTTCTCCGCGTAGTCCGTTACTCGTTACTGTGTTTCGTAGAAAGATCCTGGCAAGATCGCCAAACTGTAACGGACCACAATAGAACAACACAGACTCCAAGTTACTATGAATTCTGTTTAATATCCCCGGTACGCCGGGTTATATCTCAATCCTACACAACATGTATCACGTGTCGACATATCATTGGTTCACATAATAGCTTAATCATTGGTTCAGATAATAGGTTGACCTATGTGTCCGTCATCTAGGCCACGCCCCCTGAGCAGACGCGGTGTGGGGGGGTTCATCTCTCGGTTCACTACAGAGGGATACTGAATGCCCTGATGTCGGGAGCTTTTGTGTGTAGGTTTTGGAATAAAGTCACCAAAAGAGAAATAACTTTTGGAGTGGTTGAAAAAAGAAAGATCAAGTATGAAAAATGATTGAACATATAATCCTTAACGCATTTATACATTTTTTCATCATAATAGGCTGGATATTGTGGCTTTTGTGCAGGAGTTGAAGCAATAAATCACGGTTGAGAAATTACAGCCATACGAAAGGCAACTTTTGTGAAATGTTCAGAGAGTTTCAGGATCAAATTCTCCATGATATTCACGTTGGAACGCTGGTTGTATCGTAGCCTGCGTCAAGACCAGGTATGATTTTTTTTCACCCCAAGGCCTGGAACCCACGAACACCGACGCAGAAATTCAGACCTCACGATGCACTCTAACGCCCATTCAATTCAATGTGATAATTGTGTGTCATAGAGCGACTCGTAATGCGTGTCGATGTGTATCAAAGCCCGGTGCCATGGGTTCATGGTTTGAACCCGTTCCGACGCACTGCGATGCATACCTCACAGAAATAGCTTGAAATTATTTGCGTCGTAGAGCGCGTCGGTATGCATCTATCAAGCTCTGCAACAATAGATTAAAGATTCTACCATAATCGAGATGCCTAATACGAATGAATGAATGACAAGTCTAAAAGAGATGGCCCTCCTAATTTGATCCTGATATTTAAATGTAAGTTGCAAGGGGTTGCTTTTGTTTCCACTATTGAATGGTCAGGGCAACTGCAGTTTAGAGTTTCGGATTACTGTACCAAATACTCCTAACGCCATTGAAATTGTCCAGCATGTTTTGTATTCCCTTTCAACAAGCCTTAAAATTTACATATGCTACTGTGATTTCTTGATTATATCGCGCTTCTTCTCTGGTAAGTATCAATTATACTGTGACTAGTATAAGGACGAACGCCAAGTGTAGAGCGAATATACGTTATGTACACCCAATTTTTCATCAAATAAAAAAAGACCAACTCTACAACTGAAGGCAATGTGCTACAAGTATAAACCCACAGATATACCCATATATGTCTACGCAGAAGGTGTCTGAACTATATCATAGGCTTTTGTGCATTAAATATTGATGTGTGCAAGGTGCGAAGTAATCTTGGAATTACACCTCCATTTCATTAAGGATGTAAGATTACAGATTCACACAGATATTGAGTCTCCTGTTTTAAATATGAAAAAAACCTGTTCGGCACGAGTATGTTCAACAAAATGTTCTGTATGACGTGTTTATTAGCCATAGTACGAAGAAGAAATGATTAACATGAAAAGACATGTGGCCATTGACAGATAACATGCCATCCATATTACCTGGCTTCCGTCAGATATGTAGTCATTCATATATTATTAGACGCATGGAAATATGTTCGCTCATTTAGTTTCCCTGGAAGCGCACAGCACCATCCATATACCTTGTCTTAGCCCTTAAAATATAAGTAGATATCTATGTTATAGCAAATAAGTAAGAATGTATATGTGAACCTCAGTCCTGTACATTGCCTTGTTCTTTTCAATACAGTCTAATGTATGTTGCGTGACAAGCATCTGCACAAATGGTATAACTTCAACAGAATAACACCGGGGAAAATAGAATTATCATTAAACTCAACAACAGATATTTGAACACTTGTTTCTCGTCCAACACATGCCGCTAGGTAGGAAATTCGAATGCGGAGTTGAGGAAGTTCAACTAATATGAGCCTCACTATAACTTAACAATAATGCAGCAATTAACGTTAAAATTATCAAGATATCTTATAACATAGACACACAAGTCTGAATTATTGTTCTCTATGTAAATCCTTACCGGTAAGCTGAGTCACTATGGCATGTGACGTATTTGGGCGACGAAACCATGTGGCTTCAGCATGTGGCTCCAGCTATAGCTTCCACCGATCGTGTCTGGCATTCATCAACTCTCAATGTGCCAGTAACAACGCGTATGGTCGGAAAATTAGCAGATCACCTTCTTGCGAGTGTTGTACATGGACGTAGAAAAGGGGAGATAGTACTTTTGTGACACCCATCTCCTACCTTTTAATGTGGAGGGAGGATCCCACCACCCCCGCTATTTATCATTCAAAGACATTGTAATTATGATGAATTATGGTTTGATAATGGGATCGAAACTATTTCGTAAACTTAGAGGTATATAGTCAGGTGATATTGAGAATTCTGTATAAGGGTAGGCACTGATATGAATAAACATCAGAATAGTGTGACTGGTGAGTTTTTTTAGTTTTTTTCAATTTGCCACTGGTGGACACATTGATACCATATTCACAAAATCCAAATGATGGGGCAATAGTCTTCTTATTTCTTTTAAAGTAATTGCGGGAATTCATGATATCATCATATCCCTATTTGAGCTAAATTATATTGTTTCTTCTTTCATAGGAAACCTCACCAGACTTAATACATTTTTCACTATTCCTATGTTATACAGCAAATTCGGGATTAGGGGTCTGTTAAGATAACGTTATTTATAAAAAGTTAATGACGCGTGTGAAATAATCCGCACGACTTTGATCTGTGATTAACAATATGGTATGGGAATGTGACTATGTAGCTACAGCTAGGCTGTGAGGTTAAATGATATGATTAATATATAAATACCTTTCACGCCGGGTGATGCCTTGAGGCATCAACCAGGGCTGGCCGGGTGATGCCTTAAGGCATCATCCAGGGTTGGCCGGGTGATGCCTTAAGGCATCATTTACAAAATATTTGTTTTCTTAAATAAAATTGGAAATAATGGCTCAATAAACATGAAACTTTCACAGAATGTCGATATGGAATCATATTTGATATTTCAGGTGAAATAGATAATATATATAAGTATCACGTGTCAGGTCACGTGATGCAAAGATCAAAATCTTCATGATAGGCCTATATACCCGGCCTCTAGCGGCATTCACTGGCACTAGTACCCGGCCCCATGACTGTACCGATGCCGTGGGTACCCGGCGCGATAGGGTTATATTAATTTAAAAACATATATTTAAAAGATACCCGATGAATCAAATGCGAAATGTAATTTATCAGAAATGTACAAATAACGAGTTAGATTATCAATTATTAACGTACATTCAACCAGTTTGAAATAGAGAACCGATTCCTCCGTACCGAACAAGGCTAGACGGTTCTGATTAAGCGGCCGAATGTCGACAGAGCTGAACAAAACTTAAGACGAAAAATGACGCCCAATGGTCATCTTACAACACACAGGACTATGACCATGAGATAGGAAATCCCATTCATATATGTGTTCTTAAAACTGCCTGAGGAAGAGTATTAATTCCGTTTCATGCATTTCACCTCTAGATGATTTACAATGAGCCACCACTCAACATTATTGCTCTGTTTCCGGTTCCATATGCTTCGATGTACACATTTTTTGAATGTGTTGATTAATCTGAGATGAAATATTACAAGTTTGAACTGTAAGAGGGGGAAATTACCTGAGAAACTTATTATAGATCTCTATAGTACGCCAGAACATACTTCGATATGAATAAAAGTATAACTGTAGATACATAGTTTAAAAAAAGAATTTGCTTTGCCTGTATGTATCATCAACTATATTCTGTGACATAGTTGTCCGACTGTTACTCTGAAAAACACCTTCATTGGAGAAAGAGATAGTCGATAGATAAATCTATTAAACTAAACCTCTCCACCACAGGATTTGACCAAAAAACAAGCTGAGTACCTTCAACAATCATTTAAACAGATGCTCTTAATCGATTATAGTACCATATGATCATAGTAGTAATCTCCCTCTGAATACAGCTGAGTGTTTGTTTAGAGCAAACATCTAGAAATAATTCCTGGAGGGAAAAGGTATGTGACACATATTTTACTGAAACTTTACCAATTTATATAGTACCGAATCTACCAAACTTCCAAGCTTCCAACAGCTATCAAGAATCCAAAAATTACAAGTATCTATTGGTGCTGATAATATGATGTATGTTGAAGCATACAACTGTCTCTCCCCTGTCAGAAGGCTATGTGAGTTTGACAAGGTGCGAGCTATGATGACATAAATACAACGGTAGTGTTATCTCTCTCGTGGCAGATAACTACCCGTGCAGAACTCTCGGAACCTGAGACGCCATCTTGCCGCAGGCATTAGCTGCGGGACTGCCCCCGTGTATACAGGGGGCGCCACCGGTGAGGTCAGGGCGCTGGTACCCAGATGGGAGGCAGACGCCGAGTAAGGGATCTTGAGAAACCAGCGAGACTCGAGAAACGCACCAGGTCATAACGGATCTAATTATGCGATTCTACCAATGTAGCAGGCAGTCTGAATAACGCACGTGCAACACATATGTCTTATTATGACCCCAGGTTTAGGTGCACTAATACGAATCTCTTTTTGATACAATTACTGACTCAACATAGAATATGGAAAGTTAGCATTAACATACGGACATACAGATGTATATACTAAGTATCATTAGACACTCAACTGACTGCTCTCTCTACAAAAAGATCCTACACCAGATGAAAGTGGACAATGGCAGGTATATATGGAGCTCACTATTGGAGCAAAGCATGGATCATCGGTATCTGTCAGCATTGGTGTCGCATGTTCAGTGCAGCTACTCGAGACTTGAAGAGGCTGAAGAAGGTACTCTAGCACAGGGTTCTAGTTGGATTATCAATGTTTGCAAAAGCGGTTAGCTGTACTCAAATCTATTTACTTAGAGTTAGTCTGCCTTCTGAAGAGCCAGTATATAAATGGTTCACTCACAATCGGCCCGGGGGAAGGTAGAAGCGTTTTACAAGTTTAACTGGAGTTGCTTCATAATTCTAGTGAGCATTATTAAAGGACCATATTCTTTCTCTTCGATTCGTACTGAATAACTCAGAGGTTTTAATCATTTCGTATTTTAATTGAGATACTGAAATTTAAATGTATGAAGGAGATACTTAGAGAAACTATCACATAACCGACAGTATGATTCAGATGTTACAAATCTGGAGAAAGGTCCTAAATCTCTGTAATGCCACTAGTAGATCTATTTCTTTTGTGCATGGAGATCTCTTAGATGTATCCTTGAGTTAAGGGTGATTTATTATTATACCTAATGTTATTGTAGTGAAGCAGTGTGAAACATCACCATTGGACGCATCTTTGATTTGACTGAGTCCATATTTTACTTCTGAATATCTTCCTATGCAATAGTACTATCTTCTAAAACGTCATTCTAACCTCCACACAAATATGACAATATCGAAGCTCGCGTCACTTGCGAGTTTATTGGATCTTCACTCCTATTTAATTCTAAAAGTCTGGGTAAAGAGCCTCAAAGGGTTTCACCCTGGTGGGCGATAAAAGGAAAAAGAAGAGACTGTACTGCTCCTTTCGATTGCTGTTCACAGATTGCCTCGGGCGGTAAGAGGAACCAGTGGGAGCAAAGGAAGTTAGTTCGATACTAAACCAACATCATGAACGACGGGCGACAGGGAGTCCCTGCTGGTAGAATTTACTCGGGGCCCTTTCATCTTGTATTATTTATAATAGCAATCGTATCCTGTGTCTAAGAAGGCTATTCAACATAGACGTGTGAGGATGCCAAAAAAAGCATCGGAATCTAGGTATTCATGATGGTCAGGTTTTTTATGTTAGAATATAACCGTTATAGTAAAGTTGTCTTTTATTGGAAATTAAATGGACGGTGTCAAAAAATAAGTTGATTTGTGCGTAGCATCAAAGCTCATTATTCACTGCTGTTTATAGCAGGAGGAATTTTGTTACTTTTCTTCTATAAGATATCTTACATGGATGGGAGACTGAGCTTATGCATACAGCACTTCACATAGGAACAACAATAAACCAGTCACATACAAAGAGGTAGATCAATAGAGAAGGCTGACTTATGAATTGGGCCATTGGCGTTGTCTAAACTTCCACTAGAGATACATTTACCAAGGCCGTTCAGTCTCTGATTGCTGTGAGTTGTATTTTGGCTGGAACGAATTTGATAATGATAATACAGATTATATGCCTAGAAATTGAATCTCGTTGCACTCAAGACAATATGTATGTGTAGAACTGACTGGGTAAACTTTTGTCGGACCATAAATGCCTCCTTACCAATGCAGCGATTGCTTGGTGATTTGTCATTTACAATTTCTTTTATTGTAAAGTATATACTGTATGCGGATGAGTGTGTGGTCTTAATATCAAGAAATACCCAAGAGGAAGTACTATACAGTCTGGACATGGGTCTTAACGAGATAGAAATAGAGACTGGAGTTGATAAGTTAAAGATGAATATAATAAGATTAAGGTACTGTTGATAGGTAATCAAAGATACCTAGATATAAACTTAAAGGCAGTTGCACTTTATAAATGCGTAGGGGTATAACGAGATGACAATATATTTGTAATTTTTACGTTCCGTCGAGGTTCCGAGAAACCTCGTAGTTGGGGAAATAATTTCCGTCGTGGTCGCAAGGCGGTGGGAGAAGGTAGTGCTTTGCTAAGCCCCGTTCTCACATCGATATTATTAGATAACAAGTTGAATTACAAGGACTATCGTGAGATTACTATTAGAAGCATACAATAAAACCATACAAATCCAGAAATGCGCAATGGTATATAAATAGAGAAACAAATGGCCTTACCAACAATTCAATGGATATATTGTGTGTATTATTGGACAAATGAATGTATATGCTCTAAGCTCAAGATAACGTGAAATGTGTAAAATGAGAACAAGAGGAGATAAAACTAAAGACTAGAAGGCCATGACCAGAAAAACAGAAATACTCGGCGCTATATAATTAAAAAAGAAATAAATACGATTATGGAAATATCATTTTTGTAATTATTAATCTCAAATATTGAAATCCTTTAATCAAAGACATGTCAAAAAGAGAGAAAAAGTTGTGATTTCGGTGAACAAAAAATGTTCATTCAATCGCCCATTTCATTTCAAGGTAACGAGATCACGTTCTAATACAAATGTATTTCATTCTCATGCCAGGTCATTAGTCTACACTTAACAGTTCTGCATTCATACAAAATGGTAGATTACATGTTTCTAGGTAATAATAGTACATTGCCTGGAAACAAAACAAAAATAGTGCATCCCATATCCCTCAAAGGGTGTCACAGTTGTCAAATATATAAGACCGAATACAAAGTAGTTGTGATCAAGGCGGGGATGTGGGCTGCTAGTTAATACCTGCCCTGCAATAATATTGCGATGTTTCCCAGTAGTTATTGCGGGTAGTCGCAATAAAATAAAGTACACTTGTCCCCGTTGGGCCTGTGTAATACTGAGCGCGGTTGGCTGTGTAATAGATTAGAACATCTCTGCAAGAGGAGTGAATACAGGAAAGTCTAGACATTCCACTCTCGGCATCAGAGCATTACATCCTTTGAGGTAGATGTATCCTTAGGAAAGGCGGGAAATAAGAATTGTTGCAGTAGACGTCATTTTTCCCCAGTCTATGAGGCAATTCCCATGGTCCATATATGAAAAAGTATGGCCTGAATTCACTGTGCGTTTATGTCTGGTAAGATCACAAGTATTTGTCGCATCATTGCAATGCCGTTGGTCTAACGAAAATCCTTTAAAAGACTTAGACTTTGTGCCACCTCTAATGATAATTCTAAGGCCTGGCGTCCACCTACTACGATAGAAGTTTAGACCTACCGATATGGCACGATACAAAAACCAAATATCGGAGACATATCGGGAAGGTGCAATATCGTAGACATATGTCTAGACATGCCAATCCACCACGCATTGTATGGGGTTTTTTTTCGGTGTCTAATCGCAGAAACGTGGTCAACTGCCCCGATAATAGGTGACCTTCCGACGCGATTTTGATTTTTTTTTGGTCGGCAGGTGCATCGTAGACCATATCGCATAGGTGGACGCCGAACCTTACACACATGTTTGCTGATATGTGTCTAAAATAAAATAAGTGAATCGTTACAAGTGTCATCATAAACAAAGTACCAGCGGTCTTTTTCCCCAATGTATCCAACTGATCAATACGGCTTATCAATACGACTGGCGATGTGCAATGATTTATAATCCATCATATACAAATACCACATTGAAAATGTATGGAGACTCAGTAAACTAGGACCCATTATATAAAGCCTCTCAGATACCACAACTCTGGTATGTTGATTTAAATCTGAGGTATACCGCCTCAGAGCCATGGTATACGAGAAAATAGTCCCTTTGTACTATAGAGTAAAGACATAGTCTCTATTGTTATACCTATGATATAGCAATTACTGGGTTAGATTTACTAGAAAAGATGGATAATGAATACAACAAACGATTGTTTTATGGACAGTCGGCTCTTTAAACCCCTCGAGGATAACGCGTAATACACGAGCACTAGCGAGTGTATTACTACGCGTTAACCTCGAGTTTTACAGAGGCGCTTGGCCACAAAACTATCGTTTATTGTCTATGTCTTAGGTTAGGAATTAGGTGGTCAGCTCTCTGAAACATTTCATCCCCAGGCAAAGGCGTGGTGGAGACGTCCCCGCTGGATGGTATTGGTGCGACTACAAAGCCTACGTGGCATTGGACCAGGCCACATCCCAGAACCCCATATTCAGCACTCCTACATGTCGATTCGCAAATGTTACACCAGGGGACCTCGCCTTGTCAAGATGTCAGGCAATTCTTTTACTCCTGTGTACTATGTCTCCATACAACAGGAATCCATTTTCAAATCTATTTTCATTGCCTCTGGGTCCTCTTAATGTTTGTATATGACATACGAATGGTGTGTGGGCATCACTGCGCAATATGCCCATATATTAGGACCATTTGAATAAGCTTATAACGACTAAGGATATGGCAGCAAGGCTGCCTATCGTGAAATGATGTAAAGGAAACCTCTGAGTAGAACATGCAAACTTGTGTGGAATATTTCTAAGAATGAGTTGCTCAACGAAAGAAGCCAACTACGTACTCCCTCCACTCATCACTTTGCAAACCAACAGCGAGCGGCGCCGTGTGAACTCCCGCGAGACCTCACGAGACCAGCACTGTTCACGCTCCAGCGGAAGTGTGTTAATCAGGACTTGGGCAGTGAGAGATGGCGGCCAGCCCCGCGCTCGCCCGGCCTAAAACAATCGGCCGCTGTTGGGGTCTTCCGCTGTGTATGATCCGATAGCACGGTGGCCTGCCTGTCATCAATTCCTTCCTTCTGTCTCTCAGATCAAGCCTAATTGGGCGGGCATACACAGGCGGCCACCACCGGTCCTCCTCACCTATACCCGGCCTCTGCCGAGCCCGACCCCCGCCGACCCACCACAGGGTCAGTCCCGGGACAGGCAGCGGTTTAAATTACCACTTTGTGCTGCGGGAAAGAAACAAACCCTTGGTTTGGCTTATCGCCCCGAGGCCCGCGCCGGGAGCGGCCCCGCCGCCCCGCCAACCAAATGTTTCCCCCGGGACAGATAGCTTGTCGGCGGCGCAAAAAGTTGCGATGACTTGCTGGATTCAATTGCTGCCCTGTTAGATATAGGGACTCGTCCTCTGGTAGCCCCGGCCTTTGGCATTTCTCCCTTGTTTCGTTCTCGCTTACGAGCAGAGAGCTCTTCCCTTCTGATTTGAGAGTGTAGGGTTTACTAATTAAGGGTGTGGGGAGTGAGAGAAGTTTACAGGCAGCATGTGAGCAGTGAATGGGGTTGGTGCTAAGGAACTGCATGGCAAACTGAATTCTTGAACGTGATCGAGCACCTCATATTACCTGTGTCTCTGAATGATAATGTATTCCCCATATGCCTCAACCTGCCAGCCTCAGTTATCTACTAATCCATTTTAAACAATATTCATGAGTGTATTTGAGAGTGTTTCAAGGAGATCCTCCAGCATTATTTCACATAATCGGAGAAGATGGCATTTCTGTCATGTATACTGTGTACATGTACATACATGTACATATACATCTCCAACATGCATAATGCATAAAGAAGAATGATCTGGGATTCTCCAAAGCCAACAAGGATAAAATCACTAGTTTACGTATTTCCATATCCTCGTTAGCATATAATTTGTCTTATCAAACTCACACTTTACAAACGCCGTGAATTGAGGTTATGTCTCGAGCAAAGCTAATGAAAATGTGAGAAGCGCGGCTTCTATTCTTTAAGAATGTAAGAGATCTCTTGTCTGTACTTAGGTGTGTTTCACGTGTGGGACAATCCTCACATAGGTCAAAACAGATGACTTCCTTTCAGAGACATCTTTTACTTTCTCTTTAATTGTAAATACCTTTGGAATAAGCAGGTCTCATACTTAGCAGATTAAAGGAGCCAGTATATCCAGCGGCAAACAATATGCTGATGAGTTTCACTGGTATGTGAATTCAGTGGAAATAGATTTTCCTATCATGGAACTTCTTTCACGAGTATTAATTACAATATGTAGATAGTCCATACTGGTGTCATGAAGAGCTAAACAATTGCACAACAAAGTTAGTAAGAAATAACACCCGGTCAGAATGGCATCTATACCTTAAAGAAAACGTCAAACTTAATTGTGAGATGTAAACCCTAAGAGGAAAGATTTCTATCAAGATCATCCGAAACTTGGATATCCCTACTTACTTCCCGATCTAAGGCTACCTATAAGGATTAGCTGAATAAACACTGGATCTGGTTGACTTGGCCGTTACTCGGTGTGACGGATAAATGACCTGAAATAATTGCGCTATTTGTGGTCCGGTCCGGCACCAAACATTTACTCAGGCGATCGATCACTGGGCCTCAGTTAGCGTTATAATGCCTAGTTAAATAGCACACTTGTGCGAAACGATATAAATTCAAATTAAACAATATACTTAAACCAGAAGAACACTGTATAGCTAGATGAATATTCTTGGACAAGTAAACAGCCAGTAGAGTAACCTGATAGTGCCTCAAAAAATAAGGGGAGACAAATATACAGAGGCAATAGCGATCTGGTGTGGGGATTTAGTCCTATGACCTGAACATACAAGTGCGTGTGGCCCTGTGAAGGAATATGCCTCTTCAACAAGAGTCAAAGAGTGTGCATTGAACGACTTCTTACACATGCCTGATGATTCATAGACTATAAAACTATTTGTTTCATTACGGAAGCTAGAACTGAATTGTCTGCTCTATATTGATAACACTGCCTCGATTGGCAATCGAGATTGAATCCTAGACCCGTGAATTAGGTAAATATAAATATTTTAAACGTTTAGAAACATATGGATCCTGCTGAACATGCGAATCATACATTGTAAAAAAATGTATTCCCCCTGATTCAGCGTGGATGAAGCATGCATAAGAAGTGGGGCTGAATAAACCCCGAATGGAGGTTCGAGTAGGAGGCAGAAGAATGAGTCAAGGTCATTCCCGCACTAAAGCAATAAACTTTAAAGAAATTCCCTCGCAACCCTGACCATCACAAACCGGACCAGTAAACTCTTCATATATGTCCCTAACGTGTTTTTTTTCTAAATGCAAAGAAACAACTCTCGTTGAGTTATGTACTTACTGCGTTTAAAACGTTCGAGTTCCGTTGCGCAAATATGCCCAACAAGTATGAACAACAGAAACACGGTGGTCCAGTATCTGGAGACGTTTGACCACATCCTGCCATCGGGCGTTCTGTTAGGAAAGCCTTGTGTCCCCATCAATACAAGTTTGTGTATTTATAATTCACTGGGTGTAATCGGAGAACACCAGCGCACGTCAGTTCGGTCGATCTCCAGTAGATTTCTTCTCCATTTGGTACTCCGTCAGTGGAGGAGAAGACAAGGAACGGAACACGGAATCTGGAGAAATGAGACGGGGTTCCGCCGAGGGTAACTAACAATTAAGGACGGAGTGGAAGGATCTGTCATTGCTGCACATTAAAGGGCGCGCCGGCGGGCCATCCCCCGCGTACCGTTAGAAGTTGTCAGTGATCCTGATTACGCCCCCAGCAGCTGACTGATTACTTGGGATCCGACTAATGAAAGTCTCGACTGGCCGCTTCGTCCTCAGAGCCGCGGTGGTTATAGATACAGCCGGGGAGAGAGAGAGAGGGGGCAGCAGCAGCAGTGCGCAGGTGTGCGATCAGGCGGGCGTAGCTCCCCTGTCGGCGGAGCATGGAACTACCGACCCACGTGCGACAGGAGTCATCAAGGTAATCCGGGAGTGCGGGCGTGGTGCTGTGTAGGACCGTCCTACGCCCGGCCGTGTGTGGGGGTTGGCTGTCTGCTCGTCACATGTCTCTTTCCCGGCCTGCATGCTGCCTGGGTGGGCGGTTCGTCGGCAGGAGGCGGGGTGGTATATGCGCGATGAGGACCCGTCAGAGATGGGGAGGGACGGGGGCCCAGGACATCTCAATCGGCATGTCCCTTCCCCTGTGTGTAGGCCTACCTCACGTGCTGCTCCTCCACGGCACCTCCCTCTGCCGGCCATCCGCGTAAACTCCCCGCGCAGCGATTGACGTAAAAAGTCGTCTGCGCATCTCGCGGCGATAAACTTCAAGTACCAATGGATCCCTGTGGTTTTGCTGCGAGACGCGTTCCTCCTGCCTCACCAGCGCCCTCCCGCGGCTCTTTCACAACTTAAAGTGGTGGGTGAGGAAGTCTGAACGTAGCTGTAGAGATGCAGTTGAATTTGTTGGAGCTTTCCACTGGAAGGAGTATTGCCGCTACTGTTACTGTTGGTTTTGCTGTATAGTTGCCACTCTAGTCGCTACCGAAAGGGCCACCACACATGGCGATATCTTGTGGTGAGGCGCGGGGAGCCAAGCCTGTCCGATCCATTGGCTGCCTCCGTCCCTCACCCCTCTGACGCGGCGACCGCCCACGCCCCTGGTGGTAGCACACCTTCCACTAATTGGCCACCTATAGCCTCACCGCATGTTGTCACAATAAGCAGTCAGTATTTGTAACCAAACTACTCGAGGAGATACATCCCTGGTCTCTGCGTTCCCCTAGGGATGTTCTTCACGGGTATCCAGGCTCATTATTCGCCGTCAGGTGTGATTAAGATAGTCGTCCTGATCCGCCTGCTAGCGGCTGCTCGGGGTGCCACCCTCAATTCCCACCCTTCCCCTCCACACGCCATTTCACCCGTGCCTTGTTGAGGCGCTGACAAATTACCGACGTGCTAACATAACTGTTTTCTCCCACTGGGCCGCCACTTCTTGGCACTATTCTAAATGTCTGTCAATCGTCATGTGGACCCTCTTGCCGGATCGCCAACTCGATACCTCTTATCTCTTCATCCATATGGGTGGCTTCTGGTAGGAAGCTTAGGTTACTCAGTTGCTGTTAATAGGAGGCTAGGCTCAGTTGGTGTCTGTTGATAGGATATTAGCCTCACTTGATATCTGTTGGTAGGATGCTAGACTTTGTGGCTATCTGAAGCTAGGCTTACTTGGGTCTGATGATAGACGCTAGGCTCACTTGGTGGCTGTTTGTCAGAGGCTGGTTTCAAAATGTTTGGAGTATCTTTTTGTAGTACCGGAAAGAGGATATTGTTTTGGTTTCAAAATGTTGCTTTAAGGCAAAAACAGTAATCAGTGGCCTCTTGTATACATACACAATATTGACTGGTTCTAGATATCAGCTGGCGTTTGCTCCTAGGAGTTGACGCGTAGTAATATCCGAACGCATGCGATGATATTACACAGAGGCAACTCCTCGGATCATACAACCGCTTTTATCTGAAACCAGTCTATACTGTATTTATTATCCACCTTTTCCTGACAAGTGAGATACCGATATTAGTTCAATTCAGGTACGCATTAATTTTTCATACGCACTATTTTCCGTATGAGTCGGGTTTTGAAGCCCGGAGCATACAACATATCCGTATCAGGCGTATGCTCCGAGTAAGTTTATGATCGCTGTCCTTGTGTTTTCTATGGACACTATGTATTAGGTGGATAGTAAATGCATGTATATTAATAGGATTGAGGCTCATTCGATGTATGAACCAGAATCTGGTTCGTATATCTGTAGAGCAAATTATGGGCATTTGACAGGCCCAGGATTGAGATGGCTATGGTATGTGCTGGGATGTGTGTGTGTGTGGGGGGGGGGGGGGGGAGATTATATATGGATCAGAATCCCTCCAGATGTTGACTATGTATCACAATTCTATTAACTACATTGTATATCTAGGACACGAGGGAATTAAAAATTTAGCCTATTGTGACACCAATATTGTTAAAGCCCTATAACCTATTCCCCGATATGAATGTTTTCATTGACCTCGGAACCTGTTATAGCAATACATATGTAAAACTATGTACAGTGATACCCCGCTTAAGGTGACAGCCTCCGTTCCGACCAAAGTGACCCCTTTAGCGAGGTGCCTCCTTAAGCGGGGTTAAAATGAACTAAATAAGAATTTCTGTTCCGAACAAAGTGTCCCTTTAAGCGGGGTGATCCCTTAAGCGAGGTGTCCCAGAAGCGGGATATTACTGTATTTGCACTATACAGAGTAACTCTGAACAACTACAAAATATTTACAATAGGCTGTTCTGTCAGAATAGCCCGAGGAGGCGGGAATGTGGTATATGGGAGGCGGAAAATGGTAGCGGGCTTTTGGAGGCTATAAATTGCCCAGGCTTGGTTGTTACATCATGCACGGGACGATTACCTGGTCAGCGGGGCTTGACCAGTGAAATACGGCACCTGTTGTGGGGGATGGACGCTGGCGCGGTCCTGGTGCAGAGGGCGATGGGCACCAACTTCATCATGCGACCAGCGGGTCACCCGCCCCGCACACACCTATTAATTGGGTGGATTAATGAAACAGGTCGGTCTCATAACGGTACTGGGAGGTGAACATGTGTGAGCATACAGCTTCCTTATTCCTCCACTCTGAGTCTTTCTCTCTGCCCTCTCTCTCATCTTTCTCTCTCTCTCTCTCTCTCTCTCTCTCTCTCTCTCTCTCTCTCTGTCGCTCTCTCTTTCTCTCTCTGTATGCTCTCCTACCTATCGATCTTTGTCCCTGTTCTCTTTTCCTTTCATTATATCCCCCATTCGGCTCGGTCACTTCCTTTCGGCCTATCTTCCGTTTATATGGATATTTCTCTCCCTC
Organism: Alentia gelatinosa; assembly: GCA_950022655.1. Lineage (NCBI taxonomy): Eukaryota > Metazoa > Annelida > Polychaeta > Phyllodocida > Polynoidae > Alentia > Alentia gelatinosa. Next base: position 47,072,678 of record OX465579.1, on the reverse strand, counting down.
GTTATTCTTTCTAACCCTCGCTGTTCTCTTCCTTTATCGTTCTCTCTGTCTCGCTCTTAGTTCCTATCTCTTCCAGCCATCTTTTCCCCTTGCTCGTTTCGCAATGTCCCTGATTGCCCCTCCTTCTACGTGTCTAAAGTCTTTTCTATCTTTTCAATTTCTCTTTTAACTGAAACAGTTTTGTACACGTATATTACATTGCCAGTTCTTGCCGAAACTTAAACACGCCGTTTGAGAGTACTCCCAAAAGTGGGCATTAGGAGGTATTAGAAAAATGTATTTTATAAGCATCTTGTGAATTCAAATGACATTTACTGAGGTTCTGTAGTTAGTCACATCTCTCAGATTCTTAGCCTGTATTAGCTAAATCCTCTCGAATTCATACTATGACGTGAAATATAACGAGGCATATGGTTGTCTCCTGAATTCCACACTTGGACACACAGCCTACATCATTAAAAGGGGCATTTAGAATAGAATCCTTTCTTTAATCACATGGCTGCTGCTATTCAACTTCTGACAAACTATAGACTCTGGTGATTACTGGTCTGGTGGACAGCCATGAATTCTATTACATTTATGCAAACCTTCAATTAGACCATCTTGGCTGGCGTGTCGAGTCGACAGGCTTACGGATACCTGTCAAGTTTCAGGTAACTTTAGATGACAAGTCCTATATATCTCTCACACTGTGGTCCATTAGCGCAATTTCTATAAATTTTTATTAAGACTTAAAGAGAAATATGCTGTCCATACCAAATGCATTGGTAACGGGACACAAAAGACCTACACCGACTCGATGATTACCATAACACACCCGTTTACAACCAAAGCATTATTGATAAAAACATAAATAATCATGTTAGAATTATGTCTCAAACAAACCTCTCTCGTTTTGAATGCTTTCATACAAAAGCACTATAGTTAAACTTTCTATCGCATGTAGACACCATCCAGGGGTGTTGAGTTACTACCCTGAGGCCAAAAGGAACCCCCTTCTACCACAAACACCCCTGAGTCTCACCGGAACAATTATCACACCTTTGCAGACCCAATTTAACTGCAGATTCCCGGTCATAAACGGGATCAGCTACTTAAATGCAAGTCTTGAGAAATCCCCCTAAAAATGATAACTTCAGGCACTGAAAATCTTATATTTTCACGTTGAAGAATGGATATGAATTAAATCTATTCACATCGGTGTGTGTGTTACAATTTCAAATAAACTGACACTTCATTTTCTGTACAAATTAGAAAATCACTAGAGGAGGGGCGTCTTTAGTGAAAAAAATCTTGACATATCAGGGGATTCTACCCAGGCATTACGTTCGCAAGCTAGACGTGCAGGTTGCCATATTCTCTTTCAAGAAATGTGGCCATCTTTAAAGATAAGTTTTAGGAATGTGCTCTTGGTAAAACTTTTCCGAGACCTCACCGACAGATTTCCTGCGTCGGGCTTAACTGCAAAGTGTCATCTATTGACGCCTTATTTTCAGTTGGCATGGTAACGGGGAATTGTCGTGGTGGGAAGGGACCAGGTGGCAGGGCCCGACACCTTGGGTCGGGTCGGAGTTCCGGTCGGTGAACGCAGGATGGTGCACGAGGTGTGGATAGCAGGAAGGGCGTGAGGGGTGAGGGTGGGTACCTCCGTCTGCCAGGTCTAGTTCAGGGAAAACCACTCAGACTGAACATTGGACATGATCTCATTGTTGATGTGTGTGGGCAATCTATGTTCAACCGGAAATGAATTCCATCACTTGATATTATTTCACCACATCATATATGATGGTTTTAAATTCAAAAGAGGTACAGTTTAGAGTCTGGATGATGTAACTCTGTGATAGTAATACTAATATCAAATTTATAGATATCTAATGTCCAGTAGAAATTGATTAAGAAAAGAGATTGTCGATACCCTTAACTGGTGTCCGTGTGCCTGTCATTATATGTTACCGGATATGTGCAGATGCAGACAGCCATCTGTAGTATTGATTATAGAGAAGATGCGGATAAATGGAATATATGAATATCCAATAAGCGTTCATTCAACAACATGTCATAAATTGGGTCAGAAATACATATTTTATGTAACAGGCAAATGGTGTACTTGTCATGCTCTATTATGAAGGTACATGTTATATACATAGCATATCTCCTTCTTTTTCTGTGACAAATGGGCATGGGGTATATTGAAACGTGGCTCCCCTAAACTGATGACATGATTATAGATGACGTAAGCCATTCTAGACATAAGTAGGTTCTCTGGATTTTAGAGAAGTACCAAAAATGAAAAGATATCCCACATCCCTGACTGCTCGCCTAATGGGCGTTAACGCTCCGCGCCAAATCAAACGCAAAAAGTAAGACCACGAGTCGGGACAATTACTATTGTATAATCTTCAGATTTGACTAGACCAATATCAGAGAGATATTACGCACCTTTCATATTCAAAACGAATGAGCAGGTCTAAACAAAAATATGATCTTTATTATATGACCAGTTATTGCATTATTTTGTAGTGAAGTAAAAGATGAACAGGATCCTGGCAGGTCAATTCCGAGGCCCCATTGTGTTTAAGCTTCCATTTATTTTCAACATGCGGTCATCACTGGTGGAGAACCAATCCCATTCACATGACTAGAGTGACCTCCAGTGATGATTTACCCCCCAGTCTCTACATTTGCCTTCTAACCATGGGGGATAAGGAGTTTTTCATCAGCGGTACTATTTCTTGGAGAGTGAGACAACTCTTTCCAAAATATTAATGTGTTGATATAGAAACACTTTTAATTTCAGTCTATGTAACAATGTTAAAACAGTTGCACACTCACTCTCATAGTGTCTGTCAGAGAACAGCTATAGACCTTCGTTTCCAGGATTCCCTTCGCACAACCAGCATACAGCGGGCGTGGGGTCCACAATTTGTCATGGCGGAAACACGAAGCGGCTCAAGTTTACCCCTTCACAACAAACCAATTAGGCCTACACACGGCCAGGAGGAAGTATAGGTGGAGCTAGCTCGCGTGCTCCAGGAAATCCACCTGAAGCGTTTGATATCGGCACTAGACGCTTCTGGCCTGGAGGTACCGCGCCAAGGCATCTTGGTGGGCGTCGGTGGCCGCATGGTTGATGGGGTAGGGGAGGCAGAGGGCAGCGGTTGGGGCTCTGACCAGCCATCCGTGACGCGGCGTTGCAGCGTTGGGCGAGCCTGGCCCTCATTACGGCCTCCATGCACTTCCAGCCCTGGCCTGGTCCCTGGAGAGATGGACGGGTGCCACGTGCCTCCCTCACCCCGCCAGACCCAGGCAATCCACAACGACGCAGGATAGAATAAAAAATAAACAAATATAAAAAGACAGAAGTAAGGGGGATTACGGTGATGAGGGAGGCTGGCTAAGGCTGGTATGATGAGAGTGTGGACTAGAACATTTTTTAGGGGGACTACACGGGTAACTAAACATGTAGACAGTAAATCGCCAAAGTTTTAGAATTCATGGTGGTACTATTACCAATATGCAGATCTACGATTTATATGAGACCAAGTCTTCTCAAGTTATCCTAAAGCGTTCTTGTCTTGCACCATGGAATATCTTACCTTTTTATACACCAAAATGAAAAACATTCAAGAAGATAGAAACACAAATGAGAAATGGGCATTAATCATGATATATGTGCACGTTGAATCTGGTCGTAGCAAAACTTACTATCTTTAATGTTTTGATGTATATTCATACATATGAACGTCATTAAGAGATGCAAAAAAATGTTACATGCTGCTTCAATTATACAGCAATACCCCTATTTCGTCTTTTACATGTGGTATGATACAGCGGCATTCATTTTGAAAAAAAAATGCTTCTTAACGCTAATGATAACATAACTGTGGTAATGGCAAGGCTTTTAATGATACACTATCCCTCCCTTGAAATAAGACGTCTGCGACCCTTATGCCAGGAAGGTGCATTTTCTGTACAATACCAACACATCAAAGCACGACCACATGTTGTGACCACAATATCAAGTGATTTGCCCTGACTGGACCAGAAAACTCTAGAGTGCCGACTGAGAGACCCAGATGGACAATTTGTAGCCGTCCGTCCCTCTCTTCACCTCCGGCGGGGTCTGGGGATCGCTGTTGTCTGCTAACTGCGACTGTCGACGGCCAGGCCCGGCTGGCACACACCGATAAGCCGAGGTTGACACCTTTCAGACTGCTGTCAGGAAACTGTTGGAAGTGAGCAGCGCACCACACTGTAAAAGGCACCGTCTATAGATCCATCTGAGATTAGAACCAAGTCAGCGCCATCCAGGATCCGCTCAATTAAGTCTTTTAAAGTAAAGTTTGAAGGACAGAAATGGATCATCGAATACTTACAACCCGACGCCCATTCGTCGTGATGTTTTTGGAAAAGAAAATGATCTTCCTTTTACCTTATATCTTTATTCTATTCGCGTAACTATTACAAATGAATATCAATTATATATATACGATTCTGTGGAATGAAATGTCTGATTAGCTGCAATTATTTTGGCTTCGGTCGAACTCTCGAAAATTTAATATAATTTCATTACGCTTCAAGGGGAATGTTACACTTTCTCTGAAGGCGTTTAGACACCGACACGTTCTTCTCACTAAAAAGAGAAGAAGCTAATGGGGTATAATTAGATTATTCCTGCATAACCAGTTCGAGGATTCATTAGAAAATAGCGTCCACCTTCTCAGATACATAAAAAAGGATGATGTCTTAGGTGTAGATCATATATGTGTCAAGATGGATGCACCCACGTTCTAACCTCGGACGGGTCTCTAGAGGTGGACAACGCCTACGCCTAAACTTTTACGTTAAAAATAATCCCGACAGGACTACCTTCTCTGAAACCTCGTGACTATATGCAATTCCTGAACATGTAGGGCACAGCCAGTTATATCTGTTTATCGTAAAAATGCAGTTCTCCAGAAAAAGAGGTGCCATAAACATGATTGCATCGCTGACAGAAACACATACTGTAGAATTGTTTCGCAGACTGATTCTTAAAACAGAACATTATCACACTATAGATAATAGGCCTATAAGTATGTATACTTTATCTCACCCCTGGTACAAGTTTAGCCATAGGAATAACATTAGGAAAAAATACCCAACGATCACCCCCGTAAGGTGACAATACTACGCCACGGCCGTGGCGTTGTGAATTTGAGATGACGTCATATGGGTTTGCTAAGACTATTCGAATTATTGTGAAAGTTTGATGCTATTTGATTTGATAAAATTGGGTGAAATAAATCAAGAACTGCACTCAAATTGTAAAATTGTCGATGCAGTTCTATATATTTATATTTCCCAGCAATTGTTAGAAACACCCTTAAGTAAGAGATGATGAAATGTACTAATTCTCCGTGAGAACTTGCACATCCATCTATCACTTAACCTACAACAAAGCATACGATTTAACTGAAGGTATAATCCCAGCAGATCCGAATTAAAGATGAAATCAACAAGTTTTGCTCGTCATTCTCTACAAGTTTGATGTGGAGTGATTTATGAATGAGGCGACAGCCGAGTGAATATCATGTAGCATTCAAACGAGTTGGAGAACGACTTTGACCAAAACAAGTTGCTTTCTGTATTTATGCCACGGTTATACGTAGCCTTCAAACGAGTTGGAAAATGACTTTGACCAAAACAAGTTGTTTTCTGTATTTATGCCACGGTTATACGTAGCCTTCAAACGAGTTGAAAAATGACTTTGACCAAAACAAGTTGTTTTCTGTATTTATGCCACGGTCTCACCCCTGTAGACACTAAAAATGGTTGATGCACATGATATAAACCAGAGAATGGACTGCAATGCGCATAAGGGCATGGAGAACGTTTGTATGTCATTATTGTTATAAGCTTTTTTTACATCGATGCTACATTACATTAGTTTCCATCAACTCCAAAATTTGAATATTAACATGTCAGTAATTTAGTCAATAAAAAGAAGTCCCGTAAATATATGAATTAAGGGGTCTTCACCCTGTCATGAGTCTCGATAAGACTTCCATTGAAATCCTTCGTTGACCTTTCTGCAAGAAACACTGCATGTCTTTGGCAAGAGTGTCCTGAAAGGCGATTGGCAAACAGGGTAGTCAGTGAGTCACCAACCCCATAAGCTGTTCTCGATGGTGCACGCCGGCAGGTGGCAGTTGCACTGACAGGGACATGAACGTACTTAGTGGAGCTTGTCAGATAGGCATCTTATCATTACCCTGCATCCAGCAACCTTTGCACCTCAGTTTTCTGAGCTTGACACTTGAATCGGTAAACCACCTCAACAAAGTTAAACGTTTATAAATAGGCATTCGATCTTTTCGGATTATTTGATTTAATCAAATAACTTCTGTTATTTTCGCTCTACTGCATGGAAAAATATGTTCCATGTGTCTATATACCATGATAATGGGGATTTATAGCGAAATTATAAATCAAATTAAATTGATAAGTTACAATCAAACTCTTTCATCTGCGAAGAAAGACAATAATACCATGTTTCCGAGAGCATTGAAATTCAAGTTGAAGCCATCAGCATTTTCAAAAGAAGTCGTCTATTGCTTGTGACATTCATAAATAAGTGTATCAAGCTAATATTTCATAGATAAATCGAGAGTTTAACTTCTCATAAATATTAGGGAGCAATATAAGAGATCGGCGTCACCGATCAACACTGATTGGAGTCCACTTCATTGGATCGGTTTCATTCTGCCCAGATAGAGGATGCAATTCCTGAGTCCTGCCACTAAAAGCAATCCTGTCCTGCATAGCTGACCCTTGCCAAAACATGAAGTTTCTAGCTGCTGCTAATGGAACAGTATTAATCAGGGAGAAGGCGAGGTTTACTGGCCTTTTTGTTGGTGATTTCGTGTGCGTCCCAGGAACCCCATGGTTGCTTCTATTTTAATTACCTGGTCAGGACATATAGATACCATGGTATATGGTATACACTCAGGAACAAACAAGTTACAAACGGTTAAATGATCTCCTGCAATTTTCGCTGTTTACCCAGTTGTTTTGCTGACCATAGATATAGTTGTTTAAGGGTTCCAAGATCAATAGATTACAGCATTTGGATTTTTCTCTTTGGATTCCCTGAGGTGTTTATGATTCTACATGATATTAACTTTAGCAGTTGTACTTGGGATGCATTTGGAATATTTTGAAATAATCATCACACCATGCAGTGAAAACTTTCAAACATGCTTACATAAATTTATGCAAGTACTGAATAGTGTTGCGGACTTCCTTTTCTAAAGTTAAATCTTTCCCGGGCCATTAGTGTCTACTTAGATGTAAATGTCTATGATTAGCTCTGGATGTGTTGCTCAGCGATCAGAGATCCAACGCTGTTAGGTTTAGATATGTACACAGGGTTGCGAACCTGGTGCCATCAACATAATAAACAATACCATCAGCAATCAATCATTTGTCGCATTTCAAGGTAAAACATTCCACTTTTATGATGGTCCTCGTAAACCCGACCGACCGTTCAGCACGTGGGTGGCACTGAAAAATACCCAGACCAAACACAGGCCGGCTCCAGCCCCAAAACCCCATCACACAACACTTTCCGCGGCCCAGATGGTCGCGCCCAGCCCACGCTATCTCCGACTTTATGGATTAATCGTGTACATGTGGTGGGTATGTAACGACTACTTCCTGATATGCCAATTTAGTCTGGATATTTCCTGTGTGAGGTTTACGAGATGGTCTCCGTTGGATCAGGATATTAACCTCACACATACTTGTAAACATATCCTGTGGACAAGAGGTGTGTTTCTCATGCGTACTGCTAGGACCTTTCTGAGAAAGGGGTCAAGTCAGCCAAACGTTGATGTATAAAGGACTGATGTACCCATTACAACGTCCTCCGATCCACACGGAGGTGAGACTTTCATTGTACTGAACTCAGTACAATACCGGGTTCATTCAGTGAAACCCTTTTATACATTCCAATAACTCTACTTCTGAGACCCAGTACCGACATAGTATGCTTTAGAGACAAATTTTGAATAGAAATATGCAATATACAGAACCTCCCACTGGCATTCAACTTACGGCTCATTTTTAAGGATATACTAATTAGATGAAGTTCTGACAGAGAGGTCGATATCTATCTCTAGTATGCATTGCATAAGTACATATATGTTTTACATCAGAAATATTTGCTAAAACTCATATAAAATCATAAAGGGATATACAAAAACATCACTCATGCAATCCCACATATATTACGGATTTAACATGTTCGATACGTTCAATGACCTTAAAGACTATGCGGGTCAGATTATTGAAGTTATCACCACATATATTTCCCAGAGCCAGTTCATATAATTGGGTTCAATTCGTGAGCAAATTCAGGTATTCTGCCAGTGATGGCTTCATGCCAGGTTTCAATTTCTGCCTCACAATGACAGGTTCTCTTGATGGGTGCTGTGATGTAGAAGCAGCTAGGATTACACCACGGAGACAAAAGCAAGAAAGTATTTACTGCCAATTAAACTTGCCCAAATTTTCAAATGACAAATCTGTTATTCATGGGGACATGCATGCAATTTATTGTGTAGTAGTCCCGCGCTATTACCGTCCTAATACAGTACCGCAAGGATCGGTTTTGGTCCTGTGCTATCTATCATTTTTATAAACAATAATTTCTCTGTATTTGATTTTGCGCATGCCACTATGTATGCTGACGACCTTGTCATGATAATCTCTGGTGTAAATGAGGAGGACTTATGCAAAAGATGCAACATGATTTAGATAAAATGAACAACTGGTTCCTCGACCATTTAATGACTGTAAACCCACAAAAGTCGAAAATGATGTGGATCACTACAGGAAATATTAATAGTGACATAAATAAAATTTGTAGTATAGGAAAGGAAAAGCTGGAGATTGTAACCTTATGCAACTACCTTGGCATCATTATTGATCGCAAGAAGACCTTTAAGAGCCAGGTTAGAAAGACCCTGGGGGATATTCAAAGAAAAATATATAGATTCAGGAAACTACATTATCTGATGAATCAAACAACGGCATGTTTAATCGTAAAAACAATGATTATGCCAAGTCTGGAGTATGTGGATGTTGTCTACTATATGGCGTGTAAACATGAGATAGCAAAGCTGCATGTGAGCATGAATGAGTGCCTACGCATTGCCTTAAACATAAAGAGACCTGATAATATTCATTTGCCTGTCCTGTATGAAAGATGCATGATCCATCTGCTACACATTCGCAGAGCTCTAAACCTTACTATTATGTTAAAGTGGTGGTCAAAATTTCCTAGACATAGAAAACAGCAGGTATGATACAAGAATGAGTATAAAAATACAGATCAGAACCATAAGCCCGAATACAGAGAAGTATCGAAACACTCCGCTATATCAAGGGATGTTGATTGGGAACCTCATACCAGATTCGGTCCAGAAAGAATATAGTAGATCAAATTTCAAATCATTCATAACAAATTTTCTTGTGACTGAGGAAATCCAGCCCAAGATCATAATATGAGAGTATTATATGAAAAATCTATTTAGTGCCGAGTCAAATGACCAGGAGAACAAACGAAAGGGGTAGGCTAAAATCTTTGCTAACTATGGAAGAGGACCAAATGTCATTGCTAAGTGGAAGAAATTCTACTTTTATTCGCAGATATCTGGTCATATGTAATTATTACATATATGGCCATGCGAGTCAGAAACGAGAAAGTACTTACACAACGGAAACCTCGCCAGTTAGAATTAGGTAAGGCCTTGTTTTGTTCTGTTCTGTCATTTGTTTTGTCCATGTCCCGTCGATGTGTTAATGTGAAAAGTCTTATGTACTATCTTCTCCATCAAGCACTGATCTACGGTAAAAGCTATGATGACTAGAAACTGACCTAAGAAACAACAGACATTATATCTTGAACTAGGAGTGTCAAATGATCGGCTATAAAGCTATAAACATAAAAAGGCATTAAAGCTTAAACAAGAACTTTGATCAACACCGTGAAATCCACACTATTTTTTTCTCTGTTATATTTGTTTGTAATTAATCTGTTCGGACTATGTCATGGAAGAACGCCAATATTGTGATGGTGAATGTGCAACTTGTCCTAAAATTCCTCCTGAATAAAAAAATATTATTGTGGTATAAGCCAATTACCCAGTGATAGGGGTGAGATAAAATCTGAACCGCACTCGATCTATAGCTCTTGAATATATGCCAATCATTCTGGTTTGCTACATAATCTCACTCGGCTTTGCCTCGTGAGATTACTCTGCAACTAAAACTCATGGCGTATTTTCAGCGGCTATGGCTCTCGATGCAGTTCATTCTTAGTATAGGTATAACCACGATAAAGGATTGAATGAAAACTAAAATTTTTCAGATCGGTAATATTTATTACATAACCCACCTCCATAGTGGACTCCCATACAATAAGATAGATAACCCATGTGTACATGGGTTGTGGTATTGGATAACACACAAAATGGCTCCGTATTGGATTACTGCTGAAGCTTTAAGAAATCCACATCAATATATTCGAGAAAAAAAAGACTATAAAATAATGACGACGTTTTAGTCTTGGTAGGAAGTTGAAAAGAAAAACACTGGATGTCATCTATACGGGTATTCTCGTCCGTAATTCCGGTTTAATTTATTCCTATCATTATTCCTCAGATGGAACCTGAGTCCCAGGTTATAGGTATTGACAACAAAGCACATAGCCAAGTGCCACCCGTGACTCTGTCCAAGTTCACATCCCCTGATAGTGTTCTGGTGGAGTGTAGCGGCAAGTAGCCCAAGCTTGTCCATGAGGGGCCAGAGTTAGTTCCTCTGGTGGGAATGACTGCGGCTGCAGGATTAGAGCTCGATGGGTGCTCCCCAGTGGGGCGCATTCTGAAAGAAAGAAAAAGGTCGGAGTCAGGACACAGTACGCAGGAATCTTTCTGCAGTGTATGTATCAGTTATGCCGAAACGCAATGCATCATAGTATGGCTGAATTGAAAATATACATATTCATTAAAAACTACTGTCATTCAGTTCAACACACAGATGCTATACAAAAGTAATCGTGTTCTTTTTCTGAGGCTATAATGTGCTTTTAATTGATAGTCTCTAATAGGGGCCAAAGTTTTATGAGAAAGTTTCTCCAATATTGCCAGTAAATAATTTAAGAAAAACGTAAAATATAGCGGTGATGTTGAATTTATTGATCGGTTTGGTTGATTGTCATTGACTTTCAGAATCATCGTACACCAAAAGGAGGGAGTTTTCCTGGGGATTTTCCCTAGTTAATGACCTGCCTTTGTGTTGGATCATTTCGAGACAATAACTCTTCATTTTGACATGCTTCCGATAAGATTGCTGATTATATAATTCCCCAATGAGACCACGTTAAAGACTGAAACAATTCTGGGACTGGTGTGAGAGAAATTCATTAGAATGATACGTTCACTTCTCTCCGACTACCAGTTACCATAAGACACTGCCTTGACTGCCGCATACTGCCTCTTGCTCTCATCGCTCAATACAAATTGAATACTTGACATTCACTTAGCTTTTTTCTTATCATTCAATTATATTACATCACAAAGGAACCAACCGCAAAAAAAATATCGGTTTTGCATGAGGGTGCTCTGCAGGGCGATGGTCAGATAGGACTCCTCCAAGATTAGTCATTACAAGGGTGGGGCCAGGTATCAGCGATATCACAAAGGCGGGTGGACTGAATCACGGCGCCCATTGATCGTATCTTCACCACTGAATTATGTCCTATGATTCAGCCCGCCCTGGTATTGTCACGGGCACACGTCTGAACGCGACGTATGTGACCCAACACATACACAACAGGAGGCCCCTGTGGAACTGGGCGGGGAAAACCCGGGTTTTTGTCTCATCAGTCATAATCCAAACAAGAAATGCAACTTTTATAATAAGTGACATTTGACATCGCAAGGGACCTAGATTTTAATCTAGCTAATGTTTTTGCTCGGATTAATTCTTAAACAAATGGTGAGAATTTTCATTTCAATTACTTTCTTAAAATCAAGATTCCCTATTCATAATATAAAATTCATAGATGAAATAGATTGAATAATCAACTTTCCTATGGAAACTGTTGCAACTTTTCCTTAGTGGTGAAGGGGTTGCTATCCATTTTTATCAAGAAAGCGTTTTTTTCTCCGCATTCCAGCCCACAAATTAAAATGTATATCTACATGACCCTCCTATTTCTTCTCTATGTCAGTATTGTTATGAAGAGCACAGATGTTATTTCAATTCAGCTTGAATAAACTCATGCCCTAGACGTATACAGACATACATTGTATATCCATAACACACATACTGAGTCCAGAGATGATGAAAGAGCAGCTACAATGGGGTTAGTCTGTCTGAAGGCTCGAGCTGCACATAGGTTGGCGGTGGTAGTTGGCAACCTACAGTCGACTCTCTGTCAGTGTGGCCAGGCCTCACAGTCGGCCATGTCAGAAACCACCAGGCGCCAGCCATGATATTTAACTAAGCATGTAGAATGATAAGTTGTGCGGTTAGCACCCAGCCGGTGCCCCCCACGCAGGGCCCACCCCTCTGTATACGGGGCCCGCCCCCTGTCCACCGGTCAGCATTATGCACGGCTGGGCGCCGCCGGCAGGGCGTGCCAGGTGAGGGGCACCGCCCGCCAGAGGCGACGCTATCGCCACATCCCCGTCCGTCAAGGCACCAGTTGCCATAAAGCCAAGTCAAGCGATCGCTACTAATTGATATATCACTCTACACTTTTAGAAATGAATTGTTTAGAACAAATTGAAGGGGGCGGCGGTAACATTCACGGATTTACAACAAACTTAACTGTGTCGCGAACTGGACACACGGCCGTTCAGAAGGTATCGTAGGCTGGAATAGCCAGCCCATCTACCCCGCCAACTTCATAACACTTTCAGCTTCATTTATGAATTGATTTGAGGGTGGGGGTGGGGATGGGGGTGCCTTACCCCATAAAAACCGGTCAATGTATGTGCATCAGTGGTATACTGGCCTGCGAATCACAGGGTCGGAGGTTTAACCCTCAGTTACATAACTGCGTTTCACTGCTCATCTCCCTCGTCCTGTAATCTTGTAAATCAAGATACTCCTTGTTTATCCTTCCTTTTGGTATATGAGCGCAGATTTTGATATAGTTTAATATCAAGGCTGGTTAAGTGTGCAGATCAAACAGTAATGCCGCATACGGATAAAAAATCGCTCCTAGGAGCGTACAAAAAATGGACCAATCCGAGATCAGCAGCTGAAAGTAGTTCCAAGCGCTTTCAGAGCAGCAAGGAGAGCTATATGGAGGACTTCAGAAAGTTTTTATCATGTTTTTTGTTATTATCCTCACATAAAAATATCATTTACAGGGGGTGGGATAAAATCAAAACCTTATTCGTTTTAATCTGGGCTCCCGTATGCGACTCCTGGAGTTTTGGCTCCGGATATCACGAGGCGGATAATACTCGTTGCTATGAGCATGTACATTGGCCCAATGGTCTTAAACCTTGCTGGAAGCGGCCTATGCAATGCCTATAATTCAAGACCTGTGTGCCATGTCTCTAATTCAAAATCTCCAACCAGGACCAACACCAGCAGACTCACACCTAAAATAATGACTTCGATTCAACATAAAACAGACAAGTTGTTACTGCTTCTTTTTTTCTCCTCGTGAGAAGTAAGACCTCACCGATCACCAGAGGGCGTTACAGCGGGTTGAGATGATAACGTTCCGGTGTGTGGAGAACGTGGCCGCATCAAGAGGGGAGGGGGTTTGATAGTGTCATTAACGACCCAACCCCATCTCCACCACAGGCTCCTGATGAAGACTGACACCACTAACGAGGCCGTACGTCAAGCGCCGGCGGTGAGGACACGACCACCCCTCCTTCCCTCCAACACTCCCCCAGAACTTTTCTACCGATCCTCCGTCCCCCCGCTTACGGGCCAGTCCCCCCCCCCCCCCCCCCCCCCAATCCTTCGCCTTTCTCGTGTGAGTTGATAACGGGATACAGATCATGCCCGCTCAAGCGAGTTGAATTTTGCGGCTGGTATCAGTGGATCTGTATCACCTGAATAAATAGCCACCCTCTTTCCCCAGCCAGCCGCGCCGCCCATCCTCAGCCAGCCCGCTATCTTCCAGACGGACCCTCATCGCCTCATTATCGTCAAAACCTATTTCCTCCACCTAACAAATCTAATATGTAAACTTCCCTTGCCTTCTTGAACAAATGCCTTGTGTATAGAGGCAAGGCTGCAGTGAGAGGGAGGTTTGACCTATGTTGGTTTAATCCACAGTAACAATGAGGAAGACCCCTAATGTCAAGAAATCATCCCCTGCTCATCCAACATATGTACACATACATACATATATATATACACATATAATATATGATATAAATTTATCATACACCACACCTACCGGTAAAGGATTTTCTTCAGAACATACATATTTTTACACACAAACAGCTGCATATACATAAGAGATTGTAGGGTGTATGTACATCCACTCACATAAATACAATCCGCGAACTGAATACATTTCAGACATTCAGAGATTTGGACTCGGTGTAAGCTAGGCGGGGAGAGCTGCTCGGACCCGGTGAGTAACTCTGTCTTGACCCACCTCCACGCCACACGACCCGTTCCCCAGGGAGGCGACCCGGGGAAGCAGGGGGAGACAGGAACCATTTATTGACACGTCGCTATGGCGACGTTATCAGCGGAGCAGCATCCCTGGGCCAGGCGGACACCCCTGCCCGTGTCCTGTGCTCCGTCCGCCGCTATCGGTGTGGAGAGCTGCTCAGAGCAAGACCTGGCTGTAGTGACCATCATCTCACGATGGCGACTGGACAGATTAGTACCACACCGTCGTACATGCCTTAACCCTCCCGTCTTTCTACTATGAGTTCCCCTATATATCCTGTCCTGCCATCCCACCCCCGAGAGCCTATACCTTCCATTGTTTTTATTCCAGGCCTGCCTTCTCCGAGGCGTCCTCCTCCCGGCACGCCAAGTCTGGGCCGTCAGACGATGAAATATGTTTTTAATATCCCAGATACGGCTGGCCGATTCAGTTGGTTTGCGCCCCGAGAGATGCTTTGATGAAAGGAGGCAATTTGCTGAGGATATTGTTGCTGCGGCCGCTGATGCTATCAGGACTGACCGAGGGTCTAGTGGGGCCCCGGCCCGGGACCTGGGGAGGAACTGGAGACCGCATGACGGGGCCCGCGCCGCCGGAAAGGTCCCCGGGGTAGAGCGCACCGACGCCCCAGCCACACCCTGCTTTACGGCCGCCCAAATGTGGGGGAAGGGAAGGGGGTGAGACTGTATATACATTCGGCAGACTCACTGGCAAGAAACTGTGTGTCTCCCATCTGGATCAACCATGGTGACCACATGACCTGAGACGTCGATGAAAATTGTCTTTCTAACACAGAAAACAAGTAATGTGTACGTGAACGAATCTATTATTATTCAGTGATTGAATGTTAGCCGTCCTGTTAATCTAATTCCTTGCAAAGACATCGTTTCCCATTCGGTATTTTCTCCTCAATGAGACTGCATTCGCTGCATCATAATAGATATTCGACATGTATTTTATATTTCATTCACCTCTTTAATTCCTATACTTTGTTTTTAAGTGTGGATGGTCCTATAACAGTTCTATTATGTGAAAAGCAAGAACTGTGGGAGAAAATCTCAGTCCAAGTCGAAATAGCCAGGTAGGGGTTGGTACCTTTTAATAGTCCTCGCGGGACGTTTTTTTCGTGTGGTTTCTGTCTGAGGATCTAATCACCCCACGTGCCTACGTATACACAAGGTGGCGGTCTGCTAGAGCGGAGCAACCTGTAAAACCCCACTTTTACCAGCCATCACAAAACCATCACGGCTAGGATCAGCCTCTGACACCCTCCACTGACCTACCCCTCCCCCTTTCTTGGGGTAGTATTATCCGCTGCTACTACGCACCTACATCGCTTGGGGGAGGGGGGGAGGGGCTCTCTCTTGGGGATGGGAAACACCACTTGGCCGTCTATCCATCCCTGGATGGGTGGTGGCGGGGAGGACGGCGGGGAGAGCGACACGGCCCCCCGGCTGGCACCTCGAATACTGTCGCTGCTAATTTACAGGCCCCAGAGCCCTGCGAGTTGCGGCCTATCTGCAGAGCACCCGCCATCTCAGCCTGCCATCTATATTGGATGTCAAAGTCACACATCTATAACACGGCACGGAGCCATCTGTATGGTCCCAGAATCTGCACACATCGCTGCACACGCGACTAACCACACCACCACCCCCCCTACACTAGTTTACTGCTAACACCACCATCACTACTACCAGGGATGCAAATCATGGTTAGGAAAAAAAATAAAAATACAATTCGAAGGGAAAAAAATCAGGGGAGTCAGGACTTTTGTAATATAACATGCTCAGTGCTGTGGGCTGCGTGTATACAGATCAGATTTTCAAAAATTAAAAAGTCGGTGCATTTCGGTGGTCTGATGACACGTTTCGGTGACACCTGTCCGCTAGGGTTCGACTTGGGTCCGCTCGGGGTATGGTCTGGTGCGTCCGACTTGAAGGTAATCCGGAATTTTTATCAATTCAAGTAATCTAGAAATTCCAGGTATCCGTAGTTTATCGAAGTATTTGCATCCCTGTACTACCAGCATCGAAAAATCGCATCAAGACCACCTTAACAGCTAACTTGTCTACACATGTTTCTAATCTAAAAATATTCAGATATTTAATCCACTGCGTATGTGGCCCTGAAGAGTTTCCATAAGGCCTCAGTATCTTTACGAACTTTTCTCAATTCTTCAAACAACGTCCGTAGAAAAGATGTTCCTTCTATTTCGGTTAACTCTGTACCTCCTTAGACGATTGAGTCACTTATTGATTTTCAATTACCGAACTACTTTCCTCTTTTTGTTGAGCAGGCGAGATGAGGAAACTTTGCTCAAATAAATAGTAACATCACTAAGTTTTTATAGGTCGGAGGTATCGTTATATACGTTATAACATACAATGGATTCTACTTCGAGGGCAGTAGTGCCTCTTTATTAACTTCCAATGGTCATCTCTTGGATCACTTTGTACGCCATCCTACACCCCGCCCCCTCCCCCCATGGTTCTAACGACGGAATCAGAGGCAATACATTCTTCTGCTGTGTCTCTCCCCAACGAGAGACGCAGCAACTCTCAGTCCTGTAGGCTTCAGGTCCCACAGGCACTCCTACTCTGTCGGGAATGATGTGTGGGCCAGCATCTTTTAGGCCTATCTTCCAGACTTTGCTACAAAGCCAGGCAATAATGGCATATCACAGCCTTGTCTGCCCGGGTCTATATCTATGATCTGATTGCGTGTGGCCAAGCGTATGAGACTTAATCTGCCAGTGTCCAGCAAATACAAAGAGCATCCTCTACACAGCGACCATCGCCTAGATTAATTTCACATCTCGGCTTGCCTAACAGGCACGACAACCGCCTACATTTGAAAATCTTACTATTTTCTGATACCTTATATTAAGTCCCCAGCTTACCAAATCAACCTGCGTATTACTCTAACGCACCCCCTCAAATATTTGAGAGCATCGATATATAACACTAGGTAAATATGTCTTTGGTTTGATGTAGACATCTTTTTTCAACAGTGCAGATCTTACAAAGGTACTTTTCCTGATTTCATCCTCATGCCCCTTCCACTCAACCGCCCCTCTACCCCATCCCTTTTCTCGCGCGGCAGCTTATCCGGTCATCTTTGGATCTACACTTCCATGGATATCCCTATAATAACAGACAGACAGGGTAATACGAGGTCGGGGCATGCGTGGTCGCATCCCCACAGCCCGGCCTCCCGGGCACCTGTAGGCGATTAGGGCGCCACCTATCGGCAGCTGGTAGTCACCACCTGATCCTACATTAGGTGGCGCTGTAATCGACGGACGATAATGAGGGGAGGGAGACGGATACCGTCTGATAGTACTTGTCTGCTCACAAACACGTTTCATGCCCCCCCCCCCCCCTCCCACGCCCTCTCATCCCCACACGTGGGCAATGGTGAAAACCTAGGAGACGCTACACTTTCGTGGTTCTTCTCTACCCATACCTTGTGTGAAGGTACAGTCTGACACAGCGTAAATTCCACTGAACTGCTTAGTCGTAATTTTTTTTAAACCGATATGTGGTACTCAAGAGTTCTCGCAGCGAACTCTGATTCAATAATAAACCGTTGTTTTCTCTAGTTTACATGGTGAGGCTGCCATATTTTGGTGTGATGAGGTGGAGGGAAGGGGGCAAATATCACTTCCTGTCAGAATCATTAACTTATAACTCAGATTAACATGTAAACTAGCTTCTGGTCTGAAAGGGAAACCAGAAAGTTTAATTTTGAACGTGTGCTTACTATTAATTCATTAACTAAATGTTAACTAGGCCCGATTAACTATGGTGAGTGCACTAATATCAAAGAAAGGTTTTGGTGGTTCTAATCTACAATGCTAACCTAAGTAAAGGGAACCTCATATTTTATTTTAAATAAATATACGTGTGCTCACCTCGTGATGCTTCTGGCCTAATTTCTTCTCAATATTTTCTACGAGTTCTTGTGATTTAAATCCGAGTTGTTTCGTCTTCTCGATGACCTGGTAGTATGGAGAGACGGCTTGGGTGCCCATCACCACGTGTCCCTATACGAGAAATACAAACAACATGAATAAACCTATCTCATTCAATCCTAGAGAAGATTATTCACAATACCAACAACATCAGTAATTTCTTTTTCAAGTTCTGCCTCTTTTCTTTTTAGATTTATTTGAACACTTAGATTGTACATGCAGTAACTATTATGACACTTCGGCGTATAGTTAGATTTTATCAGCAACACTTTTTATGTGTACTTATCACCCTGGCAAACAAATAATTATCTTTTTTTTAAAATTTCAGTTAACAGAAAACGTATTTGAAGGAGCCACACAAATGTGCTGCCACCTTGTGTTCACCAATCCCTCGAAAGCTGACTTTTCTTTCTACATGTACCATATATAAATCACAAGGATTACTGTAGATATATGTTGCCTGAAATAGCTAAGAGCTCTCAAGTATCCCACTCATAAAGACCAATTTAATCTACTCCCATCAGCATACGATCGAGAAGTAGTATTGCTGAGAAACGAAATAGAACTGGGGCTTAACTGTGGTGTCTAAGGAATGCAGTGGCGCCATCCAGTGGAGCCCATGGGATGTTATGTTTTGTTATGCTCACTTCAAAACACCAGGGGGCGTCCACTGGTTTGAGGACAACTCTTGCATGTAATAGTTTGTGTATTTCTTCCAGTTCCGCTAAAGTTTTAGGCTCTGAGTTTCGGAAAAAAAAATTCGTGGTCGCAAGCGGTGGGAGAAGGTAGCGGAATCAGATAAGCCTCGTCGAAAACCACAACTTGCAGGTAATACTTTTCGGAATATGGATGTAATAGATTTTCAATAGACTGGCCTATATATTCACTCTTTTAAGAGAAATTTCTCTGGCTGTTCTTGGTCAACAGGTAAGATCACACCTTATAGTCTATTGAGGGATCACTTGTTCAGAGTACTCTTCGTTTCTTGGGTTACACAACACGCGAGCAATTTTTTATGGCTTTTTTTGAAGAGGAATTTTTTTTTAAATCGACTTGCCACTTGCAGTTGTGCTATGAACTATATATTCACCCCAAGCCCTCCGATGGGAGTCGAGCACCCCAATGTTTTCAGAGCTCATGCTAGAATTCTTAAATTTATATGCACTTCAAGGTTACAAATCGTGACAACTATGATTTTATCAAAACATCATCAAACAATGCCTATCCCTGAGACTCACCAGTTTGGAGTCGATCTTTGCGTCTAGCCGTGCGTTTCTGATAAGGTTCACAATCCACTTCTCAGCCTCGTCGGGAGACATGTTCAGTTTCTCAGCTAACATGCTGTAGAAAAAATGACACGATTAATCAGACAGGATCTTTTCAATTTCCACCTCAGAGCCGGTATCTATATTAAATAACTATATAAATATCACGACTTAATAGTAAATATGTATTCAGAAGACTAACGTATGTTCTTTTACCTGTAACAATATCCTTAGAAATGGTGCTTAACAAGGCTTTATTTCTTGTATATTAAATCAAATACGAATGTATTCCATCAGTTGTGAATGTCTATGCCTAAAAGGGATTAGGGAAAAGCACTTTGAAACATTCTGCCACATCTATCTCTAATACTAGTTACTTTCTGTTAGATAGTTGACATTCAATTACTTTATGCTGATGCACTGGTGAATTCTGCAGAAAGTTTCGAAGATGAAGAGGCGGGCGTTCTCGATGAAGTCATCAAGACATGCTACGAGGAAGAAGTCGTTCACTAGGACTGTCTCACACTCCCTCAGTTTCTGCTGAGCGCCGTCGAAGTCGAAGTTGACGTAGAGGCACTCGAGGAATTCTGTGATGGGGTCTCTGTATGTGTAGGACTCCTGATGAAAGACATTATACAATTATTCTTATAGGTAGGGACCTAGTGCTGGTTTAGAAAAACAGAACAAAACCAGATAGTTAGGGGGGGGGGGGTATTGGAGGGAATTACTTCACGTGATTTCTCAATACTAGAAAACGTTTATACAGGAAATCGGGGATGTCAGTTGAGGACGTGAAAAAAAGACAAGGAAATATTGTTCAGGTGGAATTAACTGCCCCAGAGAGACTAAGGAAACCTGGAAAACACATCGTTGTTGGCCATGGAAGGGGCTGGGGTCAGTGCGGAGTTTTGAGAGACTGTTTATTGGTGTGAACGAGGTCCAATTAATGTCATGTTTGCATGGACAGATATGCGAGAGGCGAACCCCTCCCCCCTGCCTATACAGGGTGGCACCCTCTGGTGTATTATACTTCGTCCCATCAAACGACATCTCTCAAGTCCGCTATTCAGCATTACAATATATTGCTATATCAAAATGATAAATAACTATGCGAGGTAGTTCCCTTCGTGATGTACTAAATGGGAACTATATTTCGAACGAGGCTTAGGCACAGCTAGAGTGCCAAAGGAGAACATGAACCATTCCAGTTTTAATGTTTACCCCCTTGCATATAAGATCACTATAATGTATCAATCTAGATATTCCTGTCCACCATTCTACAAATGAAAAATCATAACAGATTTCTCAATGGAGATGTGTAAATAGAAGTGATGAATAAGGACGTACTTGCTGGATGATCTTCACCAGATCCTTGAGCACTGTCCTCCGGCGCTTGTTGGTAATCACCGCCGTCGTCAGGTAGCGCAGAATGTGGGGGCACATCGTCTGAATGGCGTTCAGGTACCTGAAAGAACAAAACCATTTCTCTTCAAATTTCTGCATTCAGTACATATGTGGTACAAAATTTAGATTTAGCATCATTTCAGATTTTTATGCGAAACAAATGTTATCGACGATGACGCGTCACATCACATTATGAAATAATTGCACAAGGGATTTCAGTTAGGATCAGAAAAATATGCGTAGAATGTGCTGCCGTAGAGAGTCCAAGAAATTAAACAATCTGATAATTGAACACTACAAACAACTGGATTGGTAAATACGTGCCACTAGGCCGCTAGGCGGGAAGGGCATTTTTACGTACAACAATGTACGGCACACAGTGCTGTACATCATTATTATGGTATACGGAGCAGAGGTCAGTACGAATAAGAACAATGTGCACGGATGTAAAATAAAGCATAACTGCTTATCCTCGTTAATAGGCTTCATCATACACATTGAATTTCGTCACAAGAGCCTGGCAGTTACTAATACGCCAAATCTCATGAAGACAATCACACAACGTGAGGTAACTTACTGTGGCTGGTAGAGGAATAGGTCAATGATCAAGTCACGCCCTTTAGGGTGGTTGAAGAAGACAAACAGACTCCAGTGTATCAACCATGTTCTCTGTTGCAGAGATTGCAGTGGGTTGAAACTCTGCAAATAAAAGAATTCTCATAAGTCATTTTGACTGTGATGAAACAATGCCTATTAACTATTACTATATACATATTACCCCGACAAGGATGCTAATGTCAAATCATAGAATAATCAACAAGTATCCTCGTTGGTATAATCTAGCAAATCTATTAGCATGAATTACACTTAAAACCAATTTCTTATTCAAAGGAACACGGAGATAAGCTTCTTTTTTTTTACACAACTTAAGCGAACATTTAAATATGACATAAATCAATGAAGATTGTGACATGTGTGACGTACCCCGGAGTCGATGACCTCCCTCAGTCGGTTCAGGTCGTCCAGGGCCGTCTCCCAGTCCTGCATGAGGATCTCAGACGCCAGCTTTCCCCAGAGGGCGTTCAAGGCGTTCTTGTCTCCTGCTGGCACCTAGTGACAACATGTGAAATTACAGATGTATAACATTCAAACTGGAAAATGTAACTTCATTTCGAAATATGTCTAATTTGTGCCAATTCCGCTTCAGAACGTTTAGATGAATACTATAGTTTTCAATTACTATAGGTAGAAAAGCCGAATTTTAGGAAACTTACCTGATAAGTTGAAATAAAACTGAGATTTTACCGAGGACAACACGTAGTGTTGTAGGGGACAGATAAAATGGTTACACTGTTCTATAACATTTTTTACACTTCTGACGATCTAGCCGAGGCATTGACAGCATAACAAACAGCTGATAACAGCTGTAATTTCATTGATCGACGGGGTCATATGGTACAAGACTTTAAAAGGTGTGAAGGTTCTAAAATGCCTCGCGGTAGCCGCTCTACAAGTGCAGGTCTTTATCATATTCACGTTCTCAAATTTATTTAGATTCCGCTGACAAGTCAAGGGTTATGTATACTATTTTCAAATCGATAGATTCATACGAGTATGAGCCACCCACCCCCCCCCCCCCCCCTCCTCGTGGGGACCACATTCCTACAAGATGTTCGTATTGTGTGAATATATATGTGTATATTTGTTTTATTCAGTGAAGGAAGAATTACAATCGCCTAATGTCAGACTCGTTCTTTTGAACTATCAAGATACATGTGTGTGTGTTTATATACATATATACACGTTTGTATACACATATAAATATATTTCTGCATGTGTATATACATACGGTACTGTAAAAGTAAATCGGTAATAACAACACACACCGTCACCGTTATCTCAAAGCAGGTGGGCTCTGGATATTAAATCGTTAATTGCTGCACTTCTCACATAAAAGTATTTAACGTTGTATTCAATATTCAGTTACGGTTGCAGTATCATTGAATGAGAAAATACTTACCAGCACACGCACGAAATACAAGTATTCTGCGGCTCCAGAGTAGTTGCCACACTCATACTGGAACTTGGCATACCTGTAAAGGGTATCAACCATATCTTGCCGGAACTGAATGAAAAAAGAAAGAGCACAAGGACTTAGTAGGCGTATGTCTCATCGATAGATATTTCTACAGTGGTATGTTATCTACTACTTTATTCTGTTTGTTTGTTTGGGGAAATGACCAATGAACCACGCATCGAACATCAATTTTTTGTCATTACTTTTATCGGCACTTGTCTTCTATAAATCAGTCTATTGTTGATGATTAAAGACCCATGTGCCTACGTTTCAGCCAAGGAGTATGGCCTTCATCAGGGCTGGAGTAGAGACGAACTCTCCGAGACTTTGATTTGGTACGGTTTGGAAAATGCATCTACTTTTTTTTGTGGGCGTGTCAACAATTTCATTATTCATAACATGCATATATCGCAGCCATATCGGTTTCATTTTGAATAGTACTTACCTCGTAATTCTTTACGAGAAACTCAAACAATTGCTTGCCATCCCTGAAATAGAGAATAAATATATAACACACAGGATAATGTTGACGGGGCAATATCACCAAACGCTCACCTATAAAACAATTACGGAAACAGTTAAGACGGGGTTAAATTGCCCGTCGGGGAGGTTCAACTCTATGCCAATCCTCGAAAGTATGGTGGTTAGTATCCCCGCCTGTCAATGTGTTTAGAAATTAATTTACATGTATTTTCAATCCATTAATTTTAGTCAGGCTTTCATACAATTTTGAATACCTACAAACTGGCAGGATTGAAAGACAATAATATATGCCCCTAGATAAACAGGAATGTTAGTCAGGACATATCATGAGAATAAATAAAGCTATATACCTTGCGGTCTCAATCTTCTCCGACACCTTGGAGTCTTCAAAGATTTTTGTAATAGGTTCTACTTCCGCCTGAAGTCTTTTCAATTCAGCGACGACATCTGAGCGTTTATCCTTTAACACTGCAATGATGAAACATAAGTAAGTCTCATGTATGATACAAGTTAGTAGAAAATTTAACAATTTATGAGGCAAATATACCCTCACACATTAAGGCTTGATTACATTTTGCCGAATTCGGTGCCGATTAGCACTCGGGCCAGAATGGGGAGAGGAGGGCGGGGGCAGGGGCTACTTTAGCACTGATCTGAATAGGGACCAAACATGGTGTGAGCAGGATATCGATATAATTCGCGTAAATGGAATCAAGCCTTTATTGTATTACTATGGTCGTTACATTCTCAGTGTTTATAACGTTTTGAAAAAATCAAGGAGACCCATATCACTGTCCATCCTACCCCCCACCCCCCAGAAATCAGTGACAAAAAGAACAACATTTTGGCTGAAAAGAGTTTAAAAAAGTATGCAGTCTACATCATATCAGCCGTAGGAGGCTTACATTGGTAATATGAACACTTTATGAACATACTTAGACGTGTAAAGGCCCTCCTTTGAAAGGAATAGAGGTTTATCCATTAATGAATAAGAATACATATATGCAATAATATCCTTAATAAAATAATCACCACTTACATCGACAGAATTCATATCAGTAACGTATGTCAGCCATTGGGAGGGTATCAAATCAGGTCAGTGATGGTGTGCACATATGAAAGAATGTTACTGTGATTTGTAGTGCTAGCCCATAAGGCACACAGTAGGGACCAGGGGTGTTGCTCTGGTAGAGGCCAATCGGACACAGCCCAAAAAGCTACTGGAATTTGAACTATTTTTTCAGAGCTTTTGAGTGCATTTCCTATTGTTAATTTAATGAAGTTCAATGATAGAAATCTCCAAAAGTAAAAGCTATCTAAACTGGGACCCACAAACCCTTTGCTCTCAAAAGCTTGTTTCATTTAATTTACACTGATCTCAAAAAGGTCCTTCTTAAAAAGACATGCCAGAAATTTAATGATCAATGGAGAATGTCCATGCCTACTTTGTCCAAATATCCGTAATTTATAATCATCATAACTAGTATGCCCGTGTAACATTTTAAGCCAGCAGTATACTGTTTTCTCGTTTAAAGTCTGTTTTCCTGAACTCAATAAAATGTATTGAATATAGTTGGAGGATATATGTTGCCATGCTATTTTTATCAGCCTTAAGTTCTTTATATCTTACTTTCCAATGAGGTGTGAGAGAGTATTTTGTTAATTTTTCCGTACACTTTTCCCGGTTGACCCGGCTTTAAAGGCCGTTGGGCAGGGAATTGGTTTCGTGTAGAATTTTTTTTTTGAGGTGTGAGAGGATGTTAGAGATTGGTCTCAAGAAAATTTCTCCTTTTCTCACTTTTTGAGATATGGATAAGAATATGACCATATCTATTAGTGAGAAGACATCATTTATAGTTTGATTGTTTGTTTGTGGTTTACCGTCCCAGGGGACCCTGAGGGTATATAGGGACCATCAATGATTTAGCTTTTCACTTTCGTAGACTTAAATGTTTTCAAATATTTTATAAACAATCAAAGAGATTTGTCTCTTTCAAAAACATGATGATATCCTCCTTTGGAATAGTTTCAAACAACATTTTCATGTTGTTACTATCTTTTTCACGTACTTTCTTCTACTTTCCTTTACCCTTTTACAGTTCAGCAGGATATGCTGAACAGTTATGGGCACACTGCATGCTTGGCATAATGGGGGATTTTTCCCCTTTCAGGAGTTATTCATGTGTAAGTCTGCAGTCTCCTCACATACTACTTAAAAAAAGTGTAATTAGAGAAAATAGAAAAACTCATCAACGGTTTTTATAATACAATGTATTAGTTGGCGTTTTATTCAAAACTATACTTTAGAATTTTAGGAGATTGGTACCAGGTGTAGCAGTAATACTTACCTGATAAGTTTAAGTAAAATTGAGATTTTACCGAGGGCAAGATGTAATATTGTAGGGATAGATTTTATTAATTTATTTTAACATGAACAGACTTTTAAGTGTGTCAGAGTTAGACAAGTTTCCATTTGGATATTTGGAAATCCCATTTTTATCCGACAAGAAACAATTTTCCCTGAAGTTTTGCAAGTTATAGTTTCCCTGACAGGAATTGGCATTTAGTCACATTTTCTTCAAATGGTTTCATTCCAGTTTGGGATAAGTAAGTGATATCAACATTATCATGGTAAACAGGGTAACATACTTGGTGGGACATCTTGATCTGGGTACAGCAGACGGTGAACATCCATAGCGAAATCCACCATGTTGGTGTTGCTGAGGAGATCCAACTTTCCTTTAAGCATTTCCTCCTCATTGTAAATCTAAAAGTGAAAGTATTATGACTTGTAGTTGATATCATAAATGATAAAGTGCATTGATATGTGGAAATTATAACTATGGAGAGTGTATTCCCTAAGAGTATACAGTCCATGCTAAGTCTATAAAATCGGTCAGTCCTCAGATGGTGCAAAACTAATAGCCCAATCTAAAAACGAACAATAGACACACATTAAAAAAAATCATAATATTCAACATCGGACAGGCCCATATGTCAACACTAGTCACTGCTGTGCTGAATACTTTGTCATTGCACAAGTATCACAAACAAATAAATGTACATAATAATATAGTCAATATGCGTCAATAGTATCTGTATTAAACATGGGTTTATAGCAAATCATCATACAGACAAACATATTTAGAGCCAACTAGTTATTAGCTGGTAAAATGAGTTCCCATGAGAAAATATGTCGTGAATATATGATCAGTAATGACAGTATGCCATTATCTAGGATCCATTGATGCTCCCATTATCGCTCACTATTATTTTATTTCTCGTTCGATAGGACCGGAAGACTGATCGTATCTCGAGTTAAATGTCTTACTTCTGAACATTACATAACCATCAATCAACATTCTCAGTTTTATTAATCGTCCTTTCTTGTTTAGTCGGGTATCAATAACGAAAATAGACATTGAAAACCTAAAACTTCGCCATAAGTTACCTCAACCCACGTTTTGCGTTGGCGTGACAGAACATGGCCCGAACCGGCTTATATATATGGCAACATAACACAAAATCTACATCACCTATAGGCCTGAAAATAAAAACGCAAGATGTATATGATATACTGAATAGTTACCTCTTTAACAGATGAGAACTCCAACAAGGGTAAGACCAAATGTCGGTCTAAATATTGACCCATACGGGTTGTCAGATCAAACTCCGCCATTTTGCGAGTGTGGAAAGGAGCGAACTGCGGGATTAAAATCGAAACACAAAACAAATTTGGAGCGAAGATCAATTAATAAAGTCAATAACAGAATAAAAACTAAATCTCTATTTGATTTATATATAAAATATTTTTTATTTTCCTGAAACTATGGGAATTTTTATTATGTATTTGATATAATGGACCAATGAGAAGTAGCCAAGCATTCTGTCCGTAAGAAAATAGGTGGCGCTACTTGTCGCTCGAGTATCTCATGTTTCCTGGCTCAGCGCAGAAGCCAGATACACAACGAGAACTGATAGAGAAGGATGCATCCAAAACGTATCTGCAAACTTCTAATATCGTACAGGACTTGGGTAATGGAAATCCTCTTCCCTGTATATCAGAGGTGAGCTATGTCTACTGTGATGTGGCTTTAACACTACCAACATTTGTTGGACCCTTGCTAGCTTCAACGGGTAGGAGAAAAACTTTTTTTGACACTTTGAGTTTGACAGCTGACCGAGCTTGGCCAGCTAGCTACAGTACGACAACACTTTGGGAACTAGAACCTACAACATGACAATCGGATGTGATTCGAAGGAGATTTTCTGAGGATCGAATGACTTCAGCGGTCTCCTTCTGTGCTGACCATCTCCATAAGATGGCACATAAACTTACTGGTACGCCCAAAAAGACCGTAGCTGATCGGGATAAAGACATCATCAACGACAATGTTTCCAATTCAGGAAAGGACAATCACAATCACAATGAAGGTAAACAGTCAGCTTACTTCTTTATTACTCGACCCGCTAAGGAATAATCATATCTAAAGTTGAAGAAACATTAATGCCTCTCCTAAAACACTGAAACAAATTTAAAGGTAATTGAAATAATTATGTAGTGAGCACATAGGCCTACCCATTAGGTTTAGATATTTAGAATGGGATGTTGGGTATTGTAAATGCCTCTAGATAAATCTATTACATAATTTCATAGGGATCTACATTTTTATTTCTTTGATTTTCAACCCAATAGAGTCATTAATAGCAATAAATGAATACCCGGTAGGTCTTCCAACTGAAAAAAAAAATCGTTTTTGAGGTTCGTTTCATAACATAGGGCCTACTACAAAAACCTTTCAAAGTTTTGATAATTTCCCCCAAAATATTTCTTGTGTATTTCCTATAATCTTAGGGAATCTTTTAAATCATTTAGCATGGGTAAAAAACAACTGGCTACTCTTGATCTGACGACGGTGAAGGCAAAATATGAAAAAATACTTCCTGTCAAGAAACTAGATCTTGTCGTAAATTCTAGAGCCACACTACCTTTAGTTATACATTTCACTATTTGATTTATGTATTAACTCTAATTTGTATTGGGGAATCGTATGCATCCCCTATAAGACAATTATCATGTCTCCCGGGGGAAATTCTGTAATTCAAAAAATAGATCTAGACTGTTGCTATGTTCACGAATGATTATTTTGAAGAATATAAAAATGGATTCTGATAATATTACCTTTTATATCAATTTTCTCTCGTACTTTATACATTTATACTTTATACACGTTTTTTCGTCCGTTTGTTCCTCAAAAATATTTTTTAAAGAAATCGCACTTTTGAAACTGGCCAGAGTCACATGACCAACTTGTCATCCAAGTTGTTGTTATGATTATATTCTATCAATTGTACTTAATGAGAGGTCAGATGTTAAGCAGGTTCAGACCTATGAAATGTCATTTCAGACCGATATTAGTAATCGATTCAGGCCTCCATATAGATAGCCTTGACAGTTTATTATTAGTGCAAACATTCTCTGCTAGGAGATGTATTGCCAGTTAAGTTGTCCACATGCACCTATTGACAAATACAGGTCAACACAATCACCAGGTCACATTATCCCGTTGGCGCAACACCAATTCCTGCTATCTTTTCTTCCGCGCTTGTACCCACACAGACACGGCTGCAGCCGCTGCTGCATAGACTAACTTCAGCACCAAGTGTCCAGCTCGGACGGTAATCACAGAGCAGGGCCTGTTCATCATGTCTGACTTCCTCTTGGCAGTAGGAACACTTGAACGTCTTGGTCAGTCATAGAAGAAAGTATGACTCTGCCCTCTGTAGTGTCTCCTTATAAAGGGGGCATCACTAGACTACTTGACTATCTGTCAAAACTATTAAAGTAACACTCAACTGGGCCTTCAGTTACAGTTATAACTAGTCAAGAATTCACACCATCAGCATCGGCCGCATCCAGCCAGGTGTGCCGAACGGCTCCTGACACACTGCCAGGCTTCACATGGTGCAGTCACACATCTCTCTTGCCGCCCACAGGCAGGTGCAGGTGGCCAAATGCCGACGGAGGAGAATGTGACCAAATGATTGTGGGATGGGTGATAGTGACGTATACCCCTATTGACTTCACTACATTACATCTCTGTGTATCAACAGTACCTTAACATGGC
This sequence comes from Alentia gelatinosa, assembly GCA_950022655.1. Taxonomy (NCBI): domain Eukaryota; kingdom Metazoa; phylum Annelida; class Polychaeta; order Phyllodocida; family Polynoidae; genus Alentia; species Alentia gelatinosa. The sequence goes on along the minus strand of OX465579.1, from coordinate 47,042,644 downwards.
TTCCAAAATAAAGTACATGAATATACAATTTCAACAATGTCCCTCGGAAATATTTAAAATTGGTTGAATAAAACTACTAGTGTCCATTAATAGTTAAACCTTAGGTAAAGTTGTATTTCAAGCTTCAAATGAACGGAATCTTCTATAACAATATTTATGAGTAAACAGGGTTGTCACACTAGAATACTGAAATTCTGAAAAATGTCAGGGAAGAATTGAATAAACTCTGACACCTTTGAAACCTGTGTATATTTAAGGGGGGGAATGCATATCAAGCTATTTTGAATTGCCAGATCCCGAACTGGCCTGTTTCAAACATAAGGAACCTTGCTGCCAAGAAAGGTTTATAAAAGTTTAAAGCAAGGCATTTCCTAAGACTTTTCCCGAAAAGGGTGGAAAGGAAAGCTGTGAGTTTATTTGCTAAAACATTTTATCGTTTCATTTGTTAGGGATAATTTGAATTTGCCAGGATAAAGTCAAAGAAATATCAGGGAATCTTATCTCCTGTTCATGGCGACCCTATGAAAACAAGATATTGAGGTAATTCGTCCCCCCCCCCCCCCCCCCGTCACTTAAATTTGTATTTAGAAGTACCAGTACACATAAACGCAAATTCTTTCAGCACATTGAAAGTAATATATCTAATATTTTTATTAGGAGAGGTGTTATTTTTACCTATACCATAGACTCCTGCTTATACATTGATCCACGCTTCTAATGAAATGAACGTCATAGCGGCCTTGTCGCTTTAGTGGCCGTTTTTTAAACCTGTTGTTCCAAGGGTAGGTGGCCGTAATGGCTGGTACCTAGTTTGTCTTTCGTTAAGTGGGAGTCTGCTGAAGATTTATCTCTCTAGTCTTCATTCATTATACTCTTCTAATCGAGTTGTATGTCCATACCAATTGGGTGGATTAAATGTAATGTGCTATTTTTCCATTCATGATCCAAATGATAACCACCTCCAGACTACATGGTCTTTTGAATAAGTTGATAAAAATACGACAGCGGATCCTCCTACTTTGATGTTTCTATTTATGCGTGCCGTTTGATGTGTAGAAATCTGAAAGGATTTGATGTTCCTTTCTCTCGCACTATATGCATGTGCCTGTCCTCATTCCACTGGGGTAAAGTGGAGCCTCAAACAAAATTGTTTCTACTTTATGAATGTTTGTGAAATTGCATATTTTCAGGTTACGCTAATAGAAATGTTTATAATTGTTTAGATTATCATAAATTTTTTTTATATATAATTGTTAATCATCGAAAAGTCATTTCAATGTATTTTCTTGACTAGCTCGTTTTATTAGATGTTTTTTAGATCAAATCTAACGGCCTATTATTTGAAATAAAAATGAAAATGAGACGGTATTCCGATAAATATATTTTCCTCTTAAATATTGTATGAATTTTTACGCAAATATTTCGCGTCCAAAGAACCTTGAGCGTACTTATTTCATAGCTTCATCTTAGAATGCATTCGGTATCAGCGTATATAGAATGAACGATCTTGTCCGGCTTATTTTGAAGACGCGTAACATTAAAAAGAGTAACTGCTTCATATTTACATGTGAATAGTACCATACTAAAACACATTTCAATTGAATACAGAGCGGTATAAACGACAAGCTATTGAATTTGCCCCTTGGATCTTCTGTCCCTAACTTCCATTCTCCTGTCCCGTCCCCTTCTTGATTCGTGATACTTGACGAGGATTTAGGTAGAAAGCTACACACAGAAGTCATTCATATGCACACAAATGATGTGACCTTGGCTGAAACCGTGGGTTATGTCGTTCTGGCAGGGACTGCGTCTCTGTAAAGATTGCAGCAGCAGAATTGGGGGTCTAGTATTGCTCTCTGGGTTTGAGGTGGAAAAGTTGCATCAGGAAGATGCTATTACATCAATTAATACAATGGAAAGCTGTGAGTTCATTCTTCTCCGTCTTACAGTTGTCGTGTGCCGTTGGAAGTCACCCAAAATTACTAAGGCACTTAATGAGCATAAACTGTGAACAGCAAATGCAGGGGTATAAGTCCTCAGAACCTCTTCTTAAAATGGAAATTTAAGATTTGTATGAGGTAGCAAACACAATTAAAAGCGGCTGTAAAATATTTATTTTTGAATAATAGAACCCAATAAGATAAAGCAGATCTCTGGTAGTCACTCTTAATTTCCTGTCCGGGAAAATAACTTAAAGAATAACATAACTTTTTACTCACGAAAAAAAGTCATTTCTTCTGCTATGTAGAACGCAATTGAGTGCTTGATAACATTACCACTGACTGTGTTACACAGTTCAACACGAAGGTCTCAGATACAAACGTTTTTAACACCTCAGAAACACACATATATTACACAGGCTGATAACAGGGAATATATATATATATATATTTCGTTATCTTCCGCTTACTGGTCTTCATAACTTTTACTATGGAACGGAAAGGTTGTATTCTCTGTGCATTTTCTAGTTTGACAGAGAAAGCTGTATACAATGATATATTTTTCCTCTGATATTGTCCGCGTATTGTACATGTATAATTATGTATGTTGGATTAAAGTCTCACACAGAAAACTTTAGGTTAGGGTCTTCTTATTTCCTGAATACTGAGTTATTCTCAGATATAAGGCCAGTATCAGTCTTACCTATAATACAACTACATACCGATCTGATAAAAAGTTTAGCAATTGAAATGATTCGACTCAAATTTCTATGATTCTAAGCTGGACCCATAGCCATACAGTCCCATAGTGCTCTGCCATGATATATATCCATACACATATATAGGTATACATGTATTATGTAGTTGCCAGTAGAAACATAACTATTCAGTCCATATGGACCGAAAACTATGTGTCCATTGTTCTTCCTTTTATTTCAATAATGTACTTCTATACGATCTACTTACCTGCAGATACAAATATGAGACGCTGTCGGAAGGTGCCTGACCAGAGAATTATTCCGCGCGAGAGGGGAACTATTTCTGACCATGTTTCATTATGATATTTGTTGGGCACTTTTTCAAGGTTTCCTTCCCTTCGTATCGTCCATGCTCGTCTGCTGCAGCCCACGCCGCTCCCGGGGGGCGGTGCGCAAGTTCCTCACCGATTCCTCTCCGGATACAAGTTAGTGAACAATTGAGAATTTGCCAGCGCACCAAACGCTTGATTGTTAATAAGCGAGAGTCGACTTGTTTAGTTATGTTCTCTAGACATACACACCGTTGTCTTGTTTGGTTCTCAAAGTCTCTGGTTGAGTTTCTTCATTGTAGATTCCGACATGTAACGATTTCGCTAGCCTTAATTGGTTCTTTGTGTTGTATGCCAGATTTGAAATATAGGACCAAAAAAAACTTAAGTAGTTGATCGGTGTAGATCTAGCCTGTCTTGGGATAGTATGAAGCCCACGGACAACCTGGCAAACTATCTTATCTTCAGTAGTGGAGTTGTACACTTTTGAAGAATGAGTAACTTTGCTACACAATACGTTTTATCATACAGAGACTTCTTGTATAAATGCATGATACTGCAAGTACCTACAAACGTGTGACACCACTATACATTGTGATGGGTGAGGTGTGTAATGGTTGTGGGACCTATTCATCTCATATCCAGCTGTCCTGCTAGTGCAAGGAAAAGCACATTCTCTTTGTATTTCTGATTTTTTAAAGCCTCTCTGGTAAGAAATAGTGTAGAACCTGTGTGCTTTTACTGTCTGTTTGATACGTTTTGCCGACAATTAAAGTTTGTATGTCTCAGTTGTTACTACTGCACTGGTAGGGTGCACAATTTCATATCCTACCTTGTGATTAATTATAATCTCATATTGATTATTCTATTTGTCTCCTACCAGGTACAAGGCAGGCTCTGGCATTGTATATACCTTGACGAAACTTGCTATTTTTTTCTATGTCATGAATACTTTTCACCAAAATAACATTGATGTCTGTACGTTTGTCCATATGTGTGAACTGCGCGCTTGACTATTGATATTTATATACCGCATACTTTCGTGATACCATTGGCGCGCTGTCCCATTGTGATACCAAGATACACTTTGTTATATGTACCATGAACATATATGTGACCTTATACCCATCATGATGATTGTATGTCGCTATTGCTGCATCTTTGTTGGTTTCATGTCATGTTCCGGAACGCGCGTTCTACCTGTCATTTCTATGCCTTTTGATACCGTTCACATTGAAATAACCATGTCCCTTTCTGAACTGATTGTATTCCTTTACGCAAAAATACCTTGTACGGTCCCACCCCCACAGCGCGCGCTGTTTTACCCCTAATGAATTGAGCATCTAATCTAATGTCTGATTGTAATCATTGATACAGGAAACTATTGTTCTTTGTACTTTTCTACCACCCTCATCCTCCTTGCCTTCCTAATCACAGGTGCGTCAAGGTGTACCTGGGGGCGGACCCTGGAGCCCTACCTGAGGTGAATTTTACAGGTAATGCCACAAGGATCTTCACCTTTAGAACTAGGTACACGCCTATAAACATAACGCCGTAAACATCGTGTACCTAGTGACTCTACTTGACGTGACGTTACCATATATTACGCGAAAGCTACGTTGCGTTATGCAAACGTTAGAATACGACATCGTACGTTCTGACCGGCATGATTCGTGGGCAGAGTCCCCAGGAGTATGTTGCCTTGTCTTTCTCTGCGAACTCATCACATGATCCGCCAAGTAAAAGCGCAGCAGAGGGTCATTGATCCTGAGGGTGGGGTGACGAGGGGCGGGGTGGTAAGGCGGGTGTTAGATCGTAACGTGCTTTGAAATCGTGTTCTTCATGGAACGACTGCCATGTTGGTTGTACTGTAATCTAACGTTTTCTAGGTTTTATTCCTCTGCGGATAGACTACCGATTCAAAGCGCCTTTCTCTTTGTCTCTCTCCAATAATTGGGATGCAAGTCAATACGACGGTGTCTGTTCCTGTCCGTCTGGTTAAAGTCCGTTATTAGTGACATTCTTCAAAGAACGTCAATTAGGAAGGTGGAGGCAGAGCCTTAGTTAGTTTCAGCAAGCAAACTGAAGAGGTAATTAGACGTCAGGTAGGATTTACATCAAGCAGTGAAGGGATATTATGTATATGAAATTAGATGTGCCGTATATATATGAGGTCGTTTATATTTAATCAGACTCGACGTTTATCCCTATAGACTGTGGTTGATGCAGAGCAGTGCAGGATACATTTAGAGTACATAGTATAATCGATAAGACAGTAGCTCATCTATAGGTTTTAGCTATAATATTAGAAAGTCGATGAAGTTTTAGCCATCATTTTGAGAGCTTCTCTGTAGTGTCAGGGTTGTGGAAGTGAGGGAAGGCAACAGACACTGTATTATTGCTTTCACCCAATTACTGGTTCGTTCCTTCGTTTATAATTCATACCGTTATTGTATAGAGCAAAAATCCATGCGATATACCTAGTGAAAAAGACACATGCAGCCACTATAATCAAATACTCTTCGCCTTCTTTGTGGTTCATTCTTGCAGAAGCATCTATACCAGGAAATCCACGTGGTAAAAAGTACATATAAAAAGAGGAGCCTTTCAGATTGATTAAAACCAGGATATTGAACCTATACATAAACTTCGGGAAGATATGTAATAAAAAAAAGCTTCCATCTCTTTCGCTTTAAACAGGAGCACAATGGCGTTCGATCCGCTGATTGGCGAGGGTGTGCGACGGCCATGATTGAAGACTAATTCGAAATTAAAACGGGGCCGCCTGATGAAATATGAATTGGTTGAGGGGCGCTGGAGGCTGGCAAGCGATGTGTGATTACCTCCTGTGTGAGGAGCGGCCGAAAGGACCCCCTCCCTCCCCCACACAGCGCCACGTGGGCTTTCCAGCAGGGCTGATGGCCTGGGGTACTGGAGGGGAATCTTCCTCACTAGGTAGCGTGCTCGCCAGTGGTGGTGGTGCCTGTCACCCCATTCACCCCATTCAGAGACCCCCATCTCATCCCCTCCACAACCCCCATTGCCGTTTCTCCACCCCACCCCCTCGGTCACCCATTGGTGTCTCGCAAGCCCCAGACCGCGCCAGTGCACCCAGGGAAAGGGGCCTGCCCCATCCATTGGGTCGGGTGGAATTGATTTTGCTGTATGGTCTAGTACCTTTTCTCCCCGAAGACCTCAGTGAGTCTGGGGATAGGTGAGATGCGTTCACCCAAAAGAACATGACGTTTGTAATGATATTGAAAGGGTGTCCACGCGGCTGAGTGTGAACTGTCTCCAGTGGAGCTCCGTGATGAATGAGACCCCCTCCCCCTGATCGACACCACATTCACGGGGAATCCCTCCTACTACCAGGATGGCATTGTCTTTTTCTCTAAACGGAGACTCTCCCTGGTGCTACAAAGAGTTAAGATTGTTTGCCGACGCAATCAGTAGATCTGGGAGCTGTGGTGTCGACCGAGGAGAAAAGAGTTGATTGTCGGCTGGCGAGTAGATGTGTGTGAAAGAGTTGGTTGGTGAGGTGGGGGTGGGGGTCAGATGCCTTCTTCGACTCCTGCAGTGAGTTTATGGTACGATCCGATCCCGATACTTTCTCATACTATGGGCTCCCATTTCAGCCTCCAGTCTGTACCTATACAGAGGGCATTTGAACCCACGACAGCATGTTCTCCAACCAGATCACCTCCACCAAACGGTGACCGGCCATGGAGGGCTCGTGCAAGACGTAATTTAGAGTAGCCTCGCTGGGGCGAATCCTTCCCCCACGCCTACCGTCCTACCTCTCTTCCCTACACCCCCACCTGCCTGTAATTCAGGTCTAGATTGATGCTGCTGCTGGGCGCCAATAGGGGCGCTGCGGACGGCGCCACCAGACACCATCAATCAGCAATGCTACCGCAGCTGCTGCTATAGGCGGCCAATTGGAAGCAGAGAAGGGCCTTGTGTCAATATATCCTTGGAATCTGATCGAGTCAGACCTGTTCACCCGAGTGTGTCTAACATTAGGCGGGCGGCCGCCCTGAAGGGCCTGGTTTAGGTACGCGGCCCTGGTGTGAGTGTGGGGACATATGTCGCGCCGGGGGGTAACATGTCGCCGGCACACGTATCACGTGATCACTCTGGCGGAAGTGGAAACGCTGACCTTGTCGCTTAAGCTGTGTACACGCAAACACCAGAAATCAGGGTCTAAATCCCATTTATGGCAGAGAGCATATACATTCTACTTGTATTATCAGCTTTTGTCTCCATCTCTCCTTGTCCTATAAACAATGACGTGAATTCTGTGTCGTTATCTGACATTGTTTCCCAGAGTGTGGTTAATGCATACGGTCATCATTCTGCTGGGCACATGTAAGGGAGATAAATCAGTGGCTTCGCCCTCAATTACCTTGTCCGTGCCACATAAATACAAAGAAAGAGATGGCATTTATGTGGAAGATCACCAATTATTTGGTGAACATTTATGTCCTTTTTCACTTTTTGAAATAAACACGTCTTGATCAAAAAAAAAAAAAAAATGATTATAACCACCTTCGCCTAATGCCTGTTCATGTGGTTTACTCTATCTCAAAGTCTCAGAGAGTATGGTTATGGCTGTTAACATGAAAAGCTATAACTGGGAGGCATAATACACACCTAGATTAAGGAATATTATTCTGTCTCTCTACTATTAATCAATGAAGACAAGAGACGCCCAGATAGAAGAATCTGCTGACCTCAAATTGATGCTTTATTCGTACATCTGCTGGAGCTGAATATGTGATGTCTCTGTGAATCATAACGAACAAATTCAGCCTTTGTTGCCATACATGTAGAGTGCACTGAGCTCCAATTGGAAGATAACCGCTATAATCATGGCCATTATTCCATTATTGTTCATTGGAAGAGCGGTATTGCGTACAGAAATGAATAAAATGCTTAACCTAAAAAATAAATTATACCTCTTCAGGAGGTAGATCTCCTCGCACAGGCAGATTCCCAGACACTATGACTGTTTCTATTACCTTTATGTCGACAGCCAGGGACATACATGTACATATAAGCACTGAAAATAGACAAGCGTGTATCTTTTAACTATTCATTACTGAATGTAGGGAACATAATTCCAGGGTAAAGAGGTTGTTAAACTACAGTTTATGTATTAACAGACTCGTATACATGTACATCTTTACAGGGACAATGATGGCTTCTCCTTTGATCATGAGAAACAAACTTGATCAACGTTAACGTAGCCTTGCGTGAGCAACCCTTGCCTCCTCTTTAGAGGAAAAATAAGAAACATCTCTTATGATAGTAATCCTCTACTCATATTATCCAACGAAGATCACGATGACCTTATCACGTGAAGTTGATTCCCTGTCTCTGCCGAATTCTAAAGGAGAGCATGGCCATATTTTGTATGACCTTTAATGCAAAATACACACAGAGAAGAGAGAATTGTGCTCTGGTCCTCTAGCATTAGTCACTGTAGGCAGGGACACTGAAGATGCTGCTGTCTTCGACGATCAATAGAATTGACCACAAGGTGTGCCCACATCTGGCCTTCTCATTTTGTATCCGCTTAGTAGTCATATCTAGTTACACTGCTTCTTTCACCATGAGGTCTAGCTTGATTATCAGTACACAGTCTTTATAGCAGAGACTAGTACAGGTTTTGACGAACATTGCAATATTCTGATGATTATATCTTCCGTGTGCGGGTACATCCTTACTTACAGCAGTTTCACTATGACAAACAGATGGAAATTCAGGATTACTATGCGCCAACTTTAAACTAGCAACACTATAGCATGTGTTATTTCACATCCGCGTCCGATAAACACAGGATTCTTCAAGAAGAAGACTTTTATACGCGAAATACCTTGTCAGATATAGTAACAGTCATCATGGCATTCGTCGCTTTTATGTCATGGGTGACAGGTAGGGATGGATTTGGAGCAATATCACTCTACTACTTATTTCCAATCAATAGGCATACCAATAAATGTATAAACCTCGTACCAATAGAGAGTATCTTTCAAGATATTGATCAACTACGTGATAAAACACTGGTGGGGAGCCGGGGTAATGATCCTGGTAGCTCTTATGATACTCCTTTGAGGATCAGCCTAAAAATTGTATAGTTGCTTAAACATCTGACAACACAAAGTTGTTCGGATATTTACGTGAAAACATCAATGTCACCGGGTTTACCACGAGAACACCAGCCTTGGAGAGGATTGACAATGTTAACATTGTCTATCAAGGTTTCTCCAAACACATCTGACTTTTATGTGTGTTAACACAAGCGCGCTTTGCCACAAGTAATAACAGATTATGCTATGACTTTCAATCTCTACTGTAATAAATGCTGTCTATCTTCTTCCCAACAGGATTATACCCTTGATCAATTTTTTATTCATTATTACTAACGTTAATGAAAGTCTCCACATCTACTTTCAGGAATTGGTCTAGGTGTATGTTTGTTGCAGTGGTCTCGTATAAGTGTCAATGTAATGTCTGACCCGGGGTCACAGTATTAAGTGTTATGATGTATATGTATTGATCGGGCATACTGTGTGTCACTTGTCCGCTTTCATCTTACTAATGGAGGTTTTATTGGTATAAGCAATCCCTGGACAAAGGGTAAGATAAATGTTGCAAATGCGCCCATTGAAATTCATTCTTTGATATGGATGACAACTCATCCCCCTACCCTACCTACTCCCACCCACATCCTGAGGCGGTGGGGGGGGGGGGACTTTCTAGCGCTTTAGATAACAATATAGCTGAACGAGGGGCGCGTATTTGTTGTGGTGTGAAAGGAAAATGGAGTGTTTTGTTACGTCGCGCTTATAGCATGCTCACGTCATAATTACGTCGTGGATACGTTGTGCACACGCCGTAATTACATTCTGCTCACGTCGTAGCCACGTCGTGCTTACGTCATGTTCGCGCCTTGATGACGTCGTGCTAACGTCATACCTACGGCATTTTCCCTGCCCTCTCGCCCGAGTAGCTCATCTACCGTCGTGTTTTTTCAGGTTGCGAGTCGGAGTCAGAGGCCGACAAGGTGCCGGAATGCGCCGTGTGTTTACAGACCTGCATCCACCCTGTCCAGCTGCCGTGCAACCACATCTTCTGCTTCCTGTGCGTCAAGGGCGTGGCCAACCAGAGCAAGCGTTGCGCCCTCTGTCGCCACGAGATCCCCATGGACTTCCTGAACAACCCGGCGCTGCTGCGACGTCAGGACCTGATGAAGAACACGGGCTTCGAGGATGGCTTCCAGTGGTACTATGAGGGGCGGAACGGGTGGTGGCAGTACGACGAGCGCACCTCCACCGAACTCGAAGACCGCCTCAAGCGCCAGGTGAAGGCCTTCGAGATTCTCATAGCCGGGTTCTTGTACGTGATTGATTTAGACGCCATGGTGCAGATCCGCAGGAACGACCCCACGCGTCGCCGCAGGATCAAGCGCGACTTGTCGACCATCCCCAAGAAGGGTGTGGCCGGGCTGAAGACGACTGACGACGAGGACGGCGGGGAGGAGGAGGACGACGACGACGAGGCCGACCCCGCCGACACGACGGCCGTGCGCGGCGCCGGGGAGGGAGGCGACACGGACACTGACGGCGGCACCGGGGACGGTCACCGCCGCCACCACCCTCCGGGCACCCCGCACCACGCGACGGCCACCACCACGGCGGTCACACACACGGGTAACGCCGTCCTCACAGGCAGCCATTTGCACCCGCCGTCCGCCATCCCGTCGGCGCTCGACCACCACACGCTGCTGAACACTATGTCCAACCTGAGCGTGTCCCTGCCAACGGGCGGCAGTCCGTCGCACGGCGTGGGGCAGGTCGTTGGGTACGGCGGGTCCCCGCACAGGTCGCCGAGCCGTGGAGGCCCGCCGACCAGCCGCGAGCACTCGCCGACCCCGCTCAACCCCAGCAACACGCCGCAGAGTCCGGACAATGTGAGCGAGGCGGGCACCCCCGACTCGGTCACCGAGGAGATGAACCGCAACATGGAGGAGCTCGCCCTGACCCCTAGCGGCCGCTATCGGCACCTTCACCGACACGGTCGGCGGCGCCACCGGAACCGGAACAGTAGACATTACGACCAGTACGGTCGGCCGCGGATCCACCTTCTAGAAACTTCGTCGTCGTCCTCAGATTCTGACTGGGACTATTGGTACTAGGTCGCTCTGACACAAACGTGCAATATTTGTAAATATATAAATATGTTTATACATTCATAATGTCTGCGTGGAGTGATAACGTCCTTAAAAGAAGTACGAGAGGGAAGCTTGGTAATTTCAGGTAATAAATATACACACAATCTGTGGAGAACAGGATTTAGGGGAAGATAGCCTGACATAACGTATACAAGTGGTGTAATAGGCAGGTGGGAGATACCCGTGGGTTTTAGGTAATGGATATAAACAACAGCAGGATTATGGTCATGATTATATCTTTTATGGACCTCAGCGACTTCTTTATATGTAATGGTACTAGACTGGCTAGAGGGAAAGAATATCAGTTATGCGTTTTTTACACCTCCTACAGAGAATTTACGGTGTCGCGTATTGTACTCAGAGGGTAGTATTATCAGAGTTTTCCTGCCTCATGGAGTTTCACAAAGTAGGAGATTAACGGTATTATGCTTGATTATCACAATCGTGAACTCGGGAGAGAAATCTGAGCTTCCCTAACAGATTAACGTTACGGGATTAAATTTATCCTACCATGGCTGTCCTTAAGTATCTGGGCATTTTTATCGGCCCTCTACGGTCAACCCAGTAAATACATGCTACGCAATATTTTAGGAAATTAATTTTTGAGTTTGACTCTGAATTCCGAATCGACTTCACTTTTCCCGTACCAAAAGAAAATCAAAATGAATGAACGGTTCGGGACAAGAGCGTGCTTATATCTGCATCAGAGAAATATCTGCTTACTTTGTGATTACATTATGAATAATTCTGAATGTTTTACATTTAAACTATTTTGTTTAAATGTAAAATTATAAGTTTCTTTCGTTCATTTTTGTTTGACAAGATCTTGTTAAAAAGAATACTCCGACAGACTAAAATCATAAAGGTCTATCAAAAACTTGTAAGAATCTCTATATGTATCCTCTTGATTTATGTTTATGCTACGCTTCATTTCGTTAATGTGGGAGAACATGAAAAGAAACCTAAGAAATAATTTCTATACAGTGCAACCAACTAGGCCTACATTATGACGAACCCCTTTGACTATTACATGGACTGTTCTATCGGCAGTGTTGACCCTATGCATGCTTTTATACACAGACGGAGGCATATTGATGGTGGCAGAGAGAGAGAGAGGGGTGGGCATAGTGATAAATGGCAGGTGGATGGACCACCGCCGACGGTTTGGTCTCTCCTCCAGGGTGCGGGGAGGGGGTAAATGGGGTGGGTGTGAGGTGGGGGAGGGGGTGGTACAGGTGTGGGGTGTGTATGAAGTAGTCCGGTCTCGGTAATGGCCGTCACCCTCCTATTAGCCCGCTGGCGCCGCGGGGTCTCTAAATAGCAATGTTATGCCAAGGCCGACTGCCTCGAGCTTGGTCAAACCGCCGTGGGAACTGGAATAACAGTGCCTTTCCTCCACAGCCTCGCCTGTCCACATGCTCTGTTGTAGATAGAGCAGGGTGTGTGTAAGCAGCTTGGTTCTAGAATCAGGTGCCGCCATATCAGAAAGGGGAAACCACAATACAGATCCGCCTGAGTCCGTTAATATACATGAAGTCAGGGTGTGTGTAAGCAGCTTGGTTCTAGAATCAGGTGCCGCCATATCAGAAAGGGGAAACCACAATACAGATCCGCCTGAGTCCGTTAATATACATGAAGTCATAGGCAGAAATACATCAGACGAGCACAAAGAGTGGTATAAATTTTGGAAAAGTAACACCCAACTGACTGTAGGTACCAATGGCTCTAGCTGGTATGAAGTAGTTCAAGATTATTACTTTTTGTGAAATCATGAAGGTGTAATTGCCGTAAGTGAAAAAAAAACATGAAAAAAACATGTACACACACACAACTAGTATTACGATGAAAAATAGCATTCGGAAATATACTTTAATGATTTAACTGTGATTCAGACAGCATCACCTATATCTCAAACTATCCGTAAACGGTATCATCAGAATTTACCTAAAACAAACTCCTGACGACTCATGTTATCTCATGTCGCTTCACGCGTAAATGCCCGGTCAATGTTGAAACAATGCACTCCAGAATGTAAGATCCAACATTCAATTTGCTAAAAATCCTGGGCATTTTTGTACCTATATCTGTTGTGACTTTAGGCGTCTAACCAAGGGAAATTTTACAATTTACTGTTGTGTGTAATTCCAGTGACTACTTAGACTCTTAAGATCTGAAAAGATTATTTGGCCAGAGAGCAGTCGTGCTAGCGGGAGCACACTAGCATGCTAGTGTTATAGGTGCACAATAGTTATTATTGTTAGGCAGAGACAAGTAACAAGTTCACAGGAAAATCAAGGAAAAGAACATGTTTTAGAATTCAACCGTTATTTCATACATTTTACTTACGCATGGAAGATATACAACATAAGTCATAACCACTTGTGTAGGGATAGAAAATAAACTTGTCAAGGGTTGAAACAGAGTTCCTACTGTCCTCGGTAACACTCAGCTTTTTAAGTGAGAAAGAAACTTACATGCATGTCTGAATATACACATCGGATTGGTGTTTAGACTGTCCTACAGGTGAAAAACGGGTGTTTAATTATCTAACCAAGCGCAGCTCATCAGAAGTTTAACAATGTAGTCATTCTATAAGCCAAAGAATAGCAGTCGATATCCTACCAGCTAGCCATATACTATAGACACATCAAAATAGGGGACCGGAAAAGCGTTATCGCACCAGGAACCAACCAGTTACCAAAGGCTGTCCTGTGTAATGTATTAAAAACTCTAACGAACTACTAGCGCTTGTCGTTTGTTCAAATTGGACTGAAACTGGGACAAAGATTTTATAACAATCTAGAGTTACCACAGGTTTGAGCGATCGTTTCTCTTACTGCTCACAACATTGTCTTTTATTATTACTATTATTATTTTTTTGTTACCAGAGTATGGTATTCATCATTGGCTCGCCCCTGAGTTAGACATGAGGTAATTACGCCTATATTATAGGACTAGGCAGAGAGGCTCACCATCCCGATTAGGTAGGCCCTCTTGGATGAAGTCAGGCAGCACCTAGACCGACGCAATTGCCTCCAACTCCAATCATATCCGCTGCATATTTATACCTTCTCCAAAGGCGGCGGTCAATGTACTTGTAGTAGACCTCCTGGTGAACTGGACTGCCAGCCATTCTGCTACAGCCAGGGGAAGACTGTCTCTGGATGCGGAGCCGCAGAATATTGCCTTATATCGACGAAAACTGCCACATTCCTTGTAATGTGAAATAACGCTCAAAATGCTGGGTGTCACAAGGATGATGTAATTTCCTTTTGCAAGTCATCTTTATTATTATTATTCGTATTATCAGGTTGCTATTAAGGAGGTGTCTTGGGAGCTCGCCTCTGCTTTTATCCCAAATATCAGCATGATTAACAGAATTACGGTTATTTATTTTCATAGTATTAAGGAAGCACGTGATTTGTTATCGACAATTATCAAAGCTGTGCCCCAAGTGTGTGTTAATAAATAATTATATTTTCATAATTTTGGTGTTCTTTGATTTCTATCTCAGTAGGTTACCCAAATCATTCTGTATTAGTCCAATTAAAACATTATAGATAAGCTGAATAAATATTCTGAATAAAGTTTGAGTCATCAAACATATAACGACACAGTTTGATAAATTTATATTTTGATATACTTGTATTTCCTTATTAGGTTATAGATAGTATAGGCAGACATAGGAAAAACAATCCGTGATATCCAGTATGTACGAATGACGTTAATATGATAAATAGGTGACCACTACCTTTGCAAGTCTTGTATAGTATATGGAACAGCACCGAGTGGACCTTCGGTAATGTTGCACACGTTGTGACTAGAGGCCAGGAAGGCATATCAGGGACTATGGTGGGATCCGGATTCAAATAGTGTTTAAAAACTGAAAAGTCTTATAGATTGACTTGTGCTGCATTTCTAATTGATAGTTTAAGTAAGCATATGTTGGTATATTACAACTAAAAGAAAAACGTTCATTGAAATTACAATGTAAGAATATTTCATCATTTCTAAACAAACCCCTTCTTGTCCATTTATCGCCTACCATGACATCGTTTTGACATATGGCAAATATCACAAAAAGGGTCTTTTTGATACTTTTCTATTTTGATTTTTTTTTTAAACCAGTCCATTTTGACTTCTACTTTGACTACAACAAAAATTAATGCATCAAAATGATTGTAAAAAAAATCTCTACTTTGATAACCTGGGATTTGTTTTTGCTTCCACAAGGAAATCCATAGAATCTCCACTCATATTCTAGAAGTCTAATATTTTGCCTAACTTTTAATGATTTCTGAGAAAATACGTCAAAAATTAAAACATACATTTTCCAAATAAATTCAAGATATATATGACACTAAATCACATAATCTATGATTTAATATATTACCTTTTGCAAATCTGTAACTCTTTTACAGTATATGCTATGAGAATCTTTGTATACCAAGTCAAAAATAAGTAGTTTTCAGTCCCCGATATGGTTGGATGGCCTATAGTATGGGTGTGGTCCAAGGTAGGGAAGGTGTTTAATTTGCTCACGACATAATCTCTTTATTCAGACATCTCCCTGCTGAGACGATGCACTAGTATTGAAAATAATCATACAAACGGACAGTTGAAAGAACTCGTTTGTTGTCAATGCTTGAAGTAGAGCCGGGGGTAGGGATATTTCTTTTGCGATATTCGTCAGATTTAACTAAGCAAGATGGGCTCGTGCTTTAAAAGTCCCCGCTAGCCCGTATACATAAATACACATCTTCGACAACTGCGCTCAAATCGCTGGCACGTAACAGCTGGCTTGCAATTCTCCGTATACTCGATTAGTCTGCTTGTGTGGAAGCCAGAAGTGAAGAGGGTGGAAATCAGGGGATCCCTCAAGTCCTCGGTTCAATTCTCGTCACTCTCTCGTATTTTGCTGTGCCAAGGCAGTAATCGGAGAGCCATCCAGGGTAACGGACCGTCATAAATGTATCAAAAGCGACCTCACCACATACATGTGCTAATAGGGTGAATAATTATTTCTATCTTGACTCCTCTTCATCGTAATTGTAGAGTGTCTCCAGGCAATCCTCACCACATACATCTGCCAATAGGGTGAATAATCATTTCTATCTTGACTCCTCTTCATCGTAATTGTAGAGTGTGTCCAGGCAATCCGTAGCACCATTGGATCTTGTACCGGATACGCATTCAATGAGGATTCATCAGTTGTTCCCTGTACATTGTGCAAGGTCCAGGGTCTATCCTCATAATTAAAAAGATATCAGCGGGACTTAACGATCCCAATTGATATACTGACAACCCGAAAAATCGCCCTCAGATACTCTAGCACAAAGCAATGGTTAATGAAAATGTTGACCTGTCAGTTATATAACTAACTATATGTGGTTTTCTATTTATTGATTTTGCTGACTGTTATGGGTGCCCGGCAGAATAGGAATGTTTTCATCTAAATCCAATACTGCTTATTCAGTCATACTAATATCCTGCTAAGTGCTCCTTTTTATGTGTATACATTTGCAGCAATAATAACTTTATTGAGTAGGAAATATCAATCATCCAACAATATATTCTCCTATCCTAAGGTTATAGTCCACAAAAGAGACTTTACAGGAAATTAAAAGTAGACCATTTTAAGCCTTGACCCGTCTAGGCTCAGGAAAATCCCTCCAAATCTTTGTTTGCCCTTGGTCATGAGTGGAGCCGTCCTCTGCACGCAAACTCCCGTTTATAATCCCCGGCGCCCAGTGGCAGAACCACGTGCAGCTTCTTACCTCCAGGCTGTCCGGGGAGATGGGTCTCCAGGGCCGCCGTGGTGCACTCCTCATAACTGCCTTTCACGGGGGTTGTTGTTCATAACATTCGCCTTTCCTGCGGAGCTGCCGACAGAATGTGCATCAAAATGTCTACTTCCAACAGATATTTATGTAAAGTAGATTGCAAAATGCGCACAAAGATATTACACAGTCATACTCTATTCTTAGTTTTAGCTTACTTTAGGACGCAATAATGGGAGAAGTCGTGGGAATACATATTTAACGTGCAGATAAGATAAATCCTGGAATGTTAAAGGTCATATGGATGAGTAGCTCTGCTAGCTATAGCTCGTAATTTTTCCAAAAGAAAAATAAAAATGTGATTTTGTAGCAGATCCCACTAGGTGATTTTGATCGCAGCTATCTACTAGCAAGTTGATTTACATGCTCGCTATCTCGTCGCGTTGTAGACATTAATGGGACGTCACATTGTGTGTGAATGCCCTTTTGCTTACAATTTGGAAAACTAGTCCGGAAAGGAACCAAAAGCTTGCTACCAAAGCCTATAAGACAGCGACACCCCGATTCTTCCTGATCACATTTCTGCTCGACGGATCCGGAAGGTCGGTCAGAATCGGTGAATTTTAGCCTATCTCTGTACGCATTTCACGGACCCAATTAAAATCGGGTCGGGCATTACTATAGAGATTAGATAGAACAGAATATATCAAACTTTGCATTATTGTCTATTAAGGCCTATCACCCGGACATTGGCATGCCGATTCTTCTCGATCACACCTTTGCCTGACGGATCCGTCAACCCCTTCCTCGGTGGTAATGACCATCTCTCCCCGACCATCTCTCCCCGACCGGCGACCCTCATTGATCTCAGTTGTGGAACTATAAACGGCAGAGGGTTGATCGAAAACGGTCGGTATATTGACGTCTTATTCTTATATGTATAAAACATAAACATTTAATTCCCGATTCTCATCGATCGATGAGAATCGGTGACAAATGTCGATGTCTCATGTGCTACTTTATACATGTATCTGTGTTTTACAATGGTCACAATTGAGAATTGGACACCACATTCGATGTACACTACAAATACTATCTTCTATAAGAAGGCGACAAAATTATACCTTACGATCTGCAAAAACAAATTGGGCGATTTCAAATGAATCGCATTGTGCTCACAAGGCTGACGTTTGGGTGCGGCCAGGCTCTAAACCGTTGGGCTGACAGCTGTCTCTGTACATCACCATTACTGGTCTACTATCGTCCGTGCTTGCGTTTGTGTCTCATCTGCGTGAATACTCGTTGAAGAAGAGAGCCTCCAGGTCCCTCTGACTGATTCCTAAACTCAAACTAGCTATGGCAAAATTAGAAAAAAATACATTTCCCTTCCCCAGAAGGTAACGAACAGACGTCCGATTACGCTATGCACTATCAGAGGTGAATATTATACATTATTATGTATTACTGTCCAAAGAATCCTCCTCTGAAATAAAGCGATGGAAATTGTCGACAAAAGCTTCAGAAACCGGACCCTGGTTTCTCTGCATATCGACCGGGCGCCCTCCCAGCTGACTAATTAACGTGTAGGAGCTCACATCCTCGACCGAGCATATGATGAGTGAGACCGGAGACCTAGGCGCACACGCTGTGGGTATCCTTAGAGCTAGAGGTGGCGAATTAAGGAATGTAAGGCCTGGGCAGTCTCTATGGGGGCGTTGCCGTTCACATCTGTTTCACCACGACCAGTTGTGTCTGGAAAATCAGGGGAGAAATCTCAACGCCCAATGATTCATTAAGTGAGACCAAATTCACATGAAAAATACTTTCAATAATTGAATTCACAGCAATAGCAATAAATCAATTTTCAACCAGAAGTATCTTATCGAAAACGATGCCATATTTTATGCTACTTTCAGAACCAGTTAAAACATCAATTGCAATGTGTTCAGTTTTACCGGAAGTGTTATAAAACTGAAATAAAGAAACTCCTGATCTATTGTCTGTCTCAAACTGAAATTCATTATATGAATTTATTAAAACAGAAAGTATCCAGTGAATTATAACGGGAAACAGTGGATTAATGAGGGTTTAATTGAATTCTGTAAATCACGAATATCTTTGAACCATTTGTAATTTAATGCCCAAGTTTCCGGCACCGAGCTGGAGCACCGCAATGCTGTTAGGTCTGCGTAAATCTTATGTAAAACACTATCTATATGGACAACATGACAACGATTATAGATATAACACCACTGACTCTGAAGTCTCTGAGCATGTAGTAGAGTACAATGTAAGGCCATGTTGAACGACGTGAATTGTGTTCAATTAAGAAAAAAAACCCACTTAGGTATAGGTTCCTGAATGATATGGTTCATGGACAGATGTGGTCTAAACTGCATTCAATATAGCGCTGTATTCTAAATCAAAATGATAAGTCGATAGTGACTACTATTGCAGGGGTTTTTTGTACATGAAATTCGGAGTTTTCATCAATAGTATAGTCATTGACATAATTCTAGAAGAGTTTGGCTTGTAATAGAATGTGAATAAAACTATGTTAAGATCTTTATGTTTATCCATATGTTTTTCTTCTAAGGGACATTTACGTTAAGCAATCGAAAAGAGAGAGAAACCAGATCGACAGAAAATAGCGAAAATGCAGAGAAGAAGAGACCATAAAAAGATAACATAGAATAAGCAAAGCGAAGCAGAGAAAGAAAGTGGGAAAGATGAGATAGATGTACATAGCAAAAATATGGAGATGAATATAAAGACATGGAGATATGAGAGAGGAATAGCTATGAGAATGAAAAGAGAGAGAGAAAATAGAGAAGGATAAAAAGGAAGGATAGGGGACGAAAATGATGCGTGGAGGAAAACAAATAGAGACAGATCCATAGATGTGGGCAGATAGAAGGGGAAGCAAAGAGAGTAAAAGAGGGACACACCCATAAGTAGGCTGTTAGAGCAGAAAATAGTACGTGGGTTCTGAGACACAAATATCCATCCGTTATAATGAGCTGTGCATCACTTCCCCGTGAATTGACCCCTAAAGCACCCAACCTCCATCCAATCCACCAACCAACCACTCGACCATGCCCCACCCAGGTACGCCTCCCCCTACCTGCTCTGAAAGCTGCTCGCGCCGTGACCCTGCTCCACCTTTGCCCCATTACCCGCCAGTTGTCCATTATTTAGCGTCCGGATCCCCACTCGCCTCTAATCTCTGGCTCGTCAGGAGGTCAATTAATCTGGCCCGCCCGGTGAACCACTCGCAGCCTCTTTGGAGCGGCTCGTCTCAGCAGCTCAAGGGGTTGGAGCGGTCTACCACCGCGTCCCCCAGGGGCCGGGCGGGCGGAGGCCACTGCATGGATCCTCCTCCACGGGAACACGCCTTTATGCGCCTCCCAATGAGGCAGCACCGTGAAAAGCAAAGCTGTGTTACCCGGATGCCACCCTGGAGGAGTCCTGGAGTGGTGCTGGGCGGAAACCGTGGCGATCGGGCACGGAGCTGGCACGGGGACTTGCGCAGGGCACCAGTATCAAACGGCGCCAGTCGTCCCCTGGGGCGATCAGTCTTTTGCCGCGTGCGGAGCCGGTGACGCCGTGCGATACGACTTGACCGGGCGCCGACTACCTCATGTCCGGACGGGATTCCCAGGTCTGCGCCAACCTCTGTTTGTCAAGTCGGCTTTGATTCCTCCACCCTCGCGAATAACAGATCCATGGGAAATTGCAGAATAATAACCCAAAAGTTCACACGGTACATTTCCCACCATGTCCACAACGGGACACTTCCCAAGTTGTAGCGATTGCTGTTTCAACCGACAAGCAGTGTAGTGCATCACATCTATCAATTTCTTTTAATCCTACAGCTGATTAATTCGATTTTCAAGGTATACAGTTGTCATTTCATTCGTCTAGTTCCGCCATGTCTGTGAGCTTTCGATAAGGCAGAGGGGGAATAAGAGGCTTTCCAATTTAGGTAGTTGCGAGTCCAAAGGCATCAATCGTTTTTATAGATCTACTCCAATCTAATTGCGCGAGAGGTTCGCTCCGGATTCCCATTCACTGATGCGGAACACGGCATAATTACATTATCGTCTTGTCGTCAGAATTTGCTATAGAAACGAGGCGGAAGTGGACTCGTGGCAACGCACATTAAAACACCAGGCCCGCTATTGTTTTAATTACTTTCTGTTCTATTAATGAAATGTCCATTGCTCTTGATCTCACATAGCCTTAAAATATGATTCCTGTAATCTATGATGTCCACCATCGTCGCAACTAAGCCTATAAGACATCGACCCGACGGCTGTGCCCGATTCTACCTTTGCCAGACGGATCCGTCGGGTCTGTGACAATCTGCGTCAATCGGGGCGATTTACGCACTTTACCGACCCGAGTTTATTACCTTTCCTGACGCGTCAGGCATTACTGCCATGTCAGGTATGACCGACTCTTCCCAACCTCAAGATTTCGATGTACGCACTTCACAGACTGTTTCCGATTCTGAGCAGGCCCTTTAAACAGCTATACTACCTATTCCCCAGTTCGATTTACAAGTGCTTTATTTTATTTTGTAGGGGAGGCATAAACGATTATAAACCTGAAAACCGTTTTCTGATATTTTAAATAGACTAGTAGTTACTAAACTTTGCATTATTACTATATAGACCTATCACCCGTCCCGAGGCCCAGCTGGGCCATGCTCCCGGCCACTCTCTTTGATCTGAACCAGGTCAATTTACGAGGTTTTAAAAGGAGGAAGTGTGATCGGGAAGATTCTCCATGTCGATGTTTTATAAGGTATAAGACATCGAAATCGTATTCCAGACTCTCACTGAACCGACGGTCGGTAGAAATCGGGAACAAATGTCGATATGCTAATAGCTGACAGAAACCCATATGAGAAATATGCTAAATTAGGTTCTTGGCCCATATATATACATTCTCCATTTTCGCAGATAAAAATCTAAGATATCAAATCATACAGAAAAATACCAATATTTGAATTATGAGTTATGTTCAGCGCAATATATGTCAACATAAATATTATTTCACATATTCTAAATAATATGGCGAGGTAAATCAAGGGGTGTTCCAATAAAAAGTACTCTCCTGAGTGAGCCAAGCCAGATATCGCGTAGAAAATATGAGGAATTGGGAGAATACATATAAATTAAGGTAATGATTGATAGAAATGTATAAAATGCATTTGAAAGAAGGATGTCGAAAGTCATTGGATCCGAATCTTTGTCAGCTTGCAGATTAAAAATAGCCTTCTGAATAGCATTCAATCCTATAGGCATAAATACACTATTGAAATATAAAGATCACTGTATCTTGCATGTATAGATGTCATAACAAAGCGGCCACCAAATCAACCATATAGCTCCATTCCGGTCTTTTCCTATTGAAAGGTATTGAAAGGTGCGTAGTAACATTACGCAGGCTATCATATGTACCTGTACACAAACAACACAATACACTTCTGAGGCGATATATTTAGACTAATGGGTATCCTATTCTTTGGCATAATACTGCCCTGATTGCGTGGTTTATGAGACCAATATAGATCGACAGCAACCTTTCTCGGGCGTGCATGTCCTCTCTACAATGCCATGACTGATACAGTCACCATTCTCAATGACAATTTGTATACATAAGAACGGGCATTTATATGTTATATGTGCTGAATTAACTGAGATGACTCCTGAGAATTGATCCTAAGAATCACAGTTCATACAATAGTGTTTTTAAGACATTTGTCAACTTTGCACTTTCAATATATAGCTTAAATTAGGAGTCATTGAATGAAAAGTGAGCGATCAATTACTTTTGTGTAATGTAACAATGATATATCCATTATTATCTAATTGTATAAAGTAAAATACGTTTGGCAAAGATTATAGAAATGTTCATATTTCTGGCTAGCCATTTCTAATATTTGCCACATACTTCATTTCATTATGATGATATAACGATCTGAATTTACTAATTACGTGATGCAATTCATTGATATTTCTAGATATCATGTTATCTCTCAATGCCTACTGGGAATCATAATGTTTGGTCCAGGAGGCTCGTTGGTCAAGCTATAGTCATTCTAAAATCAATACATTGAACTGCGTTACTTTATGAGTAATGTCAACTGTATGTATATGTTCGAAGTGATTACTGAATTGGTAGCCCCTGGTAACTGTCATCGTGTAATGATGTTTTGAGAGCGGCAAAGGAAGATATTAAGGGATTTCGGTATAGCAAATAGATACTATCTGAGCGGCTGTCAAGGCTTTTGCTAAAGCAACTTTGGCCACCTATTTTAACCCAGATAGTGAAGTACCCGGAGTAACATGACTCGTACGTTTATGTGTAGGCCTACCATATGTGACCGGCAGGAACTCGCGCTGTATACTGACCGCCTCGTTAGGGAGTTGTGTGTCATCGGTGGTAAAAAAAAATCCAGAGAGAATGACGTCTCCCCAATTAAACTCGCAGAGAGTTGACGGGAGAAAACCCAACTCGCAAGATTAAATTTACGTAAAATGATACATGATTGTAGTAGTGTAAGTGATAGAGTACAGGGAAAAGAGTATATCAAGGTAATGGAATCTGCAGAACCGAGAGTAGTGAAACATTGCTATTATGCCTGCAGAGAGACGAGATTTCCCGAATTGCATGGATCAAATCAGAGTGTACTATAATAATGTAAAAGTGACGAGATCGATATCGCCTCCCATATTTCCTCGCTAGGACAGTACTCGGTGAGTTATGGGCGCCCTAATCGATAACACTACAACAGGTCCTTCTGTACCAAAGATCAATAATGCCAGCGTGTCTATGTGTGTTTGTAAACGTGTAAAGCATTTAGATTACCTGACCAGACTGTAACTGATATTAGCTGACTAGTCATTCTCCGAGGCAGCAGAGCGCAGACTGGCGGAATATGATAGTCACGATTTGAATACCATAGTATCAGATGATAGCTATCACTTCTGGTGCTTACGTTTGCGTTTGCTCGCTGGTACGATCCTAAAGTTCTGCCGTTGGTTTTGTTTGAGCCGGCTTACCCTGCATATAGAAGTCAAGTTAGTAGTATCCTACTTCTAATGTGCGTTCAAAGTATGCTCAGAATCAGAAAAACAAGGTTCCTGGTATAAATAATTACAGGAGGGGGTTTGTAGCAGTCGCCGGGTTAGGTTAGTTACTTGACCATGATTGTTGAACTAACCCGACGTTGGGTAATGCTTCCCTGTGATCTGCCACATCACAAGTTGGTTCACACGAATAAGGTCAACAATAGGTTATTCACCATAACATGGTATATGTTTGTTTTTACCTAGCTGAAACTAGGTAAATCACAGGTCGGTGAGGTACAACCAACTAATGTTGAGTAACCCTGACCCTACTACCAAAAGAGTAAAGAAAGTTTGCACTCTTTGGTCAGATCCCAGGTCTGCTCCTCTCTAGAGAAGCATGGCGAGTGATCTGCCGGCCTACCTGCAACCGTGACTATATATACAGTCGGTTTACGTAACAAACTATAACCAAATAACACCTATGTGCATAGGTTCAGCTCTGTTACTCACACGACAGATCCTCTGCTGAGAAAGAAAGAAACAACCACCCGATCCCCTCAGATTCAACGAGGAGTGTAGCACCGGTAACAGCAGGAATTGGGAACAGTCTTGTGAGTCGATGGCACACCGATTCGGTAGATCGTCGTGGCATCTGATTTGTGGCAACCTCATTTATACAAAGTGAGGGTCTTGCATTCTAAAAAATCAACATAACTTGCAATTGGCAATAATTTTCGGACATGCATTTCTGTATTTCTCTTTTTAATTCTTTATTGTAAACTCTCGCTGCGCGAGCTTTTCAGTTACAATCTTCATAGCAACAGTAATACAGATATCTTGTTAACACAGTTGATAAATAATAAAAAAAAGTTTAAACTGTAATAATTAGAGTATGACGTAAAATGAGATGAGAGTATGAGGATGGTGCAGAATCTACCGGTTTCTGGTTCTTTTCCTGAACACCTTAGTAGTGGCACTAGTCTGGATTTCATACGACAAATTGTCCCAAGCTTGGACACACTCCAGTAGGGAGACTCCCTGACCGAAGTCAGCTTTTGATATGGGACTTTAAATTTGACCTTGGAACTAACTCCGGGTCCGACCTTCCATGGTGGCCAGCCAATCAGGGTTCAGTGATGCCTTGAACATTGCCATCAGCAGTTGTAGCCATGAAGGTTTATTCTATTGAAAAGGCCTGCATGAAATGCATGTATAATAGATGGCAATGATCGATATTTGAATCCTGCATCTGGAAACAGCTGTATGTCATCAATTTCAAAGGAGAAACCCTTGGGATACGGTTCTCCAGGTAAACAAGCCCACAGCACTGCCTTTCTTCTGCTTACTTAAGAAGTTCCGAGTTCAATACATGCAGAGTGGATTCAGACAGGCAGTCCCCGGAATCTCCAGGAATCTATTTCCCCCTGGACGACGGAGCGTCGTACCTCCAGGCAGGCACCCCGTCGTCCCCATCCGTGGCTCGCACAGGGGGATTGGTTGGGCACACAGAGTGCATATTCGACGATTGAGGTGGGGGTGGGGTGGTTAGAAGGGTAGTCTCGGGGGCAAACTTCTCTACAAACCGGTGTGTGGAAAGCATGTGTAGTTTACGGGGAGGATGGGGGTGAGTGGGTGCATGGCATGGGGTAGGGTGCGGGCAGATGGCAGTGGAAGGAGGGAGGGGAGAAGGGGGATCAACCTGGCATGGAGAAGGGATATACTATCAGTAGAGGTAGGTGCGTGCAAAGGGGTAGACCGTCCTTAAGGTCGATACACTGGAGGATGAGGAGGACGGGCGGATACAACACACCCGCCTCCTCCTTGGCTTCTATCATCTATACGGTGAGGGAGGGGGTGGATGTGGGGAGGAGGAAGGGGGTAAAGCAGACCACAGCACACCGCACCCTGGAGAAGGGCCAGCTTTGGGTGCCATCTTTGCTGCCCACTCTGCCAAGCCTAACCCGAGCGTGGGACGCACATGCACCGCATCTCGCCGAAAACGCAACCGTAACGAAGTGCAGCGCCTGGGAAATGATGGGGGAGGGGATGGGGGGGGGGGGTAAAACACGTTAGAAAAGTACACCCCGCACCTGTCGCCGCCCCTAAATGGCTACTCCACGGTCCGCGGTCCACACGGTCGAACGGCCGGCGGCTGGGCGGCTGGGCGGCGAGGACGCACGATTTGAGCCGGGCACACACCACTACAACCACCGGGACCCACCCCCGGGAATTTAGTCGGCGTCAAATGAGACAGCGGGCCTGTCCGTCAGGCTGAGATTACAGGCCGGCGACGGCTGGTCCGGCCTGAGACAGTCGTCCAGGGTGGGCAGAGGGGGCGGCGATTGAAATGTCCGGCGCGCTGTGATCTAATTTGGCGCCGCTTGTCGTGGACCGCTGCCCGGCGTCGTCCGCCCCTTGCGCCGCCCCCTGTGTCCGACGCCCGGTCCCATTCAAAGTCCTACCCGGTAGTAGTATATGGAAATGAGCGCCTGCCGAGGGCTCATTGTTGAGCAAGTATAGGACTTGGAAGCTTGTAATCCGACTATGGTCTCTCATTAAGTCTACGAGTCTCCAGATGCAAATACGCGTGGTGGCGAGCCCCCTCCCCTTCACCACTCCTGGGTTGGGGCGTTTAAGTCGCCCGCCCATGTGGATGGAGGAGACGGTGTAATGCCCGATGAATAAAACATCAACTGGAAACGGGTCATGAAATAAGGCCACTATTCACATTTTCCCTTTTTTTCTTTCTCAAAACCTTATCACACAAACTTTGTTGTGTTCTTTTTTATCTATCGGTATTGTTTTGTGCAATTTCGCCACGATGACTTATCCATCTTCTCGATCTTGACCAGCAAAAACATTTTTTGTTTATGTGAATTTCTCTCATGTACTAATCTGTCTTGGTTACTTGTGACAACGTAGTCTATATGAGGAAATCCTCAGAGTATTCTGATACTAACCCCCACATCTCACTCTCTTCCCGATGAAGTTAAGTCAGACGTCACGGAAAGAAATCATTGATGGGATTAGATCAAGTGAATTGTAAGCGTGCAGACACGAACATGTGAAACTGACGGTCGACTCTGACCAGATACTCATTCTATATCCTCACCTATATATGGAAAGCGCATTACCAGGTCCAGGCAGCAACCATATTGGCACTGGTACGATCCACAACCCAATCATTACTACTCAGAGTGGTCTCCCTCCTGGGCAAGTCGAGATAGCATTGGGGACTGAACATGGGGCCAAGCCTGCTCTTGATAAAAATCATCCAATCTGAAGATCTATGACAAGGGAAGTCCTCCTACAGCCAGTAGGCTGGCCCCATCTGTACACAGCAGCCCCGCGTGACTGGACTGCTGCCTGATGCTCTTATATGCCACTTCAAAACAGGTTTATATCCTAAGTCATATGAAATCAGGAAAGTATGTGGATAGAACTTGAATCGAACAGGGAAATTTTAACAAAAAAAGAGGTCAAAACAGTTCCTGGGATATGGGAATTTAAATTTTTATCCTAAGCTGGTTTTCTCTAATTCCAATAAAGTACAGCGCGACGTCATCTGAGGTTTTTATTTAATGTTTTCTTTATTGGTATCGAAATATTATACATATCTGATGCATCTGATTGCACAATTTCTCCCTGAGTCAAAGTTTTGCTCAATTTCTTGTTTCAAGAAATGTAACTTTAAAGAATTACGCTCGGAATTTTTGTCCCTGAGTATTATAATTCGCTTCAGTATAAAAAGCACAATGATACAGAATACTAGTAATTCTAATACTGGTATTATTGTCAGTGGCCTAGTACGAAACCCAATTTTGTGATACATCTTTGGTATTGATTTTTAATGAATATTCATTTATGTGATCTAGACCCTTAACTTTGAATCATTTGAAACATTTACTATATGCATTGCTAATTTGCCAACACACTGAGAATAATATGACGATATTTCTATTCTGAATAATGATGTATTATTGCTTTGAATTTCAAACGGAAACATTATGATGCACATTATGCAAAACAATCTGGTGCATGTTTTCTCCAAATGGCCGAGAAATCACAGAAAGCGCGCTAGTTTCCACCACGCCCAAAGGGTGACGATTATAAACTAGTTAGTATGGAGTCAGAGGGCAAGTGATGGAGGGCAGATATTACTGACTGTTCCGTGGTTAGGGCCTGCGGCAACCCGGACTTGGCGACCACAAGGCGGCACTGTCATTCAATAAGGTTCTGTAGAGTGGCACAAAGGTAGTCAATAAAAGCCGTTCTACTGTCAGGCGGCCGAACAAAGCCTGGTCAGCCCGCGGGCCAAGCTAAAGTACAGTGACATGCTCGTGCTGGCGAGCTGCTCGGAGTACCTCTGACCCGCACCAGTAGCGCCATCTGGTGAGTCGAGCTACTCACACGTGCCTATAGCTCTGACTGAGGTTAGGAGATACATGTGTTCTGTGTGGGATAGAGCACCACTCTGCGTTAGAGCTGCTCTTTATGGCGTCAGCGCCCCACCTGTATGTCCTACAGATTCAGCCATGCGTGCAAACAGCCTCCGC
This sequence comes from Alentia gelatinosa, assembly GCA_950022655.1. Taxonomy (NCBI): domain Eukaryota; kingdom Metazoa; phylum Annelida; class Polychaeta; order Phyllodocida; family Polynoidae; genus Alentia; species Alentia gelatinosa. Next base: position 47,014,023 of record OX465579.1, on the reverse strand, counting down.
CACCATCTGAGCCACGTTAAGAATCACAGTCCACCAGTTAGTACAGCTGTGATCTGTAGTCACAGGATGTGTAGTTCAAAAGTTTGCCGAATATCATACTCGCAAATAAGGTCTGGCTTTCAGAGTTTCACCGAGATGGAAATGCCATTTTAGTTCCAGATATTCCACGCTTCGCCCTTGCATCAATTGAATCAAATCACTCCCAATTCAGATACATATGAGTATATGGTATTATTTGGAAGAGAGAAAGAACGTCACTCTAATTGCTTTTAGGTATTTATCTTATGAAGTGTGCAAATGGTTTATTACGATACTAGGTATTAAGATACAAACATGTGATTAATCTCTCACAGGCGGTCGTAGTATCAGGGAAAAGCTTGGTGGTTAAAGTGCCCCATCTGGGAGGTACATGTACTAGACCTACTACAGTAGCAGTAACGCATTTGGACGGCGGCCACGCCATAACTACGTTAGTAATCCTCATGAGTAAGTTCATCTGTTGCTATGGTTACAAAGTATATATCTATTGATTCTGATCCAAAAATACTCTCTGTTGAAGTCATAGATATTTCCTCGTCATTTTATAAATATTTGACATTTTGTAAAAGAATTACAAGATAATGCATCAACGTATTCTCAAGCATTGGTGGACAAATAATTATAACTCGACATTATATATATATATATATATATATATATATATATATATATATATATATATATATATATATATATATATTAGTCGGAGACCCCCCCCCCCGTCCACCACCATATATGTATATATATATATATATATATATATATATATATATATATATATATATATATATATATATATATATATATAACCTTCCTTTCTGGGTCAAGGAAAGAAAGCCTCAGTCCACAAAGCAGACAAATCCCGTTCGTGTCCTTAGTTCATGGGTCGAGTAGGCCGTTCACTCTGCACCTCATTCTCTGACCCTGATTAAGGTCTGAGCCGACTAAAAAAGATTGACTGCGCCTCCCGAGTAGAAGAGCCCAGCTAAAAGGGCTGGGTCATGGTCCATCCATCACTTCCCCCTGGCCAGGTGAAGCGTAGTCAGCCAGAACTGAAATATCTAGTTGGAGCCCTGTAAAAAGATAGAAAAAAAGATAACTAAAACCACATACAGGTAAGCCCAAACCAGAAAATGAAAAAAAAGAGAATGAAAACAAAGCTGTTTTACTCTACTATCTACTTAGCAAACCATTGTAGATCGATACATTACCCCAGTATGGGGAAAGGGGAACATGAGCTGGTTCAATTTTATCCAATTGTCTGTCCAGCCTCTATATTATATAAATTGTATTTACACAGAACAATTGCATATATATGTGTATATGTATATTTATATATATATATATATATATATATATATATATATATATATATATATATATATATATATATATATATATATATATATAGGCTTACAACATACATGTAGATAAGTAATTAATACGGTATGTATTCCCCGAACGAACAACTCCTTCTCTGAGTCATTCATTAAGCATATACAACACGGGCGTGATATTGTCTGAGGCGATTCCCAGTAGACATCCTGTCTCATTGTAGATGAACAGCTTAGTGGGATTCTTTCTATTTAGTCAAATATTAGCATATATATACATACTGCTTTCCTAACAAGCTGGCGTTCCATACTAGATAAATTCGATGCGTTCTAATCACAGTCTACCAGTGAGGTGGCAATAGATTACAGTAGTGGTTATGGTCATGGGCAGCAACGTTTTCAGACAGCCCCCACACCCAAGTCCTCGCCTACATTTTGAAATCCGATTTTCTCACAGAATAAAATTCTGCTCTGTCATAGTCAATCAACATATCCGGCAACACAACTGAGAGGGAGAGGTGATTCTCTTCAGCCTATAACAACCGTACAACTCAATACAAGTCCAAACAGTCTGAAACGCTAGTGTATCCTGTCGTACCAAGCATTGTCCACTGTTGTCTGGACCTGTGCGGAGTCCCGTCTTAGATTTCAAACAGGTTTAAAATCTAGACCGGGTAGTACTACTGTGTGCAGTTAGCTCGTCTGCTTGGGCCATATATCATGATGGTCCTATTAGATTCATTTTATCTCTTCTCTAGAGTGTGGTGACCAAGGAATTTGACTCTTGATCATGTGACCATCAGGACCGGCACAATGATAATTTAATTCTTACTTTGCCCAGGGGTCTGGCCCCATAGTCAATTAGAAATAATAGTAGTATATTCACACCTGTACATAACGTTCATAAATACCTGATCTAGAGCAGGCGGATTGCCTTTTTTCGTCTCAAATAAACACGCAAGTCACGCAAAAGTTGAGATGAGAGAACTGAGGAATCAGTCCTACTAGTCCGAGAGTCTGCCTTTCATAGGCTTTAGACAAGATAACTCCGGATGATAGCACACTAGTACATGCATGTCACATGCATTAAACTAGGGCAATGCTAGAGAGTATTCTTCCCATTTTACCAAGCTATAAAGAGTGCAGCATGCTAAACTACTACTACTAGAGGGAGAAGCTCAGCCCCAAAAGACCCAAAAGGGTAGCTACAGTGATAAAGATATGATGAAGGTTTTTCCAAAGTCGATTTGTAATAGAGAATAGGCAGGGGGTATGAGACCCTCTTCACACTGGCGCCATCTTGTAATGGCCGCCTATGTAGGCGAATCGAAAACGAGACGAGCCCTCTCCACTCAGTCCTGAATATTGATAAAAATACTACTGTTTCTCTAACTTGACAGATGGAAATCGGTCTTACGTCTTAACTAATCGGCCGATTTGTATAAACAATGCATCGTTAGAAAGCTGAGACTTGGGCCTATTTGTTGGGGTATACATGATATACCTGTGTTATGGATAAAATTTCCTGTCATAGAATGAACATTGGAATTGTTGAAATGAAAAACATAAAAAAATGTTACTTTCTTGTTTTCACAGCGATTTAATGAAAAATCCATCGCGATGACATATAGAAATAACCATCCTATCTTATTAGGTATCTCATGACGATTAAAATGATACCAATATTACCAGATTCTGATAGATATTTCCTATCATATTAATCGTCCTGATACATCAAAAAGATAGGATGTTTATTTCTATAGGTCATCGCGATAGATTTTTCATTAAATCACTGTGAATACAGGAAGGTAACATGTTTGTGGATTTTTTTACCAAAATAATCTGGATGTTCAATCTATGACTGGAAATCTTAGCAAAGCACAGGTATATGATACTATACCAACAAATAGGCCCAAGTATTAGCTTTTTAACAATATTTTATTTATAAAGATCGTCCTGTTATTCACGACACAACAACAAATTACATCTTTAGTTAAATCTGTGCTTATGGGTCTGAAGCCATGCTGCCAACCCAGGTAAGGTATCATGCCTCGTTTTCACATGCAAGCATGTTGCTGGTTTTCAGCAAGCAGGGCCTAGTTACATGCAACCAGCACAACCCGATCGCAGCGCCACGCTTATGTGCAAGTGGTGAAATTAGCGTTGGATGTCGCCGGTGCGCTCATGGCAGTCTTGCAGTCGGCTGGGATGGTGGACACACAGAGCCAGGTGCAGCAGGCACCATCAACCCCTTCTCTGTTAATTACGGGTTGTATGTCCAGTAACAGACAAAACCCAGAATCCACAGGTCCTGACACGTGCAGCCCGCCTGACACGTGCATTTCCCTCGACACATTGGCTGATCCTGCACTCCTTGTTAGAGAACGGGCCTCTGCCGATCCCGGGGTAGGGTTCTTGTGTTACTAGGTGACTTAGTCGCTCCCATGGTGTGTGTGCCCTGTGGTAATATGAACGAACCATTCAGCCCCAGCCTCCGTTAATGGAGAACCACTTCTTAATTAACTAAATCAGGGTTGAAGTCTACATAACTTCAACAGCCAATGATCTTTTCGTTCCGAATTCTCAATTCTTTTCATTATTCACCGTTTATTGTATATCGCCTTAATCCTACCTTTATCTGTCTTGTTACCTGTTCTTGACACCCATTAGAAAAAAAAAATTCTAACAGAACGGCCGCACCAAGCTGCCAGCTTTTGTGTTCTGTTTGTTGGGCAAAACACGCTGGTGTCGTGACTGGACTATGAAACCTTGGTCATTCATCTTGTTTTATAGTCCGAACGTGCTTATTAGTGGAGACTTGCATGAACCATGGTTGTGTTATTAGTAGGGCATGAGCATTATACACAGCTATTGATTTATCATGTCTACGCTATGATGATAAGTCAATATCTATTTTAGTCTCAGATCCTGCCTCCTAAGCATGCTTTTGGGGTTGGGGGTTCTTCGGTTGTTCTACGAGGGGCACTGATAATGTACTTTCTTGTTGTACTCAAAGATCTTAGAAGCGTTGAATGCATTGATATGAATAATGTAGTAAACAAGTAATTCCTTCTTTTTACAATGTGAGAGTTGATCTTTCTGTGTGACTAATGTCAAACATACCTTGCTATGAGAGGGTAATTTTAAGCAGGTAAATGGGGGAGTTCCACTAAGCCAATGTACTACTTCCTGTGAAACATGCACATCACTTAAAGGACACAGTTGAAATATTATGATTTTGTTTTGGTGGAAACTGAGTCAGTTGCAGTAACCTGCTATGATTTCTGTCATTTTAGGGGGTTTCTTTTGGTTTTGCTTTAAATAACGTTCGCTGTAAAGGCCACGTTTGCCTTGCCCACATAACAGTTAGCAGTTACATTCCATAGTTGCACTTCACTACGTAAATCTAAGAGCATTCGTTATTTTTCGATCTTTTAAATCATCCGACCCCTACAACTTACAATTATATTCTATATGACTTCTTATCTTCTAGTCCAAGGTGTATTCAATACGAATCTGCTGTTGATAAATCATGTAGTTCTAGTGCATTGTAAGTAATGATCTGGCGTAGAAATATCATTCTTGTGGGGTGCCGTGGTGACTTCAGTTGTTTTGGAAATGTATGGAGATGATTCGATATTAACCACTTGTAGTATATATACACGTGCAAACCATGGTGTTAGATTTGACATAAGTAGTGTATGGATATGATTCATTTACCCAGGCATAGCCATGGGTGATGATAAGTTTTGTATATATATTACATGTGTATTTATTGTGAGCCAAATTACCTTAGTGATCATGCTTTAGCCGCATTTTGTGCATTGTCAGATAACTGAGTGCAGAAAGAGTTTTATCAACACTCAATTCATATGCACAGGGCACAAGTATTTCCTCAAATCTTGTATCTATACTCTGAAGGTTATATGGTTTCATTCAATCACATTATACTTGTGCCTTAATGATATTTATATCATTACCTCCCTTTCTGTGTGCCTTTATCCTTTAATGAATACTGATTAAATTTGCTTTCATACGACGTCAATGATCAGGGCGGTTCTTTTTCTTTTTACGTTCCAAGAGAAGGTGTCTGCTTACATTTCATTGCTTTTAACCTTCTCCTCTTTGCTTTGACATTTACCAGAGCAGATTTGTCCACATTTTCCCACAAACCCCAAATATGAGGGAAGCTTTCTTTCCTTGATATCTATTAACAACAACAACAGCAAAGCTAAGCAATTACATCGGGGTACTTAATTCGAGCCGGCCCAGGGGCGCAAATCTGGCACCTGTAAGGCTAAAGAGGGCTTCCCTTATCGACTGTAGTACGCTCACTGGTGGAGAGCAGTGGGCTCCCCAGGGCGGCTACGCTCTTATCAGTGACTGTGATAACAGGCAGGCCCTCTATTTGCGGTACTAGGCACAGAAGTATAGAAGATGTGAGGTGCCCCCCACTCATCCCCCACACCCCATCACCTCCGGCCCGCAGCTGAACCCTAACAGTCCCGACGGCCCCAGGCGCCGCGTTCCCCGGGGACGCCCGGTGCTCGGAGCCCGGGCTTGGGGCTCGGGGCTCGGTTGTGGAGAGAGACTATGAGAAGACCTCTCGTTAAGGCCTGACTGACGTCACATTTCAACCCGGCTCGGTTTGCAGTGGCTTTGTAGTGCACTCACCGATAGGCAGGTCCAGCATCTACCAAGCAGAGGCAAGGATAGTTTGGAGGCATGCGACGAGACAAAGGAGTGTCTGCATGCAACATAATTGAAAGCGTCATTACTTTAAAATTGACTCAATTTAAATGTCATGTAGGATAATCAACCAACCAGCCGTGCTAACAATGTACTCGCACAGCGAACAGCAGACCGGAGAAAAACAATATATGTCATTTTTAATGGAATGGAATGGTAAAAGAGTTGGCATTGTGGTAAGTAGAGAAATAATCGATTAATTAAAAAAAAGCCATTATAACGTGCAATAGATACTAACAACACGTTTTGAACTCAATTTATTTTTTAAATGATGTGGATTTCTTTAATTGAGTCAATCCTACTGCTTCACTACAGAGGCTTCCGGGTATTATCTGTCCTGGGTAATCGTATTGAAAACCTCTAACACACTTTGAGGGTGGGATACCACCAGAAACGGTGTCCCCAGATAATGGCTTGAGATTGGATCGTCTCCATGAAAAGCGTGTTAACGATCCAAAACCAGAACAATAAGAAATGCACACCCCTGCAGAAAAATGACACCAGCAACAAGGAGATAGTGCCTCGTTGTTCGGGGGTGGAGGGGTGGGACGGGGTGGTGATGAGGTGGAACGGGGATGTTGGCAGGTACAGAGGAAAGCCTGCCTTGGTTTATTTCAGACTCTTAGGACGCTGATCAGTGAACACGATTGGCAGGGCTTCTCTGTCTGCACTCACGGCCATTCATCATGGAGACGTGAGTGGTTTATCGCTTTGTTCATTGCCGCAGCCCACAATGTCCAACTACCCTGGAGCTCGCCCATCTCCTCACGCCTCCTCCGTGGCTGGCATCCCCCACTCCTCCTCCCGCCCCTCCTCCTCCTCCAAACCCTTGGCTGGGGTTCCCGACCACCAAGGGCAGCTCCGGTGTAAAGCAGTAGGCATTGGAGGCAGCACAACGAGTAACTGGGTTGCTCGCACACCTGACCTCCTCCCAGCACGTATTCGTATTTTATTGCTTGATTTATTTATATACAGACGTTGGAACTAACCGCACCCATTTTTAGTCGATAGATTAACAATGCAATAGACGATAGATCCTCTCCAATGGGAAATAGGCGACAGAAAGATAAAATCCTGTTTTATTGTATGGAACCATGTCTGGGGAAACACAAGTATTCCTTTAGGGCGTCACTCACAGATAAATGTCTTTGATCAACAAGCGTTCTTCAAAAAGATCACATCGTTATGAATTATGAATGCCGATTGCCATTAACTCTGGAATCTTTAAATGTCGTTTTATCATTTAGAAATGTCTCTGTTACCTATACTGTCTTTATTTCTACGAGCATGAGAGTTGTTAATTCTGTCTTCTTGTTTCCAATAATATATTTTCATATAAATGCGTGTGTGCATATCTGTTTCTAAATAGATGAACATATATGCACGCGCGTATATTGACAATTGAGTCAAGAAATCAAGTTGCTGTATCAGAGTGGGTAGATGAAAAACATGAATTATGACTGCCCTCATCCCTCATTATGCTGGCACAAATGCTGCCAGAGTGTCCCATTACCCCATCCCTGGATGGGTGTCCAATTGTAGGACAGCGAGCGTGGGCAGTGTGCGCCCTAGCCCCACTCCCCATCCACACACACACCCAACAGATTGCTACATGGTGAGTTCTGGGTGGGGGTGTCGCGGGAAGATAGATGAGACAGCCCTTCACTGCAAACTGCACATGTTCACTGGTCCCCGTGTTCCTTCCCCACGAGAATTGCCATTGGAAGCAGAAGAGGTAACCCCAGTTTCACGTATCTGCAAAACACCACAACTCCACTCTTTCCAATCCAGGGGTGTTGCTTAGAGATGGAGGGACGATGTAGCACACCTGACCCCTTCCATCAGTCCCCCACATACCTACCTACCTCCATCTGAAACACAATGAACGGTGAGGCAGACTAAGGGTCCCCCAAAATCTTTCCTTACTGCCCTACTCCCTCCATCCAGTCTCAAAAGGACGTAACTAGCTTACTGAGACGTAAAACTCCACAAACAAACAGACAAACAATACTCCCTCCATCCTCCCCTCATAGTCCTCCTCCCTATTCACTCCATTCCTCCTTCTCTCCCTATCCATCCGTTCGTCTCGTTCTCCCTTTTACATCTGGGCCGATCTCCCTGCCTGTATCCTTCTCTCCCTCCATCCTTTCCTCTTTCCGCTGCCTTTCCTTCGTTCTTCAGTGCCATATCGCTTGTGAACTTCCTCCTACCCTTCTCCATCCGTCCCTCTCTGCCAACCTCTCTCCGATGCTCCCTCACTATCCATCCCTCTCCCTCCTCTGGTTCCTTTATTTCTTCCACCGCCAACACTCCCTCCTTTTCTCTCATTCCCCTCCCTACTTCCCTCCCTCCAGCACACTCTCCACCGCCCATACATCGCATACTCGGCCACTATCTGTGAACGGTGAGTGATGTCCGAGCCGCAGGCCGGGGACCACCGCGCGCCAGCCGTCCGTAAATATCCCCGGATCCCCGCGTATTATGTCCGGCAGCTCGCCGTTGATATTGGGTCCGACCATCCGTAGCCGAGTCGAGTTGGGTGGGGGATGGGTGGGAGTGGGTAGGAGAGAGGGTGTAGAGTGGGGTGAGGGAGGAAGGGAGGGAGGGAGGCAGGGAAGGAGGGAGGGAGGGATGGTGGGAGGGAGGGAGGCAAGGATGGAGGGAGGGAGGGCTGAAGGGAGGGAGGGAGGGTGGGAAGGAGGGGGAGGGAGGGAGGGCAGCGGGCCTGGAGTAAGCAGTCAGCGGAGATGGGCGGGAGTTGAGCCTACATGGCGCCAGTCTTCTATTATCAAACTCTCGGGCGACTCGGGCGCTGCCCCTCAATGAAGCTGGGTCCTGGTAATGGTTATTGCGAAGCTTCGCAGCTCATGTTATTTTATCAATGCCATTCACCTGCCTTGTATAATGGCGGCAGGCTGATGAAATAGACCTGTGTAAAGTGATTAGCCGACATTTACCTCCCTTGCACCGGTACTTTTATACCTGTAGTTTAATTTGTACCGTGTACTGTCCTTTACGTGTTAAGCTTGTCACCTACTGTAGATCCTTTATTCCTACCAAAAGACAAGTGTCAAAACGCTGTGATACGTATCTTCATAGAAACATATTGGAATTAATCAAAACCTGTAGTGAAGAATGATATTTGCTATTAAAGTGCTTTCAAAGACCCAATATTCTCAACAAATAGAACGCTAGTTGCTGCTCATAGCAGCGATAGAACAATAATCAAACTTGGATGTCAGAATCAAGGGACATTCGGTTCTGCGCTCATCGGCTGTCCCCTACAGCAGAGGGTCCATCATTCCGAATCTGCATTACTTCTGGTTTCTTTTGAATTGTATGATGTGGACAGATACAAATAGGGAATCCTAGTACTTCACCTACAATGTATATTCGACAAGGGTTATTTTAGTCACTGATTTATTCACATAGCTTGGTGTTACTTGTATATTACGTTCAGTTATATCAGAAACAAGTTAACCTTTCCAAATGGAATCATACCTTTAATGTGATGAATACTCAAATTCCCCATTGCCCTCGAGCAACAAGCAGTGCATCTTTTGATCAGATTAGAAGATGCAATTTACTGACCAGTACATACAAAAATAAAACATTCAATTATTAATGCACGTATTATTGCATGGTTATATAGGGACTAGGATATATATTTATCCTACCCCTAATAAAAAAATCCATAGGCTTAACATTGGGTCACTGTATTCGGTCACTGTATATCGCTCTAGTGGGATACACTTGACAAATGATGTCATTTGTTAATGTAGAAGTAATTTAGACGGGCGGGGTAGGATAAATTCTAAACCAAACTCGAGTTAGTCATGTTTGGTTTCTCCATAATATCCTCCGTATCACTTAGAGACTAAATTTGTATTGTTGTGTAGGTAGATGTTTTCTTTTAATTTGGTAAGGATTGGTAAAATAAATTTGGTTGAATAGAGTTGTTAGAACATAAGCAAGGGTCTACACACCCACCAAAAATACAGCGTTGAAATTATTTATAATCATGTTCACCTGGTTAAATACAACTTTTATAAATCATGATCAACTTATTTTTGTGATGAAGTACGATGATAAGCCCTCAGGAATAGAAAACCTAATCAATTGCGAAGCTAATTCAGGTGAGTTCATGTTGCCAGCAGTCTTGATACTTCCTTTTCCATGTGCGTCAAATTAGCAATTATAGGCGTTATCATTTGCTGCATTACTTTGATATGTGGCTCATACCATCTGCTGATATAAGATCTGTCAATCAAGGTATACCTATACTGGTCATAAATGTACGGTAAGAATCCTTGTCCAATGACTGTAGGTTCTGAGCACTGGATGTACTGTAAATGCCCGATTCTGTGAAACTAACAATGATTGGCCATCACATGCCTGTCAGAAATAGGCGAGCTTGCCCAATTGCAGCCTTGTCACTGGATGCGCTACACCGCCTCAGGCCAATCGTTTCCATTTCCGTTCTGTCATGTAGTTGATGTAGGTTCCTTGCAAACAATTTTCTTTCATCCAATGTTTCACCTAAATGTTGAAATTTGGAGTCATCCCTTCTCCATTTGGCAGTCAGCTTGCTGAACGAGGGTACTGTCAAGTGATAGTTACTTGGTTTACTTGTTCAGATCATCTGAACACTGTTGGTCGGTGAAAAATGGTTGATGTCTGAAGGCCTTTAGTCTGTGATGAAAAGATAGTTCCTATTTCTTCTCATTATAACGGCCTGTCTATGACAATTCCATGTGAACGTGATATCAGTCATTTTAATTAAATCAAACAGCCTTTTGTTCTCTAGTCCTCACACAGAACTAAACCTCCGCTTCTAAATTACGTATGCATATCACCGGTATTGTTGTTGCAAGCTAATTTATTATAGTCCGTCATCCATATTTGTTCTATTCAATGAGCAATTTGGGGTCTCGCGCGTATGTTCGTGATCATATCTCCAAGATAATATATCTACTGTAATTGATTTCTGTGTGTGCTGCCCGGAGAATCCTTAATAATATGGACGTTGCTTATTCTGGTAGCTTGCGCATGTAATATATTACTCCCTATCTGTAAATCTCCAGAAATGTTAACAATGATTATTTCGCTTTAACTTTGATTTGAATATGTATATAGGAATAGCAGCCTTTATATTGAAGCTGTGATTTCGCAGATGGCAGCTACAGGACCCCAGAACACATAGGATTATGGTGACTCTATGACATAAATATGACCGGCGATTCCGCCCCAGCTTCTCCCATGACCCTATTCACAGCTCGGCCATTGGAATTCAGCTTTACCGGTTTATGGGGAGCTAATGATCACATTGTGCTTCATTTTCCTAGTGACAGGTGTACCCGTGATAGCTCAGTTGGTAGAGCGGAGGACTGTAGTGGTTCAACAATACGCCTGAGATCCTTAGGTCGCTGGTTCGACTCCGGCTCGCGGGAAACACGATATACTTTTATTTATCAAACAATTGATTTGCATCTATGTTCACGGTGTAATGACCTGTGTATCAGCCATTTCTATATAGTGTTTTATCAATTGGGTTTTACATTCCAACACCTATTAAAGAAAACTAATTTTGAAATAAAGTTAATGCTTGCGTCTCCCTTTCGGCCATAGTAATAACTGAATATTGATATGTACTGAAAAATAAAGAAAATATGAACCAGTAATAAAGAATCAGGCTAACCGCTGTGCGTAAGAATGATTATATTAATCCTCCATATCATTGTCTGGATTGCACAATGATGGCAGGTCGGCGAAACGAATTGTCTGTTTAAAGTGATTAGTAGACAATAGTAGACATTTACTTTGTCCTGGTAAACTTGTTATTGTATTACACTTGTTATTGTATTACATACTTAGAAGGAAACTCAGTAGATGAAAATAACTCGGCCCGTACTCCACCGAGTTTAACAGGATGAATTGACCTATTGAGTATTGGGTACACTACCCTCACGGCTGTGGAATATCGTTAAGCCTATGAAGAAAAATACTGGGCTGAAATAATGCATGAGGTCAATATCCTTGATCTGTCCGTTGGTGTATTACCTGGAAGGCCTACTATCTTACATGTATGTACTAAATATGAATAGGAACAACACCATTAAGATGGTACTAATGAATTTAGAATAATATTTTGCCATAGTTTACAATAAATCTGATTCAGAAGTAGCTTTTTGACATAGCAAAGTTTGTAGTTAGTTGTTAATTGCAAAATTATAAGCAAAATTTAATTTCTTTAATTGCTGTAAAGTGCAATGAATGTTTAATTAAGGTCTGCCTTAATATGAGAAAAATAATCACGTAGTTAGAGCACGAAAGAAGGTGGTGCCTGCAATCATTGGTTGGTGTTAATGTAGAACTCCAGACAGTGTAATAGGAGAGGATTAGACGTGTAGGTGATATGACCTCAATTTGCCCATAATTAAACAAGACAACACCATAGTACATTCCTGCTCTGGAGAAACGCCGTGCCCTGTTGGCTGATATATGCGTGCAGCAGTAATTAATCGCCACCGCCCCTGAGCCGAATCCACAATGCACCACACTACGGTCGATCGTTACGATCACTCCAGAAAACTCCTGGGTGGAAGACTAAAATACTTCCTCTGGCCCTTCCCGTAGGTCGTCTATAACAAACAGTAGATGAATGGCATCGAACCGAGGGCGACGTGGGGGTCAGATGGCGGTTGATTCCGGGACCCTGTGTCCGTGTTGGCCAGTGGGTGCAGCATGACAAATAGTCAATGATAATACAGAGCCATTAGTATGTCTACTGAGAAGAACACCGCATACATACAGAGATATGCGAGTTGTATGGTTCTAGAGGAGTATATTCCACCGAGAACCACCACATGTTTGTGGGCTAAAAGAGGGAGTAATATATTTCGGCAAGTCACTCCCGAGAGATTGGGCTCTACAACCACAAGAGTTTTGAGATTATATCTCCATCGATTGCGTGGATAAACATAAGCATTATGCATCCCAACACACGAGTCAATTACCTAGCATTGTCGGCCCAAGTACTTTTATTAGTAATTTGTCAGTTTTACACGGTTGCTCCTATGGACTGATAAGTATTGAGGCTAAGCCATCTAGGGCGCTTTAAGCTAACAGTGCTCAAATATTCCAAGATGCAGACAAAGAAATATGTTGAAGCTGGTTAGCGTTTGTTTTGTACATTATGCTACAAAATGATTCGATCGTCGCAGAGAGGTAGCAATAGAAACGGTATAACATGAATGAGTGATTGGTATATTATCCCTTTTGATTTCTTTTGATGACGTATTAGGACACTGTTTCAATGGCTAGGTTATTTCCGGTAGAAGTAACTTTATACAGTATTGTTGACAAGAAGCCTGTATGCCCGCTTGTAATAGAAAAAGGTAGCGAGTGTAGACCATCATCGATCGAAATATGAGCAGGCAATCATAAATACGAGGTTATAGAGTATTTATTCAGTGCCCGGCCCATGGCCTCATGCTGAATATTTACATTGGCCCCTGCCTCATATCTCCAAGCATACATGCACAACAACCTATCATTTCCATAGTCCATAGTGGTGACTAGAAAGTGGGTACAGAAAAAATGAGTATGCTGGTTTCTTGTATGATGGTGCGAATCTTTCAGACACGGTCAAGCTTCAGCGACTACAAAACCGCGGTCTACGAATTATCAAACGAGTCCGTGTCAGGGAGATGGGAACTGACCAATTACATGAATCCTGTAATGTTGAAAAACTGGAGTTAAGATGTAAGAGGCAGCTCATGAGTGTCTTCCATAAATTGTCTCAAAAACCGGATAATGTTGTAGCAGGTAGAAATAGAACGAGAAGAGATGATAAGGTTAAACTAAAAGAGTACACATTCAGAAAAGAGGGGTACAGGCGTAGTCCAGCATATCGTGGTGTAAACATTTGGAACAAACTGAGTACAGAAACACAGATGGCCAGAACAAAGACTGCTTTCAAATCGCTGGTCCTTAAAGAACTCCTACAAATGTGACATTCAAAAGTATTATCCAGAGCACTACTGTATGTATATGTATAGTACTGCATGACTGATCCCTCATCATTCATTTACTCATCTCTCTCGCCTTTCCTACTTAGTCAATAATGTGCATGTTGACTTTTGTGTTGGAATATGACTTGTAATCTATGTTTCATGTAAGATCTGTTATCTAACAGAATGAAATTATATATATATATATATATATATATATAGTTGGCAACAGTTATGCTTTAAGTACAATGCCTGCCTGTGATGTAAGGAACGTTTGTCCCCACCTCCCATTTGAAATATCATGATAGGTGCAGCCTGGGTATCATACAGCACCAATGGTAGGTGGTGGTGGATTGGTCCTGTACAAATGAGAAAGTTAAGCATTATGTATGGAAGGGAATGGCCACATCCTACGTAGTGATTTTCTCGGGTGGTTATGTTTAATATTAGCTTTTGTAATTCTTTAGTAGATATCTACATATAAGGCTGATCGGGACCAACGAAATGATTGGAGATTTCAAATATATGATAAAAGTTTCAAAATACAGTCGGAATAGCAATATTTGAGTTACTTTATCAATTCGACTGTTGAAACCTATTTCTAAGCCGCATATGAGGTAAAAGGCGTAGTAAACCAAATACAACACAAGGCATTGCGATTACGCCTGTGTGTAAGGGCACTAGAGATTTGAGAAGTGGAGCCATGCATGCAATGAGCGAATTAAGTCTGCTCAAGGTACAATGCAAAGAGCAACGAGCCATGATGATGGTGAAAAGGTCAAACGACTCTGACAGCAAAGCTTCACTTGTAGGGATCTGTCCGCTTCAAGTGGGCCTTAAAAGGCAAGTCCCATCATCGATGAAATTTCTAAAGTGACTGCCGTCTCAAGGATTGACTGGAACTGCGCAAAGGAAACGTGGAACTGTCACGATATAGAAATTAATTGACATGTATGTCTGTGACATAAAAATAGAATGGAAGTCCAGATAGCTCGTGACGGTTGAGCTTATGTTGTAATAAATAAGTGACTTTGAGAGACTCCCTCTCAGCGCAGTACCTGTATAGGCTACAAAGGGATCTCCACCTATTAGATCATCTCCGTTGCATCTTGTAGATAAAGTGTCGGTCATAAAACATAAGTCAGCAGAAGAATATAGCTGATCTAATGCTTTACATCAGAAGCTATATCGAGTTTCAGGGTAGGGAAGTATCTGGAGCTTATAGCCTGGCAAATTAGTTTCACTACCGAGGCGAGATACGGCCTCGGTAAGGTATGAGCAGGTCATAACAAGGGCGCTGTCCTCACAATCAAGGCAGTCTGGTACGCAAATAGACATGTATCTACCCGTATATCTGCATGCCGTCGTGCCAATAGAAATAAGTAGTCCTTATTGCCCACCAAAATGCTATCAGCTCTGCACACAGGAAGATGTTGATAGTGATCGGATCTGGGCGCTTTAATTAGCGCCCATTTCTGCATACCTTTGCCCTTCGCCAGGCAAAATCATTTCAAAAATATTTTGAATCGGCCCCACTGAGAAACAAAATATTGAAATGGAAGTTCGGTAATTCACTCAATTGCATGCTCCTCTATGGTTTCATTGCCCGCCAAAAGGGTCTGTATTCTGTATGCAAAAGTCGCGCCATTCATGTCCCCTTTAGGCACAGTCTCAGCCATTCGTTGGTGACAGTCAAGGGTTATTCACTCTACAGGCATCATCGATGTGGTTGTCACCGGTTTCCCTAACGACGTCATGGGGATCAATCAGGTCAGCCCAGATTCCCCGAGCAGCTCTCAGTACGCAGGCCGAGTTACTCCCCAAGGCGAGGTCCCCTCTCCATCTGCTGAGCAAAAGAACGAGCAGATAAAAGCCACATGGCTTCTTTTAGACATCCCTCAAATTCTTACAGCCAGAGAGTAGATCCATAACGGGATCAGAGTTTGACCTCCGTCAAAAAAAGAGTACATAGTGTTGGGAAGGTTCCCATTAAAAGCAGGTTGGTAGGTTTCTTTATAGAGTGTCTCTGTTCTCTGAAGGATCTGTTAATGGATATTATTGCCATTGCAATACTTTTTTACTGTTTATTTCTCTATTAAAGTTACAGGTAGTAAGAAAAAGCTATGAGTGTAATGATTGCATGCAATATCCTTTCAACCAACTATAGAAATCAAATTATTCCAGATGGAGCGCCATGAGAGATGAATTCCAGAGGTTATTCGTGATGTTTTTAAAATGTTTTTATAAAATCTGAGCAGTCTGTTGAATAGATTCCGATTATAAATAGCCTGTTGAGTAGGTTCAGGTTATTCCTAATTTTCCTAAAATGTTTTGTAAACCCTGAGAAGTCTGTTGAATAGATTTTCGAAAACCAACGTCAGAAAAGGAGCTCTGCAAAAGGTTTATGATTACCGGGTCTGTTTTTATACCTATTGGTTCGGACCAGAGGATGGGCCCATTACTCAAGGGTAGATAATATGACCAGCTCTTCCGTAGCTTGCACTTCTAAGGCCCTTTGATATGCAGCGGCATAAGAAACCCTACTAATATGAAAGGCTTTCTCCTTAGTCACTTACATCTGAGGGGATGGATTAGCCACTGGCCAATAGGACGACATACCTCCTTGGCAGCAGCCTGCTGTGCGTCTGCATATTGGGACTAGACTTTTATGTCTAAGGTCAACTCCACACGCACCAAGCAAGCAAAAAACAAATGGAAAGCGATTAGTGCCAAGACCACTTAAAGTCCGTCCTAAATCAGGATCGAGTTAAATAAAATAACCACATTCCCAGACAATCAACATGAATGCCAACTGATTTCCATTAGAAAAAGGTGATCAGTGTCTAAAATATTAAAGCCGGCTTTTTCAATAAGAGACCTTGCGTTGGACTTTTTGCTCACCTCGTCTGGCGTGAAGGAGGTGCTCGGTACTGTTTTTGTTTCTGGCAAAAAACACCTGTGAATTGATCGGTCATGCTAAATGGAATTAGAATTGTATTTTTATTGATGCTGTGTAATAATTTATTGACGTTGTTAGAGGCGTTACTGTTATTAACTATAGAATTTAATGTTCTCTATGTCATTGTGTAACCTTCCGGAAAAGCTATTACTCTGATTGGCACTTTGTCATATCAGCCGCAAGTGCTGGAGGAAAGAATTATGCCCAGGGATGTGCTAGAAATAAAATCTGAAGGGATAAATGAAAGGACAGTGTCGGGACTGGTAGTGAAACATGATCAGAGTTGTAAACGGGGGGGGGGTAGCGCGATCAGTAAAGGAACTCACTTGCTTTCCGAAAATCAAAATACATTTTGGCAGCTTGACGGCATCCTTAACAAGCAGCCTTTCGATGTCCTGCTGTTGTCGAGGTTCGGTTGTGTCCGGTTGCGTATGGTCGGGTGTCACTTACTTGTACTTGTTGTAGGGATTTTTAAAATTCTGAATGAAATTCCTGTTTTTCCTGATATCCGAACCCTTCGTCGGTTTGATGCCGTCCCAATCTGCATTGTACGAGTCCAATTTACGTGAATCCTACCACTTCAATAGTCTCTCTTAATGGCTGTTCTTCTTCAGGAAGTTGTGTCCTTATCAATATTTACTACAGCAATACACCCACATAGACATTTATCAACTACGTCTTCTTATTGGCATCTCTTCGTCCTGCTATATCTATGATTGAATTGTCAGACCTTCTTGTAAGACATACTATATGCAGAGAATTATCTCTGGCTTCATACCATTCCCACATTCTTTTGTTTCTGTTCAGCTGGGAGGAAGTTTTTGCTTATAAGAATTTTTCATCCTCGCGATATCCCCCCTCTGGTATTTACAGGAGTAAAGGATGTGGCACTCAGACGGCGCAAGACAGATAAAACACGAGGAACGTGTCTCGACAGATGACAAAAGGCCTAATATGAACCTCCCTTGAAAGGGGATGTGACCATGGTAACGTGGTGTAGCATTTACCCTCGACAGGAGGTCGAACCAGGAAGGCATAAATCGTCATCAAGGTCAGCAACGCCTAGCGGAATCCTGTAAGCTGAAGACTAGCCAAGAAAACAAATACTAATCTGAACCTCAGGAAATGTTTAAGATATTTGTGTACAGTTGATTCCCCCTGAAAAAGCCAGCTACGGTCCCGACATTAATTAGACGCATTAACGGCACGGTCATTCAAGTGGAAGATTTCTTTTTACAAAAAAGTAAAGAATGGTTGGACGTCTGAGTATCATATGTATGTATGTATGTATGTATGTATGTATGTATGTATGTATGTATGTATGTATGTATGTATGTATGTATGTATGTATGTACGTACGTACTTACGTACATATATATGCATGCCAAGGGGACAAGTGGGCCTTATCCATTGATATTTATAGCTTATCGGTATTTTATATATCTTTTATATAATTTTACTTAGGATACACGTCATCCAATCTGATTTAAACTAATGGAACCCAAGCAAAATGGGTTTTTTTTTTAATCATATATTTCACTATGAGGCATTGGCGTTGTTGTGAGTCTACCTTTGTATCCGTCTATATAGAAAGGGACCTAGAGGCCAGATAGCGATAACAAGCCAGACGATATGGCCTCTAGTGAACCGCCAGGAACACAGGTGAAATCCCAGTAGACGATGAGGCACTAAGCCCAAGCTGGAGAATAGACGAACATTGAAGATCTCATATTCTGCTGACATAACCCTTTTGCCTGTACTCCACTCAGGACGTTTTATATTACAATTGTATTGGGTGCAGGCTGCGTCGGTTTTCCACTATAAAACGTTATATACAATTTTCGCCTTTATATCTTTATTTTCCACATATCATATTGATTAGTAATGCTTACATGAAATTCGTGGGTGGCATTGCTTTATATGTTATATCAGTTCTAGGCATCTTCAGATTCATGGACCCTTATCAACCTAATTTCATTGTATGAGATAGTATTCCTGAATCTGCCAGACATAGGGAATTTCAGTAAGAATTGGAGTGGGAATCTAGGGTGATTGACTGTGAATGAAAAATGGCATAGCCTTCGAATGATATTAATAGCTATTGTGGCAAATCATACGAATAAAGATAGGGACAGCGTTAATTTCCCCATACCTCTGCAACAGGCCCGTCACCAACCCTGTGTAATTGGTGTGAAGTTAAGGCCAGAAGCCACTGAGCTCCGACATGGCTAAAATCAAAATTCGTTCATCGCAGCAGTGTCTGAAGGTCGCGAAATTCTGTGTCCTAGGGTGTCGGAAATTGGATTGTAGTGTGTCGGGAGCTCAGTGGGTTCAGGCCTTTATGTGTTGGTGAGGCTCACCATGGCTCTTGGATAAGGTCTAAAACTTTCAGGAAATGTTATTACACTGGTCACCCGGCAGACCACAGAAATATCGACCCTATCTGTACTTTGTATAACCAGGCAACAGATGCAGGATTAAATTGGCATCTGTGAACAAATGATGTCAACTCAACACATCAACGTTTGGTAGAGAATTGCATCATAACCTGGCTCTGCTATCATACAGATGATGCTCGGAGTTATCACGTGTCTGGAGGGAAATATTTTCATATAATTTGTGGTTTTGCCTAAAGGTAAACACCACTCAGTGGACTTAAGAACCAAGCCAACTGTTGGGAATCCTCCTCTCATTCACCACCACAACCTTCATTCCTTCTGCGCGGACACCTTTTCTTTCATTTTTCTCACAAATTTTAACACTATTTTGGCCAAAACTCGGGAGGACGATCATGGACCTTCAATGCCTCTAATAGGTTAGGTATCATATACCACGACCAGGGTCCATCACCTAAAACAATACTTGGGCATTTCAAGTGGGAGAAACACTTTTTTTAGCCATCTAAAACGCTTCAGGTACGCACCTATGGTGTTAAAAACCTAATACCTCTCGATTATTTTGACTCAGGGAATTTAGTCTAGTCTCATCATTATCATTACTTTTCACATCAGTTTATGATATACACCGTTTTACATTATCACATGTATAATCTAATATATATCATGTTCGAATGAATCTGAATGACTGTTAGATCTTGCGAATGTAGAAGAGCGAAATGGAAGACCGCCGAACTTCGCGAATTTTGTTCGTCAAATAAAATTTTGATGTGAATGTATAAAGCAAGAAAAACACATTCCAGACAATTGCAACGTTTTTATTTATTTCGGAGCAAAAGTTACATTTGATTAAGTTTTAGTCTTATGTTGGCTTACTTTAATAAATTAATGGCAAATATTGCAAACAGGGTGAAAGGAAATGGCATTTCTAAGCTAGAAATCCTCTCTACACACACATGAGGTTTTCACCAGTGCAATGCTATACTATCATAAGACCTGTGGAAGCGGTATAGTGAAAAGCGCCCATTCAACCTACTCTACAGTTATAGTAGAATATTGATATGTATGACAGTACCTCTTTAAACTAAAATCAAAGAAGTCTGAAACATATTTCACTTGGATTTCCACTCAAGGACGTAGACTATAACATATCACAACACACTGTAGTACAAACAGAAATACTAAACAGTATTACTTAAAGAAATGTACAAGTCGTAGTCCTTCGCACAGAAACGGAAGATGTTGGTAACGCGTTAATGTAATTACTACCAAAGCTAACAAAGCACACCAAATTAATACTATATCATAACGAGTCAATCATCGAGGAAGTCATTGTAAAACGTCCTGTAATAGAAAATATGAGGCTCTTACATGATGTTAGACACTTCAGCAACCAAAATACAGCAAGTCTGAGCAATATAGTTGGAACAAGTTGTTCCTTAAAAATTATCTTGTACATGTATGGTTTATATACCTAGAGTGGCCAGGCCCAGATTATATTCCCGAACATAGAAGTGGGTTCGTCGGCTGGTAATAGACTGACTTCATAGACCGGCTGAAACATTGTTACCCAAATACCGAAAGCAGCAATGGGAACAGGCGCAACAAGGCCTAACGCTATTCGCCCAAGAAGGATATTTCCAGCTTCCCCCCAATTATGTATAAAGAGGTAAAAATAAGCATGGATTATATATATATTCACATAAGCACCAGACCTGTACTTTCATACCTTGGTTTTCTGCTTTGTAATGGCTAGCACTAGGGAATATCCCATGAAAATAGTGTTTATATAGTACACTTAATTGGAAGGTTATGTATCTGGTTTGAATAAATTCAATGTAAATAAGCACATAGGTACAACGAAAAACTATCTGCGCATCACACATATAAATGGCGTTATTTAGAGACCAATGTGGTCAGGCTTGATCAATTACGATTAAGTGGAAGAGACATTACTTTACGGCAACAATTTCCCAGTAAAGCAACTTGTCTTATATCATTATCGTGTAGATTCCAACCTACACTTTGGGGATAATATATCAGCTTACTCTTGTAAATCATTTCAATTTACAACGAAATTATTACCGCTCCGCTAGTAGGAACAGGAGCTGTTCGATTTTACAGCAGCCCAATTCAATCAAGAGAAAACAACTTTCAAAACAGAAGCAGTTGTCGATACAATCGTGAATACTTGCTGTTCTTTGAATCAACCAGTACTTATACATTTCGTTTAGATATAATGCAAATCATTCAGCAGGGTAAATAATTGCAGATCACGGGAAATGCTTTACGATATGCAGTTGGTGTCCTAGCCAAGCTCCTGTGAACATATATTTTTTCTCACGGGGTTAGTTTCATGACGCGTCATACGGCCACTAAATAAGAAAATGCAGGTGGATGTTTTACTCCATTAAGTGCCAGTGTATATAATACACAGCTATCTCCCGAGGTGAGGGAATTCGTCAAGACACTAGGCAATATCTGAAGTCTTCTACACTGCGTAGCACGACCCAAAGCTTACTTTGAGTAGTTTTGGCTATGTACGTTTCTCATTCTAATTAGACAAACATTCATATAATCAAATATATATGTTTTGCAAATTGCAAGAGCATACAAGGCATTCATCATATGCCTATATTCGCTTCCTAAGGGTATGGCAAGGCTCAGCAAGAGGTCGTAACAGTAAACATTTGCGTTCAAGTACACCACACAACGAACGTACTCTTTCATAGGGTGTGGATTCAACATCAATTTTACTTTGTAGGTTTTTTTCTTGTTGCCGATAATAATCACGTTGATGTATGCGTATGTGAAAAATATGAAATCAATGACTTATATCGGTTTACCTACAAATTGAATGGTACCCAGATAAATACAAAGAAAAACCACATAGTCATGTTCCCCAAACGTTTTTCCACAATTGATACGTAGCTTTAACACTGCATCAATGCCCTGGCAAGGTCACTGGAATGATGCATTTATTTAATTCAATTATTACATCTTACATACATTCGTATGAGTTTATACCCAATCTACTATATGGCATCTAACTGACTTAACATTGCCTTTTGGGGACAGACCATCTATTCAAATATCACACAAGCTTGGTGATATGACAAAATCCAAGCTGGTTTCACACCAGCAAGTATTTTTATTGTTAAATTATATTTCCCAGCACTGCAGTGAGACAAGACCTGCAAAGCCAATTCATTCTATCTAATTATCAGGCATACTTAATTAAGGTTAATGATATTACAATCCTTATCAAAACACACGCACTATTTCTGCGGCAGGAAGTTGCACTTAAGATTCTAATACATGTTTGAACTACAGATGTTTTCATTACAGAAGAATCTAGTGATAGAAAGAAGGACTATACATGAGATTTTAATTCTAGACTGCTACAGGTTCGTTGAGGCTATACTGAACCTTCTAATGACTATGAAATGGAGTATCCGTGACTAGAAACCATAACAAACAACAACTGCAGTTGCGGCAGATGATGAGGCGCGTAATATTTGTGATTAACTACAAGAACCTCATGGATTACAAATAAGAAGAATTATTGTGTCAAATTATTCATCGACCACTATACATTACTTGCTTTGGGTGTAACTCCGCTAAAATAAAAAAAAGAATCATGTACCTCAGTAATCTGCCTTTCCTTCACAAGTATGTTTTGGTACCTGTCTGTTGTGGTAGCCTGATGATTTGATATAAAACAAATATGAAACATTAACTACATTAATCAAAGCACCTGACGTATAGGGGATCTCTTGGTCAGGTAAAACAGCACTCTAAGCACACATGGGTGTGGAGGGCTAGGTTTCCTAGCGCAAGGATTCTACCGGTCTATATAATGTGGCAGTAAGGGTAATTTCCTATGTATGACTAGGATGGATATAAGCTATTTATATTTCAACTACATTTTCATATGAAGATTACAGATAGTGTTAAGAGTTAAGAATGCAATACTATATCATTCATTACACACACACAAGTTGCTCATTCATAGCCCGTCAAGATAGGCACCGTAAGAAATGAAATAGAACATTTTTGAATACGCGACACCCCTCGTCGGAATAACCGACTCGTATAAAGTACGAGTATTTAATCTAAAACCCCTAATGAATTAATACCAGTTCAGAAATTAGAGGGCATGACCTATTCTCAATTCAAAAGACATTTTTTCTACCTTCCTTGATTGTATATTTTCCCCTTTGACGATGCATACCTACATACAAATATATGTAAATATAACCTTCATACACATTCCTCAAAATGCTATCAGGGTAAAAGGAAATTCTACTATATCTAACATATGTTAAAATATCAATATGATCTACATATTTGAACGAATGTAGTGTTCACAGACCTATAAGCAAAAGCAGCTTGGCATGTGGCTCCTTTAATTAAAATCGACGTTTTAGTGATTAAGATGGAGTTATCAAGCAAACTCCTATAAGGGTGCCTAAACGTGTGTGGCTCGATATATCGAACTTTGGCGCCAATGCTTAAGCTGGGAGTAATTTGTCTGTGTGTACGTATATAATATTGTGTATGTAGAGAATATTCACATAGACTGGTGTACGCCAAGCTGAAAAGACACTAATCATGATCTCCTAAAAAGCTAAATCCTCAACATCTGACAACTGGCACCCGAATTTCATTGACACCATATTTGATATATTATTTGGGAACATAGCTCCAAATACCAGCTAACCTTTTCTTTGGCCTTGTCTGTATGTGGGTATTTACCCGCTTCAGGGAAGGCATATTTGGTCTAGACAGGAATGCAATTCAATCTGATATAAAGCCATTTTAATGGACCCAAGGCTAATTACGAATGGTACATTGTCACTCTTAAATGTGACCCGTGGAGTCCGGCTAGTTGGTGACCATAGACGTAAGTACACATAGATGCTTTAACGTGTATATACATACAGTAGAAACTGGTTGGGCAAAAAAACCCTTCATTCTGAGCCAAAATGAGCAACTCGGTGGTATGATTTTAGCAGTTGCTACGGGGGTAAAACGGCGTAAAATGTCTGTTCTGAGCAGTGGTCCGGTATGCAGGTTCGTCTACCTGGTAAGTTGGTCCATATTCATTTAATGACCCGTTTATAGCTGATAAACATAGACC
This sequence comes from Alentia gelatinosa, assembly GCA_950022655.1. Lineage (NCBI taxonomy): Eukaryota > Metazoa > Annelida > Polychaeta > Phyllodocida > Polynoidae > Alentia > Alentia gelatinosa. Next base: position 46,989,391 of record OX465579.1, on the reverse strand, counting down.
ATTCTGCACAAATCCATACCAATCCAATGACATGAACGAGTCACTCATGGACGATACCCTCATCCAGCAGGTCAGCTGTGATCTGCAGGTCGCCCCGCGGGGTGGACAGGATCAGTTACAAACTACTACGATAATACAAAGTATAAGGGCCTCCGATCTAATTAGCATATCTAGAAACTTTATTCTCCCTTTCATTTAGTATATATTTTATGAAGATATACTAAATTTTCAGAATACTGAAAAAGAGGGTCGATTACGATTGGGTAAAATAGGCCATAGTGCTTCCAACAACAGGATTGCAGTTGGGCAAGGTTGGTCAATTCTAAGACCCTATAAAGATTACGTTGTAGTAGGGGAGGGGGCCTGTGGAGGGGACGGAGGCGGGTCGCATAAAATCATTTTTTAGAGTATGCACATTGACCAGATTGAATCAGACCTGATAATATTGTTGGGCAAAATCAGATTGGTGTTGATCGGGGGCGTCGATATATCATCAGCAGAAACCAGATCGACATTGGTCCACAAGCCAGAACAGATTCCCTTCGCTCATGTTTTGAAAATGCTCACTTTTGACTGCCAATCTGACCATTTACTGAAAAAGCTATACATTGTCATATTAGCAGGGGCCTGTTGTATACCATTAACATATATGTATATATACAGTTAAGCACAAATACAATAAGGCAACCACAAATATAGGAATAGCTAGTCATAATGTTATAAGTCGTAATGTTAAACATTCCAAACGTTACATACAATCGTAACGTTAAGCAAACCGACATAACATTAAGCAACTCTAACGTTATGCAAACATAACTCGACCATCCGCTCCTAAGTCACATTAGACCTATCGGCGAAGAGCCATGAAGGCCCATCCAAAGAAGGTACCGGCCACAGCCGCCTTCCAATAGTAGCTCCGACCTTCCTTGGTGGCCAGCAGGCAGGTGTTAATGGCGGCGAACGTCAGCACGGCAGGCATCGTCTGACGTAGCGACAACTTGTCCAACTGTCCGTCATCCCCGAGGGTACCGGCCACTTCCGGGTTGTCGTGCGAGTAGAACCGCTCCAGCATTCTGTAAAGAGACAAGGCAAGATGAGAGAGATTAGTACTGAGAGATATTACCACAGGAGAATGTGTGATGCGATGCCGGGGCAGAGGCGTAGGGGGAGGTTGATATAGCATGGAGGGACGTCAACAAGCAAATCACCCTTGAAAAGCTAGCTCGTATCGACACAGACCCCAGGTACACAGCGGCCCGCCAGGCCTGGTGAATTGTGTAAGATTGTTACGATTCCACTTATCCGTGCCACAGAGGTATCGGATTATTGATAGTAATGATCAGCCAGACAGGGGTGATTTGTGAATCATTAGGGAGAGCCGCCCGTGTGAGACATACATAATATACAAGACGTTACTGAGCCACGTGTGAGCGGCGTTGTCTCCGTGTAACGCTAGTAAGCGTTAGTGCTTCAGATGAAAGTGAATACATAAAATGTGGCCTGAAAGTGGGCACATCGTAATCAGGGACTGCAGGTCATTGTCTAGAAACAGAAATGAACACTATTAGATTGAACATTATCCGGACTGCGCAGTCAAACATGCTCAGAGCTGTGGCAAGTATGTGGGGACCAGATGTGGAGAGTCATTCCTTTTCCAACAATCAGAAAGTCGGCACCTTTCTAAATCTATTTCGTCATGGTGCCGCCGGGGTATTTCAGCGTGTCATCGGGCCACATATGGCCGAGCACCACCGGGTTTAGACAGGCTCCGACTAGAGTACGGCTCGTTGCCACCAACGTATATTGCGGTTTTTGAAAAATATAAATGAAAATTTTGAATCTCGGATATCAGAAATGTATCTGACTATGCTTGCATGAGTAAAACCTTTGTGTTACCCGCCAGGGGATCTAGAGTCACGGCACGATATACAACATAATGTATATTTGTCATATAGCAAATTGAGGAGGACTTTCAGATGAAAAATATATATCTTTCTGTCTTTATTTGATCAAAAGAGATTGCACTTGACAGCAAATGTACTTCATATGGCAACTGTCTACAAGGGCGTCATAAGATGCATGTAATAGTAAACTGTCGAAATAAACACACGCTGGTGTTATGTTCACAAACCTCATCCCTGGGAGTGGTCTGTACTTCATCAAACATGGACAGGTGTAAATTTACCCTCGTCGCACCTCATACGAAATCAATATCCTTAAAGGTTACCTGTTTATAGTTACATCATGTGTCCCGCCCTTGCAGAGTAACATGAATAATTCGAACACACTTGGGCATTACGTAAATTTTTCGTAATATCTGTTCACAATCTCACATCACTCGAATTAAGAACAAATAATCTTCACAATCGTTATCATCATATAACAGTGCTACATCTTCATTGGTAAAAATGTATCCTATTTCATCTTTCAATGAGACATGCAAGAACAGTGTTTGGGCTAAATTATTTAGAATCAAGAAGTAAGAATCAAGATAATCTGGATAGTTGTCCCCAAACCACCCAGTCGTATTTAATAAGGTGTCCCTCTGAAGTGACCGCTTACACTGGGTATAAATGGCTTTTTGTACTGAAATAACTCTTAACACGGGGTGTCTATCTGAAGTCCATTTTATGACACTTCAAAAGCCATCTCTGCTCCAGCAAAAAACAACAACAAAAAACAAACGCCCTCGTCATTTTTTTCATGACTTTGTGATGAGAAACAAATTTGTTTTTTTGAGTGGCCTAAGATTTATGGATATATATATCTAGATAAATAGCCCGCGATATTGTTGGCTTCCGATATACTGCGATTTCCCTTAAGGCAAAGGTAAACAAAACGTTTATAGGGCGCCAATATTAACTAGGTGAACTATTTTAATGATATCATACAAGGTGTACAAATTCCTATACCTCCGCAAGCAGAGCAACTACACTAGGAATAATACACAATTGTATACTGTATGTACCCTATTATGTCTGGTTGGACGGATTTTCTTAGAAGTACCAGGTACCTCTCTGCAGGCTAGTGATGGCACGGTTGCCTAGATCGCAATAAATGACACGACCATGTTCCAAGGGACACAATATGGTTCTGCATGCAATAGAGTTAAGATGCACGCAATTCCATAAAGCCGTCTCTTTACACGCCACTTATATTTCCGAATAAAACATAAGTTTAACCTGAAGATGTGGTGAATAAGCGAGTCTGCTTGTATCACTTTAATGACACTGGATAAATCACACACAGGGAACGTTTCAGAGAGATAAACCTCTTTCTTTAGAAGTTTAATCATAAACAACATCCAGGTGTTTCCTCCTGCCTTAGTTCTAAACTAAAAACATAAATTAAAAGACAGATTTGGTATATTTATGTGTCTGTGTACTTGACTTTACATCGCCTCTTTCTAATTAACATATATATCATAGCAAGCGACTTGAACCATTGCTGCCATCAAGTACCAAATCTATGTCTCCAAAGTGAGATCATATGAGGTACATTGGCTTTCAGATTACTGCCATATATTTGAAAGTAATTCCTAGGGCAGAATTGCCATTAAAAACGATATGAATAAATGAATGTGGAAATTGGTGGTCTTCTGCTCTCTATTAGAATTCCAGCACCCATCACAGAAAATTAGACTGCTGCCTACAGTCCACTATAACAGAAGGAAGACAGAATCCTGTCTACCGACAAGATACTTGATATAGTTTTTTTTATATACACACAAACGCTTTTCTTACTAAAGAAATGCATTTGTGCGTGCAAAATCTCCTTCCGACTATAGTCGGCGGGGAAATATTCGATCAGAGAGAAAGACAAACCCGTGTTTGTAAGCACCCACAGTGGGCAACCCCTCGTCTCCTAGTTCTTATAGAACCTGCATGGGCCATGTTCCCAAATCACCACTCACCGCCATACTGGGTCAATACATGACAGCAGCATTTAGGCTTATGGGAGTATGTGTATGTAGGGGATCGTATGATGCTCTGGACAGGAGACATATAGGGATGCCCTTCAGCAGCCTTCAGAACAGCCGACAGAGGAGGCGCCTTCAATAGCCCGTCCTACCGGACCCCCTCTATACGGCCCCACCCCGTAATGCTATTTGCTCTAGCGGGGACTGGCAGCACAGCAGGCGGGTCTGGACAAGCAGGCAGTGCGGCTATATAGACGGGCGGCACAGAGACACTGTCATCGCTGGTCAAACTCACTCTTCCAGCAACCACAAACCAGAATAGAAAGTACTTTCTTCCAGTCCCCCGATTCAATGATCTTTTCTAGGTGTCTATGGTCCCAACTTGGTTACCTACAACAAAGCTCCTAGACTACATAGAGATAATGTGATAGTCGACCTGGCATGTCTTTGTTGGGCGGAGTAGAGCGAGACACTTCTGTTAGATATCAAGGTCTACAAAGGGTAGGTTCGTGTTAGATAAATAATCCAATAGATTTTCGCACTGCCACATTTAAAGCTCGGTCCCAAAAGAGGTGTGAGGCGAGTAGAGTCCCGCTAATAAGAACACCTGCGGATCACACTTGAATTGCTGGTATCAACAGACTGGTCGCTTTACTGAACAAACCTAAAACACGAAGAAAGGGAATAGATCACAAGGCGAGGTTTTCTGAGATCAACCCAGTGAGCTGGTCTCCGAGAGGGAGCCTTGTGTCAGTATGTGAGTAGTTTACGAAGTTGTCGGATAAAATCTGGCACTTCAAGGATGGAAACGCAGTATAAGCATGTGCGTGCCGAAGGACCTCTTCAACAGATGAGGCTCTAAGTAACATTCACAGTTAGGTTTAAAACTTAACCAGGGAAGGGTTCAGCAGTTCGACAAGTCGGCACACGTGTTTTGTTACCTGCCTAATCTAATGCTTTCCGATTTCCCCGTGATGTGAACCCGGCAGCTGTTATGACGTAAAACCCCAACTACAGAAAACCAAGAGGACTTAGAGAGGCTAGATTAAACATTGAACCCCAGGAAGTGGTATGGGCTAACTGAATTGAAAAGAGGGCAATACCCCTTATGTGAAATGTGCCATAATGCTTGATGGCTATAGGACTAATATGATCACCGCTACAGACAAACTGTGTTGGCGGCACACGTACATATATGTGCGGGTGTACCTAGACGTTATGCACCTGCTGCGAAAAAAATCTATATTTCATACAGCCACATGTTTTATGTGTGATAATGGCGAACTTGGCATAATAATTGATTCTTCCATATATAACTGAGTCGCCTTTACCTGCGGCTTATTTGAGATGACAAAACGCATAGCCTTGTCCCACTGCTCCATGACGTCACGGATCAATAGCGCTTTGCACGCACATGCGACATGCTCTAAGAATAACAATAGCTTCTTATATACCTGGAAGGGAATGGCGGTCGTGAAAGCCCCATGGCACGTTCTACACTTTATCTACCTTTTTACTTGGCGCCGTGCAGCATAAACTCTCACGGCGGCGAAAGATGTAGAAACACACGTATGACTCACTCTAAATAGAAAAATCTTCGTCAAGTTTTATACAAGCCGATTTTGTTTTTTTCAGTGCTGCTAAAGATAATTCATTAGGAAACCAAATAAACATCTGAACTGTCAATCGGGGATGTCAGATGGGGTCTGAAGAAAATAAGGAAATATTTTCCATGTGGAATTCAATGACTCAGAGAGACTGAAAAAACAACAACATGGGAAACACATCATTTTTGGCCATGAAATAGGAGAGAGGGTGAGTGAGCGGGTTCAAACCACCACTTTCATGGCCTGAATTAGTATTAATCTTTATTTCATTTGTTCTAAAAGGAAAAATAATCATATAAACTGGAAATTAAAACAAGGATTTCCTTTCTCTTCCAATATAGCTTTAAGGACTTTCATAACAGTTTACACGAATCACTGAAAAGAATTCAGTTATCATGACGCTACCGCCACTCGAGAAGAGATTCCCTAGCGGACGAAAAGACCCCATCTATCAAGTCAACCAACCTGAGTGGCATGCTCTTTGATGATATACACATATATTATTAGACTCTAGTAGAGTATTACATGGGTAATGTAACTAAAAGGAACTTGGGTTCTAGTGAGCCTTAAGGCACTACTAGGGTACCAAATTCAAGACACGCTTGGCCGCTCTGTCACTATATATAACCTTGTCACCCAATAATGTATGAGAATATAATTTCACTTTGCACGGACTATCAAATTAGAGTACAACTAACGGCTGGTCAACGTCAAAACTACAACCCCACCAATCCACGTCTTACAAGCATCGGGGTAATTTCCTGTGCTAAAGCCTCCACCTCAGACGTACATTCGAAAGCAAGATCAGGGAAGATAGCAGTATCTGGTCACTGTCAACCTACCTACTTCTTCACTGGCAACACTACACAGGCCAAACAATAATCTCGAAATACCTTCCCTCATGAGTCACACCTAAGCCATGACGTTACTGACCCCCTTTACATGACCCCCGTCCTCACCCCTTTCTCTTTGGCGCTAGACCCTCCGGGCAAAACCAATCTTCGACGACAACGTATGCCTACCCCTGGGGCATAGCAACCCTCTCTTGACTGCGAGCGGCCCAACCAATACCAAACTGCCACTTCTTGCAACCACCTTTCGCTCGTCTCCCTTCATCTATATTGTTTCCATCAAGGAAAAATATCGTCGTTATTCAATCTGAAATCAGACTTCAGAAATTTCTGCTATCCACTTTGAGTGATAATTTAGTGAATAAATAGGATTTTCCGATATTGTTCATCCCTTTGGCTTCGGAGTTCGCTTAATATGACCTTCTATAGTCAATGGCACCATGCCTTTAAAAGTATGTTCTTCTCTCAGGTCCTTAGAGCCTGAAGGATATATTCGTCATGAGAGCTGGCACTTTTACACCTGGGGCGCAAGTCATTCTTATGGGAAAGAATCAGAAATAGTCTACAGGGGAAATAACTGGATAGTGTCATGACTGGCAGCAAGACTCACTCACTTTTAGCACATTTTGGCGGCTTGACAGCAGATAGTAGTGGTCATATGTGGTCTCTTCAGTTGCCTGGTTCCGCCTGGATACGGTTAAGATATAGCTGGTTGCGGCCGACTTAATATATAGACCAGAATTATGAATGCAGATCTTGACATTTCAGAAAACCATTATTTATCGAAATACTTGCATTCCTGTTCCAACTATCGTTCCTACCGCCCCGATCCTTGTTATTACATCTTCGTTACAAGTTTTCATGCTGAGGGGAAGGGATTGTAAAATTAATGGCGTCGCGGAGAGGATATTGACTTTGCCTGGCACCACACCGCCTCCCTCTCGTCGCACCTATGACAGTGTTGGCGAGACGTCACCCGACGCGCACTACAGTAACCCTTACCATGGAGGGGTTGTTGATCATATAAGCCAGATTACATAGATCCCCTGGTCCGAAATAGATGGAAATAGGAATTCACTGGTCAATATCTATATAAAGTCTTGGGCTTTGGCTAAGCCGATGCAATTTTGTTTCGAGCAATCGGTGCTCCCAGTTGTTTTCTATTAAAGTATTCACATTCACAATGGAGTGGGTAATTTCAAGAGCTGAACACTATCTTAATAATAGCTATCCTCTAAAGCCCTCTTATAGCCTATCTTATAATGTCCTTCATACAAATGTCAGTGAGGCTTTCACGTAGGACACAGAAGTGTCATAATTGAATACTTAAAGCCCTGTGGTTTTGATATAATAATTAAGCACCTCATTGAATCTATGGAAACGCTCTTGTCCGAGGGGCATGGATTAATAACACAAGAGTAACGATCCAAATAATAGACAATGTGACAGAGGCATAGAAGAACTCAATATAAATACTTTCTTTGTACACCCATCTGAAGTATGGACATTTCTACGCTGTAGCAACAGTGAAGGTCACCGAAGCCACTTGTAATAACTCTGCTTAAAGTAGGAGTCTGTAAGATACGAGCAGCGGGTAGCGACCAGGAAATGTTACATGCAATCCACCAGATATTATAATACTGACATTGAGGATGATAGAACGAATCCCTTCAGACAGCACAAAAAGGCATGAGGACCTCCAACCTCCCAACACTCTGGGCCAGTCGCTTTGGGTGTAACACAACTCACTACACCCTTCGTATTTAGTATTCACATTTGATTTCTCAGTGAGATAATAATAGCTGAGAGGGCATCACTTTGTAGCAAGTTGCCTGCCAATAAACACCTAGTTCCTAAATCAACACTCCAGTTTCTCTATTCTCTAAAATGATGAAAACCATGCTATATTATTATGAATTTGCTATACATGGTCAAATAAAGGATTTTTGGAACTAACTAATTTAAGTCACTGAAATTTCATAGGCTGGTACCATAGTTAATGGCAGCTAATAAGGACCAGAATTTCACAGATTAAATTTTATGCAAAACTAAATTTTCCAGGCTCTCTAGGTTTTTCGAGGCTCTCTGTGAGAATTCCAGGCTTTTCCAGGCCTGGAAAACCTAAAAGCATATTTCCAGGCTTTTCCAGGTTTTCCTGGCTCTGTACGAACCCTGCTTTTAAATTTTCTGGCAGACCTCCGATGCTAGCACTGTATACATACTTGTTAATTCTTTAGCGCTGTATTAAATTTCAATTTCATTCTTTCGCTCGATATAGAAAACTACGTTTACGGGAGCAGCATATTGATTCTCAAGATCTTCAACAGCCATAAAGTTAACTTTTCCTCCCTTGAAATTATCGGTGAGAGAGTGGGCGATATCTCATTTTGACGTTATGAGGCCTGGGCATTAACATGTCCGGAGGGTCCACTTGTCATCAAAGAACTATAAAAAGAAGCACCTGGACTGCAGACATCATTAAGAAGACCATTGGAAATTGCGGCCAAGACGATGAAGAGTGGGGCCTGTGATAAAGTGACCCACACTGAAATATAAAACCAAGCAAAGAGCAGGAGGCACAACAAAGGTCTGACCATCCCATGCTGGGTAGCAATGAGCGCTTATTGGTTTTTTTATCGCCCAGTGCATATTTTCAATAAATTCCTTAAATACAGACTTTATTTATGTCCGATATATCATGCGGCTCTTCATTGACATGCTCAACCAAATAGCGGTGCATTAAATCTGCATGCTCGTTATTACCCACCGATTTCGTCTGAGCATATAGTTCCCTAATCAAATAAATATATATGTGTATTCGGGTGGAAAAGATCATTACTGCAGTGTAAAAATTGAATCTTTCTATAAAGGAGTTGATTTCCACTTCACCAGGCCATGGACCCGTATTTAAGTCCGTGAGCATACCTATATGTGTTTTGCCATACAGCTAGGTGGAGGGGGGAAGGGTAGTTCGTGTTCCTATTATTAGAGAGTACCATAATAAGGACCTATTATTTGATCGTTTTATTCACGATATTATGAAATGAAAAGGTAATTACCTTAGTCAGATATGGTTCGCAATACAGATTACGTAAACCTTTTCACAGTAAACAGTATGAAAAGTAACTAAGTCGTGCGCTTCCAACCAAGTAATTTTGTTCTATGGATACTCTAAAAGCAGACATACTTAATAGGAAATATTCATGTCACACTGATAAAGAAATCAAGATCTATGTAAACCCATTATATTTTGGAGAAAAAAAAATACACAGGAAATGAAATAGGAAAATGGAAAGTTGTTTTCAAGATTATGAAATGACACACTCTCCAATCAGTGCAAAAGGTTGAACAGGAGAGTAATAGACATGTCCCTGTAATGGGTCAAGGCGGTCATGGATCTAACGTAGTGTAGCTCTGGCGGCCAGTGTACACTGAGATCACCACCTCACCATACGCATAAAGACCGCCTTCACCCCAGGTCTTGAAATATCCACTCGCCCACACCAACTGTTTACTTCATAAACTCTCATTCCACCTATCAGGTCTCTTGTACTCAGAACCTACCTCATAATCCTTGAACGTATGTGTTGTTTACATTGTTCATTTTTTATACGCCAAACTGGAAATGTTATATGACCTCTTAAACTGCCACTGGGCTTCTCGTCTTAATTATAGATACAAACGTTCAGCACGGTGTGTTTTCTGTCAAGCTAATTCCATATAAACCGTATTATCAAAGGTCAGAATGTTCTGTTGTGTCTATATCGCAACTATGCAGTTTGATTTAGGATTGAATTATGTACTACATAACTGTGCTGTAGCTGAAATTTAAAGCACCTGTCGATGCTGGTATAAGCTAGTCTTGGTGGGATCAAATAGATCAGTCTGTGTGATATGGGGATGCCCGCTTGCACAAACAGACACATCGAACATGGCACGAAAGACGGAAGCGGTGGCACGATTTTTACCTGTGGCATATCAGTAGGCCCGGCCTCACGGGGAAGCAGTGCAAAGATCGATCCTATATTTCAAGGCCCACATGTTCTACAACAGTAAACACAAGGCGCAAGTCTAAAGATTTGACATAGGAGCTACACATGTCCCCTGCCTTTCTGGAAAGAATATCTGCTTATGATGTTTATGGAAGGTAGAGCTCGTAAAGAAACAAACATCCCGCCCTCTTCCTACCTTTAAATTACCTTTATACATCTGCGTAAAAAGGAATACTGGCAAAAATGCATTCTACTTGATCAAGTTTCTGTCCCTCTGAAAGGTTCTAGATCTATAGGCCCGCTCCACAGGTTTATGCTTACAAACTGGTGTTTAGTCACATTTTCAAAGATAACATCGAGTTTTAAAATGTCCGAATCTATGGAGCACTAACTAAAACAAAATTATCTGCTGCAAGCGAAATTTATTGGGAAACATCAGTAGCTATCTGAACAAGTCTATATAATCTAGGTAAAAACATTAAAATGTCTCTCGGGCAAATATCGTGGATGACAATTACTGTTTTTCCTGGAGTTCTACGCTAGCCTGCTTATCTTATCTTGTGCCCAATTCAGGTTTATCTCCTGAGATTCGTTTTCAGTTTTCAGTTCTTGGTTATCGCCTCATTTAAAGTAATAACCATCAGCGTTGTGACTTTGTTCTGCTTGATGTGTGGGTTTTTTCCAACAGAGGACCTAGGGAATATTGCAAGTCAATGATAAGAAGTTAAATAAAGTGATGTAACTGATAAGGCTAAGCCATCCATCACTCCAGTCTCTGAATCACTGATCTGTAATCGGCTTTCATCTCAAGGACGAGAATAAAATGGAAATCATTTTAATCCTTTTATAATGCTGATGGTGAACACTTTACCAAAACTATTTTGTCAAAGCATAATTCATAAATGACACATAAAATGGTAATGCAGATTCGCGCTGAAACAATGTACGTGACAATAAGGTTTTAAGATCTCGAACATGGAATTTTCTAACAAAATTAGGGAAATTTGAGTTATTATAACAAGAGGCATAAAACCCAAACGAATATGTATAATGGTCAGAAATTTAAGTATTAAGAAAATTCGAGTAACATAGAAGATATGGCACTGGTATGTCCATTACTTTATAAAAAAAACTTTCGTAAATCTTTTACCGATGACAAGCCTTCCTTTTATCCTGATCATTCCTTTTACACTTGACAAGTCTGGTGCAGAACGATTTAAAGTTTTTCTCTCGATTCACTGACTACCTTCCTTATGGTGTGATCGTTTTTCCTACCGGTATGTCTTTTTCCATTGCATTGGCTGTCAAACACAGTGCTCACTGTTTGCCTCTGCACTTGCGTCGGCATATTACCGCCGGAGAATGACGATTTTAACTGGTTTATTATTTTACCACAAGCCTTTACCATATTCCCCGGACCCTCAGCGTCATATTTCGTTCATCCCATTGAGCATCTAGTACCAATCCAATTGCTTATTGGTTTCCCCATCTCCATCTATACAGCTCTGCAGTGCATCTGCCATCTCCACGGCTTTCAACTCTTAATCACATTGGCTCCCTATGGCAGCTTAGAGAGAGAGAGAGAAAGATTCCAGCAAAATGCTTCGGTGCTTTTCGTTAGATGCAAACCCATCCTATACTAACTCTCCCTCTTCAGTCTACCACGGGGATGGTTTGTCTTTCGGACGTGACACAATTAGAAGGACAAGTATTGGAGGCTATAAATAGCTGGCACGTGCCTCTGATGAATGGCTCCCCCTAGTGTGTCTTGATCGCCATCCGGGAAATTCCTTCAGCAGAGCCAATATTCTGATTCGGTTCAGCGGAGTGGTAGGCGCCACGCCGCTTCATTCAAATTGAAGGAAATTCCACTAAAACAAGTTCCGAACGTCCGGTCAATATGTAAATGAATTAAACCTCTAAATTCAATGTTTTTTTAATCACACTCAAAGCCGAATCGAGTTTATCTCACACTCGGAAAATTTGTCATTTAACAGTCGATTCATATCAGGGCTAAGCCTGAGAAAGCGGTCTGTCTTGGTGGCGGAGGAATTGATAGAAGAAATACGGAAATATCCCCTTGCCCGTCCCCGGGTGGTGGAACAAGTGACTTATTGGAAGTGAAGCTACAGTGTCCATCTACGCGCTGCCATGTCAAACCTCATCCAGTGGGGCATTCATAGTTCCCAACTGATAGATGAAATCTGCTCGAGGCTCACCACGCCATTCACCACCACTGTAATGCATCAAGGGTTGGCCCCCAAAAGTGGAGATGTACTAGAAGTAATACCACATCATCTTTATACCACCGATGCTGCAATGAGCAAATGCACTGGCTATTCACAGAGGAGTGGGCGTGGGACTGGTGACTACTGACAGATAACAGAGCGTGTCTCCATCTCGAGTGGTACAACGTATTAAATATGCAACTTGTCTCTTCCCACCTCCTGGTTTTAGCCACCTGATATATATGTAAAATGCATCGGAAGACCAGACAGCGTTGGAACGGGTCCGACGCCAATGATATAAATGAATGATAAATACCCCGATAATCCGTGCAGTGCTCCTATCGTTCTCCGTAGAAGAGTGACACCTGTATGGCGTATAAGTGTGCTATTCACTGTGTGAATGGACTGTGAGTGGGGCGGATGACGGTGGCGGACGGTGAGAGGTGGATGTATAATAAACTAATAGGCGCCATTATAAGCAGCTTTCAAGTCCGCTGAATAGGGCAGAGACCTCGCATCCAGGGCATTACATGAGTCGTCACGAACTGAAGCGGGAACTAATTCGATTCCTCTTCACCGAACGTAGAGATCCCGACAGCATATCAAATCTATGGGATTCATTACATGAGGGTTATATATAGGTAACGAAATATGCGTGGGTCTTATTCAACTGCTACTGAAAGTCATATCTTATGATGAGATCAATACACATATAATACACTATTCCGGTATCCAATAAAAAATCAACGTGGTATTTAAGAAATACTTAATAAAGATACGGGTCGATATAAATTGGATTGTTTGTGAAGAGAAATTGTCAGTCTTGTACTTGGCATTTTTACTTCAACTCGATAGCTCTTATTTCGAACTAAGTCACTCCATTCTCAAATTGTATGGATATTGGAGGCGATGAGAAACCGTTCTATTCGCATTAGCCACCCTCGTCCATTAAGAAATCGAAATCCCAAGGTTAAAGGTTCACCACAGAGGAAAAAAATAGCCTTCAACACGAAAATACCTTATCACGAGGTCAGGGAAGACAACTAGAATTCCGGCCCACGACAGTGGATATCAAACTTTACCCTAATAAAAATGTGTTCTGTCGACATGATCAATAAATAAGGTTACACAATGTCCTAGGATTCTTCATTCTAAATCCCATCATTCCTTTTCGATGCGGGGTTATCTTGCGAGATATACAGGGCTGCCATCGCATTATTTAAATAAGATGTTATATATGACTGATGTACACCACTGCACAACATCAATACATTGTAAAACTCATGACGGCGAGTATATAATTTCTTCTTAATCAAAAATGTAATTCTGAATTCACCTCTCATGTAAGAATGTCATGTTGGTCAAGCCAAAATGGCAAGCGCCCAGGAATAGCTGCGTGTGCGTAATATGTTCTCAAATCAGTAATGGAAGGAGGAACTGAAAATGTGAACCTTTCTGTCAATGGCGTTTCCTGGAACTAGACAGGGGCATCACGTCACCCGCCCGTCTTCGAGTTCTTTTATTCCGCACGCTGCTTTGATGACACGCGTGTAACCGGAGTCGAACACCAGGGCTCAAATTGCAAAGTGACAATGAAACGAGAAAGTTTGAGAAGACGTAACTCTTAAGGGAAAACGAGGGGAAAAAAACACGAGACCTCAACTTTTTACGTCATTGGCAGGCAGGGTAGGGACAGGGTTGGTGGGGAACGATTCGATCTCGATGTGGCCGTTCCGAAGTTTAAAAGGAAAAGTAGAATGTATAGGAAAAATGGTAACACGACATGAGGTGGTTCAGACTAATTATAATGTCATTTAAATCTCCACATTTGGCTAGGGATTCATCCGCACCTCCCTGGGAGACCAACTGACTGGGTGGAGTGTATGTATGGATCACTCCAGTTACGACAGACCTCCCAGAAGTGGTCCGATCCGTGACACCCTGGCACGTCACTGGAGACGTTATTTGACACCTGTGGTAGCACCCCATCTGCCTACCACAGACAAGTTACCAACATGCAACACACAGGTAAAATTACCTTCCCTGGAGGAGAGGGAAATCTCTCCTGAGTCTGTCTTCAAATAGAATCATGGAATTATTATTTTGCAGTAGTGCTTTCGTCAACATGCATCGATGTTAGTATTCTTGAATACATGCAAACAACCTAGTTTCAAGTCATGTAGTAACATGCTATGTATTTAATGTCTGTAGTATATACAAAGGTGAATACAAATATCTACATTTCTGCAAGTAATTGGTTTACAGTTGTTTACATAAGGTATCATATGAGTATTCTATTCTACATCTTTACCATATAATTAATCATTCATTTGAAACGATGAAATGAGTATCATATAATCACTTAATAGATCCAGTAAAATTTACATTTTCTTTTAAACACAACTTAAGCGAATTATTTTAGCTATCATATGACATCCGCGACGATCGATAAATGTTAGAATCCTTTTTCTAAGTAAAGTTAATAATTTGGACATGTATCACCTTCAAATTACAGTGGCGACACAGTGAGGTATCATCATGTCACTACTAAGATAGGAACTACAATACTCTGATTGCCAATAAACAGAAATTAACAAACGTCTGGGACTTCAGATGGGACAAGGTTACTGTTCTGTTTGAAAGGTATACTTTGCCATGAGAACAGTCCTTTTAAGTTGGCAGGCGTGCGCGTATTTGTTCGATTAACGATCAAGTAGCAAGTCATCATAGGCTGAATCAAAGGACTGAGCGCTCCACTACCCCAAGCTTTCTGTAGTTTATAAAACGCATTTCGGGAAGGTTGTTATGACTAAACACTTTCCTAGAAAGAACTACCCGAAAGTGTAATTTCCTCGTATAATTGGAATAACGTAGACATTTCTTTGAGCTACATGTAGTTGTACGGTTTGCAACGGAAACCACCTCCGTGTTTGTGGAGGTAATTAGGAGACGGTAACCGGCTTTGTTACATGTAATGACACACCTGACTGAAACAGGAACCCGGCGACATATCGATCCCAATTCAACAAAAGCTAGTTTCTCGGTCTTAAAGACCCTTGTTTACTAAGGAAAGATACGTATGCCAAGCAGGTATGCTTCGTGATGAGGGTGCCCAGCATATGGTGCTGAAATATGATTAGACACTGATGCAACTGGTTGCCTTATATATTCGTTTAGGGCTGAGGAAATGTAAATTTGGTATAACCCAAGTTTTTACTTTCGTCACGTGAATGATTTTAGGAGGAGACCCTGGTTGCATCGGTCCTTGTCAATGAACGGATATTGACAGTCCTTGTTGGCTAAACCTAAATACCCCACGTTTCAGGTACTACTCACACTCAGTGAATTCAGAACAAAGGATCAAACCAGACTAAAGCTTTCAGGCTGATTCCCGCTTTGGCATAACGCCATTGACACCTGCAACGACCGCTGCATGGTGCATATTGAGCAGGTCTGTATCCGAACACAAGGCGATCGTTAGGCGATACCCTTTACACGCTCGGGATGTTAAATTGGAGCTTTGGTTTTGGCACCACGTTAGCATCTCACACGATGATGCAACATGCAAATAGCCTCTCCTGTAATCGCGATAATGGAGAAGGCCTTGGATGGCAGGGCGTCGCTGGCGAATTACTCTGACTGCCAAATTTAGACTCAGCTGCACTTAATGACGACAGTCAATGGGGCTCAGCACTCGTCGGTGCCCCCACTCCAAGAGTGTTCCAAAGCCGTTCGAACCTTGCGCAACTGTCTTTATTGATCCCTGCATATCAATTGCATAAGGAAGATCAGCCAATAACAGCTGCTGGTAGTTGGCGGTTCCTTGATATACAGAGGTAGTATGGGTCAATACAAAGGTCCATCCAAATTCGCTAGTGTATAGGAATATAATTTTACTCAGAGATTACATAGCCATTGCTCACTCTTTCCATTGATCTATTTGTCGGGATGAAGAGAAAGTTGGGAAGCCATAGGAGGATTGGATGGATATTGTTGTTCACGTTGCAGCTACTGCCAAGGTCATGGTATGGTGATTTCTTATGGAAGAGATAAGGGGTAATCGCAAAGAAATACATATATATAGCGCGTAAAGTGCAGCGGGAGGGACTTGAAGGCAGTCCCGATGCACGTTCCACTACCATTGCACTAGATATAACCAGTGACGGGTTGAGTCGCTATATATTATATATCAGTAATTCAGGCACAGTCCAGCAGGGCACAGTTGGTGCCGAAGCAAGTGACTCGTGAGGGTGGTTCTACCCATTCCTATTTTTGTGTCGACGACCTAAGGCTTCCAAATGTCGGCCACCTGAGTTTTTAATTGAATGTATGCTCCCGTCAAAAGCCGCCAACCCCTTTTTTCAAAACCATTTGATTGATGCCAGGCCCTCCTCTGGTACCTTCCCCAATTCGTTGATGGGTACAAATGAAGAAGAGTAGCCCTATACGAGAGTTGATGCTCTGATAGTGAAAACATCATGCAAATTAATTTTTACTGAATTCCTACATGATCGAATGTACTGCTCTTTTATGAAGATAATTCAAACAAAGAATATAATATCAGACATACAATATATTCTTCTTAGAGATTACTCACATAACCAACAAACACCAGATTCCAAATATACTGTTTTGTTATTCAAAAATTATTGTTGGATTTTTCATGATGGTTTTGACACAACGTTTCGGCTATTAGACAGCTTTCATCAGGTGTGAATCATGTACTTATACTAGTACTGATGTACATTTCAAGAGCACTTTGACTGGCGGTATAGTTATTTGATGAGATAATAAAAGTTTTCACGGTCCGTTACTTTGTCCTCCCGTGTTTGTATTAAAAATAAATTATTCATTTTCTTGAGTTAAATATATTGATATAAATTATCTATAATCAGTTCATTTGGATTTTATAAATTGATAATTATGTCTTATTCTATTAATGTTAACGGTAACCTTTGAAGGATTTTTTTTTTATATACATGTATCACTTTACCCGAAGTGTACTCTCGGGAATTGAATTGATATCTCTGTTTAACTTTCAGTCTGATATCTAAAATATTTGAGTCCTTTTACTTAAATATTCCTTGGCGATGAAATTCTTCTTCCATCATCCACCCCATTGGTTGGTTGATTTTTTTGATGATTTTGTACAAATCTACTAATAAGGGCACTGCGGATAAGTGCGATGGGCCTTTGTATAGTTGGCTTCGTCTTGGGGGGGGGGGGGGGGGGGGGGTCTTGTTCTTCGCTTCGTTTTCTCTTCCTTTCTTGTCTGTCTTCTGTCTCATTCCTTCGGGTTTTTTCTTTTTTCTCACGTTTTTCTTTTGTCTCTTCTTCCTCCTGTTTCTTCTTGCTTAGCGGGTTTTTATGGTTATCTTCAACGATGGTTTTTTTAGTTTGGGGCTTTCTCTCTTGGGTTGTGTGGTGTTTTCCGCATTTTCTGAGATAATTGAATCCACTTCCATTTTATTATCTTCGTATTTGGTTTCTTCTTCTAGTTCAGTGTCGTTTTTGGTAGTTTTTATTTCTTTTTCTTTGTGTATTTCCTTTTCTTCTTCAGAGAACTCGTCATATAATAGATTCCTATTTCCATCAGTCTCATTTACTCACATACAAGCACTATGTTCACTGATTTCCATGCCTGAGGAACATAGACCTGAATCCTAGTCAGATACTTGTCCCGAGGCAATATGGCTCCTTTCCATGAGGAAAGCCTTGGAAACTTATGTTAGATCAAGGCCAGATATTCCCGGAGGTATAGGCAGACAAAAAGAGTTAGAATTACAGAACGGATGGGAAGAAAACCTAATATGGAAATTGCTAAACTGGCATTAAAGACAATCATAATTGTATAAGAGATGATATTTAACATTATATATTGATGTTTAACATTAGTAAATGTTCGATATCAGCACCCCCCCCCCCCCCAACCTCCACTAGCGTGAAAGGAAAATTACAGCACCTTTGGATAGAAAATAATGACTTATGATCAGAACTATGGTCGAAGAATCAGATATAAAGTCGTATGTTCGAATCCCGGGATGTAACTAAGATATTTCAGATGAGCACAACATATATCTAAATAGATCCACTTTCTATGTCTGATAATCAGACTTTTACAGCAAGTTATTACTTTTGGGCACCATGGGGCATGCTCTCGTGTTTGGCTGTTCGGCACATAATATCTCTCCACAACCAATATCTTCAGTGAAGATCAAACGGCGCATCGATCCATCTCGCCGTTCCAACTAGAGGCATTCTTTCTCTCTTCCCTCAATCCTACGCTTTTATTCCTTGACAGCCTCCACCAGAGGCTCTCTTCCTCCTTGGGTCCAGTGAAAAAAAGTTTGTGTGGCGGGGGGAGTTGGGTGGTTGAGAAGGTGGAGGGTGTACCCTGCATACTGGGGTGACATGGAAGATCAAAGGGGACGCCCCGACACTCCATTTCCTTAAGTACCATTATTGTTAGGATAGCGTCATAATAAAAGTAGAGAAATGCCCATGGACGTGTCAGATAGCCACCCCCACTGTGTCTGTACCTCCCATCCTGCTCCCGGTCGTTGTGCCTTAGGAGCGGCTTTAATATGCACCAGGATGACATTGAATGAGAAGACCGATGATAGCTAAGAAATTATCAGGTCCGTCAGATTGTCGAGCCTGATCTGAGTGGGTTCTGTGTGTCTTTGTAATGGTGGGGTGCGTTGTAGGTAATTTACGCCAGAAATACCTCCGTTTTAATGGATTTGCGTACCTCGTGACCTCCGTACTATAAAGAGGTCTCCATTTCCTTTGCATAATCTCTATCTTTTTATATAAGAACACGAACCGTGCCGTCTGCACGTCTTAGCAGCATCTGTGTTTCTTGCTGGTATTATTTGTTCATTTTGGGGCTGGGGACATTTAGAATAAAAGCAGGGTACTTTGGGATTGTGTGCGACGAGTGTAAATCTCCGTTTCTAAGAGGATTTGTAAAGAGGATCAATTTTGGTAGTTTTGCGTCACTCAATGAATTTAGGAGATAAGACACTCCATACTGAATGTGTTTGAAATAGAACATCTCGTTCGATAGTTTAAAAACAAATTGCGCATTTGATCTATAGGGGAGCACATGTACTTCCCTATGAGGGATATATGCTTGTACTTGCAGGTTCTGATTAGTTAATCCCGCAGCGCAACGAGTATACCCACCATCTCAGGCCAGGTTCCTTGTTCCATGAACACTTCAAACGCTAGCAGTTTGATTCAAAAGGATAGCACCACCGGCACTACACACACCATGCTATTAAAGGCTATCCCTCGCAAATAATTTCATGGCAATATTTCTCTGTTAGTCTGATTGATATATAAAATATATATATGAGCATGTATTTATTGCTTCAGACTCGCAGAGACACAATGTAATTTCTCAGTAATTTGCACAGGGGATAGTTTATTGACTGAGTGATTCCCGGGGGTGGGGCTGTGTAAATATATACACAACTGCTCCGCGTACAATGGCAGTCAAGTCTGAACGCACTCTGGCAATATACAATGACCCATCGTCGGACGCCAGCCACCAACACTACTGGCACTGCAGGGTCGGGCGGGGGAATGAATTCAGCCCCTTGTCTGCTATTGTTGGGTGGCTCCACAGAGTCTAGTGTTTGGTCTGGCCGTCCTATAAGGCCACACTGCAGAGGCAGACAGAGGGCTACATGACCTATGAAACACGAGGGGAATTAACTACCACAAGCCCCATCAGGTCCCACAGCCAAGGGTATAGATCTATCACCGGGTTGGGTCCACTGCCCCTTGTCGTCGTCCCAACCCGACGTATTGACCGTGGCGTCCATTGAGAAGGACATACTAGTGTGGTCGTGACGTCATTTGTTAGACGGGAGCGTCCCATTAGTCCTCTTCCGGTGTCTCTAAGGATACAGCGGAGGTTTGCGGTGGACTGTTTTGCCAGCTTCCGTTCGCGAGGTCACTTGATCAAGTGGTGTCCAGTGTGGGGAGAAGGTAGAACGCGGGCCGACCAGCGATTGTGCACCACGGATCGATATCAATACGCAGCGATCAAATATCATTCGCCGACGACGGATGACATCACTATGTACACTGATTCCTCGCTGTTTTCGCTTATGTTAAGTAGGAACTAGACGACTCGTACGGTTTTAACATGTTTCTGCAGCATTGGCTGCAGCTAGAAGGCTTTTTCTGGTATTACCAAAATCCAGTTGGGTTTGGGGGCGAACGGGGGAAGCAGATCCCTTTAGGAACAGAAGGCAATATGCCACGGTCACTCAATTAAAAATTCAAATCAGTGCGTGATCCCGCGAGACCACGCTCCCAACACTCGGGATCAATTGTCAATTAAAGCCAATATCCTGGCGAATTTTAAAACAGCCAAATGGGTATTGAGAAGAGGAATGCCTACTCGAAGCACAGTAACAGGGACAAAAGATGAGAGATTGGAACAGATCAAACAAAAAAGATGTCTAAACCAACGTATGATTTTATGGACTGGGCAATGAGAAAGAATTGTAACTATCCACAAAGCTTCACTTACACAGGTCTTCCACTGATACAAATTGAGTTGCTGTTGAATTTTTTTACATCAAGAGTCGAATTGAAAGCTATAACGGCGCTATTCCTGGTGCAAATCAGACAGAAATTACACCTTTATCAATCATAAATCACAGATGACTACCAAACGAGTAATAAGATCTAATTTGGTTGGTAGAAGCCAAGTGTGGCGATAGCCAAGACTCCATACAAACACAGCAACCTTAAATAGAAACTGGTCCTGTTGGACGTTGGCAGCCACTGCTACATGTCGAGTGAACCCTTTCAGCATCTATGCTTGACGTCTGTTGGTGGGAGCCCAATTCTGAGTGCCCTCACCCAAGCCTTAAATGTTCAAAATCGACGTATACTGGCTTTCTAACCTTGACACTAAAGGAGTCCTGTGTTAGCGTGGAGGTACTTTAGTGCATCTCTCATGAACCCCCCTGTTAATGCTCTCTCATCTGAAACAGTGCATCAGCGGGGAGGGGTATAGTTTCTGTAGAAACCTCGTGCTAAACACTTGAGATGCCATTGCCGGGCCAAAATTGATAGACATTTTTTCATCCTATCAAGCGACTACTGAGTTTTGGGAACGCTTATAGGGATGAGGTAATGAATTTGCACTGATACTGGCAAATCAAACCATTACCAGTGTATTCAAGGGGGGAGATGGAGGCAAAGTCGGAAGTGTCATTACAAGTAAAGTTCCGTAATACAATCCCTAGAAATAAACTTTGGAAATGCATTCATAAATGTGGGAACCCACTGTGGTGTAAGCATGACCAATTTTGCAGTTTTAACCAAACTCAGATTGACTCTACACTATAGAGCAGAACCGATCAATAGACCATTTTCCAAACTAGCTTCCGGAGCATCGACAGAGCACGGCTGGAGAGCGATAACCAATCACTCCGTAAGATGTTCCTTGATGACGTGAAGCGTCCCATGATGACGTGCGCTGTTCCGTGATGACGTGACGCCCCACGTGCAAACGCGTGACTGCAAACCTTACCATCAGCTCCGTGGTCCGCGTTTGATCCCCACTGAAGGAACCTCCAGTGTATAAAATAAATGCCCTTAATCACCGCCCCATGAATCAATCTATATGTAAATATGGAGAAAGTAGTCCATGCTCATCCAATACAATGAACGTTAGAGCCGTGAGGAGATCCAGTCTCTTCGCTCCAGTGGTGGCTTCCGTGAGCCCTAACCGAAGTGGCTTCATTAGAGGCGTGCTTCCCACTACACGGATATTGGTAAATCTGCCTGATTACGATGGCCTTACTTCAGGCAGCATTATCATAACAGCATGTGCAATAAGTGTAAAATTAACACTCAGACCACCAGCCATCAATCATATGTCTAACTTTCAATACACACCATTTGTTTATGTGGACAATTCGCCTGTCACACCGATATTATCTAGGAAATGAGAAATGTATTCGATAGAACTGGATCTGAAGATTATCCTTACATACCTGATGGCAATCAATTCCAGAAGGCCAGTATTCGCTTTTAGGGTACATGTATGCATAATACAATAATTCCCCTTATCAAATATACATAGCTACTTTTCTCCTGGTTTGCAGAAGGGGCTTTACCTTCAACATCATTCGACACACCTGCAATACTGGCAATGCAGGCCAAGGTTCAGTGTGTCTGGTCGGAATTATGGTATTACAGCTATCAACGAGAGTTCATGCTTCCTCTAGAAAGGGTCCGGCAGTACCTGTCATTTTCCTAAGAGATTAGTTAAAGCAGGAGGAAAACAGCGAAGAAAAAATATCAGAGTAAAACGCCTCAAGAAATCACTTAGAGGAACAAAGATGAGTCACGCAGCCAGACATTGCTTTATATTGACCGTACCTTTAGGTGACATACACTCAAAGGGTGGGTGCGCCCTGGAACATTGACAAACGGGTAATGGGGTCAAGAAAATGTCATTATCTCCCTCAACGTATAACAGGTCAGATGAAGAAAGAAAAATTGGTGAAATTTTACTACCATCAAAGATCACCGATTTAGTACCTGTCATTTCTGTATGGTCATATAAATGCGTGTATGCGACATAAAACTTGATCTAACAACCCATCACCCGACCAAATCCGTGTCCACGGAGTTGAGAGCTCACTCTTCACTTAAATTATGACTTTAAATTAGATAAAACTATTCTCATAGAAAACAATCTTGGTGGTTAAACCTTGAGCCTGCCTAGTGACAAATACAACACACGTGGATGCGTTCAGAGATGCCCATAAACACAGTAAAAACATAAGAAATGTCTGGGTGGTCTCAATCCCTTTTGCGTAACTATCCTTAATTCTAGTTATGAAAAAATGCATATTGCATAGACAAATAAGATTGGAATCGACATTGATGATAAACAACAATATTGAAATTAATACCTAGATATATATAGTGTTGTCTTCCAAAAGACGTCAATATCTTGTAATGCAATCATTGTGTAACTAAGTGTGTAATAATTGGTTCGACCTATTGCTATTCTTGTATCACAAAATGGATGTAAAAAGTAAAGATCATGCTACCAAAGCTTAGACAAAGCTGTCTCACAGTATACGTTAACATCCAAAAGGGTGGCATGTCTTCGGAAATGGAATTCCTTCCGAAAAATTAGCCATGGAAAGATTTTATGAATGTCCATCGAACCTAGACACAGATATTATGTATATATTTCTTCTTTATGTTCTTTATTTTTTCTTTGAGGGTATCGGTAGGATAACCGGTTTGACTTACCCCTACAGCAATTCTATACATTTCGTGTGTAAAGATATTATTTACAGTGTTTACATAAAGTATAGCCCTCGTTATGCGAGGGTTATTCTGTGATGTGAAAACGCTGCTTGGTTGATAGTTTACCAAAGTTTGTGATATGTATCAATCAGATACTTTCGTATACTTATATATACTGTAAACAGTCCTTATGATGATGTTGTCACCATTTAACTGTCCTTAGATGGTGAGTCTTTATCATAGAAATGATGCTGTTGTTCTGAGATTACCATCACTGGGAGACATATCATAGTTTATACAGTCTATCACAGATGTGTTAACATATAAGTGAATATATTATTCATAACAGTTTAAAGATATCACAGTGGAAAGGGTACATATATCTTATCATAAGAACCACGCAGGGAATCTTCGTCCGAAAACTAAACGCAACCATACTTCAACTTCAGCTATCCTCGTTCTCCCTAGAGACAAAAAACTAACAAAACAAATTACAGAGTAACAAGCTTGAATCATGAGTATTCTCTAAGTGACAGTTTTGGAATCGCTGCCAGTCAATATTCACAGAGCACACATGGGAATATTTTCCTAGAAGCACTGGATTTTGCCGTGGGGTATACTGACAGGCGTCCTGTCAAGTCAATGCAATGGAGCCGGGAAAAAGTACTTCTTCATCAGAGAGTTTCTTACCGAGTAGGTGATTGGGTATCAGTCTCTACAGTCCCTCTCAATAACGATAGCATCAGAAATTGTTTAATTAATAACCAACTTGTTGACATACATTATGTACCACAAAGAGGTCTGACGATCGATAAAAGTGTACCGACCTGCAGCCAGCTAGTCAAGGGTTACTACCGCGCTTTACTGACGTGATATTGGGTGCAGAATCCCGACTCCCTTTACCTGGGTGGCACTTTGGTGGCAGGATGATTACCATTGAATGACAGCGCTCAATGATTAAGTGCCTTTGTTTACAAACAGAGAAAAGCCCTGCACAGAGCTATTTGTTTCAAACCGAACTGCAGAAGCGTTCTCTCAATATCCTCATCTGTATGTATGGTTCCTTAGATCTATGGTAATATAGAAGACAGTAGTCTCATAACAGGAACGCCTCACTCGTCACCGACACCACATCGCCTTTCAAGGCACACCATTGTAGGTTTGGTATATTTTCCCCTCAGATGTATATTACTTCATGACATCAGTCATGACATCAGACATGACAATGTTTTGCACATCTTCCCTTAAGTTAGATATTACTTTGATTGGATACAAATTCATACAGACGTGTCCACCCATACATTGGGAAGGCAGCTAGAACAAAGAACCCTTGTTGATGTTCTAATGTGAAATACACAGAAATCAAAACAACCGAACACTTACATTTTAGACATTTTTCTAATCACATAATATTATCAATGACATCTGAAGAAACATGATAGGATTGGAATAAATAATTCAGCGAACAATCGCATAAATCAAATTTAACTTCTGTTTATGTTTTAATGAACTCTCACAGTCCATGCCGTCGAATTGGACAGTTCAATAAATGGCATTTACTTTCGTTTCCAATTAAACATTATGTAACAAAGTAATTGCCAAATTCTGACCTGCCATCATTTACTTTTCAGTTGAAAACCAAATGCTAGGTTTTGGTTCTGTTTGGAGTCTCAATTCGTTTATTTCAGTTTAGGTACAGAACTATAAATGGATACATAACATTAATTTATAATTGTCACAGAAGTGAGAAACTCAATAAAACCTCGCAGCTCTGACCGAGCAGTTTATTGCCCCTGATTACCGCCAGTGCAACTACTGGTACCTTGCTGTAGCCATCTCTAATTATACATGCATCGCAGTGCGTAATGGATTAGAGAGTGTTCTCAAGTCAAAACCAGTTGTCAAAGGCTTGTTCCTGATTCATCATGAATCTATGGTAAAGCAAATATTTCAGAATTTGCTTACAAGTACTGACCAACAACTCAGAAACTCTGGTGATGTTTAATATCCCACACACGTAACTAGCAGGGTGGAAATACAGGCACAACCGTCTTATTTCCACTTGATCACAGAGAGACGCTTTTTGGAAAGCTCGACTGAACACAACCCAAAGACAAGTTGCAGTGACTAGTGCCGCCCCCTATACAATCATGCAGCTATTGAGAGCGGCTGAGGCGACATCTAGGGAGACGCTTCGCTTCAACCCGTCAATTGGCAGTTTTACCCTGAGTGGCTCTCACAAAGGCGGAGGTCTGAATTCACCTAATCTCCTGTATTCAGGCAGTGTCAAGGGTGGCACCAGACGGGTAATAGTCCAAACGGCGTGGGGGTAAATTCCCAGACACATCCCCGAGCAGGGATGCCAAACCACGTCTTGACGCGCTGAGAGCGAGAAATGAATGTGTAAATAAGTCGTGGCAGATTTAGTACCACATGAGGGAAAATTGTAGGCGCCGGAGAAAAGGGAGTGGTCGAGCAGGGCTCGGTGGGCAGTCAGCCTGCCTGGCTGGTGTGAGTTGGGACAGGCTGACAAATCTAAAGTAACACCAGGGTCATTTTGCCTGCTCGCCTGCGTCAAATCCCATCATATTGAGGAGGCAGAATGATAGATGGTCAGTCAAATACTACCACCTTCCGTATTATAGGGGTTATCCTGACCCGGGGTTATGTTCTTGGGCTGATTCACTCAGAAGTAGTCAACCTGGATGTGGCAATCTATAAAGGTGCGCACTTGCATTACTCGTCATATCAAAATTTCATAGCAGCTTCGACAATATGATATCCTTTCACTGTAACCGCGATTTATATAATCACAACTCATATGCATCTATTTAATGTAACTAGGCACAAGAATAGTAAAATATAGTAGTAGTTCGGGATCATTGTTTTGAGACATTCAGTGTCTTTACAAAATGTCCTCATCATATGAACAACCAAATATATTAGATTAGTTCTTTGTGAAGTATTCATCTAAGACCGTATTTTAATAATATATCTATGGCCGCACAGTCAATAGTTAAATCACTTGATGCATCCTCAGCCAATCAGAAACGCTGTTATGACAATCTGCGGCATGTCGTATGAACAATATTTGCGAGTAACAGCCGTTGAATCGATTAGGCTTATTTTACCTAGCAATATAAGAGATTTCAATTATATTCAGGTATATGATAAGAGAGAAACCGATTACGGGAGGAAGAATTCCGGAATCTCTCGGTGAGAGTCCCAGTATTTTACATCCCTCTACTTACAGCCTCGTGATGTAAAACTGTGTGACCCTAACCTCGAAACTCCGGAATTCTCCCACCTGAAATCAGTGTCCCTCTAATACGAAAAGGTTTTAAAACATTACCTATCCTTTGAAAAGCATATTAGATATAAAAAAATAAACTATTTGTAGTTGGTACTAGTGTCAAAATTATGCAGTATTTATATAGAACTGCATCGAGAATCGTATAAATAGACAATACTCCACGAGTTTGGATGTGCCTGCATTGTCATCGAGGCGAAGCCGAGTGACGATTATGGCACATCCAAACGAGTGGAATATTGACTATTTTATGATTCGAGTGCAGTTCTGAATTTATCTCACCCATTTCTATGATGTTAGATAGTATCAGAATATCAGAACAGCTCGAATATACCTAGCAAATCCATATGACGTCATCTCAAATTCACTACGCCACAGCCGTGGGGTAGTATCGTCACTTTACGGGGGTGATCGTTGAGTATTTTTTCCTAATGTTATTTCTATGGCGAAGCTTGTACCAGGGGTGAGATAAAGCTCTCTATAGCCTCTGCCAGCTATGCACAGCAAAAGGGCGCCAAACGTTGCGCAATCTAAGCAAGGGACGGAAGATGATACAAAACCATCTACCCACGACTACATAGTGAAAAGGTCGCCAGGTAGTAGTATATAGGAAGTAGTATATGGCAAGTGGCAGTCTCTCAGACTTTACAAATAAGGAATTACCCCTTTGGAAACATAATTTCAAATCTTTCAGGAAATTTCACCGAGCGTGAGGGACTATTATGAGTTGACATTGGATTGTGTTTAGGATACACCCTCCTTAATAAATCATATCAAATCATCAAAGTATCATTGCAGGCTACGTGAAAGGACGTAAGGAATTGCGATATCATAGCTTAGAATACCCATGATGCCCATTACGGAACTCTGTGGAGATATATATATATATATATATATATATATATTTATATATATATGTGTATATATATATATATCCGGGTAGTGTAATTATCTCTACAGGGGCAAGAACTTATGAACAAGAGGCTATCCAAGATGCCTGACCACCGTGCTTTGAAGTATACATCCTCTTGAAGGAACTTCTCCTTTTGGGGTAGCCCGCTGCTACATGATCAAGACATGAAAGACTCCACAAAGACACCTAAGGTCACAAGACACGCATGGCGAGCGCTCAGAGACCTTGGGGATAAGGGAGGCGGCAAGGATGCACCATCCCTTATCTTACCCCCTCTTCTTTGGGTCTACATGAGAGGTCCTTTGTAATGAGGAGAGAGGGGCCGTTGGAAGGTAGCAGTTGACTGGCCTATGCCATGCCACTCATAAATATCACTATTTACGACCCGCGCATTACATTTATTATTGCATATGAGAATGCAATTGCCAGATCATTTTCATGAAAAGTTGTTTTTTTCAAGATAATTGTCTTCCGAGCTCTGCTTGCTAAATTTCAATCTGTATTTTGAAAATAACTGACCGTTTTCTGCAATGGACTTATTCTTACCCACTGGGGGATATAAAACAGATGTTTACTGATGTAAATTGGAGTTTCTAAAAGATGAATTTAAGTATCAGTAAGTATTCATCTACATGAAATAAAGGTATATACATTTTGTAACCCGGTGTCTGACACACACGGTGAAATATAAGGAGCCTATATCGTAGTTTTTATATCAGTTTCTTTCAGCTGGTTGAAAAAAAGAATTGGCTCCTGATTCAACTAAAAGTGGGATTGATATATATGTGCATGTATAAATACAAGGAACTGGTTGCTTAGATCTATCTTACTTCGCTTGGGATTCCCTCGCGACATCATATCATCCCTAAAGAGTTAAGGCCAATTCATCCATGCCTTTCTTGTGTGGCAAATACATCTGTCTTTCTTATATGTTGACATCCCCGTGGACACTGAGTCGTCGGTGAACAGCTCGGTGTGTGTGACAGGACTCAGGATCCATCTCGTCCCGTGACGAGTCTCCTGTCACAGCCCGTCTCACCAGCACCGTGTCTTATCAACCATGTCTTACCCGGCCATACGATCCATGAGTTATCTGTTGACACGGGGGAATATGGATAAAAGTTATTGTCAGACAGGATAATGGGATGAGGGAAGGGGGCGGAGAATTAATAAACGGCAGAACGAAAGGCTAGATGGTTTACAAATGTTGACTACAAACCAGTGGAACCATAAACAGGAGGTGTTACTATTGTTAGGATAGCTGGGTGTGGTAGAATAAAAAGAAACGCAACAAGATGAAGGGAGGGATGACCAAAGGGCAGTCAGACAGTCAAAGGGGATGGGGCAGGAACAGAGGCAGGCAGGCGAACAAACAGACGAGTGGGTTGGCAGGCAGGCAGATAGATGGGCAAACAAGTGGGCAAGCAAACTGACAGGCAAGCTGACAGGTAGGAAAGGGGGGGGTGCAGTCAGCAGGCAGACGGACAGGTAGGTAAGTGTGGGTAGGTAGACAGGTAGATACACAGATGGGCAGGAAGATAGATATGTGGGACGACTGTGCAGCAGCGAGGTGTGTAGTTAGGCTGGTAGACAGACAAGTAGACGGGTAAATAGGTGGGTTAGCAGACAGGCAGATGGGTAGACAGGAAGGCTGGCAAGGGGCAAGGAAGACGAGTAGATAGAGGTGCCAGTGGGCAGGCTGGTATGGAGGGGGCCAGGCGGGGGAGGGGGTGGGGGGGGGGGGGGTATATGATGGTCGTAGACAGGCAGACAGGCAGGCGGGCAGGCAGATGGCCTGGCAGCGGGCGGGCAGGCAGTGGGTAGACATGCAGGAAAACAGGCAGGAGACAATACAAGCGGGCTGAGGGGGCTATGGGGAGCGCAGCATACAATAGGAAGTACGGGGTTGGACAAGAAGAATAAACAAGAAGGTGGGTATTATGGAGTACCCTGACGAGCGTTAAATGATGATGAATCGTGTTCCTAGACGGCCCGGTGTGCTGACCGCGGGCCAGGCAGCATGGAAACCGGGTCAAGCCAGAGGAATTAGAAACATGAGTAGGGAAACATGGCTAGGCGACCCGTCGATGGGGCAGAGTCGGGAATCTTTAAAAAAAAAATAGCGACATATTCTGGTACGAAAGAAGGGACTGGAGAACTAGGAGGAGGTCACGAATGTGGACAGCATAATGAAATGTGTTTTGTAATGATCCTGGACAAATTTAATACATTTTGTACCCAATATATTGCCTGGGTGGTTCCTTTTTAATACTCTAAAACGGTAAATAACTCTTTCAATCTCAGAAAAATACTGTTTTACGAAGGAATGTTGTCACTGAATGGAATGACTATTTCTGCTACATCCGAGTCCAATAGATCACACGATATTCAAACGATATACAGATATCATGAAATAAACAAATGATGGAACCCTGACATAACGATGCCCTGCTAGGTTCAGTGTCCATCTAGAATAGCGAATGAAATATTCCGTTTTACACAAAAGTATAAAAATTCCACCACGTTCTGGGCATGCTACATTATGCCTTATGCATTCTGAACATTGACGCGCCGCTCTGAGTCGTGCGTCAAACCTACATCGTGACAAGTGGTAATATCAACTCTCCTATCTTTGACATCTTTATGCCACCCCCAATGTCGGAGTGGCCCTTTATGCGCCCTCCCCAAACCTGTTCCTCCCCATACCTAAGCTAGCTAAGCGGCCTCCTTAAAACACATTCTCAACAATTGATGTCTGTAGCCGGCACAGTTGAGCAGCAGGAGATGATGCTGTGATTTTATAAAGAAGAAGGAAAAACGAATATACACTTGTCTTAAACTCTTTCTGTCCGAGCCTGATTGGAGAGCACACGCACTATAGGACGAGGCATGATACTGCTATAAACCCCAAGGGGACGAGACTATCGCCGTAATGGTGTCTGTTTGTCGTATGGGCGTCACTTAGCAACCTTTAGATACCAGTTACAATAGTTACTTATCGAATGCCCACATTGTATAATGATGAACATGGTATTTTTTTTATTAATTGTGAAAAAATGGTGTAAATCTATTAATTATTTCTCATAAAACATAACGTTTGTGATGATGACACATAAACAGAAATATATTTTTAAACAATGCCTGGAGGCATTGCTCGTCCCTTGGGTGGGAATGCCTCCAGGCATTGCTCGGACTGAAAGAGTTAACGGCTTGGGGTGATCCACATTACATTCAAGCCTCACGGAAAACGGACACCACACATTATAGATATATGAGTTCACGGAGTTCAATAATGTATGCGAGATTCAGTTTTGATACTTCGTCTGTTTCTACTGATAGATAAATGACTGAAATATTGGGGAGCATATTCGTCTACTATTTCTGATTTGTATATGAGGGGTAAGGTGATTCTTGATAACTAGTGGCTTCTTCATATTAACTTTTTCCTTTGAGAAAAATACATGAAGTAATACATGTTAATCTTTCTTGATAATAGGAAGTGGAGGGCTCGAAGCAAAAGTCAGACCTTCTGACGTCCTACGACGCAAAATATCCCACATCGTAGTGTATCGGAGGGGGAGAAAGAATTTGCATATCGTAGTGCATCATAACGGTTGTGCAGTTCACGATGCAACCCGTGCAGCAATTCAGCTCTTGAAGTAGCATTTTAAGCCTGGTACCCTCATAGTAACGGCCTCATATCCGACACACAATTGAGACCTTCCGCTGCACACTGGTTCACATTCTCCCGCCTCACAGACTCTATCAGAGGATCAGTAATGTTTTGCGTCGGTGCACATCGTAGTGTATCAGGATGCTTATTGAGTAAAGGATGGTGTAACCACGGTTCTGACCAACATCACGAAGCAACCAGCATTCCAACATCTCGGGCATCTATACGTCCTTTTGAGTATGTGTACCAAGGACTGCATAGCTTATGCACAGTAAAGAATTGTTCCGATGCACACCTAAGCACTTTGCATCGGGACAAAAACGAACAATCTACAATCCCCCCCCCCCCCTCCCGACGCAGCGTTTGCATTGAAATGCATCGTAGAGGTCACCGATGTGCATCGTAGTGTGCGTCAGTAATCCTGGACCACCGCCTAAACACAACTCTCCTTCTCACACAGAATTCGATATAGCGCCGAGGAGTGAACCTGTATGAAGCCCAGTAGACACCCTCCTTTATATTAAAATATATGATAGACTATAATTCAAGAAATATTGCATGGCTATTTAATATTTTACCAGTATATAAAACACAATATCTTATTATTTTTTAGACACTAAAAGCTCGGTTCCAAATCAGACTTTGAGATGAATGAATAATCGTGAACTATTTTATGAGATATTTCTTTCTTTCATTACAGAAAATCTGGTATTCCTTTTAGCAACTAATCTTTATGCATTTATTGCAACTAAACTAAACACAGAATCCAAGCTTATCTAGCTGTAGCCCAGGCCACATCCGACCGATATATCATACCTTAATAAGCAATAACAACCTAGGTTTAGACGCATATATACACATAGGTGCCGCCAAAAGCATTGCTACGATTAAGTCGCGTCAGTGGGGCACACCCATGGATTCTCTTGCGATTGAGTGCGATGATTCTGTCACAGTTGGGGTAATTCAATAGTCGATGGGCATTTATGGGCCCATTAAACGTGTGCGACGATCGCGTCGCACCAGTAGGGCCGCCCTCTAGACTTAATGAAATGAAACCCTATTTGTTGTACAGCACACATACGTGTTAACCTTAACTTGACATTTGATAATTGTCTGTTGAGTGTTTCACATGTGAGAAAAATGTTCCCAGCCGAATGCGTTCCCGATGCACTAACATGTTCGACTGCGTCGTAAGGCACTCGATGAAGCGCTCGCGTCAGGAGCGTGTCCTGGTGCATCGTAAATTGCATTTAAACCATGGTCAACTGCTTTGACGCACCCCTACCTTACGACGCCCCCCCCCCCCCCATCCCACCCCCCACCCCCCACCCCCCAAAAATTAAAAAGGCAGGGAATGTGGGACTAAGGTTTCGAAGGCACAAAAACACCATGGAAGGCTGGAGTCAGTCCACGACTTTAAATATATGTACACAGACAAATCTAGGCAGATGAGGCTCTGGGAGGGACCAGCATATAAAACAGTAAGCTTCAAATTTTATTACGATTGTTGCCTTTATCGTCGAATTTGAGTATCATTCGCCGGCAGACAATTATAAAAAGATAAGTTACCAGATTAACATCAATCTACAGAAATCGTTAGACCAGGCCTGCCACCTTCAGGCACTTACAGTAGGTGGCGGCACCGACATACCTGGTAACGTTCGTTAATATGGAGGCCATTTTGGGCCCAACTATTCACACACTTCACAAATTAAATGCAAAGCTGTGGTGATACACGGGTATTCCGACAACAGTTTGAAATAGCTTGAGCCGCATACAGCCTCTCTCCCAATTCTCCATGGAAAATGATGATTAATTGAGTAATAATAATGTTCGTGCCCGCTGTGAGTGTGACTTAATAAGTCATCAAAATAACGTTTTTTCATCGATTTAAGGTATATAATAATAAGTAAACGTCCTCACTATGGCGTCAGGCAGTATGAAATCAAAGACTGACCTCGAACAGGAACCGTTTCGTCCACAGTAAGGATGTTTCCTAATATTATTCATAATAGAGGTTCAGCCCATCACCGAGGTCATTGGAATTGTGTTTTCAATTCCTCAATGGAAATAAGATATGGGGGTGGGGGTGGTTTTCAAATCTATTCTCGCTTTTGTCTTCTTCTTCTTTTGTAAATACCTTATTCATACTGAGTAGGTACATCGATGCTGTAGACCGTTTTGAGAGCACCTCTCAGTGTTGGCCGAATTGCATAGTTGACGCCTTATTATATAAACACCATCATATAACACTTGTGGTTCAAGTAATTTGCAGTAGTATGTCGAAAATTACACATCATGAACAGCTAACTGCTGTCCTTTTTTTTTGTTTATTTTTTATGAATAACAGTTCACAGTTTGCGATAGATAGTCACGATTTAGATTTCGTCTGCTTCAAACTGTTTCTGTCCATATGTTTGTTACCATAGATTGCTCCTTCGTCCGTAGGGAATATAGGCAGAGTTCTCATTCGGTTTTCTCACAAATGTTCGCGCCTTTTCAGCTCTGGCCAGTTTAAGAAATATTGGTCTCTGTGGTTCCTGGCTGATACTCTGTCTATAGGAGCACGGACTTATATCTATGGATAGGAAACGCGGGCCATTCCCGTGTTTGTTCAACGATCTGTTGGACTCGGCTACGCTTGAGTGCATTTCGCGGGTATAGCGCTAATTTCCCTACGATCCGCTAGGAAAAATTTGGCGATAGTTCCATTTTAAGCCACCAGGGTTGAAAGTAGCGCTGCTGATGTTTTTTTTTGTTTTTCCACTGGTCCACAATGCGCCTTATCTGCTTAGTTACGCAATGCATTTGGCCAAAAATACCCCTGGCAACGTATACTTTAGCATTGGAGGACTGAGTGTATAAACATAATAAGTTTATAATACCCATGCACATTATTTCCATAGAAATAAAAGCGGTTGCATCATATTCTATGGTATTCTGGCTCCAAATTGATGTATCATACATGCATACCACCTCATGCCAAAGATATATCTTAGATAATACAGGTATACCCAAACTGTATACACAATAATACATTGGCAGGCCTAGCTATAATAGAGGGAAACTATGTTCCGGTGAGAATAAGTCAAAGTTACGAGGTAAGGCTTGGAAAAATTACTGCCCATTACTGCAGTCAAAATTCCCTGATTTTCAAGGGAAAAATTCAGAAAATCCAGATTCTTAAATTGTTCCCATGCCCCTAGGCCTTAATAAAGTATTTGTCAGTCGATTCCAGATATATACCTACTTGGGACAGTTGGAATTAGGGTCCTAAGTGCACTAGATTTTTTTAAAGTTACGGCACATTTTGTCCTAGAATAGTTGGGGCCGGCAGTCAAATTTCCCTGATTTCCAGGCAGTCAGTCTTGGGAAACAATTATTTTCAATTCATTCCCATGCCCCTAGACCTTAATAAAGTATTTGTCAGTCGATTCCAGGTATGTACCTACGTGGGACAGTTGGAATTAGGGTTCTAAGTTCACTAGATTTTTTTAAAGTTACGGCACATTTTGTGTCAGTTTGGGTTGGGTCGGCAGTCAAAATTCCCTGATTTTCAAGGGAAAAATTCAGAAAATCCAGATTCTTAAATTGTTCCCATGCCCCTAGGCCTTAATAAAGTATTTGTCAGTCGATTCCAGATATATACCTACTTGGGACAGTTGGAATTAGGGTCCTAAGTGCACTAGATTTTTTTAAAGTTACGGCACATTTTGTCCTAGAATAGTTGGGGCCGGCAGTCAAATTTCCCTGATTTCCAGGCAGTCAGTCTTGGGAAACAATTATTTTCAATTCATTCCCATGCCCCTAGACCTTAATAAAGTATTTGTCAGTCGATTCCAGGTATGTACCTACGTGGGACAGTTGGAATTAGGGTTCTAAGTTCACTAGATTTTTTTAAAGTTACGGCACATTTTGTGTCAGTTTGGGTTGGGTCGGCAGTCAAAATTCCCTGATTTTCAAGGGAAAAATTCAGAAAATCCAGATTCTTAAATTGTTCCCATGCCCCTAGGCCTTAATAAAGTATTTGTCAGTCGATTCCAGATATATACCTACTTGGGACAGTTGGAATTAGGGTCCTAAGTGCACTAGATTTTTTTAAAGTTACGGCACATTTTGTCCTAGAATAGTTGGGGCCGGCAGGCAAATTTCCCTGATTTCCAGGCAGTCAGTCTTGGGAAAAAATTATTTTCAATTCATTCCCATGCCCCTAGACCTTAATAAAGTATTTGTCAGTCGATTCCAGGTATGTACCTACGTGGGACAGTTGGAATTAGGGTTCTAAGTTCACTAGATTTTTTTAAAGTTACGGCACATTTTGTGTCAGTTTGGGTTGGGTCGGCAGTCAAAATTCCCTGATTTTCAAGGGAAAAATTCAGAAAATCCAGATTCTTAAATTGTTCCCATGCCCCTAGGCCTTAATAAAGTATTTGTCAGTCGATTCCAGATATATACCTACTTGGGACAGTTGGAATTAGGGTCCTAAGTGCACTAGATTTTTTTAAAGTTACGGCACATTTTGTCCTAGAATAGTTGGGGCCGGCAGGCAAATTTCCCTGATTTCCAGGCAGTCAGTCTTGGGAAAAAATTATTTTCAATTCATTCCCATGCCCCTAGGCCTTAATAAAGTATTTGTCAGTCGATTCCAGGTATGTACCTACGTGGGACAGTTGGAATTAGGGTTCTAAGTTCACTAGATTTTTTTAAAGTTACGGCACATTTTGTGTCAGTTTGGGTTGGGTCGGCAGTCAAAATTCCCTGATTTTCAAGGGAAAAATTCAGAAAATCCAGATTCTTAAATTGTTCCCATGCCCCTAGGCCTTAATAAAGTATTTGTCAGTCGATTCCAGATATATACCTACTTGGGACAGTTGGAATTAGGGTCCTAAGTGCACTAGATTTTTTTAAAGTTACGGCACATTTTGTCCTAGAATAGTTGGGGCCGGCAGGCAAATTTCCCTGATTTCCAGGCAGTCAGTCTTGGGAAAAAATTATTTTCAATTCATTCCCATGCCCCTAGGCCTTAATAAAGTATTTGTCAGTCGATTCCAGGTATGTACCTACGTGGGACAGTTGGAATTAGGGTTCTAAGTTCACTAGATTTTTTTAAAGTTACGGCACATTTTGTGTCAGTTTGGGTTGGGTCGGCAGTCAAAATTCCCTGATTTTCAAGGGAAAAATTCAGAAAATCCAGATTCTTAAATTGTTCCCATGCCCCTAGGCCTTAATAAAGTATTTGTCAGTCGATTCCAGATATATACCTACATGGGACAGTTGGAATTAGGGTCCTAAGTGCACTAGATTTTTTTAAAGTTACGGCACATTTTGTCCTAGAATAGTTGGGGCCGGCAGGCAAATTTCCCTGATTTCCAGGCAGTCAGTCTTGGGAAAAAAAATTTTCAATTCATTCCCATGCCCCTTGACCTTAATAAAGTATTTGTCAGTCGATTCCAGGTATGTACCTACGTGGGACAGTTGGAATTAGGGTTCTAAGTTCACTAGATTTTTTCAAAGTTACGGCACATTTTGTGTCAGTTTGGGTTGGGTCGGCAGTCAAAATTCCCTGATTTTCAAGGGAAAAATTCAGTAAATCCAGATTCTTAAATTGTTCCCATGCCCCTAGGCCTTAATAAAGTATTTGTCAGTCGATTCCAGATATATACCTACTTGGGACAGTTGGAATTAGGGTCCTAAGTGCACCAGATTTTTTTAAAGTTACGGCACATTTTGTCCTAGAATAGTTGGGGCCGGCAGGCAAATTTCCCTGATTTCCAGGCAGTCAGTCTACGGGAAAAAAAATTTTCAATTCATTCCCATGCCCCTAAACCTTAATAAAGTATTTGTCAGTCGATTCCAGGTATGTACCTACGTGGGACAGTTGGAATTAGGGTTCTAAGTTCACTAGATTTTTTTAAAGTTACGGCACATTTTGTGTCAGTTTGGGTTGGGTCGGCAGTCAAAATTCCCTGATTTTCAAGGGAAAAATTCAGAAAATCCAGATTCTTAAATTGTTCCCATGCCCCTAGGCCTTAATAAAGTATTTGTCAGTCGATTCCAGATATATACCTACTTGGGACAGTTGGAATTAGGGTCCTAAGTGCACTAGATTTTTTTAAAGTTACGGCACATTTTGTCCTAGAATAGTTGGGGCCGGCAGGCAAATTTCCCTGATTTCCAGGCAGTCAGTCTTGGGAAACAATTATTTTCAATTCATTCCCATGCCCCTAGACCTTAATAAAGTATTTGTCAGTCGATTCCAGGTATGTACCTACGTGGGACAGTTGGAATTAGGGTTCTAAGTTCACTAGATTTTTTTAAAGTTACGGCACATTTTGTGTCAGTTTGGGTTGGGTCGGCAGTCAAAATTCCCTGATTTTCAAGGGAAAAATTCAGAAAATCCAGATTCTTAAATTGTTCCCATGCCCCTAGGCCTTAATAAAGTATTTGTCAGTCGATTCCAGATATATACCTACATAGGAAAGTTGGAATTAGGGTCCTAAATGCACTAGATTTTTTTAAAGTTACGGCACATTTTGTCTTAGAATAGTTGGGGCCGGCAGGCAAATTTCCCTGATTTCCAGGCAGTCAGTCTTGGGAAAAAATTATTTTCAATTCATTCCCATGCCCCTAGGCCTTAATAAAATATTTGTCAGTCGATTCTAGATATATACCTACATGGGACAGTTGGAATTAGGGTTCTTAGTTCACTAGATTTTTTCAAAGTTATGGCACATTTTGTGTCACAGCCTGCCTGAAAATCAGGGAATTTTGCCTGCCAATCTAACCCAAAATGACAAAAAATGTGCCGTAACTTTTTAAAAATCTAGTGAACTTAGAACCCTAATTCCAACTGTCCCATGTAGGTACATACCTGGAATCGACTAACAAATACTTTATTAAGGCCTAGGGGCATGGGAATGAATTGAAAATAATTGTTTCCCAAGACTGACTGCCTGGAAATCAGGGAAATTTGCCTGCCGGCCCCAACTATTCTAAGACAAAATGTGCCGTAACTTTAAAAAAATCTAGTGCACTTAGGACCCTAATTCCAACTGTCCCATGTAGGTGTATATCTGGAATCGACTGACAAATACTTTATTAAGGCCTAGGAGCATGGGAACAAATTAAGAATCTGGATTTTCTGAATTTTTTCCTTGAAAATCAGGGAATTTTGACTGCCGACCCAACCCAAACTGACACAAAATGTGCCGTAACTTTAAAAAAATCTAGTGAACTTAGAACCCTAATTCCAACTGTCCCACGTAGGTACATACCTGGAATCGACTGACAAATACTTTATTAAGGCCTAGGGGCATGGGAATGAATTGAAAATAATTGTTTCCCAAGACTGACTGCCTGGAAATCAGGGAAATTTGCCTGCCGGCCCCAACTATTCTAAGACAAAATGTGCCGTAACTTTTAAAAAATCTAGTGCATTTAGGACCCTAATTCCAACTGTCCCATGTAGGTATATATCTGGAATCGACTGACAAATACTTTATTAAGGCCTAGGGGCATGGGAACAATTTAAGAATCTGGATTTTCTAAATTTTTCCCTTGAAAATCAGGGAATTTTGACTGCCGACCCAACCCAAACTGACACAAAATGTGCCGCAACTTTAGAAAAATCTTGTGAACTTAGAACCCTAATTCCAACTGTCCCACGTAGGTACATACCTGGAATCGACTGACAAATACTTTATTAAGGCCTAGGGGCATGGGAATGAATTGAAAATAATTGTTTCCCAAGACTGACTGCCTGGAAATCAGGGAAATTTGCCTGCCGGCCCCAACTATTCTAAGACAAAATGTGCTGTAACTTTTTAAAAATCTATTGCACTTAGGACCCTAATTCCAACTGTCCCATATAGGTATATATCTGGAATCGGCAGTAAAGTAAATTTTATGGCAGTAAGTGGGCTGGGGGTTCTGGACAATTGGCATATTTTGAAGGGGTGTTGACATGTGAAATCCAGATTTTGACATTTCTTCCACCTCAACAGACCTTAATAAACTATTTTATCAAAAGGTCCAAGTATATACCTATACAGAAGAGTCAGAATTATGGTGCCAAGTGTGGTGAACGCTTGTAGACAAATGTAAACAATATTTATGAATGTTCTGATTATGCTGATGCCACCAGCAGCGACTGTGGCGATCATGGTGGGAAAATGTGGAACTAACGCGAATTGATGCTAGTGCCGTCTAGCGGCCGTTATCGGAACCCTAACAATGCCGAGGCATAGATAGATACGCCAGAGGCCGGTTGTTTCTAATCCAGGTGTTCCAAGTCCGTGATAGGAGGAACCAATGAAAGTAGGAAATGGTCAACCATGCGCCTGGCTAATTCAATGGAGAACAAGCTTCTTTTTTATAAATCGGCTAGTGCCTTCGTCGCTAGAGCCTGTGCGTTGTACCACAGAGTAGAGAGATACTCTGTGGTTGCACTGACATAGTGTCATATTCCACCGAACCCCTCTATCGCATGACCGGGGAACCAGCGTATTTGTCCGCTGTAATAGCCTGTAGTGTGGCCAGTATCCACTAGATAGCGCGTCCATACACAGGCGGAAACTAGACTGATTCCTTGCTCCATTATAGGGCAGGTAACGCCCAGCGAGGGCAACATGTGATCGATCTTGAACTTTCAGTGGTCCCCTGTTGATTTGTAGTGGCAGTGAAAACCAGCACAACCTCTCGCACTCACGAGATTACCTCATTTCTACTTGTTTATAATATTATAAATTATTATTAGAAAATGAAGTAATGATTATTGAGACGTGGCTATAACACCTCTAACACAAGCCGAAGCAAAAAAAAAAAAAAAAAATGAATTATGGCAACCTTTCAAAAGGTAAAAGTTAATTTAGAATGCTTCTCTAAAAAGTGACAGATTCCGTTAAGCCCCCTAGCGGAATACCAGGGAACCAGCGTAGTAGTAGCTGAATGCTGTTACCCATGATATACCAGAGAAATGGCGGGCAATACCCATAATGCACAAAAAAATGGCGGGCTATAAATGGCCTTATATGTGAGTGAACACATAGGCCAGGCTTCCAGGCTATGGTGGAAACAAGCCAAGCGGACAAACGGCTATTATTTGCCATGACACAGGTACTTGAGCTTGTCATCAGTGTTCAGTACTGTATGGATTGACGCCAGCGAAAGGGTGTGATCTCATTTCTTTCTCTCAGGGAAAAGATATGGGAAAACTACACTTCTGAATTCGGTTTTCAGTATGACAAGAAATGAATCCTAAGGATAGAAGTACATCTGTGAATAGAAATTTAAAAAAAGAATAGCAGGTTTGAGTTTAGCACTACACAACAATCTCATTCTCGTGACCCTTCAGCCTCCAGACCTAGGCCTGGTTCAGTCTGTCTCTATGTGCGGGAGAAACTCCAAGCAGATCTGACATAATTTACACGTGTTAGATGTGGTAGGTAACTAGCGACTTTGTCGCTTCGTCGTACGGTGCCCTACACCCTTCTGCTACTCCACGTCTAATTTAACCTTGGACTGGTTCTCCCTATCGGCCGTGCGAGCATTAGGGTGCCAATGTGAACCCCATGAAACTGCAGATACTCGTTCACAAAACACCATTTCCGGAGATATAGGCTTAGAACTTAGACTATATAGGTTCGAGATTATATGTCTTCAACCTTTTAACTGCATATTTTGATACACTTATCAAATTAAATCTCAATTGCTCTGGTGGCCAGTGTACCTTACCAGGCTGTCTTGTGCACCTCCAAGCGTTCTGTGAAAGAAACCAGCGTGATTCTTAATAGGTTATTATTTGGTGAGACACAGCAACACAGAGCGGTGCAGTGTCCTGCCTCTGCTTGTTTCCGAATGTTGGTAGAGTATGTCATCCGTGACTAGCAGTGAACAGCCTAAGGCCTGCCATGTTACAGGTCTCATACGCTTCTCTCAAGGTAAAGAGAGCAGAAAACTGTATAGATAAGGGAACGATGCATAAACACCTCCACTGCGCCCGACGAAAAAAAATATCAGAAAACTACAGTATTGGTATTCTGTATTTCGGCATGCCTAGGCATTAATCATAAGGAATAATGTAAAATTGAGTATGAACCTACAAAAAATAGTTCCACGTTTGAGTTGTTCGCTACACGAGAATCTCACTCTCGTGGCCCTTCAGTCTCCATTCCTATATCTGGTTCACTCGGTCTCTATGTGCGGATGAAACTCCAAGCGGATCTGACAGAATTCTAGTTTTTTTAGATATGGCAGGTAATAAATACCCAACTCCCTCCCTTTTGAAAATTTTACATTAGTTGGTTATAATTTTTACCCGTACGTTTATTCCAAAGCCTTGATCCTTGAAGAGGCCTTGCTCAATAGTTGGAAGAACCAATTTATAAAATCTAATACTGTAATATAGAAATGAAAAACAATAATATAGAGGTCTTTGGTAAGCTGCAGAGAACAATATAAAATCATACAAATATTTCATGAAATTAAAATACCAGTGCAATATTTCAAACCTATCCGCATCCGTTTACAATATGCGGGTGTCACAAGTAATACCATAAAATTCGATTTTGGGCATATTATGCAGTAATACGCCCACCTCTCTGTCGTGTTTTGTGTATTTGCTTTGGCTTTGACCTGTACAGTTCCTCTAAATATACAAGATCAGCTGAGACATATTGCTGGTAAATTACAAAGCTGTTATTCTCAAAATGTAGGCATCATAACACTGACCAACAATACAAATCCTTTAACCTGAAAAGGTACCCAAACTAATTCACAATATATCTTTTTCTTCTCGCTTTGGCATATACAGAGTTGGGGAGGTCAATATCCTGACATATCCCTGACAAATTAAATTTTCCCCTTATAAATGTAAGGAAATGGCATTCTTACACAGCTTTACAGACATTTTTCAGTCTACCTTTTCGTGATTTTAGGACTTTGAAAACACCATACAATAAACTGTTATAAAATTTATTAACAACTTGATGGTGACGATGCCCTATATGTTTGAAATTCCTGGTATATTTTCTTTACTTTAATACACAGGCTCTAAGCGTGTCAGAGTTGGTCACTTTTGCAAGAATAGATCTGGAAATTCAAGTTTTCCCTTAGAAGCGTAAATTTTCATATTCCCTGACAACTCATTGACATGGGGAAAAATGATGATTTTCCCCTGAAGTGTGGCAACCCTGAGAACTTACAACGCATAGCGTTAAGATTGAGGTAAAACACAGCACTTACTTTTCCTTCCGCTGGAAACGGTCGTAGAGCCAGTTGCGGATGTTGTCGTCACCCTCAGGGATATCCGATATGGGGACTCGGCTGAGATGTAGATGAAGCTTTCCCGAAGTTTGTATGAATTCTATGCAGAGACATAAGAAAAAGAATTGTTCCAGCAGACGTCAAGCTACAGCGAATTTCATCTTGGAGTTTTCAGTTGATGGATTTTATCTAATTCATTAACCAATTTCTGATGAGACAATTCGACCACTTTCCACAAATGCCTTTTCATTTCATATTGCAGGCTATCAAAGGCATTTTTGGCACTTGAATAAAGCAAGGTCAATTTAAGTGCAGTCCGTTTGTAGCTGATTGAGGCCACGGACTTGGTACAAGTCCTGGTTGAGGCCAACTTTATGCCCCAGTCACACTGGCGTAAAAAACGGCGTTTTCCCGTGTACACACTTCTATGTTCTTCTACGCATTTTGAAATATACAAATGCGCGGGAAAACGCGGAGATGCGTAGACGTAAGTCGGAATGTGTAAAAGAACGTAAGAAAACCGCGGAAAATATGTAGTGTCAGAATCAATTTTAAAAATCTGAAACTTTTCTGTACGCATTTTAAAATGCATAAATGAACGCGGTAAAATACCACAATACTTACAGATGCGTAAATAAGCATTGCGAAACGTTGAGAAACCTAAAAGAACATACAAGCTTTGAAACTAGAAACGTTCACAATCCGTAGCAGATATGTGGTACCAACGTCTAAAATATGTAGTAGATAGGCCAGAATTTACGCCAGTGTGACTGGATTGCGTAGTAAAATGTAAAAACGTTTTTTGCGTACTAAATACGCGGAACTCGCATCCTTACAAATACGTAGAAGAAACGCCAAATTTTACGCCAGTGTAACTGGGGCTATCAGGATATCGCGGAGTTGTAGTCATTATAAATGGAAATCTAGAAATTTTGTAAATTTACAATTTATCAGAGTATTTGCATCCCTGAGTATCACAACTATTTACCTGTCAGTCCAGGCGCATTCAGTCTCTCATGCGTCTCTGGATCCTGTGTGTCCGAGTAGGCTACAGTGACGTCATATACAGCATCTGTGACGTCACGAAGGCAATCCAGGCTCATTTGTACAGCCTTATGTCTAGGCACAAGGACGTAATCTAGTTCCGGCAAATCTAAAGAAAATAAGCAAATATTTTTTTTACGATAAAGTGATTGATATTTTAGTTATTTACCTGTCAGATATGATCATCTAAAAAGTAAAAATTATTAAGCGAGTTTAAGGTCAAAATATACCTTCACTTGTATGGTAAAAACCTAAGTTAATTCCAACTCTAATAGGTATGCGTCATGTCGGACATTCATATGGAGAGTCAGGCATGCAGTAGCCTTTTGGATTAACATTTTTCATCAAGAACAATTCTGCTTACTGCAACTGCCTACCACCACCAACGCCATCTAAATTGTGTTCAAGCTTCCTGCTAATACTCATTATTCTTACCGGTCTCAGCAGCGAATTTCTTACTCCTCTCTAGGGTCTTTTCGTTCAGACGTGTTCCCTCTGGGAAGATGACCAACCAGAACTGGAGAAAATACCAGAGTCACATAATTAGACCATGATACTTCCAATGACGCCTTCATATGAATATTTCATATTGCATTATGACAGTAACGACTAAGATTGACTTGATATTCTTAGGTGTCCTACTCACCGGTATTTGGCGTTTGATATAATCGCTTAGTTGTTGAGATGCATGCGCTTGTTGAAACCTCCCACTCCGCTGAACATAGATGCAACTATGCTGTAAGAAAGGAAATTCATGTCAACTAACTCACAGTTGAATACATATTGATTCTTTCAAATTGAAATTAATTCTCTTTCGTATT
This sequence comes from Alentia gelatinosa, assembly GCA_950022655.1. Taxonomy (NCBI): domain Eukaryota; kingdom Metazoa; phylum Annelida; class Polychaeta; order Phyllodocida; family Polynoidae; genus Alentia; species Alentia gelatinosa. The sequence goes on along the minus strand of OX465579.1, from coordinate 46,944,473 downwards.
CGATTTGCGATGTACTTATTATATGTGATTCGGCTGTGTATTCTCAAACTGATACTGATGTAACCTACAGTTAACGGTCTGCATGAACCACCCACTTCATCGTGGCCCTTCATTAGATTAAAGGTCGGTGGTTTGCATCGATCAGACAAAAGTTTGAGTCGAGCAGAGTCGTGTAGACATTTCTATTTCTTTTATTTGATGTTGCTATCTCTGACTTAACCAGAACTTTCTTAAGGTCAGCTAAGATTGCTGAAATGTAAGCTACAATGATAAATCAGACCTATGCTTTTGGTTTGGTTTGGTTGGTTTGATTTAACGTCCAGTTAACCATTACAGGTTCTTACCAGACTTCATCAAGGTTCTCTTACACCACAAGTGTGGTGATCGAATCTATGTAATGAATATAGGTAGAAATCTCACACCTAAACAATTAGCGAGGTGAGAGTTCTTTTACTTCCCATACCACATAGACATGGTATGAGAATACCTATGCGTAAGTAGAATAGACTGACGTTGACTGCCGTCTGTAGATAATAAAGATTCTTGTACAATTGGCATACATATTCCCCAGCCTCTTGTTGGGTTGAATCACGGACTTGTCTATGAAAGTCCTTAGTTGAATTTTCTTCACTTACTAAAACAATTTTAGATCGCGACTTATTCAAGCATGTTATTAAAGATGAACGATGATGTACTGCATTAGAGGATCTGGAAGTATGTGCCTGTACTATGCACTATGTATGCGTTATGTTCGACTTTTGTCAGAATACCAGCTTAACTGGTGAGATTGTCTCAATTATCCCATTCTCAATAAAAAAACACTTTGGAAATAAAGACAGTGTGAATCTGCTATAGATGTTGAATACGTTGCACTGGTGTGCATAGTTCGTGATAAACAGAATGCGGGAATAAAATTTCAAAATAATGTGAGAATACATGTAGAACTGTAAAACGTGCTGTGTATGTGGCGACACCCATGTGGCACGCCGGTTCACTGCTGCTGCACCCTACCGACATCCTGTGAAACCAACGTACACGACAACACATACCCAACCTATCAATAAAGACATTTACTATTCCGATCAACCCCTCCTCTTTCCTCTTTAACGTTCCATTCATCATTCTTCAACTCTTCCCAACCATCCAACAATTTGCCTTCACTCATCACGCCCATCCTTTATATTTGTTATTTCATGGTTATGTTTTACTATTTACTCGAAACAGCTATCAAATCTCTTACAAAAAGAATATACATAAAATTCATCCATACAAAAAAAAAAAATTGTATTTTCTTAAATCAACCATCTAGTGAAAATGTGGACAGTATTTACAGTAATGATCATTCGCCCATGAAATCTTACCTGTCGGAAATAGAATCCATAGAGAGGAAAAAATCGCAGACCGTCTTTTAGGATATATCGAATATGTCCTACACTGCCTTGTCGCACTGCCAACATATCGGCGATCACCCAATCAACTAAAATACAAAGAACCAATGAATCAGCGATGACAGAACTATTTCACTGGGTTTGGACCAAGCACATCCGTACCAGATAATTAGTAACTTGGCCCGGAATATATTCATAAACACAGCGTATGGCGGTTTATATACTAGAGATGGAACCTGGGGTCACTGCTGGGTCAGTGTTAGTTCTGAGGCTGATGGTCAGTCAGTCTTAGTTGGAGCATGAAAAAGTGTTTGTAAATGTCTGTGATAAATACAAGAAACGAATGTTTTGCGACCAGGCAGCTCTGTAAGGCAATCGTGGTTGTTGACATAATACACACGTTATCGCTCCTGGGCATAGATATAATTAGTAGAACATATTTGTGTAATAGAAATATTCGAATCGAACACGTTTTTATTCGAGGTTTACTCCAGGTAGTATAGAGAATTGTATAATGTGTTTGTTGACTTACCAGTGGACTGATGATTGCATATCAAGATGATATTTTCCTTCTTTTTAAAGAATTCCTCTTTGTCTCCATACAGTATTATCTGAAATATCAAGACAAAGCCGAACGTGGTGATTCAGGGTAGCTGTAATATACTAATAGTGATGATAGAAGATGGGGGAAACTGAAAAATCTTGGTAATTAGAATACATAGGTCCATATTTATAGAACTTGAAAAAACACCTGTGAAGTCAGCCTACAGGTTTGATTCCTCTTCCTGTCAGGCGTTATGGGCATTCTACATGTTCCAATGTAGTGCGATGTCCATGATAAAAGACTTTGTCAAGTCCACAACACACCATACATTTTCAATGGGGACTTCGAAATAGGTAAAAGATAAGTTTAAAGATAGAGTTACATTATATATATGATAGCTACAGGGATGTCAGCATCCCTTCGAGAAATTCCCTGAAGTCATTTGCGGCGGCGATCCCCCGAAATTCCCTGAAAACTGGCATCCCTGTAATAATACACTTAAAGTGAAGGCTAGAGGCTAATCCCAAATATTCCAACATTCTAGAAATCAATTAACGATATTCTAGACGTGGCGATTACACCTCTTAAGCAAGACGATGCTACCTTGAAAGTCAAAGATATTCTAGACGTGGCGATTACACCTCTTAAGCAAGCCGATGCTTAAAAAAAAATTAAAAAATTTAGAAATCAATTAACTGTTGCCAGTCCAACAAAAGGCAATACAGCATTGTTTATTTAAATATAAATCACACATGACAACCAAGCAATCAACCTTTAGGGCATCAAGGCTACAAGATGAAATCACCAATGCATATCACCATTTTATCTGTAAAGTGCTATCATGATAAGAGGTTCGACAGCTTTCTGAAGAGGCCCTTGGGGACGGCTACTTGTGTCTGGGTATACTTCTAGGGCACATTGTTCTCTGAACTCAGAATTTATAGGTTCATCATGTAATAAGATACGTCATCCTTAATATTTTATCTCTACTATTTAGAAATCGAGAACATGATATTATGTAAGTGCAAATTTCAAGTTAATTGCTAAATTATTTCCTTTTTAAAAACAATTTTATATTTATCGAGCATATCATGCCTTAAGGCATCTTAATTCCGCCCCCTGCCGGTTGATGCATTAAAGGGTTAAGGAGTAGGTCCAAATTTGAACAAAATTCAGCAAAACTCCACGAGATTTTCAGACACTATCCGATATATTAATTTTGTGGTGGAATCGGCACTTAAGGAGTGTCTTGTGTGAGGTGTTGCTTGTTTGGAGTGGTGGATGGGAGTAAAACTGGCTTTTTTTTCAGATCTTGGTCAAGTGGGTTTGAATATCAAGTCTGTCTGATCAGATTTGACAGTCTAAATATAGTACAGTTATGTCGGTCCCATGAGATTTGAAAATGTAAATACCACATTTAGTCATTATTTTTATCTGACAGTTTTCTTTGCTTTAATAACAAGTTTGACATAGTGAATTCTTTGTCTTCAAAAAGATTTTTCAGGAGCCAAGTCAGTATTGGGGCAGGGGGTAAATGGTAAGGCTGGATACTGGACCCCTGCTCATTTTACCAGGCCTCTATATTTGGCACTTTGATAGTAAAGGACTAGATTCTTTGCAGTAAGCTGTAAATCTATATGGGTTCATCAGTATTGCCAAGAAGAGGACTGATGCCGGGTCGGGGGGGGGGGGGGGGGACTAGTCATGGCACGACCCAAACTGCTTCGTTTCAACTTTCATATAGACTAATAGAGTCTATATTAGATTATAGTGTCGGACCAATCTGACTAGTAGTAGGGGACGTTCAAACCACTGTTTTATTGGCGTGAATGATGTCAACTAATAAGCTAGCTTCGTTTCTTACAAGAAAAACGAATCTAAACTGGAAATGAAAAAAGTGAAAAACTGTCAACCCTGCGTATTCATATCTATCTACATGATACATTGATAGATCTAGTATGCCTATCATTGTTATTCCGAGAAGCTCCTGACTGTCTGGCACTGACGCCGCTAGACATTCAGAGCCTCCTGGACTATTCAGTGTTTAATGTTATAAAGAACTCGTTTAAATCATCCTACACATTGATCATGACAACCTACACCATTGACTACCGGGTATGTCCTTTCAACACAATATCGCCCATCCAGGTCCCGACTGGACTTTAAACTGTTTACAGTCCAATAACATATCTTTGACGTGTGCATGCTAAGAGTAACTAACACGAATATATTAGCTTACCTCCAAACCATTATAGTGTTCATAAAAGAAGAGTACCAGTCTCTGATACAGACTGTAGGCAGCATCGTCACCGGCTCGGTAAACAGAAAACGGCAACACAGTCGTCAGAACACGGAATCCACTCCACATGATGAAATATGCCGGCGATGTACCTAGCATAAATACAGTGGGCAACACCCATTTAAGAGATTGGAGTTGGTAAAGTAGAGTAAACATGATGACCTTGAAGTCTTCCTCAGCACAATAAAAATGAAGAAATCACTCTATTTACTAACTAGACATGTGCGAGAGGTAGACAGCGGAAGTGGGTTGAACGCAAGCCCCAACGTCACAACTCGACCTTGACCTGAAAACATTGAACACGTGCTTTTGTTTTGATTTTGAAGCACTTGATAGGTGGTAGTCCAGAATAGTCTTTACTCACATTGCACAGTTGTTGTCGGGAGTTTTACTCAATCAAGTGTAAAAAAAACACAAACTCTCTTGACTTTTCAGCATCGAAAAATGTCTGTGATCAACTTTTTAGCATGCGAATATTGTGATGATGGCTAAGCCTATTAAGCCTCGACTTTTCAATATCACATTTAAAATGACCTACACTCCAGTCTGACTTATCAGCATGCCGTGGGCGACCCAAACAGTACGTTCCCGTATTTTGCCTAATACTATTGTTTAGGGTCGGACTCGTCTGACTAGCAATGAATGAATGATGGCTAAGGGACCGTTCATTATTTACGGCAGGGGGGATATTTAGTAGAAACCAAACGAGAGTTAGCCTTGTCAATGTTTATGCCACGATGGGCAGGTCGTGTATTACTACACGAGGCATTAGCCGAGTTTAGTGAGTAGCAGACCTGACCAGAGTGGTATAAACATTGACAAGGCTAACTCAAGTTCGGTTTCGTATTTATCCTACCCCATCTCACCGATATACAGAGAATATTTGTAATTATCCATGTTAGCAGCGTGTTGACACTCATCAGAGGATGGCCACATTTGTCAATGCTGCCGGATCTACTTTCGTTATCTGGTCCCTGATTGGTCCGTTTTTTTTTATTCACCTTGGTGCATAAATAACACTTTATTCAACGCTCTGTCAAATACACTGAGTCAATGTTAAACCTATGGCGCTTTTTATTAGGGGTAGGATAAGAGCTATTGGGCGGGGGGGGGGGGGGGGCAATATATATGAGGGTATTTGCCTGGGGGGGGGGGGGGGGTGGATTTATTTAGAGGTATTTGCCAGGGGGGGGGGGCATTTTATTTAGAGGTATTTGCCTGGTGGGGGGGGGGGGCGTTTCATTTTACGGTATTTGCCTGGTGGGGGGGGGAGGGGGGAGGCGTTTCATTTTGCGGTATTTGGCTGGGTGGGCTGGGTTTTTGTTATTCACCAACATAAGAGGTTCTAGAACTGTGTATTTTGGACAATCTATACAGAGACCAATAGTGTCTGATCTCTTCTAGCAGAATTAAGAAATTTATATGTATATAAGCCCTGGTGATTGTGGCAGAGAAGATAATAAGTGAGGTACTGTAACACCTGGCAGTGCCATGTCTGTAGAGTGGGAACTCATCATACTAAGACATCTTGTAATCTGCCATGCAAGACGTCTAGTATTCGCAATCTTTTAAAAACGTCAAACATATGAAAACAAGCCAGGACTATTTTCTGCACAAGAAAACTGCAATGATTATAGAGTTTGTAGGCTGTGCATGAATATGCTAAGAATATAAAAGGCAATACCGCTGGTAGGAGATTGCTCCATGACTCCATGCGGTGCAGCTCCAGTGTATTAGTATCTATACTCAGTTCCATGGTCAATGTCAGGTGATAGCCGTGCAATGTAGCTTAGCACATAAAAGTTGTCTTTTTGGTGCCTCCATTGTCTCAATAGAACACCTCTTAAGATAGGTCTTAGAGCAGCAGGTACATAAGCTCCCGTGCCAGCATGTCCTGACAGTCTATTGGTTCACTTCCTAGATGGTGGATATCTAATCCTATAACTATGATATGCCAGTTTGCAGTCATTGCTCGTAAACCATCATTAACCCATTCACAGTGGGCTCCTACACAGTCATGTATATAGGGGTCGGGTATTAGTACCTATATAGTGCTAGGAAACGGGTATCCACAGGCCTATTATGGTAATTTGATGATGTGATCACGTGATATAACATGTGATACTCGATATCATTTTCCATTTCCATAAACATTTCAAATATGATGCTATACCTAAACTCTGTGGAAGTTTCATGTATATTGATGAATTATTTTCTAATTTATCACCTAAAACAATAATTTTATAAATATTGGAAAATGATGTACCCGATCTGGACTGGTGATGCCTTAAGGCATCACCCGATCCTGTGTGGTAATGCCTTAAAGCATCACCCGCAGCTAATGGGTTAACATCTGCATTTCTCAAGGGCCGGATAGCTGCATATTAGAGGATTTGATTATAGATAGTTAAAATTTGCATGCCAGAATTCACCTGGCTTTATTTACCTAACATTACATTATATGTGTACATATACATGTATATATGAGAAAGAATTGGTTTGAGGTTATTGCCTAGGGAAGGGGGGCATATATCCGGGTATTTGTCTTGGGGCGGGGGGGGGGGGGCGGTTTATTTTGAGGTATTTTCGAGGGGGGGGGGCATTTTATTTTAGGGTATTTCCGAGGGGGGGGGGGCATTTCATTTGGAGGTATTTCCGAGGGGGGGTAATTTATTTTAGAGGGTTCGCCGGGCAAAACCCACACCCCCCCTGCCATAAATAATGAACGCTCCCTAAGCCTTGACTCTTCACCATGAAAAATGTCTGACTTATAAGTGTGCGATGAAGGCTAAGCCCTGACTTTTCACTGTGAAAAATGTCAAAATACAACTTTTTAGCATGCAATGATGGCTCAGCCTTGACTTTTTCCCTTGGAAAAATGTCAAAGTTTTTAGCCTGCAACTAGCGACTTCGTCGCATCGTATTTAATAGAGTGAGGGCTTAGTGGTGCCCCCTACTATTAAATATAAAATATAGAAAAACAAAAAGTCATACGGCCAATGCGGGAATCGAACTCTCATCACCCTCAGTCCTAGTCAGACACTCTGCTGACTGCTCCACAGAGTTATGTGTCCAACATGGGTCAAATACTTAGACTGATGGCTGGAGTGGTAGGGGGAGGGGTATCAGCGAAAGTTGAGATCTCATTGGTTTCTCACGAGAAAAATAGATCAGAAAACTACAATACTAAACTTTGATTTTGGCATGGTGTGAAATGAATCATAAGAGAAGAAGTTTGCCTGAGTATAGAAATACAAAAAAGAAGAACAGGTTCGAGTTTTTCACTGCACGAGAATCTCACTCTCGTGGGCCCTCATTCTCCAAGCCTAGGTCTGGTTCACTATGTCTCTATGTACGGGAGCAACTTCAAGCGGATTCGACGGAATTCTACCGTTTTAAATATAGTAGGTAAATAATGCATACTGCACCGCTCCAGTTTATATCAACGCAAAACCTGTTTGCCGTAGTTTGCTCAAGCGTTGCAGTGTGGCAATAATGGTCAAGCCCTGACTTTTCACTGTGGAAAAATGCCAAAGTCTGACTTGTTAGCGTGCAATGATGGCTAAGCCCTGAATTTTCACAGACTTTTCACAGATTCATGTTAAATCCAGTGGAACAAGCAACTCCTGACCCTATAAGAAAAAAGTCAGAATTTTTTCGGTTCGCCCCCCTCCCACTTTCAAAATGTTCTGACGTCCCTGTTATGTGCACAGTGTGGCTTCTTCAAGTTCCTGTGTATGGCCATACCATTCAGAGCGCTAGGGGGAGGGGGGGGGGGTACATTTTTAGTTTCATTATTTCATTGGGGGATGCATTTGCTATTTCTGTTGGGGGGCAACTTTTATTCAGCTAGTGAGTGAGGGCTTATTTATGTGTAATAACCAAAAACACTATTTGTCTCACTAGAGTATTTTGCTCTATGGTATGCACCCGGGTAACAATGCCTAACAACAGTATCAGATCTAAGAGATTACTTCTGGACATCTCCCCTGCTTCTGATCGAGTGTAGAAAATAGAAGGCTAATTAATGCGGCTGTTCCACCAAGCCGGTGCTAGCCCCGGCTGACATCCTTGTGGTCGTCGCCAATCGTTGCCATATTGCGTGTTGGCAGCAAAGACTTGCTCGGTGGAACAGTGAGTAAGGTCTGCCTGGCTGGGTGCCGGCTGCAATGACTGGGTGATATAGGTGCAATGTCCTGCATTAAGGTGGTGTTGCATTGTGCAGATTGTTGGTCTCCGAACAATCTTCAGCCAATCCCCACCCGTTCTCCAATTGTTCTTGCCTCATGAACGACCATGAGGAGAACATGGGGGACGATTAGAGACCACTAGGAGTTTGTGATATTTGAAAACTTAAGTGGTATCATCATGTATCCTACCCCTAATATAAAATCCATAGGCTTAACATTGAGTTTCCGTATGCCTCACTGCCTCACAGAGTTTTATATGCCACTAGTGGCATACAGAATTTTTATCACATAATATTCCAAAATCGAGGAGATAGGGTAGGATAAAATCAAAACCTGATTCGTTTTAATCATGGCCACTGCATTAAAATCTTGGAGTTTTGGCTCCGGACTTCACTTGGCTTCGCCTCGTGAAATCACTATGCCAAACTCCATGCAGTCGTGGCATACGGATGCCAAGATTAAAACTCATCAAGTTTTGCGGTACCGTAGTACGGTAGGCCTAATAGTTTTTAAACAATAAGGGAACATTAATCAATTATGGCCTGGGAGGGCCAACAGTTTTTTGAACACTGATCGGTAAAAAAAAAGTTGGCCCCCCCATGGGAATACCCCCCCCCCCCCCTTGGAATGCCCAAAAAGATAGTCCCCCCCCCCCCCCCCCCATTGGAAATGTAATAGGGTAAAAGCACAGGGGAGGCTAAACTGTGTGGCCCTTTTTATAATAAGGCTTTCCTTCTTTACCTTAGAACAAATCCATTTACATTCAGTTATTTGTCAGGTTTTGACCAAGCTCGGTGGCTAAGTGGTAGGGGTGTTTGCCTCAATCATGGGAGGTCATAGATTCAGATGCGCTAGCGCTGCAGTGTGGGTACGTTGGTAGTTGCGCCCACTGGTGAATGGGTCTGGTACTACAGTCGGACGCATCACGACACCAGCGGATCATCGGGGAACCAGCGTACCAATCTATTTTTAGATTGGGGATTCCGCCACATGTAGAAGCCCGACCACGATTAATGTTTTGTTTTGCCGGAACCGCACCTTACAGGTGAGCTACTTTCTCAATTGTGTTTCTGCGTTGTAGTTCACTTGTGTAATGCCTAAATTGGATTAAGTTCATTCACGATTTCAACTAACAATGAAATGAAATTGACATGAAGCATCATATTTGGTCGGAGATGCTTGCAACTGGCTGTGCCTTGTGTTTTGAGATTGACTCACTGTGTCGGCCTGGCTGTGAGTGTGATGGAGTTAGCATAAAAGACTTACCATACTGTACATCACTTTTTTTTCTATGTGTTAATGAATTATATATGTTTAATAGCAAAAATATTTCTGAAGACTTGCCTGTTCTGCAATTGTAGAATTACTAACAATGATTGTCACATTACACTGTTAGTGTTACAAGAGCAGCACAAAAGGGAAGGTGAATTATTTTCAGCTGGGTTGGGGGTGGGAGTGGGGGAGGGGATGGTGACTTTTCGCAACGTGATTCTGTAAAGTTGGCCGTCTATGGACATACGAAGTATAGTACCCCCCCCCCCCCCCCCCCCACACACACACACACACACTCACCTTTGAAATGCTGAAAATCACAGCACCTACAGCACACCTACCGTTACCAAACAACAACAACAACAACAACAACAACAACAACAACAACAACAAAAGTGATGAAAAAGATTTGCCCTACCCGAGAGAGAGAGGGAGACGGAGAGGGAGACGGAGAGAGAGATAGAGACAGAGAGAGACAGAGAGAGACAAAGAGAGAGAGACAGAGAGATCACAGAAAATGGCAAAATGTCAATCATATTGACATTGTTGCAAATGGTATCTGGTATAGATATTACACCCATTTTACTAACACTGTAATTTACAGTGTTAGTAAAATGGGAACAGCTCATCCAGGAATAAAATCAGTCCTTGCAGCCTCTGTGACAGTATTCACTTTAGCAGATAAGCCCCTGGTCAGCAGTGTAAAAGACACTGGACAAACTTTATGAACAGTATGCGTCAGAGAATGCAGCTATTGCAAAGGGACAATAGCACGACTATAGGTGTTCTTCTGCAATTAGGGGCCCCTCCCACCTACTACGATTAAGTCTACGATTAACCCTTTGGCCACGTCGGCGACAAACTGAAGAAATCGTGGAGGTGTTGCCGATGAACTCCTCAATTAGTCAGGTTTTGTCGCCGACGAACTAGCTCCGCGCCGACACACTACGACACACTACAACAAAAAAACGTTAATCGTAGAGGCTCTACGATATTCAAACATGTTTGAATTTCGTAGCGCGTCGTAGTGCATCGGAAGGTTAATCGCAGAGCGCAGCGGTTTGTCGCCGCAATTGGGCCCTCCCACCTACTACGACGCACTACGATTAAGTCTGCGACGGCAGCGCTTGTCGGCGACGCCATCGGTGACACGCGCTGCCGTCGCAAACTTAATCGTAGTGCGTCGTAGTAGGTGGGAGGGCCCCCTTATCCTACCCCTAATAAATAAATGCCATAGACTTACCATGGGCAAATTGAAATTCAGTGATTTATGAAACCATATATGTACCTCAAACATCATTATAATATCAACAATGAATACTATGTATTATCCCCACCAATGCTGCATGTACTTAATGATCGCTCCTAACTTAGTGAATGTCATAATCTAAAAATAGAACTTACATCCCTTTGTTAGATCCTGAAATCAAGCTGGCTTTCTTTGCAGTTCAAATCCATTTAACGTTGTGGTTGATATGACATTATAACCTGTTTTAACCTTCTGCATGTTAAACGCCATTAGACTATTAAAACAGTGTGTGAACCCACCCAAATTCATCATGAATGGTCAGAACCTAAGCGGTTTAAATAGTATAATCCAGTATTTTTTTTCACGGACACTGACAGCTACACATGGGCCGATCCTACGTTTTGACAACAAATTGCCGCATAAGATGACGTCAGATTGATGTCCCACTTATGAGTACCATGGCAACCCATTTAGCGACGTCAAAATAGAGCCTTGACAACGGTTTAATGATTATAATCATCTTCTATACATTAGTATTAAACTGATTACGCTATTTGCACATTTTAAGACATTCATATTGGAATAAGTTCAGTGAAAACATGGCGAACTATATCCCCCCTAAAGCAGACCGAACCACTGCCGTGTAGATAACTACACTGCCGTGTAGATAACTAACTTAGCCTCTTAGGCGCAAAACACTAAACACTAAACTGCGCCTTGCTTTGACAATGGCAAGTAGCAAATGGATATCCGGCAGTTTTTAAGCCACTCGCCTCGTGTAGTAATACACGACCTGCCCATCGTGGCATAAAAACTACTCAGGCTAACTCTCGTTCAGTTCTATTTAAAGACTGGGTTGCCTACTGTTTTCAACTTTCAGGAGAAATATCTGGAAGCAATCTCCTAGATGTCACACTGTCACCAGGCATGTCACCAGATCATATACCATAGGAGAAAATGCCTTATTGGTTTCATTTATTGCAAATAAGTGAACCCCTCATTGATTAGCTGAATAAAAGTCCCCCTCCACACATACACACAGAAATAGGAAGGGGAAAATGCATCCCCCATAGGAATAGTGAAAACAATATTTGCCCCTTCCCCACCCCCATATCAAAATGAAAAAAAATAGATATAAATATATATGTATACTGGTGCCAGTGATGACACACTAAACGGAGACACGGTCTGATTACATGACTGAGTGGCCGTTATAGTTGTATAATGATGTGAATAAGAGCATTTAGCAGTTGTTAAAATGGGAAGCCGGTAGTATAAGCTATGAACTTGTATTTGAATACACTGTTCGCATCAGTTACAGGATATATTGCCATAAGAATTTATGTTAGACCCCCCTTTTAATAGTCCGTTGCCTAAGCATACTGTAGATATAGGTATCCGTATGTAAATAAGATATGAAATTAATTCATGCGTTGTATCATTCCACATAACACTTTGATGTGACCAGTGCGATACTTGTAGTAATTTAATTTTTCCAGTAGTGTTTGTCTTAAGGCAAAACCGCCAATTAGATTTGTTTCCTTGTATATTAGACGAATCTCAGTTTCTTCTAAGTGATATTATGAACGGGTTATGGTGCAATTTGCTACAAAACGTTATTGTGTCTAATGAATTACCCGCTAATTCTTAAAGCCAGATGTATCTCGAAGCCTAAATCTATTTTGCCTGGTTCTTCAATGTTATATAACACAAAGCCGACTCCTCCATTGGCTGGCTGATCTGAATAATGGTCACTATTTGTAAGCATATTAGGTCTCAGTGTTATGACTGATATTAGGCGGGACAACTGCAAGTTTCTTACTTCTGTCTTTACCACAAATCTTCTCTAGAAAAATGAAACACCCAGTTGATTCTATGATATTTTGATGATGCTATGTGCGGGTTGCAGCGGTCACTATGGCTCATTCAGCCTCTGAATATGTGAGGCATGTTGCACAACCACAGCAAAATTTCATCAGTGCCATAATCTATTATAGTATAATTTGTAACAATAATTATAAACATCGTGCAGTGATTCTGCTTTTTTTCCGGTCATGTGCTTCTTATGTTATTATCTAGGTAATCCATACACAATAAAGACTGGATTTGTGAACGAGTGGCCATAATCTCCGAGTAGTTGGCGCGTAGTAATATCCGAGCGACATTGTAAATATTATTCTATACCTATGTGCGAATGTCTCACTTTTACTGACCATTAGTACAGATTCCTTTCATCACTGAGTGACGAAAGAATATCCATACGTCCTTCTGTACCTCGTGACCACTGTCATCCTCGTATCAGAAAAGAAACATGAGTGTTTAATTAATTATAAGTATATAATGATAAGGAGGCATAGTGAATATTTCCGTCTATTACTGTAACCCCCTCGTAGATATACGTCAGAATTACGTCATATACGAAGGGACTACAGCCTCCCACATGCAAAACCAGTCATTATTGCATTTATTATCCACCCACACGATTAATAAATATATCGTAATGAAAGGTCTATTACAAGATATATGTAGTTCCAGATTACGTCATAATACCACAGCACTTTCAAGCATGGTAGTAATTCGGTGGAGCGTATTGCCATCGATGTAGCCCGCTATTATACCATCTTTTCAACATGCTATAAGATTACTACAACTGATTATGAATAATTGATATGAAATGAACACTCAAAAAACTTATTTTGAAGTACATGATGATTAGACCTCATATTGTGTGGTACTATATTTCCGGAATCTCCAACTAGAGATTCTGGGTGATCAGAATCTCCTGTTGGTAGATAACAGGCGCCATACACATTATCTATGGCGACTCCGTAATAGGTGGATAATTACATTCATTAATAAATGCAAGACGTGATTAACCCTTTCCCTGCAGCACCCAGTTTCCCTGTTCACCATTACATGGCAGGCATTGCCTACCCAAACGACCCTGCTACGGCAGGCACCCTTTTAGGGAAATAGCAATGTCATGTGATGTGTCATGTGATTTAAGTAATTTACCTGGGTGACTGAGCTTATTTTATTATACCAAATCAAAGGTCAATATGGCTCTTATACATTGTCAAAATTTCTTTTAAATCAAACAATTATCTTTTTATCTATTGAATTTTGTATATAAGTGTCACTGATGCCTCAAAAATGCCTTGAGGCATCTTCCTGCCGTAGCCAGGGGAATGCCTGGAGGCAACTTCCTGCTGTTAAAGGTGAAGAATGTCTGTAAAAGGGGAGGTAGAAATTGTATTTTAGGTTCGCATAGGAGGAAAAATAGATCAAATCAGTTTAAGATTAGGATACACCAATAAGATATACCAATTAGAATACACAACCTGATGATGTATCATTCTAATTCAGACGACTTTGAAACGAACTATTTAGAAAATATTGACTAACAGTTCATGCGATAGAAACACGATTTTCACTAGTAAAAACTTTGTTCTTGTGTCTTTTTAGCCTCTTGAGCCTTATGAAATAAAAATTCATGTAAAATATCAATATTCCATTTTTTCTTCTTTTATTCAAGAAACAAAATTTAACGCCATACATTATTCGCCCTATAGTAGCGATCTTCCATAACAAATTCACATATAACGATAAACAGTTAACACAAGGACATTTGATAACACAAATATCATGCGAATTTTGCAGCGATACTATTCCACACTTTGGTCTGCTTGTATTACCCTCTACAACAGTATGATGAACAGCTATAGTACTAAAGGTGGCATATTTTAAAAAGATACGTAACTAAAATAAATAAGATAAAACAAGAGAGCTCTTATATCTAATAAAATAGTCCCGTACATAGTCAGTATTCCCGGGGAAATATGTAAGGGAAAACACTAAAAAAAAGTCAGTGAGACTAGAGGAGAGAATAATGTCCGCGTTGTTTATCACAATGTCGTCGTAAATCTTTCCCGTAGCGCTAGAATAGGGACTGTAGGAACCTAATGGCTTGCAGCCCTTCAACATACAGCGTCTGGTACACCCGGTTTGCAGAGTGCGACCTTTATTGATCACCTCTCTGGTTACCATGACGACCTACTCACCCTGACCTGACGACGAAATCCAGGGTCGGCAGACATTTTAGGAGGCAATCGTCATAAGCTCATAAGTAACGATGTATATACGGACACACATTAATCAATATAAATGCGGACTCACCCAGCCAGTTTCCATGTAACGGATGCCTTTAGATTTCTGTTACACGGGTACACGCATGGAGTCCGTGTGAAAGTACTTACTTTTGTTGCCATCCATTTTTAATGGAAAGATATAGAACACGTTGACCAATGTTTTATTATAAGCCTCGCTTTATTTTCTAAATAAATGATTCATTTCTCATGAAATAACTCAACCTGTATGGTGTGTTCCATAAAGCCTATGATGTCTCCCAATTATTTCTCCAGATCGTGCTCAGCTTGGGGCGATGCCGACTATACAGTAAAATCCCGCTTGTGAGACACCCTGCTTACACCCTGCTTAAGGGGTCACCTCGCTTGAGGGGACACTTTGCTCGGAATGGAAATTTATCCCTCTATTAAGAGTTTATTTTAACCCCGATTACGCTCAAGGGGACACCCCGCTCCAGGGGATAGTTATTTCGGTACAGAATGCTTCTTAACCCCGCTTCAGGGGTACTTTGGAGGGACACCATATCAAAGCTAACGTGAGGCGGGTAGACTGGTGTCTAGACAATCAGACACCCGGCAACAGCCTGGGTAGGCTCCTGTAGGCACCAGGTAGACATCTGTTGGGTGTTTGTGAGGTTAAAACGGTGTCTCTGAACCATGGTATCACGTGTATTATATTCTATTCTGAAAACCCCGCTTAAGGGGTCACCCCGCTTAAGGGTGACAGAGTGGTGATAATTTATTTGAAAGCCGTTCCCTGATATCTTAATTCATTCAAAGTATAAACATAACCACAGTTATAGAGTTTACATTATTTTCCGTGGAGGATTGGTATAGGAAGCCTGCACTGCCCTGCGGCCCTACCCTCAGATAACAGTCGGTTCGCAGTCTCACAGTCGGGGGCATTGTCCATCACTATATGTATGTAGCCGATTCATTCAGGTTATTGGATCGGTATTAGTCGAAGCACAGTTGTCGATGTCCGTCGACCTTTAAAGTCTAGCCCAACATAATTGAACATTGCATCGACATTATATGTGCACCATATATATGTAGCTTATATCTTGTTGCATGCAAAGGCAGTGATGTATATTGTCACAACACTGAAATTCTGTTTCCCCAGAATCCTGGCAGAGTGACATTTTCTGACATGTTCATGCTCATGGGTGACATTTTCTAAATTACATTTAGTTTTTGTCAACCTCTCCCCTGGCTCAATAGAGTTAACCTTTGCAAAAATAGAGAGAGAATCTTTTGACCCCAGGAAATTCTCCAAGCAGGACTCCAACCCCATTTCTTCACGATCCCTTCAACTTTACTTCCACAGATAGTCACCAGGTACCACTTCTGCCCCAAGCAATAGACGCGTGGGGATCTGACAACCTTGTGCGGGCCACCAGAGGGCAGTAGGGTGCGTCTGACGTCTAAACCCCGCCGCTAGGGGTCAGGGTAAGCAACAACAAACGACCGTCTGCGTGTTGATGAATGGGCTCCGCGCACGGGTACGCGTTGGTGCATGTGTGTGTGGTCAGGGGCTCGGGGGAAGAATCCAATCCCCAACCAGCGGTCACGGAGATGGTGGCCTCTGATAGTACATGCAGGATAACCTAGGGATGGGTTGAGGTGTGCGCAAAGCGATACCGCGGAGGGCCACAAGTAGACCGCAACAATTCAGAAGTATCAGATACATTCAGGATGCAAAGACCCACTCTGGTGACCGTCACCGTTTGGAATCCTCTCCCTCCTCACCCACAAACACACCTACATGTAATTTCTTTCAGTAATAATCTTAGAAGATAATCTGTAAGACGGCACAAGTAAGTAAGCGTGATAAAAGCGTGGATAAAAGGGACCAAAGGCGTAGGTAGGGCCTGTTTGTTCTTTACCTTACGCTTAGACTATAAAACACGGCAGGGGCATCTGAATTATGAATGTTTTAGTGGTAGTGTCTGAATTATGCCCACCTCCCCCAAGTTTTTTTTCTCCAAAATACTCGTTTGTGTCTCTGAGCACCCCAATTGCCAGGACGTCCTTAGTTGACCCCAATGGAATCTGCGTCCATTCATGTTTCAGTATCATCTTACTGAGATATATGTTCAGCCCAGGGTTCAGCCCGACAGATTGCCCTGATGCTCATCTCACAGTTCAATGCTTTATATCCACACGGTTTTACAATATCGAAATTCCTGTAATTTGTCTATTATTTTACTACTTGTACATAGAGAGATTTCATTGATTTCCCACATTCTGTTGGACTGCTACTCTACTGAGACTGCTATGTGGTAGCCTGATAGGTTACTGTACAGCATTTGAAGTTTTTTTTATTTCACACGAGAGCATGACCCACCAGTTTCTTGATGCGGAATCGTCCTTTAATATAGGGTTGTTATTTGTTAGGCGGCGTTGTTAGGCCACTTTTGGGGACACTTTTTGATATGTATATATACATGTATGTTACTTATCTCATTTGGATTGGGACCAAAAGGGAGGGAACACCTAATGATGGGGACGGTAAAGTAAACTATATAACCTTATTCTCGATGCCTAAAGGGAGACGTTGGACACACGAACCCCGCAATTCCCCTATTGATCCACCGCTGTACATATATGCCTCTGTCTGATACTAGTGCTGCCTCTTTAAGACAGCATTGAATGCAGGAAGTATGATGCCAACATCTATCAAAAGACAAGACATAGAGGTATTTTGTTTCTACAGCTCTATTGCTGAAATACATGTTTCCCTCAGCACATCGATGCCTTGCGGATATTATAGAGACAGTCACATGAGATAGGGTAAGTTAATATTCTGCTACGCACACTCAGGGGTCAGGGAGCGATGTACTATGTTTACCAAGGTCCTCATCCAGCATATAAAACCCCGACCTGTGACTGTAAGTGGAGCTGGGCACACGTAGCAGAACCCGTCACTGTCGTATCGTATATAGATCATATCCTTTCTGAGGTCCATGACCTCGACCGGTGCCAGGGTCAAATTATGGCATACATGTGGCAACACAAAATGAACAAGTATATTTATCATAGTGTATTTATTGATGGAGACGAGGCAAAAACATCCGTCAGTGAGGATGATATAATAGGTATATAGTGTACACGTAATGTGCAAATAACCTTAGACATAAGTGATTGTTTTGTATTGAATTGGGATGATATGTTCTGATTCAATAAGTCGCCTTTAGACAGAGTCTTTCATCGTCGTATTTGAAATAAAACAGAGACGTATAGTTATGAACGGAACGCTCACAAACCCCAACATGACGAGCTCTAGAGGAAAAGTTAAGGCACCGGTCGCTTTCGCCAGTTCTAAAGACCAAACATAAAAAAAATGCAAGAAAGACAACACGCGACGCCTGTGACATTTCATGTGTATGTGTGTGTGTGGGGGGGGGGGGGGGGGGGGGGGATGCCATCATGGAAGAAAATACGATTTTGTCACCTTATGAAAGTAACTGTAAATCGTATGTAGTTATGGCTCAATTATTTCAAAAGGGATGTAATTTTACATCCCTTTTGCAGTCTTTACAAGTGTTTACTCATGCTATGATGATTTCCATCATCCAGTACTCTTGAGTTTGTAATTCTTTTATATCTTTTATTTTATCACAAGTGTTTCCTTGTGTAACTTTCTACAAATACTGCGCTCATTTCCTGAAGTACTCTCTTTGTGCATCTAGAAACAAATCTATAAACAAATAAATAAACGATTGTCTCCCTCATTGAGATAATTCATATCGTAAAAGTAAACAATTTATCGAGCGTGCTCAAGGAGGAAAGCGTCGTCATAACCGGTAAAAAAAAGCCGAGATTCTCCAGAAGGAGAGGGAAATAAACGCACGGCAGCAGACAACTTAATATACCACGACCATGGTTTATTTACATTATGCCAGTGCGAAATCGTGACCTGAGGGAAGAAGTCATAAAAAATGAAGATGGAGTGGCTTGGCTAAGATGTCAAATCGGGAGTCAGAATGTGGACTTCCGGAACCTGTCAAATATGAGCTGCATTCTGATCAGGTGATGTGGAGCGTTCTCAGAAACACGTCGTGCATCTATGATTAGCAGCCGTTAAAGAACACAGGTTTTCTTGAAAACATTTTGGGTATTTTGTTATGCATGATATTATAGACAGTAGACTATTGGTATCACGGACCGATAGGACTACTTGCCTAAACTGATGGCACCACTCACGAAGTCGCTGCTTTATGATATTCGTGCTTCAACCTGATGACATTATGAACTTTAGTTGGTATCAGCGTTAAAAAGAGAGTAATCATCGATAGTAACTAATACCCAATGATTAAGAAAATGTTTTAATGAAAATTGATATCCGTACACACGGCGTACCTTATTAAATATTCATTCTGTTCCATACTATTAATGATTTATTCCCTCTAGATCTAGAAATATATATGCCCACTATACTGTAGGTAAGAATTGATGTACCATATGTTTAGGCAAGTGGTGCCATCAGTCTAGTTAACATGGGCTATTTGGGTTTTGTTCATTTTATATTTTAAATAATATAGAGGGGTGTTGAGAAGCTGGGAATAATGTATGATATCAGTGTGATAGAGGGCGCTGGTAATCTTCTTTAAAGAAGATAAATAAAAATATATGCATCAACCCTGATGGTGAGAAAAGAGAATCAGGGACCTTAAATCACTGTATATAGTACACTCTGCCCAGTATATTGGGGTGTTTGGGTGGATATCAGGCAGAAATAATGTAGTAAAAATACATATACGTGTAGATAGGCTGAAAAATCCTAAAAGCACTTTTATGTTAGCAATCAGAGGACCGATCGAAAATTGGGGGAAGGCCGCGGGGAATCTGTTGGTGCACCCAAATATGTTTACGACCATAAGTGATAACCAGAACGCTCGTTACTAGTTGGACCCCAGGCGGAGACACTTGTCTCTCAATAAATGAAGCCGTTTTGAACTTTCCTCCTGTAATTTCCCATACAAAAAATGCAAGATTAATTCAATCTTGGTATCAGAAAGACATGTCTAATCGTGTCTTCGCTTCCTAACAATCATAAATATATGATATAATTATTTCAAGCTGTCAGTTTACTCTTCTTTACCTCGGTAAATGTGTAGGGGTGAGATTTCTACCTGAATTCATCACATAGAATTCATCACATAGAAAAGAACCTTGAGAAAGTCTGGAAAGGACCAATAATGGTTGACTGGACGTAAAATCAAACCAAACCAAACAAAACAAATACTCTTCTTAATCTTCCCTCGTCCATTACCCATTCAAAAGAACGTAACTAGTCTACCGAGATGTGAACCTACACAAATAAACTGACCCTTTTTGTTAAGTGGCCTGCGGGATTATCGCAGACTAAATTTACATGCTATTGGGTCTATATCAAAATCTATGATATGACCCGATATTGCCCTAGGTTTACAACCAGACATCTGTTGGCATGTGTATAATCTCTCTGGTTTACATGAAAAGGTGATGTCCCCTGAGGCCAGGTCCTGACTATGTTAGTAGTTTCTCCGAGTGTTCCCAGCGATGATTAACAGCTTGCATACAGAATCTGGCATGTGAACAAATGATAACTTTTTACCTCTGCCGACTTCAACGAGAAATGATGCTATATTAAAATAGATTATTTACTCCTATTCAGATATGCGAGTCTTTCATTTATTACCGGTTTCCTTCTTTTTTTTGTCTGTCTTTTTTACTATGGTGAATTGACTGCTTTACATTAGACATAAAGAGTTGAAAATTTCCGGCTTTTTATTTTGAACCTAACGGGCGTCTCTGTATGTAGGTCATGACTCTCAGACGCATTGTATTGTATCTATCTTTGAAAATTACAGGATCTGGATGCCATGTATATTCTAGTTGTCGATGCTTCTATGTACAATACAGGAATGATGTATGCCTTGTCTGCGCGTTCATCCAGCCTCAGTTATATGTATGCACATGTCAGACTCAAAGTGTGTTCCGTTGTTGCCCCGCGAGGGGGAGTGGATGTCGCGTCGGGGGTCACGAGGTCTGGATCATAGTGGGGTCGGGACCGGGCTTGGTATGGCCGTCCACCGCAAGGGGATGGGAGTGATCCGGGGAATCCCCTGCCTATGGCTCATTGGGTGCTCGGCCAGCTGAGGCTGTCGTTGCATGAACGGTGTGGAAATAGTCATGCTATACATTGGTTTGATGATCCATCATCGTATGGAGCAGCGACGTAAATGAATTGTACCAAACAATTCATCAATGAGACAATGCATATATGTGTGGTTGGCTAGTAAATAACCTGTATTACACGTGTATGTGATGTCAATTCTTTGATGATAAAAACAATGATAATAGATACCAAGAGGGGTATGATTTATGACGGGCCGTCAATACAAAACATGGTCAGTGAAAATGACTGATAAAAGGGAACCTTTTTTTATATGAATAGTCATAGGGTGTAACGTCTGTTTGAAGGTTACTATGTCATGATAAAAACAGTTGCAATAGCGGTTTATGCATCTTGTGTTTGGTTTGCCTCAAAGCAGTGAATTAGAGGGTATGCTGGTCTGATATTTAGGTGGTATGTGATAGGAATGCATATACAAAGTTAATAAGCATACTACTTGTTAGAAAATTAATGAGTGAGATACGAACGAACTATTTTGTTAGCTGGTATTTTGCTGCTTGCGGATTACGATACACCCTAGCTAAATCAAATTGGATTTCTTTTGATAATTTATTTTCACCTCTTCTGACCTACACATTTCTTTATTGAATACAGACGGTGCACTAACTGTGCAGACTTCGCAGAAATGTACACAAAAGTCAATGACCACACTCCCAATATCCACGATCAGCTAACACATCTGCAGATGGCCTGGCTTCTGTTTATCTCCACCAATGAACATTCCTATAAGAAACAAGCTTGCTTGTAATTGCTCCTTTCGCCAGTCCTGACACAGACCATTAGAACACACTGTTTAACAAATGTTCTCCCCAACACATACATTATGTGGGCGAGGATTACACGTGTATTTTCGCAGGTTTTTTTTTAGCTGAAAGTACCTGTCATCTCGTAGGTACAAATTGTGGTACAGTCATATGATTTAAACATATATCTTTGTGACAGCGTCTATGACAGGTTTTCGTGTTAACTCACAGAGAATAGGACACAACGAGCAGACGCTGTGGTTGGGGGCAGCGTTCCACTAACACAAACCGGCGTCCGAGTTCGATTCCCGGTACGGTTAACCACCACCACACGGGGGCAGCACTTGTCAATAATTGAGACTGACGGACCATGGAATGTCTTCCACCTGACTTTCCGCCGCGGTATAAAATCTGTTAAAAAGCCACAGGTGGCTTTGAACTCTTCCAATCCCCGAATCTACTATCTATGACTAGACGACTCTACATTAGGCAAAATTATATTTTCCACTCCAATTCTAATGGTATGCATTAATTCGATGAGTGAGAACATACATCTTAACAAGAACGAACATGAACAGTCGAACAAACGATAATAATATGAACAAACGTGGAAGTTGTTTACGTCTGTGCATATATATACAGTAAAACCCCTCTTCCGGGACACCCCGCTTAAGGGGACACCCCGCTTAAGGGGACAATTGGCTCGGAACGGAAATTTTTCCCACTATTAAGAGTTTATTTTAACCCCGCTTAAGGGGACACCCTGCTTTAGGGGACACCCTGCTTTAGGGGACACCCTGCTTTAGGGGACACCCCGCTTTAGGGGACACCCCGCTTTAGGGGACAGTTTTTCGGTACAGAAATGCTTAAAAACCTCCCTTAAGGGGACAGTTTGGAAGGACATCATATCAAAAACACTGAAAATCCAAGTTTATGGTGCCCGTTTGTACGGGACACACAGAACAATATGAAGGTGGATATACCTTCCTTGTGAAATTCGCTCCTTTTCATACCCCCGGTCAATGCCCCCATCCCATCCCCCCCCCCCCCCCCCCCCGCCCCCCACCTCAGTAACTTCTGAGAGAAATCAGCAGCCCTAAAAGGACTCATCGTGAGCCGCCCAGAGCCGCGACGGCTCACTGAATACCGCACCTTCAAAGCCTCCAGCCCCCCCCCCCCCCCCCTGTGTCGCCCACAGCTAACCTGTAAGCGGGCCTCTTACCTGGCACCTTCAGCAGGCGCGAAAATCACTGGTACTAATATCCACTCACTGTAGCCCGCCCAGAGCCTCTAGAGATGTGGTTATTCCCATGAAAAAACACACTCTGGCCCCCCGGGCCCGCTTCGGAATGCTCAGTCTTTTAACCTCTAATTTTTATTTTTTTTTGTATATTTATATTCATTTATATTATATAATTTATATTTATTTACTTAATTATGTGTTATTGATAAACATTTTAACCTAATAACCATCGTTTCCTTCATTTATGTAGACCTGTATTCTCTATTGTATAACCATTGACAGACTGAAAACCCCGCTTAAGGGGGCACCCCGCTTAAGGGGACACTTGGCCCGGAACGGAGGGTGCCCCCTTAAGAGGGGTTTTACTGTATATATATATATATATAGAAATAGTAACAGTCCTGGAAGGAAACCCCATTCCCCAATTTATAAAACATGCAGGGTTCCTATAAATGAAATGTCAACGGAAGTACAAGAAATGCTTGTGAAATAGTAACAACGTGAAAATGTTGTTTGAGACTCTTCCAAGGAAAGGTGTTATCAGCATTTTGAAAGAGAAGCATTTCTTATGAAATCGTTGTAAACATGAGAAATAATTGACTGAAATAAGTCTGCAAACGTGAAAAGCTAAGTTTTTGATGGCCCTATATACCTTTAGAGTCCCCTGGGACAATACAATACAAACAGATGAATAATTGTCAACATTGTCAACAGAATTATTACTTATGAAGATTTAGAACGTGAGATGGCCAATACATTGAACATGTATTGGAGTACTGAATCCGATGGCCTGCAGAGATGACCGGATCACTTTGTGCACCATTTCGCCCAATAGACTTCCAAGTACATTATGCAGATAAGAGGATATATAAGACATTTTTGATTCAAAACTTTTTCCCCTAAGCTCCACTGCTGCCCCACCCTGTGGTGACTGAGGGGCGATTATTTGCTTGCAGGTGCTCAATACAGGTGTTGCCGTTCAGCGCCGCCTAACGGCCCACTGTCTAGTTACGCGGCCGCTCGAACAAACACCGCGAGTCTGGTGGTATACATATAGAGACATATAGCAATCACACTTAGAGTGTGGGTGTGATTGCAATATTGTTGGTTTTGGACGGATTGGACTGCTAGAACAATCAAAGGCATTGTATCAACGAGTCTGGACTATAAAAACTTAATAGCTGATAATTGTTTTGGCATTAACTTGGAAAAAGATAAGCATATATGCTAGCTAGACCTGCCAATATATTAAGCCTTAAGGTGTATTCAATTTCGGTGATCCTATGTTATCTATGCTATATCTAAAGTATTATTGAATTTTTTTTTTTTTTTTTTTTTTTCTGGTCCCTAAATAGTGACAAAGTCACATGCCTTGATAAAAGCCACACTTAAGATGCCTGAAGAGTCCGAACCGGATGAAACCTTGAACCCCAACCTCCCCTAATAACTTGTTATTAGGCCTAATACAAGAAATTCTTGATATTTACATCCACATACCCCACTGGGCCAGCTGGATGGGAATCGGATCCAAAGACCCCTTTCTATTGGTTGGTATAACGCATTGTTGACACTAACAATCGACTCCTTGGAGATATCATAGCAACTGGGTTCAAAACTGACAGGAAACTGTCACTTTCAAGGTAGCATCGGCTTGCTCAAGAGGTGTTTTGCCACGTCTTAACAAGTATTATTGAGGCGATATGCATGTATGATATACCAGATTTAAGCTGGAATACCATAGATCACGATCAAATCGTTATTATCTCTTTGGAAATAATGTAGACGGGTATAATGAACGTATTATGCTCATAACGCAATGGTCCAGTGCTAAAGAATAGGTTTCCAGGGGAATGTTTGGCTTCAGCCGTGGTGTAACTAAGCAGATAAGGTGCGACACCGGCCTACGGAAAAAGGCCTATTGCCAGCAGGGGAGCTGTAGTGGAGCTAGGGTAGACTTGCTCAAGTCTTTGATTATGAACATTCATTGAATGATTAAAGAAAATCGGATACAATTCATTATAGTATGTGTCCTTCTCTGCCCGATCACTCAGAAGGAGGGGAAGGGTAGGATACAGGGACTGAGGCCAGTCTAGAGCTAGGGCTGCGATCATTGGCACCCAATCGCAGCAGTATCACCACTGATTTTGACAAGTTCTTGACTAGTTCTTTCACTGATCACATACCATTGCCCCATTCAGAGGCAACTTTCCTATTTTTAGTGCTCAGGGTGCAGGTAAGAATAGCTTGAGACATCATTAGAAATTTCAGATGTGGGGTCCCCTAAAATGAGCTTTCCCGGCACCCGCGTTAAGGCCCGGCCCCACTGGTGCGATGCGATTGTCGCACCCGTTTTATGGCCCCATAAACGCCCCCTCAGCGGGGCTTATGACCCCTATTGCGATGGAATCATCACACTCAATCACACAGAAAATCCAGGGTATGCCCCACTGATGCGATGGAATCATCGCCTCACTTCTGGCACCACCTATGTATAATAGTCATAAAACTTAATTTCTAATATTGATAAGGTACTCACATCTAATAATAATTATATCACTTCTCAACTTCAGGCTTCACAAGGTATCAGAATAAAACCTAGGCTGCAGCCAGAGCCTGCTGTTTTCACAGCTTTCACACCTCCTCACGCCTGGCATCCAAATGAATGCTGTCAGGTGTGGCAGTTATTGACTGTAGTAGGCCACAGCTACCAGTGGTCAGAGCAGCCTGTATAACTACATGGATTCAATGCAGTGTATTCAGTATCTATAGAAGTATAAAGGGAAGTACTCGTTACCTGTGCAACGAATCTATCGCAAATCATAAACATTTCAAGATGTGCGATGCGACAGATCCGTCGCATTGCACACAATCGCACACGTGCGCATGTCCGTCCCCACAGGAGCGAATGTGTGCGATGCGACGGAAGGCGCCGTTTTTATGACCCTCACCGGGCGTTTATGACTTTTAATTGACTTGTGACAATCGCATCGCAGCAGTGGGGCCGGGCCTTTAGCCGCTTCCCATGCTATACGGTCAGGGATCCTGGGCAATACCTAGGAACTGCAAACTCGCAAGCAGAGACTGCAAGTTTGGACAGTTTTGTTAGTTTGGGCAGAATTTTGGTAATAGAGTGTGCTATAAACATTCCTAACATCAACGCCTATCCCAGTGAACTGCAAACCCGAATTGAAAGATTGGACATGATTTTACAACCAGAGTGTGCGATAAACATTCATCACATCAACACCTATCTTTATTTACCAGCATTATTGTACTAACTGTAATATCCAGCGGAAATTTACGAGCTGTGATCACCCTCCCATACAAATACAACATGGCGGACACTACACCGCCCGAAGCACCCTGTCTCATCTGAACAGGAAACCCGCCTATAGCAAATAATGTGGCCAACATCCACTTGATGGCATGATAGTCGGCTCTCAATTATGGAGATATCCGCGATCGCATTAATGTAGCCTAGCAGAGAAGACCTGTGATTGACAAAAAAATCATTCTGGAGCAGCACTACTGATTAGGGCAAGAACAACTCAGATTTAGAATGGGTTGAGAATTGGTGGAAAAAATAATCGATGCAGTGGAGCACTGTTTTAAGTGTGCAGGTTGTCATAGGCTGTGCATTTAAGTCAAAGACACAATATTTGATGTTAGCTTTAACTGAGTGTGTTACAAAATGAGCGGTCAGGCTATTCACCACTTGCACATAAGCGTGGCGCTGCGATCGGGTTGCGCTGGTTGCATGTGGCTAGCCACTGCTTTCCGGGAATCAGCCACAGACTTGGATTCGAAAACGAGGCGTGATACGTTACCTGGGTCGGCAGCATGGCTTCACAACCATAAGCACAGAGTTAACTAGAAATGTAATTTGTTGTTGTGTCGTGAATAAAAGGCCGAGCTTTATAAATAAAATATTATTAAAAAGCCAAAACTTGGGCCTATCTGTCGATATAGTATCATATATCTGTGTTATGGCTAAGATTTACTGTCATGGATTGAACATCCAAATTATTTTGGTGTAAAACAAAAGAAAACATGTTACCTTCCTGTTTTCACAGTGATTTAATAAAAAATCTATCGCGGTGACCTATGGAAATTGATATCCTACCTTCTTTAGCATTTCAAGACGATTAAAATGATACCAATATTACCAGGCTTTGACACAGAAAAACGCTAAAAAAATGATCTTCTGATATCTGTCTTAATAGTCCATTATCCAAGGAAATATGTAGTTTTGAAATATCATATTTTTCCGAAATATCTATCAAATATTATTTCATTGTATATATCTTTGATATCTAATGTCTATACATAAACACTAGATATCAAAGATATATAATATGTTGTTCGATACAACATATATCAATGTTTTCATGCAGAACAGAACAAAACAAGAGTAGCCATTTTCTGACAAACACATATCTCTTTCTTTAAAATATGATCAGGAAATATTCATCACAGCCTGGCAATAAAGGTATCATATCAATCGTCATGAAATACCGAAGAATATAGGATGTTTATTTCTACAGGTCATCGCGATAGATTTTTCATTAAATCAGTGTGAAAACAGGAAGGTAACATGTTTTAATGTTTTCTCATTTAAACAATTCCGATTTTCATTCTATGACAGGAAATTTTATTCATAAGACAGGTATATCATGTATATCCTAACAGATAGGCCCAAGTCTCAGCTTTCTAAAATTATAATGTTTATACAAATCGGCCGATTAGTGTAGATGTGAGAGTGATTTCCATTTTTCATGTTAGAGAAACACTAGTATTTTTATCATTGCTCAGGACTGAGTGTAGAGGGCTCGCCTCGTTTTCGATTGACGTGCATAGGCGGCCATTACAAGATGGCGCCAGTGTGAAGAGGGTCAATTGGTGTAGGCCAGACTTAGACTAATGCTTCAGTGGGTCCATGATGTCCAGGCTCACAGGTGCATTTGTGTGTAGACGCTGGACCCAATTGAATTCCTGCATGCACCTGAGATATTTCGCCTTAGCAAAGTCTGGTACTGCATAGACAAATTTGAATATATATATATATATATAACACTTAAACTCTGCCCACAACATGGGTCTTGACGCTGTCACCATATATATATATATATATATATATATATATATATATATATATATATATATATATATATATATATATATTTATTTAATTATATATGTTTAAGTGTTGGGCCACCTCATTCACCTTCACATTGTTTCTGGTAATGCTACTGAAATGCACTGTGAAGTGTGATTTCAGTTCTTTTTTCGTCTGCCCAACATATTGTCTGGCACAGGGTTTACATGTGATGCAGCACACTAGGTTTGAGCTGCAACACCTCACATTGTATCTGCTCATGTTTGTTGAGCAGATATAATTGCAATGAATTTGGCCATCGGTGTTGAGCTTCTGGAAATATCTTCAACTGTTTCCTATTTCAGTTTCGCCCTGTCCAGGGGGTTTCACAGGTTTTTTGGTCATCTGTATGCCCCTATCCGTTGTTGTTGGTGAATCGTGCCCAGTAGGCCGCAGATTGTGGTTACAACCTTCAACTAGATTGTAGTTGGTGTCTACAATGTTTTTATGAGCTTCATCTGTTAGATATGTTTCTGGCTTTAACAAATTTTCATGTGTTTTGAGGGCCTCAGCAAATGCTTCCTTGTGGAGAGTCTCCGGGTACTCTTGTCACACGAAGTGTTAGCCCTTTGTGATGCAGTTTTTGACAAAGTTGGTTTTGTCGGTGCAGATCCTATGTAGTAGTAGGAATTAGAAGGAAACCCACGAGATGAAAATAGTTTGGTCCGTACTCCACCGAGTTTTACTGCAGAGTAATTCACTCAGCTTCGCTTCGTGAATTACTCTGTGGTCAAACGAGGTGGTGTACAGACCAAGTTATTTTCATCGAGTGGGTTTCTGATTTTATCTCGTATAACATTAATTACCCTGTATAACATTAATTATTGATGGAATGAATTACCCAATTAGCCATTGAGTATTGGGTACACGAACCTCATGGCCGTGGAGTACGAGTTCCTAATGTTAGGCCTATGGAGAAAAATACCGGGGTGAGATAACTGTCCATACAGGATCCCACGGATACAGGGTTTTGGGTATGCTGAAGCGTATCTGAGGTAGTTATATCTGTCGGTGGGTTCGACATAGAGTTCGGTACTTAGGGTGCCATCCTTGAGGCATATGGTTGTGTCCAAGCAGTTTACACTCTCTGTAGAGGTTTATCCAGTGAATTTGATGGTTGGGTGTATCAAATTTGCAAAGTAGATAAATTCTTTCAATTTGTCTTGTCCGTGGGGCCAAACAATTAAAATGTCATCTATGAACCGGTAGCAGACCAGGGGTTGGTCTGGATGGGTGTAGATCAGTCGCTCCTCGAGGTCTGCCATAGAGAGGTTGTCTTCGATGGGAGCAACTTGGGTGCCCATAGTGGTACCTCCAGTCTGGAGGTGGGGGTTGGGGGGGGGGGGGGGTGGGGGGTGGGGGGTATTTATTTGATAAAATATAGGCTGAAAACACCAATTAAAAGGCCTCAGCCACACTGTGAACATACAACCACAGACAACTCCACACCCAACCAAGGAAAATCGGATATGGGAGCGGGAAAGTGCTTGGAGCGCGAAATTCGGCGGTTGAAAAAGCTTACTTGGTCAGTTGTGCGGTCGTACACGGACTGGTCAACGCGTCACATCTCCCAAGATCGATGTATACGAAATTATTGGATTCTATTATTTCAGCTGTTGACACCATCTATTCCAATTTAAGTACTGAACATATACAATTTGTACTTACATTTGCATTGTTTATGTAGAGATCATAGTAAAGTCAAATTCGGACGAGGCTAAAACTATGACCTTCACAGGGAAGTAGCTACCGTGAGGTGGGTTTCAGTCTGATCTGCCACCCATGTTTTAGTGTTGTACCATGTGACCCCAAATAACGAATCACTTGGGAGCCGTCACAGTGGATGGCATTTGTCAATTGTTTTGCTGTCAATGCCAAAGTTCTGTTGTTATGAAGTGCCAACAACAGTGGGGAGTCTCTTTTTATTGTCATTCTCGATGGAATTGAGCATTTCTATGGTGGTTTCAAGCTAGGGAATCTTCAGGCTGCATAGTATAGACCATAATAACAGAATCTCGGTTGTATTTTTGTATCCTTTAACAAACTATATTATATTGCATGTTAATCTACAGGTATCATTGCAGCAGAACATTTCCAGTATACACATATGTGTTTATATAGATTTAACCATTTTTCGTTAAATAGATTAAATCATTTTTCGTTTTTGTCACATATCTGCAGATCCTGTTTTTATTGATCTAGTACTTCAGGAATAGGTGTCGTTTAAAGGTCCGTGTACAAGCTTTATTTCATATCCTTACATATGTTACATATATCCTAACTCAATTACCAGGATTGCAAGAAAATAGACCATAAGGGGATATAAACAAAAAAACATCAAGGGAATGTATACTCCATGCGTCATATTATCAGCGTTACGCAACAGTCAGGGAAAATCCCAGAAGAATAGGACAGAAACGGATGATTCCTAGGATGATTACCGACTTATATAGACGTAATCACGAGGTCGTTAGTCCCTGGAGGAAGAGGTCCAGGTGTCTCTTTATCAGGTGATAGTGATGATGATTCATCAATCTCCCCAGGTATCAACTTCCCAGGCATCAGCCCTGCTGGTATCAGCCTTTGTGTTATCTACCCTCACATGACCAAGTTCATGCTATAGGATATCGACCCATGTCCCTTTCTTCTTTGCAAGATCCTCTAAATGCACCCTACAGTCCCTTTATCCCCAGCAATGGTAGATTTACTGCTATACCAAAGGCCAAACCTTCTCATACTATGTCTACGTGGTGTTGCAAATAAAACAATTCTCATCTCGGCAAATGTATTAGGCGAGACTTCTACCTGAATTGATCACTTAGATTCGATCACTAATTCTGTTGTATAAAAGCAGTGAGAACAGCTGAACCTGGAGAAAGTCCGGAAAGGACCTGTAATGGTTGACTGAACGTTAAATCAAATAAACAAAGCACCCTCCAGCAGAACAATAAAAGCGGAGGTTCCTTAAAGAATGAATGGACGGATCTGAATGAAAGCAAATGGCTTGGTATTGTATATCTCTAGCTACAGGCTACAGCTCTGGGGACATTCAGTTGGCTTTATTGACAGGTGGTTTGTTTGTGTGCAGTTCCATGGTGTTCACCACACCTGAGTTAGCTGAGGTCTGCTGCCATATATACTGTTCAGTCACTTATTCCATCTGAGAACCGAAGCTCGTCGCGCATATTGTCGTTAATCACGCTGGCGGCCCTGACCCCCAGGCCGTCACATGAGGGTGGGTGCTCGCGGGGACTTTCCCCGAATCAAACCATATTTGTCCAAGTTTCTCTATGTCACAGGGCAGCCAGGCTAAATGGGTGCTCACCCAGGCCACCCCCTATTGTACCATACATAGCTTTAAGAGATGTAGTTACAACCCTTGTGACGAATAGTAGCATGCTAGGACATGCTGGCACCCTCATGAAATGCTTGCATATTTCAGCTACAACTTTGACTTTTTTTCTGATATGTAAAGGGTAATGTTGCAAGGAGGATACCGGAACGCATGTATGCCTGATCATCGAGTCCCAACTGAATCATTTCTACAATCAACAGTGATCTAGATTCGTTGACCTAATCGACTTTTGTTAAACATTTCCCAGTTCCCTGCTGCAAATGAATATTCTATCCTGGTAAGTTTCACGAAACTATAGGACACACACCACTATAATTCACTATTAGGAGAACAAAATGAAAGAGCAAATTTGTAATATCATAATAATTTCCGCATAAATAGTTACTCTTTGTATCATAAATGATTGATATACTAATCCACCAAAAGAACTGTCGCTACGTTCTTGAAGAGTGACGATTTAGAGTATCTCCTCCTCGAGGATATTCAATATTGGTTGTACTTCTTATCACTGGTGACTAAAAAACCAGCCTTTCCCCATAACACGGTGCGGTGGTACCGAAAAGTGAAGTAATCGAAGACCGAGCGAAGAGACGCACATCTTTGAATATATAAAAACTTTAAAAAAGAAATTGTTCCGTGCCACTCCTTCTTAGAAAAGATAGCAGTGTTTACTGCAGGACCTACTTTTGGGTTAAAACATTCTGATTACAAACACTAGAATCGACTGGTAAAAGAAAAGATGAAGAATGAGAGTTAACCAGAACATTCACTGATGTTTATGAATCTATAAAACACTGTTTCTAACAACCCCATGTAAGTTTGATTTGTTTAGACCAGAAGAGGCTGATGTTAGATTCATAGAAATGATCCTGAAAATTACAATCCTTAAAAAGGCTGGGTCCCTAAATAAATTCGGTTAGCTGAAGTAACTATGACTCAAAGGGCACATGAAACTCACTTGTGGATGTTTTAGCTTGAGTCAGCTGTGATGTATGTTTGAATGTAAAACTCATGAATCTAAAAACAAGGTCACGGATGTCATGATGTTGTCACAAACACATGATCATGTTAAAGTAGGGTGCTTCTCTATAAATGCAAAATGTGCTGGTACTGGGGGACTCTGTTTGGAGGTCGCTACCGACGTCTGTATAGTGAAGCATATATATCTGCACCATTTGTCATCCTTATATGCGTGATGTTATCATAACACTTTGTTGAAATACAAATATCTTAAATTTGATTTAGGATATTATCATTTAATTCTAAAATAAATTACAGATTTATTCTATTGTGATTAGATTCTGATGGATAGATCGTGTGACTTCCTCTGAAATAACAGTATCACTGTCCATCACAGAACAGTTAGCGCGCTTAGGATGTGGTAAGGAAGGTCTGGATATAAACCATCTTGCTGTCAGCTGCTGATCTAGGCCAAATATAGTGACGGACCGCAGGGTCTGTTATATACATACATGTGTATACACTCTGAAAAAAAATCATTTCTTTATCCTGGTCCATGCCTAGACTCAGAGACCATTTGGCAAAGATATGATCATACCAGGCCGTTGTATTTTCGTTAATTTAATATCTGACGATCAACACGTTAGGTAAAAAGAAAAAAGTGTGACTTTAAATCTGTTATGGGAACAAAAACTTGACATTAAACTGCACCCTCTCCCACCAGCCCCGCTGCACGTCCTTGTGGTGGTGACCGTGTGGATCGTTTTCTATGCCAACCCTGGAGCATCCTCCCTCACTCCAGTCTCTGGAGATGGTTACCGTCCCTGGAGGAGGTAATAAAAGACCAGAACCACCACCCTCTGATTTAAGTCTGGTTTGGAAAGAAAAAGAAAATGGCCGTTAGCGCCACGGGTCTGGATCTCGTCTTGTGGTAGAAATCGGTGGCCGAGCTGAGAGCAAGCTCAGACCACCTTGTGGAGTGCTTGTGAATTCAGACAAGGGTGCGAGGAAGCGTCCCTCACTCTGACCCTACCCCCGACCTTTCCTATAGAAAAAGAAAATCAAACCACGAAGTGCGCAGGGAGTGGCTGGAAACACGTGCACCACCCATCTATTTTCCACTTTTGATCCCAAGATGTCCGCAAGCTTTTATGGTGAAAATCAATAATGAAAACCTTCCCATTGATAGATGCATAAGTATCCATGTACATACATGCTAATATAAATCTAGTGTCAAGGTTGATTATGACGATCCTCTTTATAAATCCTGAGAGTCTGAGATAACTCTGGAAAGTACTATTACAGTGTTTGCGCCTATATCTTACATAAAGGTTGAGAGTCGGGCTCTCTATCAGACGGATTTGGAGATGTGTAATCGGTCTAAGGTGGAACAGGTGTACATGATGGCAAGGATTGGAATGACGTATATTTTGAAAGGGAAGGGGGCATAAAGCTACAAACCTTGCAGGAGATTTCACTCATGGCTTGATCACAAACAGGAAGAGCCCAATATAAGTTACTGTGTGCAAAAACGTTTCCTATTTTCGTCGTCGTCCTTTTCTTGCACAAAGAGTCTCGATTACTAAGGTAAAGGAGAGCAATCAATAGGATCCATGGAAACAGTGATAAGTACACAAGGCGCCAGAGAACGAACACCCGGCCGGGAATTCCCATAATCGATGTAGTCGTGAAGGCCATTGGTTTGCAAGGAATCCAACGCCACGTTACCTTACAAGCCCAATATAAGATAGTCACACCCTCCAAAATAATGAAACCGGGGGGAAAAGGAGAGGCCTCTTGACTACGCCCTACCCTACCCCAAACACTGCCCTTGGATGAGCCTCTGTATTGTCCAGTCATGTTACCTCATACCGGTATATCAGTGGACTGGGCGTGAACAGGTCATGGAGACTTGGTGTATTTATCGCCGTTACTGTCAGCTTATCGGGGCTTTGTTGGTAGTAATCGGCAGACCCGAGCCTCGCCTTGCACTCCGGCGACTTCCCGGCAGGCCCTGTGTTTATATGACTGGATGCCGGTGCCAAGAAACGCTAACGTCCCATCCAGAACGCCGCCCGTGAAGTGATGGTGTGTGTACCCGGTCTCCCTATGCCTGTGGGTCGTTCAAATAGCATAAGACTATATATTATAACATCCTAGTTTCTACTTAGAGGTTACTTCAAATTCTAATTACTTTTTTTTTTTATCACAGGTAGAACCAATGAATTTCGAATGATTTCTGATGATTCAAACATACCCCATGAAAACGCAACAAAGGGGATTTATTCATTCATTTATTCATTTATTCATTCAAAGGGGAAGTAGTGGTGTTTCTGAATAAGGTTCCCAATTTTTTTGCTTTTAGCGAGAAGTTCGTTTCCAAAATACATAGGGATCCTTTAGGAGTACCATACAAATATGTGTAAATTTAGATGTGGAAAAGGAGAAAAAGTCTATGGCCATAGGGACTTTAAATACAGGTCGATCCGCGGTTAATGACACATACGTAGCTAGACTAATGTGGTGAGTCTAAAACACAGATCCGGATTTTTTAATGTTAGTCTAAGACTGCATTGCTATTTCCTTTCCCAGGCCCAACCACTTACAGATATATTGCGGTCCTTATAAGAAACCTCAATGTATGTCTTTTTTCTAGCCACCAGCGTGTGAAGTAACCCCTCTCCATGTTCGGTCTGAGCACGGACCTGCATGCAGTCATATTGGTCCATGGTGTAAGTTACAATGACGTTCAGGCATCATTCAACAAGCATTAGTGGCCCAGATGTGCAGGAAGATTGAATTGTACTACGGTCGATACCCAGGATTCCGTGATCCGGTTCGCATTCTTTAGACGCGGTGGAGAATCTCTTCTTGACGTCATAAGATTCCTGCAAATGTGTCACAAGAACATAGGGATTTTCAGTAGACTTGCTCGAGAGGGGCGCGGGAAGTATATTTTATTGTCAGATACAGATCTAACATTAGGTGAGTGGAGAAGTGGCCTGTCAGAAGCTATAGGTAAATTTCAGTAGCTAAACCACGCGTATAAAACAGAAATGCAGTTCTGAAAAAGAGTTCTTTTATCTGTATCAATGTATATCTTTTTCACGTGGAGAACTGTACTATGACTGATGTATAAGTGGGAAGACCTTGGCAAGCTGAGTCTGAACGGGTCACCAGAATGTTGTGCTCGTCGAGTGACGGGCTCACCCTGCCTCCTCCTTCCCCGTACCCGGCGGGCTAGCACTAGCTGTCGTACTCCACACGCTGAGCGCCCACCATCGAGTAACTCCCGAGTAGCTCGCACAGAGAGGGTACCACCCCTCCGACAGCCATTTACTGCCACACCATCACAACAGGGAGAGTGTGTTACACCAGCACCACATTACTACCATTGAGTTTTGCATGG
The DNA here is from genome assembly GCA_950022655.1 of Alentia gelatinosa. Lineage (NCBI taxonomy): Eukaryota > Metazoa > Annelida > Polychaeta > Phyllodocida > Polynoidae > Alentia > Alentia gelatinosa. The sequence goes on along the minus strand of OX465579.1, from coordinate 46,908,340 downwards.
CATGAACTTCATAAACTCTGCTTGGATAGTGAGTTGCTCAGGTGAGCAGATAATAAACAGGATAGCTACTACGCTGAGCTGAAGAAAGGGCCACGGGTGACCCGATCAGGACAATACTCACCTCGGTAGGATACCACTCGGCGAACGTACGCTTTGTGTGGGCCGACCTACGCTTCTTCCTCTGGCTTCTTCCGAAGGTAGGAACTTGAAGACTCAATACGGGGAATTCAACAAGAACTTTGTTATCTTCACCATACATTGTAAGAAATTCAATAATCTTTTATATGATCAAGAATATCGGGAAAGGGGTATAAAAATTATTCTCTTTGTCAGTTTGTGTATCGTTCTGTTCAGTCCATGCATAATGCGTGCAGATTTGCACAACAGATTGCGCACCAACGCTGGTGACGAATACTCAGCCTTCTGCTATTTTCTCCACTCCGAGCTATATATTGCCGCTGCAGTATACCACTAGGCCATCTAACTTTAATTACTCTCGGGAAACATGTATAGTATCCATTTATATGGGTTCTTATAAGTCGGCTACATAAACATCGCCGGACTACACCCCTCATTCAGCAGGCCGACTGTTGCGGCGGGAAGCCACTTACAGGTAGTAACCAATCATAGTCACGGATTGTGGTCAAGGTTTCATATCATCGGTTCTATAGGATTAGAAGTAATAGCTTTCTAGTTTTTCCATGGAATTCCACGGTTCCATTTTCAGCGTATGAAATTTCTCTTCCATGTGTAAAACAAACATCGTATTCATCAAAATTCATTTACGCCAATAAAACAGTGGCTTGAACCTCCCACTGACCTTCAGCCTAAGGCCATGGCTTACGCCAATGTGTTTTTCATGTTTTCTTCGGGGCAGTATATTACACGTGAAGAATATTTCCACTACCGGTATTTTTCTGACCCCAACCGACATCCCTTCGATGTGGCATGAGATTTCCCTGGATTTTTTCCAGAGTTTTTTCCCCTTCATATAATGGATATTCTTTGCGATCAATTTGATTTCGAGAATTTTTTGTGGGGGGGGGGGGGAGGAATTATGTGGGGGTTCGAAATGAAAACCTGACAGATGGTGAGTGATATTTGCACAACCTGATATGGTGATTTTATTCTCATCTGGGGCCAGAATTCTACTTAGAATAACTCAAAATACAGGAGGTTCCGCGTGATTTGCCCCCCTGGGCCCCCCAACTAGCGCACTGTCCCTGGACCACATTGGAGGCGTAGGCGGCCCCCAACAATCAGTCGAACTTTCCAGGGCTTATTTTCAAATTCCCGGCCGCACGCCCGATTGATGAGACAAAGACAAATCCGACGAAATGATCCAATGAAATCCGGACAATGTTGATAGATGAAGTCGATATTTTTTTGCCCTTAGCCAGCTATTGGTTCACGTTTACCATCTATAATACAGCACCACAAACGTCACATGACGAATAGGAACTACTAATAGATACTCGTAATTCTCAGCCACGCGAATAAGTAAAATTGCTCCAGCTTGGCTTTTGTTAAGGATAACGGAGCAATGTTGGGAAAACGTTGGGGTGAGGTGTTAGGATCGTAGTTCCTGAAAAGTTGAGCCAACGGCATCGGTTGTTTTTCTCACAACTTGAACTGGAGCGTGAGCATCATTGTGCCAATTTACATCTCTTTATGTACCCATTGTCGACACCATGAGATGATTGGACGGGAGATTTGGAGGAAATCATCAGATAACGCCGTAGACTCAGTAAATTATCCCATTTTATGTCAACCCTTGGTATCGAAACTTGTTGCCCAGTATTTGCTTTAGCGGAGACTGGGATGCCAGTATCCCGATATTTCCGGTTTCCCAGGGTCTTTATTTCGTATGTTATATTAGGAGAATACTGTCTAAGGCTTAGTGTCCGTTGTATGGTACGAGGATCTTTTCCCGAACGTACGTCCTCTGCCCGTACACTGAATTTCGTACATGTACATATGCTATTTGGACATTACTTTCATACAGTATAGGCATCAGTTTCGTGCACGGGTATATGATAATATCAGCATGTTTAATAGAAATAAACATTGGAGATAAGCCGGATACACTTAATGTACAGCTTCATTGGCATCTCAAGGGATTTGCAAAAGATAAGACCGATGCATATAATTATTGAAAGTTTCCAAAAGCAAGGAACTTGTTGGTTTGGTACTTTTTTGGCGTGAGTCATAAAAAATAATTAATTTATTGAAGGATATGCTCAAAGTCATTCTATTCCAGAGGCCGTTGAACCAATAAGGGGAGTAGATACCTCGCTTATCATTCATGTGAATAATTGTCTGTAACTAAATGTTGGATGTAAAGAAAACCAGTTTAGTAGAACCAACAGGGGTCATTATTGAATCATATAATCATATGAAGATCTAGAATCTCTGCTCCTCATGTATTTATGTTTGGTGCTAGAGGCGTGCTGGATGTAAGCAAAAAGCAGTTTTGTAAACTGAATCATAAATCTTGGATGAATGAAATATATGAAAAAATAGTCTGGGTTACCTATAGCCATTTACGTGTGACTTCTGTTGAGCAGTGCTTGTTGGCGACGATAGAAAAAATTATTATCTTACCGAGTGTATGATTCTGGAAATCCAGGTTAATTTCTAGATATATTGTCAGAAGTTTAAAGATATACTGGACTCCATAGCAAGTGATAGTAACATCATATAAAGAAGATTTACTCAATAAAACCACATATTGTGCACATGAAAGTGTAAAAGGTTTATCACATCAACCGATTGTGTATCGCTCTACAGATAAGCATTTACCTAAATTCAATGTCTATAGCATTGTACGCTTAATCATTGCAGAGGATGCTTGTCATAAAAGTTAAGATACTGTTTTTTTTTGTGTTTTTTTTTTTAATGGTTTTATTAGGGTCAAGAAACTACAAGTTAGTTCGCCGGATTCGGCTACGGCCGATCTGCCATCCGGTACTGTTAACTCTTCGTATCAAACGATCCTATTACTCGGAAAATATTGCGGTCTTTCTCAATGGCAGTGGTGTCCACGAATAATGCTTGCGCCTCCGAAAGGAAAAGGAACGACAGAAAAACGGTTAGAAATGGGAAGTACCATAGATAATTCCTCATTTATCTAATTTTGTGGGGACAGCCCCAGATCTGAATCCCTACTTTCATATTCAGATTCTACGCCTCAGGAATGATATACCGATATATGACGGTGCTGCTCTGACTGACTCATGATATGTCCATCCGCGCATAACTTAACCTACATTGCGATCAGCTTCCTTATAAAAACTAAAAGTAGCCCCGTCTAAATAATCCCTCCCACAAAAGACCGCCTGTGATGCGCCGACAGGGGCGCCGCCTGGTGGGAAAAGTCAGCCTCGTTTCCAACACACATGTCTTCAAGATGTTCCCAGAACGCATTGGGGCGATAACGGTCCATTGATCGTACTAGATGAGACCTGGGAAGACTCATTGAGCCTGCTGCCTTCCTGGAATGACCAGTGGAAGGTTTTAGTTTGTTAATTTTCCCTTGTTCTACAATTAGCCCATTAGGAGGGGATCTTAAATCTGGCATTACTGATGCACACAGATGACACAACCTGCACCCCTCACTCCATATGGCACAGGGGTCCTCCACATAAACACGTCACTTTCTATTGTGACAGTGCCTGAAGACATTGTTGCAGCTGCCAAGAAGGCCGCCCTCTATGGACAAAGCCACATCACTATCAGATGTGTCGTAAGTATGCCACTGTGCTAGCAGCCGCTTTTTTTACACCGCCCCAGCTTCCTCCATTTTTAGTCTGTTTAATGTCTGATGTAGTTGATCAGTTTTTGTTCCAACCAAGAAGTACCCCCTGAAACACTAATTGGCTATTGGTCATCAACAATCTATATCAATTGCTAGGATAGGTTAGTAAACACTTGATACGGACTTATCTTTAGAAGATATTTGCCTAGATGTTGAGACGGTACTTGATCACCATCACAATTTTGTTTGCTCGTACGTAAATAGGGAAACACCTCGTTTGGCGTCGTGTTTCCAATTCATTTGGGATTTTTGTCATGAACAGTCATTTGCTGCACCTCCATGTGGGAACGGTCTTTTTATGTGGGAGTTTTGTCTTTCTGCCTGTCCCACCTCATAGTAGTTAGTATACTGATGTGAGTCCTCGATCAGACATGAAGATGGTTTGAGGGGTGGGGCGACTCGGTAGTTTGATCCAGTCTATTTCCCAATTAATGGGTAAAGGGAAAGTTATGATATAAGATTGAACATTCTCCCACACCGCATGTCATAGGAAAGGTAAGCGATGCATAAATAATGTATGTAAACAGCTGACGAGAATAACTCACAGGGTTGACCACAAGTAAAGGAACGACTGACAGCAGGTCGGGGCGAAGGCCGTGAGAAAACGGGGATGGCTTCGTTATCAGCGGATGACCAAATGGTGACCCAGGCGGGAGGAGATCAAGATGTCCAAACCACAGCCCGCTCCCCGCGTCAGATTCATGACAAACGGGGCTCATCAGGCCAACTTCCAGGAAAGGACCTTCTGATCCCTGGGCCACCCACAGCTTCCGGTGTCACCATGGCGACCACATCTGAGCTGCTAGCTGTACAGAGACGCTGGGTATAGGTGGCGCCCTGATCTGTTCGTTGTAAAGAGACTCTGGGTATAGGTGGCGCTTTCAGCTGCTAACTGTACAGAAACGCTGGGTATAGGTGGCGCACTCAGCTGCTAGCTGTAGAGATGTTGGGTGTTGATGGTGCTTTGAGCTGCTAGCTGTGCAGAGAAGCTGGGTATAGGTGGCGCACTCAGCTGCTAGCTGTAGAGATGTTGGGTGTAGATGGTGCTTTGAGCTGCTAGCTGTGCAGAGAAGCTGGGTATAGGTGGCGCTTTGAGCTCTTCGCTGTACAGAGACGCTGGGCATAGGTGGTGCTTTTGAGCTGTTCGCTGTAAAGACGCTTGGTATAGGTGGCGCTTTGAGCTCTTCGCTGTACAGAGACGCTGGGTATAGGTGGTGCTTTTGAGCTGTTCGCTGTAAAGACGCTTGGTATAGGTGGTGCTTTGAGCTCTTCGCTGTACAGAGACACTGGGTATAGGTGGTGCTTTTGAGCTGTTCGCTGTAAAGACGCTTGGTATAGGTGGCGCTTTGAGCTGTTCGCTGTACAGAGACGCTGGGTATAGGTGGCGCTCTGAGCTGCTATTTGTACAGAGACGCTGGGTAAAGGTGGTGCTCTGAACTACTCACTGTATAGGACCACGGGGTATAGGTAGCACTCTACTATACCAATGGATATAGTGGTGCTCTGCTATACCAACAAGTATAGACTATACTCGTTGGATAAACAGAGATGATATTTATAGGTAACGCTCTGAATTGCTCAAATGTCTCATAAAGAAACCAGTTCGCTATGACACTAACCTTGATAGTAAATTGCACAATCAAATGTATTATGGGATTGGGGGGGGGGGGGGGGGGCAGATTTTCCGGAAAAGTAGTTAACATTCTCAGGAGACTGCGGTTCGGTAATTAGGCCGGGGAGAGGAAACAATAAGCGGCCCCGTGTTTACTGGATCGGGAGGAGGATGGAGGACGTCGTGACTGACGTCTGGTGTAATGGTTCTTCCAGGTCAGAGTCATGACACATCAAAAAGTTATCAAAACAAAGACCCCGCTCGAGTGTCACGCCCAGTAGACGACGTTTCTACAATGAGGTCCTGGGTCCTGAATTCACCTTCTATAATATACTGATTGAGTTAAATATAGTGGTTTCAGCTTTTCCCAAATTCAACTAAATCCATGTAGTCTGGTGCTGAAAAGCCAACGTTTACAATAGAAGAAGAAGCTATGTTTGAGGTGGATGAAATTCTCGAGAATGACTTTTAGATAAGAACCCCAAACAGCAGTCTCCCTACAGATCTTAAGTTACGGTTCATGTCTGCCCTACTCTGACTCTGTATCGAGTACGGAGAGTGCAGAAACAGTCCAGAGCTGCTCATCCTGACTGCTTTCTATAGAACTAAGCCGATGTCTTTTTCATGGCTCCCGGGCACAGATGAATCAGTCGGAGCCAGCGGTACAAATTAATGAACCTAATATTTATAGTTATCCCCTTACATGTCCTATGCCTCGTGGTGAATAAGTGTTTAATTTGATCTATGATTGCTTCCTGCTTTCATCGTGGGAGTATATCTGGATGATGTGGGTCGGTGTTGCTCGAATTGACTCACCCATGAGAACCGCTTTTGTGGATTGCTCTTTTTTTTCGAATTAGAACACTCAGATCATGGCGCATCATTGACGGCAGCCATGCTCGCCCTGCCTCTGGTGGGTCTCCATATAAGTCGGTTGGATCCGGCTGGGTCGGAATTAGGTCCAGCACTCAGCTGACCCCTCGATACCTATCCACCTCGTTCAACAGGTTTGTGTCGGAGACCCACTTATATACTATATATCGGAAACAGGAAACCATCATATAGTCCATCTATATGATCAAATGGGGCAGTGTATCTATCAAATGGGGTAGTGTATCTATTCACTTTACCTTTAACTTTATGTTTTCCTGGCCGCTTTATGCCCATCAGTCGCTCTATGTGTGATTTTAGGGTATGGGAATGATATCATTTCCAGCAGATATAACTGTAAACATCGGCATTATCGAGTAATCTGAAACTCCTCATCTACTTCCATTGTGGTGTTAAATATACACCGTTGTAGTATCTGTATCTATGCCAGGCATGATATTTGTGTGAGAGAGAAATAGCGTTTGTCACCCCTTTAACCAGATAACCTAATCTCCTAAACAGCAGAGCAGAAACCTCGTGTATGCAGAGCACTAACGAGTTGGCATGACTTCACGCTCTACCGGCACGCGGTAATTTATAGCTAATTCTCATCGCTCGTGCCGCGGATATTAGAACAATAAGGGGGGTGCGTCCACCAACCACGACAAGGCTGCGACAATGGCTTTCCGACAGGGTCCACGACAGCTCTACGATTAGAAGCCTTGTCGTAGCCTTGTCGTGGTTGATGGACCACAGTTCCCGACAAGAGGCTACGACAAGGCCACGACAGGCTGCGACATGAAGCTTGTCGGGGGCCTGTCGGGGGCCTGTAGGGGGCCTTCCGACAAGGTTACGACAAAATCAAACATGTTCGATTTTGGTGGCGTGTCGTGGCGTGTCGTGGCGTGTCGGGAGGTTGTCGCAGAGGTCTACGATAGAATATTTAGGTGGAGCGTGCACTTCCCGACAGGCTGCGACAAGGGGTCACGACAGCCCCCCTTCTCACGACAAGGCTGCGACAAGGCTGCGATAGGAACTTTCTTGTCGGCACGTGTCGCAGCCCTGTCGTGGTTGGTGGACGCACCCCCTTACTGATCAGGCACCCCCTCCCAACCCCGCGCAACATACACGCGCCCGCTCGATTACCCGTAGTTACGATCACGGTGCTGTACGTGGGAGATGCCTGGACTTCGCCCTGGGAGATATGACATCCAGCCACCCCCTCTCCGCCTGTTTTATCATTTTTGTGGCTATATCTGCGATAATAATGTCAAAATGGCGGTTGCTGGCTCGCCGGACGCCAAGTCGGGCTAATCGACGCCGTTTGGGCTCCGTACGGCTGGTTCTGGTCGTGATCGAGGTACGCCCGGGAACCATCCTCCAAATTATGTCTCTCTGGTAAATGGAGGTCCGTTTCTAGCCTTTTTAAATATCCTTTTTTTTCTTGTCTGTCTCGCTTTCACTTTTTATTCCTTTTTTTCTGTGATATAGATGCAGTCGGTATGCATGATGGAGAGATCACTTTGATGTAGCAAATAGTAAGTGTTCTCTAGATGCGCAAGTATTAGATATCTATATAACATTTCTCATCACATTCATGATAGTTTGCACTTAAAAAAACAAAAACAACATTCATAATACACCCATGAAATGATGGAACTGAAGTTCAGAGAAGTTTAGATGAACAGAGAAAGTAAGGAGGATAAAATAACATTGTAAATGAAGTTTGATGACATGGGTAACAGGCCGTCAACAGTGATCTATTGAGTCTGTATTTAGCATACACCATCTTCGAGAAGGGGGAAGAGAGGAAAACAAGTAAGACAGGATATACTTTGAGGAAATAGCACTGTTATTCAAGTTCCTGGATAGTTTTAGATAGTGAAAGTTACAGCTTGTGACATTGCACATTATCTACTGGATGTAAGGGCCGGAGTTATTTGGAATGTTAAGATCTGCAATGGGAGGGGAGGAATCTAGTCAGATGTAAGTAAACGTGGCATTCATCCTCTCCCCAATTTTCAAACTCATACCATCGCACTTCTACGAGGAATAATTGAAGAAACGAAAAATGTTCTTACACGAGGAATCTAGTCAGATGGACCTAGATTTCTAATATGAATTTGGGACGTGGCAATAAATACCGCTGAATGAAGCTGATGCTACCTTGTTAATAACAACTTCCTGTCAGATCAAACCAAGTTGCTATAGAGGTTCCAAGTATATTGTTCTGGACCAGACTTATGCCATTCAATGCTCCTCAGGGCAGAGTGAGTCACAACAATTATTGAAATCCGCCATGAAAATTATGTGTAATCGCAACTTTATGAACGGAGGCAAATACCATGGTATTAATATGTGTCTCCAGGGGAATTGGTGACATGCTACCAGACGTTTAGTGTAGACATTTCGTGATAAAAAAAAGCTGTAACTTTCACTATCTAAAACTATCCTAGGAAGTATGAATCTGGAAATAGGTAGGGGAAGTTCTAGAACATTGTCATTCAACGCATCACTGTACAGATGGGAGGACATAGCTGCGAATCGAATTGAGATGTTAATTAATAAATATTAGTCAGATTCACTTAAATATAGTAAGATGATATCATAGTGCCAGCACGATTCTCCTTTTGACATCGCCAATGTGACCATCGGATGCCTGTATCTGTTACCGTAAATATCAAATCACGGTTGCCGTATGCAACACCACAAACATGAATCTAAAAGAACGAGACTATGATGGCATTAATGATAACTTGACGCCATGTGGGTGGTGAGGATTGCGCCCCGGGGGTCGGCGTTTCCTCCAGAGCGTGAGGACGCGGCCCTCCTGTGCCCGTGCATTGCGGGGCTTGCGTTAACAATATTGAAATTGATTTGGTAATTGATCCCCGAATAGCAGGTTGCCCGCAGGCTGTCCACGTTCAGGCGGCGTCAGGATTTATAGAAGGGGGAAGGGCGGGGGTTACAGTTCTAGCCTGACAAGCACTCACAACTCAGCAGCAAAGTGAATTTATTGTATAAATGTGCACAAACTCGCATCAATGCCGTTAGACTATAAAATACTATGCCTCGTATTGTGAAATGTGACTCGAAATTTACGGATTTTCACTGAATCCAACGTGCAACATTTAACGTTTTCTTTTACATATGCCCATAGACATAGATACGCTGTATGTAGTCTATGGATATTGCAACTCTGACAGTATCAAAGGCATGCGAATACTGAATGCGGCTTGCTGAAGAATTTCTGTGGTTAATATTGATTTTACGATCACACATTCCCCGCCCCTCACGGGTTCTGTCTGACTGCCGACAAGTCTCGCCCAGCCACGTCGACTCGATTAGCATCACAAAAAGGGACATATATTGTGAGTGAAAAAGGCTGTCCGATACGCCTATAACCCCAACCTGACTTTGGCTACGCGTTCGTCTCCACAAAAAATATTGAAGTGGGCAATTAATGTCGATCTACTTTCAATATAATGAGACGATTTTGACGGCTATTCCTTTAAGGTTTCCTTTGGTTTGGTGTATATACTCGGATCACATTTAATTCATGTAGCCTAACCTACATATCACGCATCACGACATTGACAAGTTTATAATATTATATGTGTCACGCTCTCAGTCCTATTTTGTGTACCCCGCATGGCTTATGGCACTCTCAAAGCCAGAAATTGAGTAACGGCCATTGCTCCCAGTTATTGTAAGGGACAACATGTATGTAAAGTGTCCTTCTCGTGTGGCTGGTTCAAGTCAGTGAGGTGGTCATTGTAAGTGCGTCAAGCGGGGCGTGAAATGATCGCGATCTGCGGGTCGTCAGAGTTTGTCCACACGCGGCCAGACACAAGTGGCCAGCGGGGAACAATGCCGGCGCCGGCCGATCCTCTCCCGTGATGTCCGGAGTCAGTGACTATGACCGGTACGGAACGGAGCCCTCCGGTGTGATCTACGTGGGTCCACCCCGCACGCCCCCGCGCCCACACCACCGTGTACCTGTCTGGGGGCGTGGTCATTGTGTGTGTCAGCGGGGGGTGGGGTGTCGGTTCAGGTGTGTATCAGGGTCCACAGGACAGGGTCGACGGACAGCGGCCTGTGGTGAGGATTGAGAGCGCTGGCTTGTTGACACTCACGGTCTATTTAGGTCAGTGTGAGTTATGTGGGTCAGTCAGTGGTCAGGCTTCAACCCCCGCCCACCCCCACCAACTTCCCCCCTGAGGCCTGGGCTATTTTAATCAATAGACTTGCAGTTAGTCGCGGTTACACATGAACTAATGCACACCCTGACTTAGCAAGTGCTCATTGTTATAATAAATCCGTGGTTATGATTAGAGTTTTGTCTTCAGAACTATTACCATGTATGTATGCACTTCATTCTTTATTTATCTATCTCTAATAACAATAGCTGTGTCATTTGAGAAACAAAATCAAAATTACGAAGTGAAAGAAAGAGCGGGCAGTTGTGGGACATAATATACGGAAACTGGCTTACTGTCTTCGTACGTCAAAAATACGCGGTGAAACTGTTGATCACATACATCCCGATGCCGTAGGCAGAGGGATGTATGTGATCAACAGTTTTACCAAGTATTTTGACGTACGAAGACAGTCGGCCTGTTTTCGCATTATTATATACCTAAAAATGGCGATATTTTACCTGGTCACGTGATCACAAACCCCGCACGTCACAGTGTGGCGTACGGGTATAAATACGCCATGGGTAGGAGCGGGCAGTATGTGTAGGATATACTACCACAGGTATATAATAATATAATATGGGCATAGGTACAGAGTCGAATGTGTCATCAGCTATTTTTAGTTTAAATCTGAAAAAGTCTATGTCTGTTATTCAGAACTTAAAAAAAGTCAGCGACTGGTGTCTACTGTTCTTTTGTGGGAAAGACTAGTCAGCAACAGATGTTATCATGGACTGTATGCTCGCTGTCCATGGTGTTATTGACATAGAGTTACACAAGACAGAGTGCGGCTTCACAACAGTTTTCGCAAAAGTAAAGTTATCCGCTTTTGGGGTAGAAGGGCCAATGGAAATAAAAATTGAAAAAAAGTCTACCAAAGTTGGTGTTGGTTCCCGAGTGGAGGCCTGACCTTGTCAAGACTAGGACGGCGGTGGTCGTGGGAGGAGAAGTCGTGGGTGGGTAGCGCACCACCTCCACCACTGCTCGGCCACAGCCCCACTCTCCATACACATAATCTCTTCTGCAGGAAGTACAGACCGAAGCCAAACCTCTGCTAGGTGAGCCACATAACCTGGCGGAAAAAAAATCTCCACCCCAAGTCGTTCCCGTGTAAACTCAGGACTTGCTGGGGCTCGCGGACTGACTGACAGGGAGACGGCCAACACAAGCAGCAAGCTCCGGCCAACCCCGTCCTGCTCGGCGCGGCATGCATGCCAGCCGCCCGCCACCACCACAACACAAGAGGGGCCCTCTGTTTCCCCGTTTCGCCTGCCGACTGACCCCTTGGCCGCTCGCCACGTACAGCACACATAGCAGGGCTCTCTAGTGTGACCCGGCCGATCGCCATCCGGGTGGAAGACCTCTCCACCAGGCGGCCGTGGTAGCCGTGCCCACGTAACTCCGGAGTATTTACTGCAAGAGGACTGGGCCTACTATGATATATCAGCAGTGAACAAACTCCACAAGCCTGCTTTCTCCATACAGCACCTACTATACAACCCACGACGGGCCTGTGCTATCAGAGTGGCTTCATTCAGTGACCTCGAGCTGTAAGTACGACAGTGGGCAGTCGCGTTTAACTGTTTTTAAAGGAGCCAGTAAACAAGGTTGGTAAACACTGGTCTTGTAGGAGATGGAAGCCTTTTTGGTCTTTTGTTTGTAAAGTAAAGTTACCTGTGTGCGGGTGGGAAGTGGGCGGTGGGAGGGGAAGGTGGGGGCACGGGTCACCTCTGGCTCACAGAGAGTCACTAGGGAGTCTAAACACGCAGGTGGCAGGTGAGGGATATGGACGGCCTGAGTGTAGGTAAACCTACCCCAGCTGGCTCTTATTTTGAACCCACTACGGTGTTTTCCTTGAATATGTCTGTATCAATACTGATGATTGATATGCGGAAAATGAAAATACTCTAAGGTTGTATTAGATATAGGGGTTATATCTTTAACTTGGGTTTGATAAACGTTCACAAATCGTTCGTTGATGGGTCTGTATGGCAACAAAATTACCAGGATCACATAACTGAGAGACGGGATATAGGAAATAAGGAAGGCAAGGACAGGTTGAACAGCAGGAGACACAGCCCCATCCATGCAGGAGCGGGTGAGGGGAGAGGTCAAGTTGAAAAATAGAAAACATGGATATTGAGACAGTGATGTGTAATGAAGATGGTCGTCCGACCATGACAGACACATATTTCCTCGTTTGAGTCATAGTTGTATATGATCGGTTCTATTTTTGATCGTTATTACACAAATATGTACACTGGATTTGATTTAACACTTACTAATATATATATTAACACGAATATTATCTATTCATATGATTCAATGGTCCATGCCAATACAATTGTAATACATGAATTTCGTTGTCACCAAAATCCGAACGCATTCCACAAAATTTTATGACCAGTGGTTAGAACGTATTGTTCACGCTAATAACGGTTTTGTAATCGCTGACGAGGATCCAATATTGAATCACCCGCTTACTTTACCAGCCCACACATTCAGCACAGAATCTTGTAAACCCGGGGCTAAGAGAAGAAATTTACCAGACAGCCAGAGCCCTTTGCGATAAGTTCCCCTACCGTTTATCACCAATATAAGTAGCTCCCGCGCCTTTTAGTTTATGTGGCGGGATGGGGATCAAAAGTCGTCTGCCAAGAAAGAGACGCACTTCTCGCGGGTGAGTCATGGGCGATTATTGTCACGCGCCGTCACGAATACGAGCCACGTCAGGCAAACAGAGCCCGGTGACGGACGTGATGACGTCATAGTCGTCACACAACAAGTCGTTCCTCCTGTCAGTCCCATTGTCTCCAGTCCACAGAGTGTCTCTGCGCATCATCTGAGCTTCTCGTTGACCTCAGGGCATTATGTAGTAACCAATGTAGACATTGTTTTCCCACAACCCGGGTGTGGCCTATGTGGCTTCAGTGGGTTGACAATGAGATTTATCGACGCGGACAAGCGGTAGGTTGTGTAGTGCGTTTCCATGTCTCCGACGACAAGGAATGTTTAGTTATCGGGCCTGGCAACGATTTTAAAGTGAGTCCTCATTTGAATAGGTTTACAGCCAGAGTTTACTTTTTGTGCATAGCTGTCAACTGAACTGTCTAGACTAGATTGTATTTCATGTTGGTGTAGTGGGTAAAACGAAGTTACAATTTAAAAACCTTTTAAAAAGTATACGAAGAAATTTTAACTTATAAAACCAGACTCGTTCAGATCAAATTAAAAACGTTTTATTGATGATAGAGATATGAGTTACAGAGAGATCAGTGAGATGAGTGATTGATGATTCATACAAAAGACTCAACGTTTCGATTAATTTGGTTAATCTTGGTCATCATCTATATAGTTGAGACGTAACATACAATAGTGTATGGGGAACGAGAGGGAATTAAGTGAATTTTGATCAAGTCTATTGGAAGTAGACTTAAGTAAAAACAGCTGTGGCAAGCCGCTGACTTCTAGTGTTAAAATGTTAGTCAATTTCAACAATCATCCTCCGAAATCCAGGAATTCAAAAAGCTTATTGTGATTGTATCTCAGAGATGAGATGGCAGTTCTCCGATTTCCCCCTGGAAATCCTTGTTTTCATTTCTAGTGTATAAAACTAGGTTTTCATGTTCAAAATGAAATAGTGTGAATTGGACCTAATCAACACTAGTAAGAACAGTGGGTGGAACCTCCCCATAGACCCCCATCCCCACTCCATGGCGAACAATGATGCGTTTTCCTTGTTATCTCATTTGTTCTGAAGCAGTAACTTCCACATGAAAAATATAGATCCACCTCCCCCACCCCCGAACCAAACTGACATCCCTGGAATGATTGTTGAACTCTGTAAAGTTTCATAAGTGGCACGTTACTTCGGCAGGGAAGAATATGATTAACATTTAGCTCCCCTCTCGTAGACATGTACCTCAGCACTATCACCCACTCCGACTCTCACTGTTTCTCTTTTGAGTTCGCGATATGTTTGTTGATGTCCAGTACCAGGGTGTTGACCAGGGAACGTGGGGTGGGATGCCTGGCCGCCTGACGTCGCCTTTCACCGGCGGCGACTGACATGGCCCGGCCGGCCTCCCACTAACCCCTCCCGGTCCTCCACTCCGTCCCCGTAGCACCCCTTCCCGCCAGGAGGACCGGCCCAGAGACTGGGCGGCGCGGTGTCCCTCACGCTCTGCCAGCAGGAGGACAGCTGTCTGTCACACGGGAAAAACGTTTCCAGGTGGCGAGAAAAAAAGACTAGAATAAGCTTGAGGCTGATAGTACCCAGCATTGCCATGTTCTGTGAGCCTGGGAAACACTGTCGTTGACTTACTACAGAGAAATATTCGTGGGGATGAGGTATATTGTGCAAGACAGTGGTGCTGATCCAGAGGTGTTAGGACAAGCAAGACAAACCAAACAATATGCATGTTTTGTCTATAACAAAGATAGGTGGATGAGTGCCAAACGAAACGTTTTGTCAGTCATAGGTGTGTTGCATTGCATAATGTTTAGACGTGTTGTACACGTTCTGACTATTTTATACACAAATAATGTTTACTTTCAAGTATATGCTAATCTCAACACTATGACTGTTTATCTAATCTTGATTTGACATTCCTTACAATCATAATGAATGATTATATCCAGACAAAATACTAAGTTTTCCCTGGTATTATATCTGTATACTGGGCACTGGACCACAGAACTCTGAGTATTTGGCCGACCTATGTTTGCAAACTCTATATACAAGCACAGCTCTGCTGAATTAAGAATCATCTATCCCACTGTGTCTTCCTCCAAAGACTCGGCCGTGAGCTGGCAGACTCCTCGCTCCTTACACTCCCGCCTGATCCAGGTTTTGTCTGTTTTTCTTGGTGTGGCACCCCTTGCTGGTGTTCTAGGTTCCTGTCTGAGTGTACACGACCAGCAAACAGTACCCCGCGCCGCCTGGAGAGACGCCGTGGAGGATAGGACGCAGGAGGACGCAGGGCGAGTTCAGTCAACAACACTAGAGCTTGGACCTCCTATACCACAACCCAGGGGATGGGAGAGTGAGAAGGGTAGTGATACAACCCCGATACACCTCATCACATACAGGAGTACACTTAACATCCATTGCCGACGAGCTAATTAGATACAGACGTAACTGTTTGGGTCAGTTACCGAAAGGAGTATATATATATAAACAGACCTACTCTTGAGAAACACAGCCTTAACTTGGCTTCTCAGACAGCGTCCATTCTGACTGGATACTAATTGGAGGCGAATACTTCTGAACGGCAAATCGGTGAGTTATAATTTAAATATATTGTATCTAAGTTGTCACCCATACGAGTGTATATACCTCGAGTTGAGTCCACGATGTTTTCTAGGACGCTTCACATTTTTCACGATAATTATCTACAAGCGACTCTGTCCTACTGGTTTATAGCAGAAAAATCGGATATATCTAGTCTGAAATTCATCAAAAGCTGCCTTTTTGTGTTTGATGCATGTACAGCAGTCATATCAGATTGGTGAAAGGTCTATGAATTTATAATAGATATCCACAGCATAGGCGAAACATTCCCTTTGATTACATACAATGAATAGTGCTCACAGGGACCCTGTCACTTCAAATGAATATATTACCAAGAGTATTTATGTGGCATACACTTGCATATTCCACATATAATGATGTACATCAAATATAGAAAGTCGTATATCATTTGAAGATATGGCAAAAATGTAAATTCTGATAAGTATCATGCGGAAAGCTTGACTGGGTGGTATGTTAGTGCAGCTGACGTATACATTCCACGGCTTTGCAATATGTTGGCAAGATTGACTGTTCGCCGTTCAGCGTGCTTCTCGAGGGTATATCAGCTGTGTACCCAATACACTAAATGGTGAAATAGCATGTGACATTATTGATTACAACAAAACAACCCTCTCTGTCCCACCTTCTACCATGGGTTCTACTTAAACGTCCCAGATATGTGTCGACAAATAATCCCACGGTTCAGGGCGTGTGCAATCACTCTGTTACAGACATGTCTCTCGAGTATCAGTGAGTCGAGGTTTCACTCAGTTTTGAACAGAAGGTAATTGCATCCCCATCTATTTCATACTGACCGAGTTTTGATATTCAGGTATCTATAGGAGTGATCTTGCCTAACCAAGAAACATAGCGATACGTAAGTCCTATAGCAAAACCAACATTCTGTGGTTTCTGCTACTGATGCACCAGCTCCGTAGTTTAAAAAGGATCGATATTCAGATATTAGATATAATTGGTTATGAGTAGAAGGTAATTTTTCCTCCAAAAAGGGCCCATGATACCTCACAAAAAAATATTTAGATTTCGAATCGCCTGAGAATAATTCGCTTTAACTAAATACTGCGTGAAATAACAACCTACGGAGTTTGGAATCGAAGTTAGACAAGGGTGTGCATGCACTGATATGCCTGTAAAGTAACTGAAACATAACAGATTGATATGGTGAAGCTCTATTTCAAAATACATCAAAGTGGTCTTTGCAAATGTTAGGTTATTACACACATAACATTTCAGGAGCAAGTCTATAGTAGATAGTACAATGGGTGGTTTGTTCACGGATATGTACGTAACTAGTTATTCATGACAAGAAATGACGTGTTCTCACAGAAAACGAGGGTGTTTGTTGGTAATCGACCCTGTATGATTGGGAACGTCAAGAGACCGTTCCTCATCGTGTATGTTCTACCTACCCAATCACTCACACATACCACCCCGACCCCTACCCGTTATTCTCCAGGTTCATCAAGTGCATCCTGCACGCTCTGTTCACCACAGGCATCACGCTCACGGCCTCCGGTCAGTAATTGAATCTTAGTGAGCGCCCAATTATTGCTCGTCAATGACCCCGAGCATCTCGGGAGTTGTCACCGAGCTGCTCGGGGAGCTGCTCAGATAGACATAGCCTGCATTCCTCCGCGATACGACCTGATAGAGTGGCTCTCAGCTCTTGTATGGGGCCCTCAAGCTGTGCCCTCTCCTGGACGCATGGCCAAGACCGACCTGCCGATTTACGCTACCAGTTCTTTTTCCGTGTAAGGTCTTTGTTTGACGTGTCAGACCCTATACTAAAAGAAATATTCCTCGCTTGAGAACGAACCCTACCGTCATAGCTTGTTCCTCTGTGAAAAGTACCGTCTTTTTATTTGGCCACGGTATTTATATCTTGTTCATACCGTCATTCCACTTACCTCTGTGGAAATAGCAGCCTCTTTTTTTATTTCACCTTTTATTTGTTTTTGAATACAGAACATGGTGCATGGCGGGCACTTTTCATGGACCGCAATTATATACGTACCGAAACCTGTAGTCAACAGGAAAACGGAAAAAAGATAAAGAGGGAATGAGTTCACGGACAAGTGCTTGTGAATGAATAATTGGTTCTATGAATCTTGAGGGATCACTCACTCAAGCGGTCGATAAGATTTGAGTACATAACCTACGCTGCAATCGGTGCAAACCTCAGTGGGTCGAGTACAGTGTGAGGCATATTGATTCACAGCGGTATTTCCCTTACATTTCACAACACACCATCGCCTCGCACACACGGTGCTAGGAGAGTCAGTGCGGGGGTGGAGGAGTCTCTGAGGGCAGCAGGTCAACGGTTTGGCCCCCGTCTCGGGCCACGCCCTTCCTCCTCCAGTACCCCGAAAAAGGGTAACTGGAGCAAGAGGGACTTAGGGGGATCCCCTGATGACAGAAAGAAGTCAGTGAGGGTGAATGTTCCGCTTCACTGCCCTTTTCATTCACCCATGACTGTGTTCCACTTCCCCCCTATCTTTCACCCCCTTTCTCCCCAATATTCCAGTTACTGGCACAAAATAATATGAGATCCACAGTTGGTTTTAAAAGCAACATAGCCTTTATGTATTCTTCCTCACTGAACGGGGTTTGGGGATATTTGGCGGCGGTAACGGTGTTATACGCATCAAACAATAGAGCAGCTCTTAGCATACTTGCGGGTCAGATGGGTTCAGCGAAACGGGTTCCGAATAACCCGGATGTGCAGCGAATCTACCACACCCAGGAGGACAGGCAGTAGAGGCCGTGTATTATATATATATCTAATACAGTATATATCAGTATCTATGTATGTGGTAGGTTATAGTATGAGAGTACACCCAGAAGCCGGTTAGCCACTAAACACCAGATAAGAGAAGTGTGGTATAATTTATGGTGAAGAGTGGTGCAATTCTTAAGTTTTCCACCCAAACTATTGAATCTAATAATGACTGACGGAAATATAACATTGTGAGAAAATCACGACATAAGTCGAGATTATCTTAATTTGACAGTATGGTAACATGATGAAATGTCATAATAGAACCATTTCTGTTGCCAATCTGGTCATAGCCTCATGTCTTTCGTTGATTCTAAATTAATGTGGACAGCTCTTGTTGTTGGCTCTCGTCCAGTATCGATCTGTTGTAGACCCGTTATCGATATCCCTGACTGGCATCTGTTGTATAGTAGGGTAAGCTCCATTTTACACACCCGTGATGTGTAGATCATCACATCGCCTGCTGTGTTAACAAAGCCGGCCACGTGTGGCTCTGCACATGGTACTGGATACCTTGAAACCCGCGGTTTCTCGACAGACTATATATATATATATATATATATACATATATACATGCCTTGACCATTGTTGAGTTCATTGCCGCCGCTTGCGATAAGAAATAATATGCAAAATATTGTGAATTTAGAAAATGTTATACATTTTCAGGCATTTTCAGTACATTAGTCCGTAGACTTAGACTTCTAAAACCTGGATGAAACTGGATATCCAAATAATGACGGATATGCTATTCCCTGCAGAGTGTGCGATATACAATTCATGGGTTTTTTCTACGGAAGCATATCCATGTACATGTGATATTGGCAGCACACGTGCACTAATAGAGTAGGGGTCCATCTATTGTCGCAACACCTTGTGTTGAGTGCAGAATGGCGATTTGCCTACTGTACAGACATTCGTCAGTTGCTGTGCTGCCATGATGCCGTGCACGAGTGCGTGTCTGTGTTTCAGCCCACTAACAACAGGTTGTGGTGTGTGGTAAGCCCGCTGTATGAGTCAAAGGTAGGCAGTGCAGGGACGTGGTGTACCTGGCCAACAGGTACGTTCTAGGTTTGCCTCACCTGGAGACCAGCCTCGTTCTGACGGAGGGGATTCCCCGCTGTCATCGCAGTGTCAGCTTCCCTGGTCACACCCACCGCCTCTCGCCATCACCTGGTAATCTGGGAGATGAGTAAGACCTGATTATTGTGGACACCTGTGTGTATTAATAGTTATCACAACTATCACACCCTGCGATCCCCTCAATGCTGATGTACCAGGCCAGATTAGTGAAACCACTCCCTTTACAGCTGCCATCATGTCACATGTTGTGTTACGTCACCGGGGGTGGGGCGAGGATAGGGGTACATGTATGCCTTGCGGAACGCAGTGCATTACGTTTATGCTGGGGCCGCCCCGACTGTTGATTGTGTTACGCAATACGTAGTTACCCAGGTTGTCCCTGTGGCACGTGGAGTCTAGCAGGTGAATAATGGGATTTTCCGTTGCGTAATAATAGACGTTTGTTAGTACATAGGCCTTTATGCTGCGATGATTCCTACTCACCGGGGACTATATCGTGCCCTGGGAATTAACTATATCCCTGGAGTCACAGGAAGCTTGACGTTGAGAGTATCTATCATGTGACTAATGTCATCGTTTAAACTTTAGTATGTTCGGAAAACAAAATGTTACCAATGGTGCATTGGAGGCATGCAGGTTAATTAAATCAATCATGGAAAAAATGAAGAAAATGAAGAGAAATATGGAAATAAAGACTGGGAATCATATCTACTTAAGGAAAAACAAAGGGCACGGTGACGAAAAGAGAAGGAATTTATAGAAGTCCAAAGGGGAATGGAATGAAGGAAACCAAAATAAACAGACAAAAGTATGGTGTAGATAATGGGAAAAAAACTGATATTCGAGAGGCATTAATAAAAAAATAAAGTTAATTCAGAAGAGAAGAACTAAAGATAAAACGACAGGAAAATGGGTTCCACAAGGTTGTGGTTAAAAATACATGTTCTGGTTGGTGATGCATTGTTTTAACAAGTGTCGCACAGTACCCGCGAGTTGTGTACGGAGGGAGTAGTACAGAGGTGAATGTGTTTTCCCCATATCTGAGCAAATACACAAACCCGCACAACACCGACATGAGGAATCAAACCTAGAGCCCCAAGAAAAGCAATGCTCAGTGGTTCTAGATTCACGGAGTGATATGACAGTAACGGAACCTGGGCGCCGGCCTGTAGTATCTGTGGCCCTCAGCTGCTCATATTATTGCCCAAGCCCGGCCTCGAGTCGTGAGCTCCTCGTATAGATTGTTGTGTAATCTGCCGTAACCGTGGTAACTGGGTCCTGAATCAGGATCGATGAAACGTTGTCTACCGGGGCACATCACGGACTGTGAAGACACGGTGGGCGGGGAAGGTTCCGGGACAACATACTTGACGCATACCAGCTCGTTATATCCAGGGCAAAAATGCAGGGTCTGTCATCATTTAACTGGAAAAGAGCCTGCTGTTTAGCTGCCAGAGTTTTATCTAACTCAAGATATAACGCATAAATGTTACAAATACTATGGTGTGAGCAATTTTCCTATTCATCAGTAATAAACCAATACAGTAAAACCCCACTTCTGGGACACCTCGCGGGAACACCCCGATTATGGGGTCAATTTGATCGGAAAAGAAACTTGTATTTTGTTTGATTTAAGCAAGATATTCCCTCAAAACCAATAGGACTAGTCTTCTTAATTAATTAATAAGGAGTCAATAAAGTCAATAAATTGGTGTATCAAATTTCCAACATGTTTCGGTCACCCGGGACCTTCATCAGGAGTTGTATTTAGTTTATTTTAACCCCGCTTAATGGGACCCCGCTTAAAGGGACACTTTGCTCAGAATGGAGGGTGCTCCCTTAAGCGGGGTTTTGCTGTATCACATATGGCAGATAGGCGGGATGGACTTTGTAAATTCAAATACCACCTACAGAGGGCGTGTGGGATGGGTGAAGGGTAACAGGACGTGAAATTTAGTGGGTCAGTGACCGGGGCTCAGTGTATTATAGGTTGCAGGCTGGGTGATGAGGGGGAGGCAGACATGTTGATCTTTCCAATTCTGGCCAGGGTCATGTTGTTCCCGATCCTACCGCTAGGGGTATGCAGTGTCACGTGTCTCGAGATTATTTCCCCGGCAGAGATTGTGTCGCGGGGGATGTATGCCGCGCTTCATTCTGCAGCTGCCAACTCTCACATGCAAACAGCGCTGGCGGCCACTCTGAAACAGACCCGCGGGCTTGAAGCTGAGAACATTGCCCAGAAATCCAACGTCTTCCGCTTTGGATGAAGTGGAGTTATTCTAGACAGATAGAGACCATATATCTGGAGTTCTCACCCTCACATAAAGATTGTAAAATAGAAGGTCAGACGGTAAGTCAGAATATAGTTTAGAGAATACTTGGTCAGTAATTCGGGTATATATATTAAAGGATGCCTCAGTAAGTGATAGAATTCAAGGATAAATGAACATGTATATTAAAGTTTAATGATCATATTTACATGATATATAGGCAGACATTTAAGACTGTAAAGGGAACCTTTGTGATGGTAAATCCTTAAGACTGAGTAATAGTGTTCGTATGTAACCGCAATACAGTCCATAAAGTTTCAAGCTTCAAGACATGAAGAAATGATATATCCAGTTGTGACTAATTTGTAATACTTTGTTATCATACTCATATTTCCTCATTGAAACATTTTGTTAGCTTCATTATTAGGCCTTCTGGAGAGCAAATTAAGATACATGTAGTACATTTCCCTCACAGCGATATGACATTGATATTCAAAACGTGTGTTGATTCACTCTCGGTCTCAAGATGTACCCAGAACAAGCAGCTTAACACCAGGCGTATGTAAACTCGCCACATGATTGCCTTAGTTTCCGGGAAGGCAGCTGGTCATACAAGTAACAGGGCCCGACTCCACCACCTGCTTGAGCCGTAACGGCTGGCAATTACGGGTGTTGGTCTAACCAACGAGTTAGATAAATCTCGTTGATCTAACCGAGAAGTAAGGACATGCTGGGTTAATGAGACCCAATACAAACATGTAAACTACCCCTCTGACCTGGCTAGTACACGATGGGCCCAGTTCGTCCATCTCACTCTAGGAAGTCAGTACACTGGCCTTAGTCTGTGAACCACTGCGATACCTTCTTTTTTTCTTTTTTCTTTTATTTCATTTAGAGGCTAGTGTCTCTCTCACGCGATTTTTTTCAAATACGGTATCAATAAGCATGAGATAGCTATACGCTGTACTTTACATAAAAATGAGAAACTAAGATTAATTTAAGCACCTTACAGTCTATACAAAATTATTATCAACTGTGACACTTTCATATGAAATTCTTCTTTTTTCCGATGTAATGACATTGTATGACATATCTTCAGAAATAGTTAGATATATAGTTTGCCGCAGGTATTGTTAATTATGATGACAACGCCCAAGGGCTGGCAAGTATGGTGGTTGGCCCATTATAGACGCACTGTAAGAGGTGGAGGCCGACCCTGGGAAGGGAAAGGTAAGGTGAGATATATACATAGATGTGTGTCGTCTGGTGCCTGGTGGGCAGCCTCAAGTCTATCGTGGTATATCGTAATGAATTAACTTACTTCCATTACTATACATTATTATAGTCTACTGACTTTATATTGTGTCGACATCCTTACGGAGTGTATTAGATTTGTGTTTCGAGTGGTCCATCTGTAGGCTTATACATATGACCTATTTATTGAACATAAGCTTCTTAATCAAAAGTGTGTTGGTATTTTACTTGAAACAACTTTATGCTGAAACTTAGTTTGAATTGTAACAAGATTCTCACTCTCCTGGCACTTAACTCATCATACTTATTTCTGGTTCTGTCTGTCTCAATGTGGGGAGAAACTCCAAGCAGATCCGACAGAATTCTAACAGTTTATATGTGGTAGGTAAACATTGTCCCTTTATGCCGACGTTATTTACCTTCTGGGGCATGGGAAAATCTTTGTGACATACACGTTACTGCAGCAGATGCTCAAGGATGAGGCACTTAATGGTATCTCCTGAGGTTAATCATTATCATGTTCCATGAATTTGATTTCTACATACATTGCTTCATCGTATGTACTTTATGAAATTACTCGATTCCCAGGAGCTGCAACCCTGTTGTTGATATTGATATCAAAAGCCCTACTTCCTAACTATCTTTGGGAGTCAGTTGTGATGGGCTTTATTATTTGTTGTGTCTTACTTAGGGATGTGATATAGCCATGGTAGTACAGGTCTCTAGAGAAGGCCTATCATCTAGATGTGGGTCAAGTTGTAGCAGTTTAATCCATAAACTAGACCCTGCCCCAGGCGCATCAATAGGAGAATTACATCAGCATACACAACTCCAGGGACCGTTACGATCAATGACTGCCGATCTTTAACGGCCGTGGTGATGTTCAGTCATTGTCTCCATTTTTGTTTTCATTTCATATCGATTCAAAATCAGAATAACTCAAATGCATGTTTAATGCATAGAGGATATGTATGTATACGTACGGTCCTCCTCGATACCTCCTACCTTATTATTTGATGATGAAGTCATCTCAATTCCGGCGATTCATAGTTAGTATATATTTATGTTGATATTTTGTAGGTACAGAATCTAGGTAATAATGGTTAGGCTTTTCTACTTAGTTTCAGCTCTTTTTCTGACTAGGTACAGAAGACTCCGATCGACTAAGAGGAGTCTAAGGAATTTTGTACTGCAGATAAAAGACCCTAGTACGGCCAGGCCTCGGGGAAAGAGGCGGCGGGTGTGGTGGGTGTTCTCCGGAAAGTGTGCCCCTCTCTCCGGGCACACCACGGAGACGTCCCCGGACCGTCCCTCTCAACCGCGCACAAATAAACACACCCCTAAGGTGCCGCCCTCTTGGAGGCCCCCGGTGAACTTTCTTGTCGCTGGGAGACCCCAGCCCCCTGCGGTTTGCCCCGTGTGTGTATTGTCTACTGATTGTGTGTCTTTGTTGTGTAGCAGGATCCTTGTCAGGGTAATGAGCACGGACCCATAAAGTAGATCTGAATATAGCCTTCAACGCTGACGTCCGCGTTAATCGTCATCCATGGTCAGGTTGTGGCTGTTGTATATGACAAATGTGGCGATGTTCTCATTTTTGTCGATGGTTTTTATTTGTCAGCACTTGAGTTACTTCATTTTAGTCCTATCCCACCCACCCACCCACCCTCCCCCACCCACCAACCCTCCCCCACCCCCTGCTCAATCCCCGTTCTTTCCTTGCATTCCTTCCCGCATTCCTCCATCCATCCATCCCTTAAACCCGGTCTGCCTCCTTCCATTTCTAAATATCCTCGTTTCGTCTTTACGTCTTTTCTTTCCGTCTCGATCCTTTCTCTCATAAATGCTCTCTCCCGCCTTCCATCCTACCTTTCCGTCTCCGATATTTCCACCTTTCCTGTACGGATTTTCAAAGTTGAGCGCAGGTTTCAACCTTGTTCCATTTGCAATCTCCTGCTATCACACCAACCACTGACGGCTGGTCAGTCAGGATACATTACCTGTTGGACTAACACCTGATAGCAGAAGCCACTTCTTATCTCGCTCGTATCATTTACTGCACCTCCTGGCATCGATAGGCGATAAGGATAATCGATGGAAACCTAGTGTTTATTTATTTACCGTTTGCCACAGTGCAACACCTCACGAAGCCCCCATTCTGTGTCTGCTCAGAACGACATCATCAGAATGCACTTTCATTATAATATGTAAGAATGCAGACCTGTAATAATCGAGTGGCTTTTGTGCACTATGCGTCACAAACACTGTGATATATCCAAGGTTAAAAAATTGTTATTCGTCGGCCCGAAATACCATTCCAGCCCTTGGAATTTTTTTTTTTGGGGGGTTTGTGTAGGAAGTCTATGCCACGTCTACTTGTATACTGTGATATATCCTACCTCACATTTTCCCCGTTAACAAATTATCTCTTAATGTCTAAGCTCTGAGGTTAACCACCACAGCGCTAATGGGCATGAGAGAATGAGACCTGAGGCTGCATTAAGCTCTAATTAGACAATGGCGGTATTTCAATGGGAAAGTCACATTACGGTTACGCAATTTGTGTTGCGGGTGATGACGATGGTGTTAGAGGTTGATAGTAGACAAACTCTACAAATAGAGATGCATGAACGTGTACTTTTTCTATTTGTGTTTTTCCTGGGATCTTTGACCGGATTATCTCTGAGGGGGTGGATAGATGGGGTGGAGCAGGTGGGATAGATTAAATGTGCGGAAGTGTATGTGGTATATATGGCGGAAGATTGAAATGGATAGCTGAGTGGATAGATAGATGGATGGCGGGACGGATGAACGGAGAAAGGTGGTTGGTCGATAAATGAAGTCACAGTTAAAGAGAGTCGATATTCCTATCACAATATTATATTTAACAATATCATGCATGATTATATGTAGAGAGCCTTACTTCCATTTGGAGATGTCGCCACTTCCAAGGGAGCTGTCAGAAAAACATATCTGCATTGGTACTTGGTATTTATCGGCAAATGGTAATTTTCTGTTTTAACACACACACACACACACATATCTCTACTACCATGATAGTTATGTAGTTACTGTTGTGTTGGCCAATCAGAAATCAACTTTTTGATTTTGCATGTACTTTCTATGATATGTATGTAATATCTATTTTTGGAAATGGAGCAGAAAAGGCATGCTAATATCCGGTCTTGATTGTTGCTCATATGAAGCCATTTTCTATCTTCGGTATGCTGTAATGATATTTTTCATAGCAAGGTCCGACACATACAGATTGGGGTCAGTCAGGTTGATTTATAACTAGTCTTTGTGGTCAATGGGAAACCATTTTCACGATGCGTTGAATGTCACAGTAATCTCCATGCCCTCATTATCCCGTCACTGGTCGGCCTAGTTATCAAAGTGGCCGTTATGACTCGTAAATATACATATAGTGTCAGGGCCAATAGCAGCCAGTAGCCAACTACAAGTGGACTACCAAGAATCCCTACTGTAAGTAAGTGGGTCTTAGCACAGTAGCGTGGTAGTTCTCCTGTCACCCTCATTTCATAGATTTGATCTTGCCGTGATATAGCCCTGGTGGATTATACTACATAACATGTATTATGAAACACCAAAACCACCACATTTCTCAATCAGAACGTCTGTTTCTATAACAGAGGTTAGCTGAAAGGAAGTCCGTCCTGAATGATTCCGGGTATCTCCGAAGAAAACATTTCTATAGTTTAAGTGAATATGAGATGTGAGTAAGTAGAACGGCGCATTAAAACACCTCGACACTGAACTTGGATATAGAAGACTTGATTTGCATTGTGAACAGCCATGGTGTGGTATTGCCAGGAGAAATGGGGGCGTATTTCATGCCACTTGGGCAGTGTGAGTGACTATTCATTTGAGATGAAGCCTATACAAAGGAGCTGCCTCTAGGTCCTGGCGCTTGAAGTCTGTAGTGTATGTAAAGGGGATACATATACTGACGGCATTGTAAACGGTTAACGGACCGTTGGTACACTATGCGTGTCATTACGGTGAGTACACGTAATGTACCAGTCTGTTGTGCCTTATTGAAATTCGCTCTAAGATTTCTCATTGTATGGCACGGTCGAGCTGGGCAGTGTGGTTGTGGAGACGAGTCTTCCCATCACTCATCCCTTACCCGGTCCCCTAGTCCCCCAGTTAGCACCACCCGTACGCCATCTGTCGGCTGCCATTCACATAAGAGTGCCTATAGCCCCGTACAGGTAAGCTTGGATCCCGGCCAGGTGAGAAAGATCCGTCAAACCAGGCCACCATGGGTCGCCCAGCCTCACTCCCACACCCCAACACAACTACCACCCGGTCGCCCACACACTAGTCACGTGCGTTAGACCAACTTGGCAGTAGCACCACAGACATACAGATAGGAAGCCCTAGTCTTACTCACTGCTAAACATGTGTCTTCCTGGAATTAGTCCCTGATGACTTCACACATTAACCGCCAATATTCACTGGCCACTGGGTGTAACCAAGGATATTAAATACATTTATCTACTCTAGACTCATTGGTACAACTGTGTTTGGGTACCTCTTTGTCAGAATATGGCTAAATTGCATCCAATGATAATACTTTGTTAACATATTCCATGTTTTGAAGTTCGTAATCGCAAGAGTATTACTCTTGTAATATTTTTGACTGCCACTATCATTATAGCACTTTAGATATGATGAGGTACATATTGAAATACACACAGAGTTGTGAATAGTATTTCCCCTGTGACAGAGAGGTACGTTATCCGAGCCTTATCTCGTCAACATTATGTCTGGGATGCACATTAATGCAAACAGGTCGCTCATATACATCGCCGCCAGACTGGGTGTCTCATTAAAAGCCCACGGCAGATATTTGTTATGCATTCCCTGCTCCTGGCAGGAGTGCCCTTTGGACGCCCGGGGGCCACTTCCCCGTCTGTCCAGCAGACATCATCACGCTTGCCTCACTCACTCCCGAGTCCAGCTACCAGCATGATCGACCCAGTTGACAAGTAGTGCGTGACGCCTCCGCGCGGTGTCGCCAGCGGTGCTGTTCAGAGGTCGGCTGATTCATGTTCGCACGTCCGGGATGAGAATCTAAACACGGGAAACCACCGCGGCAACAGCGCCGCTAGATGCAGTTCAGACTAGAACGTCGCCAGTGGATGTAGGGATCAGTGGGTCTATAGTGGATTACCTGTATGACACGAATGGATGCAGAGGGCAGACGCTTTACACATAGTGCTGGATTTACGTTTAGAAGTATCTGTTATTATTGGAAGGACGTTTCTTGGCGTGCTGGTCTTTACTGACATTGTTGCGGTGAGTCTGGGTCTTCCTGTGCCGTTTAGTCATGCTATTCAGATTGTACACCTCTCGCCAAGTGCACCGATGGATGTCAGGAAGTCGCCTATCTCGTTGGATATAAGGTGTCACTCTGCACCTTTTTCCATTGCAGAGTGCGTTGTGAGGGGAAGCTATGGGGAAGTTATCTCTAACCGCGAGCCGGCCGCGCGTTGATAGCGCCGAGGTTGGGTTTTTATACAGCCTCAGTCTCTGGTGTAATGTAAAAGTATCGGATACCATACAGCCAGCCCAGTTTACACAGCCCCAGCCTATAGCCAGACCCGGAGTTCCATTCGTGGGCTCACAATGGACCATTCATTCTCAGTTGGTACAATACCGATGGGACGCAGGTCTCGGGTGACGCGTACCAGGTGACAGTAACGGAATGCTGACGGCATGTTGCGTCTCCGAAAACGAGGGAAGCTGGCGCCGAAAGTTTCTCTCCACCCTCACCCCCACCCCACCCACGGCCTCTCCAACGAGTGGCTGGTGATGTTACAAGGTCTGCTATGCAGCCAGCACCTAGTTGTCGTCATATTTGGCATTTTAGGCACGCTTTAAGCTGAGACATGATGCAAAGACTGGAACTTTAATATGTAGCGGATGTGTATTTGGTTTTTAGACAGTTTATGTACCAAGAGGGAATTGTGGTCTTAGGGTGAAAGACTTGTATACTTACTAGATATATCACACATATAAATGTGTTACAAAGCATTTATTTTTCAAATTCAGCATTTTCTGTGAAATTTACCATTTGTCCACTTTGTAAAAGGCTGAAAATCTAGAGCCAATTTTGAAACTATCTGATATTATAAACCATAGAAGACTATATGTCTCACTCAAGCCTTAGGCAAGACACTTTCAAGTAAAGTAATATGAAAAAGCAATTCCTTGAATCTAAAGCATTAGAAGCTGGTACATGCATGTAAATAGTTCGTAAGAATTGACCAGCTATGGGTCATTGGGATGGGAGAGGCGCGGGCTGCCAGCGTGGTTTCTATAGAGGAAACCCATGAAAGTTTAGGGTCTGAGCTCGTATCCCATCGAGTTTGAATCACGTAGTAATTCACAAGGCGAAGCCGAGTGAATTGCTATGTGATTCAAATGAGATGGGATCGAGCTCTGACCCTAAACTTGAATGAGTTTCTGAATTTATCTCACCCTTAATATTGACTAATGGGCTAATATTTGTGACATTATCCCCCATTGGATATTTTTCCTAAATATCTAATGGGTGTTAGATACGAGTTTCCAATGTTAAGTCTATGGAGAAAAGATATCTGGGGTGAGATAAAGGAGGCTATCTCGTACGCTCCCATGCGGTTTTCGTAAGGGACGAGTCCGAGTTAGCCTGTTAGGGGGAAAACATAGAAAACAGAAACGATGGACTGCCGATAACGGGATTCGAACACCCTACACTCGCATTCCAAGAAGCACGCTCTGCTGATTGCCCCACATGGTCAGGTGATCCAGTGGTGCCAAATACTTAGATTGATGTAGAAGTCTAAGGTGTTGGATGTGTGTAGGGGAATCAGCGGAGTTTTGAAAGGGTTACCAGCGAAATGTGATCTCATTGGTTTCTTACGAGAAAGGTAGATTAGAAAACTACAGTTCTAAATCATGTTTTCAGTATGGCTAGAAACAAATCCTAAGGATAGAAGTCCATCTGTGTAGACAAACACAAAAAAGAGTAGCAGGGTTCAGTTAAGAACTGCACGAGATTCTCACTCTCGTGGCTCCTCACTCTCCAGCCCTAGGTCTGGTTCACTATGTCTCTATGTACGGGAGCAACTTCAAGCGGATCCGACGAAAATCTAACGTTTTATATGTGGTAGGTAATAATTTCCCAGAAAGTTGTGTTATAGGTTGTTAGAAAAAAGTGTTTCGGGGGGGGGGGGGGGGGGGGCTCTCCTGTAGCTTCCCCACCCGCTCCTCCTCTTCATCCACCTCTACAATTGAAACATACCCCTTTAAGACAAATTGTAATTGTCAAATTATAGCCCCGTCTTGTTGAGAACTGTTGTCACTGATCACCAATTAATCAAGTAACTTTTTGTAGAGGGCTGGCGATCAATACCCTGTTACACAGACGGGGAGGTATTTATAGTACATCACCGTTGGTGGTTAAAACAGGTAAAACCATCAACAGCCATCTAGCGGTACACCTGTGAACTAGATCTCTAATGTCACGGCTCTGGATGACTGGTGTTGACAACAGAGCTGTCTAAACAGAGAGATCTGGATCTTCAGTTTGGTGAAGTGCAGCTTACTGTAAAGTAATGTGAGTATTCAATGGCCTCTAAGTGGCCAACTGTGTTTAGCAGGTCTAACGCGAGGATTAACAGTATGTGGTTGACCCCCAAACACACCATCCTCATTCCTTATTTTAATCAGGAATACGCCCATATTGAATAGTCGAACAGTACCGATGCTCTTTCTATACGACGTACATACAGCATACATGTACTGTAGTTGTCGGACTCTATGGCCAGCAGCATGTCTCATTATATCACCAATGAACATGTTAATATCTATGTTGATACGCTAAATACGCCCTTATGTATTTAGTACCTGTTTAATATGACTTAAGAATAAGTCATGGTGTCTTGTGTATACAACTGGATGGACCTATATATATATATATAAATTCCTGAGGTGTGTGCCAAAGCGTGTGTACGACTCGCAGTTACCCCGTCGAATTATCGTCATGTGTGTAGACCTGCTATTATGTAGAATTAGCTGTGTCCCCAAAGTAGATTCATACGTGTTGATTCTCTCCACAACGATCCACATAACAGCTCAAGTACGAGACTGTAGAAACAAGACAGAGGATCTTGTAAATTTCTTATAATAGCTATCAAAGCAGTGTTGAAATATTAATGTATACTAGCTTCGAAATATTTCTAATGAAATATAATCGAGAAAGTTGAATTGAAGGCATGTCTTTATCTAAACTTTGAGGAGTGAGAAGCCAGTGTCAGTGTCCCGGGGACCCTGCTTATGTGTAACAATTACTGGTCATCATGGGCGAAAAATATATCGTCAATGCAAAATGGTCTCTCTACAAGATGCAGTGGTATACCTTAAACTGCATATCTATAGATATAGTTAGACCAAGAGCCTATTTCTTGCATCACAACCTGCCTTTAACAGTGGTAATGAGAAGTACACTCGAGACATATCCATGTCTTAGATATCCGAGTCAGTAGCGCTGTCTTGTGGACGCTATAAGGTTCATTACACTCAGAGACTCTGCTCTAAGCAATATATCTTCACATTGATAAAGGTCAAAGTGAAGTGATGAAACACTTAGTTGACAGAACCTACGGATAGTGGAGTGGACAGGCAGTGAGACTGGGATCCGACCAGGGGTCACGGGGTCAGCACACGGTTCATATGCACTATAGGGGGGGGGGGGGGGAGTGGTTTGAGTGGTCTAACATCTTGACTTAAATGAGTACCATAGGGAGCGGGCGTTGAAAGCTGGGAGTGGATCACTGTGGTCTTGATTAACGACCCCTACATCTACAACTGGTTTTGCTCCATTTGGTCCGTTTTGGTCGAATCTGCATGACATTACAAGGAGTATCTTGTTTTATCTTAGCCTGGTATGAACGTCCATAGACTTAGCATTACGAACTCGTTCTCAACAGGCTTGCGAGAACGGTGACTCGTTCTCAACGGGTGATAAAAAGATGAATATTTCCAGGCTAAGATAAAATCAGAAACATATTCGTGCTTGGTCTGAGTCCCTGTTCACCATCTCGTTTGGTGCGCTTCGGAATATTCACTCGGCTATCGCCCCGTTCATATTACTGAGCACTCCGAACTCGATGGCGAACGAGAACACAGACCAAACACTCATTAGTTTCTTTCTTAGTATCAGTTTAACTGGATAACTGTGTGACACAATATCATTTTTTATTGGATTACTTTACAATAACTGAATCCATGTTGCCGTGTCAATTTTATGCGAAACATAATGCTATAACAAAATGCAATTGCTCTGGGACTACAGAGTGCATTTGGTCGAACAATTCTATAGCTATACAACTTTACAATTGTCATAGCAATAATTGATGATATTTTCCTTTAAGTAAATTGACTTTTCAGCCATTGATACTCTACTGTAACTCTCAGACAGGCGGCCATGTATCATTACCAAAAATCGTCCCCCATTCCCATAAAAAAGAGAAAAGTAGATGATAGAAAAAGATAATGAAGAAAATAGGCTCATGCTGGACCTTCTACATCCAAACAGGCATGTTTACCCTCCGGATATTATTATAGAGCGTGATTGGACGTGGTCAAACGGCGGCATTTTCCCGCCTAGGTCGCGACCCCACCGGACACTACGCTTTACTCAGCAGAAATAAAGTCACCGGGGTAATAATCATTCACGAAGGGGGCGCTTTGCTGGGCCACATAAACATATATATATACAGACTGCCCCCACCCACCCAACCACATACACACACTATAAGTACGCCGACCTGCTCGTGATGTGGCAGAGTCGTAATGGCCGACATCCTGATGACCCGCCGTCACACGTCACGTCTGTCCCATAACGCACCGCGGGGCGACATGCTGTGTGTTACATGCTGTGTCAGGCATGTCGACCGTTACCATGGCGACGGGACCCCCGTCCTGTGGCGTCTCCAGGGTGTATCCGTTAGCATGATTGGATCACGCGGGAGTCTGGTAAATACCCTACTGGGCTCGAGGTAGTCTCCACCACACCCTCGGGAAAAAAGTCGTCTGCTACAGTATATTGTTGGTTGAAATTGCATCCTTCGGGTTTATTCTTTGTCTGGATGGATGGCAGAAGTCCTTGTAAAAAATAACCTTTCTCATGTTAATATTGAACCCCATTTATATACACCAATACTATCAACAGACGTCACGAGTTTGAGTATGAGTTTATTTATGTCACGCTCTGTAATCTCAAACAAAATGAGTGACATAAATAAACTCAAACTCAAGGAGTGGTGTCTAGATTTTATCCTACCCCGTTTCCACGACTTTTGAATTAGAAAATAGTGACATAAATAACACTTTGTCACAACCGTGACATAAACAAATCCCATGTTAAGCCTATGGCGTTTTTTATTAGGGGTAGGATAAAGGTTTATATTCACCACTTTGTAAATGGTGATTTCAGTAGACATATCGTAACAGTAATGTACAGTGTTTTCCATAACACTGGCAAGAGGGAAATTTGTGACTTCCTCAAGGAATGTAAGATTTACGATGAGATACAATTGAGAAGAGTAAGATACCTGGATCAACCGGGCAGCATACCTTGTTATTCCAACAGGATATGCAAATTTTAGTAAAGTAAGTCTAAGTTAAACTACCCAAACAAACAGACAATCTAGCAAAGACAAAGTTTAGTTAAGAAAGGTATTGTAACGATAAGAGTAGGGATGGCAATAGCTATAACCAAAAAGCTTGTCAATGTTGTTTTAAACTCAATTTCGTTTTCCACCTGAACTAGCTTTGAACACACCGTGAATGCTTGGCAAACACATGTCCCTTTGCTCCGTGTGAGTTGGACATGTCGGTCCATTTATCTCCTCAGGTCTCAGACCTGCGGGGGTGGTTAGGCGTGTCTGGGGGAGTGGGGGAAGGTGGCTGGGGGATGAGGGCCTCACGTGCTGCTTGCTGAGACCCTGTGACCCAGTAAACCAGGGTCAGTCGAGCTACTCCCCGTTCGTGACGATTGCCAGTGTTAGAAAAGTATGCGGTGGAACAAAATAAGAAAGGCTCTTTGATGTACAAATTTGTTAATTTTGATCCATGTTTTATGGGTGGTTTCTACTGTCCCGAGCCATTAGAAATCAAGGTGTGAGAAGAGTAAGAGACCAAGGGCATATCTCGTGTGTAAAGCCCTAAAATGGAAGGAGTGTTCGATTATTGTAACAGGAGGGAATCATATATTCATCTTAAATGGACAGATATACTCTCCAAGAATTTTCTCAAGAAAAATCCCACCTACCCTCATAGTAATGGTAAAAACAAAGAATAATGTCTAGAACAACATAATGTAGGTATCAGAGTGGCGCCATCTACGGGAAACAAATGTTCCAACATCATCTTGCCCATGGGTCCAACTGGCAATATTAATTTTACTGACAGATATAGATGATGACGAACCTTAATTGTTGTTTCTATACTCTCGCTTGTTTTAGTTAACTGTGTTACTATTAGCAATCCATTCCATGTTTGACAATTATTAGCAATTAAATAGGAGTGTAAAGGAAAGGGGGCCCTGGATGTTCGTTATATGGGGGATTGTGATAGAATATAACACTAGATGGTGCAAATGTTCAAATGTAAAACAGAATTGGTATGATTTCATTTGTAGGCTCAGACACTAAGGTCACCTCAGTCCTCCGCCACTCCACCTACCAAACACACTTCTCGAAGGGACTCCTATTAAGTATCCCCAATTCTTAATGAATATCCATAATCAAAGATTGCAGCAAGTCTAAACCTAGGCCTGCATGTGAACTTATACGGTGCTCTGGTGCATAAGCGTGTGCCATATGTTTACAGCCGCCTTTTCTCTCCTGTACGTCTGACCTTTTATGTGATGTCAACCGCGACCAGCTCTCCAGGACGCGGTCCGCCCATGCAGATAATGCTCCCCGGCACACTTTGATTGCTCCCACACAAACAAAACACCCAGGTTAAAACAATGTGGCTGGCCTTTCCTGTTGTGGGGCCGGCCGGATCCTCTCTGTACAGGGATGTCACAGTCATGCGGTGAGGTCTGTTATGGACGGATTTGCTCCAGAGGTAATTTTCAGTTGAGTAACAGGGACTGACTCGTGACTTGGTAACGTAGCAACAGCAGAGATATAATGACGTCATGAGGGGGACTGATCCTAGACGCATACCAGTGAATTTGCGCTGCGGTGTCAGATAACGATGTGCCATGGATTTACAGAATTTATGCTGCCTTTAATGGAGAAACATCCGTTTTTATCCAAAGTCGGATGTGAATAGTTACAATAATGTAAAAATATATCATGTTCCATTCTCGGTTGACGTCTCACGGTCTATGTGTGATTATTACATTCAATTCGTAGTGCGACTTAAATCACAACTAATATCCAGGATTCAGTTGAATGAATTACCTACCATGTTCAATATGTATATCTTATATTTGTGATGAGAAGTTACTTGATACTGGTCGTATCTAGTTAGTCCCCTAGTCTGTTTGAATTCTATGCATATTTACTGTCGCTTCGATGATGACATTTATAACCTTGTTTAACCTATAGATTCACTCAAATTTTACTCATAGACCCATTGGATTCATGCAATATGTCTATTCTGAAAGCAGAAGCATGCCTCATTCTAAAAGCACAAGAATTGATTAAGACAGAACATTTGTAGAGCTTCATAGCTTATGTGCTGTGATGTATTAGAATATCGAATACTGATATACTCAATAGCAAAACTACAGGATTGTTGTGCGGTTACATAGAATGCTCGGTTATGATATGTAATCATAATATGTGCATGTACATACATAATCCGGATAGGATATATTGCAGTTCATCACAGGCATTCTTAAGTAGTTAAAGCTTCGTCGACAGTTGCCTCCTCGTTCGTAGTTGTTTTCTTGGAGATGGGGCACAAGAGGACCGATTGTTGGCGCATCCCCTCCACTGAAACCGGAAGTGGATGGCCCCGCGTTTCCGGCAGCGTCAGGGCGACCAGCATCCCAATAAAGGACAGTATGCCGAAAATGATTGCGGGTAGGGCGCCGCCGAGCTGACCAATCAGCGGTGACACAGAGGACCCTAGCCTTGCCATGGAAGAGGAACTACCCATAGCCGTACCGCGCATGCCCGTGGGGAAGAGTTCCAGTGTGAAAATGTAGAGGGCGCTGAAGGTGGTGCTCACTGAGAGCTTTCCAAGTACGGCGAGGACAGTGCGTACGACACTGTCACGTGGCAGGGCAATGTCCGTAAAAAGACCCGCGCTGCAGACGAGAAGTGTCAGAATGGTAGTGTAGCGCCTCCCTAGCGGAGAGTTTACTAACCACACGATGGCGATGTCACCGGGAACGTCCATAAGACCCATGAGGAAGGCGTTGATGTACAGACTGCCGGCAAGGTCGGACACGTTCAGTAAGAACATGTAATAAATGGTGGACGTACAAAACCATATGAACATTGAAGCCAGCAGTCGAAATACTACGAGTGGATGTTTCAGATAGAGTCCCATCCCTGGGCCTTTCATGTCCACACTGTCCATATGATACAACCCAAGTGGAACAGTTTTTTTGTTTATTTTCGCCAGGCGTTCTAGTGCTGCCTTGGCCTCGACGTCTCTACCCTTACAGCAGAGCCAGCGTGCAGATTCCGACAAGAACATCACGGGGACACATATGAGGCTGGTGACGGCGGTCGTCGTCAAGGATAGGTACCTCCAGTTTGGTATAAGCCACGCTACGAGCGGGGCCCACATGCACCCGACAGCGAAGCCCAAAGAAGAAGACATCGTCGCTAGTGGCCGTTTTTTTAAATGGAGTATCTCGGTGCAGAGGACGTAGGCCGAGGTGAAGAGAATGATGTCCAAGCCGGCACTGACCGCCCTCGTCGCCAGGTAGACCGGTAGCAGCGGCGAGAAGGACATAATAATTCGCATGAGGACACTTCCGAGGAAGGACAGTCTGATAACGGGCCGCCGACCGAATCTGTCGGACAACGTCCCGGCCGTCACCACGCAGACCAACTGACCGAACAGAGGTATGGATTTCGCCAGGCCTCGAAGCCAGGCTCGACCACACACCAACCCAAATTGAGAGGCGAGCGTCTGATCACGGGAGCCTTCAGGGTAGCCCCACTCCGTGCAATGACGTGTCTCCGAACTGGTGTTCCACCTTGGGGCGCTCCAGTTACCGGAAGTGACATCCGTTTCCAGTAAGAGGGCAGTGTAGTTACCGTCGTAGACCTTGCAAGCGTCCCACGTATGGACGCCCGATTTTCCTTGCGTGAAGGGGGAAGTGAGACGAAGCTTTTGCTCGGGAGTAAGGGCCGCATACGCATCCGAAGCATTGGCCGTGAGGTCGCCTATCTGGCACCAATACACAGGCACCCGCATAGAAAAGACAATTTCCAGCGTATTCATTGCAATGAAGGCTCCTGTAGTGGCGATGGTCAACAGGTACAGCACTTGAACTCGGCCAAAGTCACCAACATGGGCATGTAGTAGATCGTCAAACTTCATCGTATAGAGTTGATAACCCTAAAAGGACTCAAATGGGTGTGAATAGATAGGTGTGCAAGTGTGTCTAGAGGAAGGACTTGAGACAAAGGACACGCCGCCACAAATGCCAAGAACGGGTGAAAAGATCTTTATTGCGTCCGCTCTTTTGAAAGCATATCTATAACTCATTTCTACAGATAACACAATTCTCTCAAGATAGAACAATAGCTCAAAGATAATAAAAAAAACTCAACTAGTGGTTGATAGTAGCAGCTGTGTAAAATGATAAGAATATCAAATGAGTCCCATATCTAGAAAGATTTGTAAGAAACCTACGTGGCTCTTTAGGGACCACATGATAAGAACGTCACCTGCATGCAAACTTTCCCACTGGATTTTCCCAGACGTTAAATACTATATTCAATTTACGATATGAGTGCGAGTGTATATATAATCACTTGTTAGTTATTCAGTGCACATGTTATGACCGTAGAGCTGTATGTCTTTGGCATATCATTGGAGGTCAGTGTTCATCTAGAATGGAAATAGCATCACAAAGCAATATGCGCGTCTGTAGAATACCGTAAAAAGTGCCTTCATAGATAATGCCAGTCTGGTGGGGAGGATGGGAATGGAGTGGAGAGGGGGAGGGCTGTTCTATGACCGGCAGATGGCCGGGTGTGTCTCTCCTGTAGTAGCTTGATGCTGACTGACAGGAGGAAATAAGTGACTGTGCCCAGCGGCCTTCTCCAGGGTATGCTGGATCCCTGTGTCCCGGCATGCCTGTGGTCACGGGGATCCGCCGAGCGCCGTACAATATGTTGTAACAGCCGCAGGTCTGGGCGGAAGGGTAGGGTGGGTATGTGTCTCCCCCCCCCCCCCCCCCCCGCCTCCCTTCCGCCTTTCATTCTACCTCGATCCACTCATCTCTCCTGCCTTTCTTCTTCTATTAACGTTAACAGGGCGCATCGATTTTACTTTCTGACCTCCACCGAGATATTCCCATCAATTTTGGGCAAGGAATTAGATATATAGTGTTAGCAGAAAAAATGATGATATTTTTGGCGTTGGGCTGACAATACGTATAAACGATCG
Source organism: Alentia gelatinosa (assembly GCA_950022655.1). Classification (NCBI taxonomy): domain Eukaryota; kingdom Metazoa; phylum Annelida; class Polychaeta; order Phyllodocida; family Polynoidae; genus Alentia; species Alentia gelatinosa. The sequence goes on along the minus strand of OX465579.1, from coordinate 46,869,479 downwards.
GTATAGGATGATCCCCTACCTCTTGCCACGGGGAGTTTTCTGTCCTATCAGTCAAACGACGTATTATACAGAATTCTGTTGTAAAGCCAGACTACCAGTACAATCCAAGAACAGAGAGAGACACAGACCGGTTTGCTTCCAGATTCATACTGACTGTTTATTTGCTCATACATTTCTTTTATACACATACGTAAGACAAAGACATACAGGTCCTCTGTAATATTTCCCGCCAAAATGCGGCTTACAGAAACGCCACACAATACATGGTTCTTTGTTACATAGACCATAATAACTGCCACAAGCGCAGACAATACCATAGGGGAGGATTATGGTCTCCAGAGACAATACACCGGCCTCTGACCACGACCCTTATCCAATTCAATCGTCTTACAATCCCCTACATGTTTACCAGGTCTGTTGTTACAACCCTCGGACCCTCATTAGGATTTATTTCATGTTTCTTAACTAACTTTCTTATATTATCTATTTCTCTTGCTTCTTACATATTCCTAAGGTTCTTCTGCATCATTTTACATCATTATCCATTTTCCATCCATTACAATGTTCTACACAATCTTAATTACAAGTCTTACATAGTAATGAATTTCTTACATACATTTTACAATATTACAATTCCTTACATCAGTTTTTACATACACATTAATTGTTACAACATGTTTTACAAGATAATCTTACACTGTCATAACTTATAGGGCTGTTCTCTTAGGCAAATATGATACAATCGTTGTTTTCTTTTTCAGCAACAGGAACTTGAATATCGTTTAATACATTCACGCCATCAAACCTGTCTGTCGTATTACCCTGTAATGCATTATTTTCGGGATCTATAAGACACCGAAATTTTTTCCAGATTCATCCCGACCATCGGCTCGGTGAGAGTCGGGAATAAAATGTCGATGTCTTATACCTATAAAGCCCATAAGACGGCGACATTTTCCACAGATTGCTCCCGATCCGATCACCGATTATAATCGGGAACAAGAATGTCGCTGTCTTATACCCTTTGCCGATCACGCGTCTCCAATTTATGACCTTGTACAGCGACCCAATTGAGATCAAAGAGAGCCGCCGGGAGCCGAGCCGGGGTGAGCCATAGGCCGCTGGTGTGAATTCATAGAAAATAATTCAAAGTTTCATAACTTTGGATCCAATTAAGATATTCGGAAACAGTTTTCAGATTCATGTCCTCTGTCTCCCCTACAAATCGGTATAAGGCACTTGTAAATCGGACTAGGGGATAGGTAGCATCAATGTTCAAATGGCCTTCTCAGAATCGGGAACAGTCGGTGAAGTGCGTACAGCGACACGATTATGGTCGGGCAGAGTCGGTCATTACCCCTACGCTAGTAATGCCCGACCCGATTAAAATCGGGTCTGTGAAGTGCGTACAGCAACCCGATTCTGACCGACCCGACGGATTCGTCGGGCAAAGGTGTGATCGGGGACAATGGTCGGGTCGCTGTCTTATAGGCTTAAGACACCGACATGCCGACTTCCCGATCACAACTCCTCCTTTTATAACCTCGTAAATTAACCCTGATTGAGATCATAGAGAGTGGCCGGGTGCTGGACGCGGCCGGGTCCCTGGCCGGGTGATAGGTCTATATGGCAATAATGCAAAGTTTGGTAACTTCTGGTCTATTTAAGATATCAGAAAACGGTTTTCAGATTTATAATCACCAATGCCTCCCCTACAAAATGATATAAAGCATTTGAAAATCGGAATGGGGGTTAGGTAGTCTCGCTATTTAAACGGTCTGCTCAGATTCGGGAACAGTCTGTGAAGTGCATACATCGAAATCTTAAGGTCGGTGAGAGTCGGTTATATCTGACATGGTAGTAATGCCTGATGCGTCGGGAAAAGCAATAAAATCGGGTCGGTGAAGTGCGTACATCGACCTGATTGATGCAGATTGCCACAGGCCCGACGGATCTGTCGGACAAAGGTAGAATCGGGCACAGCTGTCGGGACGGTGTCTTATAGGCATTAGGTTGACATGGGGCAGAAAGGGAAACTGCTAAAGCCTTAATTGTGTCGCTGTACGCACTTCACCGACTGTTCCCAATTCTGAGAAGGCCGTTTTAACAGCGATGCTACCTATCCCCTAGTCCGATTTACAAGTGTCTAATATCGATTTGTAGGGGAGACAGAGGCAAGTGTTTTCACCTCGTGTTCTTTTGCCTATATAAGATAGCGACATTATTGTTCCCGATTATAATCGGTGATCGGATCGGTAAAAAATGTCGCTGTCTTATGGGCTTTAGACGTGGCTATGTGTGGTTCTTGTGACAGCGACCGCTTCAAAAAGAAGGGGAGAAAGTAAGGTGGAAAAGTACAGAATGACCATAAGTCAATGAATTTATTATTGAATGTATTATTGATTGTTTACTAAGCATTACATCAAACTAACCATGTTTATAAAACATTATATTAAACAAACCCTGATGTATTGGGTTATGCTTTATATCAAATGTCCACACAATTGTAAATATACATTGCAAATTTGATGATATCACATATGAGTAAAATTGTTTCTTATCCTTCCAGAAGTTGAGCCGACCTGATAAAAACCTTGGTGCGGTTTGGTGACGGTGGCGGCACGACGGGAAAGTCGCCACCAACAATGGCTCGCTTAGTGTTCACACTGTACGGCACGATCTTAGCAGCCGTCCTTCTCAGTCCCGTCAGCACTGCTCCGACTGGTAAGTCTTATCAGACGAATTAATCTTACTCCAGTATTAGTCTCTCAGCAACTTATAGCTTTCATACCTGGTCTACTGGTAGAGAAGAGTTACCAATTACCCCTAATCCTAACCTCATTTCATTCTGTGACTTTTACGTTTTACTAAGCTTGTACAAACTTGTGTATGTTGGAGAAAATAGTTTTGGATAACAGCTGTTTGACAGTGTGAATACTTAATCCCGTTTTGAATCGAGTTTTCCGTACTTGAGACAGGGTGCGTAGTAATACCTGATCCACGGAAAGGGTATAACAAAGTAGCCCTGTCCGGACTGAGTATGACAGAAATAACATTCAAAAATGGTCAACTTTATATTTTTTCTCTACCCCTCCTAACACTATAAAAATCTATAGTAATAAAATCTAAAGACACCCATTCGCTGTATTAAACGCCTTTTGCCAAATGTTATGTGAGGCTCGACCTTGTGGATATGGTTGTGTTTATCTTTCACTTGAACAACTTAATCTTTGTTATTTGGTGGTCTTAATTTATATAATCATCTTAATTATGTTTACCCTCTAAACAAACACGACTAAAAATTGAATTCCTTTGTAGTGTCTTCTGCCGCTTGCGAGTAACTGCATTGCCTATTAAAATAAATCAGAATGGTTTGAGATATTCTTTTATCTTTGAAATGTTTAACCTCGTGTCACAGATACAAACAAAGAAAACTAAAAGTCTCGCTAGGTTTGGCAATGTTTATAAGATGGTTTCTTTTGAATGCACTCCGTATTTGTATATTTCTATAAGTATAACCTCTTGTTTCTCTTTCTTCTCTCTTAAATCTCACAACGATTAAAAAAGATAATTCAGAGGAGCATCCTTTATACCTCTATTTTACAGACGTCTGCTCAAATATTCCTATCAGCAAAAGGGTAGCTTGTGAGAATGAGTTATCGGAATCACTCTCAGAGGAACAGTGTCTGAGGCTTGGCTGTTGTTACAATCCCACTGTAACTCAGCCACAGTCAGCACATTGTTTTAAGGAAGGTGAGAAATTGTAACCACGGAATGAACCCCCCTGCAGTAAGGTTGATGTAAGGCTACCTGCGACCACTGTACAGGTCGGGGGCCTAGTTCGGCTAAGTGCTTGCTATGATCAACATGAACGGATGACTTTAAATCAAATCATCTCCTGGTTCGGCATAAATGTTAATAACCCCTTTCCATAGAAAGATCAAAAGCAATCATAATCTTTTTAGTTTACTTACAACAGATACATTTTTTAAGGGTCGGTTATTTTTGAAGATTTTTTAAATGACTTAACGGTTAACGTTGGCAATGAGATTTCACATGCAGCGATCCAAATCCAACACTTGCTTTAACAACACCTAATATATGGAATATCGGCATTCAGCTTTGACATAGTCAATGCCAAATAGAGAATATGATCAGTATTCAGATATAAATCAGAGTGGTTCGTCTTGTATGATGATTGTTGTTGGTATATGACGTGTCTTTGCTTCAACCTTACTGTGACTGCCCTTATTCACTGGCGTGGTGTGCATCACGTATCACCACAGATGGCGCTGCAATACGAGCAGGATAAAGATTTGACTCTCCTAATTAATAACATAAGTACATGCAGAGTAAAACCCCACTAAGCGCACCATCCTCCGTTTTGTGGACTGGTCCGCTTTAATTAAAAAAATTGTCCGCTTTAATAACAGAGTAAAATATGAAATATGGGAAAATATGAGATGTGGAAATAAAGGAAGGGGAGAATTAACGAGGTGTCAAGAAAAATTAGCGAGATATAGGAAAGTAGGTTCGGAAAGGTGGATAAACAGATGGGGAAATAGTCAGAAGAGTGCCAACACTAAGGGGAATATATAGAAAGAATGAACAATGATAAACCAGGATAGAGAAGGGGAGAATTGTGAAAATAGATCAATTACCTCTGCTTGCATCTTATTTCAGTTCTACTAACACCCATAGGCTAAAGGAGTTTGTATTACCTAAATATTTTCTTGACAATGTATTGACGACAGACACACTATCTAAAGCCCCGGCCCCACTGAAGACACGCGATGGTCGCAAGTCAATAAAAATGCAATAAACCCCGTGCGTCCGTCGCATCTCAAACACTCGCATTAGTGTTACTGGGCTTGCGCACGTGTGCGATTAATGGACAGGTCTGGTATACTCCCTTTGGCAATTGTATAGAAAGAACCCTTTCCTTTACTGTATTGGACCACATAGTTACTGAAACTTTCTTAACACTGACGCATGGAGTCCACAGTCAATAATAAACAGACTTGACAGCCTCCACTCAGGTGCCAGGTCTCAGAAGGTGGGAATGCTAGAAACAGTCACATCCATCTATTTTTACGACCTGCTTTAAATATTTCTAGACATATCAGGGTGTTTGTAGCTTGGCTATAGGATAGATCTCAATATAAAGAAAATTGGCAAACAAGTTTACAGAGGTTGTCTTGCAATAGGTGGAGTCTGAATCATTGCGTTGATTTCATCGCATCAGTGGGGCATACCCTTGGGTTTTCTTTCGATACAGTGCGATAATTCCATCGCAATGGATGTCATAAAAACCTTCGATGGGTCGACGATGGTCCCATAAAACGTGTGAGACGATCCCGTCGCACCAGTGGAGGGGGGCATGTAATATCTATAACAGGGATGCCAGTTAGCCCTTAGGCTTAGTTCATTTATGTTATAAGTAACATACTGATTACCTTTATCCTGCTTGTATCATGGCGCCACCTGGTGTCACTTTAGCTACACAACGCAAATGCTCATTGGATAGACTATGTCCAAATCCTTCTGTGGTGGGAAAGGACATCTTACTTTATCATTTTGAGGTAATACTATGTGTACGTCAATGAACATATATCTCTCTATTCTATAGATAAACCCCTTTACTGATTCAAATTATTTTAAAAGAAATCAAATCATTTTGAGAATAAGACCAAATAGCTTGTGAGATTTGGAATCTGTTAGTTAAAAATAATGGAATGCTGACAACATACATGTACTTAACATTTTAGTTCAAGAAAAAGATACACAGCGGACTTAAATGAAACAAATATGATGTCATATTGACAACAAAAAACCCGGCAATTCTGTATTATTTTCGTGACTGTCTATATTATGTCCTCCGACTACAAATTGAACTGACTCCGGTTGGCAGTTATATTCTATAATGTATGCTTGCAAAATGCGAAGAGTCTAGATGTAGTAGCCGCCACGCATTTTGCTGTAGTGGACAGTGAGTGTATTGTATATCGTAGGATATTTAGAATTATAGTATCAGTGTAGCACAAAGGAATGTTACTTTTTGTATTGTGCATGGTTCCGTGTAACACAGCAACCCAATAACAGCACCTTCTAATTCCTCTGATTATGACTAACATTTCCCCTGAGAATGATGCCTTGTTCTGATTGTATCATGCTTTTTGTAATTTCGTCTTCACTTTGCCTTCGTTGTCTCCGTTGTCATTCAGTATGGCTAACTGAGGCCTGATTTTTACAGGTCAAATCTCCTAACTTACTATGCTTCGTATTTGATAACTGCTAATAATTCTGTAGACTTATGCAACACTTCCTGAATCCGTGAATTAAACTTCGATGAGTTCTAGCCGATGTAGACGGATCTGTTATCCACTCTATGTGTTGGTGAATTGGTATGAAGCTGCTATACATAAAAGGGCTGATTTTTCAGGGTCATCTCGTACGGGTCATGCCTGTGAGGGCTCGACTGTGACCATCACCTGCCCATCGGGCAAAATCAGGATAGAGCGAGCAAACTGGGGCCGGCTCTCTCTGCATATCTGTAATGAAGGGGCCGACACGGAGCAGTGGTCCACTCAATGCTACTCCTCCAGAGCCAAAAATGTCATCTCCAACATGTGAGTTAACGTGCCTTTATTATCTTATACACAAACCTAATATATCAATTCTTTTCAGAATTAAGTTGTTGATACCAAATTCGATCAATTTGCGGATTCACTATATTGTGTGTGAAACAGATACTTATCAAGTAAAATTTACTTTGTGCCATATTTAAAGTTGATATCGTTTTAGATTTGTTATGGAGGCCCCAGCACCATTTGTAGATCCTAAGGTGTGATGTATAAATGTTGAACGCACAGCCGCGGCACTGGACTTACTCTTTTGTACTGCTGTATGTGTTTACTCTGTCCTTGTTCCGTACTTTGTCTGTCTGTCCTATCTCTAAATTTCTCCAATATTTATTTTGTCGGTGTTGGGAGTCAAGTGGCATGCACGGAAATGGAGAAAAGGATGTTTTTGCTTAATGTGAATGCACCTGGATGCGAAATTCTATGTTAATTTGCTCAAAGTAAAAGTCGTTAAACGATGAACAGTATCTGAGGACTAGAAAACTATCAAACGTTATTTGTGGAGTTTTACTTTTGATAATCCCCTGGACCTAATATCATATGATATGAAAAAGAAGTCTACAAACACTAAGATCTGTATTATATCAGCTGATATTTACAAAAGGAAACTACCTCTTTGAATTGAGAGTTTGAAATTATTCATATGAACTTGTAATAAGTAGAATATCAAAAGACAAAATTCTTTGGGGCTGCATCTAGCCACTACTCACCGATCATCAATGCATGCTGACGCCTCTGCTGGACAGTTGATTTCACCTATTTCCTTCACGACCTGTCCTTTCTACTAGGTGTAACGGAATGCGGATTTGTTCCGCGCTCGCCGATAACATTCTCTTTGATGATCCTTGTCCAACAACGAATAAGTACCTGGAAGTGCAATACGTTTGTCAACAGGGTAAGAAGTACTGCACGACACTGTATGAGCGTTTGCCTCAAATTTGAAAAAAGAGAAAACAAAGGATTACTACTACCCCGACTATATATATATGTATGCTTTTAAGTCTCCCCAGTGTATCTCGAAGTGAGAATACTCTAAAAACGGCATGGATTTTACAGCATCTTGCATTACCCCTCAGCTTTCCACCCTTGTCTCCGTTCTCTAACCTCCTCTCTAAGATCTATAAATCCTTCCCTGCACGCTATATCTATCCACATGTATCCACGCAGTTTCCTCCCTCTGTTACTGGTCTATTCTATCAAACAACGAATCGTTACATGATCACCAATATGTATTTCCTACCTACAAGTAACCGAAAAAATGACTCTGATACAAGAATATGATTGTTTCTCCGTATATGAACATATTCTATACGTTTTCTACTTACAACTACAAATATATGTATTCCACAGACACCTTTTGTCCGAAAGCAGGAATATACATCATATATATTATGCAAGAATATTGTTATTCAGTAAATTCAGTGTTCAATCGTGGACAGATGTTAGCCATGGTATATCAGTCTTGGCCCATTGGATGAAATCTGGTAATTGTGACGACATCCGTCACGTCTTCTGACATTAGCGAATTATCACCTTGTAAAGTCGTCTAACATCAGGGTTGTCTTTTTTTGTAGCAGCTATAATAATGAATAATCTAATGCATGTCATATCGATACCTCATGTGGATCTAGAACATACTTCAGGTTATGAGGAATACCCGTTTTGCTAACCATGCTTCTACTGTAGTGTATCGAACACCATCCAAGAAATCGCTGTAAATATTTGAATCCCACATTATTTTAGGGTTGATTAGTATTTGACATATTACCTGCATACTGCCGACTCTCAGTGTTAAGGTCCATCTCAAATATGGCTGTAGTTATCTGAAACACCCATCGCTCCCCATTAGCCACACATTATTTTCTATATTAGCTTATCCCAGTTCCCTATATTGCGTACACCTTTTCTACATGAATGTATTAAGCCCCTATGGAATTCTTACATCCTTTCAGTCAGCAGATATAGCTGGTTCCTATAGTTTACCCGTTGGCACCCACCATCTACCACTACTACAAAAACTCCCTATCTAGACCCGGCAATGTAACCACCTCACATCGAATTTGATCAAATTCATCACAGTGCGTGTGTGCCATGAACAGAATAATTCCTAGTTAAACAGAGATCAGACACATTTCCCACGTATCGGACTGTGTACGTCCATATATTAGATAGTATCCTGACCTAAAAATGAGAGTCGGTTTTAGTTTCGGTGTGAAATACAAGTCAACCTACTTAGCAGGATGAATGATGTAGAAGAATGATGTAGAGATGCGAGTGTTAAGTTCAATACAATAACGGCTCTATTCTTGTGAGTTTTCACTTCTATGGCAACTTATGATATCATAACAAAATTACACCTATGAATATGAGAATTCGTGGATATTTTCGATAACACTAATGCTCAAATGGAAGTGAAGATCTCACAAAATAAGACCCAATGATGGCCCCAAGCGCCCCTTGGTGGACCATGCGCGAGTGTCGCCCCCTGGCGTGTGCCGTGACGGTGACGCCCCCTTGTGTGTAGACCGAGTACTAACCTGCTGTTTTTGCATGCCGCGCCCCCTGCCGTCTACAGGTGTGACGGTAAGACGCGCTGCTGGGTTCAGGCCAATAACCGAATGTTTCACGACCCGTGCCCCGACACACCCAAGTATCTGCGCGTTGACTTCACCTGTATGAAAGGTAGGCACCCCCTATTCCCACAGGTAACGTCTCACAACAATCATCACAAACTGGGTATCCTTAAGCTGGACCCGCTGGGTTCATATGGCTTTGTAAACTTGTATTTTCTTTTCTTAACCGTGTATATACACTGCAGACTCGCTCAGTTTATTTCACACCTCATTGATACATTGTGCAGATACATTGTGCAATGCACCAGAAATAATCGCTATGATATACTAACGACACGTTAGTCTCATGGTGATGGTTTACTACTATTTTATCATAAATAACATTTTGATCGAGAACGCACACATTTTTCTTGTTCTTCAGATTAAACCACATTTTTATTTTTGCTTGCTAAATTGTATATTGACGGGATTTTGAAAATGTCAAGTACAAACATTCTCGGATTGAACAGGAACATAGACATATATATTGTCACGATCCAAAAATATAGACCGTGTCTATGGTATCATACATGCCTCATGGACATGTACACATGCACTCTCAGTAGATTGGTGGAGGATTTAAACGTGAAAATGCCGTTCACAGATATCTTATCGAGCTGTTTGAAACCTGTACTTTTCCTGGTGTCAGTATCCATTCTTTTATTTTTTCGGAAACCCTGCCCTCAATAATATCTGCCGTTCTGTACCTGTGGTCTTTTCAGCCCGTAAAGGGCTTGGTGGTTTGGCCATCACGCCTGTGCCCCTACCCCTGGGCAGACGCCGCGCTTTTCTCTCCCATCACCGCAACGTCTCCCGGCTGGCAGGGCCATATGGGCGGCGTGGCCCCCTCAAACACATTATCAGACATCTTCCGCGACATGACTCAGTCACAACAACCACCACACCAGGAGTAACAACAAGACCATCACCAAAGGCACCTCTCAATATTCTCCTATTTTCACGAAACCCTAAAATGCATATCCGACCACCCGACCGGCTGCTGGGTGTGGGTGGCCATATATTCGTTAACCCTGGACAGACTTCTCCGTTTCCCACTGGCTGGCCCAGGGGCAGGGGAGAGGCCAGGGAGAGTGTCGCCCATGTTACGTATACGCTTACCTGTAAGTACGCCCCCAAGCCCCCAGCATGTAGGGGTGGTGCTGACAATGGGCAATTGGCCAATGGGCAGAATGAGGAGCACTTTGAAAAGGACGCGGTTTTACTCTTGGGAGCCTATAATTTGAATGGTTTGGTGAACGGAATGATGCCCACTCAGCTTCCACAGAAATGGTCGGAATGAACGGTAATAATGGTGGGGGAGATGTTGGTGATGGTCAATAGATGAATTCTACAGCAAGGGATTAGAGCCCCCTGAAGGACTGCAGCTAAACAGTTTGTTATCATTCAAAGATACTGTTTCGCGAGTTGCAAATTTGTGCTGCTTGGTGCCCATGGGTGGATGGGAATGGAATGTTGGCAAACGCTATTTCTCAGGTGAAATGACCTCCCATCGATGCGATGAGAATGGGTTATGAAACCTGATTTGTATGGACCCTTCCTTGCTGTGGGTATCATCTCAATTGAAAACAGGCGCATATCTTGTAAAAAGTGTATCCACTCATCCATTCCCTATTTCTAAAGGAAAAAGGGGAAGTACCAATTTATCAAGGATTCGTCGTGCACAAAGGATCTACAAGAATATCCTTCTCAAATTTGCAAAATTACCGTAAGCTTATTGCTTTTGGGATCCCCTTGATTTATTTCAAAATTCATACCTTTCCGGGGCAATTTCTTAATCAATGGAGGGCGAGAGTACGTTCATTCATTTTAAATCTAATAAATGAAGCGAGATTGCACAGGGAGGGTGCGTATATAAAGCTATACCTGCATGATGAGTTTGGATTTCTCCATTTTAATGAAAAACCTACCTTTGATCCCCATGCATGTCCTAACATTCTAACACACCCGGCAAGGATAACAGCATCGGTGTAGACAGTGAAAACACATCTTTACAACCCATAATTTAATCTCTTAAAGAGGAATATATTTTTTATTTCATTCAGAATTTAGATGTTGATCTTGATGTATTGAATGGACGTATTGGGCTATGTATAGTACATCTAGGGTGAAGGGTGGAATATATCTTCTTAACATTTCTGATTAATGTGACGGGACAAAACCAACACCTCAAAAAAAAATAATTCCGGGAAGCTGCTTGGTTTATGTGAATTTGTAAGTTAGTTATTTTAGTGTTTTTTTATTGCAGTGGAATTATAAAACCAAAATATTCTTGCTATCTATACACAACCTTTAATTAATGATTGAGACTGCATTCATATCCAACAGCTGAGATAATGATCCTCTTTTAGATGCAACGACGAGGTCATATGCAACAAGACCTCCAACGACGCCTACCCCAACAACTACAACACCGACGACGACAACAACGACAACGACGCCCACAACGACAACAACTACTACCACCCCGACAACGACAACTACAGCGACCACAACGACGACCACGCCACCACCAACAACAACGACTACGACAGAGGCCACAACAACGACAGCCAGCACCACAACCACCACTACAACTTCCCCTGCACAGCCTCTCCCGGAAGACAAGTATTGTGAGCCACTGTACCGACGTGATATTCAGTGGGCAAGAACTAAAGCCGGGGTAGTAGCCACTGAGCCATGTCCGTATAACACAGAGAGTAAGTAGTTTTACTGCAGCTCATATGAAAATAACAGATTTATAATATATCTGTTTGATGAATAGATCACAAATCAAAGTGTGTCACTTGTTGTTGTACGACAATTTAATAATATCCTCTTCCATGCGTTCAGTTTCCTTTGAATAGTGAGTAGCTGGCTGAACCTACCAGCCTGGTGTGGCCTTCATCAGGGTTAATAGCATACTCATAATATATACCTTTATGTTCATCATAGTATTATTGTTGTTCCAAAACACCTTCAGCTGTCATTTTGATGACACCGCAGCATATAATTAAATATCATGAATTTAACTTCTTTCCATTCAACTCCTAAAAATCGTATGTACAGAGAAATCATAAAGGGATGTGGATTTTATCAACTGAATTACTAGCATTGATATGATGTATAAGACTACCGATGGAATTATAACATATAACGAAAAATCACCAAACGCATGTTCAATATAACAAAGTTAACATAACCGATGAATTGTATAGTATTTGTAAACAAAATTGCTTGCTGGTTTCGGCAGTGATGGCGCAGTTGCCGTGCGGCATGGACGGCACCTGGTGGCTGAAGGCGGACATGAGTCGCTGCGTCTCGGCCAAGACGCTCCAGCTTCAGAAGGAGGCGAGGGTGAAGCCGCTCTCCACCATCGTACCGGACGTGGTGGAGATGAGCCGCGAGCCCGTCTATGGCGGTGACGTCGTCGAGCTCACCTCGCTCATGACGGAGATTGTCGACCAGGTGGAGGTGGAGGTGGGCGACATGGGGCAGGAGGAGAAGCAGGAAACCACCGAGAGCGTCAGTCAGGTGCGGGATAATGTTTGTCTGCTTTATTACCAAAAAAATGATTAGTAATGATAGATGAAAATCTCACTTGTGTCACCCTTGGTAAAACTTTTTTTTTTCCAACTGACGAAAATAAAAAGGAAAATATGAGAAAGAACGACATAAATAGAATAACCATTAAAAAAAATTCTCGATGGACGCGGCGCCTCGGTATGATTACATGACACGAACAAAAATGATAAAAGATGGTTACATGCTACAAAGCAGGAAAATAAATACGAAGACACCTGTATTGGAAAGAATGCATGGGGATATTGCAAGGTATGTTTCGGCCACCAGCTCTTTGTGATAACCGAATGAACTGTATCTGTGTGAATCTGGCAGCGTGGTGCATGACCAGGGAGCTTACCTGCAGATTACGGGTACCAGGTTCGAGTCCCGTTGTTTATCATCGCCTGCCTTTCGTCCTAATCTGATCTCATAGGCTCAGATTCACCATGATATAATCCTACCATTTGCTACGGCGTTAAATAAACCGAACTAAACGTATTGTTTGTGTGTAACTAGGGTGTGGTACTGGCGGGCAGTAACCTGCTGGCTAAGGACAAGAAGGAGATGTGGGACGATCTGCCCCAGGCCGACCAGAAGGTGGCCGCCACACGGCTCCTCACTGCCGTGGAGAAGTCTGGCTTTAAGGTGGCCAACACCATCAAGGAGCCGCTACGTCAGCCCATCATCAACATCGAAGTCAACATCAGTAAGCCACTTCCCTTTTAATCTACGGCCAAATTGTCATCTGAATCTCACTGCATTCAGTCCTCCACCTCTATATCTTCTCCCGTCCCCTGTTTTGTCCATCGGGATATTTGGTTGAAAAGTTTATTGTAGTATTGGTTGTTCTTGTTTTTAGTAATTTATTTAATGAATTCTCACCAACAAGATGATTGTAATATTTTGACGATCCATTTTACATTGAAATAATTATTTTAAAGTCGGTAAATTAAATGCTCACGAGCCATAATACTCTCTGACTGCTTTTTGCTCGGCATTGTCTCTTGTCCGGATATCTACATGTGTATATAATTTGTGAAAATTCAATTTTTCATCTAGTTGTATTTATGCCTGAACTAGACCTATGGCGTTCAATGTGATTCAACATTCATAAACACTTCAACATGGCATCTTTGTATTGAGTGAAAACATATGTTTACATAGCACTTTGATATTTTTGTTTCAAATACACCTGAAACATGTCAACATGTTTTTCATATTGTAAATGTGTCCTATTATAGTTCTGGAGATCAACGTCATTTCTACAACGGGTGAAGTGAGAGACGTGACTTTCCCAGACAAGTCGCGCATAAACGAGCACAACTGGAAGTCGAACTCAGACTGTATTCACATGACGGGCAACACCATCAAACAGATGTCTACAGATGACGGTAAGCGCCTATCTTTGCCTAATGCTATCATAGAATTGCATGAACGACTAGTTTCACATATTGTTAAACTCAGGGTAATTTTGACTGCCTGGAACTATAAAATCAGGGAGTGTTCTAGCTCCGGCATGACCATGTAACTCCATACCATAGGATGGTTATGATAATTAGAAGATAATGCTGAGTGTTGTGGGAAATAGTGTGGATGTATTTTAGTATTCACGTCCCCCTACGAACAACGGATACTAAAACCTTAGTATGGACGAATAAGTGCGTATATTATACCCATACTCCGAACGTGTATTTATCACCACTATAACACGTTACCTTAACGTCGCAACTCCCTATAGCAAGTTTCTTATGAACACGTAATAACCTGATTCATGCAATAATAGAATATTAACGTTACTACACTCTCAACCATAGCCATACGATATAATATCACAGAGTATATCATCACATTTCCTATCCCCTCGTTTAGCACTGACGTGCTTAACTGGCCTCTAGATGGAGGCTCACCGGAAGCTCATTGGTAAACCTGTATCCAACATAAAGGAATAATTAAAGCTCTATCAAAAATAACCATTAACAGAATATAACAAAATCCCTGTTACTTCCTTCCTTTCAGGACTGGCCAAGCTGATCTTCGCCACCTACTCCAACCTGCAGGAGCTGCTCGCGCCGCAGCAGGACGAAAAGACCCACGAGAAGTCGGAGGAGGACACTAACAGCATCGTCGAGTTAGTTCCCCTGGAGGAGGGCGGAGGCCATCCGGGCGGGAGCCGGGAGGGCGGCGTGAAGCCCACCGATCCCCCGAAGCCGGTGAAGACGACCCAAAAGCCAGAGCCAACCACCAAGAAGAACAAGGACGAGATCCAGGTGGTAAACTCCAACATCATCTCGGCCTCCATCAATAACCGTACGGAGGGCATTCAGAAGCTGGCCGAACCCATTACCTACACGCTAGAGCATAAAACGGTGAGAGAGTAGTTTCTAGGTCAGGTCAACTCTCATAATTACAATGTGGGTGTGATACGCAATTAGATCATTTTCACAGACCATTTAGAATCTAATCTGCTTTCATAGATAAACCAGAATAGGTCCGTTGATATATCAAAGGTCAGGCCTTATTGTACGGTTTCGGTACTTTCCAGCTTGTGTATGTTATATATGGATGTTTGTTTTACTGGGTGTGCATACGCATACACACATCCCTCAGAAAGATTTACTTATATTTTTTTTCCATTCTCAGCAATCCAACATCTACAATCCTACGTGTTCCTTCTGGGAATATTCTGAAAGGTAAGTGTCAAATAGTGTGTTGAACTAACTCCAGGGGGCAGCACAATCGCAGTACTCCACAGTACCTTTAGTCACAGTGTCGTCCCAAAATTTGGGGTTTAGAATGTTATTTGTTCCTAATTTGAAGATACCCCTCTTCCCCCACAATACCATGCGACTACATGTTTTCTCATAAGCAGAAATCGGAAAATGCGGTGTGCAAATGAAAATAATTAATAATGAAATTGAGCGAGTGGAAACAAATATCATAACATTAATTCATCATCGCATTGGTTCATGACTAACCTGTAAATGTAATAATGTATCTAATCTAGATTATACATGGAAAAACAGCCATTTCCCAAACCAAAACTGATTATCATCTCTAACAAGTCATACAGCATATCGATACTGTAGGAATACTATGAAAACTAATCAAATGGTCAAACCTGAGCATTGTTTTTTATAAGAAAGTTACTGAACGTGTTTGCAGGACGATGAACGGCCAGTGGTCCACCTTTGGCTGCACACTGGTCGACACGAACGTGACCCACACGGTGTGTCAGTGTGAGCACCTCACCAACTTCGCCGTGCTCATGGACGTCGTCGGAACCAAGGTGAGCTTCCCGTGTGAAGGTGTGGGCAAATTACTGGGGTTCATCCAAGTCATAGTCTTAATAGATGAACGATACCGTAATGTTTTTTGTAGAATAACCTCAAATGTATAGCCATATGTTTGCACTTTGAGAATATCAATTGTGTTACTTGTGAGTGTCTGGTAGACACTGATTTTGTTATTGATTGTGTGGAAAACACATTATGTACATGTACTAACAAGTTAAGGTATAGGCGATATTTTCAAAATTCATTAAAAGTCTGTGGTTTTATGATTATGGGTTTAACCGTTTAACATTAAGAGACTTTCAATATTGCATTCTTGATTTGCGAATCCCTAAATATATTTCTTGCTACTATGTTCCTAATTTGTTTTTTCTGTGTTTCACACCTTTGCTGTTGGGAATGATAATGGAGAGTATTTTCTGATGGTATATTTGTACAGCTTTCTGAAAACCATCTGGCCGCTCTGACGGTCATCACTAACATCGGCTGCATCCTGTCCATCATCTGTCTGTTCGTCGCCTGGCTTACCTTCCAGTTCTGCAAGTAAGTCCTGCTTGTTGTGTAAACAGAAATAGAGGATTAACTTGCTATAGATGACACCCGCTAACCACAGACCTGCCATGTGTATGAGCTCCATTTTCTATCTCAGCAGTACAATATCTGTGTTCTCTATAATGTGACTAGTGAGATTTTATCATGTAGAATCTCTCCTGTTCTAAGATTCTTATATTAAACAAACTGTCGAGTAATGTGTTTGCATTTATCTGGTACACCAACCGAAGTTGTCGAAATATTTTACTGTAAATTGTCACCTTTTTTTCTATAAAGATTATAGACTATGAAATCCCTTCCAAACTGTGTAGAATAATCTAGTGTGACTTACTCTGCCATGTTGTAATTTACGTATTGTTTGGTGGCAGGAATCTGCAGTGTGATCGCAACACGATTCACAAGAACCTAGTATTCTGTTTGTTTGTCGCCGAGATCGTCTTCCTAACGGGCATCGCACAGCATGACAAACCGGTATGTCCACGTTATTACTCACTGTTGGCCTTTTTTTATATATTGTGTAACATATATCGTGGATATAAGAAATATTCGCTGGTAATGACTCATTTCTCTTCACTCTATTTTCCCAGACCTTCGAATTTTCAGATATTCACATATTGCTTCCTATGTTGGCAAATAACTTAGTTAGACAGCCTCTTTAATTCTTTACCTGAACATATCGTTCGATGAGCGCGCATATTTACAAAATGTGCCTAGTGCCATGTCTTAAAAGGGAAAAGTGGAAAAGTGAGTTCATTATGCGTTTTTGTTTAAGGATTTAAAAGAATCTTGGTATAGATATGTAGTAGGTGGGAGGGACCCCTTAGACACAAGCATCAATGCGCTAAGCCTGTCACCTGCTATCTTTTAAACATTCATTATTCGTTACTAATACCATGCTTTTTAGTCCACGATGTTTAGTTTAATCTTCAATAGCCATACTTGGTCCCGAAGCTGCCGAGTATGTAAACTGCGCAGTGTCGCCACCTATTGTTTTGCAGATGAATCATAGCATCTTACTATGCCATACAAGTCGCTATGTGCCCGGCCGATAGACCAACAATGTGGATTTCAGTCTATTGATGATTTTTGATAAATTCAGTCGCTCTGTAATTAAAACAACGATTTGCGATTTTCAATTTCACTCTACTATAGGGGAATTGCAACAGAAATTTCCCCACTAAAACTCTATGGGGACGGGTTGTATAGCACCTTATATTTTTATGGCACATTTCTAGTTCCAGTCTAATTTCATGATGCTAAAGCTATTATGGGTCACGCATCAACCTGTAACCCTATCCAGTTTGGCTGTGTAGATATAATGAATATCACTATTCAGTGATTTTGTAATTGCCAAGAATCAAAAAAAAAAAAAAATGGAGTATTACTCACTGTTGGCCTTTTTTATATATTGTGTAACATATATCGTGGATATAAGAAATATTCGCTGGTAATGACTCATTTCTTTTGGCTTCACATGAAGCTCGTAACATGACCGTTTTCGAACCGCATCAGGCCATTTAGTCTGGAAATCTGTCGCAAACATGGTATAGCGATACTCCGACCAATCTCACGCGGCCCAAGGCCGTCAGCAATCCACCGAAACGTGCTGACTATTTGATTTTCAGAAAGCAATTGAGTCTCCAGAGCTGAATTATGTACACAAATCCCATAGCTCTGAGTATGTTAACTACCATTTCCGGGACTGACTGGTAGTTTTTTCTATCCAGGTTCTATTTCTGAGTTTCTTCTGACCACGAGATGTATCCCTTAATGGAACGCAATGCGCCATTTAATCTCTGGGGAGTTAGCAGCTTGGCGAAGTAGGATAGTACCGGAATAGAGATGGTGGAATCTAGGCCTCACACCTCGGTCGCCCTTTCTAACTCATTGCTTTGTTGTTAAAGCTATGTGTGTTTTTTATTCAAAAGTAAATCGAGAAGTCATTCATCCTCCCTGGGCGCTTTTACATGCTTCTATTGGAATACATACCAAAGACAATTTGCCATAGCAACTATTTTTCACAAGACACTGACAGATAACCCAGGACATTACAGATAAGGCTTGGGTGGGGGGGGCTAAAACAAAATATTTTAGTCATTAATAATTTATATTTGATATATGAACTCAAAATATATCAAAAGAATTGTATTTTATTTTCTTCCATACATTCTATAATCTGCGATCATCAGACCTCCTTTGTTATTCATATGACATTTATCATGTAAATTTGATCTGGAAGCTATGAACCAACTTCAAGTTTCTATACCTAATCCACCTTCCCGTCCTGCCCGTAGGTCGTTTTGACTGCCCTCTAGTATGAAAATTGCTGCGAATGCTGGATTACAAATCCCAAGGTCTAGGGTTCAGTTCTCCTCCCTTTCATTCTGCCACATTGTCCGCCCGTTCTCACCCTCCTTATCTCACACATCTCACCGTGTTACGCCAACCTCGTTTGTTGGCACGGCTTACAAACCACGCATTTAAAACCTTCTTAAGCTGTCTGTGTCAGCTGTGGTCGCTCATGTTATCCCCTGTGGCCGTTGACAGGTGCTGTGTTCGGTCATCGCAGGCGTGCTGCACTACCTCTTCCTGGTCGCCTTCTCCTGGATGTGCCTCGAGGGAGTCCAGCTCTATATGATGCTCATCAAAGTGTTCGAAGCCGAACGCTCGTACGTCAAGTATTATTACGTCGCCGCCTATGGTAAGGCCTCGAGAGATGAAACGGTTAAGAATTAAAATACATTAAATCTGGATAAATCCGTTGTTAGTTCAGTATTTTGAAACATAATCAAAATACATTGAATTTTCTAACTCACAGACGAACATATATCGTTTCTATATGAAATTATAATCTACTGATGCTCATTTCTATTTATATGCATCAGTCATACATAAAGTATAAAAGCAATAATTTCTGTGCGTACTGTTCAGCCAGAAAAAAATCATTTTTTTAGATAGACAAATATGATGCCAAGAATGGCAGATAAACGAGAATATTGTAATTTTGGTTAATACAGTTCCTATTATTTGCTATATTCATTAAAGAGAAGCCTGTCTAGAATATTCTAAAATATTGCCGAATAGGTATCGAAGTTTTCCTTCTCCATCCTTTTCAATATTATCAATTTTCACCCACCTGGCCGAAGGATGATTTCCATAGAAATGAATTACCTGCTAATTACATTTCAATCCATTTTACTTTCTCCATTAGAATTAGATAATGGTGACCCGGTTATGTTTATATTTTGTAGGTATACCTGCTATTATTGTTGGCATTTCGGCGGCTGTCAACCACGGCGGGTACGGAACGGAACACCAGTAAGTAACCCAATACGCGTTTGGAATCTTCTATAATCTGTGTTAAAGTAGGAGTCAACACCGCATTCACAATCATACCTGATGTGTCTGCGCCCAGACTTGGATATATATAGGTTTGCGGTCTGCATCACGACTCGTAGTTGAAATAAAGTATTACAGATAAGTAATGGGGGAAGTGCCCGGTCATGGAAACTCATAAAAAAAACATTATTTTACCGACGTTTAGGTCATGTGGGAGTTTCACACACGAGATTAAACGTCAGGTCTCTGACGTTCACCGACAGTTACCACACAGTACATGGGAAAACAAGGGTGTTAGATTACCAAGAGATCGGGTGTTGTTGTCTGGACTTGGCGCCGCAGATCCCGTGTACATTACCGAGTCTCCCGTGACGTCACGGCGTTCCATGAAAGAGGCGGAAATGTCTGATTTGAAAACCAATACTGAAGTGTTCTCCGGTTGTTTACGATTTCTCATAGAACACTAACATTCCACCATAGAGATAAAGAGCGGCGACAAGCAGAATTCGGAAATTTTCCGGCTGTGAGCATTTGTCATGTTCAACCTCATCCATAATCCAAGATATTACACCTGGCATATAGATGTACATCAGTTACTCATGCTGGGTCTTTACTCTTGCACATTCTCTTGCTATACCTTTTCCGTGTATAATACAAAGTATTTATTTTCTACCATACCTTGAAATATAACCCTGTTCTCTGCGGGGTGTATATCAGTAGGTTCATCTCACCACTTCCGTTTAGATTTGCCAAGATAACTAGACGATTGGTACTATAGGGCGGTGTCCGTTTTCATGATCATGTTTGATGCATACAAGTTGAGACAGTAGACGGACATACGCATGCTTAATTTCTAGGCGGCAACAAATATATATACTCTGTCAGCATTGAGAAATTTCATAATATGCGATTCTCTATACGTATCATCTTTAAAATGAACCACGCCTCATTCCACTTTAAACTTTATTTATCGTTTCCAGTTGCTGGCTTTCGGCAGACAAAGGATTTGTTTGGGCCTTTGTGGGTCCAGTGATGGCTGTTATCTCGGTAAGTGGTATATTAAAGAGTATCTAACAATTAAAAATCAATTTGATCATAGTTGACCTTGGTGCAAAAGACATGTATATTTAGACTCGCTCACTGCGCTTCTATGTTTTGTTCATATTAGCTTGCCTTATAGCCAGAGAAAGCCCAACTATCATGGTCTTACTGAGCCTCCTTCTTGATTGGTATTTGCTTTGAGCAAAACCACCTATGAGATAATATATATATATATATTTTTATATTTTGGTGTCCGTGGTCTGTGGCACAGCCCTTCAGTGAAGCAGCACTATAAAACTGGCATAGGGTCCCACTGCTACACGCAAACTTGTATTGAGTTTTTATACTTCCCTATCATCAAAACCAGATAGGTTAATCAATGAGTCAGTCTCAAAAGGATATAACAAGCCTAACGAGGTGTGAAATTACACAAAGAAAACGAGTTATAATGCAGTTTGCTGCCAATTGATGATGTGACTATTTCACCTTGCGAGGTCACTGACGCTCGATGAGAGTGAAAGTGAAAAGGTGAACCAAGGTGTGCTTAAAGTGGATAGCAAGTTAAGGTGTGGTTGGTCGATGCTATATATCAGCCCTGTCGATCCCTGTAAGCATTCCTACTGTTGCCATATACACGAATTCTCCATCTTGTTTTTACCTATCATATAACAAAGACCCACGACATTCCATGATTTGATGTTGAAGTAGAAGGATTGGAGATTTGTATCTCATGGTTAAGTGTTGTATTTAATAACTGAAGAGTTATTTAAATAATTATTTTATATTGTAGGTAAACATTGTTATGCTTAGCATAGCAATTTACGTCATGTGTAGGCATGCAGCAATCGCTACGTCCCTGAAAATGAAGGAAAAGTCACGACTAGAAAATATCAAGTAAGTTTAATTTGCTGTAGAATATTGTCATATTGCCATGTAGTACATGGGCAGGTATTTGATTATTCCTTTGAAATAAATTTTCAACAAAGTGTCACAGATGATCTTGATAGTATCTCAAACATCAATTTGAAAATGCTGGATATTTTATCTGAATATATGAAAATTGTAACAGGTATTCCCTTGCACAGTTAATAGCTTTATATAGTATACATGACCATCACATCAGTAGTGTGCATCATCATGGGACAGGAGATTGGACGTTTACTATGATTAGGGGATCTAGGCTTCATTTTTATACATCTGGTCGCTTCTGGGTATACGCGGTTTTACCCACTAACACTCACCCATCGTGAACACCATCGAAATACAAGCTTCATATGATGCCTGGGTGAACCGGTTGCACGTAACATATACCCGATTCATAAAGTTCTACTTGAGATAAAAGCAAGTTTAATGTAATGCTTTAGGTTCCATACATCTCGTTGTGACAAACCGGTTTACTGTGGAACAGATTGGACCAAATGGCCATGGTATCAATTGTCTTACTTAATTCACACACAGAGAAACTTTAACCAATCATGGAGCCCTGTAGGGTACTATTATAGGATCGGGTATGTCAGTTTGCGGCAGGTTCATCCTGGCGCCCTTTTCACGGGGAGCGTTTGTCTCATGCTTCATCCTCTCTCTCTGTGACGGCCACTGTCCACACACAGAAAGGAGCGCAAAGATAACCCCAGCGACTGTCCCTTGGCGGAGTCGGAGAGCGAGGAGCCCTCGGCGTGGGCGACACACATGTAAGGCCCTGCCCCACCACCCCCGCCACAATGTGCTAGTTGTATGGTGTTTTACTGCTCACGTATTGCTGACGTATTACTCACGTTCTGCTGACGTATTGCTCACGTTCTGCTCACAGTTTCTCTGTTAAACCGCTTCTCATTACTCTAAGATGATCACCCTCTTTTCCACTGTTCGGAGTGAGATGAAGAGTGCGAACGTGTGTGCGTGTTTGTGTGTGTTTTCTGTAAGTAACCAAAATCTGGTGTTAACAGTTCGAATGAGTGGTAGCCGCTTTGGTGACTTTAACTAGCTGCTGAAGCAAGTGATTAAACTAGCTTGAAGCTCCGTTCAATTCTAATTCGAGGTCATTTGTGTTAGGACTCTTCCATGTTATTCGTCTTAATGGTCGTGTGCGTGTTAAGCTTTTAGCTTACTAAACCATGTCAACACCTGGATTGTAAGTGTGCCACACTGCTGTCTTTAACGGCTCATTTGCCCTTTATATTCCTTGCAGTTTTTATCATTCTTGAAAATTTGTATAAGTCATTGTTCTGTTTGTCATATCATTTCTTATTATTCCTCTGTTGATGAGCTACTGCATTCTCAAAGCCCAATGGTCATACTTGTGTGTCTTGTGATGATCTTTTCTTAATCACAATAACCATTATCCTTAGTGTCACCAACGTCCGTGTTCCCATGTTGAATATATCCCCTGCACATGAACAAGTATGTAACCACGGAATCCTTGATTAAGTTCCATAGTCATTACACCAAGCATTCAGAATCGTCACAACCCACCACCTTGTACGATAACCTGTATACCTTTTAATTGTCTTTGGAAAAGCTGAGCACAGTATACAAAGCAATTACGTAGTTACGCAGTAAGGCTTTAATACCGGGGTATTTTGCGGGTGTGAATTAAGTGAATGCCTACATAATGCAGCTTGACAGGCACGTGTGACGTGTGATGTCATCACTGAGCTAGAATAAGAGCTGCCGTGTGATTTGTATAGAAGAAATCAGCCAGTTACGGAGATCCGGAATTTGATTTTCAATTATATGTATTACTAATTAATGACACGTCGTCTGTATTATCTAACACTGTTAGGTATTACAGATAATGAGACTTATATTGATTTCATTGATAATCTTATCTTATTCATGACACGTCTGTATTATCTAATGATTATGAGAATTATACGCCGATGAGTAAGAATATGAGAAAATTACCAGATTCTACTCTTGACGTAAGAACATGTAACTTACGACAATTATCTCACGCGCTCATTATTTTTCCAATGACAGAAAAGAAACGATAAGGGCAAAATAAGTAATTTTTCTCTCTAAAATAGATATTGTACTGGGATGGGCTTGTATTGGGCAGATCTATATGCTAAATGTATATATATATATATATATGGGTATGTCGAGGGACGGGTATTGACATTCTCCTGTGCTCCTCGCAGATCGTGGGTGAAAGGGGCGGCGGTTCTGGTAGTCCTCCTGGGTCTCACCTGGACGTTCGGCCTGCTCTTCTTGAGCGCGGAGACTTTGACGTTCGCTTATATCTTCACCATCCTCAACTCGCTCCAAGGCCTCTTCATCTTTGTGTTCCACTGCCTTATGAATGAGAAGGTGAGTCCCTGCTGCAAGAGAATTATTGGTATTCTATTAGAAACAAAGAAAATGTATGTGTTTTCTTCTTTTCTACTTATATTTGGATGTATCTGATTCGCATCCATAGCCAAGGATGTGACTTAATACTCCCCAATCTGGGAGTTATTCACAGCCCTACACTATAATTGATGACGTCAGAGCAGGCAGTACACTATGCCTTATGGTAATTAGTGGCGTTCTTTAGAGAAACACCCTCAATGTGTTTTTGTGCATCGCAGAGCTGATTCGACATCGCCTCAGACAGGAAATTTGCTGTTTCCTCTGACGCGACCAATGGTTTTGGGACTCCTACTAATCCAGTAGTATACATTCTCTCATGTTTTCGTTATGAAAAATAAATTCCCTTTGATTTCCCGCGTAGTCGTGTTTGAGGCCATGTATCTGGATTGAATTGATGCTGTAGCGATTGCTATGTGAATTTCAAACTTTCGATATTGTCATGTTGTGATACACATGTATATTCAGGACAGAGAATACACGTACATGTATGATAATAATGCCTTGTTCCAAAGAGAGGGAGAGAGAGTGAAATGTGTTATCTTCAGTTTGCTATTTCATCAACAAATATATTTTAACATAATACTTGTTGAATGTTGAAGATAATTGATACATTACGAAACAGTTCTTTATCCCAGATTAGGTAAACGAATACGCTCTGTGCAATTATAGGTATTTGCTAATTTCCAATCCTTTTAGTACCACTAATCACACTTTAGTATCTCAGTATGAGACAAAAGTTAAGCGATTAAATTCTGTATGTGCGTCATCTTCAGATTGTCCGTGGTTTAGTATTGTATAACAGTGTTATTATCTAATGCCTTCATGACAAAAACTTTGCCAGGTACAAAAGGAGTACAAGCGCTGCACACGACACATGACGTGGTTACCAGACTGTATCCGGGTGAAATACGGAGGAGCCAAGCCTTATACGTCTACTTCTCCACACTCTACCAGCTCCGGCAGCAATGTGAGTATGACCTGAAACTAACCCCAGTGTCTCACAGGTAAAGTGTCTTTAATCAGGTAGGCGGGACCTCCTCCATTGTGTCCAGCGTTGTGTAACGTAGACACGTGCCGGATTTCTGTCCGGAATCGTCAATTGCAGACTTCCATACGGCTTCGGTAATCATTTAGTAAATTAGTGGCTTCTTTGACGATACTTGGTGACCTGTTGCATGAAGTGTTTCGCCAGACACGTACTTGGTGTTGGGGTCGTTTCGGTGCGGATTCTGTTACGAAACTCTATGTTTTATAAAGCTTCAACATAACTCCATGGCAATCTACTCTGTATCAGGTTCAGGGTATATATACACAGAAATAGGCCTGTCTTCCTTTAAAGATACCGTCACTTTAATGGGTTGACTTTGGACCAATGGGTTATTCTCCTGATAGTTCATTATTATAGTTCATACAGCCTTATTGATTTATCATTCTATAAATGATACCAACAAAGAAACTGTTTTACAGGATGATTGCTCGTTAGATATGAGAGACCTACCAGGATTAGACGAGGGGCTTATTGCTAACTCTCCTTCCTCTAGATTTGAGTTGATATACACTTATAACATATTCATTGTTCCAAAGTGACAGTCTACTTAACTTTTAGAGAATGAATAAACACATTCCTCATGCAGTACTAAGAAACATGGCTGCAAACCAATGGTGACGGCTTCATTCTCTCTGACACTCTTCCTTTTATCTCGTTTCCTGTTTGCTTATTAGAAAGTATCCAAGCCACTCTCGGTGCAGCTGTCGATGCAGGTTTGTTACCGGACCTAAGCCTATCAAAGCATGCTGCATCTAGTTGCGCCCAACATTGTATACCCAATACAAAATGTGTACAGCTAATTTATTTACACTCTCCCCCCTTCTCCCTAATGTATGTTCATTTACTTTGAAGAAGGCCAGCTTATTGGAATTCTTCAGTAAATGACCTTTCATACACGTTTATTTCTACATTCATATTCAATGTCTGGATTTTAGACTTTAAGGCGATGTTGGTAAACTCCGCATGGCGCTACCGTCTACATACCTGAACGGATGTGAATGGGTGGCAATGATACGGCCATATGTCATAGTGAAACCAGTAGTGATGTACATTGTATAGAATAACCTACCTGACATCTGTCAAAGCGAAAGAGACACCATGAAATGTGCCCGCGTCGCAACACTAAAATACCGTAGCCACCTTTTGTTAGCTGGAAGAACCATCTTTCTGCCATTTGTTATATAACTCTCTTTGAACTTCCCCATACCTGCAGGGTTTTATTACCCAGTACTAACGTACGGGATGTATTCCTTTATATGTGTGTAAGGACGTGTTGGTAGCGTCATCTACCGCAGAAAACTGGCCGCAAACCCCCACTGCCGGGGCTGACCCACCAAAATGAGCTCCCCAACACAACAGTGGGACAATCACAGAAAAACATTTTTTTTTGTGATTCTGCGTTACTGAATGGCGCCTTAACTGAGAAGCAGCCAACATTAAAGGGACTATAACTTCAAGGCCGCATTACTTAATTGATCATGGCTGTCACTCTTTGTATCTCGCACAGTAACTTCTGCTAACGACACTTCAGGAAATGGATGTGTATAAACCAATACAGTGGAAACCTAGGATAGTAGACATCCAAAAAGGTTGACGATGCACTATAGCAGAGAGTTAATCTCAGTCCCACTACTTCGGGGGTCACTCTGATAGTAGCGGTGTTTACCTTGGAATCTTGAGTGTTCATCCTTTTGCTGGTCTATTCTTAGATGGTGGTTGCTACGTAGATGGTGTCAGTAGAAATGGAGTGACCAAGTTCTAGCCAGTTTAATGTTCCCCATCGATGTATTTCTGAACAGCGTGTTCGGAGCCAGTAAAATGTTCTTCTGCATGATCAGCTGGCGTGATCGCCTGCCAGTTCGTAATCGGCTGACAGTTGTTCGATCGACTAACGATTGTATGATCAACTGTCATCTGCGCGAATGACAGAGTATTTGTGCAGCATGTTCGGTACATCCACCAGGCGGATGAAACGTGTATACATGTATAAAGAATATGATGACCTTCTTTGGCGTAAAGCCTTGTATAGATATGATCTAATATAGATCATCTTATTATACACGCTTTTGTTTAGAACGCATGTATGCTGTATCGGAATGAACGTCTAAGTGTTCGCTCTATCAAGGTTTTCGTCACCCATGTTGCTTTGTGTATTCCACGAATATTTTTTCCCTGGCTGTCTGTTTCTTTCTTTCATATTTTTAATTTGTAGGGCGCTGTTGTTAGTTAACAAAGTGGTTAAATGTATATAGTAGTACTAAGATAAAACGTGGTTACTGAGCCCGAAGGGATGGCCGTTCGAGGTCTTTTTATATCATAAATACGTCCCGATGCCGCAGGCGGAGGGACGTATCTATGGCATAAAAAGGCGGAGAATGGCATCACTTCTGGCTAAGTCACTACGTTTTCTTATTATGACTTACCTAAAGATAAAAAAACCCCGCCTTCTATGTTCTTATTAAATGTGCCAATTGACCCAATGGTCACAGTGTGCCCGAATATTCACCACGGGCGCAGTGCGCCCGAGCATTTTTTATACTACACCCCTAGCAGCGGGTAGTATTTCATAGACATTCGGCCACAGGTATGTAATAATAAAGGTGTATACCATCTGCCAAATCGAAAAGGAAAATATTATCTATTCATTTAATAAATTTTTAGGGTGTCTTTGCTTTTTAAAACCACAGCAAAATAGTTTTTTTTCTGAACTCAACAGTTATGACATCAATTTGTGTCTACAATCAAACTTTAAAACTTCTATAATGGTGGTGAAAAAACTTCTATGATAGTGGTTTCCTGTTGAGATTGCAGTTACGAAAACAAACGAGAACTTAGGCAAAACATCCGCTGAGATACTGGTTTCCTGTTGACAAGCAGACCATGTTATCGTCATTAGTTTTTTGGATCTTCAGTATCGGTTTTAAGCATAGAGACAGATATTTTGTAACATAATTGACAAAGTGAGCTTGTTTACCCTGTTAGGATTTTCTAGATGTATAATGAGGCTAGAGTGTGGAGGATCATCTTCTATACCAGGTTCTGATGAGATAAGAATGTACTCTGTATGAGGTATTAGACAGTATAATTAGATAAATACCGAATTAAATAAAAACTAAACGTTTCAATATCTAAAGAAGGTGAATTCTACGATTGTATCCAATCGTAATGAAATGTAATGTTTCTTGTTTGGATGGATTTTTTTTAGATCAGGAAGTATAGCTGTGCGTAATTTGCACGTAGCCAATCTCAGGTTATCAGAGCCAGAAGTTCTCAGGAGACTTTCACGACATAGTCAAAATTTAAAAGATAAAAGTAGATTTGCGTCATCATTGAAATTAGATTATTGTTTACTATACGAGGCTGAAAGGTCTGCCTCCAGGAAGATGCTACCTTGAAGTGAGAGCGCAAAACGTTCTCCACCATCGCCGTAACCATGGCGTGCTCATAACTGTGACATCACTGAAAGTGTGGTAACAGCTGTAACTACAAAAACCCTGTATCCCAGAAACCTGGGAAAGGTAGCAACCGTCAACAAATTAACGTTTGCAGTGTGTAGCCTGCAGTGGCTACTATAGAGACAAGTGAATCTTGTACTTTAGGGATTTTGAGCAAGGTTTCGCTGCAAAGCAGCTCATCGGGCATCATAAGATAAAATAAAAAACAAAAAAATATGTGCATCTGCACCCATTGAATTGATATTCAGGGGCGGGCTTTTTCAAGGCCTCCGTGTGAGTTCACGGAGTTGCGGCAACGCCACAGGTTCTACTTCAGAAGATTCTTTATGTAGATTGATGTTGGATCCGTTAGTGGGTGTTCCGGTAACAAGGGAAAAAAAATGAAATTGGATTATTGATTGGTACTGGAATTCTGATCTGCTAATAATGATGATAACAGGATAGATTGTGTTCACTGTACTCATATGACGCCTGCTCTGCTGAGTTGGGGTCGAGTTGTTGCGTAAGGTATTCAGTATTATTCTATTGATAGTCCGGCTCGTGTATCAAAGTGAGGAAGTATCTTACACAGCCACCCACCACATACCCGTCCCTCTCTGCCTTTGCCGATAATGAATCTGTCCACAGAACTCAATGAGAAGCTCAAGTACCTAGCTTCCATCCAGCTGCCATGCGCAGCCCCTCACCCATCACCCATCCCCTCCCTGTTAAAATCAGGGATGCAAGTATTCAGATAAATTCCCGATGTTTCAATATTTTTCATGTATGATGACATCAATTCCTGGGCGTCTGACCTTAGCCCGATTGTATTTCCACAAACTACTGTAGGCAGCAGTCTTCATTAGCTTTTATTTGCCCATTGTTTCGTATGCCAAAGCTTAAAGAAAATAGCTGAAACAATTGATTAAGATTTAATTTGAGAAAGATAATCAATTCCATCTGAAATCTCTAAATGTATACCTTCCCGTTTGTCGTTCAAATAGCAGAAAATAAACGCATATCATTTATTCTTTGCCCATATCATCATGGCTTTAGATTGGTTTTCTGCTACTGATTGTTGTACTATAATGTTCCTGGTCGGTAGGAAAACGACAAATTCTCTGTTGATGTCTGCTACACCCGCCTATGCCTGGAATCCCTTATGAATATGCATTATCCCCAGCGTGTGTGACCTGCATGTTGCGTATGCATTGCTCACCGCATGCAAACAACCAGCTATGAGCTATGCAGTGACGTCATCCGCGTATATCGAGCATAACGCAAGTGTTTTTGTTCATACCTATACACGTGAAGTGTGATGGGTGTCATGTCCTGCACCCCATATACATAAATCTGATTATCAATAGACAATAGTGCTAATTCATGTACTGAAAGGTTAATGAGTGTTGTCTTATGTTCACGAAGCACAGCGGTGATTTCCGCCACTTATCAGTTGTTCCTTTGTAATACAATTTGGAGTTATGTATAAATGATGGTGATTTACTTACTGATGGTGCTGTTTTCACATTGCAGTACTTCCAGCGTCTCCTGAGTGGACGTCGGCGAAAGAGATCATCAACGACCACGTTGCAACGATCCTCCACTCCGTCCACCAAATGTAAGCATCTCTCTCAGAACGTCTACCCAGAGCCAGATTCTAAGGTTCATCAGTGCTTAGGAATTTCAATGTATCGGTTTCTATACGACCCAATTGTTTTGACATTGACATGTAGATAGAGATAGCTGTTCAGAAATTTAGCAATAATGGACAGTAATTTCAGTATAAAAGACCCAAAGAAATGCCTTTCTTGATAAGCAGGTGTATATTTTGGAGAGAGATCGTGTGGTGACTCGGGAAGTTGGCTGCAGTAATCATTTTGCAGTGACAGGAAGAAAACCCATCTGCAAACTGTATTGGCTTCATTACATGTATCAGTAATAGCAATGTATCTCGATGTATCATCCGTACCCCTAGCTAAGGCATTGGATTCAATGAATATATTTTGATAAACATGTATACGAGAAAAATCAGTTACAGGCTTAGAGCATTAAATCATTACATGAGGATCATGATACAGTGACAATATCACAGATGAATGTATGTGATAATAGACACAGTTTTATAGCCTACCCATTAGATAAATAAGTGCATGGGTAATTAAAGTTAAAACACATCTCAACATTACGGTATGACGAAGCAAAATGGGACCATGATCATTTGACCTGTATGTTCGACAAGGTGGCGTAGCACCGGTTGATTCATTCAGTACGCTAAGATTCAATTAATACCCCAAGATATTGTGAATACACGCACAATAATTAGTGGACAATTCTACCAACGTTAGTGATAGATCATTGGACATGAGGTGCAAATCATGCCATACGAACTGCCATCACAGAATGATTCGCTTTCATTATTACTACAGACATTATTATACAGAGATGTCAGTTCCTAGTTTAAGGTGGCCTAAATTATCATCATGCTAGTGAGTAGAGGTAGTCAGGATTCGGATAGTTACCATTTTACCCTGGACCTCTCTGGATACGGGAACTCGTTTTATTTTGTCTTAATCGATAATATCCATACGATATAATGATATATATGGCCTATGTGGCTTTCGCCGTAGTATTCTCACCCGCTAGTTCTCTTGTCCCCCATGCTGACAGTGGCTGATGGTAAGTGGGACATCTCCTCTTAAGTTATTACTCACAAATACCTAAAATCACATTTTCTCATTCGAATTTATTTGAAGCAATTCAACATTCTATTTCAATGCGCAATTCACGATCATAACAGTATACATTATCTAATCTCATTTCTGCCCTATTTCACCAACACACCAGAAGATGCCAAAACACCAGAGTATAATATTCAGTTCTACCTTGGTTTTTGTGTTGTTATCGGGATGCTTTCTTATACCCATATTGCATGACCCCAGTGATAATGCTTTGTTTGTAAGAAGAAAAGCGTCGTATAAACATACTATATCTGTGGATTATTTTTCCATGGTACAATCTGTTTTACTGGGTCAGATGTTTCCAAATACTGTGTAAGCTGAGCTTGTGTCCGCAAAATAACCTTATTACTGGGGGTTTTATTTATATTCTTAAAAAGCAATTATACTTTTGTTTTAGCGCGCGTTTTACATTGTGTCATTATGTTTGGTGTGGTGCTAGAGGATGACTGTATTCCTCTTTTTAAAGAAACCCAGTGGTGTGAATCCCGTGACGCAGAATGAGTCTGTGGACAATCTAATGTAGTGTTTCGTGTTGTACGCTATATATAGAGAGCTTAGAATGAAAATTGATATTGTTTACCTCGTCACGAATCAGTCATTATATGTTTATACTTAAATATAGCCGACAATTGCAGTTTAATGTGGGTGGACCTTTTTTGCCTTGTGTAAACACTAGTTTTAACATGTAAAGATACATAATTTCTATACTTTTAATTTAAGCAAGAGTATCTAATAGACTTATATGAAGAATTTGTTTTTATATTTAGTTAGAACTAATGAAATTTCTATTTCTCTCTAACAGTTTTCAGTCTAAATGCACAAAACCAAACCCCCAAAATCGGGTTGGTTGATAATCTCTACTCTCACTTTTATCGGATTATCTGAACATTCCCCCTTTGCATGTTTATGATATGCAATATGAATGTATAGGACCTCGATCTCCCTCTCGTTTTCAAGTGTCACTAACAGCCTTTTCCTTATTGACCTCACAGGGAATTACCAGAACATGCACCAGCAATACAGTTCGGGGCCGGAGGAGATGGCGCCGCCGCCACCCATGCACACGCTCTCCAATGCTAGCACGACGGAGGACGCCGATGGCTATCTGGAGCCGGTGAACCTGCGCATCCACGATAGCATCTATGCCGAGCCGGATAGCTGCTGCAACGGAGACCTGTCCATGATCGACGGCTCCATCGTCGACTCCAACTTTGTGTCCGAGTATTGCCGGGAGGGCGGGTTTGCCGCTTCCCCGCCCCCCATTGATGTGGATAAGTACAAGATAAAGCCCAAGTGTCGCAAGCCTCGCGGCCTCCACCAGCTTACTGTGGACGAGCCACATATTTCAGAGTCGGAGTACAGCGATGGGGAGCTGTTCAACATGACAGGCAACGGACGCCCGGAGAACGTGTACGAGGAGTGTCCCCTGGTGCCGCCGCCACCCCCACCGGGACGCCCCGGGAAACCCAACACCAAAACCAACCAGTCGGAGCTGGAGCGCAATCTGCTCAACCAGATCCAGGATGTGGACGACGACACACTCAAGCTGAAGAAGAGGTGCTCGCTGAGCAGTTCATGCAGCAGCATGAGCAGCTCAGACAGCATCCGCAAAGACTCGCCCTCCTTGAATGACCTGAACAAGGACGGCAGCGACACATCACGCAACTCCATCTACCTGAGCACTCCCAACATCAAGTACAAAGGGTGCAGCGGCGGTGACAAGGACATCTACGATGAGCGCAACAATGTGCAGAACTCAACGCTGCAGCGCAGCATGCCCAACCTCAATGACATTCCCGTCCCCGAAGAGGTGGCTCTGGAAAAACTCTCCAAAGCGTTGTCCTCACAAGAGGACGGACTCATCACCTTGTCGAGCGGGAAGCCCGTCGAGGATAACAGGTTGAGCCAAGGTACAACAGAGGCCTTGGCCAAGCATAATTATAGACTGACCTCCAGTGACTGCTAGGGAGCACTGGCCTTGGTTGCCCTATCCTAGCGCCGTATTTGTATTCGCCAAAGACTGAGAAAGCATTCCCAGTGTGGAACTGTTGTTGTAAGTTGAAACTTTTATATGCTTTGTATCTTTGATAAGCTTGAAGGCACTGTGGGCATTGATGGCAGTGCGTGTATATAGTATCTATATATAGAGAGCGAGTAAATCTGGTGCCCGGGACAGGGCGCGCTGTAAATGTGTATACCAGGATCGTTCGTGATGTACGTGTTTCGGCACCTTATTACAGTACATACAAAGTAGAACAATAGACTGATGAGTAAATGTCGCTTCACCCCAAGCTGAGAGTATTTTCCAGTGTGCAGGTCACATGACGCAGGTCCATACTAAAGTAGGGAAGCTTTGGTCATTGCTGGTTCTCGTGGAAAGTCCACGGCGTGATTTCCTGTTTCAGTATAAGTGGTCGAGGTTTTGGAATCAGATTCCACCCATTGTATAACCGCTACGAGCAAAATTGGTAATTACATCATTGCATTATATTTTTTAAACTCCGGTAAGGACGTTCTTCAGTCATGTGGGTATCGGAAACACTCATTGAAGGACGTATATGATTTGAATGAATTGAAGATTAATCTTGATTGTGTATTGAAAATTAGTATAATTGATATTGTTTATAGCTTGTCAGGTTATGGCCTTTGTTCATCATGCTGCATGCCGTCGACAACATAACTTGTAATATTTATTTGTTGAACACAACAAAGCCATGCAATTATCGAAGACTGTGTGTATATATATATATACATGTACCTATACCATAAGCGATGAGTTAGGGCGTGAGGATACTAAGCATCCACAGCTATATACTTTGTAAATATTAAACATGCACTTACATTATTGAGAAACTGCGTCGTTCAACCAGAACACATTCTTTATGAATCTCAAGATGTTAATGCAGTATCTGGCTGGAGAGCATAAGTAATATACTTTTTGATATGTTGAGACAGCCAGGCAGTAGCTTGGCTTTCGCATCACATAAAACTTACTTAGGTAAAGTATTATAAAAGTATGAAGAATTCTTCATTATTGGGTGATGAGTGTCTCTCACAGAAGTGAGTTTTTCAGAACACTCGCAAATGCCCCAGGTATTATTTCGGGGACCTCGAAAAATCACACGTAGTTGTTCAGACTATGGCTATCATAATCAAGACTTAAATGGAGATTACATAAAGGGGGGGGGGGGGGGGGGATCCATAAAACAAGAGAAGTCCACGTCGACGTCTACTATAGATTTACATAGGGCATGCAGCAATATATTCTTTGACCATGCAGATGAAATTCATATGATACATTATACTTAACAAAAGATGTAGGCAGCGATCTGTTTCAGAAGTATTCTAGTCCAGAGGTGAGGTTCTGTAATATACATGGATTACAACCTCCACTTCCACCCCATTCCCTCTCGCAAACACACCCAGTGGAAAACGTGTTGATATTCTCCGTCTGTGGTGATAGAGTGCAATGCTTCTCTGTCTGTGTGTGCGTCATGTTCCTTCACGTGCATCACTGTCCCCACCAAAGCTGAAACCGAGGTGCGAGGTCATGAGAATAAGATACCAGCCATGCTTTCATCAACCAGAGATGCCAATCTCCTGATTTTCCGGCTTAATGGTGTACGGAATATACATCATATTAGAGATAAAAAGAGAGGCTTTTGAAATTTCCCGGCTTTTCTCCCGAGACCGCACTGTCATCTCTGGTCAACAATCTTTATTTGATTATCGTATAATCTTAACACAACCAACCTTCAGATCCTCTTTTTTCAACGAATGTTTTGGGACCAGTTTTATGTATACGTTGTAGGATCATTCCTAACATACAATGGTTGTGACCTCCGAGTGTTGAACCACATTGTAATTGAAGAATGAGCGGAGAATTGTTATGTTTGCATCGATGTGCCTGTTTGACATTATGCTACTTTTCTAATACGTTTAAGAACTGATAGATCGCTACAGTGAGTTACTTAATTTAAACAACCAATGAATTGTCACGTTATTATTCTGTCTTATGATTGTAACTGCTTCCATGCGCTAAACATTCATCAAATATCACTTCGCCACCTTTTAAATTATCAGTTCTCCTTTCGTAGAAACTATCCGAAGCTCGCTCTGATATTGGTATCGTACTGGTTCACCTGAAATAGAGTTTTGTAAATAAAATATTTCATATAAAAACATCGTTGTTTCTTATCTTGTGAAGGGAAACACCTTCCAATGTTTATAGATCATATCTATTCAGAGATTCCACTTCCCCCTATGTACATATTGTTACCATACCTGGTCCTACTATTCTGATATAGCAACGCCTGACTCTACGAAGATGTCCTCTCGCTGCACATTACAGAAGCCTAATATGATCTGATATGCTAAGAACTTCAGAACTATATTCTGACCGGCCATTATGTGCCATGCTTCTTCGGAACCCTGCAGTCTATTCGAGTCCAACCTTTGTCCTACCATGTACTGCATTATGGCCACTGGGGCAAAAAATTCAATGTCGTCCCTACAATACACTCTGATCTACCTAGCCTATCTTTGATATTGAACTGCTTGGCATATTGGAAGGACACTCACCTATCCTTGCAGGAATATATCACATTTAGGCTGTCCTGTTCTAATCGTCTGTTGATAAAAAAATTATTGATAATAATTTTGACAACATGCACCCCTGGTTGATAATGAAAATAAGATAAATCACATCCATGATACAGAGATATTAAATATTGTTTTCTAGTTGGTTTGTTAATTGCATTTTTTATACATGTATATATAAATTCTGGGAGCAAAGGTTTCCTAACCTTGAAATCGACGTTCTACATAATTTTAGTCACAGCAGTGACTTACTATTAGATTCTCTCTCGTTTTCTGTCCCTGGTGGCTCTTCGGAGTGGTTTCAAATGTTCGGTTTCTTTCGAGTGTGGAATGTGACTTGTTCTGAGAGAGTTCCCGGGCGGTCCGGATGGAATGCGGACAACTTAATCTAAATTTAGGGGAAGTGGACACCCCAAATCTCTCATGAAAGAACAACTCTGATAAAATAAAGAGAAGTATCACTATCAACTGGGCCAGTGGAAGTACACCTGCACCTATTTAAGATGCATCAAAACGGTTCGAACAGGGACAAGTTCTGAAAGGTTTATTCTCAACTAAATGTATATTAACCATAACTCTTTTTCTTTCTCTTTATGTCAATATCCATTCTTCATGTGGAGTATTAAAAATGATCCCAACCTTGCTTATTTCTTTTCAGCCTTGTACATTTATTTAAATATCGTTTGACGGTATTTCTTTCTATAATGATTATTTGCAGCAGCATCAAAAGATTAGCCCACTCTCCAATAATTCATTAATTGTAGTAACTTCAAAAGATGAGCCCACGCTTCAAAATTTTCTGAACGAAACGAAACTGAAATTCAGAGCACACTTTACCGTATACTCACTGGTTCACGACCTGGAAAGAGGTGTTTCTCGGACGATTTCCTCTGGGCTACTAGCGTTTACTAAAGTGGTCGCTCAAGATGTTTATCCTTTGATGGAGGAACATATATATATATATATCTGTCCAAAAACAGCTGCAACCATGTACACCACGTCTTACGTGGGTGGTTAAGCTAATGTTCCCTGTTGGATAGTGGCATTTCCTACAGCACACATACTGGGTTGTTTGATGATCACTGAACAATGAACAACGAGCTATGGCTATCGAACGATATTCTCTACGATCCTAGGCTACTAGCGTTTAATAAGTGTGGTCGTGACATAATGGACAAATAAATCGGTTGAGTATTTTGTCCTTCAATGGTAGACTATCTGTCAAAAAAATGCCCGCAAGTGATGAGTAGCAGTTCTACCACGCATGATGTTAAGTGGTTCATGCCCCCAATAAATGATATGTTTATCAACATTCTTGTTAAGACATCATCATCTAAAATATACGATGAAGGGTGTCATAGACAAGGACCATGTTCTCAACTCTAACTATTTCAACGATGGCACAATCTAGCACCGTCATTTTATCTAATGTAAAAAGCATATGATAAGCTGATGTTTGTTTTAATTGTTAAATAAGGCCGTAATCGGCAAAAAGATTACCATACCCCACCGGGGGTGTCTTGGGTTATGACCTTTTATTTTACTCTAACTATCCCAGGGACAATGTAGGTCAACCGAACGGCTTTATATTTGAACAACAAGTATTTATTCATTTGGAGAGATCCGTCCCAGGGTCCCAGGATCCGTCCCATGCAAGGGCGTGTCTGTTTCATCACCGATCCGCCCAAGTAATTGACGATCCTCGTAAGAGACAAAGTCAATGCTGTAACAGCAGTGGGATGCGTCTGGTGAATAACATAGAGAGCTGTCAATCCTTTCCAGGTAAGCAGCTTGTTTGGTTGTAATTGGCAGGATGTTTATCGGTATAAAGATGCCTTAGGGCATTAATCTATAGAATTCCACTGGTCATGTCCCCTGAACAACGTCATCATTGTTATATATAATTCTCCATAAACATCATATATATTGGCTGCCACACATGTCATATATCTAATTATTTTAATTTTGTTCTGTATTTAGTAAAGCAGCATAGACTTTGTCAAAAACGTCCAAAGGCATTCTCGTCTCTTGCTAGTATACTGCCCATTAAGAGGCAGCCACGTCGCCGTCTGCTGACGTACAAACTAAAAGTGTGCTCACCTGGAAAGGGTTAATCGCACCATCCTCCCTATCGTCCGTCCGTCCACCTCTTCCCGCCGCGTCCGATACGCAAACAGGATGTAGTCTATCACTGCCCAGCTATTTTCACCCACTCGCGGTCTCTCAGGCTCCCATGACGATTTACCCTGTTATTTCTCTACTGAACACAAGTAGAGTGCCATGGTGTGTCATTTATTTATGACTTAAGGCCCGGCCCCACTGAAGCGACGTGATCGTCGCACACGTTTTATGGGGCCATAAATGGTCGGCCAGCGGCATTTATGGCTTTAAGTGCGATGGATCCGTTGCTCTCAATCGCACGAAAAACCGAAGGTATGCCCCACTGCTGCGATGAAATCATCGCAATTCTTCTAACTTCACCAATTGGAAAATGGACTCTGTTCATAGTGTACCTTCTTTTATATTGGTGAATTACACATTTCTCATTGGTTTAATATTGATATTCTATAGTTTAATATTGATATTCTATAGTTAAATATTGATATTCTATAGTTCAATATTGATATTCTATAGTTAGTGGATAATGATTTTATATTTTCTTGAATTGTCAAGGTGTTCTAACCATGTTTAAATTCTGATAATGAATAACAAAAGACTATGTAATAGTCGAAACGTTGGTTTTGTAATTCTCAGTGATTGTACTATCATCTCCACCTTCTCTGATAATAAATGTTTAGAGCAAGTACCACATTCTCATACAGTGAAATATATGAAAATCCGTCGCACATCATGAACATTTCAAGATGTGCGATGCGATGAATCCGTCGCATTGCACACAATCGCACACGCGCGCAAGCCCGGCCCCACAGGAGCGATTGTGTGCGATATGACGGGCGGCGCCGTTTTTATGACCCTCATCGGCCGTTTATGACTTTTTATGGACTTGCAACAATCGCATCGCACCAGTGGGGCCGGGCCTTTAGGAGACTATAGACACATTTGCTTTGAAGCAAAATAATTGTTGAAAACCTTTGATACTCTTAATAACTAGCCATTCCTGTACCCAAAATATCCGCTCTGAATATTATATAGGCTTTGATGATTGTCCTCACATAATAACCTCACACTTCTATATCTTTGGTTTTAGAACTCCATATTATTTCTAGAATCATATCTCAATGATTTGTCATATCCAAACTTACCTTGTGATTAATTGCCTTTGCTGTTGCCCCCTCCCTCCTTCTTTTCAGGGGAAGGAAACTGCAATCCACATAGCCTTGCTTTCTAGACAAATATAATCATCCATATGGATTCAATAAAATGAATGAAATTTCATATTCCGGGAGTTGACTTGAAGTTAACCCCCCCCCCCTTCCCCCTATGATATGGTATATATATATTTATATAAATACATACAACAAACAATTCTGCGGAACCACGGAGCTCTTGACCG
The DNA here is from genome assembly GCA_950022655.1 of Alentia gelatinosa. Lineage (NCBI taxonomy): Eukaryota > Metazoa > Annelida > Polychaeta > Phyllodocida > Polynoidae > Alentia > Alentia gelatinosa. Next base: position 46,829,759 of record OX465579.1, on the reverse strand, counting down.
CGGGTTCACCGGTAAAATATTTTAACAAAAATATTTATAAACATGTAGATATAGTATTTAATCATGTAACTTAGCAACTTAGATTGTTTCGATTTCGATATACTTGATTCGTCATTGTTTTGCCACCTATGCCATTTCAACTGAAAAGATCATGGGTTTAAAAGAAACTACATACAAAAATACATATCTAGTATAATAGCTTATGTTATTCATCTAGTATCTGTAGGCATATTCATTGTTTGATGATCGTCGTCACGCCTGATATTATTGTATATATTATTACTATACTATTTATTCATTGGCCTATAAATATCATATATATATAGTTACTTTATATATTTTATACATATTGATTACCTAACTAATTACGATGATACTTGCGTATTACCTGAACACTAAACTATTTACTCTATCAAATATATCTATACATATATATGACAACACAGCTGGTTTCGTCTTCAACATTTTATTTCAGACTTAGAACTCACAAGTCTCCAAACAAGGTAATTCATACAATCGTTGTGAATACAGAGGTAGCTGCTGGAATGTAATTCAAACAATTCAACGCTTTGGATACTATCGTTTTCAAATAAATTGACGGTATAGAAAATCCTCTTCTCATCTAATTCTGACCATTCATATGCCTAATGCACAGAGATGAACGTTATCATTTAATAACTAAAATACCCCACCCGACGTATTATCATTGTCAGTAGCCTTCTCTCATTATTTCTAGTTAATCTTATAAATAACTTTCATTCGACATGCATTCATATAGACCATCATCTGACTTACTTCATCGGCTACCGAACATTTCTTACAACGATTCCAGAAAGACTAAATGGATGTCAGGATAAACATCATCTTATTTCTATCAACATTAAGCTCTCATACCATTAATCACAGACATTATATCTTTTTATCATAAGAATTGCATTGATTCTCGCAAAGATGTTAGAATACTATCTTCCTTCTTAGATGTATTGAACATATTTACATAGCATGCATCTATCTCTGTTGTCCACTCATATTATTACCCTTTGGCAGCTAGCCAAACCATAATCTCTCCGGCAACTATTCAATCCCATATCCCCCGTAAACGACTCTTTATCGAATCGCACAGACTTTCATGTCTTTAGACTTGGCCAGGGGTAATGGTGAGTTCTTTATCTTGTTTCTTTCGGAATTATCCAGTTTCTTGATGGGAAGGGGGAAGGTGAAGGACGGTGAGTTTGCAAGTGTAGGACAGCAGCACTATCTGCAGCAGATGGCATCCAATGATGATGGCAGCAGAAGCCCAGACCAGTTTTCCGAACGGCCCTTTAGTCCACATCGATAGGCCGAATTACGCAAATCAGCATGGTTCTGAAAAAAAGGTATTAGAAAAATATGTATTCGGGCTGTTCAAATCACTCGCACTCCACAGCTAAAACCCAGATTCCATATATAATTTCGAACACTGAAATAACATTATCGAAAATGCACTAAACGACCAATTCATCATAAGAAGCCTTTGTATAATGAGGAGCAAATTGCTATTAAGCTTGCACCATTTCATGCAAACTTTTTAAATTTGGATGCTGTATACTCAATCCTGAGCATGATATTCAGTTATTACACATAGCACATAGAGAACGCGTCAGTCAAGTGATGAATATGAGTAGAGGGCAATGGAGACAGAAATATCAATCAGCAAAAACATCTGGGAGAAGTGGAAACACCAACGAAAATATCAATACACAGTAAGGAGGTTGTAAATAAAATTCAATAAAAAGAGGCTCAAATTCCGTTTTACAGCTAATTCCTATGAACGGTTGCAGGATTCTCCTGTAGCTGCTGGGACATGTCATCCCAGAGCTATTTAGATACTAAGTGTGCCATCATACCCTGCATTTTGAAGCAACCTCCTTTATAAACGTCCTCGAAGCAATTATGAATCTAATGTTTGTAACACAGAGAAGAGGATTGGGGCATATATAAGATATCTAGTCTTTAGTTTAAAAGGAATATAGTTCCAAATTGGATGAGTGTTAACATAAAATATGGTCCTCGCGGAAACATAGCGGCATGAAGTCCAGACCGCAACGCATTGCTGGCGAAGTTCGCGTCGTCACTCGCCGCTATAGGAAAGAACATATATAACCACTGTTTTTAGAAGGAAACCCACGAGGTGAAAATAGCTTGGTCCGTACTTGGAGTGCAGACCAAGTTATTTTTATCGAGTGGGTTTCTGATTTTATCTCACCCCGTATAACATTGTTTATTGAGAAATGAATCACCAAAAATAGCCATTGAGTATTGGTTACACGAACCTCACGGCCGTGGAGTACGAGTTCCTAATGTTAAGCCTATGGAGAAAAATACCGGGGTGAGATAATAAATGGTACCAAAGGGCATTTTAAAGGAGATATCCTTAAAACCCAGGTTACGAGGCACCATGGAGTCTTTGTTCCGGCGTCGAATCTCTTTTTCATGTTTATTTTATGCCGTTAAGCAGTAGAACACAGAGTGTGGCTTACCTCTGGATTATGGCAGGATGCATGTGTAGTAGATCTCCAGGTACTTGAAAGTAGTGGGGCAGGGATCACTGAAAAGCATGTTTACCACAGGCACGACACACGATTGTCGACCATTGCACCTGTAACAAAGTACGACGTATTAGATCACCTGGATGCAAACAGCTAATTGCTAAAATTTGCTAAATTTACTCGCCCTGTATGAATAGCATTGTGCAATCGAAACTATTAGTGCTAATTAGTGATGAATTGCCAAACGTTGAATAATCAATACCACATGGATATGGAATTAGTTCTGTCCGCATTGTTCTTCTGTCTTCATTATGGTTGTATCTGGAAAGTGGATTTTATGATGCAATTGTTTAATTTCTTCGAGACTACCTCTGGTCTGACGTCTTGGTTTGTGAAGGGGCAATTGTTTCATTCTTGTGTGACTATCGTTTTTCTTATACAAGGGACATCAAAAAGTTATTTCTTCTTATGTGAGCTCTGCAGTACCTTTCCTTAATATATGACTAGTAAAATTACTTTCCCACCTAACCCAATGACATGTTGATTAAATATGTAGAAACATAGATCATAGAGCGTTTCTCTACAGCTTCATGTCGCATTATTTTCTATGAAAAAAAAACTGGCTGCTGAAAATTACTGATTGGTGCCAACATCCTAAGGTTTCAAATTTCAAAAGGAGTTGTGGGTAGTGGTAAATATGACATATCAGTAATATATCATCTAAGCATGCAGCATTCATATCTACATTCTCTGTTATCGTGCATATGGAGACATGTTTGAGACTATTTTTGGTCGTGGCCCATCAGATCATATATAGGCTCGTGAGAAAATATGATGTTTTATTCAAACTGATGTAGAATCCAACACACCGAAACTGACCTTTTTCATCGTTTCTCCCAAAGGAACTTATAATTTACACAGCTGCGATTTAAGCGTTAAAGGGGCACTACTTTTTTTAAACTAAACGTTATTATAGTAGCGCAGTAGAACATGATGCACCTCTTGAGCATAAACTTTGAGTATAAGTGTAACTAGAGTCACCTTGGAACTATGTTCAGTGCTCTCAATGTTTTCGATGTAATTCTCAGACAGCCAAACAGTAAGACCCAGAGAATGCTTCAATCTTTTCAAATGATGGCGGATACCACGGGTGGACACATGCATATCTCCAAGTAGACGTTTACTTGGTTAATGAAAAGTTTGTATGGATAGCGCACTGTACAAATATTTCCCGTGAATTTTACAAAATTTCCTTAGAAACTGGGGTGCTAGGGGAAATACCGTAGATTTTTCGGTTGACCGTAATATCTTTTTGGCCGAAAATATTACCTCTAATAGACCGTAATGGTTGTAACCCTAAATATGAAATCGCAAAGGCCTATAAATATATTGTACAAATAGCCCTATAATTATACCATAAATCTTGATACTGAGGGTCTCTGAAATTGTGTTATATAGGATATATCTAGTGTGCGAATACGATAATGAATACTTTGTGACTAATATAATCATAAATTGATTAAACAGCTTATCAATGTCATTGATCTTTGTGTTTACTTATATTTCATTAGCTAAGGTTTTTCAACTCTGATGCTGTAAGTGCAGACATGGTTACTCTTCAGAATCAGAATACAATGATGCATTTAATGGGTAAAGTCAATCCGACTTATGCTTTAGAGATTTCCAATGAATGTGGGTTTTAATCCTCCGAATAACGATAATATCATTAAAAGCTGAGGATTAATGTGATCTAAATGGCAGAAAATGTATAGAAGTTAAATTCTAGATTTCATTCACTATTTTGATTTGTTGCTGATGGTAGAATTTTTAAGGGTATCTAATGTATCCATTTTTACAGTTTTGTACTATAAATTGACCGTAGATTGGAGAATTTACAGTACTGAATTCATTAACATTTGATTATCACTCTGTGATGCCAATATACGGCATGCAACTGTAAATGAAGTTACAGTAATATACTATTCAGGTTTACGGTAGTATCCTGCATATTAAATCTCCTACAGTGTGGGTTGGTTTTCTGATGATGTTTTTTCGCCATGGTAACAGCCAGATCATATCATGGCGATGGGGAGGATAGCAGATACATAGGAAAAACAGATTAGAAGCCCGGAATATTGAGCTTTCATGACTTACATGCTTGCTACGATCCCGGTGGTGCGTCTGACTGGTGCCATGCAGTGGCTGCTCCACCAAACGGCATCTGAATGCTCTCCGTTGTTACAGTGGCGCATGTTCTGACGTCCGTAGGTGGCGTGCACAAGCTGGATCCTGCGAGTCGACTCACATGACATCTTCAGGATCGTTCGTTCACAGGCATAGGCGATGTAGTAATTAGGCCGGCCTCCCAGAAGCACTTGGGATGGTCGTGCTGATGGTATAAGGCATAAAGCAAATACATGTACACTGTTCATGACCATGCTTCTTTCGACATAAAGCTAAGGAATGGTCACTGACAAAGGTTGAATAAACGGGAAGGGCTCTTTATATCCTATTACATTGACTATCGGCACATACGATAGTAACACTTTCCCCCAAACTGTAAAATGATGAATGAATCAAATGGGCCAAGTACAAGAAAAGGACAAAAGGAGCGGAGTAGTGTATAGGTGAAAAGCGAAATGCGTTCTATGGATGATACCATGGAGGACCCTATCCTAAGAAGTGAGAGAACTCAAACCTCAGAAGGTCTGGATGCAAAGGACCCTCTCTACACCTACACTGTCTTCTACACACAAGAAATTATATCAGTAATGAAGTTTTATTTTTGTCGAGCTGGCCTTATTTGCCTGTAGCGAAACTTAGTTTCTAATCTTAATTTTTATATTCAACTCTTCTATACAAAATATGTATATATCCATATGTTTCTCCTGATTTAATACATGCTATTTCCCCCTGAATTTCCAATATCACAAACACATGTGTGCATAGTTTTTTTGTTTATAACCATTATCTCCCCCCATTTCCATCTGTAAATATTTGTTTGATAACAGATGATGCTGATTTTGCTTATTTCATCTAGAGAAACATGTGTCGAAGGACGATACTTGAGGATGAGTATCTGGCAATAAAACTATTGATCCTTGCCCTCTGTGGTTCATTACAAGTAATGCCAGGTATTACGAGATCAATCAACCCTGTCCCGCAATCTCCTCACCACACTACCGCCCCCACCACCCCCGTCACTTTGTCCCGCTGACGTCAACATGGAACCGGACGTCAGAGATATTCGTAAGAGTAATGGTTGATGTATCATGTCAAGTATGTTCATAACACATATTGATAGAAACTGTAATTGTTTGAATGTACTTCCCAAATATCAGAGACACATATCGCTGGACTATCGGGATTGTTACTTCCGTTGGTCTCAACCGATACAGAATAATATTTCATAAATTATAGGTATCACTAAAGGTGTAGAGAATATAGTTAGCGTCATGTTCCTAATAGGTGCAGAATTAACACATTGCTGCGTGCAATTATCCATAATGTAGAGTAGATTGGAAGTTGGCTGAGTAAACAAGTGCCACTAAGTACATGGGGTGCACCATATTGCATAGGGCTTGTTTCTGAACCATCACCATAACAATAGATTATTTATTTCGTTCCGAAGAATCATGAGTCAATAGGCAATCTATGGCCAGCATAACAATTAAGATAACATCCTTGATCAATACTGTGACAGTGTACAAATCAGGTAAATTTGTCCACAACAGCGACTACCGAAATTCCGGAGTCAATCGGATGTCTACTGGCTGCATACTGATCAAGATTACATCCTCGATCTATAATGTGATAGAGTACAAATCAGGTAAGTCCAACAGCAGCGGCTACCAAAAGGATCAATACAGAAAAGTTCCTGTATCAGATTTATTCCTTGACCTGTAAGATATTTTTGGTGATGAAGAATACTAAATCATAACCATCAAAATCTGAATCCATCTTGAATTTAAGACCGTTATACGATGGGCACTGAATCATTGGCACGACATACAGGACGAAATACAGACACTGCAAAGCTAAAAATGTGGTAAAACGTTGTAATATAAATACAGATACGCACCCATAAATCTGGTCTTGGGTATTGAAGCCGCCTTGGCGACGACAAATACCAGCAAACTGGTCAGAAAGATCTTAATTGCTGAGGTGTCCATGGCAGAATACACTTGTTGAGGAATGGACGCCGGAGACTTTCTCAGACCTGAGGAGTATTTAGAGTTTTTGTCAGATCGATATTGAAGAGTAAAATGATTAAATAAATAGCGCATGTGTATGTATGCTACTAGGAATGGAGAGCGTTATGTATTGCAGATAGCGGTAGCAGTCAACGATAAATGGTCCTGACAAAAGCCCCCGATATCACGAGTTGAAGCAATGCAAATTACATACATGTATATGTATACCAGACTATTATACTGAAATCAGGTTCAGGTTATTGCATACATTTGAAGAGCTATAGAATTTAGGAATGTTATGAAGATATATAAGCATATACATATATCTATATACCTTGTGACATATTATGCACCAATCTGATATGATTCATCACATTAAAATTACCCATTTGTATACTTTAAAACCAACACCATAAAGATTCACCACATTATCACTGAAACAAACCATGTAGATACTTTGAAAGCATTGCAATTGTATATCAATCAGTGAAAGGGAAAAGAATTATCTGTAAACAAAAATGAAATTAAAATGGATTGTTGCTTTTATGTGAAATGCAATATATGTCCGTGCCAGTGATGGCTGCCTAGTACATTCGTGCAATATGGTAATAAATCGTTCTCACCTGTGATTCTGCAGTCTGAAAGCGTTGAAGAAGTGGACGATTAGCAGCCGGTAGGTGGCTTTTATACTCACGACCGATCGCTGGTTGCCGGCGGCCCGGTGTGCACCGGAAGTGACAACTGCAGCCAATCACAGTTCTGTCTCCAAGCACGTCTCTCACGAGTGATCAACCCCGCCACCAGGAAGCGCTCTAAAACGCCACTCTTCATTCACAGTGCGCTGCTTTAGGCGCCGGGCCGGGCAGTTGTAACTGGGGCTGCCAGCGGCAGTCGGGGGAATACAGAGCGAGCCACTCTGCCGAGCCATGAGTGACTCACCAGTTGGTCTTAAACGTGACTGAAAGCATGCCTGAAACCCGATATAGATGTTTTCGCATAGTTATCACTTTGGACGAGTTGCTGCAGGCTGGTGGTGCTAGTGGTTACGCTGTTGTGCACGTTGGGTTTCTCGACACCGTATGGATTATTAGGGGAGCTATGACTTCTTCCTTTTTTCTTCTTATATAATTCTTGGCACCTGGGTTGCTGAAGGCAATAGTCACCTAAACAGTTTTCCTAAAAAGTTTTTATTTCACCCAGCTGAGATTATCAGGTACAACAGTGCAAGCATCTTTCTCTGACATATCTTTACGGCGGGTAGCGTCTGATTCATGGGGTGATTTCACTGCATCATATAAGCAGAGGATTGCTATTTTCAGCCTCAGTGGACACAATATCAAATCTTAGTAAAGCAAGGATCAGTCACGTAAAGGGCTTATGCATATCACAATGGAAGATATGAGAAATACATCTTTAAGCAACCAATTAGACTAGTTCTCCTTGTATGTTGACGGAATTGAACATTTATCGATATGAATGTGTACCTCTAAAATTATGGCAATTCATTAAGCCAAGTACCAAAGATATTCTCTCGAATGCTGCCTACTAGATAATTGGAGATAGTTATCTTCACCATTCCTCTCCTGTATGATCCAGTCACCACTAACAAGTGCAGTCTTTAACCAAAAAGGTAATGTGATCCACGGTAGGGCAATGAGTGTAGATGCCTAGATCAAAGAATACTCACAAATGTCATCCGCATGCACCGTCTATATGGCGCTTCGGACATGAACACCAGTCAATGGTAACGTTGGCGTCAACGCTATTGCCTTCTGGTTTGTGACTTGCAAAATATCTAATCGGGGGCAGCATCAGATGCCTACCCAAAATGTATGCACTGTTTGTACTGTGTGTTACTACTACAATATATTACAGACAGGGACATTGCATCTGTCATGAAGGCGTATGCCCAAATATAATAGAATCCCGCTATTAGGAGCACCTTAGGGACTGAGACAAATGGTCGTATTTGCGAAGTGGTCGCACTACCGAGAGTACAGTGTAAAAGAGCAGATCTACACCACATTATAATACCATAACTATATACACATGTATGTATAACTCAATACTTAGATATATCAAGGATTACGGATTAGGTTTGATCGTAATCATATAACCAATATATAGCATGAATATAATCAATAATCATCATATACGATATTTCTCATTACTTTGAAATAAACATAAAATAGACTAATTTTAACGCACAGCTCACTCAATCTGCTCCGACGCCGCGATATTCATGCGGGCCACCAACATCGCTGAGACAAACTGCCTGCATTGGTTCACATAACCGCCATTGGAAATGTGGAATCATGCGGCAGCCGATTCTCAAGTCAAATCAAAGTAGGCCTTACACTGTAGTGATAATTCGCGGATCCCTATTCTTGAAGACAACGCATAGCCCGCTTTCATGTGTGAGGAAAAAGAAAATGAATGATAAAAAGATATACAATTGTAAAGGTGATGACCTCCTATTGCACTATAATTATTATATCAGTACTTTCTATCAAAATATTTACTCGAGCGAATAGTGCAGACGAATATTGAAAAAAGACTATAGTTTGGTTGGTTTCCTGGATATCACGTCAGTAAAGACAAACACCTTTTACAGAAATGGTAAATGTGGTCAACAAGTGAAACACTAAACCCTTCTACACGATTGACCTCTGATCTTTATCCAAAACAGACTGCCGATTCCTCCTTAAACCGCCTTGTACCGGTTCAGACCGGCGCCTGGCCCAGACTGCAGATCCATGGGCCTATTTCCCCAAGGGGTGATGGGTGCACGAAGATAAAACAGGATTATTTTTCAAATCAAATTGAAGCAGTTACCGTAGATCTATTGGCAGGTCAATGCGTGTAAGGGATAACTACTATGGACAAAGGGAGATATTGAAAATCAGTATGTAACTTAATATAACTGATTTGGGATCTAGTGATTAAGGCCAAGATAGATGGGTACTTTGTGTAATAAGACGGTTGATCGTGAGCAAATTTTGCTTTTAAATTGGAAAGCCTAAATATTCTGAAACCAATAAAGACGTCCATAGAAATGTATCCTTTTATTCACCTCTGAACTAAGTCACTTCCGTTGTCTAGCTAGTTGCCGTTTATAACGCTTGATGGTTCTTAACGCATGGTGTGAGCAGCTCACCAACGATTCTCCAGTCATTCTCCATCTGCTCACGACCAACTCACTCGTGTTTTCCTTGGTGAAACAATTTGATTTTGGGATTTAGTCCAACTGTTTGTATCATATTGTGGTAGGTTTATGAATTTTATAATCATTGTAAAATTTTACTCAATGAAGTATTTTATTTATTAATTGCCATATGTAATCAATTACCGGCAAATTCTGTGTCAGTCTTCTTTATAATGTAATGAGGTCAATATCATATATATAAAAATAAATATATATATATATATATAAACGGAAACGGAAGTATCAGCATGGAGTTTTAGAAATCGACTCTTGGTGTGAGGTTTCTCTGACCTGCTAATTATAGTGTCAATCTCTGAAACGCTTGGTGTCAGGTTCTGTGTTCTAATCAGGAATAACCCAAAATAACATTCAGTGATATTTGATACAGAATTTATATACAATTATCCATTTTTCGTAAATAATGATAAAAGATTTTCAAAGTGATGACAAAGTGATATCATAAATCGTATATTTGATTGCGTCATAACTTTCCATGTATGTACGGAGGCTGACACATTTTTAAGTGAATGTAAGTTCTGCGAGGTGTGCATATCGTATAACCCAAACCATAATCAATCTAAAGTTTTGACAAGTACCAAAGTATGAGGGAATGGTGGACAGGGGAAGATATGGCTGCATTAGCACTGTACCATCATTGGTGGATTGAAATAAACTGAAAGAATTCACAGTGCTTTACTGTAACCGTTCCAATTAATAGCGAGATGGCTGCACTAGGGTGGCTGACTTATGGTCAACCGATAGAAACATGTCCGACCTGCCTTTCCTAATTCTATGCATGACACTATAAAACCACCGCATATCGTTCGTTTATATACTGTTTTAGTTTTATTGCTTAACCCTTTCCCTGCAGCACCCAGTTCCCCTGTTCAGCATTATACGGCAGGCATTGTCTGCATAAACGACCCTGCTTTGGCAAGCCCCTTTTTTGGGAATTAGCAATGTCACATGATATACATGTCATGTGAATTGAGTAATTCACCTTGGTAACTGATGATATTTTGTTACACCAAATCAAAGGTCAATAAAGCTCTTATACTTTGTCAAAATTTCTTTTAATTCAAGTAATTATCTTTTTCTTTATTGATTTTATGTAAGTATCAATGGTGCCTCCTGGAGGCATCTTTCTGTCATAGCCAGGGGAATGCCTGGAGGCATTATGCTGCTATAGCCAGGGTAATGCCTGGAGGCATCAAGCTGCTATAGCCAGGAGAATGCCTGGAGGTATCATGCTGCAGTTAAAAGGTTAAGGTACTGTTAAATCACATGAATAGTTTTTTGGGTTTTTTTTTTCAAAGAGCTTAGCTCCATTTATTGATCATATAAGTAGGTACATGTCCAATTTGTTTATGTTCAGAAACCTACTTGATAACATTTGTCCTATCCATCGGTGAACAATAGTATATCCATTAAACAACATGTGCACACTCCAATGTTGAACAATAACTGAATTAAGAAATACATTATGACATCTCACTCATAGAATATTTGGTGAATCTTGTTATATCTGAAGTGTGCATATGAGAACAGCTTCCATAGAGTAAGAACAGGGTTGCACTAAGATTGTTCACCCCCTTTTCCTTCAAAATCTGTTACCACAAACCAATATCAACATTTAGTTCTAACAAAGCTATTCCTGGATTCATGGATTGATGTATCAATATCTTGAGTTCGCTCCATTTTTTTCTTTGTTTTTCTTATATTTCCCCCCCTAATTCTCTCCCTCCCCATTGTCTTTTTCCCTCCCCCCTTTCTTGTCTGTTACAGTTGTCCAGTCATAACTTATTTGCATATATAGTCCACTGCTTAGATAGTATGCTGCTATTTATTCTGAACTGTTTAGAATATTTCATATACACGATAAAGATTTTATTATTGACTGATTAAATTCATTTCCATTTTCCAACTATACTCTTATATCACATCCACTTATATTCTGAATTGTTACAGGTTCTGACACTACGTTCCCAACATCATGGATTCTTCTCATATCCTCTAATCGGGATCTCCAAACCTTCACATGGAAATCCCTCCTTGGTTCTTGAAGTCTCCCCCTATTCCCCCATGGTAAACAACAGTCATGACAGCAAACAGAAAGACAAATACAGAACATTATCATCTAGTGAAGACATGAACATAACTTCCCTGACACCACAACGACTATACAATCGACATACAAAACATGACAGGTTACCTCTTCCCTTCCTCAAATGCCATCCCACAGTCACTTCAGAAATTTATACCTTCAAGATATTTGAGTTAAAAAACATTTCTACTTATCAAATTTGTACTCCTTATTTTCACAATAACATATGTGTTTATCAATATTCAGACTATTTCTCAGTTCTAAACTCCATTAATAAAGGCTCAAATGTTTTTTTCCAAATAGTCTTTGCCTGTATATATATAATTTAGCATGTGGTGTCAGATAATTGTACCGCTCTGCCTCCGAACCTGTCTGTCACACCCAAAAAGATGTATTCTGGCCTGATATTCAGATCCCATCCCATCAATTTCTCCAGCCACTTCTGGATTTGTTTCCAGAAAGCCAGAACGTTTTCACAATCAAAGAAGAAATGTTCTATGGTATCTATACAAAAATCCCATGAATAGTTAATTACCCGAGGTACTTACCTAGTACTGAAGGGGAATTGATGTTCCTACGAGCCTAGGGCTATGATGTAGCCCTAGTATAACAGGGTCCGTAGTGAGTAGGAACCCTATAGGATTTATAAACAGACTATTTCCAAGAAATAAGAGTATCATTTGCCAACTCATCTGTTGGCTATAAACGGACGTGGAGCTCAATGCTCAACAAGATATCCGATCCTGCAGTACTTAAATACACACACGGACTATACACTTGTTTTACTCCTTATGAGCCATTTAACTAAAATGTGCATACAATTGTCCTTCATGAAGGGTCAGTGGACAGCGTCCAGTAGAATATATGGAACAAGTGCCATGACACAGTGACAATCTATGTATAGAATAACCGTAGATGAAAATGTCGTTTGCCGGAAATTAGCCGTCCACTTAGGATGGACAGGTCGCTTGGCCCACTGATTGAGTGTCTAGATCTGATTTAGGGAAAGGTGACAATTAACATGTTCTATGCATCACGGTCGTTGTTTACAGAGAGACATCGTGAATAAGATTGCAGGTGGCAATTTACGAATGTGTTTATGGTCTTTTACGTGCAAAATTGCATAATCCATGAAAAGAATATGACAAAATACTATGCAATAACCTTAATTGTTTATGCGTATGTCCACCCTCAGCTATTACTACATGTGATATAACGGTCTGATCAAGCTATAGAAACAAAAACTCCTGTATGGTACCTATATTTTTTATTGTGAATTCCCAAATAAATGGAAGAGAGGAAGAATGTAATCTCTTCCGAATTACTAAGTCACTTTGAATTGCAAAAAATAGGGTGGCGGTTGGAGCTGTTCTTAAATTAACAAACAATCTAAGATAATAATGGTGAGAGCCATCGCTGCTTACCTAGATTTCAACCATAGTTTATTATTAGCATTCATATTATCTGAGTGAAGCCGGTATTGGTCGCCAACTTCTCAGCTGGTTCAAAAGTAACTAAGGAAATCCATACTGAGTTCAACAGCATATAGAATTTATGACTTATCTTGAAGTTGTGAGAAATTCTTCTCTTATATTCTAAAAAGCATGCAAATTATGTGATTAGCAAAATGAATATCTAAGAACCGCAAAGCACAGCAGATGGTAGAAGGATAAGGCTTCTCGTGGGCATTATACGATCATTAAAAATGTAAGATCTCTACAAATCGAAATAATCAACACATAAGAATCACTAGATCAGCTGGTAAACATGATCTGTTTATTTCAAAATGTATTCGGGATAAGATGACCTTTAAGAACGAAATATATGTAAACGGACAGCCACTATATTACACATCAACTGGTAGTACTGAATAAGGTTCCACTCAGTATCAGTATCAATTGGGACATTCCCATTGTACATAATCATCTTCTATATAAAACTTAACTGAGTTTGTCCAATATTGGCTATTGCTATATTGGTTGATGAATATTAGAAGTAGGTAATTGTTGAAAGCTCTGTTGTTATTTGTCAGAGGAAATAATTATCTCCAATGCCAATGTCAAAGCTGGTAGAGTGGAAATGTTGTCATGCAAAATACTGCTATGACCTGCGTGTTAATCTATATACATGTACATTTGTCTAAACTGCCATCAAAAAGACAAAAGGCCAAAAGGACCCTGAGATCAATATCTATAATGTATTATGACACTTATATTGAATACTCAATTCTGTTATATTTGTTAATTTGTATCAAACAAATATATTGCATGGAAGAACTCTGTATCAACAATGACTGCAATAAAAAAGTTACAAATCATGTTGAATATGCTCATATGTATGAATATTATGCGCAATAATGATAATAATAATAATAACAACAACAACAATAATAATAATAATAATAATAATAATAATAATAATAATAATAATAATAATAATAATAATAATAATAATAATAATAATCATGATGATGATTATGATTATGATAAGTGGGTACTAGACAATAAACATTTAACAAACTACAAGAAATCCAAGGTGGTGTGGTGCGGAAATAAGTTTGATTTAGACAATCCGAATCGGGGATGTAGCACTCGAGGCAGATGATAAAAACAAATATCTAGAAGTAATATCGTCTTCCATCTTAAATGTAAGTATGCATTATATCAAAATATCTAGAGACTTTAAGGGCATATTATCAAAGCTCGGACAACTTAGGCATTAAATATGACGACCGATGCTGCATTGAAGATTAGAAAACATATACTGATCCCCATCGTTGAATATTCCTGATTCTTACTGTATCTCTAGAAATAGGGATAGGGATAAACTACGGGTGTTGGTAAAGCAAAGATTAGAAATTGCACTCTAGTGAGAAAAGTCAGGCATTTACATAACGACGAATTAAAGGAAGAGTGTAAAATTAGACAGATGAGGAAGTGAAATGCAAATCCACTTGATTATGTGTTGGGCGGAGAAAGATAACAATGTGTATGAGGATACCACTTATGATAAGAGAGAATCTAAAAAGAATCAAGTTAACCCTTTAAGGGCGAATGATGCCTTGAGGCATCATCAAGCCCAGGGCGAATGATGCCGCAAGGCACCATCCGGCCTTGAGGCATCATTTCTCAAAAATATACGAATTCGTTTTTAACAAAGAAATAATGGAGCAATATTAATCAATTTTTCACAGAATGTAGGTCTAACATCACAAAAAGTATTTGTATTCAGAAACAATTAAATATTTAAGATTATATATTGTATCACGTCATTAAACACTCAAATTATGGGTTTTGACGACTAAGTGCTCCTACCCTAGCGGTATAAAGTGCCACTAGCACCCGTCCTTTAGGGGGTACCTCGGCCGTAGACTGCAGCCGTCCTTAAAGGGTTAATAACCAAAAGACCTAAGGGGGGATACAAGGATCGCCATTGTATGTTGATGAGAAGATTTGGAATAATCTAGATGTAGATATACAACAGTTGTCTAGCGGACAAAGGTAAAGGAAGGTCCTTAAAATCGATCTAGATACACTATATGGATCATAAACTCTGTGTGGGATATAAAATCCAGTGAATAAGGAGAATTAGGTTCACGAGAACCAGATGATGATAATGATGATTGCTATTTGATTGGAAGAAATCTATTAAATTATACTCGAGTATGAATGTTGGTGTAATTGTCCTTGTCCGGTGATGTAACACTTATCTATGACACTTGTTAGAGTGTGCTTGAACGCGCTATATACATCATCTAGAAGTTAGAGGGGTCTATATAGACATTTCAGGGTACTGCATAGAAACTATCCCTTCCCTATCTCTGTGCTATTCACTGTGATATTGATAACGGAGCAGGGAGCCAGTGTCTCAGTGTCTTAGAGGAGTGCCCAGCTGACCATTCCAAATCACTCAAGACCAAAATACCTCATTGAGCCACTGGTGCTTGATATATTTAGAACCTAGACTCAGGCAGTTGCAGAAATGGCAAGTTGGCTTGGTGCAAGTGGGTTACAGTAAACTATCCACAAGCTCAATCTTACTCAAACCACGGACTTGTTATAATTCCGTGCTCAAACCTTTCAATTATTTTTC
Source organism: Alentia gelatinosa (assembly GCA_950022655.1). Lineage (NCBI taxonomy): Eukaryota > Metazoa > Annelida > Polychaeta > Phyllodocida > Polynoidae > Alentia > Alentia gelatinosa. The sequence goes on along the minus strand of OX465579.1, from coordinate 46,813,637 downwards.
ATTTATAATTGCACGCTCATTCATCAATGATGAACATACTATTTGCTCCTACTATATATCAACGTTACGTTATGTTGTATGACAATTATGTTTTACATGGAAGGGCAATTATATATGAATTGAATGCAATAAAAGCATACAAAAAAAACACAAAAAAAACACGCCGCATGGCGATTGCATCTGCCACTTATCATGTTTTCATTGAAGAAAAATATCTTTGGACAATAGTCAGAGGATATTCATTGTAAACTTTGTCTATCCATAATTTATTATTCTGTAAGGGTGACTCCTACCTTCTTGTCTCTAGGTATTCTCATGTCCATGCGACAAGTGCATCACATTGTGAAATCAAATCAAATTTGGGGCTGGCAATTGTCCGAAAGACAATTCGTGTGAAAAGGATGAAAGGAGTCAACCTCGTTGGGCTAAACCTGAGTGGCCCGACATGGGTCGGTAAGCAATGGCAGAACAGTACGTCCTGTTGCAATCTAAATTAATTCATATTCCTGAAGGTAAAATGTAAGATTTTAACAGATGACAATATTATTTACTCCCCATCCTTCCAGGTGCATACAAATGTTTCTCTTATATTTTTACGTGTGTTTTTGAAGTGTTCTTTTGTTAGTTGTCAGATTACTACATCTAATTATCTAAACATAGCAAAATGCATATGTGGATATTCGAGAATGTAAAGTGTGCTGATTCCAAATATATGAGGATTTTGTGTCGCTTAATATTTCAAGTGTTATTCAACATGTTCTAGAGAAAGGCCTCTCTACATAATAAACAGTTTGATCACTAGAGATAGTGTACAACATTCAGCATGACGCCCCGCTCTTCCATTTTGGCCTATGTCGTAGTTCTCACGAATTGGAAGTGTTCATTCTCAGTGTACCCTGTAAGTGGCGAGGTGTTTGGGTCTTGGGGAGGGAGCTCACAAAGCTGAGGTTCTTGAACATTATACTTGCCAAGAACACAAACTCGGATCCTCCAAACAAGGTGAGACAGAATAAGGCATTCACTGTCTGGATGTATCATCTTCCTTTGTATTTTTGTTATCGTGTTAATTGCAGAAATAGAAATGATAGAATCCCCCTGCCAGTTCATAGTTTCCTGACCTATTGGGGGAGTGGATTTACAAATTCTTTCCTTCTTTCTCCGATTTGTCAATTTATGATAATTCTATCCAGTTGGATAATATCACCCTAGTCATCATTATAGAGTTTAAATGGGTTTTATTAACATCTGAACTGCAGCTTTATGATTATCAGATTGTGCATATTCATATATAAGCATAGTGTTAATAGCACTAAACCTTGTAAAAGGGTGATTTTGGGATGAAAACCAATTATGTCTGTACTCTTTATCATCTCTGTACCTCGTATGTCTTATGTAATGGCATTTTGTATGTTAAAATAGGGAGGCTCAGCCAGTTATGTTGCCAACACTACATCGTTCATTGCCTTGTATCATTTACACTCTTCTGTCTTATGATAATCCTCTATGCTTTATAGGGTATTAGGTGTTGCTCATAATCTGATTGTGTACCGGTAAGTAAACTTCTACGGTAAAAAGGTATAGATTCTTACTCGAAGGATTCCCGGCAAACGTTGCGATTTGAGCAGTATTTAGCTAGGCTGGCTATGAAGCAGAATAAAGTCATTTTGTTCTATGGTCCTAAGGTCTCTAATCCGGTATTTCTATGGTTCCGAACGAAGCCCACGAACCAATAGCAATGCCATAATATTTGGCCCCTCCACAGAAGAAATGCTCCCCAAAGGGGAATATTGCTCCTTCCCCAACAAAAGAGGCTATACCCTCTCCACAATACAGGATAGTGGTGGTACCAGATACCCAGCCTGCTAAGGAAATCCTACTCCTTCGAAACTGCAGTCAGTTGGTATTTTACCTGGTTATTCTAGAGAACAGCCTAGATTCCACAATACAATTTCTGTTTGGCATGTTGCGTAGGACTTAAGCTGCCTTCTCTATTAATTCACCGATTGAGTACAAGATTATTCTCCCAGTGGTTGTATAGCACAAAAACAGAAACGGGGCCACAGATATAGAAAAGATTCTCGCTCCACCCACAAAAAAGGTCATCCTTTTAGGCACCTTCTCCAACCAAGACCACCAGAAAGGGAAAGGTGATTGTGATGCCAAGTCCTCATCTTATACAGTTGAATTATGTCTAAGCTCTACCAATGACATCCATACCAAAAATATGCAATGCAGAAGATGCTGGACAAATTTCTTGAACAGGGAAAACCTGAAACTTTTGGCATACAATGCCTCTGAGAATACAACATATTGCAAAGAGACAACACAACTAAACATCCTTTTGCAGAAACTGTGTAGCCTACATTTATTGTTGCTCAGGTGAGATACCTTGAGACAATTTCATGTATCTCACACTGATGCTAGGCCTGTCAGCAGGACACACCCCCCATAGGACAAAATGTTCTAGTGAGATAGACACCGGTTTATGTTGCTACAGGGGCGTCAGAACATTCTGAAATTGGGGTGGGGGCAAACTGAAAGATTGCTGACCTTTTTCTTACATAGTAAAAAGTTAGACTATGACATGGACCGGTTCCACTGGACTTCCTGTGAATCCGACACCATTGAGTGTCATCCAAGCATGTTCATAAAGTACAAACCCACAGGCCCATGCAGGGACCCCACGAAACTGACTTTTGTGGCCATACCGTCAGCCCATAGCCCGCATTAGTGTGAGATCATTCTACCCACTGAGAGCAGGCTTTTCCCACGCTCTGGTGCTAAACATTGGGATATCCCTAAAAGGCCATACTTTGACATTTTTCCACAGTAACAAATCAATAATTAGCCATTGCTACATGCTAGAAAGTCAGACTTTGACATCCTTTCATGGTGAAAAGTCAAGGCTTAGCCATTGTTACACACTAAAAGGTCAGATGACATTTTTCCACAGAGAAAAGTCAAGACTTCATCATTGCTACATGCCAAAAAGTCAGACTTTGACAGTTTAACTAGTGAAAAGGCAAAACTGTGATATTTTACATGCTAAAAAGTCAAGACTTAACCATTTTACATGCTAAAACATACATTCTTCTCTGGCTCAGGAAGAGTCCACGTCTATAAACATGACTGACGTTATCAAAGAGAGGCACTGAAAATAAACAAAAAAAAACAACAAAAAAATGCAAAAAGTGCAGCAGTTTAAATTCTGAATTCTATTGATTTTGTAATTCGAATTTGCTGTTTTTGGGACCTGCAAAAAAAGTGTGTGTGTGTGTGTGTGGGGAGGGGGGGGGGAGGCAATTGCCCCCAACTCCCGCCACCTATCCTGACACCACTGTGCTTAATGCAAAAGAATGAACCCCATTATTGTTTAGTCTAAAAAATGTTGGCCCCTAGTAAATTAGTAGAAGAATGGTACATTCATAAGGAAATAGCATAAGAAATACCCCCACAGATATAATTTTAAAAAATAGCCCAAAGTGCATAATTGTTTATAATGATTTTCCTCTTTTCTCTAAGAATTACTGCTTTCATTATCCCCTCAGGTAATGGGGAAGGAGTTTCTCAGTGTGCACGTAGGCCAGGCGGGCGTTCAGATGGGCAAGGCCTGCTGGCAACTGTTCTGCCTGGAGCATGGACTGACGGAGGTCGGCCAGGCGGACGCCGGAAGGTCTCCCAACTGCCCCAACTTCTTCCATGAGACCGAGACCGGGCGCCACATCCCCCGAGCCCTATTCGCAGACCTCAGCCCCACCACACAAGGCAAGGAGGTTTTGTTTTCTCTAATTTACAGAGACAAAAATATAAATCTTACCCAAAAGAAGCTCAACCAACTTTAAGATGATCCCAGTTCAAAAGTGATGAAGTTAGGTAGTAATATGGACACTGATCCACTGAAGAGGCTTCAAAACCTATCTGAACCCTATTTTTCATTCGTGAAAAGGATATTCAGGTTTTTAAAGAGAAGCAAATTTGTAGGCTTATTTCTTATGCATCACTCGATAATGTTTTCTCTGTGTTTCTGTTTATGACCATACCCCTGCACCTCTCGTCATAAGTTTCCCCCAATGTGCTTGTAAATATGCTTGTCTATTGTTAACGAATTTGTTTGCAAATAATTGACAGCCCAAACAATGTGTTTAATATTCTAAGTAACCGCTTGCTTGACGAATGATTGCCAAAGGACCAAACAAACACATGTATGTATGCTTAAGGCATACTCTAGCAAATGTGCCACACGATGAAACACTTAAAATTTCCTCCCTTTAACAGATATCGTCCAGTCAGGTGCCTATGGTCATCTCTTTGACCCGGGTCAGACGGTGGTGGCGCGGTCGGACGCGGCAGGGCTCTACTCCAGGGGTTACTACACCGCCGGCAAACACCACTTAGAGGCCACAGTGGAGGCGCTGCGCCAACAAGCGGAACTAGCAGACAACTTGCAGGGGTTTCTCGTGCAGAGGGCGCTAGGGGGCGGCACTGGAGCAGGATTTGGGTCGCTGCTGCTGGAGAGACTGACGGGAGACTTCCCGAAGACACCGCTGTTAGAGATAGCTGTGTTCCCTTGGGATCATGTAAGCAGTTTGCATCGCACTAAACCAGTTCACAAGTTGAAACGCAAAACTAAGTAAATTGAGTGTATACATGCAGTCCATAGCTGTAGCCTACTTATACACAGGTCAGGTATACCATGGACATACACTGTCCATGGGTATACGTAATTTCAATTTAGTATAAATAATCTATATGGACAGGCTATGCATGACTTTCAATTGACCATAGGTATTATTGTAAAATATCTTGCAAACAATTTCTTGTTTTAGTGAAAATAAGTATTTCAAATATATTAGGCTACTTTGTCTTGTTTGCAAAAAATCTCGTTACTATTGTTCTTGCTCTCATGACTTCATCAAATAAAGCTATATGCCTACAGTTCGACTAATATGAGGAGGTATCGGTGTACCATATTTACATCTCTTTCTCAGCGCATTTTATTATATACCCATGCAGTATATTTGATGATTACGTGCTGCTGCTCTCAATGCAGTATAAATTGTATACTGAACCCTGTGCAGTACACTGTTTTACTGCACACGTTGAAATATCAGCAGTGTGTGGGAATTCATACTGACATATCTTCTATGCCAATATATGGTAGATTTTATTGATTTTGGGTATATAATGAATATAGAACGACTCGATTGGAATTGATGTTATTTACGGAACTCGGCCTATGGCCTCGTTCAGTAAAAACAATTTCCCATCTCGTTTTGTAGCATGTACAGCATGGTCAGGTCGTTCTATATAAATATATATATATCAAATCTATATACGTATGGTGAGACGATCTGTCCGCATGGGATTTTGCAGGTTAAATGAGGCGTTTTCCTTGTAGCATAGGCCTATATCAGGGATGTGATCCAGTGTGGGGCTGTCCATAAATGACGTCATGCTAGTTTTGGCAATTTCTGACCGTTCCCCTTCCGCCTTGTCATTTTTTGGGTCATAATACCCTTGACCAATTCATACCCAGTCCCCTACTCCTGCTACATGATGTCATTTATGGACGGCCCCAGATATAGAACGTGGGGGAGGGGCCAGAGCCTAAAAATCGTCTGCAAAACAAAAGGGCAACGTTAATCAAAGACCTTCATGTTTCTGGACCCTACAATTTAGGTCTGTTACAAATACACCTATTATCCTTCTCCTCCAGATGTCGCCGTACACTGTGGAGCCGTACAACACAGTCCTATCCGCCCACACAGGCCTCGAATACACCAATATCGCCTGTTCCTTCTTGCTCGATAACGCCGCCATGTACAAGCTATGCAGGACAAAGCTGGACGTAGAGGTGCCGCGCTACGCAGAACTGAACGACCTGAGCGCCGGTGTTGTGAGCTCCCTGACTGCCACCCTCCGTTTCCCACCCGAGAGTCTGGTCAGCGAGGGCGACGACGTTGTGGACCTCACCCCGCTCCCCCGTCTTCACTTCCCACTCGTCTCCCAGGCGCCCGTCACGCCCCCTGACGCACAATACCTCTACCAGCCGGCCGTGCTTGACCTTACGCGGCAGTCCCTCAACCCCGACAACGCGTTGTTATCATGTAACCTGAAGAAGGGCCGGATCATCGCTTACAGTGCCCTTTACCGTGGCTCCGACATCCGAGAAGCGGACCTGGACGATTGCACAGAAGAGCTCCGCCATGGGCTGCAAGAGGTCACTGACTGGTGTCCTGGCGGTAGTCTAGTCAGCATCCATCCTCATCCGCTGGTTGCGACACCTGGTGGCGTGCTTGGGAACCCCAAGAGGACGGCCACTCTGATCGCCAACACGACGGCGGTGCGGGAGCTGTGGGAGCGGCTCCTGGAGAACTTCCAGGCGCTCTACTCCAGCCATGCGTTCGTCCACTGGTACCTAGAGGAAGGTATGGAGGAGGAGGAGTTTCATGAGGCGTTTGAGGACATGGTCGTGCTCTTACATGATTATGAGGAGGTGGATTCTCTTGCCACCGGTGGGGGGCCGTCCATAAATGATGTTATGCAGCAGCATGGGAGGGGAGGTTCCAGTCTCCTTGGGGAAGAATGAGAAAGGTTGTTTGACGAGCGGGGGTGGGGGATGGGAGTCTGGGAAATTGTTTAAAACACACACACAAAAGAAAACATTATATCATTTATGGACAACCCCAGACACTTGCGAGAACTGTAAGAATGGACTGTTTTCTTTCCCCGTAAAGCCTACATTAACTTAAATCTAAATCAGGGTGATTCCATGCATTCATCGACTACGATTTACCGATGGAGAGACAATCTGGATTAGTCATCGAAAGACCTTGTGTTAACATATCAAATCCATTGTAATAAATTCATCTCAACAAGGAATTAATGAGCTCTCAGTCTGGTCAATTTAGGGATATACCCACCACAAATTGCAATACATTATTTTTCTTCACAATGCTGTTTAGGGAGGTCCCCTGAATATTATATGCCATGGTCATACATTTACCGAGTAAACCTTTTGTAAAAGTTTAGCTATATGGTTAAATGTAAGAGACACGTGTACAGGCAGGAGGTATGTTCATCAAAACTAAAGAGTAACCAATCCTGTTATATACCCATAATGTATATACTGTAATCATAATCTAAACAAATCAGTACCAGGACACTTCAATGATTTCTATCATACAGGACATGGTTATCTATTCAATGTTTCAAATTATTGACCAAGGCTCAGCAGAGAAAAACAAAATCAGAGAAAAACTAAATCAAACAAATAGAAGAGATATTGAATATAAGTGGATGCAGCTACTGGAAACAATGCAGCCTAAAGGCATGAACATCAAATTATCTCCAAAATAAACTGTAGAATTCTCTATCCCATATAGTGCTATTGCCATCAAAATCAGTACATTGGTAAGACAAAAATACCAAACATAATGTAGTGGGGCGGGAATCCAGCAGTGTTCGTACGTTATACGGAAGGTGGCGCGGAGATCCGATCCCTACTGTGTATTGGTTCCGGGCAACGACGCACGCGAGAGTAGCGTGGCGGAGACCGGGATTACGTAACGCTGGGTATATATACTCAGCGTTCACAGTCGATCGACAGGTTTGTCCTCATGCGTCTCTTCTGCGGAACGAACCCTTGGGCCCTCACTTGGCAGGCGGGTTCTCGTAACCTTCCTGGTGGTTAGGCGAGTCTTTCAGATTAGCCTCTCCAGCGTTACCTAGCACCCTGTGCTAGGGTACTGTACTTGTGGGAAAGATCTTCCAGATCTTTCCGGGAAGTAGTATTGTTAATAAACATTCCTGTTTATTAAACATTCCTGTTTATTAAACGCGTGTGTTGTGTTGTGTGTTACTAGGTCTGTGTAAACTCACCGAAAGCCAAACCAACCTACGCAGAGAGCGTAGGGTGGGATCCTGCCTGGAACTAGCATTCCGGATTGGGGTCATCCAACCTGCTAGACAGGCGGCGACCAATACAATTGTAAAACAAATTTCCAAAACATTCCCGCTATGATTTGGTAACTGATACAGAAGGAACAAAAATCTCAAGGATATGTTGGTATCTAGTTGGCTAAAATATAGTAATGATATGTAACTTGAATCAAATAAATCATACTAGACCAAATGAATTCAATTTAATTTAGCTGAAAATTCTCATCCTAAAATAAAGATAAACTAAATCAAATTAATTAAATTGAATCAAATAAAAAATTCCTCCACATAGATTTGCTAATGACTCGTTCCTATTTGTTTCAATTTACTTATTGTTTCAAATTATTGTTTTCTATTTCATTTTTAATTTCATTTATTATTATTATTATTAGTAGTAGTATTATTAGTATTTTTATACTTTTTAATATATCTTATTGTTAATCTGAATTTATTCTATTTAATCATAATTTTCAATATATTTTTTATCTTTAATTATCTATTATCATTTTATTTATCTTTTTAATTATCATTTATTTATTATTTCTTTTTTTTTCATTATTAGCAGGGGACGATTGGTCTTTAGGTTATGGCTATAGCCTACTGTAGTACACTGCTTGTAGAGTTACTAGGCGACCTGACCATATTTTTGCTTTTTATAGCTCTAAGTACAGATAGGAATATGATTTCTGTTTTGGAGAGACCACATTTTTGCTTTTTATAGCTCACTAAGTACAGATAGGAATATGATTTCTGTTTTGGAGAGAAGGTTTTATGGTGGTACAATGCCTCAGTTTTAACATTTAGTATTTTGGCATGGGTTTGAAATAAATTTGTTTCTGCTTCTATTTCTACCCCTTAAACTGGTTGAATCATAATATGATATGCCTCATTTGAAAGTAAATAAAGGAGAGTAAGTACTAGGAAGTGGAATTCTCTAGGTAGATTCCATATTTCCAGAGATATTCAAGCATTTGTTAAAAGTGGGGGTGGGGGGATTTGGGCTGTAATTGGCATACTCAAACAGATGTTTCCTCAATATAGATTTTACATTCAGCATTAGTGTAACATCTCCATAAGTGGCACTGACAGTTACTTACACCATAGGAAGTGTCACTATTTAGGTGAAATGTATATTTGATGTGCTATTCATGTATTTTTGCCAAATCTCATAATGGGAGTGGGGGGGGGGGGGGAGGCAGCAGGTGTATGAGTGGATTCCTAGTCTTACCGTCCTCTAGGCTGTTCTGGGCCCGAGCGTTACCGGCCCCCAGGCGCGACCCGGCCCCCGCATTTTTTCGCGCACCCGCACACACATTCACAGCTTTTTTTCCGCGAATGTAAATTATGCATATAAATGAATCTTCAGAAAAATCTGAAATTCTGTTAGACTATGCACAACTATTCAATCCAAGTTATTGAAATTTCATAGGCAGTCAGGTAGGCCCTACTGCAGTTAAGGAAAGCTAATAATGAACAGAATTTCATCGACAAAAAGAATTTTCTATGCAAAACTAAAATTTTCCAGGCTCTTCTAAGTTTTTCCAGGCTCTCTGTGAGAATTCCAGGCTTTTCCAGGCCTGGAAAATCCAAAAGCATAATTCCAGGCTTTTCCAGGCTTTTCCGGCTCTATACGAACCCTGTATATGTTTGGGGAAAAAAACATGTACAGTAAAACCCCGCTTAAGGGGGCACCCTCCGTTCCAGGAGGTGCACCTCACTTACGCCCAGAGCCACAACGGCTCGCTGAATACCGCACCTTCAAAGCCCCCATTCCGCCTTGAACCACCCACCGCTAACCTGTAAGCGGGTCTCTTACCCGCTCAGAGACCCGCTAAGAGACCCACTACCTTCAACAGGTGCGAAAATCACTGGTACTATCAATACCCACTCACTGTGGCCCGCCCAGAGCTGCTAGGGATGTGGGGATTACTGTTCAAACTATGCACTCTGGCCGCCCGGGCCCACAAGAGTTGTGACAACTGCCTGTCCCGTACAAACGGGCACTATAAACATGGATTTTCAGACTATCTGGGATGTTTCTGATAAGCTGTCCCTCCAGACTGTTCCCTTAAGCGGGGTTTGAAGCATTTCTGTACCGAAATACTGCCCCGTAAAGCGGGGTGAAGAGGGCAAAATTTCCGTTCCGAGCAAATTGTCTCCTTAAGCGGGGTTTTACTGTATATAAAAAGTGCTGTTTGGAAAAATAGAGGAAATACCCTCCCCCTCTAAAAGAAAAAAGATGAACCAAAACCAAAACCCTTGTCAATGTGTATATTATCTTCTTCATGCATATCCATATGTGCATGTGTAGGCAAGACTAAGGTCAAATCCAAGGTCAAGATTGTTTCTGTCTCAAGTTGCCTGTCTCAAATGGTTTTATACTTGTCTAAAACATGTAGAGATATCTTTAATTATGCAGAAAAATTGAAATCTTGAAAAAAAACCTAGATGTATGTGGGGGTTGAAACCTATCTTCTGTTCTTTATATCGTGTTTCTGCGACCATTATTAAGGTAGTTATCACCCTAAATGTGTTTGTAAGCCGGATGTGCCGAGGCCGGATGCGCTGAGGGGCCGGACACGCCAACACGGTGTGGTGCCAAAATTGGTTACCCTGCCAAAAGTGGTAATTATCGCTCACTCTATCCCAGCATGTCTCTTCCCGTCCTGTACCGCTTAGATTTCACGGACTATTCTAGTGCTTAGTGAGCATGTACAAACTAGCACTCTCCCAGCAGATCTTTCGTGGCACTATCGCTTGCTATCGGCCGCAGGAAGTAGAGCGCTGGATTTCTGCTTGGAGAGTAACAAACTAGTGGTTCGAGGGCCGATGAATTTGTCACTCTCCAATCGTGAACTGCAAGAGTGCGCATGTTCGTGCATGCGCCCAAGACAATAGTGAGCGATAATTACCACTTATGGCAGGGTAACCAATTTTGGCACCACAACGGCCGGGGACTGGACACGCCGAGAGGCCGGAACGACCTGGGCCCTGTTTCATAAGTAGCGGTAGGTTTTAGTGAGCAAACCCATCAAATATGGCTGGAATAGCGAGACGAACAACGTTCCCATTAATTCTGCGTTTCATAACCCCTCTCGCTATCCAGCAGTGTCGTTTGTTATTTTCGGGTATTTGTTCGTTGTTCGGGCAATATCACTCTCCCAGCAGATATTATGTGTTACTTATCTTATACTGGGCTACAAGATCTATGTTCGGAGAGTGTATCAACGTGGCTGGTTCCCTGCGTAACTGCTAGAGGGCAGGGGGAACCAGTATGATGGGATCATGGGTACGATTCCCGGCCGCGGCAAAGTTTTTTTTGGTTTTTTTTTCAGATAAAAAGGCAAAGATTCCAAAATGTTTAAACAAATAAATAAAAAAAACGAAGCTGAAATATATTTGTTTTATGTGAAGATTTCTGTCTAGATCTAGTTTTCTGGTTTGATATGGCAAAAACGGATATGACTTAAGCCAGAGAAAGCATATGAAATACAATTAGAATTACCACGGACTTATATCTATGGATAGGAAACGCGGGCCATTCCCGTGTTTGTTCAACGATCTCTTCGCCTCGGCTACGCTTGAGTGCATTTCGCGGGAAGAGCGCTAATTTCCGTATGATCCGCTAGGAAAAATTTGGCGATAGTTCCATTTTGAGCCACCAGGGTTTTAAGTGGCGCTGCTGATGTTTTTATTGGGTTTTTTTTGGTTTTTTTTATTATTTTTGTTTTGTTTTGAGCAAGCTTTCTTTATTTCAATTATAGTACACTTCATTATTATTTGAATATATATCCTGTGTGTCTAGCCATTAGTTTCGGTCTTGGTGAACATGTAAATATCTACATTCATTTTTTTTATTTTTTTTTTATTTTTTTTTTAATTGAGCAAGCTCTTTCTTTATTTCACATGTAATACATACATTCATTCTTTCCTAAAAGTATAATCATGACTTACTTTCCTAAGGTGTTTATTTGCAATCCTTTTTTCTATGGTCTTGGAATAGTAAGGGCTGGCGGACAAATTTCCCTGATTCTCAGGCAGTCAGTCTTGGGAAAAAATTATTTGCAATTCATTCCCATGCCCCTAGGCCTTGATAAAGTATTTGTCAGTCGATTCCAGATATATACCTACATGGGACAGTTGGAATTAGGATCCTAAGTGCATTAGATTTTTTAAAAGTTACGGCACATTTTGTCTTAGAATAGTTGGGGCCGGCACACAAATTTCCCTGATTTCCAAGCAGTCAGTCTTGGGAAAAAAGTATTTTCAATTCATTCCCATGCCCCTAGGCCTTAATAAAGTATTTTTCAGTCGACTCCAGGTATGTACCTACATGGGACAGTTGGAATTAGGGTTCTAAGTGCAATAGATTTTTTTTAAATTACGGCACATTTTGTGTCAGTTTGGGTTGGGTCGGCAGTGAAAATTCCCAGATTTTCAAGGGGAAAATCCAGAAAATCCAGATTCTAAAATTGTTCCCATGCCCCTAGTCCTTAATAAAGTATTTGTCAGTCGATTCCAGATATACAGCTACATGGGACAGTTGGAATTAGGGTTCTAAGTGTAATAGATTTTTTTAAAGTTACGGCACATTTTGTCTTAGAATAGTTTGGGCCGGCGGACAAATTTCCCTTATTTCCAGGCAGTCAGTCTTGGGAAAAAAGTATTGTCAATTCATTCCCATGCCCCTAGGCCTTAATAAAGTATTTGTCAGTCGATTCCAGATATATAGCTACATGGGACAGTTGGAATTAGGGTTCTAAGTGCAATAGATTTTTTTTAAGTTACGGCACATTTTGTCTTAGAATAGTTGGGGCCGGCACACAAATTTCCCTGATTTTCAGGAAGTCAGTCTTGGGAAACAATTATTTTCAATTCATTCCCATGCCCCTAGGCCTTAATAAAGTATTTGTCAGTCGATTCCAGGTATGTACCTACATGGGACCGTTGGAATTAGGGTTCTAAGTGCAATAGATTTTTTTAAAGTTACGGCACATTTTGTGTCAGTTTGGGTTGGGTCGGCAGTGAAAATTCCCAGATTTTCAAGGGAAAAATCCAGAAAATCCAGATTCTAAAATTGTTCCCATGCCCCTAGGCCTTAATAAAGTATTTGTCAGTCGATTCCAGGTATGTACCTACATGGGACCGTTGGAATTAGGGTTCTAAGTGCAATAGATTTTTTTAAAGTTACGGCACATTTTGTGTCAGTTTGGGTTGGGTCGGCAGTGAAAATTCCCAGATTTTCAAGGGAAAAATCCAGAAAATCCAGATTCTGAAATTGTTCCCATGCTCCTAGGCCTTAGTAAAGTATTTGTCAGTCGATTCCAGATATATAGCTACATGTGACAGTTGGAATTAGGGTTCTAAGTGCAATAGATTTTTTAAAAGTTACGGCACATTTTGTCTTAGAATAGTTGGGGCCGGCACACAAATTTCCCTGATTTTCAGGAAGTCAGTCTTGGGAAACAATTATTTTCAATTCATTCCCATGCCCCTAGGCCTTAATAAAGTATTTGTCAGTCGATTCCAGGTATGTACCTACATGGGACCGTTGGAATTAGGGTTCTAAGTGCAATAGATTTTTTTAAAGTTACGGCACATTTTGTGTCAGTTTGGGTTGGGTCGGCAGTGAAAATTCCCAGATTTTCAAGGGAAAAATCCAGAAAATCCAGATTCTAAAATTGTTCCCATGCCCCTAGGCCTTAATAAAGTATTTGTCAGTCGATTCCAGATATATAGCTACATGGGACAGTTGGAATTAGGGTTCTAAGTGCAATAGATTTTTTTAAAGTTACGGCACATTTTGTCTTAGAATAGTTGGGGCCGGCACACAAATTTCCCTGATTTTCAGGAAGTCAGTCTTGGGAAACAATTATTTCCAATTCATTCCCATGCCCCTAGGCCTTAATAAAGTATTTGTCAGTCGATTCCAGGCATATACCTACATGGGACCGTTGGAATTAGGGTTCTAAGTGCAATAGATTTTTTTAAAGTTACGGCACATTTTGTGTCAGTTTGGGTTGGGTCGGCAGTGAAAATTCCCAGATTTTCAAGGGAAAAATCCAGAAAATCCAGATTCTGAAATTGTTCCCATGCTCCTAGGCCTTAGTAAAGTATTTGTCAGTCGATTCCAGATATATAGCTACATGGGACAGTTGGAATTAGGGTTCTAAGTGCAATAGATTTTTTTAAAGTTACGGCACATTTTGTCAGTCGATTCCAGGCATATACCTACATGGGACCGTTGGAATTAGGGTTCTAAGTGCAATAGATTTTTTTAAAGTTACGGCACATTTTGTGTCAGTTTGGGTTGGGTCGGCAGTGAAAATTCCCAGATTTTCAAGGGAAAAATCCAGAAAATCCAGATTCTGAAATTGTTCCCATGCTCCTAGGCCTTAGTAAAGTATTTGTCAGTCGATTCCAGATATATAGCTACATGGGACAGTTGGAATTAGGGTTCTAAGTGCAATAGATTTTTTTAAAGTTACGGCACATTTTGTCTTAGAATAGTTGGGGCCGGCACACAAATTTCCCTGATTTTCAGGAAGTCAGTCTTGGGAAACAATTATTTTCAATTCATTCCCATGCCCCTAGGCCTTAATAAAGTATTTGTCAGTCGATTCCAGGTATGTACCTACATGGGACCGTTGGAATTAGGGTTCTAAGTGCAATAGATTTTTTTAAAGTTACGGCACATTTTGTGTCAGTTTGGGTTGGGTCGGCAGTGAAAATTCCCAGATTTTCAAGGGAAAAATCCAGAAAATCCAGATTCTGAAATTGTTCCCATGCTCCTAGGCCTTAGTAAAGTATTTGTCAGTCGATTCCAGATATATAGCTACATGGGACAGTTGGAATTAGGGTTCTAAGTGCAATAGATTTTTTTAAAGTTACGGCACATTTTGTCAGTCGATTCCAGGCATATACCTACATGGGACCGTTGGAATTAGGGTTCTAAGTGCAATAGATTTTTTTAAAGTTACGGCACATTTTGTGTCAGTTTGGGTTGGGTCGGCAGTGAAAATTCCCAGATTTTCAAGGGAAAAATCCAGAAAATCCAGATTCTGAAATTGTTCCCATGCTCCTAGGCCTTAGTAAAGTATTTGTCAGTCGATTCCAGATATATAGCTACATGGGACAGTTGGAATTAGGGTTCTAAGTGCAATAGATTTTTTTAAAGTTACGGCACATTTTGTCTTAGAATAGTTGGGGCCGGCACACAAATTTCCCTGATTTTCAGGAAGTCAGTCTTGGGAAACAATTATTTTCAATTCATTCCTATGCCCCTAGGCCTTAATAAAGTATTTGTCAGTCGATTCCAGGTATGTACCTACATGGGACCGTTGGAATTAGGGTTCTAAGTGCAATAGATTTTTTTAAAGTTACGGCACATTTTGTGTCAGTTTGGGTTGGGTCGGCAGTGAAAATTCCCAGATTTTCAAGGGAAAAATCCAGAAAATCCAGATTCTAAAATTGTTCCCATGCCCCTAGGCCTTAATAAAGTATTTGTCAGTCGATTCCAGATATATAGCTACATGGGACAGTTGGAATTAGGGTTCTAAGTGCAATAGATTTTTTTAAAGTTACGGCACATTTTGTCTTAGAATAGTTGGGGCCGGCACACAAATTTCCCTGATTTTCAGGAAGTCAGTCTTGGGAAACAATTATTTCCAATTCATTCCCATGCCCCTAGGCCTTAATAAAGTATTTGTCAGTCGATTCCAGGCATATACCTACATGGGACCGTTGGAATTAGGGTTCTAAGTGCAATAGATTTTTTTAAAGTTACGGCACATTTTGTGTCAGTTTGGGTTGGGTCGGCAGTGAAAATTCCCAGATTTTCAAGGGAAAAATCCAGAAAATCCAGATTCTGAAATTGTTCCCATGCTCCTAGGCCTTAGTAAAGTATTTGTCAGTCGATTCCAGATATATAGCTACATGGGACAGTTGGAATTAGGGTTCTAAGTGCAATAGATTTTTTTAAAGTTACGGCACATTTTGTCAGTCGATTCCAGGCATATACCTACATGGGACCGTTGGAATTAGGGTTCTAAGTGCAATAGATTTTTTTAAAGTTACGGCACATTTTGTGTCAGTTTGGGTTGGGTCGGCAGTGAAAATTCCCAGATTTTCAAGGGAAAAATCCAGAAAATCCAGATTCTGAAATTGTTCCCATGCTCCTAGGCCTTAGTAAAGTATTTGTCAGTCGATTCCAGATATATAGCTACATGGGACAGTTGGAATTAGGGTTCTAAGTGCAATAGATTTTTTTAAAGTTACGGCACATTTTGTCTTAGAATAGTTGGGGCCGGCACACAAATTTCCCTGATTTTCAGGAAGTCAGTCTTGGGAAACAATTATTTTCAATTCATTCCTATGCCCCTAGGCCTTAATAAAGTATTTGTCAGTCGATTCCAGGTATGTACCTACATGGGACAGTTGGAATTAGGGTTCTAAGTGCAATAGATTTTTTTAAAGTTACGGCACATTTAGTCTCACAGCCTGCCTGAAAATCAGGGAATTTCGCCTGCCGATCCAACCCAAACTAACACAAAATACGCCGTAACTTTAAAAAAATCTAGTGAACTTAGAACCCTAATTCCAACTGTCCCATGTAGCTATATATCTGGAATCGACTGACAAATACTTTATTAAGGCCTAGGGGCATGGGAATGAATTGAAAATAATTTTTTCACAAGACTGACTGCCTGGAAATCAGGGAAATTTGTCTGCCGGCCCCAACTATTCTAAGACAAAATGTGCCGTAACTTTAAAAACATCTAGTGCACTTAGGACCCTAATTCCAACTGTCCAATGTAGCTATATATCTGGAATCGACTGACAAATACTTTTTTAAGGCCTAGGGGCATGGGATCAATTTCAGAATCTGGATTTTCTGGATCTTTTTCCTGGAAAATCAGGAAATCTTTACTACCGACCCAACCCAAACTGACACAAAATGTGCCGTAACTTTAAAAAGATCTAGTGAACTTACAACACTAATTCCAACTCTCCCATGTAGCTACATATCTGGAATCGACTGACAAATACTTTATTAAGGCCTAGGGGCATGGGAATGAATTGAAAATAATTTTTTCCCAAGACTGACTGCCTGGAAATAAGGGAAATTGGTCCGCCAGCCCCAACTATTTTAAGACAAAATGTGCCGTAACTTAAAAAAATTCTAGTGCACTTAGGACCCTAATTCCAACTGTCCCAAGTAGCTTTATATCTGGAATTGACTGACAAATACTTTATTAAGGCCTAGGGGCATGGGAACAATTTAAGAATCTGGATTTTCTGGATTTTTTCCTGGAAAATCAGGGAATTTTGACTGCCGACCCAACCCAAACTGACACAAAATGTGCTGTAACTTTAAAAAAATCTATTGCACTTAGAACCCTAATTCCAACTGCCCCATGTAGGTACATACCTGGAATCGACTGACAAATACTTTATTAAGGCCTAGGGGCATGGGAATGAATTGAAAATAATTTTGTCCAAAGACTGACTGCCTGGAAATCAGGGAAATTTGTGTGCCGGCCCCAACTATTCTAAGACAAAATGTGCTGTAACTTTTTTAAAAATCTATTGCACTTAGAACCCTAATTCCAACTGTCCCATGTAGCTATATATCTGGAATCGACCAACAAATACTTTATTAAGGCCTAGGGGCATGGGAATAATTTTAAAATATTGATTTTTGATATGTGACTTTGATTGGGGTTGGCAGGCAAATTCGCCTCATTTTCAGAAAATTTGGCACATAAAACCCAAGATTTTGAAGTCTAAGTATATACCTATACAGAACAGTCAGATTTATGGTGCTAAGTGTAGTGAACGTTTGTAGACAAATGTAAACAGTTCATCTGGCTGTCATGATTATGCTGAGCCTACCAGCAGCGACAGTGGCGATCCTGGGGGCAAAATGTTGAACTCACGCGAAATGACGGTAGAGCCGCCTAGCGGCCGTTATCGGAACCCTAACAATGCCGAGGCATAGATAGATACGCCAGAGACAGGTTGTTTCTAATCCAGGTGTTCCAAGTCCGTGGAATTACTCACTAAAAATATTTTTCAATTTTAATGAGATTTAGTGTTTGGACAAAAAAAATTATACTGCTATTTGGGATGTATGAGAGGGTCGACCCTCTCGTAAATAGCGGGAGTTTTTCCGCCAAAATAGCGGACGTATAGCCGAGCGGCAGATCCTATTGCAGCGGACATTGCCGCCATTTTCTTCCTCTCACCCGGGAAACGAACGAGGCTATAAAATCTATTTGCTTATGCAACGGACGCTCACGCTATCAACGAACAAACCGCTTTTAACGAACCTTCCGCTGCTTATGAAACAGGGCCCTGGTACCTATGAGATTATGGTTTATTATGCATATTTAAACACAAATAGATTTCATTTGAAATGGTTCATAACTTTGTTCTAGGAATCAGTCAAGAACCAGTCAAAAGATATTGGTCTATAAAATCATTTGCAATATCATTTTTCGAGCTCGACACATGTCCGTTACTCTTCCGTAAGCTTCTGTAACCCCAGTGTTACTGGCCCATTACCAGAGATATTGGTTTGACCTACTTCCTTGGTGTAGGCCTACATAGGAATAGTTTTTCTCCTAGTTTGACGGACAATGTCAAAGGTACAGGTCTATGTGCACTCATCCATGAAGCTATCACCATGAACCACACAAAAACGAATGAATCAATCAATTTCGTGCCTATATACATGCCATTACAAAGAGGATTAATTTGATGTATGATATGCCATAGTTTGATAGTTTGACTTCAGGTTCAAGATGAATTATGCAAATTGGCTGTCCCCGTTGGAAATTCCTATTTTCAAGTCAAAGATATGCTTTGCCTTATATGACATTATCTAGATTGAAGAGGAGTATTATTTGAGTGGTTTTTTTTGGAAAATCTATGCATCATTATTACAGATTTCCTATTAATATGCAAATTGGCTATGACATCATCAATATACGTGAAAATAGATATCTCCATTGGATTCAGCATGTGAAAATACCCCTGTATGCTAAATATCATGTTGCTATCATCAATATCTAGAGAGTTAATGTAATAAATCTGTTCAACTGTGCTAATCATTATGTGGTGCCATGCCTTATACCGTACTGTTTTCTATACTTGAGACAAGTTGAGTTCCCCAAATTCAATCATAATCTGACTACACTTTCCTCCAAAGTTCTTGAACTACTTGACCCATTTTTAAAATTCAAATATATTTGTGATCCTCTCCTTCCAGGCTACCTTTTGCAGATATTGTTCTAATTATAGTTATGAAATTCAATTTTTCATTCTCGTATCTAGTAGGCCCCCTATACTACAGCGCCATGTGTATGTGAAATATTGTAGTTGAGTTTATTTACTTAGTCAAAAACTCTCTACCATAAATACCATTGTCCTTTGACTTGTCTACATTATTTATGTGTATGTAGCCTATTTCTATACCAAGGTCTAACATCTTTTTATAGGTGTCTAATGCTATAGGCCTATACTTGTCTCCTCGGGTATATCAGCATTCTCAAGAATGTACATGTATCAAATATTGTTATATCAGACTTTGTTGATGTAAGTGCATTGAAATTTCCATACATTAGGCCTACAAACTCATCCTGGTCATAATTTAGGAAAGTGTCTGATATTTCCTGAAAGAAATCAATATTTGAGAAGGGCCTACCTGGTATCTAGGCTACTGGTGGGACATAGGCAACAGAGAATAGAATATCCTTTTCGTAACCTAACAACTCCTTGCTAATTTGGATAGTGAGAAGGGCATCACAGGTGTTATGCCTTTCTTTACAATACTTTACCATTGTAGTACTCCTCTGACCCATAGAACTAGAGACAGAGCGGTAAACTGGAGCGGCGAAGTGTATCTAAAACTCCTGCCGCCATCTGGTGTAGAAAACGAAACACATTTCCGGTTAAGTCCAATATGGACGTCGCAAAACCAGAACCGTCAAAGTGAACAGTGTTCCAACTGGGTTTGATTCATATGGCAGATATTATATCGGTGGGGATCACCAATAAAGCTCTTTGAAATTTACAGAGAGGTGCTTCATGCTATATCAGCTGTTTATATGGACTAAGTGGTCTACTAGACCAATTTGTTTTGAAAACTGAAGGCTACTTTGACGAGTTTGACGTGGAAGTATCTATCGTGTCGGGTGCAATAACAAGTCTAAACTACAGAAGACCACACAGTAAGTGAAACCATTCGATTTTCTAGTATTAGTTTGATTGTTATTGTTTTCATTCTGATAAAATGTACTTAAACAACGATGATATATGACAGCGTGTTGACGTCGTTATCCAATGATATTGCATTCTATCTTCTGCATTGCGGATAGATCTAGTTCTTAAATGTTTTTGAGTGTGTCTTTAGAATAGATTATGAATCTGTCAAAACAAAAGTGAAATTCATGGTTCAAAATCAAAAGTAGCCTAGGCAAAATCACAGACATGTAAGTCATTAGATATAATATTTACTCCCAATTCCCGTATTTTGGTAACCTTGATCTTTGAGTCGTATATTCAAAATGATAGAGGTAATGTGTTCATTTTTACGCATGTCATAGTTCAATGGAAACGTGTATTTGATGTTCTTTGAATCTGGAATCCAGAAAGATAATATTTCTTATATTTTCCACGCAGGACTCAAACCAAATTGATACGTCCTTTGTTATTTATCTATGTATTTGTAATCTACTGATGAATTTATGATGTATTTCAGATGTTCACGCTTTTATCGGGTCTGTGGAAATACCTGTTCCAAAAGGACGAATATTTTGTACTCATATTGGGTTTAGATAATGCAGGAAAAACGGTAAGTTGAAGTGACTCCCTGGGAATTTAACTTAGAATATAAATACACGGAATACTTATATAAAACGACATGACCATGCTGTACAAGCTACAAAACAAGATGATAATTTATGGTTCTTACGGAACGAGGCGTTTATGCCGAGTTCCGTACAAACCGTTAAACAGTACTGGTACCCGGTATCAAGATTTGTGGCTTGTACAAGCATGGGGTTAATGGTCGTCCTGACCCTTTTCCGCCGTGACCCGGTTTTTCGCGCAAAATTGTGGTCGTCGTGACCCTTTGATCGCCGGGAAGACGGGCTGCGGACGCCGGGCACGTAACGGGAGGAGGCGCAAATGACCCGAGGTGCTAGTCGCCGTTTGAGCCTTTGATCGCCGGGAAGACCTGACTCTAACCCTAACCCTAACCCTAACCCTAACCCTAACCCTAACCCTAACCAATCCTGCATCAATGACCAACAAATTGGGAAATGAACCCAAAAAAATAATAAATTACTCATGATAGATCTATTTATCAAAATTTGCCTTCAGAATTAACTATCAGAATTAACAAAATACCCAAAAATACTCATAAAATCTATTGAATAGCTAATATTAAAGAGAGTCCCACAGGGGGGGGGGTCCGATTTCCCAATTTCCCCAAAAGTAATAGCACATTTCACTAAAAGTATTTTCGAAATTTCCCCATTTCCCCAAAAGTATTTTCGAAATTTCCCTGTAAAAGGTACGGTATTAGTCCTGACGTCATTATCGGGATTTCCCTGCTATCACGTGGCCTTTCGGTGACAAACAAGTCTGTACTCCGCGAAGCATTGCATTCACGTGGTGCTGTAGCGAGTGTGGTCGTGTTTATGATTATTGTTTTTAGAGGTAAACCAGCAATTATAAAGTAAGTGAAGAAAATATTTAACAGGAAATATATTTTAGAACTGATTTGTGACTGGAAGATTGATATGATTGCCAGCAGGACTAAAGCCAGACTCAAATTCTGTTTCATAACATTGGCGCCAATCTTGCAGTCCAATCTCGATAGATTTGTCAAGTTGTTCTTCGAATATTTGAAAGTGTGATAACAGTAATGATACAGTCAGGAGGAAGTTATTGTGTTGATAACCCTATTTGAATACCAAACTATAGTTAAATATTACACAGAACTGGATAATTTGAGATGTTTTGGTTTGCCGATCACTACAGTCAGTGAAGGGATATCCCAATGTTTGGCACCAGAACGTAGGGAAACCCCACTCTCGGCAGCTCAAATGACGTCACACTAATGCGGTCTATGACCAGTACTGGGTCACCACGACCAGGAAGTAGGGTCATGGTGACTCTGGGTCACGGCGGAAAAGGGTCACATGGTCTGATCACCTGGTTGGTTGGTTGTTCTATATTTACTATATACCCGAAATTAAGAAAAATCATTAATTTTATTTGGCTTAACTGATATTTTATTAAACGGTTACGGAAGTGTTCCGTATTTTCCCGTACGGAACGCTGCTCCATACAATATTTTTACATTACATGGCGAAAGGTGCGTATTTACAGGGATGCATTCAATGTGGTACGGTATTATGTGTATCTAGGTATTCCCAAAACCATGGTAATCATATCTTTCTTCATACCATTCAGTTTGATACAATGGATGTCTATGAATTTATAATATACCAATGCAGTATATTTGATAATTACGTACTGCTGCTCCCTGGGCCGTATAAATTATATACTGAGACCTGTGCAGTACTTAAAAAGAAACCCACTCGATGAAAATAGCTTGGTCTGTACTCCGAGTTTGACTGCAGAGTAATTCGCGAAGCGAAGCTGAGTGAATTACTCTGCGGTCAAACAAGGTGGAGTGTGGACCAAATTATTTTCATCGAGTGGGTTTCTGATTTTGTCTCACCCCGTATTTAAAACATGATTTATTGATAAAATGAATCACCCTATAGGCTTTTTTCCATAGGCCGGTGTCGCACGTTATCTACGTGGTTACGCAATGTTTGCAGCCAAACATACCCCTGGCAACGTATACTTTAGCACTGGATCATTGGATGTATGAGCCTAATACATTCAGAATATCCGTGTACATTATTTCCAGAGAAATAATAACGATTGCATCGTATTCTATGGTATTCCAGCTCAAATCTGGTATGTCATACATGCATATTGCCTCAATAATCCTTTAGATAAAGGATAAAAAACATAGGGTCACTGAAATTGAATACACAATAATATATTGGCAGGCCTAGCTATCATATGCTTATCTTCCCCCAAGTTAAAACCAATACAATTATCAACTATAAAGTTTTGATAGACCAGACTCGTTGATACAATGCCTATTATTGTTCTAGAGGTCCAATCTGTCCAAAAACAACACTCCTGCAATCACACCCACCGTTCACACTCTAGCTGTGAATGCTGTATATCTCTATGTGCATGTGGGCGGACTCGGCTGTGTTTGTCCGAGCGGCCGCGTAACGAGACAGTGGGCCGTTAGGCGGCGCTGAACGGCAACACCTGTGTTAGCCATTGAGTATTGGGTACCCAAACTTCATAGCCATTGAGTATGAGTTCCTAATGTTAAGCCTATGGAGAAAAATACCGGGGTGAGATAAACTGTTTTATCTTAGCCTGGTATAAACGTCCATAGGCTAAGCATTACCACAGACCTATCATCCAAATCCGTGGCATTACGAACTCGTCCTCAACAGGCTTGCGAGAACGGTAACTCGTTCTCAATGGTTGATAAAGAGATAAATATTTTCAGGCTAAGATAAAATCAAAAACATATTTGTGCTTGGTCTGAGTCCCCGTTCATTATCTCGTTTGAAGTGCTTCAGAATATTCACTCGGTTATTGCCTCGTTCATATTACTCGTACATCGCACTCCAAACTCGATGGTGAACAAGTACACAGACCAAACACTCATCAATTTCTTTCTTAAGACTGAACACGTCGAAACCTTTGCAGTGTGTGGGCTTTCACATAGACATGTCTTTTATGCCAATATTTGGTAAGATTTGATTAATCCGTAAAAAGCAACAATTCCCCAATTCGTTGTGTAGCATGTACAGCATGGTCAGGTCGTTCTATATAAATACCTAATCAGATGATTTAGGGACAAGGGGCTCACATGTGCATGTTTCATTGATATTTATCGCTCTCAGATCTCAATCCATATCCACATTTATCACATGTTACTATATTGCTTCTTAATCATCTACCATTCTCGATAGGCTCCAAACTCATTCCCATTTATTTCGAGTATACAGGGATGCCAGTTTGTAGGATTTTGCCTACATGTAGGATTTTCATTTTTGTCTCAAAGAGATGAAAATTTCAAGAAATTGTATGTTTTGAGAACAAATAGACTCTAGGCTCCCTATAATCTAAATCTTAGATAAAATTGTTCTGTAATCTTTCGAAATTCTGAATACAGCTACCTCTAGCACACTCAGTTAGAGGGTCTATGGATCCCAGTGCTCCAAGCTAGGGCTGTAGGATGGTAGGATTCCTGTGGGAAATGCTCCTACGGACAAGGGCAAACTTGAATACTGACATCTGATTGGCTTAAAATATGTCATGTGAGAATAGAATTATTAAAACATTACCAAGTCTAAAAGAAAATATCAGAGGAATGCCTAATGAACTTGTAAAGATATTCTCCATGATATAGAACTGATAGTATGTGGAGATCTTTCTTAAATGATTTTCTTTGAAGCTTACCCCATTTAGTGCAGAACTACACATATACTCACTCTCATAGCAGATAACTAGATATCCTATACTGCTAGTCCATGCCCAAGGACCTGCTAGGAGAGTGATTGGGACTTCCATACACCATGTGCGTTTTAGGTGATACATAGACTGGCCTCAGTCCCCTTGTAGGAATTTTTCCTGACCCCAACTGGCATCCCTGAGTATAAGCTTTCAGTTTTCTTTTAAGTAAAGGGTACATTCTATATAAAACTATGATGTGTTCCTCTGCCCAAGGTAGGTCAGTTAAAATACTTTGTTGTCAGGGATATTGAAGGAAAGGGGTCAAATAGATATCAAGTTTGATAAATCCTCTCTTCAATTATTATTCAGTTATGCATAAATGATGTTCACAGCTAGAAAAAGCGCCAAAGTTGAGCTAGACTAAAAAGTTTGATGTAATTGTTGACTGTTTGGCTTACGTTTTCGAAAATGGTAATAATAAGAGGAACCATATTACTTGCAATTTCATCAAATATATATCTAATGTCACGGATAGGAATTTGTCCCCAGAATGAGTGTCTCGTGGCCATAGTTAGTCAGCCTCATAAAATGAAATGTCTCTCGAATAAGTGCCGAAATAGTGTAATGTCAATATTATTGTTACCATAAAAAAGCCCGAAAGTGATGACAATATGCTATAGACAAGGCTGTATTAGGTGTACCTCTAGCTAGAAAAAAGTAACATCAAATTTTCTTCCTTCCTCAGACGTATCTGGAACAGACAAAAACAAAGTTTCATAAGAACTATAAAGGAATGAACCCTTCAAAAATAACAACAACAGTGGGATTAAACAGTAAGTACCGTACACTATTCATTAACATGGTAACGATTGACCATTGAATGATAAATTTTGATAATTCATATAATTCTTATTGTATCTGTATTATAGTAAGATATATTTCGGTTATATAGAGCTGATAACATAGACTGAGTATTTCTTTGAACTCGGTGCTTACTAAATTTCATTTACATTAAACGATTTATACGTTGCAGTTGGCAAAATTGATGTTGGATCCGTACGATTGAATTTTTGGGATCTGGGCGGACAGGAGGAACTTCAGTCATTATGGGATAAGGTATGTTACATGTTAAACTGTAATTGTGTTACGATTATACTTATAATTATTAGTCTCGGGTCTACAGAATTGTGCTATACTTATGAAAGAAATGTTGGTCTGTCAAGATGTTACGTTCCGATTCAGTCCTGATACAAAAAAACTTGGCTAGGTGGCATCCCGGTGTAGTTTGGAGCATGTTGGTTTGCAAAGCATAGGGTCGATGGTTCAGATTAAAACTGCTCTGCTTAACTGTTTGTCTCTCATCACAAGTTCATTGCATACTTAATGACTTTTGCATATCACAAGAAAAAAGTGGCAGTAAAACCCCCTTGTGATGTTTTCCTGGTACTGTGTGCCTTGGACCCCCTTGCAATAGTACACCACCCCTTTTGCACCCCCTTTTACTCCCTGCTGAGGTACAAAGTCGCATGCAATATTTCCCCTCGAAACGGGCGAAAGTTTCATGCGACTTTGGGAATTGACATGTTATTTCTTTTCCTTGTGATATTGTACTCTTTTATGCAACCACCTGCTGGGAGGGCCATCGGGCCAGCCCCAGAGCTCATTTAAACTCCAATAGCTGCCATAATAAGGAAAATAGCCCTGCCAATGACGGCATGTCCAGCAAACCAGTATCTTCCCCCTATCCATCCTTGCAATATTATATCTTGGTTAAGGTGCCAAAGTCGCAATGAAATATATCTAGGTGTGCCTTGAAATGCCTTGCGATATAAGGCCCCCTTAGGAGATAGTCGCATGCGACTTTGGGAATAGACATGTCAATTCTTTTCCTTGCGAGATTGTACCAATTTTACGCAACCACCTGCTGGGTGGGCCGCCGGGCCAGTCCCGGGGCCCATTTAAATTCCATTAACTGACATATAAGGGATATAGTAGGCCCCAGCAGCCATCCTTGCGATATTGTACATTGGCCAAGGGATAATATCGCAACGAAATATCTCTAGTTGTGCCTTGAAATGCCTTGCGATATGAGGCACCCTTCCTGCTGTGGAGGCTGATGCCCAAGGTACATTTTACAGCAACTTTTTCTCCTCCCCTGCTGCGCAAACCACCCCGCCCTTGCGATATTCTCCGTGAGATATCGCAAGCATATAGCTAGGAAAAATAACACTAGGTGTGCGTTGGTCTTAAAGGGCATCGCACACTTTGCGACATTTCCCTATTTTAAGGGAAAAATCGATGCAAAACTCTCATTGCAATATGTTTTTCGGTACAATATCTCAAGGTGTGTATGGCTTCCCTTTGGGTACTGTAAAACCCAATTTTCACACCTGCTGAGAGGGAGTTTGTTGCTGACTTTTCCTTAAGATTTTCAAATGAAGCATGTTTCATCTTTTTTCCTTGAGGTATATTCCTTTTGGTCTCAATCTCTCGCTACAAGGGACACTGAGAGGGCTGTCAGTGCACCTCCTAGCCCCACCCATTCCTTTAATTATTTATAATCGTCTATTCTTAGTTGTGATCTGTAGAGTATAAGTGTATATCTCCATATATTTTCTTTTCCCCATAGAAACAAATCATAATTGAAAAAAAGTCATTAAAATAATTGATGTGTCTAGCAAAATCATATATAAATCTTTCTTTTAATAATTTCTAAAACTGTATTTCTCCGGAGAGATTGAGCAAATAATCTCCTCCACTAAAATGCACAAGAATAAAATTTAATATCCGCTTGATTTTGTATATCCATAAAAGAACTTCCAGGTGTGCACAGATTTGCCTAAAGATTTTCAACCCACCTCCTGCTGGAGTGACTGACAAATTTTGTCGCTGACTTTTACCAACCCCCTGTTGTGTTGGCCGCACCCCCTTGCGATATTTTTGGTGCAAAATCTTAAGCATATCTCAAGGAAAAAAATTGCGATGCCCTTTAGTTGCGATTCCCTTTAGTTGAGACTTTCTTTATCTTCAGGGGAAAAGTCGCCGCAATAGTCCACTTGCAATATTTTCCCGGTAGAATATAGCAAGGTGTATGTAGCTTAATTTTTAAAATTGTTTATTTATCCTTTAAGAACATCGGCAACAAGGCTGGTGTGAACTGTCCCCACAGCTGATAAATCCAGAACATAGGATCAGTACAATGAATTTCGTGCATCACATATTAATGTAAATAGAATAGTTTAAGGCATCAACATGCATAGCTTCGACATTTGGCTATGAATAGTACAAAGGTAGAAAATAAGTCTTTGGTATCAAAGTTTTTTGGTGAAAACACCAAGATATATGTCTTTAAACAAGTCCATTGTCTGTAACGATTATGCGTGGTGAATAGTGAATATTCTGATCATTCCAATAACAATTGATCCAGTATGGATGTGCTTGTTGGTGGTTGTGGATGTAGATGTAGGTGTGGAGTGGTGTGGTGTGGTGTGGGTGTTGATATGGATGTCAGTGGTTGTGGGTGTTGGTGTGGATATAGATATGTGTGGATGTGGATGTGTCTGAGTAAGGGAGTTGGTTAGTGTAGGTGTTGGTAGTTGAGGGTATAGGACTGGATTTAGATGTGGGTATTGATGGGTGTGAGTGTGGGTGTTGGTGGCTTTACAGTATAGATCTGTGTGGTTGTTGATAATTGTTGGTGGGTGTTGATAGTGGTGGTTGTTGGTGTGGTAGATGTGGTAGATGTGGAGTATTGGTGTAGATGAGTGTGAGTGTGAATGTTGGTTGATGAAGATGTTAGTTTGTGTGAATGTAGGCATTGGTTGGTTGATGTGGTGGGTGTTGGTGTGAATGAGTGTGGGTATTGATGTGATGTACATATATGTATGTTGGTGGTGATGGATGTGAGTGTTGGTGTTGGTAGGCTTGGGTGTTGTTGTGGGTAGGTGTTGTTATCGATGGGTGTGGGAGTTTTTGTAGGTAGTTGGTGTTAGCGTTGACATTTCTCCCCTGTGGAAAAGGAAAAAAGTCTCAGGGAAAAGTCTGAAGGTGTGGACAGATAGTCCCTTGCAATATCCATCCCCACTCCCACTAAGTAGACCGACGCTCGAAAACCAGATGTCAGTGACTTTGTCCCCTCCTCATCTGTGTCGATCAACCGGCCCTTCAGACATTTCCCAACCCATCTAGCAAGCATATCTTAAGGGAGAAAAAGACATGTTGCGTGACTACTCAAATGAGAAAGTTGTGATAGGCGGCTGAGTTGTATGCCCTTTTCTATGGTTTTGCCTTTGACAAAATAATTTCTATTTTAAATTTTCAGTATTATGCAGAGTCACACGCCGTCATTTTTATGATCGATTCATCCGACGCAGAAAGGATAGAAGAATCTAAGGAAGCATTTGGTATGAAAAAGAATAATAATTTTCTGATGATATGAAGTTATGAAGCTATATATATCCATCCAATGAACGAGCATATGAAAAGAGGCTAATACTTTGTAGGTATATTTTTACATAAGGGGTACCATTTGTCGGGTTATTTCCACGTATCCTCTATATTCTCTCGTGTATTACATTACAGGTCAAGAATGGATATAAACAGAATACGAAAATCTTTCGGCTCCTTCTCTGGTATCTCTATGAAATACATTGGTAGCTGATGGTATTAGATTCTAATTTGATAAAAAAAAATTCAAATGTGTTAAATCTAGTGATTTAGCGGTATTCCATGTTCTATTTCAGTAATAGTTGCAGTTCTGATTTTGTATTACAGAAAAAATGATTTCCAGTGAATGTCTCGAGGGTGTACCCCTACTAATGCTAGCCAACAAACAAGATTTAGAGGTAATTATTTACGGCAATGGAAGAAAGCTATGTTGCCTCCTTAATTATATCTACAATTAGAATCTATAATGAAAGGGTACGATTTAACAGGTAAATAATTCCTCAGTATTGCTGATACATAATTATGTTTTAAAGTTAAAAAAAACCCTGAACGTTTACTTTTCATGATATCAACGAGTATAGAGAAAGCTTATAGCATTATGTACTTGATTTCAAAGTCCTTTATTTTCTTGATTCTATTTCTTCTATAGGGATGTTTAAAAGTCAGTGACATCAAAGCGGAGTTAAAGTCCAGCGCTCACGCAATTGGACGAAGAGACTGCTCAGTGATGGGAGTTTCAGCATTACGCGGGTACGAATTTATTCTATGCCAGTTTCTCATAGTAGATCTCTATTCACTGTATCTCCATTTGATACAAATATATATGTCCAATAGATTCTGCTCTTTTAACATTTCCATGTGGTAAAGTTGTTTTTCTATATTGTAGAAAGATTCTGCACTGTCAATATCTCCAGAATGTAAAACATTTCTTTTTCATCTATATTGTAGAAACGGCAACACGTTTTATGTGTGGACATTATACCGATAGTGCCTTATGGCCAGTTTTCGGGTTAGAGCAGTTGTAAATCCTAACAAATATATGATCCCACGATCTTTGCGATAACGTTGTATACATGTTTTTTACCGACAACTTTGGTTTATGATACTACAGTACCTCCCTTTTTCAGTGATGGCGTAGATGATGGTATCGAATGGCTAATCCAATGTATCCTGCGAAATAACATAAGCCGTCCGCCGACACAGAAAGATATAACATAACGTAGAAGACAATAAGTACTAGTGTGTGTGTGTGTGTATAAAAAGACAGATTGACTGCTGTGCTAATGAGGGATGAACACAGGGGTTCCGAATGTAAATATTTTAACTTATGGGAGTAGTAGATGTATTGTCGGGTTCAAACTATGTATTGTTTAGAGAAAAGCATCATTATCGACTTATATTACTTCACAAATGTATATTGAATATCAACCAATATACAGGTCTCGCATTCACCAGGGCGGTTTATCTTTTACACTGATATGCAATCCTGGATATGCTCACCTGATGGTGTTCCAATGAAGTTGCAAATTATATATTAATTGATATAACTACTTAGCTCTTTCATTGTTAATTTGCGAACAAAATAGATGAATATTCTTATTTGATTGCAACTTGATATTCAGTAAGATAATAGTGAATTATCCTAAGTTGTTTGTTAAGTGTTCATAATAAAGTTGTTTTCCACACTGCTTCTGGTAACTGGAGATAAAATCATAAATGGCGTAATAAGACGCAAGATCTGTTTTGCTAATTCAAACCATGAAATACTGATACAGTTAATATAGTTATATAAGACATTGAATACTGCATATTACGGGCAAGCTCTAGGATGATTTATGTTTAAACCCTACTGTTTAAACCTCTACGTTCAATTCTCCCGCTCCCATTCGTGAACGCGAGCGGATTTGTTTATACATCATGGCAATGGGTACTAGCTTTTCGGTTGTTCCTCTATGGCCTGGCTTATGTGTGCCGGCCGGGTGAAATCAGACGTGCTTCGGCATATCCATTAGGTACGCTTATGGAGTGGTTAGTGTCTACAAATATGACGGATAGGAGAACTCCAAAAACCGAACCAAGCCGAATTTTGTTGCTGTGTATGTCCAACACCCTGGGGGAACTGAAGAAATTTATTTTTTCTTTATGAAAAAAAAATCTGGAAATTTATGAGCTCTATGGTATTTGTTGTAAACTGTAACTTTTATCAATTAGAATTATTATTTCACTAAACTGTGATACTTTTACATTACAGCATGTAAATTGTAGCGGCTTTTCATTGCACCTTTGTAATACACGATAGATAGTTTCCTATTGATCCCCAATATATCTTACACAGTTGCTGTGTCTTGTGATCCCCTCTCAACTTTAAAGCTGTAACCAATAGATTTATTACATATTTTGCTAAAGTATTCCAATTCATTTAGATAATTAATCATATTCAGTTATAACTGAACATTATACAATAATACCAGAAATACCAATAAACATTTTCTTTTTTCCCGTGAGTCAAATATTCAAAATCATGTTCCAGTACTTGTATTTGGGCAACCGATTGACAGAATCGTAGGTATCTACTTTTGAAGCCTGGTGGCTTCTGTGTAAATTGATCATTAAAGAGGTAAAAAAAACATCGCACGTTTTGTGTATGTGTTACTATTACTCGTCTCTCTCGTCCAATCGTTCTACACCACTCCCGAAATGAGTGTGGTGAAAGACCTAATTGAGTTCTTAAATTTCTTAAGGTAATGTTGAGTGAAATTCATCGAAAAAGTTAAGGGGTAAGTAAGGGGCCCATATTCTCGCCTCCACATATAATAGATATACGCCATGGTCAAATCATTGTATTTAAAATGCCTATACATAACTACGGTGTTGGGGGGTGGTGATGATCTCTGCCACACTCGATTGGCCACGACCTCTGTTTCCGACTTAAAAGTTGGTCAGGTTCAAGCACTTTCTAGACCAAGATCTTGATACAAATATCTCGAAGCTGGGAACAATTTTGGATATCATGAAATATAAACCATGAATACTCACTACGCAAAGGTGTTAGCATAGATAATTGAAAGCGTAGTCTAACTTGCTGGAAAGAAAATGATAACATGAATAATTAAAGGGCCTCAAGAGAAGTGCAATCTCCAACCACAATAGGCAATAGTGCGAAACTATATACAACCAAGACAAAAGATCTGCTGGAAGAATGATTCACCTTGTCCGTAGGGATTCTGATTCTGGTTAGTAAGGGGCCATCCATAAAGTATGTACGCAGAAATTCTGAAATTTTATACTCGCCCCCCCCCCCCCCCGCCCGATGTTGTACGCAATAGAACAAAGAAGGAGCATACGCAAAATTTCAGAAATTGTTGACCCCCCCCCCCCCCCCCCCCCCCAATGCGTACGTACTTTATGGATGGCCCTTAACACCCGTTTCAGGTTGAGCTATAGTGCTAGAGATGGCGAGAAGTGGGCCCATTTTTGTCAGCATTGTTCAAACTTTTAAAAGTAGGTTGGGTCTCCTCAAATTAGTCATAGCTTTGATATCAAGGTCTAGAAATCTGTCACTTGTGATTTTATGTGTGATCCATGCAGTTCGTTGTTATCCTTGTTTGGTTCACCGCACGCTGGATGCCCGCTTCTGACGCTGGCAGCCTGTGAGCACTTCTCCCATCCACATTGACGGGTAACGGTAGACTTGCTTAAGTCTTTAATTATTGACATAATTAAGAGATAAAAATATTTCTAAACATTTGGACTTCTCAGGACTAATGCCTGACATGCCCAGGAATCAAAGACTTGTCTGATAGGCACAAAAGCTCCTGTAAGATTTTCCGATTGGAAACTGACCAAAAGACCAGGACCAAACTAAAAAATTTAACACAACAAAACCTCCAGTAACAATATCTCCTCAGAGGGAACGAGAATATGAAAGGATTTTTATGATATAAGCAATCCCAAGCTTATACGTTTTTGATAACAGATTCATATTAGGTAGATTAAAAATGGCAAATACCTTTCAGTGAAGCCAATATTCGGATAAACCAGAGTTAACATCCATTACCAAAAGAGTGCTCAATCAATACCAAGGTCCCTAATACAGCAGGGGCGTCAGAACATTTTGAAAGTGTGGTATGAAGTCAGACATTGACCTGTTTCACTGGATTTACCGTAAATCTGTGAAACGTCTGTGAAAATTCAGGTCTTAGCCTT
Organism: Alentia gelatinosa; assembly: GCA_950022655.1. Classification (NCBI taxonomy): domain Eukaryota; kingdom Metazoa; phylum Annelida; class Polychaeta; order Phyllodocida; family Polynoidae; genus Alentia; species Alentia gelatinosa. The sequence goes on along the minus strand of OX465579.1, from coordinate 46,780,472 downwards.
CATTACAGGTGAAAAAGTCAGACTTTGACATTTTCCATGGTTAAAAGTCAGGGCTAAGCCATCAATGCATGCTAAGAAGTCAGACTTTGACACTTTTTCATGGTGAAAAGTCAGAGCTTAGCCATCATTGCATGGTATAAAGTCAGACTTTGACATTCTTTCACGATGAAAAGTCAGAGCTTAGCCGTCATTGCATGATAAAAGGTCAGACTTTGACACTTTTCCACAGTGAAAAGTCAGAGCTTAGCTGTCATTGCACGTAAAAGGTCAGACTTTGACACTTTCCATGGTGAAAAGTCAGAGCTTAGCCATCATTACACGGTAAGAGGTCAGACTTTTACACCTTTCCACAGTGAAAAGTCAGGGCTTTAGCCGTCATTACATAGTAAAAGGTAAGATTTTGATACTTTTCCAAAGTGAAAATGAAAAGATGGAAAGTCAGGGCCTGGCCGTAATTGCATGCTAAAAAATTAGATTTAGATATTTTTCTATGTTGAAAAATCAAGATAGTTTTTACATTTGATTGAGTTATATTTGAAGGTGCTGGCTATTTTGGGGCTGGCAAAAAAGTGTGTGTGTGTTGTAGTATTCCTACTGTACACTAGGCGGCGCCACCGTTACCGCACTACGTGAGAGACGTTTATGAGCGATAATACACTTCTTCTATGAAAGCAATGCTACTGAGTTCAGTCTTATGTCCATAGCCTAAATCACACCATTTAAAGATATTACATTGGCGACTGAGGCTGTTAATCTATGCAGGTATATTTTCCTGACTTCAAGGAACCCATTGGTGGTGAGTGGAACTGGCTGGACATAAAATTTGGCAGATTTTGATGACTTTGATGTGGGTGTGTATTGGCACTGTACTGAGTCACAGTGAATGTAACTATAGTGTGTGCACTTTTGAAGACACTAGGCCCACAGCATCATTCTGTACTACTGATGAACTTTTGTACTGTGAACAACCTGTTTTAAAAGCACTGCACTGTACTAAATTTTGATCAAAATGGCTACACCTTGTAATATTGGGCCTTATATCAAAGAAAGGGAGACTTTCAAGGCATATTGTGAAAGGTTGGAGGCATATTTTGATGGAGAGGATTTAGTTACTGTAGAACTTGTCGGTGATGATGCAGTGAAAGTAGCACAGGAAGCGAAAAATGTAATTATCACTAGAAAAAGAAGGGGCATTTTTCTGTCACAAATTGGAGCGGAATGTTATACAATGCTTGCTAACCTTATTTCTCCCAAAGTCCCACGTGAAACTAAATTAGAGGATTTAGTGAAGAAGTTAGAGGAACATTTCAACCCAACACCTCTTGAAATAGCTGAGTCATTTTATTTTGGTACTAGGAACAGAAAGGAGGGTGAGTCAGTGAATGACTATATTTTGGCTCTCAAAGAATTGGCAATTCACTGTAATTTTGGTGATAATCTCAACCGTTCTTTACGAGACCGTTTTGTCTGCGGACTAAATATACAACCTATCCAAGATAAACTGTTGAACACAGAAGGCCTAGACTTTAAGAAAGCTTGTACTATTGCCCAGCAAATGGAGCAATCTCATAAAAAATCCAAGGATTTTAAGTCTAGCTTATCTGCTAGTGCTGCTAGTTCTGATGTAAATAAGGTTTACAAATCTAAGCAGTTTAGCAAGAGTACCAAGAAAGTAAAATGTTTTAGGTGTTTTGGCAATCATAGTCCAGATGACTGTAAGTTCAAAGATGCGACATGTTACAAATGCCAACATAAGGGACATTTGGCTAATTCATGCAAGTCCAAATCCTCTAAGAAAGGGAGTAAGGGAAAAGTTCATTCTATGGACAAGCAACCAGGTTCTAGTGATGATAGTGAGGATGACCTGGGCATTCACAACTTGTTTTCCACTAACTCTGATAAGTCTAAGAAAAAGTACACAGTTGATGTTGTAGTTAACAACCGAGTTATTCAAATGCAAGTGGATACCGCTGCAGATTACACAGTTATGGGTTGCGACAAATTTCGGAAATTCTTTCGCGGTAAGAAACTAAAAAAATCTGATGTTAAGCTACGTGTGTATTCTGGTGCTCACATACATGTCTGTGGGGAATTGCTATGTGATGTGGAATATAAGGGTCAAAAGAAGGAACTACCGATCCTAGTTGTAAACTGTGTGAATCGACCAATTCTGTTTGGCCGAAACTGGATCGAAGCAATCAAATTGGATTGGAATGACATTTTTGGAATCGAGAGTAAGGAAAAGACACTCAACGATATTCTCGGTGAACACGAGGATATTTTCCATGATAGCTACGAGGGCATTTCAGGATTCAAGGCGCATATCAAGGTCAAAGACAATGTCACACCTCATTTTGCCAAAGCAAGACCAGTGCCTTACTCCTTATATGATCAGGTCAATGCAGAACTTGATAAACTTGAAAAGAACAAGGTTATAACACCCATGAACCCTGAGGACACTGAATGGGCCTCGCCCATTGTTATTGTACCTAAAACCGATGGTAGTGTCAGAATATGTGGCGACTATAAGGTACATGTGAATGAATGTATTGAAGATGAAAAATATGCTTTACCTACTGTTCAAGATCTAATGTCTTCTCTTACAGGTGGTGAAATCTTTACTAAACTTGACTTGTCGCATGCATATGCTCAACTTGATCTAGATGGTGAGAGTAGAAAATTGATGTCTATTAATACTCATCGGGGTGTCTATGGTTATACTAAGTTAGCATATGGTGCTAAGCCTGCTTCTAAGATTTTTCAATCCACCATGGACAGGATCTTACATGGTATTGATGGTGTTATTTGTTTTCAGGATGATATATTGATCCGTGCAAAAGATGAAAAAGAGCATCTTGAACTTGTAGAGAAAGTTCTGAATAGACTAGCCAAGTACAATGTAAAACTCAAAAGAGAAAAATGTGAGTTCTTGAAAGAAAGTGTTGATTACTTGGGTTATCGTATTGATGCTAATGGTGTACATCCATTACAGGACAAGGTCACAGCTATCAAAGAAGCTCCCGCTCCAACAAATATAAGTGAATTAAAATCGTTCTTGGGTATGGTACAGTATTATTCTAAGTTCATTCCACAGATGTCTACTATTGTTGCACCATTGAACAGATTACTTCGTAATGAAGTCAAATGGAGCTGGGGTAAGTCTGAGCAAGAATCGTTTGATTTGTTGAAATCAAAATTGAGTAGCGATGCATTACTTGCACATTATGATGTGAAGAAACCGCTCAAATTGGCTTGCGATGCATCTAGTTATGGTGTTGGTGCAGTGATAAGTCATATTTATGAAGATGGTACTGAGCGACCTATTGCATACGCATCTCGTACTCTAACTTCATCCGAACGTAATTATGCTCAAATAGAGAAGGAAGCCTTATCTATTATATTTGGTGTTAAGAAATTTCACCAATATCTGTATGGTAGAAAATTCACTCTGGAAACTGACCATAAGCCACTTTTGACAATTTTAGGTCCCAAAAATGCTATACCAACTTTAGCAGCTGCCCGTATGCAGCGTTGGGCGATAGTTTTGTCTGCATATGATTATGATATCAAATATCGTAGATCAAGTGACCATTCTAATGCAGATTGTTTGTCAAGGTTACCACATGAAAATTCGAAGGTGGGTAGAGAAAGTAAGATATACAGTATCAATTTTGTTGATACTCTTCCTGTCAAGGCTGATATTATAGCGAAAGAAACCAAAACCGATTCAATACTGAAGATTGTTTATGATTATGCTGCAAATGGTTGGCCTGAAAATATCAATCGAGAAGAGTTGAAACCGTACTTTATACGAAGATCCGAAATATCCATTGAAAACGGATGTCTATTGTGGGGAATTCGTGTAATAATTCCAACTAGTTTGTGTACAGGTATAATGGATGAATTGCATACAGAGCATCCTGGTATTTGTGCTATGAAGCGTATAGCGAGGTCACATGTTTGGTGGACTGGTATTGATAAGGATCTAGAAAATGCTGTGTACCGCTGTAGTATTTGTCAGGATAGCCGTGCTCTTCCTGCAACCTCTCCATTGTATTCATGGAAATGGCCGAGGCGTCCATTTCAAAGAATTCATATTGACTTTTTTGAGAAGGAAAATATGTATTTTCTTATTATGATTGATGCACATTCCAAGTGGATTGAAGTTGTTCCTATGCGAAGCACAACTGCTGAAAGAACTATTGACGAATTAAGATTGATATTTGCTAGACACGGTTTACCCGAAGAATTAGTGTCGGACAACGGTCCTCAATTTGTCTCATCAATGTTTTCTACATTTTGTGATAAAAATTGTATAAAGCATACTCTCTCTCCACCATATCATGCAGCGACGAACGGAGCTGCAGAGAGATCTGTAAGACTGATAAAAGAAATGTTGAACAAACATATTCTTGAGAATCAAAAGTTGTCATTAAAACATCGACTAGCGAATATTCTGTTCAAATATCGTACGACACCTCATACTACTACTGATAAGACTCCGTCTGAATTGTTGTATAAGCGTCAGTTACGAACAAGGTTAAGTTTAGTGAAACCGAATCTAGCTGAACATGTTGAAAAGAAACAAGAGCAACAGAAGTTATATCATGGTAGAATCAGAGAAAGGCATTTCGATGTAGGAGATAAAGTTCGTATCAAATACAATACAAAAGGTCTCAAGAAAGGTTCAGATCGTTGGGTTAGAGGTAAGATTATGAAAGTATGTGGTCCGCGTAATTATGTTGTACAAATCGGACAGGCTACTCGTTTTGTGCATATTGATCATATATTGGCTGATCATGTTCAAGATAATATTCCAGAATATGATCCATCTGAGTTTGTATCTACTAGTATAGATGTAACAACTACTGATACACTGCCTGTTATGGACAATGATAAAGGTATAATTGAACCACCTGAGCCTGTTGAAGATGTACCTGAGTCACCCAATGTCCGTCTACAAACTCCCATTCATGCAGAAACTCCAATACCGAGGTCTCCAAGTCCTCATATTGAATCACCTGGAATGGCAACTCCACCTCCACGTAGAAGTTCAAGGGTTAAGAAACCAATTGTCAAAATGGATTTGTAAATTGGTAAATGTCATACACATTTATTTGTGTATTTGTGTTACATTATTGTATTATGTACTTGGTAGCTTAAGGGGGAGGAATGTAGTATTCCTACTGTACACTAGGCGGCGCCACCGTTACCGCACTTCGTGAGAGACGTTTATGAGCGATAATACACTTCTTCTATGAAAGCAATGCTACTGAGTTCAGTCTTATGTCCATAGCCTAAATCACACCATTTAAAGAAAATTTACATGTGTGTGTGTGTGTGTGTGGGGGGGGGGGGGGGCGGGGCGCCCCCCTGTCCCCCTATTCTGACGCCACTATACAGTGCATCCATATATGTCATGGATCAATTGAATATTCATGCCTACATATCAATAATTCCTTCATATACACTATGAAAGGTGTGTTTGATATAATTTTCAAACACTTTTTAATTACTGCACTCTTACAATATCTATCTCTCTATACCAGGTTTATATCCGACAATACACTGATGGAAGCTCAAGTGATCACACATACACATCTGCTGGGCATCATTGGTGCTAACCAGCTCCAGAATTCCAGCATTATTATCGATTTGACCAATCCCTGTGATCCTGTGAAGAATGATGGGGTAGGTGGAGGGGCATAGGAGACAGGGACTGAAGCCAGTCTAGGGTAACGAGAACTGCGCGAGCTTCCAGCATGCCGAGGTCTTCCTAGATTGGCCGCCACCTCTGTCTACACTACGTTCCAACTAAGTGTAGCTCGGGTGGCCAGTGTAAGGTCTTCCCTCAACTTTTGGCTGGTGCCCGCCTGTGTACGCCGCTGAGTATATCTCCGCCGAGCCCCCTAGCGGATACCCCGGGAACCAGCGTACCCTGAACTCATGCCACAGCAGAGTCCCCTAGCGGAGGACCGAGAAACCAGAGTGGCTATGTGGCGCTTCCTAACGTCTTCTTTGAGAACTTTTCACCGGAAAATCTCGTGTTCAGCGAGACTTTCTTACGAGAACTGGCGCGGTGGGCGTAAATATGGCGGAAGACTCCGTCTGAAATGATTCAGTCAAGTTGTCATTGGATTAACTATTCCGATTCTACAATCTTACAATGGTGATTTAGCCTCTGATACCAATCTAAGGATTAGTCTAACCCATTCAACATGTCTACGGCAGAATTATACACAAAGGTAAGTTGTAAAGATTATTTTGGGTCGAGTTGCCGTCGCAATATTTTTGTCAACATTTTGACAGTGTACGCAGGCAGAACTACCCTGTGATTTCTTGGAGCCTGAGCAAACACAATTTTACTTCCTGGCAAATTGGGTGGTTCGTCAGTGTCGGATATATATGTGCCAGTATATATGTGGTTTATTCCAAGACCTACTCAAGTTAGTACATTGGGGTTTGACAGACTATCTAAATAAAGGGTAGGGAACACCCCCCTTGACTTGAGGCTTGAGGCTTGTTCGATTCGCCAACAATCAACAATCAACACAACACTCGGCAGTACCTCAGTTTGTTACCATTCAAGGAATTACTCCTAAATAATTGACGGAGTCTGTGCACCCTAGTCTCTCACGGACTATAATTTTGATTTCGCTAGAACTTAGTAGAAGTAACTTTTGCCTATTTCTTGCATCGGTGTATAAATTTGCATTGTATTGATTGAAATAGATATGGTCCCAGGACTGAGGAAGTCGAGAATTATAATTGAATTGAAAAATGTGTTACCTACCTGCTGTCTATGTCATTTCTTATGATCATGTGACGTACCGGAAGATCTTAGTATGATATTTTTCATATATCTCAGAGATTCCTGAGGTTCCATTCTATGACCATATGAATGGTAAACATGAAATAATTCTGGAACATGCGTTGATCATGTTGCCGTGATATAATTAATTGCAATCTTTCCGATTAACATGAAAATATATATATTGTATCTCTCATATAAGTGACTTTCTTCAGATATAAGTCATTAACCTTAACCTTTGAAAGGTTTAAATTTCAACAGAGTGCTATTTGAAATGGTACTTTTGCAGACAGTGTTGATGCCAAACATGTATATGTAAACCAATTCTTGAATAGATCTAGATCTAGTACGTGTTCAATAATTAGTCTTATAATAAGTTATATTATAACTTTATATCGAGTGGTTATCTGCAGGTTTCATAGAACAATGAGTCCCACGAACATGGGTCTTGAAGTCGGTATCCTGTCACTACTTCATGTGTCCCATTGATCTCTCTTTCTTTAGGGTATAGTAAATTTTATATGTTTTGTTTTAAATGTTTATTTCGAGATGTAAGGCTTCATATACAATTTCACTCTCTTAGCATAGATCCTGCACCTTACTTCCTGCCTTACTTGTATCTCTGCACCAACCTGCCTTTTTGGGGGAAAGTCTGTCCCATATGCCAGTTTTTCAAATATCCTAAATTCTGATCATGTTGGGGAGTATTTTGTGTTACGATTGTTAAAAGAGATACACATGTCTATATAGATCTAGTAACAAACTCATTTCTGTCATTTGTGAAGTCAAATTAGGAATGGATTCTGGGATCTAAAAAAAAGACAAGGGCTTATTGTCTGTGAAGCTCATTTAACTGATTTGTTTGAGTTTCATTACTTTTGATGGTTTCACTTATTTGAATCTAAAATTTAGTTTCTCTATGTAACGTCACTGGCTTGAGGCTGAGATCAGTAAGAGCAAGCACCACGAAAGATCTGCTGGAAGAGTGATAATTTTTTACAAGTTTTTCAGCAATAACAATAATATTCAATGTCGATACATGTCAGGCAATTACAATAACCGAAGACTGTTATCCAAGTCCGTGCAATATCCCTCACTTCAATTGTACATATAATAAATGTCAAAAGTTCTTTACCTTTACTGATTTTAATGGGTGTATCTTTCGGTGTAACATAATTTGAACATTCTTTGATTGCACTAATTAATTCCTTAGCTGTGTATGAGTACCTCGAACGCCCGAAAGCGTGAAAGCCGGACGATATAATCTCTTCTCCATAATAATGGTATCGCTTAATTTGGGTCTCCAAGCATTGGAGAAAGCGTTAGGAGTGAAAAAGCTTATCAATGTTTACCAATAGAGAGAGAAAGAGAGTAATCTTTTAATTGTAACAGTTAACTGGCATTTAACTATATGATTCTGGAACATGGTTCATGTTACGTTTACCTTTTACTCTATTTGATTGAGTGAGTTGCATATAGTCGACTCAACGATATCTAAACACTAAGCTTCGTCACTAAGGTTCTTTGAACCTTGGACGCTATGAACCTTTCTATGGACACCCTGAGCCCTCCCTGTTGTTGCTTTGAGCCTACTGCGGTGTAAAAGTTAGGAAAATAGGACGGTGTGGCTTTAGGCCCAGGTCTCACTTTTCTGCCACAGCATTGCGCACATACTACATCAATAATCAGCCATAAATGAACGAAGAGACGCCAAATAGAAAAGTGAAATGTGGGAGAAGGCCCTACTTACAAAAATGATTATTTCTCGCGTGGAAATTCCCCAAAATATCCAGAAAAAGCGTCAATTTCCGAGAACTCTGTTTCTCGTTAGTAAACGAGCAGACACTACGATACGCAAATCGCCAAATAGTTTCTTTTCGTGAGTTCAATGTGACTGGATAAACGAAGTTACCTTATTATTAGGACGAGTCGAAGAAGGGCCCGACCAGCCAGGACAATGCTAACCTTCCAGATATATCACAGATACCTTTTTCATCACCTGATGAATTGATACGAAATTGTGATCTCTTTGTTTTTTCTCCCCCGTCCTACATAAAGGTTTCCCCTATTTTTCTAATAGAAAACCCATAGTACAGTGTCATAGGTTGTCAGTGAGATCAAAGAAAACCTTGACGTAGCATCCAATGTTCACAACACAATGTCTGTAGCATGGCGGTAACGTAGGTTAGGCAGTCAGATATGATATCTCTTTTCATTTAAACATGATATTATCAATATGATTATCTATGGGCGTTCCATATTGAATAATTTACTCTTGGTTAATACATGTACTGTCCCATACATCTTTGAGATAACACTCACCTCGGTAAATATGTGTGTGTGTGTGTGTGTGGGGGGGGGGGGGTGAGGTTTTTGACTGAATTCATCTCATTTAATTTATCACTGCTCCTTTGGTGTAAAACCAGTTAGAAATCTGAACCTTAAATGATCCCTAAATATATCTGGGACGTTGAAAATGCCAACAAAAAATCTTCATACAGTCCGTGGTAATCGCTCCACGTACACTTATGGTTCTGGACGCATACTTCTCTAGCTACCCGGGTGACAGCCGTTGACTGCACGGCCGCCGCAAAAGACCAACGCATGGCAGTCGTGCGAGCATTTCAGCTAACCCGATGGAACAGGCCCTTTATAAACACTGTTAAATGTATTTGTACATGTATATCTTTGATTATGACATGCAATTTCTTCACGCTCTAACTTACCTCCATCTATTTGTGTAATGAAATCTATGCAGGCGAGTGGTGCCATAGGTATTTAGTATGTAGATCTAACCAGGAATAAACAGACACCAATAAGCACGCATGTAACAATGCAACTTCCATTCCGCTTCAGTGAATTCCCATCCCGTCACGTCCGCGTAGATCTTTGTGTAAAACTGAGAGGCATGACTGGAGAAGTTCATATTGACTTTGACAAGACAGGACATCAAGCATCACAATCAGAGCCGTAAACCTGAATGTGTGGCATTCTAACAGTTCATATTGGATTGACCAAACCAAGTCACATGCTGTTGTACCGTAGGGTGCCTGCCCATCTCTCCCACCCGTCCACACAGCTTTCCCCGACCATTCGCCCTCCTGTGGATACTTAGCAGCATTCTCTTTGACGCTACCGTAAACCTCATGTTTAGGCACATGTGAAAAACGATTGATATGTTTCTCTTCGAGGCCACAAGTTTTGTCTATTACATCAGAATACGATATCTATTATCGTGACCAACACTTCAACCCACATGGATCTTGACGGTATGATTATTATCTTTCGAACCCCTACCCTTTTAGTTGTTTTAACTTTCGTTCGAACAAGGGGTTTAATATTGTCATTAAAGTACCGAATTGATAAAAAAAAATAGCAATGACAAATTCTATAGTATCAGTCCAGCTGTAAATATATCTTTTTTTAAATTAGACGGTTTACGGTAGGCAGTCATATGACAAGCTAGACTTGAAACCAATCATCAGACAATTTATTTGTGCTATCTTTCCTATTCGGTAATCCAAAGAAAACATTCACTCTATAATTTCAGGTAAAATTTGCATTTTAATGATGGGTGATAGTAAATCAATGGATACTCTGTAGTCATGATGCGTTTTGTTATAAAGGCTTAAAGGTATAATGCATCGATGCGTACCTATTCCCATGAGTAAGGGTCAGTCGTCCCATCTACTGGACACCCTGGGGAGAGTATTCAGTGGCAGAACTCCCTGTTCACCCCAGTGGAATTTGGTAATTCACCGCGTAACAACAATCATAGTTAACCTTACAACAGGATGGTGAGCTAAATGGCAAGATTCAATGTTCGACGCATTTATAGGATATTGGCAATTATATGCACACAGGAGTCGGAATCTACCAGTGACCTTCTAAAAAGTTTGTGTACAGAACTCCAGAAACCAGATGTTTGTACACGACGGAGATATAGGATCAAACACAGCTGTTGTCAGCTTTTAGTCCTCGGAATATTAATTAAAGAAGACACCATTGGCAGTAGGTCAGATTGTTCCTCCACCTGGACAGATGTGTGGAGTAGGCTGATAGATCGTGTTTATTCGGACATATTGTCACTGCATTATGGATAACAGAAAGTGGCAGAAATAATGTAGACAATCAGGAATCATCCCTGATACGGATTTAAGCACTGGACTTTATACCTCATGAGAGCGTGAAATTATTGACTTTAAGCAACTCGTGATGAGTACGGGGGTAGGACCATGCTGCATGTGTGGGCGGGGCCAGGGTCGGTGGGACCCGAGTCGGGTGATGGTCACCTGCGGGCGGGGAGAGCAAAGCCTGGAGAAGTATACTTATAAGGTGAACCAGAACCTGGACACACCTGTCCAACTCTGGAACAAGGTGAGTCTGGAGGAAGAAGCACCGTATCCTGGTCCAATCTGGGCTGAACTCATCAGAGCTTGAGAAAGGATTATTGGAACCATAACTTACGATAATACCTGTTTGCAAGTACAATGTACAAATATTCATCTGAATGGAAAACACTTGATATTTAGATAGGAATATGCAGGCACAAATCTGGTCAGGCAAAGTCGGCTCAATAGTTACCTTTAACACAAGTATTCTATAGAGATATTAGGGACAGGCATGATTTCCATCCTGTTACGTAGCTTTAGTGCATCGGGACAAATCCTTAATGTGCCAGTGTGTACTTAGCTGTCATATATAGGTTAATCTACAATGTCATGATTAGTTTGCTTAGATATTAAACCGGAGCAAGACATGTATGGTTATCGGATTATGACCCATCACCACCTTACTTCGTCGATAAGGTTTAGGAAGCAAGTTATTCTCTTTTGTTAGTAACACCTACTCGGTGATTGCCACATATCTACAATTTCTACCTTATAATATCGGCCTGTTTGCTGTTCAAGGCGCATCATCATTGGTAAAGTCCTTGCAATATTTTCAATTCAAAATGCTGTTATTGATTAATAAATCCACATACCTCACAGCACCCCAAGACCAAATGCTGGCTGGGGGCCGTAATTAGATCGTTTGGTTTTTAGATTGTCAATAGACATAGGTTTACCTTGAGAGTGATTCATTTATCATTTTTGTAAGGACTTGAAGGCCTTGTCCCTGTTACTTGTAAACCTTGATTAGTGCACACATGTAGAGAGTGAACATTGATGGTGTGATGTACTTGCAGGATGCCCGGGTCTGGGTGCCAGACCCGGAGTTTGTCTGGAAGGGGGCGGTGCTGCTAGAGGACTACGTGGGACAGAAACAACTCAAGGTGCTCTTTGACGAAGGAGAGGTAAGCATCATTCAATAATTACCACTAAAATATCATCGTCCTTTGAACTTCTGTCTCAAATATGCAGAAATACCAGTGTTCCGATTATTTGTGGTTTTTCGTTTTTCGTTTGTATGTTGAAGTATAATCATGTCAGAAATAAAGATTGGAAATTAGCAGGGTACGGAAATCTTCCTGTCTTTTTTTGCATTAACATCTCTGTGTACGTTAGTTGTTTCCTTTACAGTGCGTGTCTTATAGAAATTATTTTATATAAGTATATACCATTGTTTAGGATGGATTATGCTATCATGTATATTTTCTTAAGAATACATGTATATGGTGTAATAACCGTGGCATAAAATACATTGTTGTATATACTTGTATAACGTATGTCTTTTGTTACGAAGTAGTTTTCTCTAGGAGCTATCCGTGAATATCAATGTACTTTTTTTTTCTGAAATTTTCTTTATTCATTTGTTTTCTTTATCAATAAATAAACTCAGCTCACCTCTTCATTTCTGCTTTGCAAATCATTTTGGTCAATTTCATCATAGAGTTGTATACCTGTTTGCTAGATATCTCAATTATCATTATCTTAACTTCGTTACTTTTTTGTTCTATTTGGGTTGGGGGGAAGGACCTGATAATATTGTTAAGTCATATTATTAAAGATCACGTAATATTCATATAAACATGTACACCTAGATTCAGAAGAAAAAAGATGGCACGGAGTCTGCCAGTATTCACTTATTGCCAGCTGATAAGACTAAACAGAGCGCACGTTTCGAAATACTGGTTGTCGCATTGTTTTATTTGGAGGTGCAATGTGCACGGGTACTTGATTATCTGCTCGTTTTTACAGGGCCATTTCAAAGTAAGTTCACTAGTTCATCAGAAGTGCTCGAAGGACACTCACCATAGCAGCTAATAATGAGACTCGATTGGGTTCAGAGTCAGTTGGGTCTAGTGTATTCAGCAAATTAATCGTCTTGGCTTCATGTGATGTTTAGATTTATAAATGTAACAAGGTCATCTCGGTTTGCTCATGGCAATCGAACAGGAATATTGAATTAAGTGTTTTTGTTGAAACATAACAGGAATGTCTATTAATACTGAAGCACTTTGAATTTTGAGTTTATACGCAACATTTGGTGAAAGATGGAAATGTATGGTTTTTAGCCCTAGGTACAATTTTTGTGCATGCAAAATATTGTTCCTACTCACCGATAACTATTTTGTCTGTCCAATTTTATGGTTTGACATTCTGAAAGACCAGACCTAAATATTCTCCGACAGATTTCTAGTTGACTTTGACAGTCCTATTCGTTGAGAATGTCTGCTCAGGCAGGATTATGCATAAATCAAAGTTCTTGATTTTTTGTTGGAAAAAACAATGGCTGCCTTTAGATTGCTTCTTTCGTTATGATCAATGATTATGTTTCTCACCAGTAAAAATTACTATACTTGAAAATAGTCTTCTAGTTAAAATTTATACACATTTTAAATGAGTTTACGACTATAACGTTCATGCATGTGAGATCGACGTTGATCAGATGCATCAAACGCATTTTCGTAGTCTTGCTGCCATGTATGCAGAAGACAAAAACGTCACAATATTGTGTTCATTCGTATCTTAGAATTATATTCCTTAATGCATATGCCGAATCTATTGATCCAATTTTGGACAAACAAAGAACAAATTATAAAGAAACAATAGTATTCGAGTATGCGAAGTCACCTATTTTCATTAAAAGCCTGTAAAGATTGTCCTGTAGAGGGTAGAGGAAAAACTAACGTTTGCACAAGTGATCATCCTTCGGTCTTATTCGCCGTTCTCAGACCGAGTGTCTTTGTAAAGTGAACTATATATAACCTCTGTGATTTTAGCCACCTATCTAATGGTTACCTGTGCTGGCATTTCTCAGGAGGGCATAGCCAAGATTACGAGCAAGGAGGATTTACCACCACTACGAAATCCCGAGATTCTCATAGGGGAGAACGACCTCACTTCCCTCAGCTACCTCCATGAACCTGCAGGTATGTACTCGTAGTATTACATGTGTAGTGTTTGAAATGATCACAGATAATGAGATTTTGCCTTTATTGTATACGCGTCCTTAACATTGGATAAACATTATTTCTTCTTCAGAACTTGACCTCATCTAAGAGCCTTCTTTCTTAATTACTATCACCCAATTCTGGGCCAAAGCTCCTGACAAATTAAGTTAGTTCGGGTACGTTGGGGTATCGTTTTGGTTCACTTGACTTCTTCTCTATTGCTATATGGTACCTTACCTCATTCACGACTAAAAATTGTAGAATAGGAGAGCTGGGTTTGATAATGATAGTGTATATATAACAATGGTCAGCGACAAACACACACACAGATATATATATATATATATAGTAGCGAACATTGATAAAGATAAAACAAGCAATTCCAGTGCACAAGTGTTAAGTCTTTCCTATCCATGATATACAAATTACCCATTGAGAATGTATGGGTGCTCAGTGAACCACTGCCCATTATCTAAAAGCTGTCAGATACAATAACTGTGGTATACAGATTCAAATATGTGGTATACGGCCTCAAAGCCATTGTATACGTGAAAATAGTCCCTTTGTGCTATAGACCAACACAGTCCCTATTAATATTCACTTTGATATAGCAATTCCTGGGTCTATTTTATTGGAGAAGATGGATAATAAGTAGAACAAAGGATGGTTTTGTGGACTGGCGGCTCTGTAAACCACTCAAGGTTGATGGCGTAATACACTCGCTGATGCTAGTGTATTACTATGCATCAAACACTCGTGGTCTGTCGAAAAAACATTGATTATTGTCTATGTATTCAATGAAGAACATACAATCTCAACGCGTAACCCCCGGAGCCATCAATATTCTCATAATAGCTAACTACTATGGTATAAGATAAGAGAGTAGTAGTGACCAGGTTCGACCGTGCTAGTCAGGTTGTCTGTGCTCTGTGAGCTAGACCAACAAAGTCCCCAGCCGAAGTGAGCGGTGCTCCTTATATAGCATGTAGGGCCCAAATGATCTATGGTTCACGCAGGGCAAGGGACTCAATGAGAGCCCCCAAGCCGCTAACTCCGCCGTTGCCCCAAGTCAAACCCCGCACTCACTACACTATATATGTGCCTGGTAAAACTCATTCCATTAATGTAAATGCATGATTAGTTTTCTTAGATTGTAAAATAAATACATTTTTCGCATGGCACATCAGGTACTACTAAGGTCTCGTCAGTAACTGTGCTGAAAATAAGGGAACATCAAAGTGGACAGACACATGTTCTTGTATGCAAAGACTATCCATGTAGAATCTAGAAACATTTATTATGCTTAATTTAAACACATATCTATGGCTTAGCGTCTTGGGTCCTTTTTTCAGCTTTGTTTCACATAAACCTGACAACATAACTTTGGTGATCATGAATGATGTAACAAAGTTTAATTTTTAAAAAGAGACAACTTTACTTTCATTTCACCTTGGTCTTACATAGTCGCGTGTATCTTTAGGTTGTTTTTATCACACTGTTATCCACGTCAATGTACATTGATCATATGTATAAAAACAAAGTGGCACGACCAAACATACATTTGAGTATTTGATGCATAATAAGACCTAGAATAACATGGCGAGCACGCCAGTTACCATTGTTTACGCTTTCTTGGTGGCATTTTTCCTGTACACTAATTATAGCTTCGACTTGGCATCCGTCTAAGGCAAATAAACACATACGTGCAAGTAAAAAGCTCGTGATCACGAGGTGGGGAATACGTCTGTAAAAAAATAATCACTTAGCTAGTAAAACGTAGCAATATACGTTTCACAAGAGTGAAACCGTCCTTATTTCCCTGTTACCCTTGGGCACTCAGTAGTGCCCAAGGCTCGTTAGAATTCCCCTTCATACTTCTACCAAGGTAAGTAATCGGGTAATTACCTATTAATAGCTCTATTTGTGTGTGCTCGTAGGTGACCCAGTACTCTACTGAACATGGAATTATGAAATTTTGATATGCCTTTGGATTTTGCTAAGTAGCTCCAGTACAATTGAAAAAAAACCACAAAAATAAACAACCAAACGTGACATGCGCTCTGTGTATTAGATGTACAAGTATCAGATATATAAATCGAGGAAATATTTTGGGGAACCGAGAGAACGAGAATCGGCCATTCAAATTTTGAAACAAAACAGATGGCCATACACAAAAACAACAATAAAGCAAAATTCTAGAGACCCGTGCAAGCAGCACGTATCCGTCCCTTTCATCCTCTAGACCACCTTGGCCTGTGTGGTCTATAGTTGGAGGATATAAGATAGACACTATGCTTCTGGAAGCACTCTCCTTATTTTGATTAGTATAACTATGAGTATCCTCAGAGTGAAGCTAGTAGTGATATTCCTTCTCGACAACCACATTCACCGTATGCTTCCAGAACGTCGAGGCAGGGGTGGCAGGGTGCGGAGCGGCGGCTTAGCAGGCCCTGACTGCGGGAAAAGTTCACCGGCTTCCGCGGAAATGCCAGTGTTTCCATTTCCGCGCATTGATCAGGGAAATTAGAGCCCAGACAAGTCTGGTCATGATCCTGTCTATTAGCGTTTGGCCACCATGCTCCGAGAACGTGTGTGTGGTTTTTTAATTTCCCTCACTGTACTTCTCGGAGTCGAGCCTGGTACGTTGATTTCCTGACGAGTTACATCTCACAGTATCAACAGGGATAATGAAAATAGTCTGGCCAGTTACTAGCTCCTACCCAAGGGAGGAAATAAACTACAGGAGGAAATAAACTACAGGACCTACAGTATAACTGTTATATTCTCAAAAGGGTGATTAAAATATATATTAAGAAATTCATATACAGCAGTCCATATTAGGCGTCTAAATTGTTTTCCTTTTATTTCTTCTTAATTCCGAGTTGTTTTCCCCCCACCAATTATCAGTGAAATATAAATAAAATTTAGGGTAGAATCGAATATCCCTAAAAACTAAGAATGGGGAACACCTTTTTATGGAGCCAGATTGCTAAAATTATAATTGATATAACCACAATGCTCTGGACAGTAAAGCCTCCTTCGGTAGATGTCCTTGATATATATTTTTTTTAATCAAGACGTGTTTATTCCATACAAGATGAAAGGGGTGTTCGTCTAACTTAACAGACGATCTTCCACACTAATACCGGTGGGACAATACATTGGAAAATACATTCAGAACCTTCCTGATGCATAAGTGGAATAATATCTTGATACTAGAAATACCGTCTTTCTTAAGATTGCTCATATTTCCATCCACATGGAGACAGTGATGCACGTGACGACATACGATCGTGGCATCGGTGGATTCTCTAGATCATGTGAAGGTGGGGTTGGGAGCTGGGTGGGGGTCACTCTTCTCTAGAGGCAGCAACGGGTGGCAGAGCCCGTCTCCGGTCCCGGGACCACTCACGCCGCCCAAGCTCTGGGCACCGGACCAAGTCTCGCCCATCTCTCCCACAACACCTCTCCCTCCTCTCTCCCACGCAACGCCTCATTCTGCCAGCCAGAAGTTTTATATTGTGACGCTCTATTATAGAATATCTTACAGTGGTAGGTTTCCTCGTTTCTTGACTGAGGATAATTGAAATAGGTTAAGAGAAGAGAGGCCAAAGAGATGAATATCATACTCCCCTTTCACGTTCTATTAGCCCAAAGTGATAGACAAAATAAATTGCATTGGAGGGGACAGTTCGGATTAGGAGAGGACGAGACTTATTTTTTATAATTTCATAAAGAAATCTTTTTCGTTCTAGGCAAGGACAGACTCTAGTTTTTATTGACAAGATATTTATTATCATCCAGGTAGATTGTACTCACTAGGTCCAGACACTGCTTCTGAGACTCCTGCACGATACCCACTCCCCACACAGAAGCATTGTTTGTATTTAATGGCCGCATGGTACCCTTTAGAACACCCACACTAGCCAATCTCATCTCCCCAGTTCACCAAAGCCATACCACTTACAAATGAAATCATCGACAACCCGGCCTACTATGCCATCAGTACCCAACCACCAAACTTCTCCCACCACACCCACTGAACCCAACTCATCGAACCCCTAGCACCCACAAACCTTTAACTACCACTGACCACCACACCGACTGCAAGATCTGCATCCAACCACCCGACGTCTGCTTCAATCACGCCCATGGCACACGGTCAGGCCGGTGCTCAGAGACCCGTGTTTATGTCTGACTTACTCCTGTCAGAACAGGTTGTTGCTTCTCCAGGCGTTCATTGTTTACCACTTGGTGTAACGGACTGCGTAAGTAACCTGCAGGGTAAGGCATAGGGTATAAGCCAACATCCCCTCCTCACCCCCCCCCCCCCCCCTACCCAACCATACACACACACGTGGGCGTGGGCGTATATCTACGTCACAGTCCATCACAGGAAGCCCGGAATGTTTCCTGGATCGGCCGCTTATTCCTTCTCGGAGATGGCACAGTTGGCCAGTGTCGCTGTGCTTACCTTGGGGAGTTGGAGGTAGGAGTTGGGGGACGTGGCGCCGTTGTGCCTGTATGTCAGCATCCGGGATTGCACAGAGGAATGCCACCTGGCTAAATACGTCGCTTTTACCCGGTGGCCACGACCTCTGTTGGGGTGGCACTCCTCGTGCCTCACTATAAGCTTGGCTGTCGGTGCCAAGGAAGTCGATGATAAGGCTTGGGGAATACTGTTAACGGCATGCTTTAATATTATATACTACTGTGGCACAGCCGCTAAAAGATACTATATTGATAGTCCACGGGGAACTAGACTGGCAGTCAATTCCGAAATATGGTCCCCCTTTGACTGTCGCGTTTGGAGATATAAAAGATGCAATAGAACGTCTTTCTTTCATTGCAGTAGGCAGTCCTTGAAAAAAGTGTCTGAAGTACTCGAAATACCAGACCAACTTAGTTATTATTGGGATTCTAATCTGTCGTCATGACAGCTTCCGGCCAACACACACGGTTTTTATCCATTTATAATCCGCTTACATTCCTTTAATTCTCACATATATACCAGTAATAGATTGACAAGACAATATAAACAATATCAGCAATGTACTATAACTTATACAAAGCGTATTCACTCACTGAGATCTACATTTCCCCCACCAAGTCTCCACCTTCCCATTATACACCTACCCCAGTCCCCCAACAGGTCATTGAGGTGGGATGCGGGTATTCCCTGCCAACAGGAGGGATATTCAGGTGGACGCTACCGAAGAAACAAAAAAAACAACCAAATACACGAATTCCCGGGGTAATAGACGCCACATCTGTGATATCGCAGTGCTCACCTAAATACCGGCAGGTCGCTGTGGCGGGCTGTGGTGCTGTGGCAGTGGAGTCGGCGGTGGGTTATGGGGTAGGAAGGTACTGAAGTGGTGGTGGGTTGGTGTAGTAGTGGAGGGGACCAGCATTTTGGTGTTCAGGCCACAGGGAGGAGGAAATCATGAATGGTGGATGACTATGAGATGCTGAGTGGTAGATGATGAGTGTTTGACTCAGATACTCAGCAGTGGGGTATGATAGCTTGGAGCTCGCTGTAGATAAAGCAACGGTAAGATAGACCGATCGCCTTGTGGAGGACAAGTGGTCTTGATAACTGAAAAGCTCTTGCATCGTAATTTTGTTTCTCTCTCAGCTCATGGTACTGCATAACGTATGCGGTCAGACCTGGCATACGCACCACCTTATACATAACAGTGGATAAGAGAAACGCATTCTGCATGGGGTCAATAATGCCGGCAGACATACCCTGTGAATATGGAAGGGTTCCTTCCGGAAGATAATTGTTCTGAAAAGGGTATAGATAAATTGCAGTATTCTGCTTTCCGATAGACCTTTTAGTTAAAAACCGTGATAAAGATACAATGACATAGTGTTATCTTTTTTAATAGTTATTTTAAAAGCGTTTATAATTATCGAGATAAGAAATACAAGGACTGGTGTTTTCAGGCAAGTGTGTATTCTTAATAACATCGAGAAGAGATGGTTACTTAATTTATAGTATAACCTGGTAAGAAATATTTTAGGTCATTGATGCTTTGTGTTTTTGGTAGGGTGTTTGAAGAGACAACTCCTTGCTTAAAATACATTTAAATTTCCTATGGCAGTCAAGTAATGTTTCGAACATGTAACAGTGTAATAAGACAGTTCTCCACCACAGTTTTTCTTTACCGTAGGAATCGTAGCCACGAAACTTGAGAAAAAATATGAATACGCAACTTGTAATAGACCACATACCAGATGGTGCCGCATACTGGGAGGCTCTTGTCAATATTCGGTAAGACCCAAGCACATTAAACGTTAATCAGACCATGCATTGATATTTAATGTACCTTTGTGTACACACACGTTCCTGTTCAGTGTTTGCATACGGCATCACGTCTTTCCATCCACAGCTACCTTTTTTTTGTCTGTGGTTCATGTTGAGTCTGTAGCTGGGCGGTGCCATCTTCCAGGTTAAATGTGACGGGTGTCAATAAGAAGGTGGGGCGGGGGTAATATAGAGAAAGGTACTGTAATAAGGGACATCCAGGTGACTCGGTTACTGGGTCAGCAGGGGGGGGGGGGGGGGCGTGTACATCTAAGAAGCAGGTGAGAAGGGCGTCTGACTCAGGTACCTCCACTAGCGGTAACACACTGTACCCGTCACATGGCTATTTATAGCGTACGCCATCTCCCTGCATGCCAATAGAGGATCTCTAGTCAAAGATGCAAGTTTTCCTACAGATGATGGAATTCCGACATTTCACATACATCGGCAGCGTTCATAGTGCTAGAATATATATCGATCTATAGTCATTCTCTTTCAAAATAACGTTATAAATGATTACTTTTTACATGGGTTTTTAATTTCCGACTTTTTTTCCGAGTCCTGACTTTCATTCCTGTCTAGTATAGTCCGAATACCTCGTCAAAGCACAAATACAATATGAATTTATGCGACTCAATATTCTCGATTCATCATATTTGGCATGTTTGAATTTATTTTTTGGTCGATGAATTATACATGTACTTAGAATATCGGATTGGAAAATTAAGAGTTGTGATGTATTTCTATACCCAGTGTTCTGTCTACGTCTAGAGGGGGCAAAATCCAGGAGGTTTACGGTCAACCATAGCATTCTTCTGTGCATACTGATACATCAGGACATCATAGTGACTTTTCATGACGCGAGGCTACTTTAAAAAGATGATTAATTAGATAGACAGTTCAGAGTGTATAAGTAAGACAAGGTTAAAAGAAAACGTAAGTGCACAGAAATGTGATTCAGGGACAGATGTCGACTGGACCCACACGTACAGTGTTTGCAGACTGAAGGCAGGACCAGTCACAGAGGCACACACCTCCCCACGCCCACAGTAAACATGGTTCCATGCAAGATGGATTTTGTGTAGCCAGTTCCCGACGTCTGCATCGACCAGCGGCAGCTGGTAGTAATCTTTATGGCCTCCTGTAGCTATGAAATCCCTGACAGAAAGCTAGATATCAGTGTCCCTATTGACCCCTTCACCATGGTGACCATTCCAGGATAGAGTTATGCGTCTGATACATGTGGCTGAAACAATTGCATGAACAGCCTAAATTCTTCAATATGTATAGTGCAGTAAGCTTGTGATGTTAATTACGAACCATTTCTCCGCGAACGATAGTGATGGATTGATGCGTTTTTACTATATACCCATGCTGTAAATAAGCACCGTTTCGGCATATGACGTAAAAATACTGTACGGACCAGCGGTCCGTACACTAAAATACGGACCACCTTGCCATACATGTTTATTAAAAAATTGGTTGTTAAGCCAAATGAAATTACCATCTCGTTCTGTGAATTGTACAGTATAGTCAGAACGTTCTATATAAGTATCACATTATGGGGTTTTTTGTGTTGATGTTTCATGAACGGCCTATGTATAATTTTGAGATTTTACCACAAATAATATTGTACATGCTCAACATCATCCCAACAGTTTGGGAAAGGTGATGTGTACGCAGTTCATCCACGAATCCAATAAATAAATGATTTATCTATAGATAGTGTCGCTACCAACTTCATCGTCCACTGGTTAGATTATGAACGTGTGATTAATGGCTCTTTAACCCTTTAAGGGCGAATGATGCCTTGAGGCATCATCCAGCCCAGGGCGAATGATGCCTTGAGGCATCATTTCTAAAAAATCTACAAAATTGTTTCTAACAAAAAATAATGGAGGAACATTGATGAAATTTTCACAGAATGTGTGTATGATACCATTATAGTATTTCTATTCAAAAGAAATAAAATATTTAAGATTATATATCATATCACGTGATTAAACAATTGGATTGTGGGTTTTATCGACTGTGTGCCCGTCCTCTAGCTGCATAAAGTGCCACCAGCACCCGTCCTCCAGGTGGTAGGTTGGCCACAGGCACCCGTCCTTAAAGGGTTAAGTCTACAGTTAGACCATTTAAATATTCTAAATATCTATCAATTTGTGTTTGCTCTCAGAGTGACCCCCCCCCCCCCCCCATATTACTAACGTAATGTTACTGACTCACTGAGGCTGCAGACGCGTGGACTTTCCAGCTTTCAGACCGCTGCAAAGTACATAATTATATTTTATTAAACTAGTGATATTAGCAGAACCACGATTTAACACTCATTACATTTTTTGTTGACAGCAAATCACCTCAGTCGCTTTTAACCGATGGTGGATACGACAGCCTGTACCATGGTCCGCCTTCTCTTTTCCTTACAACCCACAGAAACTGACTATAAATCATTAAGCCAAATTGATTGGACGTGTATTTTTCCCCATTAAACGTCTGTCTGGCCTCGTCTGTACTACATCACATTAGAGTTTGCTAACTCGACCACTTCGCTTATGTTATGAGGTACCTTTTTGACTATACGCTATAACTATATCTTACACATTATGAATACTCAATGATATTGTATATGATAGAAGCAATTTCTAACCAAGCTTCAAGACCTTCTAAGCACCACCGTGACAGTATCACTGTATTGGAGTTTCTTCGATTTCTTTTTTTTTTTAAAGAAATGCCATCATACTGTGGAGAACATCAAATAATCCCTTTATTTTGTGCATGGATTCATCCTCAAACCTATCACATATAGAAAGGAGCCTTAAATCCCCTCTGGGTCTTTTATTGTGCACAAGTATCGCCCGAGCCCCAGGCAACCACAGAATGACTTCTGGTCAGCGTTCGCCCTGCTGGCACAGCCCCCGAGTCTTGGTACTACGTCACTATCATTTCTTGTCCAGTTCTGCTGCATCTGCTAAAAGAGACAGAGTAAAAATTTCCGTTCGGACGTCTCTAGCTAGGTCTTGTTTTACATTAACAAAGCTGGAACGTGGAAGGTACTGAACGAGGAAGTTCGTATACTAAATTTTTTTCCTCTTATGTAAGTGGGTTTAGGTTCATACATGTACATGTTTATTAGAATATTCACTATTGTTCTATAAAACTGCTTTAGTTCGCCGGGAATCTTTGTGACATCACATAGTCTCCAGTTTGTCAAAGACTCTTACCGGAGTCATTCGAACTATGGCAAAGTCAAAAGTGGTACAGATAAATTTCAAGTGTTGATACTCAGGATTTAATGAAAGATGTCAAACAATCTTGAAGTGCCATTCGAGAGATAGGAAAGAATAACAGATGATTGTTCAGACAACTGCAATCTCACCAAAACAGTCACATTTTAAGGACACTAGGGTAGAAGTACGTACATGTATTTCCTCCCAGCAGTTGCATAAAATAAGGGACTCTAGTGTCAGAACAGAATAATACAATTGAAAGAGTTCATTGAAATTAATGAAGCAGCCTCGGTAACCAGTGAATCTATATTTGCCTGAGGCTTTTATGAATATCAGAAATAGAATCTGTAGTGGACTGATGTAGGCGACACTTCTGGACTCTACCACAGTCCCGACTGCCGGTAGTTCATACAGTGACTCGGGCAGGGCGGCATGCTGGGTTAGCCTCCAGGCCATAGGCTTTAGGATGCGTAGGGTTCTCGTAAAACCGAGATAATGTAGGCTGTACAGGAAACTAGCTATGCCTGTTTCGTTCCGTTTCTAACACAGTGTTTAATATTGCAGAGACAGTGTTCGTAGTTACATATACGATTATAGTACCACGTGGTAGAATAACACTACAATCAATGTGATTCCAGCAATGGCAATGTTATGTCCTGTATATGTTTGATTTGATATAGATTATATGACTAAATGTGATTGAGAGCGCGGAGTAGACCAAATATCCAGGTCTAGACACCTACTTCTAAAAATTTGGAAACAATAGATGTGATTAAGCCAGTTTGTGAAGATAGTTTATTCTAGCCTCGGACAAATCTCGGTCCGGTGGTTTCCAAGTCTGTCCTAGCTCTAATGAACATCCCCCTGGCACTTATATGCTGGACTTGCTTTAACTCATGTGTTCTTGCCCGAAACCGCTAGGGGCGCCACCTGGTGGCAGGCCTTCACCATCTGACCCCGCCTCGGGGATCGACTTTTTGCATAATTAACCAGCCGTGTGATTTACCCAACCAGGGTGTGTGGATTGGGGTCAGGGTGTGCGGGTCTTACGGGTCATGCTACAACCCCTGTTCAATCATTTGTAAGTCCCAATTCTACAAAGAGGATATCTCGTTCATTGATTTCGAGTTATCTACTCTTATTTACTCTAGCGTGATCGCCATTGATTCCGTTTTTATCTCACATTTCTTTTGTGATAAATGAAAGCTGTAGTGTTAATAATCCAAATTATACGTTACATCTCCCATGTCTTTGTGTACTTGCAAGGAGCACACCGCATGGTTTCAGCAACATTCGGGAGGCGTAGCTCTTTCTTCATATGGATGTAAATACAATCAGTTGTGTTAACCATCCTATTTTAGCGAACAAAAGTTTGTTCTTGATTACACGCATAATCAGAAGTGAGGGCAACAGATGAAGCAACAGTCAGTGGGATCAATTCTCGGAGAAGGTTTGTCTTTTTAAAAAAATTTTCTTCAATTATGGGGAGGGGGTTTCTCTTGCATTTAATTGTAGGTGATTCTGTTGTTTTCGACAGTGAAGGCTTTAATTGTGGGATTGAGCTTCCGTTGTATTTAACTAAGGCACGGTACTGTTCCACTGTGCCTTCATTTACTAGATTAAACCTTCAATATTTGTATATTCCTAAGTGGCTGGGGAGGACATACGCTCTGCATTCATATTGGTTGTGAGATGTTAGAAAGAAATAGATGTTGGGGATTTCCCTCCGTGTAAACCAACCACAAAGCGGGTCCCGGCGAGTAGCTCAGTGATGCTGTGAGTAGCTGACAGTTGAGAAGTGCAGACAGGAGTGGGCGGGGTGGGTGTGGGTAGCATGGGGAAGGAGAGGGAGCTTGTACCATGCCGGCCCCACCTAATAATATGCAGTGACACGAGAAAATTCCAGTCAGGTCAAAAACTCCCCCTCCCCGGATTTTTGTAAAGTTTCTGAATTAGAAAAGACTTGTATTTCTGTCGCTGGACCCTTTCGTAGTATTTTGTTTTTTGGAAAAAAAACAATACGATATGTGTGTAGAAACTCTTTGTGGGGCAGCTGTTGAGATAGAAATTTAAAATAATTATATCTATACATTTGTATATAGGTTGGGATAACCGTGGTGTTGTTGTTCAATACAGTGCTGATCCAGGAATCCCCCCACAACTGATGAAGCTAGGCCGAGCGTGACTGGTCGCCTGTTCTGACCATGTACACAACACGGATCAATATACGGATGTGTACGTTAGGGGTGTGGTAAGATAGCCGTCTGCAGTCTTCCAATATCCAGATAGTAATAGGAGAATACTGTCTTAGGCTATGTGAACGTTGAATGTTACGTGGTCCTCTGCTCGATTTTACGTCCCGAGCTCGTAGAAAGTTCTTTTTATCATATACCCTCAAGTTCACGTCTCAATGGCCAGGTGGTTAGAACCATGTTTATGAAAATGTTTGCTAAATAACTATCATTTGGTTTATGTACAAGTTATACTTAGACAAGGGAGGGGTACTTTTGTATTTCCCTTTGAATTTAGGATATTAGGAATATATACCAGTAGGAATTTAAAAAATGCCGTCTCCAGATAGTGGCAGTGAATGTATTTTTCTTATGTTGCCTACTAATTGGGTCGAGACGAGCTTGATTAGAGGCAGAAGGATCTTATAGGTACATTCCCTAACCAAGGCAAACCAAGGCAGGTCGATGGCGCATCTGCGTTCAGTAGATAGCGTCGGGCGCTGGCATTGGCCAGTGGGATTAAGGGACGCCATGTGCCAGCCATCATCTGTACCGTACCAGCTGATTGGTCAGTTGGCGTCATGTGACCTACCAGTGACACAACCCTCATCAGATTGGGAAGTGGCTCGTGTATGCTCAGCCCTCAGGGACTTGACAGAGTTTGTTTTGTAGGTTGTGCTCCTCGGAGCCTACTATGATTGGTCTTGTGTATGAATATGCTGAACAGCTGTGGTAATGTCGCATGCCCAATAGGGCGAGGAATATCGCCAACAGAAGGGAGTAGAAAGCTTTCTGTTAATCACAGCTATCAAGGGAACAACTAATGGAGATTAATAATCCGCTACAGGAGGAAGGAGCCTCACTGATTGTGATCAATACGTGTGGCTGACTTCAGTCCCCAGTCATGTCAACTCAAATTAGACCCAGACTAATATGCTATAATTCCATGAAAGACGTGGTATAATTAGTTGTGAGTAATTGAACGGTGCAGGAGCGTTTTAGCTGCCTTAGAAGGCCCCTTTGTAAAATACGTTTCTCCCCAGCTTTGGCACGCGAGGAGCTGCTCCCTGGTCGTAAAGGGCATGCCATGAGAGTTCACGAGCTACCCCAACCCTAGCAGAGGCTCAATGTATGAATATCGATCCAGTAGCGGTTGCATACAAACCTACCTGTCAGAGCTATATAAGGAAGCATGGAACATAGAAATACAAACCATACGCTTAGGATGTTTTTCCATCCAAACATACTCATTTGGACGAAATCAAAACAGGCACATATTGTGGACCCCATGTCAGGGGACATACCAGTTCTAACTGAGAATACGAGGTAAAACTCTCTTCACTGCGATGAATAAATGAATAAACAAATGTGTAAATATTTTTGCATTTAAGAACAAAAACAGTGTATGAGAACAACACCAAGTATTTACCTTAATCTCTTGTGGAAGAGTTTGATACATGTAATTATAGTTCATAACTGATTTGTATTATCTCCATAACATCTGTTCAAAAGAGGTGCCATTGGCTTCCTTAAAGACCTTCACGTCAATCATATCTCTCCGGTGATAGCTGGCGTAAGACAATAAGTCGGGCCAAATATCACACCACTACTCATAACCTTGCCAAGCTGCTTTCCAAATTAAGAAAAAGAGACAAAGGTTGTCTATGCATTTGATTTCAACTCCTATTTGATCTGTACTCAAGTGAGTAGCATTGCACAGAAGTATACTCTTGGAGAGTAACCTCACGGACCGGTAGACAAGAGACAAGGGGGCACTCACCCTTTGCTAAGTGATAAAAAGTGCTCCGCTGATTGGTCGTTCACAATCTGGAGAGGCACGTTTCGAGATGCCGGCATGTCTCTATAAAGGTCGCCAGTTGGCGCACTAAAGCACTAGGGCTTCTGATAAGCGTTTGCGTGTGAACTGATGGGCCAGGTCAGCATTACAGGCGTTGTCATTCTACATGTCCGTGATTGTTGGTAAATCAGGTAATTTAGTAAAAATAAGATTGACTCTTGCTGAGTGTGTCATTTAAAGCATTGTGTGCGCATGTCTGATCCTGCGACAAAATGTGTGAATGACCGTCTGAGTCAATAGAGGACATTCAGGAAGGGCATGAAATGTACTCTGAGGTGATATAACCATGGTCCAATTATTCATATCGTGGACCCAGTCAATCAGCGATATCAAAGTAAATTATCAAGAATATTGGATATGAACATATCAGAACTTGTAGACACATTAATTAAACACAGACACTAATTCATAGATGCATTATGGAGAGACTTCATTCACTTAGCTAGAAAAGCCTGCAGGTTACAACTTGTATTTATTGTGATCCGCCTTCCGGTTCATGTACCCTAATTATATTCTGCATATTGGTTTTTGCTCTGACTGCTAAATCCATGATTATACCGTGTGTATCATGCATTATGTTATGGATATATGTTGATTTATTATATGGCCTTCAATATATTCCTGGTCCTATGACAGTGTGTCAGAGGCTATACCAGGTCCAGCTGACTTGTATTTGCATTTAAATTTGACATTACTTGGCGAATTACAAATAAGGGGAAAATGAATAAAGACCAAAAGAAAATAGAAATCCAAAGTTTTAAATTTAAGAACTCGGATCTCGTAAGTTATCATGGCAGGAGAAAACCAGTGTTGGTAAGTGATCCACACCTCACACGCACTACTACAGCTCCAAAAAATATTCTACCATGTAGAGCTTTACTTTTTGGTTTCCGATAGACCCTATTGGACCACGGAATCTGCATGGGTTAAATATATGAGAAAAAGAGACACCTATAAAGGACACGGGCAACAGCAATAATGGTAAATAAAACTAAACCCGATAGAAATGGGCGATTGGCCGGCGATATGGGTTTACGTTGCGGGATGAAGCATCACGAGATGCTTCAGGCGTCGATGCTGATATTGACCAACCCTAAATACTGCTTATCTGGGTGCATCCTGCGGAATCCCAGCTCGTTTGTATGACCCACTTGGCACGTGTCCGACAGCCAGTCAATAGAGAAGGTGTGAGCTGAGTGCTACATGGAGGGCAGTGATCATGGACGAGGGAGGGTGAGGCTGTCAGCACTCCCTGTCCTCCCCTTGTACACCAGAGTGTTTAAGGACACAAAAAACATGTTGGAAACACCAGGATCAGTGGTTCAATTCCCACATCTTACAGGTTTGTTAGGGATGCGGTCAGTGTATTATTAACTCTTTTCGGACACTGCACGCATTCAGGTATTCTCACGTGAGACTTGATCGACTTTTACAGGTATCATCCACACGTGAACATCTGATGCTTTCATACATATTATTTCTTTACAAATCATGCCTTTGTCAAAGCACATGCATTCTCAAAGTAATTCCTGTTTAAAAAATGTCCGTTTCTTAAGAAATCACCGTGGAAACTGTGATATTTGTGACTAAGTTGGTAATTTGTTCAGTTATGAATACTGGGTTTCATTGCTTAGTGTAAGCAATTTTAATTTCATTTTCAGTATCAATACTGAATTCTACTGAAATACGGCACATCATTTGATCAGCGCTTGATCCGATTACCGCTATGTGAGTTGGGCATATATAAACAACACGGTTCGGTCACGAACACAGGTAGTTGTCATGACGCACCAGATGACTATAGCAAAATATCGTGTCTGTACATAAGGGCTTTGCATTTGACTCAGCAGTCGGATTACTCCTGAGAAGAACCCAATGGGTAGACTTCCTCTCGATGAAGCCGTCAAAGAGAATTTTCATGAAAGGCCAGTGGTGATAGACAATGGTGATGTTCTAAGTTACGATGATGCGTCCTTCTATATGTATACACAATGCATATAAAAGGGGGTCTCTGTTGCCTGGCTATGCTCCGATCAATGGTGACCTGCTTGGAGGACACACAGTGACATGTTTTACACTGCCCACTGCCCTGGTTCTAAGCCCACAATGCCCCATAGGCCATGCCACCTCCTGTGTTGATGAGTGCTGGAGAGCTTACTCTACAGCGAGGTCAAAACAGGATTTCGGTTGAGTTATGTAGTGTTGTGTTCCGTATAGTTTGGACATGATGGGAACTCTGTTCATCAAACCCAGTAGTAATAAATCACATTTTCCCTCCCCATTATTTCATCAACTAAGATATCCAAGGGAAATTTATCAATTTATTTATCATGTGAACGTCCGGTGGATTAACAAAGGGATCTACGATTATAACGGTCTTTGAATCGATGTGCTTCTAAGTATAGATAAGTATTTCAAAGGTAAAGGTCAGTTGTGGCTTAAAATCGTTATGATACTTATAAATATTCGTTTACACATTATTGACATCGGACAGGAAGATTGCATGCATTAACTATGGGTAGCCAAAATAACTGGAAGGAACCGAAGAACCCAGTCCATGTGGCCACGTTAGGCGAGCTGCCAACATTCTCTGTAAACACCAAGTCCGGACAGACATTCCTTTTAAGGCGTCATGAACCTGTCCGACTACCTCACATGACATGCTGGTTAGAGAGCGGTAACAGAGAAATTCAGACCGGTGCTGCCCCCCCCCCCCTCCCAACCCCAACCCCTCCTCCCCCACAGTCATCAAACCCAATCTCTTCACATCAATAATATCTAGTTGGGGTAATCTCGTCAAATCTCGTCACTCCTCCTGGTGTGCGTGATCTTTCTAATTCTTTTTCTTCGGGCAGGTTTCTCTTTTGCCTATCAAAGGAAGTGTCGATGGTGTAGATCACGGGAATGAGGATATAGCTCACCGTGTGACGCTCTATAGGGCTCCTGTCATCGGAGTAAATGTAATCAGAGGATGCGGTGGCACCAGACTGACGGCAGGCGTCAGATATACACAGAGACGCCTGTAGCTGGCACGCTGCCGCCGTAAGTAGTAAAATACACAGGAGTTAGGCCCAAGTCGCGTCCCGGAGCTCAGCCGACCCTGGAGCAGTTGTGCCCAATGTGGGGTGGCACCACGGACACTGACCTCCTGGCTAATATCCAGTCGTCAGGTTGAAACAGTTTTATTTAGCAGGCTGCTACTTGACCGGTGTTGACAGACTGCTATTACGTTGTATATTGACGTCGTTAGTGGTTTCTGTCACTGTACCTTATATATCCATAATATTATACATGTACTTAAAGTAAATGGAATATCTTTGAGGTGTAAATATCATAAAGTCTGGTGTTATCGGCCGTAATAGTTTCGTCCATTTTCCCTGTCACCAGTGACCATTGAGGAAACTGTGCATGCTGAAATAATATTACCAGTTATAAGTGGACCGCCCCTTCGGTCTTATTTGTATGTGGACATTTCTATCATTTATTATGTGATGGTCCCTATATACCCTCAGTGTCCCCTGGGACGTTAAATAACACCACAACAATATAATTTTCCATGTTAGTTTAAAAGCTAATAAATTAAGAAGAATAGCTTTGAAGAGATCATATTGCAACTTAAAGAAACGTTTATAATGAGGAGTGAATTATCATGCATTGCTAAAACTACTCTCTACAGTATTCAGAGGAAGTAACACCAGGAGGAGGTTATTACATAATACCATAACTGGACTCTCACCAGTCCTAAGAGATGTGGAAGTAGGAGGAAGTCATCCTCTAGTATTACAACTGGGCTCCCATCCGTCCTTAGAGAAGGTGGAAACAGGGGAATATTATTACGTAATACTATAACTCGACTCTGTGCCAGTCCTCAGAGAACATGGAACAGCGAGCAGCTCTAGCTCTTGTAGAAGCGCTTCTACGAGTGGCTCTGTGAGATTGAGCGCCTCCTATCGGTTGCAGGACAGGGGGCGTCAGATGACCTTGTGGTTGGCGGCTGTTAGCTCAGCGTCTGCCGGGGATCTGAAGGCCGAGCAGCTCGGGGAGCAACTTGGGGAGCAGCTCGTCTGGGACACGCACACCATCTGAGCCGTTCTGTCTGAAATAGCGCCTTTGCCATATTCATCGTCCTTTTTTAGTTTAAAATAGAAACATGTTTCCTGACGCATTTTATACCACGTCTTTATTTGCTCAATGTAGAGTCGCTAGTGAATAGATTTTGTGAATACTGCCTGGAATGAAGATACAGTGGTGTCTCCTGCCTCTGTGTCTCTCGCGAGGGGCTGCTGTGTCTATTTACCGGATTCTCTGCCTCGCGCGAGGCCTTTAAAAGGGCCACCTGCTCTTAATACTAAATGGGATGGCAGCTTTCCGCCTGTTTCCTGTTTTCATTCTTTTGTATTCATGCAAAATTCATATCATTTTAGAGACAGCAGAAATATACAGTGTACTTATGTTATCATGTATTAAAACAAGTTCATGCAAATCAAGGAATAATAATAGTAGCTCTGAATAGCTCGTCATAATAATGATTATCATCATTTTCCTGTACTCCTGTATGAGTGCATAAATATTATGTTTCTTCCTTATAAACTTGAATAGTGTCCTAAACACAAAAGTGGATATTACGATTTAGGTAAAACCCATGGACTCTATAAAACGGGAAAGTGGTAAACCGCGTCATATATATTGCGAACGGACCCAATTTAAAAAAGCACACACAAATAAAACAACAATATTTAGATTTTGTTTTGACAGACTCACTGGCATCCCTGATAGAATACTTACATTTTGTTACCACTGAGACCTTCCACCTGTCTGCTTTGTGCTTGGGAGCAGACTTCTCAGACCTCAACAGTGAACAAACACATCAATATTCCGTTCCCTGTGCTTTTAGTGCCTCAGCCCGGATCCATTACGTTTAATTCTCTAAGGTCTTTTAGAATTGAACTATGTCCCTTTTTTAGCGTTCCCAATCTATATATGTTCTTTAGAGTCTTTCAGTTATTTTCTTCTAGATGGAATATCAGGATTTTCTAAATTCAATTCATTGCGCACGTGTATTCTAAATGTACTTCACAGTATTTTTAGCTCGAGGGTGTCGCTCGATTCTGTTAGTCTTCGAATCATATCAAGCTTCAACAAGGCTCTAGATTAGTCTCAACACTCACTGATGTTGAATGAACTCCGTATTTTAATCTAATGAAACTATCATCCTAACTAAATCCAATTTGTGGAAGAGAATTAAATCAGAATGCTTATGAAATGAGATAATGCTAGCTTGTAAAGAGCTAGCTCATGTAATGCCAATTCTATACTGTGACTGTTCATACGATTCCCATTAGCCATGTATGATGTGAGAGAACGTCTGTAAAGTATTTTTCTAGCAGCTAGAGGGCTTCTATATCTCCATTATCACTCTCATCACAAAATCTTTTGAAGGAATGGAGTCTGTAAATTAGTGAAAGCCCATATTTACTATACTAATATGACACATTATTTGCTGTATTTTTTAACTATTTTGAATCTGTTTATAGATCTTTCTATATGTATGCTTTGAAAGGCAATAATTGAAGCTGTCATATTCTCTATGATAGTGAATGATGTGAAGCAATAGTAACCTTTACCCGCTTCTCAGTAGCATCTCATGGGAAGCCAGGTCAGATGTAATCGGGTGGATAAAGCT
The DNA here is from genome assembly GCA_950022655.1 of Alentia gelatinosa. Lineage (NCBI taxonomy): Eukaryota > Metazoa > Annelida > Polychaeta > Phyllodocida > Polynoidae > Alentia > Alentia gelatinosa. Next base: position 46,747,010 of record OX465579.1, on the reverse strand, counting down.
GGGGGTTGGGCCCGTGAGTGACACATCACCGGAAGGACCGGAAACCGATGACTCTACGCAGGAAGTAGCATTTGATGGAGTAACTTCCGGTTGACAACATCCGGTTAGCGGTACACGCCCGGAAGGGCCACGTTTGCTCTCATTTTATTTATACTAGAAATGTGTGTGTAGTTGTATAGATATGCACTGAGAGCGAATGTCCAGGGTTAGGGCAGTTGGTAGAGTGAAGCCTATGGTATTCGAAAAGGTGAATCAGAAAGATTTAGAAAGTGACCCATGCATATTATTCATATACGAAAAACGTAGTATGGAGTCCAGTATCGTATTATATCTGGCCACTAGTCAGGCCCTACATGTTGTATAGTATGATATGTATCTGCTTTACTAATGTGATTTACAGAGTAGGTAGGGTTTGGTGGTTGCCCTTCTTGTGGGAGGTGTGTGTGTGTGTGGGGGGGGGGGGGGGGGGGGGGGGGTATTTGCCCGGTCCACTTTGACTGTCCAGTCTCCAGTGGATGTTGTAAGAGGAGGGCGGTTTGGCTGCCATGGATCCCCAAGAAAAAAAATACTCCTGGAACTCCATATAATTATCATATACCTATGGCCAAACGCCTCTGAAATACTACGCGCCGGGTGCAATGTTTGGTATCACTAACACATAGTAAATGAACTATGAAATGGCGGTTTTTCGGCATATGATAATAAGAAAATGTAGTGACCGGGCCATTGGGATGTCGTTCTAGGCACATATGGTTTTCCATATTTATGATAAGTTTTTCTTGGTGAAGTCTGACTTTGAAGAGCCAAAAATAGCCCTTTTTGCATTTTTTGAATGTCCCAAGCCCCTGGTACCCATTTCAGACTACTTCCTAACAGATCCATATAATTATTATTGCATCAATTGATGTTTCCCACCAATCTGTGCAACTGGGCAGTATTCCTGAATAGAAAAATCATCATTTTGGGTAAATTCATGTACCATATTTTTCAAAACGAAATTTGTCTCACTAAATCATGTTTTCTATGTTATTCAACTTCTCAAAGCTAAATAAAATGAATTTGTATATGTTTTATTAAAATAAGTGTAGCCTTCCTTCATATAACACCTGGAGAAAACACACGAATTTTTTTTAATTTCTTTCTTGTCATAACCTAGAAAATATCAACAAACTAACTTTTTCAAAGGTACAGTGCTGTTTAAGGATGTTTCTACGTTATCCAGATATTATTGAACCAGATAGTTGTATAATTGAGGTCATTTTATTTTCCACAAGTCTGAACTGAAGGTGCTTGGCTATATTCAATGAATACCTTTATTTATAATGTTAGAATTATAGTAAATATTGCCAGAACAGACCTAAAAATGTGTTATATGTTATCTGTTTTCTACGTTATCCAATGGTTTTAATAAATAAAATAATTAGAATACAAGATAAAGCGCTTTGAACCATTTGATAACAAATTCAGATTCAAAATCCATGTTTTTGGTAATCAAATATGTAAATAAGTATAGATTGTTTTTGTAAAAACAATGAAGTGTGTTTCAAAATGGTGTAAAATAGCAGCAGGATCTGAGCAGATAGAAGAAAATTGACTTTTATAAAGTAAGTATATGCAAAACCAATTTAAATAAATAAAAATCCTCATATTTTATCAGAACTTTAATGCTATTATAAGAATATCCTAAAATTAAATTATAGAGGTCAAAAAGTTGTTTCCCTATGCTTACCAGATGAAATTTAATGACAATATAATCTTTTAGAGACACATTATTGTATATATGTTACTGGAAAACAAATAAAAATCACATTCAAAGACATCAATTTTTAGCTCATTTCCATCCCCACTGGTGCACTTTTTGTGATCCTTACCCATATTATGAAGTACAAAATGCCTCTAACGGCCATCCCTATGGACTCGGTAACCAAGTTTTCTCTTAGTCTCTGAGCCCCTGTCCTGAGCATCAATAGATCTACTTATTATAGTTTGTGATTTGGTGAAACGATTTAAATTATCTTTTCTTAAAGATTAGATCAGACACCTGATTCACATCAAAGAAGCTAATCGTCAGGCGTTATATCGTCCAACAGGAAGGTTTAAAGATGAGTTGGGTAAAGCATTGTGATATAGAAGTGGGTAGGGTAGGATAGAGGAGGGCGGGGATGAGTGGAGTGGGGTAGGGTTGCTTAGAGTGCTTTATGGTAGGTAGGGCTGTGTAGGGTCGAATAGAATAAAGGAGGGCAAGGCAGAGTAAGGTAAGGTGGGTTAGAATGGGTTGGTTTGGTGTATGGAGTAGTGAGGGGCGTTTATTGAACGAGGCTAACCTACTTACATTGTGATCCTTGTGACCATGGCAGTTCGTCGTGACATGCCCGCCTCCTCCCAATAAACGTATACATGAAATAAATAAACCGCCTTACAAATCACACACACAAATAGGAAGTGCGTACCAAACATTCCTTGTGTTTGCTAGTATGCTGCCCCTTTATATTCACTATGTTGGGACTGGTGCAATGACAAGCTGGTAAATAATACCATCATAACTTAGTGTGAAATGGGCTTAAAGTATCTACCCCAAGTTCGTTTTTCGGGAACTAGAAGACATGGTTAGAATAGATCCACTTGCTTATGTATAAATATGATAAAAATGAACCCCACAGATCCCATATAGGCAGAAGCCATTGGCAATTTTTCCCATTAGACAATAAACGAATTAACTTTCTCGTGTAATCCTTGCTAGCACAATCATTTGTTGGGGTTTTTGATGGTAAGGCATTTTCTAATTTGTTTAATTAGCTGGTTAACGACAACTGTAACATCCTGGAATTAGATTATCACGCTAACTGCACCTACAGGTATGACTTCTTCGAATGAGAAGTGACACAGTAGCCTAAATATAGATCATTTAAACCGCAAGGAAATATCGCGAAATACTTAGTGAGGTCTGTGTCATTGGCCATCTGGCGCTATAGATTAGGTGAAGTGTCCGTAGCGCAATTTTCGTCTGCATGTATTCGATTCTCGTTGATGGATTCTTTTTGGCATGTGCCTACTCTTTTTTCCACAATATCGGTAAATGATTCAATACAAAATGAATTAATTGGTTTGTGTATAAGATACATTGATAGATCACGCTAAACAAGTCGATAATATTAAACTGGATTATTGAATAGTCATGATACATATAAATCGACCTATCTATAAACTCCTGCTGTCCTCGCAATTATGTGATCTAAGACGCATTCATGCAGCATGGATATTGTTTGCACATTAATATATCCTGCACCTATGAAATAACTAGGAGCCGCAAAAAGGGTAGAGGTACTACATAATTGATTAAGTCTTCAGATATATTTCTGGATTTCAAAATCTTAGACTTTTCAAATTAGTGGATTCAAAATAACAATTTTCAAAGTATAGTTCGTGGTGCCCAAGAATGTTGGAACCACATGTTAAAGAAAGAAAATGCAATATTTAGTTGTTCGTCGACATCCTGAGCTTTTCTCTAGCCACCGTTGTATCGTTGCTTGATATTCAAGCAAATGTATCTGCGTTGAAGAAATTGTGGGTATATGTTGTTTAGATGGTGGGCTGGCAACCGCAGTGTTCATCCTCTCCGCGTCAGTGAGAGGATATGACAGGTAGAGGTACTCTCTTTGTCGTGACTCGGTCACCCACCTACAAAGCCACCATACTACTCACATTATCGTCAGCCCTGCCGGAACATTAACAGACACACAGAAGCGCAATGTCAAATGGCATACATAATGAAAAAAACCCAGGGTATTCCTTTATATCACTCATGTGAGCAACAGCAATATATAAAGAAGTAATGAAAATGGAAGCAATACCTGGCATTATCTTTATACAAAGGTATTTATTGTCTATATTTACATATCTACTAGTGTAAAGTGAGGTTGATCTGAAGTACGCTGTAACCCATCATGTTATCTCTAAATTACGTAATCAATGAATAGCTCGAAATACTTATCTTTCATTTCGTTGTCGTCCTTGAACCCTCACATGCAAGTTGTACTTGTTTTACCATGAAACATATACATTTTGTTTGTACATGCCTGTAGTTGTTTATAGAGGTAGAGAATGATAAACAGTTATTAGAAGGAATCCCATTATCGTGACAAAAACAGTACATCAGGGGTGCACGTCTGCCGACAACTGACAGATTTCCAATTGATTTCAGATATTTCATTTGTAATCCGCCACCTCGAAATCAAATGACAGTATTTTTACAGCAACAGCGCCTACCGATACCCAGTAGTGCAATGCTGTATCCGTGCCCTTGTTAATGGCTTGCTAATTGTCCACCATGGGAGACCATAATTATTTATTTGGTGAATTTGTATCTCTTCAAAAAGCAAAGAGTAACAGTTCAATCACGAATAATTAGAATATATACAGATTCATGGCTATTCTCTTGCAACATAATTTTACGAATGTTCATTTCTTTACAATTCATGATTTCTGATTCTTTTTTCTCAGTCCCGACTTTCAACCCTGGAACATGAATGTTACTTTTTATTGTATTTTAGAAATGGGAAATCTCTAATATGATGCAAAAAAGTACACTTATATTTATATAATTTCTAATGTGAAAATATAGGTACAGTGTGTTATCAGTGAGTGAGAGGTTAAAGACCAGAGGGGCGGGGCTGTCAGGTGAGCGTACAAAGGGGAGGGGAACACTTTTCTGATAAGCAGGCATTCAACCATCCGTGTGCTTCCGCACTGGACTAGTTCCACCTTATCCGAGCCTTTGACACTCGGCGCATAGTATCATTGACCTGCAATACAAATCAAAAGGAAAACTAAATCCGGAACCTTATCAGAAAGACCACCAACCAAAGTATCCGAAATAATTTTTGATCAAGACCTAATCCGGGAGATAACATTTTTTTGAGAGATAAGCCTCTATTCTGGTGAACTTGGTCGCAACGTTTCGGTATTTGGTTATTCCTTTTTAATCAGCTATCAGGTATTGTCCGTAATAATCTCGTTAGATTTGAAGGTAGGTGTTTCCTGTCTGATGCTGACCCGCTGATGTTGACCGAAATCTGAAGAAGAATCATCCATAGTGCATATATTTTTTTCTTATGTACCGGCATAGGGTACAAAGATCAATGGATGGCGGTTAGAAAATCTTAACTCTAGTTGTATAAACTCCTTACCTAGCGCTGAGAAGTCAACTCTACTGGTATCCAAGTAGAGTCTGCAGAAAAGCAATCGATATTGGACACACTTATATTTTTTGCTTCAGTAAGCTACATGAAGGGATACATATATGTTTGTAATTTCTTCGTTCCGATGGACCTGTCGAGGATCCGTGGTTGGATTTTTTTTTATAGAATTCAGTGGTCGCATGTGGTAGGAGAAAGGCTCACACTTCCAGATACGCCACGTTTTCCCACACTGAAGGGATACATATACCCACACACAGACTCTCCTATACGCAGGCACACAAACACCTAACATAAACACGCACACAGACGATACCATACATTAGATTGTTAGTGTGCGACTGCACCATTTCCGTCCCTTATGTACAAAAAATAGATATTGCTTTGATATGTCGCTCCACTTTTTACTAGTAGTTGATTCTATATCTAGATAAAAGCAATATACTTTGAGTACCAACCCGAAGATGTGTCATTGAGTGCTATTTCATCAGTTGATTAAATACGGGAAAAAGAGGATAGTTTTTGTTGGAGGTAACATCCTCATGTCCCTCACTGCATCCTGTTAGTGTGTAATTATTTATGCATGATTTCACAGGCCTCCCGAGATCCATTTACTTTCATCAACATTCAATGTCCATTAATCCCCACTAACTTAACGCTCAAGACGCAGTGGTGGTTTTTACGCTTGATGCAAAGAAAACCCCCGGTGGTTATTTACGTTGATTGTCTATTTAATTGATCATCGATTTAACTCACTTGGTTAGATAAAATAGGAAAACTAAATTAAGCAACATAGAAGCACATTCCATTGACGACACTGGCTCTTAGAGGCCTTTGCAATTAATGACAAAGTACAGTATATACAACAACACAGGCAAACCATACTTTATACGGCAGTTGTTCCCAGAGGCATATGTAAAGAAGAACAAATAGATGTAAAGAGTGGAAACTAACCAAGTTTTGAAAATCTCCGGTCTCAAGACCCCACTGAAGTCTTTCTGAAATAAATTAAGATAGAGCTTAGAGATGAATACCTTGCAGGGCGTCGCACTGGCAGCTGTGAATCTTACAACGCACAACCTGAATTTATCGGCGAGCGACTGAGTCAGAGGTCTCCTGGTGAAGTCTGGGTCGACAAGTCTAGTGTACCCAGAGACCTCATCATTTCTGGGGCCTGTTCCCCAAAATAATTCTCGGCTGAAGCTAGAACACTATGAATCCAAATACATTGAAATATGGTATCAATGCTTACGTACCAATCGACGAGTGTAGTGGTGAGAAATAATGTTTTTATTGGTCCTACTTATTGGGTGACAATTATTTGGAATTTTTCTTTTACTTTCTTCATGGCAAGTCACACTTAGAATGACCCAACTACCAGTGAGTCCCATCCAATGAAAAATCTAGAAAAACAAAGCAATATCAATTTGCATTATGGAATATTAAACAATCAAAATTAAAGCACCCACACTTAAAATATCACTTTATGTCAGTGGCCTACACTTGGGACATGACCAAAAAAATGCATACTGGAAAAAAATCAACATTTGGGACAAGAAGTGTATTGATTCTGGTATAGCTAGAGTCGATGCATATATCAGAAATTGATCTGGTTTTATTTTTGGAACTAGGCCCTGGTCTCCAAGTGACTTTATGTGCAGGTATTTGTTGTAGTTCTCTGGGTAGTATGGTGATGAATATTACATACGAAGCCGATATCCACTTCGTTATTCCATGCCAACCTCCTCACTCTCATCATCAATGGTATCTTGGTAGCTCAGTCAGTGAAATGTTACTACTAATGGACTACGTAATATCTTGAGCCTCCCTTGCAATTGACCAGTTAGTAATTTACTTGATTAATCCACATTTATGAAAAATAAACCATATCGGAAATACTGATAAAGGGAAATAAAGAAGAAAGAAATACATATTTTTCTGACTTTAAAAGAGCTCTCTCAAACCTTCCTTTTTAGAGTCTCATCAATATTATCTAATTCGGTTCCATTTTATAGGCTAGTTAATCGAGTGTAACGAGCTAGAAAATGGAAAATTAATCCAAAAACCCAACGGGGAATTTAATAGTAACAGAAATGTTTTATTCATGGTCGACCACCAGTTGGTTAGATAAAATGGGAAGTCTCAGTGACTAACATGGGTCTAATAACAAGAGACATGGGTCTAATAACCAGTGTTGAGTCTATCTTGAGAGGAGAGGGACACCTGACCCAAAACCCAATTCCACCTTGCCCCGTACAGCAGGGCATATACTCCACAAGTACACATGAATATGATATTACTATATACCCATTTTGTATTTACTGTAAATATGCACCGTTTCACCACCTAACTTAAAAAATACTGTACGGAACAGTGTTCCGTACGGGAAAATACGGAACACCTTCCTATACACGTTCACTAAGATATTAGGCCAAAATGAATTAATGATTTTTTCTAATTTCGGGTATATAGTAAATATATAACGTCCAACCATGCTTCTACATGTTACAAAACTCAATGATAATTTATGGTACATACGGAACTCGGCGTAAACGCCTCGTTTCGTATGAACCGTAAATTATCATCTCGTTTTGTGGCTTGTACAGCATGGTCAGGACGTTCTATATAATTACCCTGCCTTGTTTTAAAAATATATTCCCGTTTCAGACCTGACTCAGTTTCTGAAATGCTTCATATAATATAAGCCTGCTTGATGCAAACAAATAAAGGTGTAATTGGCATAGTTTAGAACACATAAAAATCACCTATAAATTGAACTTGATTAAAAGAATGCTATATGAGACCAGATAATTCTCAATGGGCCTATACCAGGAAACTAATGAGAATAATATGAACGTGGCGAATACACTTCTCGCTCGGCCAGAAAAATGAAAATAACGGTCAAATTTCATCTTGTAGGCTAATTTCAATTATAATTCTGCTCATGGTCTACAGACCACCATATCACCTCTGACCAGAATGTGTTGGTCTATACTGACATCAATTTCAGCGATAAATGCAAAGGTCAATTGGAGTTCAGCGTTTCATTGTTACATCTATATCATATGAGATCCCATTTCATCGCAACCGCATTCTCCCTGCCGCTATCCCTTCACTGCCCCCATCCTGACCCTCAGCCGTATCTTAAACGCATCCATTTATCTATATCTCATCCTCAAACTTTTCCTTATTCACCCAACCATGTTTTCCTTTCTTATCCTGATCTCAGGCATCTTCTCCATCCTCATCTTCGTCCCCACCCCTCTCAGCACCCCTTTCACTCTCAACCGGCTCCAGCCACCATTGTTCTTTGAGTATTTGTCAGACATGGTTCTAGACAAAACACTAATGACAAGGCCGTACAAGAAAACAAAGCCCCGCCTGAGGAGTTCCCGATAACGATTCCATGTCGAGCCAACGGAATCCAGATGCGGGTAATTATAGCGATCCCAGCTAATGATTTAATTCCCATGAATCCTGCAATAAACAGGGGAGAGTCAATAACAGGCGGAACATCCAGCGTAACATGAGCAATGGGCAGCACACCAGCTTCCGGACATGCGCAGCTGTGTGGGTGCTGGTTGAATTATAGTTTATACAGAACGATTTGTGCTGAGAATCGGCGCAATGAAAGCTGGTGGGCGCCTGAAAGGACCAGTGGCGGTGAAGCGGACGCCATGACCGGGACAATGGTCCTATTGACTGCCTTGTTCTCCCCCGGACGATCAATAGATCTGATCTCCAGAGAGCAGCCTCGACTTGCACCAAGTCCCAAAAGCTCTTACGGATACGCGCACGCCTGCAATAAAAATGGGATTATCCGATGTACTATAGACCAGAGTAGAGGTCCTTTGATAACAGTAATTGTTGGTTTTGTTGCAGGCCATGATGAATGTGACTTTAATATTTTTGGAAGATTGTTGCGGATTTTGCCTGCTTTATGAGGATGCATGGAAACTCCGAAAAATAGTATGCAAAGTAGTCTGTTGTCTCAAGCTTGTATCCTAAGATCGCAGCGAGATCAAAAGTTTTCAACTAATTTGAGAATAAATTGATACAAATTGATACCAATCGTACTAACCCGTGCCATTTAACAAAGACCTTTCCGAAATAACCAATGTTTTAGCTTCATGTTACATTGTTAAATGTAATGCATAGTCGTTGTTGTAAAACAACAGGATAATGATCAGTCTGACAGTCCTTTAATTAAAAATAAGATTTTTTTTCTGGCTCATCTGGCTTACTCAGAGTGTTTTATCCACGTCTTATAAATTTAGATTGAAAATGAGATTCGTGCAGTCTAGGAAAGTTTGAGGATTTCGTCTGATTTTAATCAGTGGAGCATGAGGAGAAAATATGAGTTCATGATCACTACAGATTAACCATTACTGGTCTATCCACGCATTGCAGTAACATATATTATGTACCTCAAAACTGCGTAACATCCTCACCTCCCAGACATATTTGTGCACGTGTTACAATGAAGTGGTGTCAGGAACATGTAGAAAAAACATCTATCTAAATGAATAGGGCTAGTAAACAACCGAAAGACCTACATGTTCCCGAGATATCAATATATTTCTCACAGTGCAATAGTATCACAAACAAGTTCAGACTCAGCACTAGTAAATGATACATATGGTGGGTTACTAACGGTATTGAACACTCAGATGGATATCAATGAATGAAAATCCCTTATTTGGAAACAAAGGAGAAAATCTCATATTTCTCCTGGATTAATCAAAAAGCTAGATCGTAAAGACACCAATAGGTCAGTCGCCATGTAGATTGTGATAACCCCTCTACCAGAGGTCAACACTCCTAGGACCGGGCTCTGCTTTATAGCTCCTCTTGTGTTACATAACACTAGTTAGCTACATCATCGTGTAATATCCATTTTACAGTACATGCTACTTCCTCACACCCATATAGTATGACCCATGTACATACCACTATAGGTTAGACATACTCTTTTAAAGATTACTGAGAAATGTAGTATAGAGACGCTATGAAAATGAAAATAGGAAAATCTGATGTGATCGAAGCAAGGTAAATTACAATCCTTGTATAGTTCTGAAAGAGTAAATCATATTGATAGCCAGACGACTGGTATGAATATTATGCAAGGTGATAAATCCTTTCCAGTCATATCTTTTATGGGGTGCCTTATGTACGTTTTTGCTACACTGTTGTTAACGTTCAGTACATTTATATTCATAGGTAGCACGCTCGCATACGGACCTCTGGAGTCAGGCTTGAAGTGTTGGTCATGCTGCTGTGTTTCATCGCTTCCCTGTGATTCTCATTTAACAGCATTGATCTAGTCGTGATATAACACAGTCCATAGCTGTGGCATAAAACAACCTCGCCTAACCCTTGGTAAAGCTGTATAGGGTTCCCAGGAGAGGCATTCCTTATTTCCATCCCTTACCTCCAGAGTTCGACAGCGAATAAAACAATGGGTTGAGGACTGAAAAGACTAGGATCCATACTACAGGGGCATTAATTAACACAAGAGGACAACATGGAAGGCAAATCATTTATTGAATTTTTCTGATATGAATAAAAGAACGAGGCATAAAAACCTCCACTGCGGCCGACGCTACCTTGAATCTGACCAGAATTCAACCTGATACCAGCCAGTTGCCATGTTATAAACGTAGCAACACGTGTGAAAAGAATCAACAATGTTGGGGAAGCCCTGGAAACCGGTTGTACCTGAATTGAATTGTTTTGATCGTTATTACTAATCAGAATATGAAAAATATGCCCTATTAATGAGAAAACTTAATAGAATGGTTTGGATTGGGTGGGTACAATTTTCCGAGTGGCATCTAAAGCAGCTGAAGTGCCTTCTGGGAGCCGTGGGTTGAGACGTCAATTAATCTCGGAGGCACCATGCGGAGAATTGTCCTCACCATAATTATTGATAATTCCTCAATCATCCTCAAGGGCTGCAGAGGATCATTAGTACAAGGATGACGTAAGTGAGAGAGTGAGTAGACCATATATAGTCTTGAAATACGGTTAAAGACGATGTGAAAGCCTTCCGATAGTGGGAAGTGGTCACTAGTAGGGTGCTGTAGACAGAATGGCCCCATCGTTGTCGGATACTACAAGCGGGAATTGTTTTTCACTGTAGGGCACGAGACTGTTGTAAGCAGAAAGAGTTGTATAAAAACTTTAAGTATAAGAGTTTCAGTATTGCAGTGATGTTCTGGGCTTGAAAGCGTTTCAACTTAAGCAAGGATGTCAGAGAACAGGGAAATCCCTGAAATCAGGGATTTTATGATATTGTCCGCACTATTTAAAAGCGTCAATAGAACCTGTGTATGTCAACCCCATATTGTTTTTCCGGAAACCTGTATACCCAATTTCTCTATAAATGTGTACATTATTACTTCCATGATTTTCAAGGTTTACCCTGACAAGCTCCGCATAGATAATGCATAGATGAAAATCTCTCAAATCCCTGAAACCGTTGCACTGATAACTATACAAACAACTTTTAATGCATAGCCAACACCAGGAACCAGCTTCATACTACAATCTCCCAAGCACATTTAATTTAACATCAATAGGACATGGAAGGTAGGGCTCTGCTTGGAGAGCATAGACTGTAGTTCCAGTGCTACTCACAAGGGACACGGTTTTCAAATAACTTCAGGGATTTTCTTTGAGAGCTGCTGACATCCCTGCCTTCAGACAGCCTCTAGGCATCAAAAACATCTCTTTTATTTGAGCTTAATTTCTCCAAATTCAGTAGATTTCATATCTTCAATTTAAACAGGGGTAAACCCAGTACACTCTGTACATATTATAATCACATTCTGTGAAGTCATACTCAGTCATCGTCATATAACATGAAGGGGGTAAAATGAAAACAAAAACAAATCAAAGACAACAGTAAAAAAACAAGTAAATACGTGAGTCACTATGGTCTTATTGCTTTTTTAAGACATGTCACACTCAAGATAGTTTGAACTTCCTTGTCTGCTATTTACGATACATTGGTGATTTCTCATATTTGGAGGAAGGGTGAAGGAAGTGCCTGAACCTTAGTTTTCAGTACTAGGTGCGCCGTAGGAGGTAGCTGAAGTTAGTCTATGTGTTCAATGATATGTAAAGTCGTAAAACAGGGACACGAGGCAGAGACAAGGAACAGTCGTTGGTTTACCTTCTGGAGACTCCTGGGGCAATAAAGGTGTGTTAATGCTGCAAAGTCCAGATAAGGTCCGGGGCGGCTCAAGGCCATTCACTTAGATCAGAGGTCATCGGCATTAAGGAGCGGCTCAGAGCGGCTCCAGGCGACTCATGCGTTATTAGATTATCGCATTTCAGTCTCACTCACACGGTCAGTTCCTGGTACGACCACTTAAGATAACCAGTAGAAGCATGTACTAATAATTTAGCCTACTCGATGTTCTCGGTTTATTTCCCTGACTCCTCTCGAATCATCTGTTTACTATATATTGATATCGTTTTTCTTTTTTCCTCTTTTCATAGCACTTTGTTATTTCTTTCTACCCCCCTCATGCTCATTCATTTTCTCTTCTTTCTCCCCAGGCGTTGAAATCATGCCTATTGAATCTTGGAAGTCGTGTATTTTAAAAATACTGTGGTCGGAAATGACTCTTTACATCTTGTCACCATGAAGTCTAAGTAAAGTCAGGTAGAGTACATTTGGAAAGGTTAATGGTCGGAAGATACACGGAATATTCATGTAAACCAGACCAAAACAAGACCCAGATCAGGCCCAGCGCAGCCCACCCCTTAATGACTCTTACAATACATTCCAGGATACATATTCCCACAAAGATAACGTCTAATCCCTCTCTTTTACATTATACTATTAAAGCAGCCATACCCACTATGACTGTTTATTGCCTTCTGTGTGACCTTCTATTTGAAAGTGACCAAAGACCCGACACGCTTTACCAGAGCGTAACGTGTTATATTCTGACCTCGATAGGTTGTGGGGTTCCTTGACTCCCACGTTTCTATTCAGTCATCTATGGTACTTTCACTTACTGACATAGTTTCCTAGGACCCGTTGAGAAGTTAGCAGAGATGTTTGTCATTAGTGAAATGTGAATATATTGACCCATAAATTCATGTGATACAAATGCTTTGAGCGATTCTATAGCAAAGGACAGGTAGCGCTCTAATATATAACTCAGATGGCATCTATAAATGACAAGTTTCTATGACATTCTCTTCAAAATTTGTTATTTGATAATTGTGAACTGTATAAATGACAAAATATGAATGGTATGTGGTTCTAATGGAAGTACTAATATTGGTATTGAGACTAAGTGGCCAGTAGTGGACCGGGTTGGGTTTGAATCTCTCTCAGTCTCTTATCAGACGGTACCAAGCACGGTCCTGTCAGGTCAACCCTTTGAAGGCTCACCGACCTCGCTCGATGGCGCTCCCATGAGAAAATAAAAAAGACTTGGCAATACTGTTAGAGCAGAACTTTGGTTTTAGAGCAGGACAACACTGTTGATGATTAAATCCATTTTGTACATGATATTTAAGACGGTTTGCGATATGTCGACTCGTACTCTTTAATTACACACTGTATACATTAAAGAAATGTCTCTTTTTTCTTTATTTCAGTTCTTTATAACTTGCAAGTTCGTTTCTGTGAGCGAAATGACATCTACACCTACTGCGGTAAGTGCAAGTGCATGTATTTGATTAGGTGTCACTTGACCTTAGTCGTTGATGCAATGATAATCACCCCAAAACAGATCCATTCCTATCAATTTTAACATTTATAGATTCTGAATCAACTATATATGGTACCATTTCATTCTTTTCATCCACTTAAAAGAAACATACATTTCTGCTAGATTTGAATATCTAAATATAGTGATGATAATTTTATGTACGTATAATCTTTAGAAGAAACCATATGTGAATTGTTTGTAATCGATTTTTTTTGTTGCAATTGTCGGGAGTTTAGGGAGGGGGGGGGGGTCAACGGTTCAGTTTTGGATGTGAGCTGCTTGTCCTGTAGCTATGTATAATCCACATAATTGTAGTGTTCGGGTACTTCCACTTATAAGTACCCTTGTGTTAACACGCCGTTTGACTCCTGCAGGCATCGTGCTGGTGGCCATCAACCCTTACCAGTCGCTCCCCATCTATGACATCGACACCATCCAGGCCTACCAGGGGCAGGACATGCACGCTCTCGAGCCGCATGTCTTCGCCGTTGCTGAAGAAGCCTTCAAGAACATGTCCAGGTATTCAATATCACACCACCGCAACCCATTGGAAGCCTAGTAAAGTCTTTGTGCAAGTGGAGATGTAGCCATTGTTCAGGAAATTAAAGGAAATATGTTTTCAAAGATTTAAAAAGGGTTGGGATATTGACCCACTAACAATTAGTTTGGATTTGTATAGTCCTACTATGCATGTACGTGTAGAGGTCTTTGTCGCTTTAAAACAGCTATTAAATGTTTTTATCTACATCTAGTTCTAAGCAACTTCGAAGGTTACACAGTTCAGAAATATGTTGATCAATTAGCACTACCGTGAACGACGCAGATAAACTGACTATGTTAGATTGTTTTCATATACCCCTCTCAAGTGAACTCAAGCTACTTTGTTAATCACGATGGGAAAACCATTTGGAGATCCCTGAAGATGCAGCTACAATTATTAAAAAAAAAAAAAAGATACTAGTTATGGTCACCACCCAAACTGTCACGTTTCACGTATTTGGGAATGGAGGTTGGAACATGTCTTTTTACAATAATACACCTTTTTTTTTTTTTGCAACGCGCCAGTTTTGACGAGAACCAGTCGATCATCGTCAGCGGGGAGTCAGGTGCCGGTAAGACAGTGTCAGCGAAGTACGCCATGCGCTACTTCGCCACAGTGGGTGGCGCACAGGCAGAAACACAGAATGAGAAAAAAGTGGTGGCCTCCAACCCCATCATGGAGGTAAGCCGACATGATGTTATATGCTAAACTTAACCTGAATTATTTTTGTGTCAATATATCATTGATTTTTGTATGGTGGCTCTGAATATATCCAACGGATGTAAGGTTCGGATTGTAGAGTATATGCTTCAAGTAATTTACACTTGTGAAAGTTAGGATCCATCGCTGAAACATGAATGCGATTGATTAAGAAGCCCAATGAAATTTCCTCTGCAAGTTTCGATATGGGTCTTGTTCTTTTCATTTCTCGTTGGTATTTCTTTTTAAATCTTGGGATAAAGGTGGACATTTCGTCTGGCAGTGAATACTGGAAATACATTCTAATGGAGATATTATCTATATATCTGGGTTTTCTTTCGATTTGCATTGATGCCTAGCATAGCGATGTATAATTGGTAAAGGCTGATCACATTATTATTATACAAAATAGCATTGCTATGAACATTATCCTTAGATTGAACAGAGAATAAATAAATCTGTGTACAGTGTTATTTACCATTGAAATGATATGTATACCATGTTCTTCCCCGATAGGGAAAATATGGGGAAACCATAGTAGTCATAGTAGGAAACGTTGAAAATCAAATAAAGCAGCCGTTCCGAGGGTGATTAATATATACCAAGATTGTTTGTGTCTATTTATAGGCTATTGGTAACGCCAAGACGACGAGAAATGACAACAGCAGTCGATTCGGGAAATACATTGAGATTGGGTTCAGTAAACAAGACACGATCGTCGGAGCCAACATGCGGACCTATCTGTTGGAAAAATCTCGGTGAGCAACAAACATGAATCAATAATTTGATTTCCCCCCATTTATCGAATATGTGTACTTATAATTATTACATTAAACAGCTATCAGACTATTTTGTGATGTATTTCAATTGATTCATTCAACTAATTGATAAAGATTTAATTGAATACCTTCGTGAATTAAGCATTATAATTTCAAACACTTGTAATTTAGTAAAGAGAGCATAGATACCTCTATATGTTTAAAAAATCTTATTATATATACATGTAATACTAATTATTAGCAGGTGGACGGTTGGTCTTTAGGTTATGGCTATAGCCTACTGTAGTACACATGCTTGTAAAGTCATTAGGTGACCTGACCATATTTTTGCTTTTTATAGCTCACTAAGTACAGATAGGAATATGATTTCTGTTTTGGACAGAAGGTTTTATGGTGGTACAATGCCTTACACTTTTGATATTTAGTATTTTGGTATGGATTTAAAAAAAATAGTGAATCTAGTTGGGGGGGGGACTTTATGCACATATTTCTACCCCTTAAACGGGTTGAATCATAATATAATATGCCTCATTTGAAAGAGAATAAAAAACAGTAGGTGCTAGGAAGTGGAATTTTCCAGGTAGATTCTATATTTACAGAGATATTCAAGTATTTGTTGAAAGTGGGTGGGGGGGGGGGGGGGATTTTGAGTGAAATGGGCATACTCAAACAGATGTTTACTCAATATTGATTTGCAGTGAACATTGGTGTAACATTTACCATCTCCATAAGTGGCACTGACAGTTGCTTACCCTCTAGGAAGTGTCATTTTTTAGGTTGAACTTGTATTTGGCATGATATTCATGTATTTTTGCCTAATTTTATAGCATGGGGGGGGGAGGGGTGGGAGCAGCCATCTTTGAATTGTAATGCAGCCATGTACCCCCAGAGGACTCTGTGGTTCCTATCACTCTCCAAGCATATTGGCACATGCCTTATACCTATATCCTTATAAGAACACTAAATATCTGGTTGAAGCTCAGCCTCACTTTGAGCATGGAGCCTGTAGTATGGCCAACTAAAACCAGATGGAGCCATAACTAAGTATGGATAGGTATAAGGCTAATACAAGATCGTTGCAAGACTGTTGCAAGACTTTTGTAAGACTGATACAAGACTTGTAAGACTTGTGAGACTGTTGTAAGGCTGATATAATATGATATGATATGGGGTGTTAATAGATTTAATATTACATTTATCCTGTTTGGACTGAGTTATATTAGTTACATTTTTTTTTACTTCTTCAACCATTTATACATAACTTTGTACAATTTTGTTTAGTATTTTGACATGGATTTTTAAAAAAAAGTCATTTCAGTTGGGGGGAGGACTTTTTTTAGTCAGAGGTCCATTTTGAAAAACTCCTTGGCAGTGTCTGGTCTCTCCCTAGACTAGTAATTAATTATTAGCAGACCTTGTATTGAGTTTTAAACGCGTCCACCTGCTAATGTGGCCTTTAAAGGCCAATATTTCTTTTTCAAAATGCACACTAAGCTCTTGTTTTACTATCTTCTTGTTTCAAGTGTCGTATTCCAAGCTGCAGAAGAAAGAAATTACCACATATTCTATCAGTTGTGCTCAGCGGTTGACCTTCCGGAGTTTGAAAACTATCATTTAGGTAAATACATATCACATTGAAAAGTGAAATAAAATACTTGATATACTAAATTTGTGAATCTTATTAAAAAACATAATCTATAGCCAATATC
The DNA here is from genome assembly GCA_950022655.1 of Alentia gelatinosa. Taxonomy (NCBI): domain Eukaryota; kingdom Metazoa; phylum Annelida; class Polychaeta; order Phyllodocida; family Polynoidae; genus Alentia; species Alentia gelatinosa. The sequence goes on along the minus strand of OX465579.1, from coordinate 46,729,352 downwards.
GGCACATTACTTTTATTATTACGTCTTTATATCTTTTACTGCTGTTGGCTGCATATCATGGACTTGATATCCTATATTTTCTTCAATCGTAAATATATTTGGATTAACCTTCATTTTATGTGTGTGTTTTGCTTTTTTTTTTTTTTTTTTTACTTATTTAGAAAAGAAAATCGTTTTTCATTTTTTCAGACCACCCGGACATCTTCCTGTTCACAAATCAAGGCGAGTCACCATACATCGATGGTGTGGATGATGCTGAGGAATTCCAGTCTACTCGTGATGCTATGATTTTGCTCGGTAAGTGTGCTCACCAATGTGATAGTTGCTCACGTCAAGTCGCCTCACGCCTCACGCCTCACGCCTGTAAAGATCTCTATATCTATTCACCACTTCTTATGTCTTTTTATTTTATTTGTTTGGTGGCAAAAACATATCTGTAGTCATCCAAAAGGGTTATCTATTTGATCTCAACCCTGTATGTTGCGCATACACATTTTATTTTAGGCGGTCATGACTATACCTTTATTTTTCCTTATCGTTACTGTTCCGCGGGAAATCTTCATAGATAAGGTCCAGTTCCATAGGATTGCCAACCCTTTCATTCTACTTCTATCGCTTTATAAATACACTTGGGTACAGATACCTTACTTTGTGATCTGCCCGTATAATTAGGTTCGATGTATGTGCAGCGTAATCTTCACATGTGTATTATATTGAGATATACATATACCAGGCCTCATCTCTGTTAACTGAAATAGGTGCCTGTTATTCATACCAAATCTTATATCTGAAACTGTGTTACCCTTTTTCTTATATTACTTTATTGTATCTCTCACTATACAACAGATTTTTTTTCAGATCCAATATCAGTGCTTGTTACATCAGAATAAAAACAATGTAAAGAATCCTAAAATATTCTGTATATGTAGAGTGCCTTCTGTGTAACTCCCTCTGGCTCACTCCGCGTCATTTACTTCCCTCCAGGAATTTCGGAGCAGAGACAAATGGAAATTTTCCGTATCGTGTCCGGCATCTTACACATGGGCAACATTCTCATCAGTGATAGCGACAAGGACTCTGACACCTGCTTTATCGCTGTGAGTGCTGCCAGCTTCAGTTTACGCACACAAAAATAAAAAAGAGAAGTTATCCATAGCTATTCCCATTCACCCAGGTCACTACATTTTTTTCCACTATCGCAGTGAACTGAGTCCAATACCAATTTTATGAATTTTAGTAGAATGTCATAAAGTGGTCAATGTGCTTAACACTTACTGTAACCCTGATACCTAGTTTTGATGAATTTATTATATACATGCCTTTCTACATGGAGCGCAAGGAAACAAATCAATTACACGGCGCCAATGACGAATGGATTTTCTTCATACGTAATTATTTGGGTTTTCTTTCTATTTTTCAGAAAACTGATAAACACTTACCGATTATGGCTGAACTCATGGGAATTGACCAGGAACAAATTCGAATGTGGTTGTGTAACCGCAAGATCGTCACTGCCACTGAAGTACTCACCAAACCCCTCACCGCTACACAGGTAGGTGCAGAAAAAGCTCGGCAATGGCTCACCACTGCATTTGGTACACTGTAATACTAATTAAGAAAAGCTCTCTGCAAGATAGTTTCATTTTGTAAATCAGGCGCATAGTTCTAAAGAATGAGAGTAACTAATTCTGAATTTTGATTATTAGCAGGTGGAAGGTTGGTCTTTAGGTTATGGCTATAGCCTACTGTAGTACACATGCTTGTAGAGTCACTAAGCGACCTGACCACATTTTAGCTTTTTATAGCTCACTAAGTACAGATAGGAATATGATTTTTATTTTTGACAGAAGGTTTTATGGTCATACCATATCTGACAGTTTTAATTTTTAGTTTATTGACATGGGTTTTTAGAAAAAAGAGATTTCAGTTTGGGGGGGGGGGGGACTTTTGAGTCACATGTCCATTTTTTTTAGAACTCCTTTATGGACATATTTCTACCTGTCAAAATGGTTCATAATTTTGTTCTAGGAATCAGTCAAGACCCAGTCAAATGATATTGGTTTGTAAAATTATTTGCAATATCATTTACCACCAGATATTGGCTTGACCTACTTTCTTGGTGTACATAGAAACAAAGTTTTGTCTCCCACATGGCTAGGGAGCATGCTGACAGGTCTGTGTGCATTCATCCATGAAGCTATCACCATTGAAGCTATCTGAAAACGTTTCCTATGTACTCAGAGAATTTCTAATTGGCAATTGAAATCGCCCTCAGGTTGTTAAATATATGTGTACATTGAGCCATGACCTGCTGAGTTCACAGAGGAGTAGGGCTTTAAATATCCAATCAATGAAGGCCCTTCCTTATTCATGGATGCCTTCCCTCCCTCCCTCCCTCCCTCCCTCCCTCCCTCCCTCCCTCCCTCCCTCCCTCCCTCCCTCCCTCCCTCCCTCCCTCCCTCCCTCCCTCCCTCCCTCCCTCCCTCCCTCCCTCCCTCCCTCCCTCCCTCCCTCCCTCCCTCCCTCCCTCCCTCCCTCCCTCCCTCCCTCCCTCCCTCCCTCCCTCCCTCCCTCCCTCCCTCCCTCCCTCCCTCCCTCCCTCCCTCCCTCCCTCCCTCCCTCCCTCCCTCCCTCCCTCCCTCCCTCCCTCCCTCCCTCCCTCCCTCCCTCCCTCCCTCCCTCCCTCCCTCCCTCCCTCCCTCCCTCCCTCCCTCCCTCCCTCCCTCCCTCCCTCCCTCCCTCCCTCCCTCCCTCCCTCCCTCCCTCCCTCCCTCCCTCCCTCCCTCCCTCCCTCCCTCCCTCCCTCCCTCCCTCCCTCCCTCCCTCCCTCCCTCCCTCCCTCCCTCCCTCCCTCCCTCCCTCCCTCCCTCCCTCCCTCCCTCCCTCCCTCCCTCCCTCCCTCCCTCCCTCCCAAAATATTTTCAATCAACAATTTTAAACATGTGTTAAGCTACTTGTAGTGAGTTTTAAATGCGTCCACCTGCTCATTTGGCCTTTCAAAGGCCAATGATTCTATTTGAAAATGCACACTTAGTTCTTGTTATTCATACACATTATTGTTGGGTTGGGTTTTTTTAAGCAAAAATCTCATTTTCGCAATATTCGTTATACCACTTTTACAGGGCATTGTTATCAAGACCTTTGTAATCACTTCTCATTATGTTCAGATTACTATCGTGATCATACATCTTCTATTTTTTGTATTTTTGATAAAATGTTTTGTGGTTTAAATCTAACGTTTATTAAATGGTGCTACTTGACATCGGTTCCCACTGGGAGGAAACTTTTTTTCTCAATCCGGTTATTATCATGTACTTCTTAATCAACTTAGCCCTCCTTCATTTCAGGCATACTTTGCAAGGGATGCCCTCGCCAAACACATATATGCCCAATTGTTCAACTGGATTGTTGATACCATAAACAAAGGCTTAACGAGTACCTCAAAACACGGCAAATTTATTGGCGTACTAGATATCTACGGGTGAGTAATATTGGCCTTTATCAAAGTTATTTCTCCACCTTAAAATATTTCACTGAACGAGAATAAAAAACCCAAAACCCTTTTTGTGGTGTTTTGAAATTCCCGTTTATGAGATTGAAGCTGAGTAAAGCTCGGCTCGACAGAAAGGCCTCCTAGTGTTAAGTTAATGAAATAACATGCCAGGACTGGTACACTTTAATAGGAATGAACCGGTATAGATCGTATGCTGTTTGTATGTGGTCCTTTCACTGTGCAGAAGTATATTTTTCATCGTTATTTACTTTTAGATTTGAGACGTTTGAAACAAACAGCTTTGAACAGTTCTGTATCAACTATGCCAACGAGAAATTACAACAGCAATTCTGTTTGGTAAGTTATACACCTATACTCGTTAACAGTTATATATAACTTCTGCAATAGATGAAATGCAGACTTCCTCAATTCAATTATCAATATATCAAATCTCACAAGGAGGAATGTATCACTCCTCCCATCTCTTAACAGAGAGATATACGTATTTGTAGATATTGGTTTTATCTTGTTTTAAACTGATAAAACAACATAGCATGGATATCAGATTGAAGAATTGATTAAGTTTTGACCGAGTATCGCGTTTTTTTTGTGATATGCAGCATGTGTTCAAACTGGAACAAGAAGAGTACGTGCGGGAAGAGATCCAGTGGTCTTTCATCGACTTTTACGATAACCAGCCGTGTATAGACCTTATAGAGGGAAAACTAGGGATCCTCGACCTACTCGACGAGGAATGCAAGGTGTGTGTCTCCAGAAAGTGTACTTCGAAAATTAGTATGAACCACATTTAATTTTGAATATTGGAATTAAATTATCCAAATTAAATCCAGAGAAAAACAATAAAAAAAACTTTTAACAACCGATTGGAAATATTGATAGAAAAAACTCATGACACCATAGGGTTTCTCAAAATAGATGCGCATTTGAAAAAAAAGATATAATGGAATGGCTGTTTTGTGCAGGACAAAGGACATGGAGGACTTTTATACTCTTATGGGGGGAAAACATAATATAGCCCTTCAGTGCCTAGTACTAATATACTACACTCATAATTTCATCCAACCTGGATACGAAATTGCTTTATTAGAATGTTATCAGCTGACTCAATGGTTTAGTTTTGCCTTTATCTAAATGAAATTTTCGTTTTTTTTTGTAGCTACCTCGTGGTTCTGATCAGAACTGGTGTCAGAAGCTTTACGACAAACATGGAAAGTCAAAGCACTTCTCCAAGCCGCGCACATCTCAAACCTCCTTCGTCATCCATCACTTTGCCGACAAGGTGGAATACTCCATGAACGGCTTCCTGGAGAAAAACCGAGACACCGTGCTCGAGGAACACATCAACATTCTCAAAGCTAGTCAGGTCAGCCTTTACATCTAAACTTTCATCTAGACTAAAGAGGATGGCCTTTATAGATAATCTCATGCCGTCCTGTAAAATATAATTGGCATCGAGTTAAATACATACATTTGGTTCGAATCTGAGATCTTATGGGTGGAACAGACATTTGGAAGACATTGAATATTACAATATTTATATGACGTTTATAATCCATATTCCATGTTTTTTGTTGTAGATGGGATTGTAGAATACATGTGTGGTTGTTTATTATCAAATAAAGTTAAGTCATACATCAAAGTCAATAAAATAGGATAATATCTGAACGGTGTTTCGTACTTAGGAAACTTTGCTCCCTAGTAACTACCATTCCAAATTATATTAGAAGATACTCTGAAATCCTACTTTAAAAAATCGTATAAAATTCAAAGGAAGAGCGTTTGATAAAAAATCAGTTATTTATTTTTTCAAACCTAAGTTTGCTTTCTATCGTTAGACCCCACATATCTATGTTAAATGAATTTTTTTTAAAAGAATTGTATCCTTTCACAGTACGAGTTAGTCGCCGAGTTGTTCACGGAGAAGGCGGTGGGAGCCGCGGCCCCTCCAGGAAAGCGACCCAAAGGAGGCGTGCTGCGTGCTGCCAAGGAGGTGCCCCGCGGTGGACAGAAGACACACCGTAAGACGGTCGGGTCACAGGTGAGTCTTTTTGTTGTGGGTAGATGTGATGGATATGGCTTCATACTTCTGTTAGTACAAGCAAGAAACATAATACTGATCCTTGAAGTTGTTACAGAATATTTATTTAACTGACTCATGGGGTTACACCTGCGTGAAGCATCTACAGTTTTACTCAGTTATGACTAATTGATGATCTGTATTCACTTTTTACTGTTCAACTAACTTAGCAACAGTTACGAAACCGTGTATTTTGGTAGGCTTTATGCTAGCAAGTTGTCTAACTAAGTTTATATAAGTGTAAAAAAATGCATGGTCCTTTTGTTCAGCTTCTCAGTTGAGTAACCCAGTTTGAAGCATGTGGTTTACCACGGTGAGATCTGTTTGGTACGATATAAACACTGCAGTTATGTGGCAGTGTGTGACATGAAGTCCCAGCCGCATGTGGGTGAGTGCTTATTGTTCCCTGATATAACTCCACTGTTCGTCAAATGTTTTATTCTCATGCATTCGTATGTTGTTGTATTTTTGTTACGACAGGTTACCACGGGTTTCAAGGTTTGCATCCACTGCAACTTATCGTCGATGCACTAACACATTTCTAGATAAAATGGGGTCTGATGACACTTGTAGAAAACTAGGGGCTAATTCGTATTAGTGATTTACAAGTTATTTTAAAATAGCAAATTAGTAAAACCTACCTATGCCAGAAGCGTATGTATCAGGATATTGGACTCCAGGAAGTGGGGTTATATTAAAGATGCAATTTAAGTTTATAGTTACACAAATTTCAAACGATCTTGACGTCTAAGGAACCCATATCAACAGATATCGAATTTTTATTATCTATTTAGATTGATTCAGGAGACGATGTTTTTAGAATTGAAAAGTTAACTCGTATCTTTTAACTACCATATATAAAAATTCCAATCTGGATATCAACTTTAATGAAAATCTCCTCAATTATACTCAAATTAATTGCATTGTCATAAGAGATGACGAGAATCTAGTTTTATTTGATTATTATGGGAAATGGTCAACTGCCTAAATATCTAACTTACTTTAATACAACCATAAACTGACCATATACATACATCTATCCGATATCCATGTAAATTGTAGTTTTGTACATCCAAATTCTTTGTCAAGTAAGATACTCTTTTTTAATGTATCAGTTTCATAACGGTAATTATGATAAGAGCTGTTCCACATAGAGGCAATTGTGTATGGTCAGTTTTTTATATTTCATACTTAATAATTTGGTATTGGTGATTACTAACAAAGGTGTTTTATTCAATCTAATTGAATTAAATGGTGGTGGATGAGATTTTGCCGTGTAATTTGCCAATATTTGCTAGTTTTATTACCCAATTGACGAGGACATCAGAGTTTAGATTTTGCGTGGGAATAGGTGTTAATTCATTGCGGAATTATATATTTCGGCTTTGAAACATCGTGTGTCGCTTGGTGTCGTTATATTAAGAGTTTTCAAGCTAGAACTATAAACAGGCTTTTAATATTAAGCCTTAACTTTGTGTGGGAACGTCTTTATTGAAAGGCACATACTATTTCACCTGTATTAAACCTCAGCAGCATTTTCGATTCAGCCTATGCAGTTTTAACATGCATGTATATAATAACTGACTATCAAATACAAAAGATATGGTGATCAGATAGTAATTCCTAGAATACTTGGACTTTTGAGTAAAACATAAGGCCAAGACGCGATATCACCTCAATGAAAATGGGTTTCTATTTCTTATTGAGGTACGATTAAATAGGTGCAACATATCTTACTGTAGACATTCACTAGGTTTTACCGGGAAAGGAGGATTAATTCACATTGCCGGATATTAATGCGTCCTTCCCATATGTCTATGATTCAGACCACCGAGAAGGACACTCGTTAGGCCAGGACTCACAATATTCCGCACATTTAATCATAGTTGCAGGGATGCAAGTGTTCTGATGAATTTCTGATATAAAAAATATCAAGTTGGACGCACCCAGCCATACCCCATATAGACCCTACCCTGCTGGCACTCAGCCGGGCCTTGGGTACGGAACTAGCTAGTGTTCTAAACAAGTTCAAAATGGTCCTGACATTTTTAGGTTTTCGGAAAGCCAGTGACGGCACTGTCATTTTGCCCTCTAAATTACCTTTCATACCTAGTCTCTTTTCTAGCTATGACTTGCATCCTTGTAGTTGAATAGGTGCCACCCATGAAAGAGAGACCCTACCAAAAATACACCATACAGTATGTCAGCACATGCATTGACGACCACACGATGTACGAGAAGTAATATGACTTAGAATAAGCATATCCCAACGTAATAGAATGCCCTACTCCTTATTTGGAACTTTAGCTTGAATAATTACCTTTATGGTCTATGCCTTACATCATAAAGACTTTTACTAAATCTGATTTAGCTTTTATGAGACACTCAGTAGTTTTAGTCATATGTACGAGAACATGTTCCACTATAATGTCTGGTTAGTTCAATAGCTCTCTATAGGTGAGTAAAACGATTATCATTGTGCCAGTAGCCGTTTAATGACGCAGGTCTAACCGTCTCACCTGTATGTGCTTTGAAAAAAAATATAGCATTAAACTGATGATATTTGTCCTGCGCTGTTACAGTTCCGCGACTCTTTAAATCTCCTGATGACCACCCTGTTCTCCACCACTCCACACTACGTTCGCTGTATCAAGCCCAACGACTTCAAACTGCCCTTCACGTAAGTCCGCCCGTCAGACTGACTCATGCTGTACTTTCCTCTGTAACATTAGTTCATGGTTGTACTATGTTAATCTCAAAGCCACAACCCACGTCGTATGTACAGAGCTACATCAGCAGCTTTTATGTTCGTCATCCAAGTCCGTGGTTTGCCTTATCATATAATACATATTACTAATAATGAAATTACATTCAAATGAAATATTCGCAGAGAGTATGGAAACATGTACAACCAATAAAGTACGTGTATATAAGAAATCATTTGGGTCAGGTTAGCGGTATCTTTGGCGTCGGACAGTTAACTCAGTCTGAAGCAGCTAGCTAGTAGTTACGATACACATTCCTCAGACTATGTTTTATCGCCTTTCACAAAATGATTTTAATGAATTATTAACTTTCATCATTCCGTTTCCTCTATTTACTTAGCTTCGAGCCAAAAAGAGCTGTCCAACAGTTGCGAGCCTGCGGCGTATTGGAGACGATCCGTATCAGCGCCTCTGGATACCCCTCGAGGTATGTACGGATAAATCAATGGACACTCATAATCTTGAAATAAGAATGTACTAGATTGTCAGTGTTTTTTGTATAATTACCGCAATACTAGAATGTACACTGTCTCAGCACAATACTGCTAATGTGTTGCTGTAAACTGTCCTAGTATCATAGCGTTGATTGTCTATTGTAAATTGTTTAAATGATAATCAATCCAGCCCTGAAGAAAGCCACAACCCCCTGGCTGAAACGTAGGCAAATTGGATATTGTTTATCATTTGTTTATCAATTTGTAACATTTTGTTGAGGTAACAACGTCCACATACAAATTGGCAACATAATATTGATGAGTGGTTGATTAAATGGTATACCGTACATTCTTTATTGTAAGCTGTTTCAGTTTTATGCGGTATGTTTTTCAATACTATACTCATAAGGTTCTGTCGTAATCTCGTCAATTTTTTTTATATTAATCAAATGTGTGTAATAGGAAGGCTCTTGCCACAAACTAGATTATAATATAATGATATTCACGTCAGGAAATGCTACAATTGAGAGCTACCTTTCTAAGAACAACTGTACTTTTCTTGTTCATTTCTGTCTCATATTTGAAAAATGTTAGATATGAATGCTTAAGACAACAGGATACACACTTAAAGTATGGGTTGTACATCGTAGTTATATGTTGACGCATTTAAATTTCAGATGGACCTACCCAGAGTTCTTCCAACGTTACCGGGTGCTTGCCAAGTCGAAACAGATAAACTGGAAGGATATGAAGAAAACGTGCTCCAACATCTTAATGCAACTCATTGAAGTAAGGAGAACGCTCCCACAATCTTCTCATGTCGTGCCTGTAATACCAATATTTTCCATCTTTTCCACATTAGTACACGAGGCCTTTAATGACTGATCGTTTCTATTTCTATAAATTCCATGCATTATTCCATACATTATTTTTGTAATTTTGATGTATTCACCCATCAGTATTTGCTTCTACTCATATGCGAACTGATGGTTAACAAATGTATTCATCTAAAATTTGTCTTGGCACGGGAAATTTGACATTTAGTCACCGCTCCCGGCACGATAACTCCTAGTTTAGAAAGCCCTCTACATCAACCTGCCGTTGGAATAAGCACTTTAAAACTCACGTAAAGAAATGCCACAGATGTAACACGAATTCGATAACTTTGCAACTAATCAAGGTTCCCGGAGAGGGTTTCTTATTGTTCACTTGTCTCGGTAGCCCTCTCATTTTTGGTATATATTTTGGTTGAGGTGGCACTTTATATAGTAATCCCCCATTTCACACCTACAATTTTGATATTCGCCTAGGCTGCCAGGAGTCATCAATTGTTTTTCTGACTCACCATACCTTAAAGTTGTCACTAACATGCATTTACCAAGTTCACCTGTTTTGTCTTTACCAGAGGAGAGTAGTTGCGGTAAGGCCTCGATAAATGTTGCATGATAGAGGTACTGAGTGTACCGGCAGAATCCACGTACGCTCATCTAGCGGGCATCGTTGCTGCTTCATTGTCATATGATTATGACAATTTGGCATGTTTACTGTTGGCTCAACTTGGTTCGTGTGGCCATGTAAAGTGTAGCCATTAGGGTTTTTTTTGATTATTAAGAACATATATGTTTTTACTTATCTCTTTTTCTCGCAGGGTTAAATTCATGCTTTTTATGTGGAGTGTTTCTTGATTATCGTCGATCATTTATTCCCGGGCAGATCTGTAGAATAATGTCTTAACACGTGCGTGCTTAGCATGCCTTCCCATTCAGTGATTTATATGCTCTTATAAATTAGATTATTCAACATGCATGGTTGTTTCGAGAAAATCCAGCATCGATTTTCTTTTACCGTGAAATCAAAGCAGTATCTCAAAAATCGTGACTGAAGGGGGCTGCTTAAGGAATGCTCACTAAGTTCATCAAGACCCTGAAACACCAAGTATTACAAAGTAAAGAAATAGCCACGTCTTTAAAATATCTATATATTGCTTAAAAAAAACAAAAAAACCACCAACAAATGCAGTAGTTATGTGCATGTTTGATTTTCTTTTTCTTTTAGTGTGACAACAGCCTAGTTTTCCCTATAAAAGTTATTTATAATGAACCTTAAAAAGCAGTTTTGATTTTTTAACCCTTGCCTCCTCTTTCTTGCCCAAATGTTTTAAAAGGGACTACGAATTAAAAAAATCGTTTACAATCTTAATACAGCATGTATCTTTTAAACTATTGCCACGTAAACTGACGTGCTCAAACTGAGATGAGGTTACTTTTTACATCAACCAAAAATGATTTTTTTTTCCATTCCGGAAATACATAGATAGTGCTATAGATAGCTGTGATTCGTTGTCTTAGGACCGTTGTAAAGAATACTATTTTGACGCTGCAGGATCGCGACAAGTACCAGTTTGGAAAGACGAAGATCTTCTTCAGGGCAGGCCAGGTGGCCTACCTGGAGAAAGTGCGGTCAGAGAGGCTGCGGGCGTGCGGGGTCATGATACAGAAACACATCCGTGGCTGGCTCGCCAAGCGCCGCTACATGAAGGTGCAGAGAACCGTGCGCCTTATCCAGACCCACGGTCGGGGCATGATCGCCAGAAGGTATGGCTGAGATTTTGCGTGTTCTGCTTTGTCACTAGCGGTTTTCGATGAAGGATACTGGTGAATAATGTAAAATACAAGACAAGAATTCTCATTCAAGACGTGTAGGTTGCCCTTAGATAGCTTGTATCACAATAGGAAATGTTGAAAAATATGAATATGTATTGAAGCTAGATATCTATCCTGATAACTATTTTGAGTGCATGGGTTTAGGGTGGGATTTTTGAGTATGGTGGTATATGGGAATCTTTAGCTTATCTATATCACCACGTTTTTCTCTAAAGCCTGTAAGGTCTGGAGGGAAAATTTCCGAACCCTGATACATTCCACTTATTAGTGAAAGGAAATACAAATCATTTACATGTACATGTATGTCATCAATAAGAATTTAACGATTGATATGATCTTTATTGAGAAATTAATGGAAAATAAATAGTAACACTTTAATCAGGCCATGTTTCGATTCTTAGGAATCTTCTTTGGGTTTTTAATGAATCAAAACAAGACAATGCAACGTCCTGCTCCCCCAGCGATGCTACCTTGAATGACAGTTATTAGAACCATCCCTAACCACTGTAACCATGGTGCACTGTCGGCTGTGACATCATGAAGTCAACAAACATATCCTTGGAGTCTCTATAGCGATCTCTATAGGCTCAACAGTAGTAGACTGTATTATAGGTACGAATAACTTGTAAATAAGAGTGAAATCTTAATCAGCTTCTGAGGGCTGAGTCAAGGTGTTAGACCTATGGATATTTCTAGTCTGAACTTGGTTTACTGATAATTTAAGAGATCTAACTTATTTTCTTCGGTTAGTCTTGTGTTTTCTCTTTTTCATTGGTAAATGTCAGTGTAGTGCATGGGTTGCAAATTCCCAGTTGTAAGAATTGATCACATTAACCGTGGGGTTTATTGATCTCCCGTATACACAAAATGGGTATTTAATGAAAAGAAAGAAGTTAGTTGTAACAATCTCTGGAGTGCGTATATGATAACTGGCACGCCCATCTCATCTCACACAGACATGCGCGGTGGTTGAAGCGCACGCACGCGGCTACCGTCATCCAGAGCCGCTGGCGTGGTTACCGGCAGCGCGAGATCTACCTGCGCCAGCTGGGAGCCATCCGCACCATACAGCGGTACGCGCGCGGTCTCTTCGGCCGCCGCCGCTTCCTGGCCCAGCGCTGTGAGGCGAGTGCCGTCGTCGTGCAGAAGTACGTGCGCGGCTGGCTCTGCCGGGTCCGCTACAGGAAGATGATCGACGGCTTCATCCGCCTGCAAGGCCACGTGCGCCGCAGGGCAGCCAAGCGTGAACTCAAGCGACTCAAGATCGAGGCACGCTCCATTGACCACGTCAAGAAGGTGGCCAAGGGCTTGGAGAACAAGATCATCGAGCTGCAGATGAAGCTCGACGAAAGTGTGAGTTATGTTAGATTGTATCTCTCGTGAATTTCCAAGTGTTGAGAGTAATGACTTAAATGTCCACCTTATTTATGCCATACATCTCAAACGAAAATATACGTAATATCATGAAACAGCACGAAATTTGATATGATTGTTTATATGGCGTGAGTTGTCTTTGCGGAATGATAGCACAAAGCGGAGCTGAGTGTGTTCTGTAGCGGAAGACTACGAACGGCATGTAAACAATATGGGCCCCGATAAAAACCAGTGTATGTATCACTGACGTGATACATACACGTCAGGGGTGATTATTTGTAGAGAAACCTACTTTCAGTGAGTACATTTGTAGGTAAGTCGATATCAATTTCAAAAGTAATATCAATTTCTAAGTCACTGAGTTTGACTTATCTGCCATTATTCAGAAACAAGAAGTGAAGGGGTTGCGGGAAGACCAGATTGCCTACCACAACCTGCGTAACGAGTACGAGAAGCTGAAGGTGACGGCGGCTGAGGCCAAGTCGTCTATGAGCCGTCTGGCCGAGCTGGAGGCGCTTGTCGTTACACTCAAACAGGGGCTAGAGAAGGAGAAGAAGGAGAAGAATGAGCTTGTCGCTGAGAAGAAGGCATTCGCTAAAGAGAAGCATGAGGTAAGGGATCGTTTCTCTGTATGTCGGAGACAACCTCAAGTGAATATAATCTAAGATATAGAGTCATAAGAAATGTGTTGGATTAAAGTTATTCCTGGCCTGCATAGTGTTCTGGAGAAATTGAAAAGTTGGCCTAAAGTAAATCAAAGTTTTTTAAGTTCAATAAATCACTAATACACGTACCAACCTGGAGTTTGTCCTGTTTCTACCTTAAGTTTCTACTAATTTGTGTTATAGAGGTTGTGTATGTAGAGTAATATGCATGAGTGACCATGTATAAGAATGAACATAAATTACTGCCTTGTTTATTATAGATGATAGGGATGGGCTCCTATAATTTTAATGTTCTGTAACCATATTCTATATGGCATAGTATTATCTAAGTCAATTCCTATCTTTTTTTAGGAAATCAAAGAACTGGTCGAAAAGAACAAATCTCTAAAAGAACAGTTAGATGAGTCCAATGAGAAGACAAAGGCCACAGAAAAAAGCGGTGATAGTAAGTATATAATTAGAGCGAATTCTAGGACTGCACAAATGTATAGATATTTCAACATATTGGAACCTATTTTGACTCTATTAATATTGATTTTAAAAGGGCCTTGCTGTATAATATTTGACGGTGTTTATACACAGTGTTTATTTTCCTATAATACTTTACCTGGTAACATACGCAGACGTTTACTCATAGGAAACACCTTTATCTCATTACTTCTGACGGTACATATACACATACTTGTACATATGCTGGAACCACGGATAGTACATACACATACTTGTACTCCCAGAAAAGCCATATCTCTGATTGTACTCTGATCTGCTCACACTAATATTAATACTCACTTACCCATTGATTCTCTTTCAACCCCCTCACAGAGCTGCTCCAGAAGAAAATAGAGGAGGCGCGGCATCAGATGTTGGCTGAGTTTGAGTCGGAGCGCTCCCACCATCAGAAACTGGTGAAGGACTACGGGCGCCTGGTGCAGCGCTTTGAGAACCTGCAGGGCGACATGCAGCTGCTGAGCCCCACCCAGCCCGGCCACCACAGGTCGCTCTCCGGCATCTCAAACATCTCCATTGAGTCGGAGAGCAGCACATCGACAGAGCGAACTGATGCCACAGGGCCCAAGCCAGACGGCGAGGAAGACGTATGTAACGCGGGCAGCATGCCCTCCCCGCCCTTCTCGCACAATGCTTATCTGTCCCTCTGCATTTTGACGCAAGACCATCGAGTAATGATTCAGGATGGATTTGTTTCAAAGAATCTGCTCATTCCTCTACCCCCTGTAAAAGTTAACTGATTCTGCTGAACGTTTCCTTTACGTTACACGTAGAGAAGACTTTGCTAGCCTCAGAGTTTATCTAGATTCATGTAGAGATGTGATAATTAGACCCACGTTTCTGTGCTAATCCATCAAACCCTTTACTTGACAAACTGCAGTATTGCACTCGAGTTAATTACTTATCTTTAATGCGTAGTTCTACCTAAATAAAAATAGAACCCTGAGGAAAAGAAATCTATCAGAACTCCTAATGCACGCTCTATAATCACGATTTCTGTCCAATCACCAAATACTTACGAGGCGTGATTTGCATGTACTTGCATTAAATCTTGATATGTATTGAAGAAATAGAGGAGAAAAAGCAATTCCTTAACTTGAAAGCATGAATCATCTCACTCTCAGGCGTGAGTTGCTGGTCGTCTCCATGACAACCATGCAGACAGTTGTGTGTTCACTGTGTCTGGAGGTGTGAAGTAGGAGTGAGAGAAAGTATGCATGAACCATGGCATGAGTGTGTGCCTGTGCGCTCTTTGAGCTGACTGTGTGAGCTGCTCAGGCACTGAACGAGATGCTCGTATACTCTGAGAGCTGCTCGTGCGCTCTAAGAGCTGTTTGTACATTCTGTGAGCTGCACGTGCGCCCTGAAAGCTGCGCGGGTGTTCTGAGAACTGCTCGGTGAGCTGCTCGTGCGCTCGGTGAGCTGCTCGTGCGCTCGATGAGCTGCTCGTGCGCTCGGTGAGCTGCTCGTGCGCTCGGTGAGCTGCTCGTGCGCTCGGTGAGCTGCTCGTGCGCTCTCAGAGCTGTTCGTGCGCTCTCAGAGCTGTTCGTGCGCTCTCAGAGCTGTTCGTGCGCTCTCAGAGCTGTTCGTGCGCCTTCAGAGCTGTTCGTGCGCTCTCAGAGCTGTTTGTGTGGTATTTGAGCTGTTCCTGCGCTCTCAGAGCTGCTCCTGCGCTCTCAGAGCTGCTCCTTCGCTCTCAGAGCTGCTCCTGCGCTCTCAGAGCTGCTCCTGCGCTCTCAGAGCTGCTCGTGCGCTCTCAGAGCTGCTCGTGCGTTCTCAGAGCTGCTCGTGCGCTCTCAGAGCTACTCGTGCGCTCTTTGAGAGTGGCTCGTGCGCTCAGTGAGCTGGTTGGTCGCTCAGTGAGCTGCTCGTGCGCTCTGTGAACTGCCCGTGCGCTCTGTGAGTTGCACATGCGCTTTGTGAGCTGCTCGTGCGCTCTGTGAGTTGCTCGTTGAGCTGCTCGTGTGCTCTGAGAACTGCTTGTGCGTGGCTGGAGTATGACCGTTCACGTGCTCACATACAGATGGACCAGGGCTACGGCTCCGGGCGCCGCAGGAAGGAGGACGGACGGGAGGGTGTCAATGGCGTCGACTGGGAAAAGCAACAAAAGGAGGCTAGCGGCAAGGTGAGCCAGCATATGTAGTGCAGATGAATAAGGACAATGTGTGCCTAATCGTTAATATACATATGTAAACCCTCCATCCAAATATATTTGCTTGAAATATTCAATTATCAATACAAAATTAAGTAGCTCCCATCCATTATCCTTGTCTTAGTATCCTTGTAAACATGAGCGTTGTGTGACGTTCCTTGTACAAGGTCCCATCGAGCAGACAATATAATGAGATGATAAAGCATAGTGAAGTCGTAGCAATGTAGTATTTTACGGTAATATCAGGTGAGGGACTTTGGTTAAGGATACAAGGTAAGTGTAGTATTTAGATATCAATGTAGTATTTAGATATCAATTCAGACTTGTATCATTGAAACCACAGTAAATATTTCAGGTCTCAAGACTAGATTTAGATGTACCCTTCCCAGAGAGTTAACATGACAAGGTATATGCGTCTTAGTTTAGATATCGCTAATTCTTTTTGCATACCAAAACTACAATGTTAACATATATTAAGGCAACTACAACGGTCCACATTAGGCGACCCAATCCTCCCTCTCCTGACCTCCTGTGCCCCCTTCCAGCCCCCTCAGACCCCCAAGTCCATGGGACCACCAGAGAAACTGGACCTGGGACTGCTGACTCGCCTCCAGAACCGCGTCAAGGAGCTGGAGCGTGAGAAGTACCGCCTGCAGCGCGAACTGGACCACAAGGACACGCTGCAAGACCGCACCTCCGCCGTGCCCGGTGGGATCGAGTCGGAGAAGGAGATCTTCGACACCATCAGAGTAAGTTACCGCTCCACGAGGAGAAGGACATAATTTAAGACCAGCGGGAATAGTTTATGTCAAAATTCCATTTGAACTAATGTTAGCTAAAACTCGGTGAGATTTGTCTTTGGGTGGAACAGTGACTAAAGGAGGGTCTAATATAATATTTCGATTCGGAGTGAAAAGGGGAAATGTTCTCTATCTACAACGGACTCTTGCAGACGTTTGAAAAAAAAAGAAAATTTTCATTAATTTTGTATTTTATGTGAAATCGCATTATCTTTATAGAGACAACTCTCTCTATGTAATAAAGTAAAAGATCGCTCTCGCCCATGTCCGTTATAGACAGAGTAGATGTTCAAGTTTTCTTTTGGATGCGTTAAAATGGTATTTAGTTGGTCAAAAGGCACGGTTAACGGGTAGACATGCAGGAGCTTGGGTTGTATTTTAACCGGCCTTTGCCGTTGAACTTTGCTGGTGTGGCCACTGTTTCCCATTGTATTCAGTGGCGGGTCAAATGTTCATTTATGTACCTGGGACCTGACGTCAGTTGTACCTTGTACCACCACACAGATGTCGCAGAAAGCTTCAGCGATGAAAGACGAGCTCAAGGTTTGCTATCTCCACTGCCCCTTCCCTTTTCCCATCACTGTAATAAGTCGACCTGGGCCCCGTTCACATTTCACACCCACGATCTCTAGTCGTAGACGATCCTTGTCCTGACTAAGACAGGGTGTCGGGAAGAGTGAACAGGGTCCTGACAGGAGCACTGGGCTTTGTCATGCAGACCAATGTGATTGTGGAAGCTGTAGCCATTGAGACTTATACTTTCCCGTATATCACCCTCCAATTTGATACATGCCGAGGTAATTTTAGATAAAATCTATCACCAGTCATTTCGGGTGAGCTGACAGCCTGTTGCAAGTTAGAACTGGCCGCTTAGATATCGCTGAAAGAATTAGCTGAGGTAATCACTGTTAGCAAGTAATCTATAAAGGATGCCAGTTTTAGGAGGGTGGTTTGCTGTTGTACCCATGAAAAAACCCAACAAAAATAACCCTAAAGACTTTTGAATTTAAAGAAATCATCAAACGATGCCGATTGACGCATCCAGCGTCCATCCTTAGAGCTGATATTCATTAAGAGTAGAACACTAACAGCTGTTAAAGAATCCAGATTTTAACGTATACATGATGGTATAGAGTTTATATAACCCGTCCACTGAGTAGATACTTTGTGTTGGGCAGTCTTCAAAGGGTACTATAAAAAACCACTATGAACATATTAGCTCTGACCTCCTTTACAAGATGCCAACTTTTCTCCTCCCTTTGTTCTAAAAAATGGAAATAAATCTTGATATTGACCAAATGATAGATATACGGCACTTCTGAATGGCTCCAGCTTCCCCAGGTCTCTATAAGTTGAGGACTGGCTCTTGACAGGCTAGGTGTAGCTAACAGTTCGCATATGCTACGATATGGTCATATGGAATGCCTCGTAATGGGTTAATCATAACAGACAAATGACCGGGTCGGAAATGAACAAGTATTTCTCCCCTAGTTGTCATTTTGTTCTTATTAAGTTCTTAGTATTTATTTTACATTAATTTGAATCATTACGCTGACAAATGTCTGTTAAACCATAACCGTTCCAAATAGAATTTAATCCAGGTGGTGTTATGGAATGTCAATCAAAGACCTTAACTAGATCATAAGTTATAGAATCAGACATAAGAATGAAGACCTTTTTATTTTTGTCTTCATTTATTTCCCGTCTTTCATTACTTGGCCGTTAATCTTTAACTCCCTTTACGCTTATCTTTCATGTTTTGGCTCAGAGGTTTTGTGCATGTTTAAAAAACGATATTTTGTTGTTGTGACAGTTATCTGTGGCAAAAGTGAAAATAATGATTAATCAAAAGTATTAACGAATTTAAATTATGAATCTTGACGGTTTCCAAGTTTAAAAAACAGAAGCTAAGCACGCCTGCATGCACTATAGTGAACCTGTGCACGTCTGGCTGCATGGTACACCCCTCCCAAGCGGAATACTTGTTCATGAATATTTTCCAAACCAAATTAACTATCACTGGTTTAGATGGAGACTGGGTGTTAAACTAGGCGGTTCTTGGCGTCCTCATAGACCCATATAAGTGGCATGTAAGGTTAAGTCTGAAATGGTTTGGAGGATTTATTCGACAGCGCACAGTGGGCTGATGTGCGTATTTTCTCTTACACCAAGCGTATATCCTATTCTTTTTGTAACCAGTGCCACTGTTGATAACAGCTTTATCAACTACCGTGTACTGGTTATGCGTATATACACCTAGCGAAAAGTTTCGTGCAGTTTACGGCAATTAGTGTTTGGTTCGTGTTTTGAATTCTAGCTGTGCCACTGCTGCCTGCATAGCATAAACTGAACAAAAGTACATTTATTTCCAAACTTTTACCGTATATAGTTTTAATTACATTGATAGAAAGAAATGGATTAACTTAATTAGTTGCTCCTTGGAAGAGACTATGGGATTAGCTGAGTATTTGCACATAAGTTCCTTTACTGAGAAGTTTCTGTATCTCTAGACGAAAGTCCAGGATCTGCTACATTTCTATCAAAATAGTTAGAGAAGTCAAGTTGTTTCATTGGCACTACATTGGTTGCTATGTGAATCAAAAAGTCACTTAAATGAAATCCCCTCGATTTCGTGAAGGTCAGACGTTGCTAATCTTTAGAAATTATAAATGTATGTCATGATTATTTTCATAATCGTTAACAATTTCTGACTATTGATGAATAAGTCAAAATTATGCCCACGTAATCTATGCCACCACACAGGTAGTATCCGATAGAAATTCCCTCTTCCATTAAGAAATTGTCTTAAGAGTGACTAAGGATTTTAAACATCAACATATGCTATCGAAATTGAATAAAAAACAAAAACATTTTGGAGACAACTAGTGTACGTTTACTTTTCATGTGGCACATTGAATTCAAAAGTTGAATGTTGCTACTGCTAAACTTTGGCATTTTTGAACTCTATAGAATAAAAAGAATGTGCAAATTGGTACCTCCTGTTTTGGAGCTCAATATAACTGGAAACAAGTAATTCAGCATACTTCTATGTCCCCGCTCAGATGCAGGAATTAGAGATGGAAAACTCTAAACTCAAGGAGGATATGAAAAAATTGCGGAACTCCATATCAGAGAGTGCCGAATTCGAGGGCAAAGGGAAGGGCAGCCCTGCGGCTCGTGAGTTCATGGGTAAGTACAAGCAGCCCCAAGCTAAGCATCACAAGGCATTTTTAGAAACCCAAGTGTGTCATGACACCATAAAGAGCAGGTGGGGTTTGTATTGGCTGTAAGGGCCTTATACAATCATATATGATAAAATGCCATGAAAATATTAAAATGCGCTGTGAGCAACTCAATGTGGTCTTAACTTAAATTTAAATTTATACCATATACCTTAATGCCAAGAAGACATATTGATCTCTAGGAAAACTTGAAGATCGGCATTTACAAATACACAGTATATGATGAACCACCTCCCAGCAATGAGCCATGAACTACTCAATTTCAATCAGTAATCGGAATGATGTGGATTTAAATTATTTACTTGATTTACCCTCTCTCAAGACACTCCGTTTCTGACACCTTAATATGTGCTTGCATCTATTCACAGCCCAATTTGAAGCGATGGCTGATGAGCTCGAGCGACGCCGTGAGGAGTGCATTCAGCTGCGCACGCTGTTGTCTGCGCGCTCCCACGGCATGTCGCTTCTCGCTGAGGAGTCGTACGGCGGGGACCCCAACTTGGTCAACGAGGACGGCGAGCTGGAGATGGCCTACAAGACGCAGAAGGACCTCAACAAGTGAGTTTTTTGTTTAATAGGTCAAAGAATTCGTTAGTAGGGAAACAGCCTAGAATTCGGATTAAGATACCTATCATATGAAAAAAATGAAAATTCATAGGAAAGGTAACATCATCAAACTAGTTGTATGTTTGTATTTTTTTGTTTTTAAATAAAATCTGAGTAGGCGTCAAGTTGCTACTTCGGTGACTGTTAATATATGTTTGTTGCATTCCCAGACTCCTAGAAACAGAACTGCAACGTGTTGCGAAGAATTCCGAGGTTCGTGAGAGAGAACTCAGACACCAAATCGATGAGCTCAAGATCGACAATGAGCGGCAACAGAAATTGATCGGACAGGTACGATTTTACTCTCTTTTCCCAAGCCATCATTCACGGATTAGTGGTAAATCTCTGTATTCACATCTCTATACAAAGAAATAGTAAATGATTAGGAGTCACTATCTTTCTCACAAAATCAATTATGCAAAATAGGAAATCTTTGTGTATACTAGTGTTTATTTACATTGTTTATATAAAGAAGAATTTATGCCGGTTTTATATTCAAAAATATAAACTGTGAGAAAGAAAGGCTTTACTTGAAATGTACCCTGCAGACAAAGAGTGTACGATTCAAACTTCTGCCTTCAAACAATAACCAATTTACACATTCAGAGATATATTTAATGAATTGTTCATTAGAAATCCCTAATTATTAATCATTAGAGAACTTTTCGACGTGATATTTTCATCCCCACATCGCTAGTTTAAAAGAACATTTCAAAAGATAAAATATCAGTTTGAACGTATTATCGAGGTTCCAGCTCTTTGTCTAGGGTCAGTCTGAGGAACAGTCACTACCTGTTCACTACTTGTCTCTGTTTTGTCTCACCGTTCCGTTTGTCACGCCTGCCAATCCTGCTATTACGTATAACGGGTACGCTTTCACGAAGTCAATTACGAAAATGTCAACGATTTTGTTTCAAATTCATACAAAACAGTAATGAAATTTGAGGTTGAATTAATCATGTACATTGTGGATGGATACCGATATATTTTGATTTCGGTTTGTCCAATTAATTTTCACGCTACTTACAGAAAGAGCCTAAGAACAAGAAAAAGGTGAAATAGATGAGAAAGGCGTTTGTTAGTACAGCCCTCCATAGCATGATGTTTTATGAAGCAATTTTCCTCATGATTTTTCCCAATGACGTCCCTGATGATGTCGTCGTATTATGATGTGATAATGTCCCCCAGACGAGCCAAATACTGCAGCAAATTTATTAGATGCCTGCTTGATTAAAGCCTATCTTTGATGGAGCTACACGAACCGAATTAGTTGCTGTTAACTTATTTTTAGACGCAAGTTTACCAGAGGGGATTGTATGTGTGCTGTGGTTGCCTTGGCGAGATTTTATGAACTTCCATACATTCCTGCCACGATAATTACCATTGAAGCCGCATTAATAGCAGTTGGCATCGCTTGGTCTAGTGTGGCGGCCGTACCTACCCAGCATGCACCTGGCGCAGAAAATTACCCACAACAAAATCTCAACTTGTGAACATTTGCAAATCTGCCTGTAGTTTTGACATAGAGCAGCTGCTTTATGGTCAGACTGAAGGACAACATGTATACAAACAGCATTAGCTCACTAGACACATAGAAGAATCATGTATATGATGTTCAGCTTTCAGAAGACGATTGGGTAAGCCGCAGTCCCTGACGGCTTGGGGGTATTGTTTTTGTACTAAACTAAATGATCATTACTGACATTAGTATTAATCCAAATAAAATATGGACTACGTCACCAATGAAATATCTTAATATGTTTTAGTTTTGGAGGTCTGGGGAAACTGACACGTACATACTTATTAGATGTATTGAGTGTAACTATTTCTATTCTCCTTGTTTTATAGTTTCTATCACATTGTAATACATAGGGCCCTTTCGGTACTAATTTGAATAACTCGGCGTTTAAACAAGCCATGACATTTCATGTAATATTTCTTTTGCCATTTAACACTGTTTCTACCTTTTATTTTTCAAACAGGAGAGAATAAATGTTGCTAGATGGTGTGTCCGATTCATGTTGAATGTGAAAGTGATACGTATGGCAGACGATTGTGTGAAGTCCTTTATGTATGGATCTTTAGCAAAAGATCAGCACATTTCTACACGTTCAATAGATATATTGTTTACTATTTAAATAGTGATGTGCTTCCGGTATTTCTGTGTCAGAATTGGATTTTAAAAAGAATCGACCAGAGCATACACGTTAAATTTATCATGATATTCAAAATGAAATATTTAATTGCCTTTTTTCCGGTGTAATTTTTATTTTTGGTGGAATGTTATCAGAAAATCCCACCTATTTTTGATCTGAGACATGAAAGGCTTCATACACAGACAACCACGCTCTGACTCTGACTAACACTGACCTCCGGCTCTGTTTGCGTTTTGCTCAGCTGAACGATATTACCAGTGTAGGTATTGCGCACCAGAGCGTACTACTCTCAGACATGGCACTTTTTGCTTAACATCCCGTCGTCATCTATTTTGTGTGCATCAATGATAACTCGTGCTGCCTGCTTTATAGTCCTATGTGTTGATTTTGATGTCTAATTTGGATATAAAGTTCGCATGTTGTTGATTCTGTCTTGGACATTTAGGGAATTTTATCAATGAGTATACGATTTATACATTTCCGTGTCTCTATGTTTACACGATTTCATTTCAGCATCTATTTCCTTAGAACTATTCCCTGTGTCTTAAGATCCTTAACTAGATGATATTTTAAGATAATTAATGTACTTGGTTACTTTTTGATAGTTATAGAAAATCTTACATTAAAAGACTGAGTTGTATGGATTACTAGTCGTACTGCATATTAATGATGTCTTGTAACAATAATTTGTTTTTGCATGACAATTGTTGTCTTGTATGCACATATTTTTGTCAGTTTAAACCAGTAATAATAACTTTAATAAATACATGTATAAGTGAATTCAATATTACATTCATAAAGTACCAAACAAAGTCTCATCCTGATTATAGTTATTTTCAATTTTTAGAAAGTCTTTACCTTCTCGAGTTTAAGATCTTTTATTGGTATTCCTCTTTACGGAACTCTCTTTGTAATTTTCGTTGCTTCGTTTCAGAACTTAACTATGACACCTGAAGCTAAAATCGAAGCTACGATGCAGCACGAGATAACGAGACTGACGTCTGAGAACCTGGTAGGGAA
The DNA here is from genome assembly GCA_950022655.1 of Alentia gelatinosa. NCBI lineage: Eukaryota > Metazoa > Annelida > Polychaeta > Phyllodocida > Polynoidae > Alentia > Alentia gelatinosa. Next base: position 46,705,377 of record OX465579.1, on the reverse strand, counting down.
CTCGTTTATTGTATATATTTTATCGTGAATACTTCCTGACGAGGATGCGTAGTAATACATGAGCAACAGCAACGTCGATCACTCGTGACGGCAACTCATTAAAGGGGTATCCATGAATCTTTGCTAACAGAATATCCACAGATATTTCTTTCAAAAGTATGTATGTATTTGTTTCAAAAGTACATACTCTTTGTTTTAAAAGAGTATGTACTTTGCTTGGCCCCAAAGATACAACGAGGTATTTCTACATAATATGCTAATTTCAGACATAGAGATGTATACTGCTAAGATAATCAAGGAGAACTCTAGAAGGAATAGAACTATCCGGATTATGAATAACTACATTGTATGTAACTATTAGGAGTAATTTTCTGGTGAACTGCGGATATTTAACTATTAACCCCTAGGGGAGTATGCGATGCCCGCACTATTTGCTGATTGATATCCAGGCCCCTAGTGATAGATTTCCTAGAGAGATTGATATCAAGTGATATCATTGTTCTCCATTCTTATAGAGTTTACCAGCTCATCACATTCACTCTGGGGTATCAAATTTCGAGAACAATTGTTCAAAAGTAATTAATCTTCGCCTGAAAGGTGTCTGACTGGTATTCTTTTGTTGATCTAGATGACGACTAAGGTGATAGAAATGAAAAATGTCTGTCTTTTTTCATTTGCATTATAGGACCTCCGGGAATCAATCGACAAACAGAATGAGCAAATTAAGAAGCTAAAGAAAGCACTGAAGATCTATGCTAAGCGTCTGAAGAGTACGGAAGGTGAGTAATACTAGACGCCTTCAGAAATCAAATGAGTAGCTGCGAACGAAAAATATATCAGACCAATTTAATTGTTCTAGAGTTACGCAACATTGTGACCCACAAATGTGATGACACGCTGCATGACGATTCAATATCAGAAGTAGACACGGTATATTCAAAGGGGAAAATATTTAGATAGCAAACCACCATGACATTTATTTTAAAAAAAACCCATACATTCTGCAATACATACTGAACCCAAACATATACCATATAAACCTCCTGCATGTTTGGGAGCGGTGGCAACTATACGGAACTGACTATGCCCCTCTGGCAAACAAGTTTCTCGTCCAAACATTTGCTATAGTTTACCATTGAGCGGTTTTCATGTTTAGCTGGATTCTAGCAGCATTTGGTACCCACTGTATGCGTGTGTGGTAACCCTATATCACCTAGAGATAGTCTGTAGACTATTAACCCCATGTATGATTGGTAGTTGGGCATCATCTAGACTTGTGGTGCTGAATACGTGCTCATCTAGGTGCTGTTTGCTGGTAGTTGTGTGTGGGAGGTGGGTTTGGGGTGAGCTGCTCACTTTTCGATCTGCTCTGTGCGAGCAGCTCCCGTGTGTTTGTTGTTAAACGAAAGCTCCACAGCTGACGATAACCTCCTCGCTGATTGAGTGTTAACTGCTTGTTCCCCAACACGCTGCCATACTCTCCCAGGATGGAGGGTGTCTGGCTTTATGACCAAATCCATGTCTATCGGTAAGAGATGCTGGCTAATTGTCCGCTTTACTGGTCACCACCGTCAAGTAGTCTTGTCAGTCGGTACAACGAGGGACGTTCTTCCCGCCCTGATTTCATAGTTTCCTTTTATTTTGTGTTCCCATAATGGTGGTTCCTGGAACTTGTGCATGGCAGAGAGTAATTAAACTCTGGACACTTTCCCGAGTGGCATTCATATCAAATAGGTCGGCAGTAGTTTGTATCCTTGATGCTTTGATTTTGATGACTGATTAGTTGTATAGAATCGCTGTTGTGACTGGCATCACCACGATGTAATTATCAACCACAGGACGAGTAAATACAGTGACATTGTACGTAGCATAATATCATAGCATGCTATTTTGTTTCCCTTTGTCTAGGACGTTTTTTCTTCTTTTTTTTTGTAATATCACGTCGTACCCCACTAACAATATAATAACGTTGTCAAATCAAAATTCCCTTCTGATGAACATTGATTACCATATTATTATGTTATGGAAATATCGTTTATTTGTACATAAATGCGTATTTTTCCGCAGCACACCTGATTTATTATACAACAAGCACGATATTGTCGATTTATCACACGTTTCACCCTTGTGTCATCAGGGAAATACGCGGCCGCTAATGTAGCTCACCCTGGGGCTCCAGGTGTCAAGGGGGTGACAGGTAGAGAGCGTGTGTGTCTCTGTTGCATGGCCCTGCTGTGCGCCTTGTATCCATAATCCCTCCTAATTAGGCCTCCAGGCTGAAGTTGGTTGGCAAATCTACAATAACAAACAACTATTATATCAAAGTAAATGCTGCAATTGCATCATCCAAACAGAAATACTGAATTTATGAGTTTACTGAAATTGGTAACAGGGCATGGTTTGTATTGACGATAGTTCTTGTTCTTTCACACTTGGAAGTTTATGCAAGAAATCTAAATAGAGTACTACTCCTAGAGTTCTGAATGAAGGGCTTAAAGATTGATATGTTCATTGCATTTGTTCATAGGGATCAGAGCTATAGTGTTCAAAAAGCTTATAAAAGTGTGGGTTTCCTTTCAAGTTCGCATGTTTCTTTGTTAAGTTTCCATTTTCTTTATTTTCCCTTATATTCCTATTAATTTTATTGGAAGTTTGTTCAATAGAAACCAATAAATATGCCATATAGAATCTCTGAGGAATCTTAAAGATAAACCCCTAGATAAATGATGATTTGTTCAAAAAGATATTATTTAGACACACTATAGTCCTTACGTTGATAGATATGTTCACCAACAAGATTCTGCGCCTGTGTCCTTTTATAGCGGCGCCGGAAGACAAGTTATGTCCTTTATGATAATTACTAAAAAAAAAAATGACACATTTAAATCTTAACTATGCTGTTAAGCAACACTTGCTATTCACTAGAACCAAAACAGAGTTTTGCATGTCAGATCACATCGGCTATAGAGGTTACTTTTCTAATAGGTAATGTAATCTATCAGAACCGATATTAATTATATATATGGTATGTAAACGCTAGTACATGTTTTGCTTACGTTGTGCGGTCAGCGTCGGACGTGGCCGCCGAGCTGGAGCGGGAGATGGCGGCGGACGAGAACATGCCGGCCGTGAAACACCACCGCGACCGCGAGTTCTCCGGGATGTTCGAGTACCGTAAGGAGGAGGAGCCGCACCTCGTGAGGAACCTCATCATAGGTCAGTACGCCGTGCTGTCCATATGTCTATATAAGCAGGGATGTTAATATTCCGATACAATTACAGATATATGAAATTTCAAGATTTTTATTCATAAGTATCAAAATTCCACAATATCGAAAAGTAGATGGCGCCAGGCCATACCCCTAATCATCGTTGTATGAACCATGGCGCACTACTAATAGCAGAGTATTAATGATATTAGGGAACGGTGGGTCATAGTTTTCATAAAATGCAGTATATTTCGACCTATATAAGTTGTCATCAGACAGGCTTTCCAGCTATTCAAAATTAAATTCAAGGATAAGATATTTTAAGACACTATTATTAAGTAATAATCGAGATAAATTATGTCGCTCTGAATGTCTCAGTCATTATTGGGTATTCCTGTCTCAAAATCAAAATGTCCATTATGTAAGTTAAAAAAGTTCTTTGTTAGTTCGTACAAGAGAATAAGCACATATTAGTAGAAAAGTACAAAAATGAAGAGTAGGTTTCACCCTCCACGAGATTCTCACTTTCATGTGTCTTAAGTCTCCAAGCCTAGGTTTGGTTCACTCTGCCCCTATGTGCGGGAACAACTCCAAGCAGATCTGACCAGAATTATAGTTTTTTAGATATGGTAGGTAATCAGCATAGCTAAAGATGTCATACATCGTCATTCTTAGAACTGAAGCCTCGGTTAGCGGCCAAGGAGCTGCCGGGTCTACCTTCATACATCCTCTTCATGTGTATTCGTCACACGGACTATATGAACGACGACGAGAAAGTGCGCTCTCTGCTCACCAACACCATCAACGCTATCAAGAAGGTCGTCAAGGTAAGCTTCCGTGTCTAATTTTCGAGCATATATAAGTCATTGGAAATCTTAACGTTTCTGTTAAAACGCATTAAAAAATCTACTCACAGAAAGCAGTGACTAAAGGGATATTGGAATATAAGAGACTACGATGCTAAAGCCTTCAACTGCAGACGAAAATAAATATATTAGAAGAAAGGGTCAAAGATCCTGTAATGTGAGAAGGTGATAGGTATTTCTAATATCATTTTTTGTCGTTATCAAGGTAGCATCGGCCTTATCAGGAGGTGTTCTTGCCACGTCTTGATATCTTAATGTCAAACTCGAAACAGGAATAGCTTTGGTATTGTCGTTTTTAAATATTTTGAAAAAGAACAACCCCAATACCAAACCACAGATGCACTGGGGAAATATATTGAATGACAGAATAGTCCAGCTCCCGTGAATGCTGGGCTAGTTGAAGCTCAATGAAATTAAATGGTAATATATATAAAATAGTGTTCTATGCCCTATATAACTTGTTGTGCAAGAAAAGAAAAAACATAGTATACCAATCATTTTATAGAATAAATGTTTAAAGTTTCATACTTGTGTCACTGTCTGGAATGAGGAGTCTATGAAAGTGTCATACTTTTTCACTTGTCATTGTGTAGAAGCGGCAGGACGACGTGGAGACCATCTCCTTGTGGCTGGCTAATACTTGCCGCCTGCTGCACAACCTGAAGCAGTATAGCGGCGAGAAGGCCTTCCAGACGGAGAACACGTCCAAACAGAACGAGCACTGCCTCCGCAACTTTGACCTCTCCGAGTACCGTCAGATCCTCAGTGATCTGGCTGTTTGGATCTACCAGGGCCTCATCAAGCTCATGGAGTCACAGATCCACCCTATGATTGGTGAGTTTAATTACGATAGAGTTTTCGCTATTAAATAAGTTAGAAACATATTTCAAATTTTAAAGATACGTGGCACATACACTTCTAAACACAGCCGGAAAAAAAAATTTAGAAACATGTTTCAGAGGTGGCAGTTTTTCACTTATCCATGGAAGCTTTGTTTTCGTTTCCAGTTTATTAGATATTTTGCCCTTGTGTAATATCCAAAACAAAGATAGCATAAATTGAGCCTCATTCATACCAATTAGTGGTTTGAACTTTCCCATACTTAACCAGTCCCATTCCAAGAACAACACCGATGTATTATTCTGGTTTTATTGTTTCCTCTAAGGCAGTAAATTTCACATGAAAAAAATTCCGCTTTTTTTCCCCGACCCCAGTTAATATCCCTGGTCTAAGAATATATACGTTGATAACACAAAGAGTACCATGTACGTATATTGTGAAGTTGTATAGGAGCTAAATATATGTGGCCGGTGTGCCATAGCCTTATTTGTATAAGATATCCAGAAGATTTTTCTTTTATCAATAGACCGTAGTCAGTGACTTTTGCCCACATGTACTCTTGATGAATTTAACAAGACTAGTTGCGCTTATAAAATTCTTCAACCATAAACTGCAAGTTGATACATGTATTTACAACTGCTAATATCGCTAGCATATCGCCCCTGGAGCTCCCCTGTTATCAATATATGTTACTAGTCATGCTCTGAAGTTGCTGATAGCTTAGAGTCTGTGAAGTAAAAGTTAATTTTTTTCAATTTTAAAATGTTACATTATAATACACGTGTTTCTCATTAAAGTCGGTGCTGTGCTGGAGCACGAAGCTATCGCCGGTCTATCCGCCGGGAAACCCACAGGTCTACGCGGCCGGACTCAGTCCCGGTCTGACCTGGACCCCAGTAAGGCAAAGGATCAATCCCTAGATGCTCTAATCAAATCTGTGAGTATTGCCAACCTGTCCATTTATACTTCCCTAGCGGTATACGTTTATACAGCGTTGTTTACATTCGTGAGAATTCGTTAGTTATTTGAAATCGTGTTTAAAGGTTATGATACTCTCAACGCCATCATTTCTTTGTAAAAGAGCGTCGGTACAGGTTTTGTCAGTTTCTTACCGATGGCCAGTGAAAGAAAGATGAAGTGTGATTGGACCTGATCACATTCTGGGATATAAAAAAGAGCGTTATGTACAAAACAGTGATACATAGACATCACACAAGTACAGTAGAATCCCGCGTAAGCGGCCACCCTCCGTTCTGGGCCAAAGTGTCCGCTTACGCGGGGTGTCCGTTAGGCGGGGTTCTACAAGATTGATGTACCTGGACTTGTCAATGTTTGAAATCATAGGCATAGGAACAATTATGTAATAGGGAAATGCATTGCTTTGCACACAGAGATTCCGATGGTTAAAAAAAGAAAATATATTAAGAGTTTATCTAAGTGAAGAACTCAGCTACATTTCAGCTATACTGCAATAAATTCTAATGTATAATCCTTAATTTGTGGGTTCATACTGGATAATTACTTTCTCTATTTTTCAGTTGAATAACTTTATGCGCGTTCTGGACATGCATGCCATGGATCCCGAGCTGGTGAAGCAAGTGTTTAGGCAACTCTTCTACTTCATCTGCGCACACGCTCTCAACAACCTGCTGCTGAGAAAAGACATGTGTCACTGGACAAAGGGAATGCAAATGAGGTACACTTCCTTTATGCATAATTAAGAAACTTCTGCCCTGATGGAGCACTGTTACAGGCGCCAAACTCAGGCGAGAAACTCATTGAAATAACAAAGTGTCCATCTGGAACTTTTATCACTGTTTTTTACAAACTTATTTTTTCTTGGATAGAGTATTTGGGCGTTCTGTTTTCTCATTCCCCAACCATATTCCATAACCATAATTAGTTTTGATAGTACCTCGTATACGTCTTTTTTTCTGCTGTGGAAAATGATACTATGTTGATTCAAGTATGAAGACTATAAAATTTATGTTTGACCTCAAACCCTCATCTATGATAAATCACAGTGTTGATGTCAGAATGTCCTATTTCATAGTGTAAACCAGTCATCGTATTTCACATAAATACGTTGTAAATCTCTTAAGAAAAAATACGGGATTCATCTCTTTTGATCCTTTCTTCCATGGACCTGCCATCCAAGTCCGTAGTTCATCTAAAAGGAAAAAGAAATTTACTACCTACTATCTTATCCTCTCAACAACTGATAGATACATAATTACTTACCCGGAATACCTGTTGTGTCAACTGTAATAGAGTTGTGATGTTTCTACCCTTGATGGTATAAAAAGAACCCCGAATAACATTTATGATGTAATACTTCTTGCCCCTGCTCAGGTACAACCTCTCGCACCTTGAGCAGTGGATGCGGGACAACAAGATGCAGGACTGCGGGGCACAGGTGTGTCTCGACCCCATCATCCAGGCCTCACAGCTTCTGCAGGCCCGCAAGACCGATTCCGACGTTGAGAGCATCTGCGAGATGTGCTCCAAGCTCACCACGTCACAAGTACGTATTGCCATTTATTATCCACCTAATGCAAGGTGTCCATAGTAAACACATAGGGAGTGTATATATATATATATATATATATTCCCGGGCCATACGGATATATGTTATATGCTCCGGGGGACTCATACGGAAAAATAGTGCGTATGGAAAAAGGCATAACTAAAAAGAACTCATATCAACATGCCACTTTCCAGAAAAGGTGGAAGATAAATACAATATAGGCTGGTTTCAGATAAAAGCGGTCGTATGCTCCGTGGAGTTGATTCTACGTAATATCCATTCTGAAACAAGTCAATATTGTGTATGTAATGGAGAAGGGGGTGTTCTGTTTACACAATACAATATTCTCCAGGAATAGTAGAATGATATAACCTATGGTGAGATTACATTTTGACATGAAATACTTATTCTTGCTGTGCTGTGTGATCTTAGCCATAGTAAACTATTTTACTGTTGTCACTGCAGTTACAAGTTGTAGATACTACGTTTTTACTTTCATGTCAGTCATGAATATATGGTTGACGACAGCTATTCATTATTGAGTTGTTTCGCTCCCAATGGTGTGTGCGGAAACTGGGTTAGGGTGGTCGAATGGAATTGTTTTGAGGTTGTCTTTTTTTTTTAGCATCTTTGTACGTCCCGACGACGTAGTCGTCAAAGGGACTTGGAAAGCGCCCAAAACCGATAAAACTCACCCCTCTGACCTACCTTGATTCTTCGACACACGGGGCAGTATTTCGAGCGGTTTCATTTGAGCTGGTAACGTATCGTAAGTGTTATCGTAGAGCGTGACATACTGGGTGTGATCACTACTTACATATATTTGACCATTCTCACACCTCTCTCTGTCCTTGCAGATTATCAAAATTCTACATCTGTACACTCCTGTCAATGAGTTCGAGGAACGCGTACCCATCTCCTTCATCCGGAAAATCCAGGAGAAGCTGTCGAACCGGCAGGACCCGACGCAGACGCTGCTAATGGACACCAAGTTCTTCTATGCAGTCACGTTCCCCTTCAACCCGTCAAGCCTCGGCTTGGAGACCATCATTCCCCCGCCGGACTGGGGGCTTGGTTTCCTCAAGCGCCTGTAGAGGGCGACACCGCTGCGTGTCCTTCGTTGTAATCCCGCGGGATGAGAACTGTGATTGAAATGTTTGTCGATGTTGTCGCCATTTTGTTTCTGCCACCACCCTGCCCCTCCACGCTGCCCCCAACTCAGGCGAAACCTCTTTGTTGGTTACTGTAACAGTTGGCCAGTGTTAGTGCCGCTAAAGAGTTTACAGAACTCGTGTACACTGATCGGTCTGAAGGTCGAAGCCCTGAGCAAGAATCACGGCTTGTAATATGTTAACTACCGGTTTAGTTCTGCTTCTTTGTGCACGCGCACATTCAAAAACAGAAGGTGATAGATACTAGAGTAATATGATGAATATGGAGAAACGGTAAATAATCCTATTACGTCATTCTAGATAGCCTCTAGGTGTCCACTGCGCATGCTCCTATGTCTACTTCCAGTCGTGTGTTAGCCGCGTTTCAGATCACTATTAGATACCGACATTTATCCCTCCGGTTTCATATGTTGTTTGAGATATTACACAGATATCAAAGCGGCGTTAATGAACAACGGGACATATTAAAAGTCATTTCCGTTTGAATCTTAACCGCAGCCAATCATGCAAGCACGCCAGTTGTGTCGGTTACCGTCCTAGTTATATCGTTTTGAATGTACAAGCGTAAGGAAAACTGGATTTCAGTGACGGGGACACAGAAATTAAAGTGAACTCAAGTGACCACACAGGAATATAGTCTTGTAGGTATTTATTTATATAGAGAGAGATTTAGAATTTTGAACAAGACACGTTCGAAACATCAGTTGTTGAAATTAATTATATTTAATTTATTGGGAGCGCATCATGCTTCTGCTATTCCGTCGACAATACTAGCCATAATTAAAAAAGTGTTTTCGTTAATAAGCATTTATAAAATAGGTCGACATCTTACATCTTTTAAAATGATAGAGCACTAGCATTCTGAGTTAATGTTCATTGAACTACTTAAGAGGGAGTTTGACACAGGGATATTTACTACATAAACATGTACATGTAGTTCTTTCAATTTCACTTCTTTACACAAAGTCGACCATCGGGGTTTGGGAAGGTTATATGGAATAGGGAACATACCAGATGATCTGTATCGCAACAGTATCCGATCTCCACACGTTAGCCACAATTCACAAACATATATTCACTGTATCTGCGTAGATTTAGCGCCTTTTCATCGGTGCCTTTAACTTATAATCTGACATGGGTTAAGGCATGAACTTTAAACCTGATGTGTAACAGGAATAATCCACACCTATAGCCTGGGTTTAGTACCGGAGTTCTAACAGACGACATTTCTAATTGGGAAGGGACACAGACCACAGGTACCTTGTGTAGAACGTAGAGTGTAACCGCATGTTGTATCATAAAGCACCGGTGTTGCATATAGGCACTGGTTCTACTACAACGGTTATTTGTATCTCTGTGGTAGGATACTACTTTATGAACTTATTCAGAATCAACACATTTTCCTACCTAAACACACTGACTGTAGACTAGACATCTAACTGGCGTCAGATCAAAAATGTGTGCATAATGATCGTTTTGTGATGTCCACTATGAGTTATACGAAAGAAATAGAAATAATTATGAAAAAGTCTCTCCAGCGGCGCTGGGCATTTCAAACTTATGAGTATTCAGGAGAGTACAAATAATTACCAAGGTTGCATGTGTGTGTGTGTGTGTTACGATCGTGTCATGTCTAATATGCACTAGCTATTCGCCTTGTAATCTGTGGCTTATCCGTTTAGGGATTTATTCTATTTAAGGATGAATGTTAAATTGGCCTCGTGATATGGTGGCCGTTGTACGTACAGATAGGCCTAGTGTGGTGTACAGCGAAGGCTGTAGTCAGGACAATATCCAAAGGAATTCGCACGAGCAATATATTGTGTTACATAGAGTAGACAGGTTGCAGTGTCGGGGAGACAGGTACATATTGTAAAATTCATAAATATATCGGGCCATGAGATTCTGTATGCACTTGCTCACGCTTATTTCCAATTTGCTTTCCACCTGGATACTTATGCTGTATTAAAGTACAAAACAAATCACACCTCATTGTAGAATGTACACAGTTCATGTCAAATGTAAATTATAAGTGCGGGAACTGTAGGTAAATTAGCGTCGACGTTGAGCTATGTGTACTTGTGACCTTTTGCAATGTGAAGTAATTGACCATACATTAGTGGAGTAATCTTTGTCCTGTGTATAGATGAGTTGAGGGAATCGATATGTAGATAGTTGGCACTAAAACCCAGGGAAGACGGAACATAGGTGGATTCGGGTTGTTGGCGATGCAAGCATTCCACATTATAGGAGTTATGCAACCACTTACTTAAAACTATCGATACCTACAGCGGGACACAAGCACCAGATAATACACGATGTATGTAAGCACAGTCTAAAGCCATCAGATTCGCTGCAAGTATGTAGGTCGTGCATGCATTCAAGATAAAAACATGAATATACAACGAAAGGTATGTTTCGGCTCCTATTCAATATTGGATATGCAGGACAAAACCTCAGTTCACGGTTATCTCACCAAGTCTCAAGAGTGCTTGGGCCAGGATTTTTTTTAAAGCAAGTCTCTTTAAAGCAAATAGAAATAATGAGTTCGTCACTTTGCTATGGTTCTGATTCTAGGTCAACAATTTCAATTATTTGTTTGAAGAATTCATTTTAATGTGTTGTATATGTAAACGCGCAAATGGATTGATGGCGGTCCGATCAAATACAGGATAATATATTTTCTTTAATTTTCCCATATCATCAAAAATAGCACTGTATTTTTCTGGCACTTATGTTTTATTTGTGATATGACTTAACGATTATGTAAAAGAGTGTAGCGAAAGAATCAAACTAGGTTGTGTTTGGGTTGGAGAGGCACTTGGCACGGCCAGGAATGACAACTTACAATTGAATCATACTGCTTTCATTATGACTGTTACCATTATAATTGTTGTCGCTAAATTCATGTCTCATAGCCCGCCTATAATGTACTGATATAACCCTCCGATTTGCCAATTGGCAAGTGAAGCCATGCAAATGAACCCACCAATAAAGAAATCGTTATTGTTTTCTTTAAAATGTACCCGCCTGTTCTAAGACAGTGGACATATTTAGGTGTTTATCCTTTCATTTCCTCTCGTTGTCATATAAGAGAGTTATCATTGTTATACAATGTTTTATTAGGAAAAAAATACCAGTTATAATAAGTATTGTATTCATTTACACTTCCCAAATCGAGTTATCAATTTTGTTTTACGTATTTATTTAAGTTTTCTGGAGAATAAAAAACATGTACATTTTGTATATTTGTAAATGCCTGTAGAGCTGGAGTTGGCTGGTTATAGATTGGTTGCTACTAACTTATACAGAGTTTATGTAAAATTTGTCCGCCAGTCGCCGTGGCGTTGGTTTACATTGCGAGCGGCCTCGTCGCTGCTCATCCTAATTAATCGTGTTGTGACGAAATGTAGTGTAACGAGCAAGCTACACGTAGGTTGGTGACGTCACATGACTAAAATACAGGTAATAAACGACTGCAACATAATAAAACATTACTTTCTTCTCATTTCTGGATGCTTCAATTATTTGACGCTGGTCTAAGTTTGTACCTTAGAGGGCTGTCTAGTGCGTATTCGTTGGAATCGGTAATTATACGAGTACTTACCTTGGTATAAGTATGAAGGAGAATTAGGGTTCTTGCGAAGCCTAGGGACACTTTCGAGTGCCCTAGGGTAACAGGGTCTTGTCAAACTGATGCTATAGATAGGACAACAAATCATGTTATCCCTTTCACCACTCAGCTAGGAAATCCATGTTGTCAATGTCTGGCGTGCTCTCTTTGAGCATTCATCGAGTCAACCTGGAAGTAGGTGGCGCTTCGAATCCCCTCCGCGGCCATCTTGGCAAGGAACCTATGCAGTGCTAAGTATATGGGAAATTTAAACGTTCATTTCTGATAGTATTTAATATGTGGGGATGTATTAAGTAACCCCAAGCCAATCTCTGGACCAAACCAGACCACCCTGGCAGTTTCAGATGAAAGTATTACGTGATGGCCTCAATTTAGCCTTCGAACGCGATGTCAACAAATCGTCAAAACGGTCGATTTACTTCAAGTTGGCACATTTGAATAATGTCTAGATGTTGGATATAATCCTATTTAAACGTTTCCACTGTGCGACTCGTTGTCAGGGAAATTTGCATATATTGGAGGGTATTTTAAACCGGAAGTCACCAGATGACTCAGAGAATCATAGACCTATGTCTTTTCTCTGTGCCATACAAACAGGGCTGTGATTGGTTCTGACAAATACACACTAGACAGTGGTGTTAGGCCAACACCAATATATAAACATGGGGGATTATGGGTAGGTTACTGCATAAGTTGTGCTTCAAGGCGTTAGAGTATAACCTTTAGTGCCGTGGGAACTACTCATACTGTTGGGAGATTGATATTGATGCCCCTGGTGTTAACTTTGTGAATCGACTTCTCAGGAGTATTAGGCAGCTTAACAATTTTAGCGAAACATTCAATTGGGGTTTTCTGAAGCCATGTTTCTTATTTTTGAATAGCTACCATCACAGATACAAGTGAGGTCTAGAAAAAATCGGGAAAACATCAGAATCCTAATTATATCCATTGTATATCTCCAACATGATCAAGACTAGGTACCCCATCAAAACCAGGAAACCTGGGAACTATTGAAAAACTGATATCTCTGCCCCATAAAGGTACAATATTTTAGACATGCATTCTAATACTATTACTACTCCTTCTACTCCCACTACTCCTCCTCCTGCTGCTGCTGCTACTGTGCTAATGAATTGCAAGGTGGCCTTTGTCTTTGCTAAAGAGTATATTTCACCAACTAGTTGTTATTTTAACGCTAGGCTGGCCTCTCGGCTGAATCTCCTGACTGGCGCCTGCTCTCCAGCCAGCCGCAAATGTATTATTTTTACCATGCTCATCCGCCACCCCACCTTATTCTAGCTGGCCGATGGCCACACTTCACCCGTACACCAACAGCAAGCACCTGCCAGATGCAGAAGCGTTGAGCGGACTGTTACACAATCTGGTGGATGTTGGCCGTATCATGCTAGTTGTGTTCCCTGTTCATTCTAACATGGTTCCACAAAACTAGGCCACCTCCACCGCATTTCGATTTCTACGTAATGATCAGAGCTCTTCAACTTTTCACTGAATACTGTGGTTAACAGAATAATGAAGGTAAATAAAGATAAGTGTTGATGTTATGAATGTGTATAGCACAATCTTGTGCTAAAATTCTGGCCTAACTACTGTCTGATTTTTTACCTCCGCTCACAGGTTTGCAGATCCAAGGCATCACCTCATATGGTGTTAAAATTATGACCAATTTTTCAAAATCGTCTGAACTTTCAGCCTCCGCCTCTGGGTTAGCACTCGTGGGTGTTACCAAGGGTCCCTGACCATGTACATTGCAGTATAGGTGGGGAGCAGTAAGCTGTACTCACACAAAACCATCCGGCCAGCTGTGGCTCAGAGCTGGCAAAAACCTAATAAATCAGTATTTGCCGGCTGTGAGGCGTGAGGACAGGCCTGTGAAAATATGCAAATATTTGAGGTGGAGAAAGCCTGACTATGACGCCAGGGCCATGCCCTGGGTGGTGGAAGAGTGATTATTATTCGAGCCGGCCTGCGGCTCAGAGCCCCGACTGATGCTCCACAACCTGCGGCAATGCTCCACAACCAGTGCTCCATTTCAGCTCCCGGCGACTGGCAGGCAACGGCGGAGACAGCTGCCGAGGTGTTCCACAGGCCAGATAGTAGCCTGCTACAGGCCAACTCTGCTCACAAATGTTTTGTGTTTGGTGTACAGCAATTTTGCCTGGTTGGTGGGACACACCCTTAAACGGTGATGGCCTATCATTTATTTCACATTCGTCAATTGTGTAATAATAAAGTAAACATCAATAGAATTAGTTTTACATTTTATTTACTTGATGCGATACAATTAGAATCATATTTACAGGATAGCGAGTCCTTAGTCCCGCCATGGAACTTGAACTCTACTCCGTGCAATGTGCACAGATGGAAACCACTTTTTGATAACGAAAACAACATCTTGATTACATGATCTTGATATGGCATTTGAATGAGAAATGATTTCACGTGTAGATGAATTGCACATTTCTAGTTGGTCTCAGTGGTGTGGAATGTGGTGTTGGGGGATCGGGAGTGACCTCAGAGCACCTCGGGTCCACTTTGAGCAACTCCCCGCAGAGCATCCTCGCTGAGCGACAGCATGGTGAGTGGCGCCATCTAGTTGAGATTCTCCGTCTGCTCTTTGACCTGCCAGGCGGCGTCCATGTACTTAGTGATGGCCGAGTTGGAACGCGGGTGGTGCAGGCGTCGGTCTCCACGGTCAGTGTCAATCTGTGTGGTCAAACAAAATTTACCTTTACAGGACTCAAAAGGAAATGGACTGAGGATAGACATGCCTCAATTGTAAATTGGTTATTAGCAGGTGGACGGTTGGTCTTTAGGTTTTGGAAAAGCCTACTGTAGTACACATGATTGTAGAGTCATTAGATGACCTGACCACATTTTTGCTTTTTATAGCTAACTAAGTACAGATAGGAATATGATTTATGTTTTGGAAAGAAGGTTTTATGGTGGTACGTTGCCTTACAGTTTTAATATTTAGTATTTTGGCATGGATTCAAAAAAAAAAGTGAATTCAGTTTGGGGGGGGGGGGGGGGGCTTTGTAGTCACAGGTCCATTTTTAAGAACTCCTTTATGGACATATTTCTACCCCTTAAACTGGTTGAATCAGGATATGATATGCCTCATTTGAAAGAGAATAAAAAAACAGTAGGTGCTAGGAAGTGGAATTTTCTAAGTAGATTCTATATTTACAGAGATATTCAAGTGTTTGGTGAAAGTGGGGGGGATTTTCAGTGAAATGGGCATGCTCAAACATATGTTTACTCAATATTGATTTACAGTGAGCATTGGTGCAACATTTACCATCTCCATAAGTGGCACTGACAGTTGCTTACACTCTAGGAAGTGTCATTATTTAGGTGAAATATCTCATAATAGGAGGGGGGGGGGGGGAGAAAGCATCAGGTGTATGAGAGAATGGTTTATTACCCACCTGATACAGAGTCTCCATACTAAGCCTATGGAGATTACAGATCGCTACTGAGTAGGATACAGACCTGTGTACCCTCCTAGGAGGATACAGATTTTTTAGATGAAAGTAGTCCCATTGAGATGAAAATAGTCCCAAACATAACTTCTTAACTATGTTGAAAAGTTTTCTAACGATCATATTTATTGCTTAAATCTAAAAATAAGTGAGTAATAAATACAACATTACCATGATTTCGATCTCTGTGGCTGTATTCTCCTTGTAGTTGACGCTACGCAATACTCGTCAACTACGCCGAGAATACGGCCACTCAGATCGAAATCATGGTAATATTTTGAATCAAGACCCAGTCAAATGATATTGGTTTGTAAAATTATTTGCAATATCATTTACCACCCGACTTTACTTTGACCTACTTTCTTGGTGTACATAGAAACAAAGTTGTATCCCCCACATGGCTAGGGAGCATGCAGACAGGTCTGTGTGCACTCATCCATGAATGATCACCATGAAGCAAAAACGTTATATATATAGGTATGGCATTGTTGATTGCCAATTGAATCCCCTACAGGTAGCTAAATATATGTGTGCACTGATCCATGAACTGCTGAGTTCACAGAGGAGTAGGGCTTTAAATATCCAATCAATGCAGGCCCTTCCCTATTCATGGATTTCCTCCCCCCCCCCCCCTCCGCCCCCCCCCCTGCCACGCTTGACAGTGCTGTATTGTCTGGAACTAAATGTCTTGCAGAAACTTTTTGATAGAAATAGACTTGTTATTAATCTTAATAGGTGTAACCCTGTATTTCGATGTTTTGTATTTATTTATGTATTTATGCACCACATCCACGTGTTTTAATCATGTATATTTATGGTCGATACTTTAACGTTGCGGCCCGTATATTTTCGCTGGTTCTGATGTGCCGTATACGGTCGGGAACGAGTTAACTGCTTCCTGTTTCGCGCACCCGGTGCCCGTACACTGAATTTCGAGCATGTACATATGGTATCTGAACATAACTTCCATACAGTATAGGCGTTACATTCGTGCACGGGTATATAATAAGTTAATAAATACAATAACGACTGCTTTTGTATATGAGTGACCATAATCGCCTGGTAGTTGATGATGTAATATCCTCGCTAATCGCTCGGATATTACTACACGTCAACTACTCAGAGATTATGGCCACTCGTACACAAAACCAGTCATTATTTTGTATGTATCCAGCTGAAAACTGCACATATCTTACAGCTTAATCTACGTTTATATTCATGTTCTACTTTGAGACGTTGGGGACATGAGACGCACATCCACAAGGGTTTAGTATCGTTGTGATAAAAAACGGATTAAAGGGTATGAAATGATACAATCATGAACTTACCAGTGGTTTTGTGATCCATCCAATTTCTTGTGCTTCTGTTTGTGGCGTCGTGTACTTCTTCACTGGTTCCTGGTGAGCCCTCTTAATCACCTCACGAAAGTGAGCTGCAAACACCAAAGTAATACCGTTTATAATTGTTACACTTAGATCCAATAGCGATCGCAATTAGTGAGAAACTAAAGATGTTAATCAACTGGTTCTAAAGATCGAGGAAACAAGCACAGGAGATACTATACAATGGAGAACAGTAGTGTGAAAACAGATGTATGAAGACTACTATCAGGATTTTAATTATTATGTTGTAAGCGGAATACATGCACATAGGTCATATTTTTACTTTGACTTTTACAAATGTACACATATTCAATTCTATATTTCAACAGGTAAATTCTTAAAAAAAAGAAAAGAAGAGACTTTCACTACATTTGAGATATTGGTCTGTTAAAGACGGACACAGTTGGTTAGTGTATCAATCACACTGTCACACGATAATATAGATTGTAACGCCCGATGTTAATATTGCAATCTATGAGTAATGAAAGTTGGATTTTATTTCAAAAATAACTCTCGAACCTCCTTGAAAAACCATTAGTACCATCAGCTGCATGCATTATTTAATATACATGCAAGTAATTTTACATAAAAGCACCTGAAATTTTATAATATTTAATTGATAATCATATACAGAACACTTTATTAACAGAATGTTTTTAAAACAATATAATGCGCTGTTTACCCGTTCTTGCTAATACTACTGGGATACAACGAAAAAGCTGTGAATGACACTGGAATGCACATGTTTGCTGCTGTATGAAGCACACGGCTGGAAGTTAGCCGTACCAGGTGTGAAAACATGATGCTCATTAAGCAGCATTGTGAGTAAAAATAGCTTCGCTTTCCGAAGTGTGAAATCTTACCCGCAAAGCGGACTATACATAAACTGCCGAGAAAGAGTTTGACTCCAGAATTGTATTGTGTACCGACTTGCTCAAGTCTTGGAAGACAAACTACTGGACGGAATAACTTGATTGGCAGTTGTCATTTTTTCCAACGGAAACAACGAAAATATATCTCAAATTTCAAAATCTTCAGAAAGGGTAATCATCGGTGAGTACATTATTTTGAAAATTTCTCTAGAGAATATCATGAGTTTAAACAGAAGTTAGAAGACTGACAGCTACTAACATGATGAAATTGTAAAGATTAGTCTATTCAACGAGGGTAAAACAACGTTATTATTGGTATAGATAAGGCGTGAGTATCTTTAAATCAATAACACATTGCAAACTATGAATACCCATGAAGTCCCATGCATGTTCACTAGACTGGGCACAAGCAAAACATCATGGCAAAAGCACTGATAATTTTCGGGGCAATTTGTTATAATTTTTTTTTATCAAATGCATTACTCCTCTCCCCCTGGTTTGTATTTGAGTTCCACTAGCAAAAGGGAAGCGATTACATGACAAAATGAGTGACCTATGGCTAAAGCAAATTAATGTTATTAGTGATATAGTCAGTCATACAATTTGTATGAAACATCCAGTAAGCATACCAAGAATATATTAGTTACCACAGACATAAAGGATTAAAATATCGCGTTAAGTGTCTCCATGCCATGCAGTATAAATAGATAGCTAGCCATTAGAATGATGATTAAAACAAGTAAACATTCTCATAAAATAACCATTAAATGAATCCACATCACCAATAACCCGATTATACCATTTTTCGCACAAACTGAGACACTTACACTTTTTCTTTCATCTTACACTAAAGTGTACAATTGTATATGGTGCTGAAATAAATAACATTTTGTTAAATTGCAATTTTAGCAAATATGATAGAGTTATCCGCTAAGTCATATCCTAACATTTAGCTTAAATGACGATTAGGTAATTATATGAAATTAACGAAGGGATGTTCTTAGCTCCACCGAATACAACACAAATATCCTCGAAGATGCATCTCTAGATATAAACTTTGCGGTTTTTTTTCTTCAAAACGAATTATACTGTTATTGATACTATCGATACATCGCGTTTGTTTATGAATATAAATAAAATCTAAGCATTCTCGGCAAGCTGAGAATATCACTTTCTTTTTAAATTTAATATATACTTTTTTTTATATTGTCGTATATACGTCAGTGACACATTTACTAATTCAAAATAATAACTTACTGTCTTCTTCTCCTTCTTCTGTGTCGTGAAAGGAATTTGGTTTTCCCGTGATTGTGTGGACTGAAATATCATTTGACATATTTTTAATCTCTTTTGATAATTATACGTTAAAGATCTCGGGTTATGCACCATCATAATTCTGGAATTAGAGAAATGAAGAATATTTGAATAAACGGTAAAGTACCAGGCTTAATTATGATGATGAACCAAAGGTGTGACCTCACAGATATAGGGATGGAACATTGAATTTACTGTATTGTATATCACTAGTGTAGAGCAAAGGATTAAAATGGCATAAATGTATCCCTTCTGAAAGTTCTTCTATCCTAATTTCTATACAGATCTAGATCTAGATCTAGCTGAGATTGTAAAAATGATTACACTTTACAGCAACTTAAAGGACAAGTTATTAGAAGATACCATGGATCCATGAATATGAAATTGACACAAATCTATCATGCATATATATGTACTCGATGAGTTAATTTAAGCTATTTTTTCAATTATAGTGTAGGGTATCTACTACTGTTAGAAATGATGCCATACAATACATCCAACAATACATACATATCTCACCCCTTTTTTTTTTTATGACATTAATGATTAAATTATATCCAAATTTCACAATAATTAGAATAGACTTAGCAAATCCATATGACGTCATCTCAAATTCACTACGCCGGGGCTGTGGCGTAGTATTGCCACTTTACGGGGGTGATCGTTTTTTCTAATGTTATTCCTATGGCTAAACTTGTATCAGGGGTGAGATAAATACAGCTACACAACATCAATACCTCGGACTACACTCAGCGAGTTCTATAGTCGAAACCTATACTAGGCTATAGTCATGGCGTCGCGGCCAGTTTCAGGGCACTTACTTTTCTTGAAGGGATTCACGCTGTAATTCGTGTACAACTTCTGATGTTTGGTCTCTTTTACAATCGTTTCACATAATATTGCATTCTGGTGCACAAAATTCAAGGGATCCTTTGCTTGTCCTTTTGTTGGTTTAGACATTTTGTTGATTATTCGTGTCCGTTTCCGAAAAAGTTTGAGGCACCCACTACTGTTTACGTCACGTGACTGATGTTGCCAGGCCTATCAGTTTTAGAAATAAAATTAGTTTAATACATTGAAGTGCTTTTTATGACTTTTATTCTAATAAAAGACATTGTGACAAATTATCGATTATCAAGTTCACATCTAGAGTTTTAACGATGTGTCTCGGGCTTACCGTTTTTTGCTTACCCGAAATGCATCTCGAGACGCCATCTTGTGCGACTAAATCGGTCAAAACATAATAGACAACTGGCGTTGTTAAAATCTGGATTATATCATTCATTGGTGGTAGGTATGCACATTTCCCATTTGAAATATACCTTTTAGTGTGAATCTAATTGTCTGAGGTTTACTGATATATTGTATTGATAATAGTATCTGTAATTCTACAATTACAATTTACATGTACTCAGTACTGAAGAAACAGTCACTGTAGGCTAGCCTAGGCTGAGTGAAGTAGTGTTGGTACGTTGGTACTGGTACAGACTCGTTCTTTCATTTGGTGTGGGTATACATGTATTTCTACTCGTTTTCATCAACATTTGTTTTATTTTCTCATACTTTACGTGATTGTGAAAGGTCAGAAACATCTTATAATACTTTATTCTGCGTACTCTACTAGGTGTGTGGTTCTTTCGTTCAAATCATGTTAGCCGAAAAACTTGGATTCATCAATGATTCATTTCATGACATTTTTACATACATTCGCAATGCGAAGTATCAGTGTTAAGAATAACATTGGTATACGATGGAATTTCTATATTTCAATGGGAAGTTTACCACACGTGTTTTCACAATGTGTTCCACATGCATATTGAGGTATAAATAACGAAGGTAGAACCCCACAAGTACTTGTATGCGAATGGATTCTAGTGGTGAAGCTGGCTTCTGAATTCTAGTTTCAACTGACACTGAAGGTCCAAGTGGACCTATAGTTTTGGCATTGGTTAAAGATCTAAAGCTTGATTAATTCTTTAACAACGAAACTGCTACGATTTCCCATAATGCTAATTTGTGTTGTCTTATTTATTGAAACCACTTCAAATTAACGTAGGCGTTACGATCCTTTCACAAAGATATAGAATTCTAATTATATTTAATTGGCAAAACAATCGCTATTTTGTGACGCTATTCATTCCCTCCCCCCCCCCCCCCCCCCTCCTTGTAATCTTGTTACATGGTTCATTATGGATTGCTTCTGGGGTGCAGTACATACGGATGGAAAAATAATAGTGTGCGGAACAGGGTTACTGTAATTGATATAATCATCAGTGACATTATTCCTCTGATTTCGGCATCGGGATAATCTCACCGCTTATTTTCGACGTTCAGCTATAGTCAGCCTGTTTCATATAATTCAGAGATGCCTTTGTTTCGCCTTTTCATGGAAATCGGTTATCATTTCCAGTTTACACAATCATTATTCTAGTATAAAACAGTATAAATTGAGCCTTATAAAACAGTCGACTGAACCTCTTCACAGACTCTCAGCCCCATACCATTGCAACACTAATGTGTTTTCCGTGTTTTTTCAGTCTACCTGAGGCAGAAAATTCCTTATGAATAATATCTTCACCTTTTCTCCTCTTCCCTACTGAAACCCCTGATATTTATGTACTTTAAAATCGCGAAACGTTCTCTTCCGGGGTTTGTACAGAGCCTGGAAAAGCCTGGAATTATGCTTTTGGGGTTTCCAGACTTAAAAAAGCCTGGAATTCTCACAGATAGCCTGGCAAAACCTGGAAGAGGCTGGAAAATTTAGTTTTGCATTAAAACAATATTTCTAGTCTGAAATTCTGGTGATTATTAGCTTTTCTCAACTACAGTACCTGACTTCCTATGAAATTTCAGTGACTCGGTTTAAATAGTTCCAAAAATCCTTTATTTGACCATGTATTGCTAATATTATGGCATGGATTTGATTATTTGTCTTCATATTTAAAAGTGGCAAAAAATGTTTAAGATATCTATCCCAAACCACTGAAATTCTACAGGAAGATAAAACAATGTGTGGTGATGAATCAGACATCATTTTAAAAACAGTGACCAGATCTGCCTGGAAAAAAATAATAGAGCCTGGAAAAAGTCTGGAATCTTATTGGGCTGTCTATGTACGAACCCCGCCCTTCTATTGATGCTGATCGAATGGTTATATCCTTTACGTCATAGTGTGACCTACGACCATAAATACGACATGGATAGGAGCGGGCCGTATACGTAGAATATACAGCCAACTGTATGTAATAATATTTTAAGCGCCACCAAATTTGGATATTTATTTACATGGCAGGGCGCGGTGTAGTTTGTGAAATGATTTATTTTAAAGCCAAAGAATCACATGATAATGTTAATATAATCAACAAACCACCATTTGATCAATGGGATCCACTAACTTCTTTCTCGTTTTCTTGTAGGTCCTCAAAAATTCGCAGAGTGTTGGGACATCCAAAACTCTGTGTCCCAACTGTGTATATAATGTACATACAAAATTAGAGGGAAGAACAGACCATCTTGTACATAAATTCACGGAGTTACTGCTCCAACAATGGATCCTGAATATGAAAAGCGGCTTCTCCGGCAACAAAATGGCCAGCTGTCACCAGTAACTTCAGTAAGTGCAATTGGTATTAACCAGTGACTATTTTATTTATCATTAAAATTAAATAAATTTCATATTATACTTTGATACAGTCACAAAAAAGTTGCTGTTTGTTATCACTACAGACATACCCGAATAGAACCATTTCTACGTGTATGTACATAAAGTGCATATCTTTAATACCTTCTCTTGGTCTTAAAACACTGGCATTTTTACGTCTAATGTTAAATTTCCCAAAGCTTCTACAGATAATCATATTGGGCTGAGTCATCTACACCTTGCTACCTCGTTCGAGAAAGTTAATTTTAAGAGCAGAAAATATGGATAGTGTTAGTAAGTTTACAATTGGTGTCGATTGAATGTTTCCAAACTGATATTAACTATCACTGAACTTTTGTTTCCTATGTTTGTGCAGCCCCAGCAATTGAGCCCCATGACCTCACCAAGCAAAGACAAATATGGGGATAGATTCATTCCAAGTCGTGCCGGTGCTAATTGGCATATTAACTTTAATATGATCCAGGTGAGTGGACTTTTTAATTACATTGTTATCACTACAAACATACCCGAATAGAACCAATTGGATGTAGGCATTATGTATTCGGCAGTTACTCAAAATGTAAACATGGAGTAACAGAGAATGTATCATTTTGTGCATACTTTGAAGATATGCCCATTTTCATGGGTCTGAATAGTGTACCAAATATATCGGGGTTGTTGTCTGGTTAATGGTTCTACTCCCACAATTTGAAATGCTTAGTTTAAAGCATTGTAGAAAAAATATTTTTAACAAAGGTTAAGTCATAGCATCTAGTAATACAGAAAAATCTATATCTGCTTATTCTCTCTTCGCTTAAGAAAGTTAACTTGCTAGAATGATATCCACTTTTTTATGATCATACACAAACTTCTGCAACCCCGCTTTAATTTTTTTAGGAAAACAAACCTCAATCGCCTAGTCAGACGCGTAAACTACGCGAAGTGCCTGCAGACAGCACTAAAGACGGCATGGCGTACAACTGTCTGTTAAAGAATGAGCTGCTCGGTGCTGGCATCGACGACCTCAAAGACCACACTCCCGACGAGCGCAAAATCCTCGTGCCCCGGGACAGTAAGAACATGTTCCAGGTAGGTGTTTCATGTTTTGTAAAATGCTGGAGGCTATAGCTAAGTAAACATATCAAAACACGGCCAACGATATGAATCGTCCTTCCAGTCAGATAACATGGACTAAAATTGCATTCATTCTTGCATATTATGCTGTCAGTTGATCTCTCAAACTTCTATTTATTCCTATTACATGGATAGGCACATATCCAGGACCACTTCCGTAAGATAGTGGACCAATTCAACATATCATTTAGGCTGAATATTTGAAGTCCAATAAATACCAGTCTTCCGGATATTTCCTGTTGTCCGTTCTTATGATGTACATGAATTTAACATCATATGTGGGATTAAGAGTTATGGTAAGCAGGTTAGGAAAAAATATGGCCCTGGAAGCCTCACTGAGATTGTTTCCTTATAATAACATTATTGGAAATAATGATAAACTGGTTATTAAGCTATAATTTGTCTGATCTTTGCAGTATCGCGTGCCTCGACGAAGCCTCGACACGGGCGACTCGTCTCCATATTCACTCTCGCCTGTAGGAAACAAAAGTCAGAAATTATTACGGTCTCCAAGAAAGGTACAGTTTTGTTGGATATCTATTGTTTATCCTATAGAATTTCACGTTAACTTCTGACAGTAATCTCATTGCAAAGTGTGTTGTGGCCATGATACATGTTCACCTGATAATATATATATGGTAGCTGCGTGATTCATGGATTATTTTTATTGTTCCTTTGATTGCATCTAAAATAACTTGATTATATTTTTGCTTTCGATGCAATTTACATGAAAATAATACTTTATATTCGCTTGAAATGCATCATTAAAAAAATCCGAGGGACCATGCAAACCCTCTCACGTCTTAACAGTAAATTGATCTTTTTAAGTGATGGCATTTTGCTTTCTTCTCCACAGGCTGTTAGGAAAATATCTAAAATCCCATTCAAAGTGCTGGACGCTCCGGAGCTACAGGATGACTTTTACCTGAACCTGGTGGATTGGTCCTCACAGAATGTACTCAGTGTCGGGCTGGGCACGTGTGTGTACCTGTGGTCAGCGTGCACCAGCCAGGTGACGCGCCTCTGTGACCTCTCCTGTGATAGCGACTCAGTCACATCAGTATCGTGGTCGGAACGGGTAAGTCACCAGATACCCCTTTTGTCTATCGTTACCCTTCAGATTTCCTTCTTCATTCCTCTAAGGATCAGAGCTAAAGAAAATAAGAAGAACAATTATTTGATGGTTGCTAATTCTATGATGGTTGCAATCATGTATTTCCTTGTCTACTATGCTGATATACATGTAAGTCAGAATTTTCAAAGAGATATTAAAAACAAATGTCATAAGTCTATGCTGAACAGGTGGCGTAAAAAGCAAGACAAAAATTTGTAAAACCAACATACCATAAGGTACACTTCTTATTACGAATGTATGATATAAAGCTATGTCATTTTA
The DNA here is from genome assembly GCA_950022655.1 of Alentia gelatinosa. Lineage (NCBI taxonomy): Eukaryota > Metazoa > Annelida > Polychaeta > Phyllodocida > Polynoidae > Alentia > Alentia gelatinosa. Next base: position 46,679,888 of record OX465579.1, on the reverse strand, counting down.
CTGAATGAAAAGATGAATATAACTTAAAAAGATATATATTCTGGGAATAGTGCATATTAATTTTACTGGTCCTTAAAAGATCCCTCTATGATCCATATTACAGGGGCAATTAGTAGCAGTTGGAACACACAAGGGTTATGTCCAGATCTGGGACGTAGCTGCCAATAAACGCGTGTCTGTTCTCGAGGGGCATACGGCGCGAGTCGGTAAGTTCAGGCAGTTATTATTTTACTAAATGCTTATCTTCTATTGATTGCGGAATAGGCGATAGTAATGTCGGCGTTATGATGTTATTGATCAGGCTGTGGTTTGCGCAGGACTCTAGAGCTTTTAAACGCAAAAAGAAAATGATCATGCAGAAGGTTTCCCTCCGAATTCATCCTGGAATCTTGCGAAATTGATACATTTTGGAGATATCTCCCATATAGGTCGGCATTGATAGATTAATTCAAATATTTTAGATACCGTTAAATGAGCAATTTCCAGTTGTGTCAATGTGTGTACAATAGAATAGTAGATTATGAACGTTTAGTTTTGAGATTGGTTTATGGTACTTCTCCCCAACAATGATGAAAACCAACAATATTCCGTTCGTTTGTAGGTGCGCTAGCATGGAATGCTGACATGTTGTCATCAGGCAGCAGAGACCGTCTCATATTGCAACGAGATGTTCGCACACCTTCCCTCACACCTGAGCGAAGACTCACGGGTCACAGACAAGAGGTGAGTTTTGTCTGCCAGTCTCTCTTTGACTATCAATATCTCCATAGCACAAATCTGTATCAGGAAGCTGGAAGTGTCTAACTCGTTCACAGTCTGAATATTTCATGGATCTAAAATGTGAAACGTGTTTCATAGGGAATCTGCCACTTTTATGCCAGGTTTCCGGTTATTTCCGATTTCCCGCTGTCAAAATCAGCAGGGTTTGAATTTTTTGCAGCCGTTTTGGCATCTTTGTGATTCCTGGGATAATGCTGAAAACCATTTAAAATGCCCTTGCCTATATAAAGTAATCGGGCAGGTTGGGTAGAGAGTTTTCCAATAGCTATTACTTTTGTATATTGCACTATCCGAATCCTAAATGTAACTACAAGAAGTTTATGTTAATTGTGGTGCAAATAAAATAGAATAAATATTTAAAATGATAAGTGAATCCAACCTAAAGAGTTCTTACAGTCTTTATTCAATTTACTAGCAGTTGATGTAAATGCCGGGCCCCGAGCATATATATGGGCCCTTCTTGGGGTATGTAAGTAAATGGACTGCTGCTAAGATTTTCTTGTGTGTTCATCAGGTGTGCGGCTTGAAGTGGTCACCGGACCACCAGCACTTGGCCTCGGGCGGCAATGACAACAAGCTGTTCGTGTGGAACATGACGAACCTGAGCCCAGTGCAGACCTACACAGAGCACCTTGCCGCCGTCAAGGCCATCGCCTGGTCGCCCCACCAGCACGGGCTGCTGGCAAGCGGAGGCGGCACGGCCGACCGCTGTATCCGCTTCTGGAACACGCTCACCGGGCAGCCGCTACAGTGTGTAGACACGGGCTCCCAAGTGTGCAACCTGGCCTGGTCTAAGCACTCCAACGAACTCGTAAGTATCTTCTTACTCGCTTGGTGTTTTACTAAAGAGCGAGGGAGTCTGTCCTGACATGTATTGTCCAATCCGAGCTTTTATGTTGACAATGCTGGCTAAAGCAGATATCCTGTATAATGGCGAATCTATAATCCATAGCGTGCAAATCATGATTTCGACAAAAACCTTTCCGACTACGTTATGGTGTCTAATTGAAATAGATAACCTCATTGTAAAGTCATCAGATACGTACACGATAAAGCTTTATACCTGGATGAAATAGTTGTTTGGAAAGAAAAGATTTTTTTGTGGTGGGTCATCATTTGAATCAGTCTATGGTAATTCTTGTTTAGTAAACTAGAACACAAATGACGTAGGCTAACGTTTACTGATTCCCGTATGTGTGTTTTCTTTTCAGGTCAGTACCCACGGTTACTCCCAGAACCAGATCCTTGTGTGGAAGTACCCATCACTAGTCCAGATCGCCAAACTCACCGGCCATTCCTTCAGGGTACTTTACCTGGTGAGAATAACTTGAGCACATCTCTGAGCACATCTAGCCATAGTTATATTGGTTGCTATTCTTAAAATCATGACGGCTACCTTGCATTATCTTTTGTTGTGAGTATTGCAGAAAACAAATTGTTATTGAGCTTTGGCCACGCTGATATACGCTACCTAGGTTAGAGAGAGGTTCTACGTGAAAAATATCTGGTTTTTTTTTGTTTCGGACCCCCAACTGTCATCCCATTTGTTTTCATAAGATGAATTTACGCGCTAAATCCATCGGAAAAAGTTATACCCAACGGACAGGCCTGCTACTTAGTGCGACCCTCTGTGGTGTAATATAGAAAAATCTCTGGCAATATCATTGCTTACCTGAATGTGTTATTGCCCTTTCCGAGAGTTTCTCAGAGATTCTCTTAAGTTATGAGTTATGATGAATGGATTGTTGTTGTATTAATGCCCTGAAGAAGGACTCGCTGTCCGAAACGTTGGCTAAATTAATGTAATACAAAAGCTCGAAGTGGGCGTACTAAACCCGTCATTCAGTGCGTCTCTTTCACTTCACTAGGAGTTTGTGGGTTTTTGATTCTTTACGTGAGGTATGATGATGTATGCGAACATTTTCGCTATGATTCTCAGTTGTTTTCTGGTGTCGTTTTCTGATGAGGTCTTATTTATCTGACAGGCCATGTCACCTGACGGAGAAGCCATCGTCACAGGAGCGGGAGACGAGACATTACGCTTCTGGAATGTGTTCAGTAAAACGAGATCCACTAAGGTAAGGCGACCAATCTTCTCATACGTGCTTAGTAATACCATTCCTATTCAAGCAATGCTCATACTTATATTATATTTTCGTCGACCTTTACTGTGAAAATATCGGAGCAATACAATTTCAAATTCTACTCTCTCTTGCTTTACTTGTTAACCAAGACGTTATAGTTGCTAGTATCGGAAAGTTCCAAAAGGGAGCGTCAGTATAGCATTTTCCTTTGAAGTATTACATGTATGCGACCCGCATCTAAATACTAATATGAAGCTTCCCTCGAGTAACCTGACACGCAATTAACGATAATGAGGGAGATGACACATGTCATTTGTAAAGAATGCATTCTCATTTAGAATACCATGCCTTGTTAGTATCATAATTGTTAATATGGGCAGCTGCATTTTAATATACACATAAATACAATTGGCCTTTGTTTCTCTTTCAGGAATCAAATTCTGTATTAAACATGTTCACGCGGATACGGTAAAGAAGAAACTCACACCCTAGGTTATTATTTCTGCCAACAATCGAGTTCGTGTAAGAAGAGCCCACTGAAGATTCTAATCCACTGGAATGAATGCCTTTGTATTTAAGGGGAATATTTGCATCCCTATCTTTGAAGGGATAGCGTTGGGATTGGTGGGGCAATAGATAATGGGTTGGCTATGTACATGTGCAATAATGTGTGTATATCAAAGTATGAAACCTTATTTAGGGTCGTTTGAAAGAAGGGAGATTCATAATTTCCTTTTATAGGTTTTGGTGAACATTGATTTTCACCTGTGTCAATTAGAATTGTTATACCGGACCGACAATGATTGTTAGTCTATCTCCATCCCAAGTTTCCCGTGCAAAGCAGGGGTAACATATAACGTGTTCATTTCCAGATGTATCTTAAACTTCAGTTACAAAGATAGAGATAAAAAGAAGCCAGTTTAAATTTCCAAGTTTCTCCATATCTCAATAATTTGATTTCTCATGATATCGGAATATTTAAGTTATTGTAGTATCCGATCAGTAAAGTTTCAAAAGAACTGTTCAGGCATTGTTTGGTTAAATTCTCCTTTGTTCACTTTGATGCCAAAACTATTTAAGTTAAAGATACATTTCCAGTGTTTCAACGCATGTTATTTGTTAGTGTCAAGTGCACAAATCAAAGATCTGTGCTCCTGTTTTGAATGTTTGGTTGTCAGTGGAGCTTCAATTTAGAGCACACCGCTCACAACATTTTAGCTTTTAACTGAGACTTTATTTTGTGTCCATATGTGTGTAGATACTATATATATATATATATATTCGGCCGGGACGCAGTTGTAATGGCTGCAAAGGGCTTGGCTTAATTATTATGGTAATTTATAGCGGTGTAGATTACTCTCGTAGAGTAATGTCTGTATGTATATGGATCATGTAATATATTGGTAACAAATAAAACAATAAAAACAATATACGTGGCTTCATTTATAGTTTCCCTGTCAATTGCAGAGTTAATCCCTTAACTATATGTTTTCATTATTGATATAGAAAACTCTTGTTCATTGACCTCCTCACAGACACCCAGCCCATACCATATTCGACACTGACATGTTTCCCCAGTCCATCTGAGGCAGCAAATTCAACATGAAACACACTGAAATTTTTTTCTATCCACAATTGACATCCCTGTATTCTAAGTATTATGCTTTATATTGATAATATTCTAGTAGGTGTCATGATTTTTAAATCTGGTATTATTGCATAATTTGCGTATCCATTTGGAAATATCGGATTCCGTGACGATAAACGAGTTTATTCTAATTTGACATCGGGTTAAACTCACGAGTCTAAGAAAAATCAGATCTAAATCATGGTAATTTTGTATTTATGACACCTTTCGACTAATCATTAGGAAAAGATCATGTAAATAACATTCTACGCAAGCGCTATGCATTGTTTATATAAAATAGTACCTATAATGCCCGTCAGATGGCCTGAAAGGCCGTTTTCTCCTAGGAGAATACGGCTTTCCGGAATCTACTCAATAGCGATCTGTGTGCGCCATAGGCTAATAGTGTGAAGACTCCGTATCAGATGGGAAATAGTAAATTTTCCTATAATCTTTACCATTTACCCATGTATTCCCGTTATGATTTATTGCGTAGTTCCCATTCATGGACACTAGAAGTTACCACCGCTAAACCTCTGCATACCTCTTATCTACGGCACATGTTAGCACTTATTTTTTTATTCTACACATAACTGCATATAAGTACACGATTGGTCATTACCCCACTGACCTTGTTAATACTCTCCCTAGAGGATAGCCACGTGACTAAATAGCTGTAAAGTTAATCACCGTTTGATGCATTGTCTACCATCGTCTAAAAAGACATCTCCCACGTGGTCCATCCTGTCGATAAAAGGACTTCACAGGACGGGTTTTAATTCGTGTAGCGCCATTCGAGGGTGCCACCAAACAATTGAAGGTTTGGGTTCACAAAGCTCCAGCACACTCCCTGCGGCGTATTCATACCAGGCAGTCCACAGGGGGTGTTGTATACAATGTATCACTTTTGAAGTTACTGTGGGTACCAATAATGGACCCACCTCAGCCACCCGTGGTGCTCCACATCCTGCATCGTGGTTATATATCGGAACAGCGTGGTTAACTTTTCTCCACTTGATCGAAAGCGGAAACATTGCATGAATATCTTGATACAGACCTGGACCTATATATATCCAAGTCCGCGATACCGTGGAACATACAGGGACATACCATTACCCATAAAACCACTAGGGTTTATAAATGTATTAAAGTAATATAGGACAATTCACTTGTATTAAACAGCGCTGTAAAAAGTGGGATCGACTCTGTTATTTTCTTTTTAATCTAGAGATTGATATTACAATGATATGATTTACATAGTAAAATCTTTTCAGTGTCCAAAACATATTTTATATTACATTTTCTTTATGAATCAGGCAACTGTGAGTACATGCAAGCTTATTTTACCAATAGGATTAGGACACCTGAAGAGAAAAGAAATTATATCTTACATATTTTGGCATTATAATAAATCACAAGGTACCATTTTTCTAAAATGATATCTAAAAAATACTGTGAATTTAAGGTAATTGAAATAATATATTACATGAATTATTTCAGACCAAAAATAAGTATATTCTAATTGGTGTATAAGGTGAATCATTTGAGACCAAAATAACTAAATGTTCCCAAGTAGGTTACATTTGAAATCTGCAATAACCATTCAAAAATAACATGTACATGTATACACGTATATTACTTTGGTACAGAAAGGTAAAGCCTCCTGGTGAGCAATACTCACACTAATACCACGTACGTCTTCTTGTGACAAAGATATTCATACAAGAAAAGTAGTATACATAGTTTTGCCTCCTAATAATATCATGACACTTTTAGATATGCGATTGTATATTCCAGCCACTTTATTATTTCTACCAAAGAACTAGTTCTGTATGTCTTACAGTTCTTTGTTTGTATGGGTGAGGGACGCAGTTGACGGGTGCGTACAGGGCGCCAAATATTTTCCCACATTTTATATCAGTTACAAATACAGTGCACGTAATGCAGATTTCATTGGAGTCTTGTTACTTCATAGAGGGGGGCCATACAAGAGACATTCCTCTTGTTTGTTTTTTTGGGTATTTTTTCAAGCAAACATTTTTTTCTCAATGCACATAATGTCAAGTTAAGGGATTGATTCCTATATCCGATTGTATCGTACTTATCTTACTTTAGTACATGGATCCATACTCAGTTGACAGTTCTCAGGTACATAGGCACACGTTTGAAACAAACACCATCTCATTCCAAAAAACACACAGCAACAAATCAGATTGTGGTCATACTGTTGTTTCTTTTTTATACCTGGTAGAGAGACTTGTTAAGGTTTTGTTTTTTCTTTACTCGAAACTGGTTCATTCTACCTTTTAATTAATTAGTTGCAATCCTTGTATTTATGCTTACAAATCTTAATTTGTAGTTTAAGTTCAGATGCTAAGACATTGATTCGATACAATCGGCTGTGGTAAAAGAATACTAGTTAGGTGAGATATGGCAACGACATCAAATGATTCTGCCCCAGTGGCTTGGCACCAATGGGCCGTCGTATTGACGTCATGTTATCTTTGACAATTTCAACACCCCCTCCTCCTTGTCATGTCTTGTCATGCAACCCTCGTCATGCTAGGTCATGGAAACACCCTCTCCCCACCCCCCTGCTGCATGACGTCTATATACGGACCCCTAAGATCACGATATTGTCTCCCGAAATAGGTAATTATTGAATTACAAATTAACACACATGTATTTTGATTTGGCTGTAAGCAAAGGCAAATAATCAAATAATACATAAGAAAGGAGAAATTACTGAAGCTGAATTACTGTTAGAAGCATATCAGAATATTGCATATATCACATATCATTAACCAATGTCCTATAATAGTCATTGCAATCTCATGTGTTTTAGTGAGTCTATGATGGACTGAAATTCACACTAGTGACATTTCAGATCTCCTAATATATGCATGTATAGGAGTCGTTCCAAGAGAGCTTTGGTTGAACTTCAACAGATAAATTTGTTTTGGATTAAACGGTTTGGTTTAAGTGCCAATAAATATCCACAGGCTATTGTAGGCGTGCATTTAGGTAATTCTTCTACTGAGCCTTATAAGACAATATAAACTTTTCCAAAATAATATAGAAGTTTACTTCCCAGAATAATATGTAGTTCCTGTATCTAGCTAGGACAACCGTATCTCTAGGCAGTATGTCGAATTATTCATGCTGGGATTTTGTGGTTTGATGTTGTAGGTCGCCACTAGGAGACGCCACCGTGCAATCCAAGCTACGTGAATTTCTCAGGCCCTCCAGCACTCACCCTCATACAACAGACAATTAATTCCACTTTATCAATTTTATTGAATTGGAGGGTGGGAAAACCTGTGCCTAGATCTGTTCCTTTTACGGAGATGCCGATGGATCACCAACTAGTCTCACCTATAGGCCTATAGTTGAAACTCAAAACATCACAGAACACATTACTCTCTTTAATTCTGTATTTACGACCACACCTACACTATCGACCATGCCATTAACTATACTAGTGATTATAATCACGACTATGTTTACAAGTATTCTTTTGTTACACATTGCTTGGCTTGAGTGAATTATTCCAATTTTCTTTCAAATTATAGTATGGCAATTGAAAAATCGTTGAAGCATATATAAAGTTTAAACAAAACAAGAAAATGCTGTTTTACTGTAAAAACAAACACACACACAACACGTGGCCTTATGTCATTTTCAAGACTATCATCAAAGTATGGCTAATTTCCATCTTTATGTGCAGATGTAGTGTAAAGATGGATGACTGTGAATCACATTTCCTCTCACACAATATGCTGTTTCGAGCCTATTTTTAGTCCTGTTGTGGTTATAGATGTACAAATAACATAGCACCAGACAATAAGAACCCATCGGAAGTACTGATTATCTCGACATCCATCACCGTTCGTGGGCTGTAATGATATTATTATCATAGAGAAATGAGTAAATAAAGAGCACTTAATTGAATCGCAATCTAAGGAAGTCCACTCCACCGGACCCCCAGTACATACTGATGTGATGTACATGGACATGTGTTTGTATTCCGTTAGTATAGCCTTCTGAGTTGCTCATAGCCCTCTTATCCGGTCTGAACAGCTCACGTTGTCTGTCACCTTGTTCAAGGAGGACATGTGATACACCAAATCACGGCGCCCACGGACCTCCCACGTCATAGAGCCCAGATTGAGTGGACGTCTTGACTATGAATAAACATGCATCAAATGTTGATGTGGGTGCTCGGGTTTCCTGTTCCTTGACTGGGGGTGTATCACGTTTGTCCTCTTCTCGACATACACTATTACTATCCAGTCTCACTCCTCACGTCTTAGCCGATTTTGTCTTTTCTAAATAATCATTTGTCTGTTGATCACCATCACTGTAAGTACATCTGTTTACATATATTAGGCACAATGAACATGGCAGATACTGCATCAGCACATTCATGCATGTAGCATTAACAAATGGTGAATAATTAGATTTCACTACCATCTCTGTAGGCATGCCTACTTTGGCAAAATATAAACGACAGAGATATTTGGCGGAGCATTACCTATATCAGTCACTAAACGAAAGTAAGGTCTTTTCACTTTGAGCGAACACAATTTTTTTACAAGCAGCAAATGTCCATAGATGCTTCATTGATTTACAACCTTTATTTTGAATGTACAATTATAGATAGCAGCACCCCAGAAGGTAGATTGTAGGGTCTGGAATTTGTGCCACTGGAGTACTGCTTGTCTTACATCCTAATATTTGATTCCATTCTCAAGCTTCAGCAGGTGAAAGATCTTTTCCAAATGGCTGACTTAGCAACCCACTTAGAAGAATCATAAGAATGGGGATATAAAATACTCTCACACTAGCTATAACAACATGTAGATATAAGCTGTAGGTATGGAATCTGAGACTTACTTTAAGACTTAATCAAAATTTAGCAATACCTACACAGAAATTGGGAAAAAACTATTCTTTTCTAATCTATTTGGTACCTCCAAAACAAGTATATTTGTTTGACGAAATCGGCTACCGTGTCCGCCGTGTCCGCCGTGTCCGCCGTGTCCGCCGTGTCCGCCGTGTCCGCCGTGTCCGCCGTGTCCGCCGTGTCCGCCGTGTCCGCCGTGTCCGCCGTGTCCGCCGTGGCCGCCGTGGCCGCCGTGGCCGCCGTGGCCGCCGTGGCCGCCGTGTCCGCCGTGTCCGCCGTGTCCGCCGTGGCCGCCGTGGCCGCCGTGGCCGCCGTGGCCGCCGTGGCCGCCGTGGCCGCCGTGGCCGCCGTGGCCGCCGTGGCCGCCGTGGCCGCCGTGGCCGCCGTGGCCGCCGTGGCCGCCGTGGCCGCCGTGGCCGCCGTGGCCACTGTGGCCTAGTGTAAAGCTAACAGGAGGTAAGAAGTATATATAGCTATAGGCCGCATGATGCCGAGGTGAGTGTTGACAGGGGTATGTGCAAGCAGGGAATAACAAAGATGTGCAAGTAGAGACACAATGACAATATTGTACTTTATCATGGGTCATTGAACTGACTCTATGGAATAGCATCTTATGTCAGGGTACATAGTACAGATCAAATGTCAAATGAATATGGATTAAAGTCTCGCATCATTATTTTCACATGGAGGATCATTTTCTCCGTTAAACCCTAGATGTGTCTAAGGATATCTATCTATACACATATTTATATATGGCGAATATGTGCACCCAGGGAATATTTGACATATGAAAGCAAGTTCATCGTAATTTCTATGATACCAAGTATATGCTAGAACGATTATGTTTCCAATACGTCTTAGTCCGTGGTAAATAAGCAGTTTGGTAATTCCTGTTTACCTCATTGCGTCCTTGTCCGTATTGGATAACCAGTTAGGGACATCTTCTACTGCTGCAAATATTTATTCTTGTACATATAAAATATAGCAAGAACAGCCGCACACATCAGTAGTGCACCTTTATTGGAGGCAGACGGTTACTTGTTATTGTGGACTCAATTCGTGACTGAATTTGAAACAGACAAGGAGAGAGTCCATGATTGAAACACAAAAACATCACCTTCCTACTGTATAGCTTCGGGATAACAGTAGACAGATGGTATTTTCTGTCAGGGGACTTTGAACCAGCCATGGCCCATATCCAAAAGATTAGGCCCGTCGACATTGAACCAGAGTAAGAATAGAATATGCAGTTAATCAAAATATCAGTGATAACATATCACAAAGAAACAGGAAAGCTTCTAATGACGACAATAGAAAAGACAATATGTGTAAAGGGAATAGAAATCAAAATTCAGTGAGCCTTGTGAATAAGCATTATAAAACGTCAACGTGCACAAACATACAGAAGTTAACTGCCTTCCTCCCTATCCAATAATTGGTGAAAATCTAAAATTTGATACCGTTTTGATATATCCACACGAGACATGCATATAGAATTGTGCTCATTTTATCAAACCAACAAGTTTAAATGTTCGAACACCTTGACTATACTTTAGTATAATGTCATCTGAAGGGCACAATGGATTTCTTTGACTCACATACTGTTCTATTTGGAGCATACCAGATGCAAAGTCTTTTATTCAGGGTCTAACGAGGTTCCCCATTACCTGTATACAGGTATTCATAATTCTGTGGCGGGCGTTCTGAAGTTTATATGCCTCGCCTCTTTTATTTCCCTGAGTATTGTATAAGATTTCTAAGGAAGTGGTTGTTGTAATAGGGCGTGGTCTGATAGAGAGATATTGGTAAGGTAACCTTCGTGCAGCTGGCCGCTCAAACGGGCACCAGTTTCCCGCCACACCGAGGCAGTACGTCTCAGTGTGTCAGGAAAGCAGACGACATTTCAACCGCACTTTATCATCGCATTTCACCTCTGGCGCTGAACGTTCGACACCACAGAAACTTTGTGATCTCAGAGTTTGGACACGGAGGACTCAACGGAACACGTGACATGAACACCGTTACGTACATCAATCCTACCCAGACCGGAATTCTAGAGTCCAAACTGCCAACCCCCACGCCTTCTGGTGACTGGTCAGTGGACATTGGACAAGCACGACAGTTGTTAGTCCAGTCGCTACACTCAACGCGGCCCGAGGAGGACTAGGGCTTATTTAAAGGGTACGGGGGCTATAGTATGAGGGGAGAGGGGTGCGGATGAATGGAACACCCCCCATGCTCTGTTTTCTAGAGGGTCTGCTTCCCGCCCAAATATACCCCGCCCTGGCTGCTGCACGCATCCGCCCCTTAAGTCCACACGCTCGGAGGGCAATTAACCATAAAAGGTGTGTGGCTGAACGGGTCAGAGTTCAAGGTGTAGGCCGTGACCGCTGGATGTCGCTGGCGCACCGGGCTTAGTGCTTGGCGAGCAAGGGGCGTCAGCGTTTGCGGTGCGGCGTCGGTGGCGTACGGACACCCGGTGGACACTGCGTCCGTACTAACAAGTTAACCGTCAGCAGCGACCTGCTGCCACACTCTCCTCCCACCGCACACACCAACACACGCGCGCGCTCACGGGTTCTTGGCATTCACATCTCAGAAGAAACTTCAGGAGACCCGCTGTCATTGTCCGAGCCTGGAGTACTTTGGGTAGCTCGACCTTACTCGTGAAGGCTTAAAAGGGTACAGATGTGAGGTCTGACACATAGCCATGTACATGATGTAGGCTTACTGCCAGATTCACACCCAGCCACACATTAGCCCGCGGAACAGCATAGACCTTTCAGGTGAAAAGGTCTAACTTTAGGAGACTCTTCCAGCCTTTGCCCTGTAAGTACAGATATTTTACCTACCTAAACCACCAGCTGCAGTAACACCTTAATAATGTAGCAGGTTGTGTCAGCAGATGTGAACTCCCGTTTGCATTAGAACTGGATATGAATTGATATGATATATATCGTTCTACTCTCACACATGTGGAATACGTAATTATGAGGGATACTCATATCGTATCCTCGTGTTTATCCACACCACTTGCTTCCGCTTCCTACTTGTACATGCCCTGATTATTCATAACCATTCTACCTCCAAGCCTTTAATGATAACGACTATCTTTATTTGTACCTATCTTTGAACTCTGTTTAGGTGCTAGGAATGGCATGGGAGCACGAAGACATTAATCATTCTGTGTGTGCATGGACACGCTATAATTCTCACTAAACTGAACTATAGATGGACCGGTTCATAAGTCCATTTGATAGTGGTGATAGCTGTCATCCTTCTAATCATCTATGCAGACGATAATGAGATAAGGACAGTTCACTGTAGCAAGTGAGGTAGATGTCTGGATTGCTTTGTAATGTTGTATATACCTTCATTAAGTATCAGATATTTTATGTGTGTAATAACTACAATGCCTCCACTGTCTGCTTTATCGCTACTGACTGATGGCCGTGAATGATAGCAACATAGGTTCAAGCACAAAACAATCCCATTCAAAAGCATCCTCATATAGCTCTATCCCTTCAGCTCCCTATACAGAGACAACGTAGTGATAAATGGCCATAGATCTTGCTATCATCATTACATGTAGGGTTATCGTTGACTTTACCTTTGCAAATTCTAATCGACATCTATACAATACTGTACATGACAAGACGCTTTGAAACTGATACTGGATAACATTCAAAAACACATATAAGTCCTTTATAAGAGTCAGAATCACGGCGCCCTATTGTGTTTCATCGCCAAATTATGAATTATTAGCTGAGTATACCTCATACTTAGGTAAAGTTGATTTAGAAGATGCATCACATGGTATCACGAGGGAGGAATTATAATATTTGTCTTAGTTTTTTCAAGCTTCACAATACATAGGATCTGAATACGATAGGTCCGACCAGGCAATAGCACCACTACTAATATTAGCCAGATAATAAAGGCAATACATAATATTCATGTGTATGATATTGGGTGTGATATCAGGCTATTCTTGTCTGTTCAGTATGAGAATAATACGGGTGTGTTTTAATTGATCTGCTGGGCATTCATACATCTATTTGTAGAAACCAATATTGATATTGTATTTTCATAACCTCGACATGCTACATTGGCTCAGTAATGCCACTATCTAGTCGCACCACACAGATGAATAAAGTTAAGGACATGTTCGTACCTGCATAGTCTAAACAAATCATTGACATGCCAGTTACTTTTCATAATAAATCAAGTGTTCACCGCAGAAGAACATTCACTAAACAGATACCGGAGAAATATATCTATGTGGATATATATATATATATATATATATATATATATATATATATATATATATATATATATATATATATATATATATATATATATATATCTATGTGGATATATATATCTATATCTATGTGGATATATATATATATATATATGTGTGATGTGAGGCATGCAGGATATCATTGTGTTTATACACATGTACATGTACATCTACTGAGGTGCTTCTATAGTGAAACAGGGTGACCGCAACCATGTAGTGAACTGATTATCCACAAATCTGGGTTTCTGTCACTCCATGGATTTGATGTGGTATGATAGCCTGCCCTCGGGGACTACAATGTAAATGGGATAATTGTTTATCATCATTGTGCCAGGCGCTAGAGTACTCTGCTAGTTTAGAGTCGATTGTGGGCAGTGACTAAACCATCTAAGAGTATGCTGCCACTATCAGAGACAATGTTTCTAGGATGACAGCCATGATGAATAGGCACGTCCAAATGTCTTGCCAGTTGAAAATAACGAAGCGGAACCACCACTGCCAAGTTATATTGCATTGTCTTGGCACAACATTTCCACACATAAAGAGTTATTAATGGAAAGAAATGAAACTCTAGAGCTCTTATTCATATTTGAAACCAGATGAACACCTGACATACGTTTACATCAGATGCATGTATACATATGTTTATGAATCGGAATGCACCTGCGAATATTGAAGTTTGATAATACTAATATACAACTTTTTAATCTCTAACCGAGTATTTATTCACTAGATCTAATAGATGTGTGAATTTTGTAAATTGCATTTATAGATCTATATACATGTAAATTTTAATTGACCCAACTCTTGATATACAAATCTGTTCGGCTTCGGTCGACATTGGTAAAAGTTAGTTCTTGACGTATATCTACATATAAGCTTCTTGACTGTATTCTTTGCAAACACAGTCTTTAGTAATAAAGTGAGATGAGATTCAATTATAAAGCCAGGAATTCGAATATAGATGGATATAAGAATTCGGAAATAGATGCCAGGTACTTACTTATCTTACATTCTCCGTCAAATTAAAGTTACTTCTGCAGTCATGACCGTAGATTAATAACAAGCGCGTGCTGTGGATACACAGACCAGCTGACAAATTGAACCCCAGTGGGGGAAACACCGAGCGAGAAACGCAGCGATTTCCAGAATCCCCAACACAAAATGGCGTGTATGTGAGCTAGTATTTCATAGTTCACCTAATTATTGCTTCTGAGATGCTAAATTGTAGGTGGGAGATATTACTATAATAGAAATAATATCTCACATACACGCCTTTTTTAAATTAGCGATTCCAGAAATTTCTTACTTTTCTATAGCTTGGTATGTCCATGGCAATTCCCCGGCCCTTACTGAGGATATTCAGCTGTATTATGCATGTAGTAGGAAAAAGATGACACCAAGAGTAAAGGGTCTGTAATGGAGGAATAGTTGTATATTTTCCACTTCCAATGGATCTTCAAGTTATCTTAAAAAGTAGTTATGTTTAGAAGGTCATAGCAGTGAATCACGGAAAACACCCGTCCTCAGAGGACAGGCGAAAGTGGAGACATTCATTGAGTAGCTTTAACCTGCTGTTTAACCACAGGTACGCTATGGGTCGCAGACTTGGTGAAATCTTAGATTATGCACGTGATTAACAAATAAGATTACTTGTAACACGGCGAGGATGGGTGGGGTAGGTGGAGGAATACAGGGACTGAAGCCTTCAATCATTGACACCCATGTTCTTCTATTTTTTTTAAAGAAAATGCAAGTACGTTCTAAAAGCCAACGTAATTTCTATAAGTTCACTGTATTTCTCCGTGTTTTCCTGATTAGATCTATGTATCATGAAAAGAGGCTACAAAGTCCCAATACAATCCTTTGTTATTTAGTTTCGAATGAATATATATTCACCTATGAAATATAGGTATTTTCGCGATTTGCCATTCTTCCATTTGAATATCAATACAATGTACTTAGAAGTGAAATAGTATCAACATCCTTATAAACAACAGGATCACACTAATCCACCTGTGGTTAGCGGGATATAGAAGTCCGTGTCGACCAGAAATTATTCTATTACATCGCTCCAAGCAGAATCGGTCGTATTACCTCACCATGATATATGAGTTTCTCAAAAGTTAAGGCCTATTAACTTATTTTATTATCATGGTCTAGATTATGTCCCTCAAATTGATCTCAAGTGTTTCATGGCGAAATCTTGAAGTGATCTCAGTTATCCTCGGATGCAGATTCCCTTCTCAATAACATAGGGAAATATTATATGATATCTACCAAACTTTTATCAGTGCTAGTGATAAGAAGGAATTACTGTCATAGAGGCAGACTCGATGGAAAGGATTCTCAGAATTTTCCAAGGGCACCTATTTCTTCTGAACCAGCCTTCTCTTCGCCACATGGCCGAAGGCGAGATGTGACCTTCTGAAAGCAAACTTATGAGACAAGCTCTCCTATATATCACATTACCGCATGAATCATTAAAATTTCTATTTCGTTACCCTCAACATTTCTTGCATCGTATGAGGGCCACGGGAACTAGAATATTAGACTTCCGGGAATGCAATACATATCTATGTTCTGCATGACATTAATTGTATGTATACAATGCATTGTCCCTTGCCTGTGAAACAAACACAAAAAATAAACCTTGCTGAAACTAAAGCTGAAAGAAAAGCTGGCTTAGATCAGCCGTCGCTGTCAGAGATGATTCCTCTATCAAATGATGATAATATCTATTTATTTCCATCTACAGAGAGCATCTGTAGATGAAAGCGTATGGTATGTGGATAAAGGGGATCATTACTAGGAATCCCTGACACGCAATGCAGAACACATGGTGGCTGAGAATTCCCGTATTTTCCGGTCACATCATCTGTAGAACATTTGTAACTCTTTTTTTTTCTCTCGTGAATATCCAGTTGTAGAGCGATCGGGTAACCAACCTCCATCTGAATATTCACATACATGTATATCATATAAGAAACCAATCATGCCGCATCCCAAGACTATTGCTGAATCATGCGACTGAATCCATACCCTTTTCCTGTTATCGAAACCCAAAGCTGAGTCTCACATAAACCTGAATTTAAAAAATGAGAAGTTCCTCGGTTAGAAAAATCTGGCAGGTCACTTTATTCCATTGTTTCATGATCTGCCTCCTCTGTTAATAAAACACATGTAAAATATTAGAACCTTTTCCCTGGTACCAATATTAGGTATTTGATCAAAAGGAACACTGCCAGACTTGAGAAAGCTTCCCGCTCTCTATTAGTGTCCCGCTCAGAAGGCGGGTCGTGAGTCTCCCTTATAAGATGATATACTGAGGCTGGATGCGGATGTGGTCAAATAGATACATATACTGTGAATGATACAGATCCCTGACCTCTCAAACGGCACAGCACATCCTACTACCCAGCCGCCCACCCGCCTGCATAATATCTTAAGAGGTCAATACTATTTGGGCCCTTGTATGTGCCTTATTGCAAATTTATCATGGAGATAAGATAGAAACACACGCTGCGATATACATGTACCACGGGCATGATAACGTGTGCTCATAGGTCTATGGATATATACTTAGCCCTGGGGTTGGGTGCCTTGAAATAGGTTTCAGTGAAGCAATGGTTGAGGTTTAGTATGAAATAAATGTCTGATGAAGGTGGACTACAATATGTATGATTTGGAAGAGAGAATAACGTTGCTTATGTATTAATGAAACAATTGTTTTTTTTTCATTCTATCCTTGTGTTACGTTGAGATCTTACATTTCATCCCCAACAACTAATTACAAGATCATGGAACCTCCAAAGGGAGCCTCGATAAATCTTGTGTTAGGTAATATAACCGATGGCAAAGTTGTTGGTATTGGTGGTATTGGAGATAGTTAGACAGACTCGGCATTAGAACTTGGAAACTATGAACTGGGAGGCTAGACGATGGAGAGAAAAGGGAGAGCACAGCAGAATTCCTATAGCAATGTACTGGCAGGAACGAGACTCTATTGAACTATGCTGTCCATGCAGCAGTATAGTGGTGGCTGCAATCCGCTCTCTCATGCCTCATCCACTCCTGCTGTCCTTTAAGTACCAACCTCATTTCACCCTGAGTATACCGTGTACACACCTCATTTTCTGTTTATATTTTTGGTGCATCATGCAATGGTTTTATCACTTGATTGTTTAATCGGTCGTCATCTGATCATTTCATCATGTATCGTTTGTGTTTAGTTGTGATGACTCCATCTCTGGTTCTGTGAAATGCTCAGTTTGCTTCGCACCACTTACGTCCTAAGGGATATGGCCATGTCAGAATCCCACAATAAATCTTCGCATGCATCATTGCTCTTGATAAAAAGTCATGTTAGTTCAATGATCGTGTAGTTGGGCTAGTGCAGAGGTAATGGACACATCGGAAGGGCTCTTGTAGACGTTTTAACGCCTATTTGTGCTACCAGAGGCTCATGATACAGTGGTTAGTAATACTATTACCATGATAATTCATAACATAATAGCCCAGAAGTAAACCTAACTTTCAACGATGTAATTCTTATAGGAATTATACAATTATTTTGAGGTTGTCACACTCTATTGAAATATACACTCCATCATCTTAGACTAATTGAGGGCAATAACATTCAGGTACTCATAACTTGTCCCCTATACATTGTAAGTATATGGCAAGGAAGACTTAAATCATAAGATTACATAGAGATCTATAGAAAGTTATTCAAATTAAGTACTATGCACTACACGATTTATTCTACTAGAATTTACACAATGACCTCAGACAAAAATTGCTTTATTTAAACATAGGAATTCTTGAGACCGTCACCAAGTCTGTATGGACAATTCTTGTAGTGCTAATAACATGATGAAGAAATAACAAATTAGCCTTTTACTAATATAAATAACCCCTTTATGTTAGATACTCTGTAAGTGACCTTTCAGTCTTTATTCCAATAATTGAATAATACAATAACAATAATGCTCATAAATCCTCTAGATCTCCTTTTTAGGTAACTTCATCTGCCAACCAGACGTAATTTTAATGAATATTTATAAGACACGAACTACGAATTCTTAAATGCATTCTGTGTCTTAAACATAAACACTCTTGCAGCACCTTCCATTATGAGTATACGTCGTGCTTTTGTTCCAATGATTTAGAGCATATCTAGAGAGCCTAGTTCCAGTAGTAGACATTGACGTTCTCGTAGAGAGCGCACAACAGTATAGGCGTGGTTGCCTGTCAGTATTTATATATCCATAGTAACTCTTGGTTGACAATAAGAGCTATATTTGGATATGAAAAGGTGGCTTTACTGAAAATAAAAATAGATGATCTCCAAACGCCTATTACTTGTACCCTTTTGTCAGAATGTCAAGGATTCTTTAGTTTGACGAATAATTATCCGGATTTATCATTTTGTAGCTATACTTCTGACTTCACAAATTCATACGACCAATATTTTGCTACTGTTTGATTTATAGTACCTGGGTTACCTATATATATATATTCCAAATTCCTGCTTGTTTCATGAATTATGCTTGTTGTTTGTTATAAGTAAGTAAAGCCTGGCGAGTTTCGAACACTGACAGATAGTTTCTGGTGGTAATTTTCATCATAATCTTTCATTTCCAAGTAATTGTTCACGAGCAACACGTAGATATAATGACAAAGTAATAAATGGAGCGATACTAAAATATAGATTCACCTTATCAAAATGATATGATGAAAAACAAATACATGAATATGCATATTCAGATTAATCTCAACATCGACTGGTGCATAAAGTTAACTGTAAAAACAAAATCAATTAGGGTGGGTACTTATTATCATTGTACTGCCCTTGTCTCCTCAACTGTGATAACTTAACAGAAGGTGTGGTCCGACATGGACCGATATTTCACGTGGAATTGGTGGTGGCTTCGTCCACATTGTTGGCCTCTTCTAAAAGGGGACGGGGAGGTGTGACGAGAACAGTGCGGCCAGGTAGCCAGGGGTGGCGAGCAAGGTAATTGCCCACTTATATATGTACTGAGTGTGTGGTCAGGTAGGTCATTTTTGCTTGCCACCACTTGTTAAGCCACACCCCTTAGGAGAGTGTAGGCTAACGACCTGGAGTCGTACACCCTAAGTTTAATGGAACTTCAATAGTGTTTTGGTTAATATACTAGAAGTACAAAGGCATGGGTTCGAATCTAAAATTGGACTGAGGGTATTGCCTCTGGATATTGCACTGTGCATATATCTTTCTTAAAATATTTTTAAAGGATTTAATGATATTATTAAAATTTGCGTCTCATATATCAACAGGTTCATGTACCCAGGCGTACCAGGTATTGACCTCATATACATAGCATCCAACTACAACAACACCGTGTACATTGCTGATGCAGGGAGGGAAGTTTGCCCACCCCCAATATTTACCCTCGGCTCGCGGAAAAGTTACCATTCTGAGAGGGCTCGGCAGGGTTAAAGCGCCTCTCGCCAGGCACGAAGCATTCCCTCTCCTCACCCTACCCCTCTCTCCTCGGGGCTCCAGCCGCACCCCCATCCAGCATTGCCAGGATCAACAACTATTCACATTAGACCCTGTTTGCGCCGCACACTCAATGGAAACTCTACATGCCTCTTAAATGCGCGTCTGGATGGAGGGATTTGGGAATATTTGTGTTTCTTGCAAGGCCAGTGTAAATATTATGGAGGAGTCCTGGTCGTTGCAGACGTGGCCTCAGCACTCCCCCACACTCTCTTTCCTTCAAGCCTTGGGGCCGATGGGGTTGTGTTAGGAAGGCTTATGGAGATCTGTGGGGAAGGGGAATCGAAACACCACACATAAATCCCTTGAATGAATACCAATGGGACAACATGTACATAACATACTTTGCCACGTGTTTGTGGCTAGAAAACTGGTATTGACTTACCTCTAACTAACTTGCCATTTCTAATGTGACAAATGTGAGGTTGTTTTCCTATTTTCATTCTGAAGGTAATGCAAATTGGTAAGGTCTAGAGCTGTATAGACGAAAACTCCTGTTATTCCTTCTAAATCTCTCTTCGGGATAAATATCTACACCGGCCGCACATCTCACCATTGATTCATATCGGCCACTGAAGTCCACAGAATTTTGAGGTTAAACAGGCTAAATACATACATTATCAAAGTTGGCAGTGCCATAATTCAATGGTATTTATGATGTATGCGAAAGATTCCCATCTTGTAATAAAGAACAGTATTTTCTCACGTCCCTTATCACAACCACACATTCATTTCCCAACATTGAAAAGGAACGAGACAAATATATATTCATATGAAAAAGAGGAGTTGCACAGAATGAAAGTTGAGGTAGCTTTGTGTAAATTTGACCCATCATTCGATTTCTCTCGATTGGTTGGTATATAAATATTTGTACAAAATCTCCAATTGCTAAACATCTTCGACATCTCTGTGCCGGCATGATGGTGATGTCCGAAGTGAGGGCCATCTGGTGTATGTCAACAGGGGGTCAGTCAAGCGTCGGTCGCCATTCACCCATATGCAGTGGTCTTCTGTTAACGGGCATTGCTTGTCAATGGGAGGCAGACCAACCATCTAATTAACTTGGCAGTCTATCATTATTATACTGATCTACTACCATCTAAATCGACATTTTCTACTATACCGTCCAGCTCATTAGGATTGGATTAAGATAGAGTTTGCTGAAAATCGGATTTTACCGATCTAAATATGTGCGCGTCCATACACTCAGACGCGGGCGCACACACATGCACTGAATTTGTCATTTACCTGTCCATATATATATATATATACATACATACATACATACATACATACATACATACATACATACATACATACATACATACATACATACATACATACATACATACATACATAAATACATACATATATATATATATATATATATATATATATATATATATATATATATATATATATATATATGTATGTATAATGGTTTATTTTCTCTTATATATCCTCGGTAGAGAATAACCACACGAAATCTACCGAGGCCAGCGTCTCGAACTTACACACCTGAGGATTTATCTTCAGAACAGGTTGTCATGACACAGTGTACCTGTTAGGTGATTCAATTACCATGCAGGTTTCATATTACTGCCAACATCAGTTGCCCTGGTATATAACTCTCTGATTGCTGCGGAATGTTACAGGATGACATGTCTCATTTATTTATTACCCAGATATCTGATCACAAAATTCTTGTACCTGTTAAACGCCTCTCTTGGATAATGATATTTATTGGACAATGATAGACAGCCCGTTAAGTAAAGGAAGAAAGGCCTTTAAAGCGTTTCTCCGTTTCTTGTCTGGTTTTGGAATTCTGAGAGGTTGCTGTTCAGGACGTGTCCGGAAATGACAGGCCTGTTTACCGAGGCGTGTCTCTTTAATCACCCAGGCTTGACGATGTGGAAGCCCGCGGTTGGGGGATGGGGGAGGGGGTTCGTAAGACAAATCTGGAGATTTATCTCCACTTCCATCATCATTTGGGCATAGCTGAGATCGCGTTAAAGACGATTTCGAGTGTGATCTTAGGAACGGGCTCCAGGTTAATCCCCATGGGCTGAAGACCATCACGAGACTTGTAATACGTGCGCTTATTACTCTGGTTGACTCTAGTGCCTAGAGGGGCCTCAGCCTGGAGCTCGTCCAAGACTATATCTGTCATGGCCCGTCGTAGGGGCAGGCGGCACAGGGGAGGGAGGGGGCAAATAATTGAGACTTGCAGCCCAGCCCCACCCCCACCCACCACCACCACCCCCGGCACACACGACACAAGGAGAGTACATCTAGGGCCAACTCCTAAAGTCACTCTTGCGAATGTTAGATTTTGCTCTAGCAGTAAATGCACCGTATACTAACAAGTACATAGATTATAGATTATATTGATAGGTAAGGACACAATTGGATATTATAGAGTGATCCCTGGAGCATTCTGGGCAATGGAAATCCGAGACCACTCTGCATATGTATCTCTTTTCAAGTGTGTTTTCAAGAACCTGCCGCTGGCAACCCCCTCCCCCCAACTTACACTCAACCTCCTCCCTTCCCACACCTCCACGAAGGTCCATGTGATGTGTATTGTTAACAGACGTTCAGGCGCCCCTCTGTCAGGGTTGGTTTTGGTGTCTCAGGCACCTAAACCATGCCTTCCAATGGGCACAATAATCTGTTGGGTATATTTAGGAAATTCCTGAGCATCAGTCTTGGGTTCCTCCTCCACAGTCACCACAGAACCTATGCAAAGCGTGTCATTTCGGCAGAAGTTCAACATACCTACGGTAAAGTCAAATGCTTTTCATGTGCATTTCAAACTTGTTTTGCATCCATATCATCATGCCTCTGGCCGTTCTTCACAACAGAATGTCAACACTGATTTAGTAAAAATGTTGAGTAAATTTCAACTATAGTCACCAAGTGACGCCATACATCACACCAGGAGAAGCCTATCAAATCAGTTCATCTGTTTTGACTGTTTATTTCTTGATATATATCTTATGTATCATAGCTGCCATAAGTGATCGGGAATTTATCCGTGTGTTGACGACTACCCAAAATCAATTCACAACACGTTGGACATAATACCAGGGTCCTGTCAATATAACTTGATATTGCTAACCCCAAACAAGATTTTATTAGCGCTCTTTGTATGTGTGAATATGTATACTTGTACCAGTTTCTCCGTATTCACCGGTGAGCTTCTAATGTGCTTTTCTAAGTACATATTAAGGAGGGAATGCGGACCAATATTTTTCTTAAGTTTATTCCCATAAAGGCCATTCTCAAACAACACCATACTAAAAGATATACATTCATAAACGCATGGGGATTATAGAAATATAGTTTCCAAAAATCTAACTGGGTTAAGTACCTTATCCCCGTTGGTGATATGTCTATGTCTTTTGAAATCCAAGAAAACAATATCGACGCTGTTAGATTCTCGGTTAGAGCTATAATTTCCCTTGAAATGCAATAATTTATTGATCTTGGTAGAGGTTAGAATGTTTACCTGTTTAGAAGCCTTACTGTAGCCAAAATTTGACATTATATTTCTGGCTTGTCATGAAAAAGACCGGTGTGTATGTATAAGCAGTTTTACATAACACCCAGAAACAACACTCAAAGAACATCAGAAGGAAGCACAAAGTTACAGATAGAAATGTCCAATTTAACTCAGAGAAAATGTAACTGAAAAAGCAACACAACAACAAACTGCATGCATTTCTTAGAATGTTGGTTAAACGATTGAATGGAAGGAGACAAGAAAATTAGGTTGGAGCAAACGGCTTCTATGACATGCCTCCATGGTATAAATAAAAGTTATACCATAACCATTCACACTATCTGTATAAGCTACTAATCATTTAATAGGCCTACTATGACTTCCATCATGTAAATATCTCTTCGTTAATTCTCAACCTTAAGTATGATCTACGTTATGAAAATGACAAATGTGAACTACAATATTGAGGCCAATGAAGTATATTTGTATAGAAATAAGTTCAGCGCAACAATTTTGGAAGTTACAGATAACCCCTTTTGTACTTTCTTGAGTGTTGTTCTCATGCATTTCTTTTTGTTCTGTTTTAGAATAATGGCTAGCAGCGGAAAGGGAGTGGTTTCCAAATGGCTACCAGTTGTCGTCATGGTAGCCATAGGCTACATCGCCTACCAATGGCGGGATACGTTTGAAGAAGGTAAGAGAAGTGACCTTAAATAAAAGTAAGAATAAGCCACAAAGAAAAACAAGAATGTGGGTGAGTTAAGCATAGCTCCGACACAAAACATGTCGAGATACAACGTCTAGATTTCATGGATTATATATCACAAAGTTTCATGGATTATATATCACAAATCTAATTTTGTCTAAAGCATGTAGGCGACATGTATAACAGCATATGTAATTGATAACATGATGGTTACATACATACTCTGCCAGAGGAGGAATTTGAATCCACTGTAGCTGCATGATGATAATTCACCACCAATATTCTTTTTACTTTCATGGGATATTTTGTTTAGAAAACATTAGTTCTAGAGCATTATCATCTTTTTGTTTTGTTTTCCATTGTGGAAACAATCCATTCATTTTAAACCCCTTGTGCCAGAGTGAAACAATCCTGGAATTAGCTGGGGACCAGTTTGCCATAGGTCAATTACTGGCTCCTGAATGTGGGTCATACCCTGTTTTGTATCAGTTTGGTGTAGACCGGAAATGGCAACAGATATGAAACCTGTGTGTTTGCCGACACCCAGAAAAACAGGAAGACGAGGCCCCTGCCTGTGGTTTAACAAGCACTACAGGGATATGTATGTACACGGACATAGTACTATACATCATTTTGGGCTAACCGTGATTCCTTAGCACTGTATGCAGGGGGCCGATATGATCAGATTATGTGCCGATCAGTGAATCTCAATCGAGGAAGAAATCAAGATCACAATCTATCTTTTTAAACAACAGAAAAAATTGCTAAGCTCACCCCTGGCTACCACACTACTAACCAATCCACTGGCTATCACATAGTGCCTAGTGTATTCCAGCCTGCCTCCGCCCGCACATTTTAAGTTTATATCAAACTTTTTTAAGTTTTCAAATAAAGGCGCGGGGTTCCACTGTATGTTAGAACTTACCGGGGTTCTACCGTATGTTCAAATTATATTTAGTTGGTGTGAATAATGAGACAGTCATTTTGAACAAGTAAATGGGATTCTCCCATTGAGCTGGTTTGGTCCCCTAAATACGTGAGCCACTATATGGGTGTCGGCCAGATCCGGACAATTCGAGTTGTCTGTACCGCGTATTTGTATTTCGAATCAATCCTCTTCCTGTTGATAACGAGGGGAATGCTGTTTATGGATAAGTTCTACACGTGTTCCATTGTTTGAGGCAGACGACGGGATCAAATGACACTGACGCTGGCTTGTGTTATCACTCCTTGTTGGGCGGTCACCCAAAATAACCAAGGCATTCGGAAACTATGCACTAGTACTACCATGACACTTCGTTCAGCATGATACACGATTAACCAATTGTTATTAATGGGGAAGAGATGGATGGGAAGTCTCCAGTTATAGTCGTAATGGTCTGTTACAAAAATCAAGCAACGCTTTAAAAATGTTTACCCTTTCTCCCATGTCACAAGGTGTCACAAAAAGTGTCCCATGTCACAAAAAGAGAGAGAATTTTATTCACTCTTTTTATAAGTTCTTCAAGTGAATACAATATACAAATGGATATATATATATATATATATATATATATATATATATATATATATATATATATATATATATATATATATATATAAATGTATATAAATATATATTTTCCTAGTTTAGAATGAAGGAGAAGGGATACAAAGAGGCTTATTTTCTTGAGTCGACAGGTGAGCCAATGCTTCTCTATACCCCTAAAGGCCTGAACCCATTGTGTGATTATTGTTCCTTTCCCTGCGATATTCGGTTCCCCCAAATCGCATCGCACAGTGGGTTCAGCCTTGCGAATTCCAGCCCTGCGATTCCAGTACCACCCCCGTGGAGGGTACATTTTCTCGGCGACAAATTGTACCTCGGAGGGACACAGAATCGCATGCGATAAATTTCAAACATGTCTGAAATTTTTCGTGCGATTCTGTTCCCTGTACCCCCCGTGGAGAGGGTCGTCGGCCGCCCGTCCCCAAATCGTAAGGTAGTCCTGACCAACGGGGAAAATTGGTTTTGCTGCGATTCCGGGCGCCGGTGGGTTGATAGATCCTCTATTTTCCTTTGTCTGTATCCCCTTCCTGCCAAAATACTGGAAGGAACGTTTCGCGGCGACTAGGGAAGGGGGATTTATCGCAGGGGAAATATCGCACAGTGGACCAGAAAACGAACGCGATTCTTCTGCAGTCCCCCACTGCGCGCTCCCCACTGTGGAGGTCAACGGCCCTTGCGATAAACTGTACCTTCCTGCGATCTGGGGGCTCCCCAAATCGCAGGGAGAAAAATCGCACAGTGGGTTTTGCCCGTAACCCCCAAGGTGTTACATCATTATTGAACAGCACCTCCACATAAGTTGATTTATATATATCTATCATCAGTAGGTCTCTATTTATTGACTTCCCAGTCGAGCACGTAGCCCAGACTTCACGTCGTGATTCGTACTAAATGATGCAACATGAGATAACTTTTAACATAATTCAGATATATCGAACTTCGAAATCTATTCTTGTCTTTAATCCCCCTTCTTGTATAAAACGTAGAGGGAGATTACACACCGATGCTGGTTGCCTGCGCTCAATCCCGGTCCCATTTTCTGTGCATGTACTCGCCTCTGGGCATTGAATGCTTGCGGGAACGATGCATATCATGTATAGAAAAACATTCATGACAGAAAAAAATAAATTTGCTGAATAGAAAAGATGGGTGCCAACCGTCTTAGTTAAAAAAGGAAACAGCCAAGTGAAAATTAGATAGATCAGCTATTATCATAATCATACATAAAAAAGAGGAGCAAGATCGAAAAGATCGTAAGGAAAAAAATGTACCCCAAGGATTTAGTTTTAAGTGTGTGAACTATGTATGTACAAAAAGATGTATATGTACCATGAAAAAAAATATATGATAAAATGAAACTCCACGAAAACGACAGTAAAGGACAGCAGTTATTTCATGCATCCTATGGATATACTAAAACACTGTCTCATCTTTGCAATGTCGTCGGAATCTATGGCTGACAATCAATTTTCATCAGTTATTCTACGTCTATATCTCCTATACTTAAGCAAGAGTATCATTGAGTACATTGCACATGTATCTACTACTACGGATTTGGCTGGAATCCATTGTGACTTTCCAACCCGTGCACTCCGTGTCTTTGGCCACACATCAGAAAGCGGCCTGGAATTACCACATAATCACCAGTGTATTATCCTCCCTCGGACATCATTGAGCAGACATTAGTGGCTCTACCCCTCCCACCGTAGTACTTGTGCAAATTAACCCAGCAACCGCTGCCAATACCCGAATGTGAACTTTGTCTCGGGTGGTATGTAGTGTACTCACAACGAGCTGACGTGGCCAGCCCGAGTACAACTTGAGCTGAATGAGGTTACTGATGAGAAAATAAAGGTGGGACGGCATCTTATGGTTGTGATGCTCATAGTAGCCAAACTATGGTGTCACTTCTACCTAAAAACAAGCCTACTCTTTACATATACGGTGATACGTCTTCATTTAAATCAAGAGTATTATAATGATAACAAATAAAAAAAGGTACAAAGTACTATACAAATCGATGTTAGAATTTCCAATGAGATTGCGTATTGCATTTCTTATTTTAAAACAACCCCGCGAGCTCGCAGAGCGAGTGGAATATAAGATTTCATTGAAAGAAACACGAGTACGCACCAGTGAGGCCTGGCGTCAACCTACTTCGATAGAAATTTAGACCTACCGATATGGCACCGATATAAAAAGCAAATATCGGAGACATATCGGGAAGGTGCAAAATCGTAGACAATGTCTAGACGTGCCAATCCACCATGAATCCGCCTAATTGCAGAAATGTGGTCAGCTGCCCCGATATTAGGTGACCTTCCGACGCGATTTTGATTTTTTATCGGGAGGTTCATCGCAGACCATATCGGTGCCATATCATAGTAGGTGGACACCGGGCCTTAGGTAAAACATTTTTATTTCATTATATACCTTGATATATATACATATTTGATTTATTACATATGGAAAAGTGACGATGTCCAGGCTGGATTCAAAGTGTGCTGGAACATCTGTTACAGAATACTCTCCAAGCACATTTTTTACTTATTTTTCAACTTCCGTAATCCTTTGTGCACATAAATTAACAGTACATCATAAGTAGGTCAGTGCGATTTCTTTTAAACAATCAGAACGCATATTCAAAGTAGGATGATACATTATTTTATACCACCATGGATATTCTGCTGATATCTATTTGATACCAATACCCTAGCACAGGTTGGTATTTGTGTAAAGCACTGGCACAGGTGTCTATATAGAACGTCCTGACAATGCTGTACGAGCCACAAAACGAGATGATAATTTACGGTTCGTATGGAACGAGGCATTTATGCCGAGTTCCGTCCAAGCCGTAAATTATTATCGAGTTTTGTGGCTTCTACAAGCGTGGTAGATTCTATATTTACTATATACCCGCAATTTAGAAAAATAACACTGTTCCGTAAGTATTTTTACGTTATATGGCGAAACGGTGCGTATAAATTTACAGTATATACGGCATGGGTATATAGCAAATGATAGCACAGGATGTCTGAAAAAGAATAGTCAGCGAAGCTCTCTGTTGGTCCTTATTCCCTTCATGGTGGAGGCAAGTCTATTCCCTTTATACTTCTACTATTACAGCAGGAAGTCTATTATATGTCTTGCCCACTAGCTAGTCAGGAAATTAAATGGCTGTGTACCCTAACCATTGATTTGCAGTGTCATACTGGTAATAAATGTCCTTTACATAAATCCTTCTCGGTACATCCATTTATTGGACATCATATTGATGTAACGAGTACGTACCTTACAGCAATGATACTAGAATTGAGAGGTAACATTATGATCAATCATATTTGTGGAGAAAGCATATATATGTGCCAGCAGATTCTCTTAGTTAGAATCTCTGGTCCCGGCAATCTATTGAGGTTTTTCCCTACTACAATGTTTCATAGATTTGAAGATCATCGTATGGGACATGTCGACCTTTCATGTGGGACACATTTTATTGATACGGTTACACTCAGAAAATATACTACAAGTATTCACCCTTTTTGCGACAGGGTCCCTGAAGGGTAAAGCGGTGATCGTGACGGGAGCATCTACAGGGATCGGCGAGCAGCTCGCCTATCACTATGCACGTCTAGGTGCACGTGTACTCATAACAGCAAGGCGGGAGCATAAACTGAAACAGGTGAGTTGTCCTATTGATAATAAAGTCTGGGGTTCTGCTTCCATTCGTACCGTTGTGGCAGTTCACTTTGATTTTCTTAAAAGGTCACTCTTGTTATTTGCTCGGGTTTAGATTATTTAACGTAGGGTCCGTAACCTAATTGGTATTGTTGTAAAATAGATGTGCATACTAGTGGCTTTTTCATAGACAGTGGTAGATATTTCAACGACAACGAATAGATGGTGGTTCGATGTACGATAACGGAAGCGATAATTGGTAGTTATCATTTCATAGACCCTATCGTAGCCATAATCGGTTGTCCGTTTATTGCTATAATACCGGAGACACACCAAGCGATAAACGTAGCGAATTCCGGAATCGCCGACACAAAATGACGTGTATATGGGCTATCATTTCATATTTCACCTTTTGGCTATTAGTTCTAATACGCTAAATTATTTGTGGGAGATATTACTATGAAAGTATATCTCATAGACATGCCATTTTGTGTTGGCGATTCCGGAGATCGCTGCATTTCTCGCTTGGTGTGTCTCCAGCCTTACGGTAGATATAGCAGAAAAGCATAACCATTCAATACACATAAGGTGCCAGATTTCTATAGCAACCAGTGTGAATGGCGGAATCTATCGCGAGATTCTGTCATCTGACGGGTGCGGCTTTTGGTATCAGCAGACATCTCTCTACTGGAAAAAGCAATAGTCAAGCATCGCAACGGCAACATTAAAGACAATGAAAATGGATGTATAATCAGATATGATATAAGATGTTACAATTGCTTATAGGTGATAACGAAGTCTACACATTATCAGATTGTCTAAGTAGTGATCGTTTTTCGATTGAATTTTTCTTATATTCGCCCGTGTAGACACACGTCTATATAATGATTATTTTTAACACAGGTTTAAATTTAAGCTCTTTTGCTCAGTCCCGACTTACCCCTTGACTTACTATGATCTATATTTTCCTTCATGATTTGAAGTATAGATGGGGTGTTGGGAATGCATATGTAGTAACCTATTGATTTATCGAGTTCTGGGGTTATATGCTTTCTGAGCCTATGCAGTGAGGGGTTGGGGCAAAATAATTTAGAAATTGTGCAAACGTCTTGTATGCTTTTTGATCTAAAGCATACAAGATGGAAAGAGGGTGGGGAGGTTTTTCCCCCCAAAAATGTGCGTAGGCACGTTTCGGATGGCCCCATATATATTCAAGGTCTAGAGTTAAAGAATAAAAATAGATCTTAAATATACATACGTTTACAATTACAAAATAACGTTTATGGGATCAAAGAAAACAATTAGAACTGCCATATACAACAGTCAGGGTGGAAAATAAACAATGAGAAATATAAATCTAATGAATGAATAGGATGCAATACAAGTACATTATGAATGTCTCTGCTCAATGTGCATGTTAATACCTCGGGACGTCAATACGTGGGAATATGGAGCGTTCAAACACATTGCGTTCAAACACATTGCAATTCTAGTCAACTTCATGGATATTGGAAAACTAAAACGTGCCAGAATTTATCACTGTGTATTGTATCATTATCAAGACACGTTAATACGAGGTGTTAGTGATATATTATGTTCCTGAAATGTCGGAGTCTGAAGAGCATCGCTCTGGGTATCGCTATCTATATCGCTTATATTAACAGGCAACGCACACACCTATGACCTTATCATTTGGCTATTATAGGTTCATGGTACACAATACTTTACTCATCAAGTTGCCGACGTGTGTCCAGATCCCCTGACTAAAGTATGATATATAGGAGGAAGGCCTGCCTTATTCCCACAGTTGTGT
The DNA here is from genome assembly GCA_950022655.1 of Alentia gelatinosa. NCBI lineage: Eukaryota > Metazoa > Annelida > Polychaeta > Phyllodocida > Polynoidae > Alentia > Alentia gelatinosa. Next base: position 46,648,390 of record OX465579.1, on the reverse strand, counting down.
AAGGTGTTATCTATGCCCTTGTTCACATGCACATCCATTTTCTACAGCTTGTAAATCGTCCTAATAACCGAGTAAAACACCCAGCAATATATGAGTATAACAGGATCTTCGCCTCTAAGAGTAATATAGGCGTATTCATGTTAATACAGATATTCATTTTAATCATGATGTAACACAGGATATCATAAGGTGCCACACGTGTTCACGATGCATGTACTTGTGTAAATGTTGATGTGAAATTGATGCTCTAAATATGGTAGATCGTGATGTGTGTATCAAGTAAATGACGTACATGTATTCACCCTATATGGCACAGGGTGATTGCTAGTTCTGCCATCAGGAAATTGTAAGGAAGCGCCACTCTAGCGTTTTTACATGTAGTCGTTGACAACAAGAAGTGCCATGAAGCTTCATAGGCATTCTGTAACTGGATGTAGACGATACAAGACATAACAGTATTATAAACATGTACAAGACCGGACATGACATAACATGATAGTTATTACCATTCCTAAAAATATGTTCATAAGCTCTCGGACTTAGCAGAAAATTGATAACCGGGTATCAGTCCAATATTTTACGTATGCTAATTTATGGCGACTGACAGGGTCCTTGGTACCAAATTACCATACATCTATGTTGTTCAGAAGAAATTCTTTCACCTGCATTTCAAAGTATGAGCTATATCGGATCTTGCTTGGTAACTTATCCCATAGATATCCCTTTATCTAGATATATATGGGTGATCTTTTGTACTATTCAGTACTGAGGTTTGTCGTGTGGTGTTATTTCCAATTGACATATTCTATTAAAGCCCCATCACAACATTTCTTCCATGAAGGAATAACCAAAGCTAACATTTAAAGATGAAAATTCCGGTGTAGGTTAAGGCTGTAAACAAATTTGTTTTGAGCTCGTTCAGATGAATTACCATTGTTCTGATTACTAATCACTTCTAGGAAATAAATCCTTTTCGTGACGCCACTCGACATGCGTCATCACACTTTATGCCATCTCAGATTACCAATGTTTCATTATCTTTATGTTAATGAAGTGCCTTGAACCATTCCATCGTATGTGGTTAGAGATCCCCAATAATCACTTTTACTTAAAGGGGCTGGAATTTCAATGCCAAATTGCTCTAATGTTCTTGGTTATCACTCTGTAGCTTGTATGGTAACTATGTGTAGTAATAATACTTCATGATATAATATATACCTAGAAGAGCGGACAGCTCGTTAGTACAGACAACTGATCTCAGTCCCAACAATGCCAATTTACTGTTTAAGAGTTATTTCTATGAATTGTCTCTACATAAGTCTTCCACGCATTGATATAAAAAATAACCTGAGTGATGAAAGTGGTGTAAGAGAGTTTTTAACGAACCATCAATTATATCATTTCAATGTCAATGCCAATTTCTATTATCTTTTTACCTGCAATTAAACAAGATTATTTTGTTCCGGTATATGCGTTTTCTACGTAAATATCTCTAAATAATAATCGTCGTGCTCAGCACACAGGCAAACACATATACACCATACCTGAACCTAAATAGACCTTTAATTTGCTTGGCGGGAGGCTGATAATTAACTGACAGTAAAAGGTGAGTGAGACGTTGGCCACGGTCGTGCAAGTCCACTAAATGAACATTGAATACTACGCCGGGATAATGAACTCCGTCAGTGCTTGGTGACCTCTCCGGTTCGTGGCCATGGTGGGGTCACAGTGCGTGTGTTGACATGTAGTTCTCTTCGTGAGTGTAATTATCGACGAGGTCCCTGTGCAAGGTGAGGAAACGAGAGCAGGCCTGTATAGGCGTCGCCCGCGGCGATGCAGCATCTGCCACAAGTTTTAAAGATGAGATAAAGTAACGTAGCTCCCTTCGTGATTGCCAAAGGCAAAGGCTCGCCCAACACAGACACAGATCATATGTAAAACCGGGGACTATATATATACTGGTCATTTTTCAACATGCATGGTCTTGGATGCACCCGTGAGGGTCTAAACGGACTATTCTGTTTTGGGAGAATCTCCATACACAGCCATTTGCAGGAGTTTATGCCTTGGACATAAATGGTCCAAGGAGAGCTTTCGGCTTCAAATATAGTAAAATTACTAGTGCTAGTGAGTGTTTTATGTAAGCTTTAAAACTCGGAAGAATAGGTGGTACAAACCCGCTCATATTCAATGTATACGACTCAATGGGTTTAGAACATATCATAGAACCTGTGGTTGAAATCACGAAACTAATTAATCTCCTCTTTTTTTCTGTACACGGTTTTAAGTAACTAATTCAAAACAAATTTTATGTGCTTAGTTTTTGTTAACATATTCAATTTCAGATCACGTTTGTAATAAATCATCCGCTGACGACAAACATAATATTTTGTCTACAGCAATCATCGGAAGTCAGTGACTTTATAACATGCAGCAACATGCAAAACAAAACAAAAACTACCTATCCATGAGCCATAACATAATCACCATGATTATATCCTGTAATTCTCTAGAATATTCATAAAATTGGGACACATTATTTAAACTATTACTATGGAGAATGTAAGAACAGCCAGTTAATATTAAGTTTGGAAGGACTTGGAGAATATGAATACAATGTTAAACAACTCATATCGAAAGGGGAGCCCACAAACAACCATCTTTGCTATCGCAACCTAGGCACCTGTCTGGCCTCGCCTACAGGTAAAATTAATTACAGCTGCAGCGGGCCCCCTTGGCAGTAATAAATGTTTTGCATACATTTCCTTGACATATCTAAAGCCCCTGGGTGTTTCAGATAACCTAACGCAGTGTTAACGAGTATTAAGAACCGGAAGAGGTTCATTGAGACTGGCGTCTGTTTATGTTGGTTGACCTCGAGCGACCTCGGACTTTGCATATCAAGCCTTTCTCCTTCAGAAGATCTTCTCACTAACCTATTCACATAGGTTCATCATGATGACACACTTTCCCAATATAATAGAGAACCTGAAATGTTAAAATAAAAACCGAGTAAGACAGTAATGCCACTACTTCTCACGAGTTGTCTGTGGTGTGCCAAGCCCTAATGCTGGGCGATTTGTATTTGTCTTATTTACTTGAAAAAAAAGTGATAATATTATATGTTGTCATTTATGGCATATTTTCTATCTATCCCATGATGTATTTTCTATCTATCCCACACATCTTACACAATTGACACAAAGATATATGATATCTGAATATAAGAAAACACAGAGTATTGGTCCGGTACCAACTCAGTGCAATCCCACACTGCGCCAGAAAAATGGTGGTGGTTACCTGGCCTAATATGTGAGTACATCGGCCAGACTTCCAAGTTAGGGGGCTTTTCACAGCTGGTGGTGACCCCTATATGTGGCTGAGTGTATTATGCTGCGTGCTTCACCAAGGAGTTTACACAATCGGTTAAAGCCTTCATGTAAATCCTGGTATGCATTCGAAACCAGCCTATGGGTCGCACCAGGGTGATAATTTCTGTTGCGTTTCTTTTTACTCCCAATAATTATATTAATCGGAGTAATGAATTCATATATCATGGAGGAAACACATGTTTTCTGTAGTAATCTCACGCGTTGAAGCTGCAAGGAAGTAGGATTTTCCACCAACAGGTCCACGCGTGTGGGTTTCAAAATTTATCCGCCGCTGCAATCTATCAAAGAAGGCCAACCGAAACGCACTTTACGAGATGATACAGTCCAATCGCATACCCCTGAACTTCTAATTAGCTGATTAGATTTTTTTTGTAGAAGTGGATCAAGCCAGGGACCAACATCTCATGGATGACAGATATAAAGGGATAGCAGTTCTTCTGTCCATGTACATGTAGATTTGTCTCCTTTAATCTTAGAGGGAACATTTATTATTTAAATTTTATTCCAACACAACCGACTTGCCATTGCATAGCATCACTGAGAACTTCACTATTGATCAGCATGTGTCAACCTTGTCTGTCAGTCAGTGGCGCCCTTTTATGAAGGCCATTGCATTCAACATCCCACAGAGCCGAGCTCTTTTGATTCTCACGTGTACAGGTCATGTATTCTGATGTCGTTGATTCCACTTCCTTCCTCCAGGTAGCCGAGCGGTGTCGAGAGGTGGGCGACCCACACGGGGATTATCATTACTTTGTGGCCGACATGGGGGACATGAACGCCACACAGGGTCTGATTGAGGTGAGTTACCACAATGAGGCATGCCTTCTCATGAGTAATGTAAAAATTTCCAATGGTAGGGGACCCAAAAAAGACAGAAGGTCCGTGCTACTGGAGGAGTTAATGCGTGAACCGGTGATTTCACCAAATTTACATGTACCCCAGAGGGCACATTTACAATCTTTTTAAAAAGTTCTATTCAAAATATTAGCGGTAAATGGAAGATACAAATTAAATAGTGGTTCATTAAAAAGATAATTCCAATTTATATTGAATAAACAAAGAAACAGTAAACTCATCAATAGTTTCCACTCACAATCTCCTTTACGGGTATTCTAAAACTATCACTCTTCTCGATATGCTGTATGACGATTCCGCGAATCCGGCTGGTGTTTTCAGCGGGCAGAGAGTCTGTTCGGTGGCATAGATTACCTCGTGCTCAACCACATCGTCGTTCACCCTCTCCGCGAGTGGCGCGGTTCTGACGCAGACTTCAACTCCATGACCAAGGTGTTCGACGTCAACTTTCGCGCCTACGTCTACCTGGCCTCACACGCTATGCCCGCCCTGGAGCGCAGCAACGGCAGCATCGTCGTCATGTCGTCCGTGGCAGGTGAGGGACGGCACTCTTAATCAACTAAGAGTAGAGAGTATGTTCAACATTGATGAATGAGCGTGCAATTATAAATGAATCATAATGGAAAGGTTTTGAGTTACATTCAGTACATGGATCATTTTCTGTAACCCACTTGCACCCAGTCAACTTGCCATTTCTTCAACTGCCTGAGTCGCGGGTCCAAATATATCAAGCACCAATAGGTCAATCAGGTATTTCGGTCTTGAGTGATTGATCATGGTCAGTTGGGCACGCTTCTAATACACTGTGACACTGACAACCTGCTTCTTTGCCAGTAGCACAGTGAGTAGCACACGGATAGTGTAGGGGAAGTGTCTTTGCAGTATGCTAGAAACCTATATGCGACCACTCTAACCTTTAGGCAAAGTATGTAGGGCGTGCAAGCACGCTCTTAAAACTGTATAGGAATGTCCCATGACTATGTTTCTGGCTAATGGATGGTGTTTCAGAAAATAGCTAGATCTATACAATGTAAGTATCTATCTTGCTACATTCTTATTCAGCTATATTTACCAGGGTTTTACATGGACTAAGAAAATGACAAGGGCTAGTCATCTAAATATATTTACATAAATCATATACAGACTTGGAAATAAACTTTTAACGTATACAGAAATGGTAACTCATAATAGACTTGGAAGTCCGTTTTAAAACCTATACAGAAATAACAGCTCATAATATACTTGGAAACGAGCTTTGAACATTTACAGAAATAATAACTGAAAGCGCACTTTTAGGTCTACCAGCACACACACACACAAGTGTGTGATGCTGCCAGCTACTTCTTCTTTTCCGATTGTCTGACCACCACACAAAAGCACAAATATATTATTTTCATCACACTCATTTTATATGAGTAGGATAACTTTGGGCGACATTTCGTTCTTCATCGGTTTTAGGTCTATGTTAATGCACATCACTCTAACTCTTATGTGGATGCTCATGAATGTAAAGGTATTGCTCATTGTCATTTACAGGCCGGGTGCCTCAGCCATATGTCATTGCCTACTCCGCCTCCAAGTTTGCCCTGGACGGATTTTTCGGAGGTCTTCGAGAGGAGCTAATTTTACGGAATTCTCAGGTCTCCTTGACCTTCTGTATCATTGGGTTTGTAGGTATGTAATATCTGATGACACATAATGTGTAATACAGATAACTTCTTTATAACTTTAAAGGCATATCGGACAATCTATCTTGAAAATTAAAACCCATCTTGGAAATTTATTCCTGGAAATTTGATATGATGATCTTCTACTATGGTAGAATACATAAATAATTTCAAAGTTAGTTTCTGATTTAGGAACTGATATAATGATAATATTATAAAATGATATAGAACTTCTAAAAAGTTACTTCTCACATTGTTAAACCAATGCTAAACTTTCACAGTATTATATAGTGAATGTGTAGTATTACGCATTTAACTACTAGAACGGATAGGTCACCGCATAGAAAAACTTCTTTTTACGTTTCCTATATAGATCAAGCAAATGTAAATTGTCCTATTTTGCCTATTGTGTTTGGACAATTGGACAAAACGTTAACTTTACTCATTTGGCATTAGAATGAATCACAGGGGGGACCAGTTTTGACTAATAATTGACAATATGCAAAAATCACGAGGTGGCGCCACCGTAAATTAAGCTGTTCCTTTGAACAAAACTGTGTAGTTTTCAAAGGACAACCCTATCATATGGAAGATAAAGTGTTGGTTATCACTTAGCTATTATGTGTATATGTAGAAGGTATATTCATTGTCATGTAAACAAACTGTCATTAAACAACAAAGAATGATGTTACACAGTTAACAGTATTGGTGACCCAGGTGCTTCTTAATTTGTTTAACAACTTTACTTAGAAAAACTCCATGAATTGTACAAACATGGATACAAAAACCCTCTAAAACATCTGAGAAACTATAATGAAAGCGAACCCCAAATGAATTACAAGGAATATGGAAACGGGAATCAGATTGTAAAGTTCTGGTCTCAGCATCCCTATTATATTGGTTTCTTTGCAAGAGATTAATCATCTAAACTGTTAGTAGTACAACATTCACTCGAATCCGAGTTTTGAACCCCTTATTCTTATCATAGGTACATCCTGGCTTTAATAGGTTGGGCTCTAGACTTTATAAGATAATATATTGTTGTGTCACATTTTTTTAAGTTAACTGCTGTGGCCTTTCACATATCTCTAATAACTAGTAAATTTCGTCTCGTCTTCTCACGTTAACAGGCACGGACAACGCGGTGACACAGTTGCGCAACTTCGGGGTGCACACCTTGCTGGAGATGATCCCGGCGGCCGACCCGGGCGACACGGCGCTGGCCGTCGTCAAGGGAGCGGCCACCCGCCGCCAGGAGGTCTACTTTCCGTACCTGGAGGCCCGGCTCACCACCTGGATGAGACAATTCGCCCCAAACCTCCTGTCTGCCTTCAACCGCTACCTGTACACCAGGCCTTGAGAGGAGGTGTGTGGTATCCAGTAGGGTGTGACGTCCGGCGTGATATGAGGCGTTGTATGCATATATATACTCATCTTTCAGCCAGACAAGTATCTACCTTGCAGAACTCCTAATACTGCCACAACCGATCATCCGTTACAAACACGTATATCTAGTCAGATGTGATCTACTCTGGTCGCAGAAGCCCAACCATCAATCCACAGGAAAACCTTAGGGATATTGCCCTAAAATAGCAATACAATTCCAATCGAACTTTATACCCCCAGAAGAAAGATCAAGCCCAATACACATCTACCTGTCTGCAACGAAGGAACAATAATTTGTCTCAGGCTAGTCATCCTCACGGAGTCGGTCTTAGTCGGTTGATGTAGGACAGCTAGGCAAGGGTCAGCCAATGATTAGTGAACCCCCTCCGTGAGTTGTTCTTTTGTCGTTGACAAGTTGTCTTTCAATGTTCCTAAATCACTCGCCAAAAAATTATGAACATGTTGATAAATCCAGTCGCCGACAACAGAACGTTGGTAAATGCTCCTGATTGGGTGGTCGACACGGGCCGAGGGGTTATGTAATTTGCCTGCGACAAGTTCACTGACTCCTATACGATTTGGGAACTAATAGTTCAAACCTGAATCGGTAGATTTGTATTGGGCTTAAGGGCATTCTTGCGCATTCTTCGTCCATACGTGGAAGATGCCCTGATTCATATGCCAATTACTTAATAATAACAAAAAGATTTAGAAAATCCACTACGAAGCAAAATACATATACAAGTAGTAGATATTAAATCTGAATTTTTATTTTTCTATTAAGGTAACGTCAGTATGCATGCATTTAACCAACCTTGTGGTTCACGGGCCGCAAGGTTCGTCTATGAATTGTTTGATGACAATAGAATCCGCGGGTTAACTTTGGAGATGAGAAACTGTCAGAAAGTGTTAAACAAGTCATTGAGAGCGTTGAAGTGAGGATACATACAGGGATCGGCCTTTTGAGAGTCTGAGTGTATTGATCCATATGTCCTCTACGAGAGGGCGCCACTTATTCTGACACGCTCGCTGAAGCATGCCTAGTTCACGAAACTTCCGCTAGAGGTAGTTTGGATCCTGCGGGTACATGTATATCATCGGAGACGACAAAATGCTCTTTGATGATTAAAGAAAGTCTCTAATATGTGTCGTTGTGGCAATGGGTCACATCTAAAAGACCGCCCTATATACACCTTACATTTTGACGGAATTCCCTTTATATTTATGCCTTAACTCTTGATACCATGACTTATACAGAAAGTGTGCAGGACGTATTAAATATTAGAAAACCTTCTGTGGCCGGTTCACAGAATATGACTCAATAGTTTAAATGATATACCTCAACGTTTACTTGTTGGTCATAGAGTGGGGTGGGGTGAGGAGGTGGTGTCTGTCGTCTTGGGGGTTCTGCAGTGTTGTTTGCAGGAAACAAAAAGTAACATGAACTAGCGTGACTTTCCTTTCGACATCGGCAGCTACTATGGTTACCAATCCGCACAGACTTATTTGAAGTCCTTGGTACGTTAGAGATGACAATGCATAATAATAATTATAATCAGAATAAAAAGTGAAATTTTTGTTCAGAGTTGTTAGGATAGCACTGAAACACATTGTTGTCACCACAGACATGGTGAAACATATCAACCGAATGAATATATCATATATATATCTGAAAGGTCGGAAAATGTTTGTTGATACAGAGATATGCTTTTATATATAAATTATGTTTACTAAGGATATATACGGGTAAGACAATATTCCTATCTGTTTGTAAACACAAAGGAATAACTAGCTATGGTACCATATTCGTTCTAACATGACTCGTGTTTTAATCACAGAACCGCACATTAATTAATGACAGGCACCTAGGTTTAGTTACCATATGTACATGTATATATATATTTTTTTGAACAGTCGCACTGATAGCCATTTCATACACCCATTCATCTAATTTTTATCATTCTTTAACATTTTAGTATATAGTTATGCACGGCTATTTCAAATTCATCTTTATGGAAAAACTAAGCATGAGATCAACTTCATATGTCCTTTTATATATGAAACGATTTATCGCACATATTCGTTAGAACAACAAAGAAAACTATATCGTTTGCGTAATTTCTATTTATCCATAAAGTGCTCGTAGCTCTCAAGAGATTGCTAAATAATGGGAAGCGTATCCTTCAGGATACGTATTGTCGGTAGCACATATTGTAAATAGTATAGATATGTCGTCACATTCACCTATCTTAGAGGTAACATGGAAGTAACTGATTGTGTGTGATAATATGGTATTGTATTATTTGTACAATGCACATTTGGCTACGGATCGAAGACTGATATTGAATCCCCCGTTTGGGATCGAGTTTGATGAATTATGATGTGATGTGTGTAAACAATGCTTAATATGAAGTTCGAGTTCTATCGCTCTCCAGTCGTTATTGCATTTAAGTAAGGTACATTTTCTAGTATAAAGTCGTTTTAGCATAAGGGAGAGGAATTGTGCTAAGCATAAACCTTGTAAATGAACCTATCTCTCGAAACATTTCAGATTTTGCATTATATATTATTCAGGCGCCTCTAACAGGCGTATACATACTGTTATCCATAGCATTTACTGTAAGAAAAATAAAATATGAATTGACTATCTCTGCATTGTCTTTGTATGTCCACGTTAAAAGAAACAGTCGGACTATTGTTACTTCCTCAAGTAAGCGTAGAAACATCAGCGACTTGTTGAGAGATTGTAGGCTCAACATTGCTCTAACATACGACTCCCAATTTTGACAGATAACAAATTTGCATAACGGATAACTCGGAGATACACCACCCACAGCCCATTACTTCAGACAACTCGTTGACAGTGTATCCAGTACTATCGTAAAACTGGATGAGTTGTAATCTTGGCCACCGTATGCCATGACTGGAGTTTGGCATAGTGACTTCATGAGGCGAAGCCGAGTGAAGTCTGGAGCCAAAACACCAGGAGTGGCATGCGGTGGCCAAGATTAAAACGAATCAGGTTTTGATTTTATCCTACCCTGTCTCTCCGATTTTGGAATATTACTTGATAACAATTCTGTATGCCACTAGTAGCATATAAAACTCCGTATGCCCGTCAGCGTGGCATACGGAAACTCAATGTTAAGCCTATGGGATTTTATATTAGGGGTAGGATAAAAATGCAAATGTTATAGCATGGACAGTGTATGTCCATGGTTATAGGAAGAGGATAATAAAGTCCCCTGATTCATACTACTGTGTAAGGGATAACGACAACTTACTCCAGCAAGTCGTCAATATGACTGATGTCATTATAAAAATGGTATAAGCCAACCTTCGGATGTATCATATCCCCAATAGACATTAGGATGCATCAGATGATATAAATGCAACACGTTTTCTTCATATTATCATATTTGCTAGAAATGCATATCTGTGGTATGTATAATTACTGACATAGATATGAAATGACAGATACACAAGACCCACAGAAATGTTAATTTAGATATGAATCAGTATCTTGTTCCTGTGTTCTCTTTGTATAAAATAAGATATATGTGGGTGGACGTGGCGGCCTTGCGACTAGCGAGCAAGTGAATGGCTTAGCAGTAGTGGAAGCTCTCCACGGCCTGCTTATGTTAATTGGTTTCACAGAGTTAGACCCTTATTGATTGTTTGTGGTCACATGGTGTGTTTCCCTGTTTTTCATTGGTCGGTGTACCGAACAAAGAGCGGCGGGAATTTAAAACTTCCAATGAAAATCAGTGTAGGATCTGTTCCTTGGCATTACCCATCTGGGTGGTGCCCATTCCCTAGGTGGGCGTTTTTGGGACTAACATGTCCTGCTGGACCAATCAAAACTACTACACTGCGGGTTTAAATGATTAGACATCATTGGAGGAACAGTTTTATCACACTAAAAGGTGCGATGCACAAGTTGTTACAAATAGGAACAACTACCCATTATTATTTGAACAATGAGGTAATATAACCTGGTAAGCACTTAAAGTAATTAACATGATCAGTTAATGAGGTTATGTAACCTGATCTGCGCATGACATGTTTTTTAATACTAGACAAACATTACGTAATCAAATGATAAAATAACTAGGTTGAATAAGTCCTTGGTCAAAGCATAAAGAGGTTAATTAGACTTATAAGACATAACTAACATGAATAAGGTAATTTGTCCATATGCAGCATAATCCATGGCTGTGTTCAACTGTGTGACATCTCCCCCGCTCCATGTGATAACAGTCCATTGGTGGAGTGGAGGGCGGTCGGTAGCGTGTGCTGCGTGCGGGCCCCTGCAGGGAAGTGTCCAGTCTTCCCTAGCTAGGGGTGCGAGGTGCAGGGGTGACCGCAGAGGGTCGTCTGCTGCGCCCTCTCCCGTCTTTCATTTAAACTTCTATATATACTATATACCTCCTTAAGTATCCCTCTACTGGGAGTTGTAGGAGCCCTTGTCTCTGTGTGGTTTTTGTGAAAAGAACATATTTTTGTTCTTTATCTTGCTCAATAGTTTCAGTGGTCTCGTCTCATCAGGCGATTATAGGCTGGCCTATAGGTCTAGTTTGTGTGAATAATATCTTATATTATTCATCATGTGGTCTGTACAGTTACAGACCTATATTTGGGCAATTACAAACCAGTTCAAGCCATGTACATGTAGGCCTAGTTCTCTGTTTTTTCTGCGAAAATGGACAGCTTCCCCTCCAGTTA